>CP136890.1:62187500-64687500 GCA_034359265.1 Canna indica | reverse complement strand
AGCAGATCGCATCGCTATCTGGCTCGTTGAGGTCTACTGAGAGAACATCCCAGTCTTCTGGTAGATCTAATTTTCAATAATAGCCGCTCGGGCTATATTCCCTTGCTTTCTCTTACACTCTCTTGCATAGTGGCCTTCTTCACCACAGATGAAACATTTGCACTTCTTGGTGCGATCAGAGTGTTTCTTTTTGAAAATCCTGATGTGGGTGTCATGAGGTTTACCTTTATAATTCTTGGCCTTCCTCAGACCAAATCTCTTTTCCTTCCTGTAATAGCCAGGGAGTGGGACTTTCTGGCAGATAGAAAGGTCTTTCAAACTGCGTTGAAATGCTGCGCGCTTGCATTGCTCCTCAATATACTGATAGGTAAAGTGGATGCGCGGTATGACTCCTACTGAATTTCCAGGGTGTCTCTGTTTAAAGGCTGCCTCAATTTCCTTTCCAATAAGGGGAGGCATTTTCCGAAAGATTTTCTCGGAGAGATCTGTGGAGACGTACATCCTTCCGGTTTTTGCAGCTAGGACCTTGTAGTCGTTGAGATAGTCGAATAGATCTCTGACATTGGCACAAGATAGCCGCTCCAAATCTTCATAGGCTCTGTTTTGTTCATCTGTAGAGCCTATCGTTGGGTCTTCTAATACCGGACTGGTTCGGTCCAGCACAAAACCTAAATCACCTGGTACATAATTTCTTTTACCATTCTCCATGGAGCCAATTTTTGGGGGGTTTGAGGCCTATAAGAACGCCTCAAACCCCTTATGAAGGTATCTACGCTCATCTCAATTCTCATTTTCATCCAAACCTTTCTAACCTCTTCAATCTCTCAAACCTCTTGTGAGCCCTCCAAAGCCCTCAAACCCCACTTGTTTGGCTTGTTTACATCTTGGGATTCCTTCTTCTCCTTGTCTCTCTAATCTTTGTTTGCCTCTTGTTATCATATTATTTTATACATCAAATTGTTATATTTCTAATTTCCTACATGAGTAAAAAAATTTACCTGATGGGGACAATATAATTCTTACTAGCTAGGTTCCTCTGTCACATGTGCTAGGGAAGGAAGGGAAGGTATGCATATCTTAACATCAGAACTAACCTTCAATTTATCATTCCAAATATGACTAAGTGAGTAATACAAATATTAAACCAACACCTCAAAATTAGGAAATTCCTCCAATCACTTCTCACTTTAGTTTCCATGTTGCAGGCCACAATTATAGTTTAATTAGATATCCACTTATTTTCGTTTTACGTTTTCTTTTATTTTGATTACTAATCCTACCATGGTTAGGAATTCTAGCCTATATATTTGTAGCCCTTGGTATATTGTAGATTGATCTATTTGGAATACAATCTTTGAATTTTCTCTCAATCTCTTAACCCTCTCTCTGCTCTCCTCCTTCGGTTCAGTGCTGCATCCATGAGAACATTGGAGAACTCATTACACAACATATTACTAGTGTACATTAGAGTTATTGCAAAAGAATAAATCATTCTTTCTATTAAATTTGATTAGATGATCTCATTCTTCCATACCAGGTAAGTTGAACACTTATCTTAAAAACTTCAGTTCTGTATTTTATTATGTTTAGCACTTTCCACATAAGGACACATGTAAAGCAAAAAGAAAGAGAGAGTGAAACTTGGAGATCATGCCATGCAAAGGTGTTACACCCTTACACATTAATTACGTTCTTGGTTATCAATGCAATAGTGAAGTTAATGATGACTTCTAAATTCTTCATTTGCTTTCTGTTTCAGACTTCTATAACTGGAACAAAGTTAAAGTACGCTACTGTGATGGTGCATCATTTTCAGGGGATGTAGAAAGTGAAGATCAGGTACATATGATGACGATTATTATGCATACTCCTCTCGTAGTTAAGGCTTTCTCAAATAGTTGGAAACTTTTTGGATAATGACAATTGTTATATTTTGTTTGAATGTCTACAGAATGGAACAATACTTTACTTTAGAGGCCAACGTATTTGGGAAGCAATTATGGCTGAACTCTTACAGAAAGGACTTGCAAATGCTAAACAGGTTTAGTTAGTTTTTTATTAACTTTGTATTTGTTAGTTAGGAAAAAATAGTTGTATTAGAGGTTTCACCTTACATCATTATTTTTTAATAGAAACTCAGATAGATGTTCTCAATATTTTTTATTTTTTATTTCTGGTTTATGTGTATATTGACCCTTTAAGGCTTTAACACCATGTAATGCTTTCGATTTGCTCACTTTGATTCAAACCATATTGGAGAGAGCCTTGTGCAGGACCACCCTCCTTTTCTATCTTTTGTGTACTTACAAAGTTACAGAGCTTGAATCATATTGCTAAGATATCCTTTTTTGCTTCTATGCAGGCCCTTCTCACAGGATGTTCTGCTGGTGGTCTTGCCACTTTCATACATTGTGATGATTTTCGTGCTCTTCTACCTGAGGAGACAGCTGTTAAATGTTTTGCAGATGCCGGATTTTTTCTCAATGGGTATGTTTTGTCAATCTTTGATACAACACCAATCCATCAATCTTGTTCTTGACATTCCTTTCCTTAAAGTTTTATGTGAGCATTGATTTACTACAGTTTGAGAATCTTCTAGACAATTACTTGTAATTTATAATCTTATATTTAGAAAAGTGCCTTTTTTTAGTTTTATTAAACCGTTCGATCACTTAGAATTAAGTGCATCAAAAGATGAATAATGCGACTGTTGTAGCTGCACTTCATGAATTTACTTCTATCAAACATTTTCTGAAGTCACTCTAATGTTTCCACTGAGCTTAATCATTTTTCTTGAGAAATCCTAGCGGCAAAAACAAGAAGAAAAAATATACACAAACAGAGATTGTGGAGAATTAACTGTGAAAGAGAACATAAAGCACAGATGATAGAAAAGGCAGGACCTTCTACTTGCATTTTTTTCTTTAAACTCAACAATGAACTTGAATACAACATACCTTTTAATGGGAATCCATCCCATATACAATTATAACAGGATCTTTCCCAGCTAAGGTTTTTATCACAGAATCAAAGAAAGGAAATGTGGCATCATTTTATTCTTTATCAAGAAACATTATCTGAACCATCTATATTTTTTGAAGTTATTTAGTGTCCAAGTTAAGGTGATATTAATTGTCGAATATCCCTTAAGGGACTCTTTGTTTGCCTCTAAAACTATACATTAAACGCAGATAAAGACCTAGTTAATCATTGAACTCATGGAGCAGACTCTTTATATGGGAACTGACTCAGAGTATTCTCATGGATTAAAGTCTCCTTACAATTTCACATTTTCGCTTATGCCATTTGTAATTAGTCCAATAAGAACTAAATCAAACACTTGATGTGATTAAGAATCACCATCTCTTTAGTAAAAAAACATAATCCATGAGTCCACTCAACATTTGTTACATGGCACTTGGAATTTGTTTTTATTTAATTGATATATATTTCACATTTGACACTTGAATCTGAATTAACCATAATTGTTAAGCATTGATCTCTAGAAAACCATAACATGGGAAAATATATGTTCCTTTTGTTGTGACTTGTGAATAACTTCTTATAGCAGAATTGATTTTAGTGCCCAATGAATTACATGAAGGAAAAAACAACTGGGTCAGCTCACTTGGTTCATGATAGAGTTGTACACTACATATATCAGTTCAAATCCCTTCTCTGTTGTTTTATATTGTTCTGACTAGATAGTTTCAAAATCATTGTTGTTAATCTTACCTATTCAATCCTACAACTGATCAGATTGTATATAGGGTCAGTTATACATTGTGTAATGCAGGTAAGATGGTAAATTTGGTGGGTTGGGCTTGGTATTTGGACTACTTGTTCTATTTTCCAAGACATGTTACGATAATTATTTGGTTGTATGGGAAGGGAAAGTTGTAAACTTGTAATTACTATCCTGCCAGTGGATTGATCCATCAGTTGTTTTGTAATTCAGACCTGCCTTGCTTGCTTGCCCAACCAATTAAAATCAAGTACATAAGTATAGTCAGGTATAGTGAGTTGGATTGGTCTAGCAAGTTTGCCCTACTTTAGATTTTGCTGCTAAGTAGATTTATAAAAGAAACAATGGAGGTCTATAGCATCAGCATAATTATTATCTGCAACCTTGAGGAAAGAACTTACTCTCCATAGGCTAAGATATGCTGGACACTAGTAGAGATGATCGTTTTAGAGATCACTAAGGAAGTGAACTGAATCTTCTATAACTACTTGTGTATAGAAGTTTTCACCTTCCTGGTGATTAAATGAGCTGGCCTTCAGTTGTTCATGAATTCCAAGCCCCTCTTAGGCCCCTATTTGAGAGGAAGATTGTTGCTTGCAATAATTTTATTTATTCTTTTTAAAATTATAATACAGGAAGGATATATCTGGAAAAAGGTTCATTGAATCATTCTATGACAAGGTGGTCCAGCTTCAGGTTTGTTCTTTCAATTTGTTCATTTAAACATTTATACAATAGCCAACTTCATCTGTTTTTTTCCTAAAAGAGAAATAAGTTTTTGAGTTACTGACATTTTCTCTCTTTCTACCAGGAAGTAGGAAAAAGATTTCCAGATTGTATCTCAAGGATGAAACCATCTCAGGCAGGTGATTGTGATTATCAACCATATCACTAGTTGGTAGATTACCATTATGTATTGCCTAATAATTTAGTTCGCTTGTATTTCATGCCTCTGAACATTTTCTGTTCTACTATGTGCTTGTACTCCAGTGTTTCTTTGCAGAAGAGATTATTAAGAGTATAAAGACCCCATTTTTCATTCTCAATGCGGCATATGATTCTTGGCAGGTATCCACATCTTTTTTCTCCATGAAGATGAAATATTACTTAAATGTCTACTCGCATTATTTTTTATCAAAATTTCAGATACAAAACATTTTGGCACCAGCTGTATCAGATCCCCAACAATCATGGCTTAAATGCAAGCTGAGCATTCAAAATTGTGATTCCAAACAGATGGAAATCCTACAAGGTCACTGTTTAGAACAATGTTTCATAATATTCTTCTATCCTTTTTCTTTATCTGAATTTAAGCGATGTTAGCTTATTGCATGACTGAACTACATGGGAGCAATTCAAACAGGATTCAGGTCTGACTTGCTTAAGTCCTTGAGTGAGTTTAAGCAGAGGAGCGATGGAGGCATGTATATGAATTCCTGCTTCGTCCACTGTCAGACAATTTACAATGTCACATGGCATTCATCAAACTCTCCACGTGTTAATAATAAGGTAAAAAGACTGCCTGTCTTTTTATGTTCTTTCTGACAGGTGTGGTTAAGGTGAATTAGTAACATGGTATGTCATTTGATGGTTCTAGGAGCACTGACATTTGAATAAGGAATCAAGGATATATTGTTACGTCCCGCCTAGGTTCATCCCTAAATAAGGAACACCGCCTAGGAGAAGCGCAACCAACTATCAACTAACACACCAAAATCTTCATAACAACTTGCAACATAAACCTCAACCACTTGCATTAGAATAATATCTATTACAATAATAAAATGTTATTCAAGAAACTTTATACATCTCTACGGAAATCAATGTCAAAGTCTGCCTATCTACTCTATCTAACTAGACCTTCTCAGCTACCACTCGAACCTGCAGATCTGAAGCAAAAACAACAAACATCAGCGGAAAGCTGAGTAGAAGAATCAATATGTCAAGAGGTAAAGATGACCATCCATGATGCCATGATGACATGATATTCAACTATGTGTGTACCACTACCAACATTATATGCTCGTACCAACCAATGCAATGTCATCCTTAGATAAACACTTATGCATCTAATAATCACTATATTCATGTATAATCATGCATACACCTCATAACTATCATCATATACTCATGTCAACTAGCACAACATCAAATCATACATATTCTACTAACAATGCGTACATGCATGATAATCACCCAATCAAGAGCGTAGTGGACAATTGGGTTTCCCCCGCACTCTCGCACCTCGAGAGTGGCACCTCAAGCCCGCTCCAGCTAGAGATGCGACTATCTAAAAGATAGCCCGCCGACGTCTAACACCTCGACGCCGCACACGAGCCCGCCAACGTCTAATAGCGCGACGCCGCACCTCATGTGAAGATTTCGTGATCACCGGTGTCACCACCCATACACCTTGGGCAATAAATCAACAGTGTCCGGGCTTGCGCCCACAACAGGTCATAATACAGAACATGCCAATATAACTCTCACAACTATAAAAGCAACATGCATAAAATGCTATCAGCTTGATGTCAACAAATATAATGCATATGACAACAACTACATCAATAATGCGACCAACCAACAATCTGAATCTAGCATTATGCAACTCCTTAGCACCTACACATACTTCCAATCATCATAACCACTATAGATGCAATTCATGCAACATAATATGATATCAACATGTATATGGGCCAACAACATCCAACGGGAGGTCAACGGAATTTAGAAGCAATTCAAGCAATTAGAGGCAAAGGGTAAAACTGTCAATTTACTCATTCAACATTCATCAGCTACAACAGGAGTCAACTCCCACCCAACACAACAATCTATACTCTAAATCACCACCCAACATAGAATATAACTATTCCACATTATTTAATTATTTTCCAAACTGAATTAATCATATTAAACTATTAAATAATACTGAAAAATAGAAAAGACCTACCAGACGACCTCTGATCAGAAATCCGACACCACCATCGCGTTTAGAACGCAAAAACCTACAACTTTGGTATTCACCTCAACTCGATCTGACGATCCTACAATCAAATCTAAAAATACCCTAATATTTCACAACTTACCCTCATTTCATACAATACAGCTCTTTTCTTAATTAATCTATTTATTAAAATAAATAAAACCTCTCCTCCCTCACTCGTCTCCTGCTCCCGACACCGCCCCCTACTCCGCTCGAACCCACGGCGGTCAGCCCTCCCGGCCACCGGCGACCACCCCGCCGGTCTCGCCGGCCTCTTCCGCGGACCCCGGCGCCGGCGAAACACCGGATGATGGCTGGGAGGCCACGGCAACCTCCCCAACAGCAGCAGCGGCTGCAGCAACCGCCGCACCCCCCCTCCGGCCCACCTCCGTCTCCTCCCTCTTCCCCCTCATTCGACATCCCACCGATTTTACCTCCTCCAACCCCTCCGCTACCGCCGATGAATGCAGAATCGGGAAAAACGACAACGACAACGGAAAACAACAAGAGAAAAAAATCCTACCTATAAACTCCTCCAAACTCCAATCTTTACCGGAGTCTTCACCGCCACCGCACGCCACTCCGATCGCCTGCCTCCTCAACTGCTACAGTGATCGAGAGCCCACCATTAAAGGAGAGATTAGGGCTAAATAAATATCATTAGACACTTTGCAAAAAGATCCCTCAAGAAGATGTATTCACAATTCAATCCTCTCTTCTTTTCTTTTTTTTTTCTTTTCAGGTCATAACATATATCATGATAGTTCATTAGCTACTTTTAGATGGAATCACAAATGGGATTATAGTGAACAAAAATACTAATATGGCTCAAAATAGATACCAGACCACGACATATATGGATGTGACTTTAAATCTTTATATAGTCCATCAGTGTACTTTTATGGAAAATTATGTCAAAGGGAAACCCATATTGAATTTTGAAGAGATAAATAACTAAAGTTAGTGAAACTTAGAAATTTAGCATTTCATATGGATTCTCTAGTTGACCTTTCTGGTAAGTAGTTTGGATATCCTGCTTCTTCATTCTATCAAAATCCTGCTACCATTGTTCTGAGCAGGTCATGCCCAGGCTTTTATTATGTTCAACAGGTCATCTCCTACATGTAGAGATGCCTCCTTGGGTAATTTGTTCCATTGGAACAGAGGGTGACTTGAATGAGACTAATGTTTTATTGTGAAAAAGAAACTTCTTAGACTTGACTGTGTTTATCTTCTGTTTATCCTTACACATTGAGGGTGATGATCTATAAAAATGAAACAAAATGAAAACATGGCTTGCATAGTTGCATGCAGACAAAGAGTGGTGATGATCTAATAGTCTAATGGCATCTCTCGAGAGAATACGTATGCAGTAATTACATTGTTTTCCTGTATCTTCTGTTGTGTTAACTGCTAATAGCTAAATCTTGTCAAGAGAGTAAGGGACCAACTGACCCAGTATCACATCTTTCTAGTATATCATGTGGGTAAATATTCAAATATAGAATGTTATATCAACTAATAGGCTCAGCTCATTGTCTGTTTACTTGAACCACAAATCTCAACAACTGAATTGATGTACTCATTCTTGAAGTTTTGAGAAATCTTGTTTCAAATAGGTAATGTAAGTTATAAATAAAAGGATAACCTACTCTCTGGATATGAAGAGGATACAAATTTCCATTTTGTAAGCATTCTGTAAGACTTCAAGCATAAAAACACGAAGCATACAACTATTCCTAGATTAACGGACATAATTGGTATCTCCACCACTACTATCTTGCATAGTTTGATTTCATCTAGTGATGGGAGTATCCAAGAGTTTAAAGTTGTAAGAGTTATTTATGACCTAAAGGTTTATGCTAAACACAGGGTATGCCTGGACTAATTATATTCTTCCGTGGATTCACCTAAAAAATGTTAGCAAAGGCCAAACTCACTATGATGTAAAGTTTGATTGTTCAAACAATTGTTTAAAAGCTTAAGCCCTAAGAAAAGGCCCCAATGAACATTCTCATGTGTTGGCAGATGAAGTAGATAAGTCCAACATGTGCGTTGACTTAAATAATGTATATGTTTTTTAGGCATGAATTTGGCACGATTTAAATACTCGATCCTGATGCAATACAATGTTAAGTTTGATTGGCTGTCAAGTTTGATTAGGAAAGGGCTCCAGTCTACACATTATACAAAGAATATATGTATTAAAGAAAAGAATTTATCTATTTTATCAACCTATTTAACAAGTCAATGTGACCAGATATCAAGAATCATGCATGTCCTTTGATGTATTTATTGTCCATTTCTCACCTCAGCTATCTGAATTTACTTTTAACTAGTCAAATATTTCTTTCTGGAGTAATTTTACCTACTCCAGGTGAAGATACTGATTTCAGTTGGCTTATTTTTTCGAGCAGACAATTGCAGAGGCTGTCGGAGACTGGTTTTTTGGGAGAAAAATAACCAAAGATATTGACTGCCCTTATCCCTGCAACCCTACGTGTTTTAATCTGAAATTAGCTCAACCTTACAGGATGTAGTAAAGGTTTGCTTACCCCCTTTCTCCTAAGGAGACTAGATTTGAGACATTGTTCTACTCTGCCCTTTGTATGTTATGGTTTATAGCCCTAATTTTGTTGAATGATGGCACCAATTGTTGATGTATGGTCGAAATTTTCTTTCTTTGTAGATTAATTTTGATACTCAAATTGTTGGAGCCACTTTGATGAATTAATAGTCAAAGTTTATGCTAGAAAATTATGAAAAATGTGCTTGTTGGAATCCAATTTAGACTATATATGTGAAGTGGAAGGAGCGAAAAGAAACTAAAAACAATCATATATGTGAAGTGGCTTCATCAGTATGATAATAGTGGATGGTTTCAGTGAATCGTGGTATTATTTTCTAAATTTTTAGGGTAATATATATATATATAATATAAATAAGCAACGTATCATTTTCACCTAAATTCCATTAATAACTCGGCATCAACAATGCCATTAAAAACATGTGTCAATCATTTATGAAATCCAGTGCTCGCATGCGCACTCACCGGGCCTCGGCCAAAAATACCAAGAGCTCAAAGATTCGAACTCTTGGGTCGGTTATTAGGTTGGCCTGCCTAACGAGCTTCCTGTCTCGGGCTCCCCGAGCTAGGAAGGCTCTCTAGCCTCAATGCCTTCTCTCTAGTTGGGAAATGCCCTCCAACCAACGTCACTCGGGTAAGTCGTCAACTTGGCCCACTGACGAGTATCTTGATTCCTTATCAACTCGCTGGGTCAGGCATTAGCTTCACACGCTAACGGCATAATCAAGGGATGAAAAATGTAAATATGAATATGCATACATGGGAGTACTCGGGTGGTTTGGCAATTTTGTCAACTCGCACTGCATGCATTTAGCCATACAAAGCCCGGCCTGTACTCGGCCTGATACCCTTGGCCATGCACCCAACCATCATAAACCAAAGCAATCAACCATACGTGCTCACATAAAAATTCCCAGATCAATTATCCAGTGAACAGAAAAATTTCAGCAACTCATGGTGCATCAGCTATAAAATTTCAGCACCTAATATAAGCCAAGAGTATAAAATTTCACTTTATCCATACAACTCATTCCATACAAAATTTCAGCTCATATCTCAAGAACTTCGCATGTTAATATGGTCATTATGCTACACTTTTCATACCTATAATGTGGTATATTTCAACACACGAATCTGATATACAGACAACAATTGCCAGCGATTCATTCCAATCTAATCTTCTGATGATTACATGTCAACATATCTTAACAAATAATCTCAAGTTCATCGTACTTGATACACATAACGATATTAACATAATTTAACATTCAAAATCAATAATTTAAGAAAAAAAATTGAAATTAGACACCAATATTCATGATCATAAATTATCATGTATTATATTTTTCTAGGCTTGGAGTTGAGCCTTATGACCGACTCTTCCTTCTTCTCTAATCCATAGGGTATGGCCGAATAGGCCCTATAAGCTATCTCCCTTCAGGGGTGAGACATCCAATGTTTCTCATTCAACAAGATTAAAATACGAAGAAATAACAACACAATGATAAGACAAAATAACTTCAATAACATATAAGAAAATAATTAAAAAGAATCATCTTGGGTTGCTACAGTTGATTAAATCTCTTAATCAACATGACATTGCTAGAAGGTTTAGGAGCAGTAGATGCTCAAGAGTATAATTTGATGTAATATTGTTCACTCTTTGTACCGATAAATTAACAGGTTTGTGAATAGAAATCACTTTATAACAATTAAACATTGTACCACAAAATGTCAATGAATACAGGCAAATCTACCAAGAGAATATATATGTTTCCTCCAATACGAGATTAGGAAAAAAAAGGTATAAAGGTCCAGGACGCCAAGCAACACAAAAAAATACTTGATCCTTCTCCTTCATCTGCTCACAGCACAATAAAAAGGTTCTCTCTTTTTAATAAAAAAATAATAATATCATAAGGAGAATTATCCAAGTCCAATCCAGGACGTTTCTCCTAGTTTAGAACAAAAATTAGTAGAGCTCGCATAAACGAAGTACTAGTAGAGGTGACAATGGGCCGGGCACGATCTGTCTGTGCGGCCCACGGGCGTGCCGTGCAGCACGGTACGCGCACTATGCTGGCCCGGTCAAAGCTAGGTCTGACGCGCGTCAGACCTGGGCCAGACCTGATTAATTTTTTTTAAAAATATTATTATTTTTAAATTTTTAAAAGTTTCGGCCCTGCCCGAGCCCGAAGGGGCGGGCTCAGGCCCAGGCTGGGCTTACCCCTTGAATTGTCGGGTTGTGCCTGGCACAGCCCAGGCACGACCCATTGCCACCTCTACGATGTAGCTAAGCATCACTAATTTAGCTTAGCTAGCACGTCGAGCAATTAGGGGGCATTTAGTTGTCCGCAATGTAGGTTGAAATGGCAACATAGAGGGAGGGTGAATAGTGTGTTAACTAAATTGATTAGCCTAAATTTCGATTTTAATCATTTCTAGATTAGTTTAGGCAATTTTACGATTGAGTAATTTGATGCGGAAGTGATAAATAGTAAAGCAATAAATACAAATAATAAATCAATGCAAACACAAGATTTATAGTAGTTCGCCCCCAATGTCTACTCCACTACCTAAGCACCCCGCTTAGAATTTTCAAACTAGTTTTACTAGATTAATTTTCGTTTCCCTTATACAGAGGACTTTGACTCGAAGAGTCTCACTCTCGACCTAAGGCACTTCCACACCCTGAAGTCTCCGCCTTCTTACCGAGAGCACTCTTCCACCTCAACCCTAAGGGACAACTCGACTAATCCTAGTAACACTACGTTTACACAAGTGGTTTTACTCCTTCTACACCAAGGATACCACTCACGCAGCAAGACCTAACAACCTAGGTCTTCACACAAACCCAAATCAAAGAAAATACGTTCAAATAAACAATAAAGATTATAATAAAAAGAGCTAAGGAATGTAACCAAAACTCAATGCTCTTTTCACGCCTTCAACTCTTCAAGGGGATGAGCTCGAATTAAATCCTGAGTTGAGGAAGAAGACTGGGCGCTTGCGAGAATGTTCGTGGAAGAACAGAGCATCATTGATCAATCTTTGGAAGGCTCAAATTTCCCTTTAGAATGCTCAATAATATATGTAATTGACAGGGAAGAAGATTAAATGAGTTATATGAGGGTGTATTTATACCCTCCTGAAGAAACGAGAGCTCAACAAATAATTTTCTATCTGTTGCAGACTCCGGTCGATTGTTCAGTCGATCGACCGATCGACCGCTGCTTTCTCTCTGTGTGCGGTCGACTGACGGGTCGATCGCCCAGACGCGAATCCCTCGATCCTGCATTCGGTCGACCAGTCGGTCGACCGACGCGAGCTGCGTCTTCGGCTATCCGTAGGTCGATCGATCGGTTGGTCGACCGACAGAGCTACTGCCCATTTTGGGCTTCGATCGGTCGACCGTCCGATCGATCGAAGTAGCTACTGCCTCTTTTTGGCACTATTCGGTCGACTGACCAGTCGACCGAAATGGCTAGTGCCATTTTTCTTACCCTATTTGGTTGATCAAACTTAGGCTGAGTTTGATTTCTTCAGCCTTTTTCTTCCGCGCTTCGTTTTCGGGTTCCGGCTTTCAACGACCATCAACTTGGAGAGCTTTCATGTGACCTTTGAGCTCGTCCAAGACGACTTTGGTGCTCATGTTGATCTTCGAGAACTTTCACGATGAACCCGAGCGTGATGATCAATGTCCTTTTGATTTTCTGATTTCTTCTGATTTTTCCGATCGAGGACATCGAACGCTAATCGATATGGAACCTGAAAGATTTCTCGATGAATTATTAGTTCCATGTTTGTTCTCATCAAAACCGAGATTAAGAGATTAAGACCAAGGTTGAAAACCTAAAGCCAACACGCAAATGCAAATGCTGAAAAAAGTATTTGAATGCAAAAGCAAATGCCTGCGATTAGAATTTGCAACCTACTGTTTGGTTGCCCGCAAGTAGAGTTGCAACTTCTATTTGCAAGTGTTTGATTGGCCGCAAATGAAAGTTGCAATTACACTTGCAACTTGTATCTTCGTATCTAGGTCTAGTAATTTTGGCATAGTCTGATATAGGGGTGGTAGTTTTCGGCCCTGCCCGATAGCCCGACCCGACCTAGCACGAAAAAATTGGGTTCGGGCTGACTTTTATTGGGTCGGCCTGATAAGGCCGATCCCATATTGTGCCGGGTCAGACCAAGTATTACCGGGGTCGGACCAGGCCGCTCTGATAGCCCGATAAACACTTTGGATCGGTATTAGCGGGTTTAAAATTTGTTAATTATCGAGTTTAAATCTGATTTTAAATATTTTTAGTGGTATCGGGCTAAATGGGCTGGGCCGTGCCGACCCATTATTTATTGTGTCAGGCCAAACTGGTATTTTTAGGCCGGGCCGGGTTGGTATTTTCGGGCCGGGCCGGGCATAATTTTTTCGGGTAAGGCCAGACCAAGTTGGGTACGAATTTTTTCGAGCCAGGCCTGTTGGTCAAATAGCCACACTAGAGGGGGGTGAATAATGTGTTATCTAATCAATTAGCCTAAATCTGATTTTAATATTTTTCTTAAATTACTTAGGCAATTCACAATTGTACGACTAAATGCGGAAGTGGCTAATGAATATAAACAATGTGATACACAAAGAAAATAATACTAACACAATTATTTATAGTGGTTCGGCCCCAATGTCTACTCCACTACCTAAGCATCGTGGTTATGATTTCACACCCAAATCCACTAAATTATGAGTAGCTTACAATTGAGGACTTTACACCGGAAATACCCTACACTCACCTCGAAGGCACTTTCACACCTAGAAGTATCCCGCATTCCTACCGAGTGAGCTTTCCCACCTCAATTCCTAATACCTACTCCTAACTTAGTTTACACAAGTGGCTTTACACCTTCTACATCAAGGTAACCACTTACACACTAGGTCTTCTTACAAACTCAAGTAAATTAAGTAAAAATAAATCAAAAACAAATCTATTATAAGAAGGAGGTGAATGGAACTTATCACAATGAAAGCACCACTTCTTCTTGAGCCTAGCACCCTTGATGAACCATCCAATGAAGAACACTTGAAGATGAGGGATCAAGAGCTAGGTTTGAAGGATTTGATCAATGAGAAGCTTAGAGGATGCTAAAGATCATTCTTTAAGGTTTATGAGCATCATGTAAAGCTTGGAAGTGAGTTTGGAGTGGGTATTTATAACCCCCCAAACATAAGGTCTCGTCAACGGGCATTTTTTTGCCCGTTGGCGATGCCCGATCGCTAGCCGATCGATTATCGATTGACCGATCGAGCAACTGTCGAGCGACCGCGAGCATACTGCCACTTTCTGGCACACTTCGGTCGACCGACTAGTCGACCAAATTGGCTACTGCCAATTTTTTGCCATATTCGGTCGATCGGTCTGTCGATCAAATTGCCTTTTGCTCGATTTTCGCTTCTGCTGGTCAATCGGTCGGTCGATCGAATCTGGACAGAGCAATTTTCTTGTGTATTTTTCTTGTGCGTTTCATTTTCGAGTTTCGGCCTTCAGTGTGCGTCAACTTGGAGAGCTTTCAATGTGTTCTTTAGACTCGTCCAAGACATCTTTGGTGCACACGTCGAACTTCTAGAGATTTTCACGATGAACCCGAATGCGTTGATTAATGTCCTTCCGATTTTCTAATTTATTCGATATTTCTAATTGAGGACATCAAGTGCTAATTAATATGGAACCTGGAAATATTTCTCAATGAAATATTAGTTCCATGTTTGTTATCATCAAAACCGAAATTAAGACCAAAGTAGAAAACCTTAGGCCAACAAGGCTAGGCACGAATTTTTTTCTGGCCGGACCGAGCTGTGCACGAATTTTTTTTGGTCGGGCTGAGCCATGCATGAATTTTAGGGCAGGGCCGGGCACGAATTTTTTTGGGCTGGGTCGGGTTGGGCCGGGCCGTGCACGAATTTTTTTGAACCGGACCAAAAACTTAGGCGCGACACAATTTGCGAGACCTATTCTGATAGTTTGACATGATAAAATCATGATTAGGGAACTCATTATCGTGTTAGGCCAAGGGATGTAGGTCCGACCCGACCTTATAGCCCGAGACCAACCCGAGCCCAAAGCGGCGACCCCGTGTCGGGCTGGGGTAAAATATCTGTTTACATTATTTAATTATTTATCAAAATAAATTAATAATTTTTAATTTTTATATAATATAAAAAATCTATTAAAAAAATCTATTAAAAAAATCTATCAAACGACATCATATCTAAAATCTAACACTACCATCACATTCAGCGTGTGAAAATCTACAACTTTGATATTTATCCCGTCTTTATTCGACGACTCTAAGTCGTCAAAATTAATTATTTTTTAATACTTGAATTATTGCATTTGCAGCCCGCAATCTTGTGTTGCGGGCTTTTTAGGCTGCAATTCCATTTGCAACCTGCAAATGGTATTTAGAAATATAAGTTGCAACTAGTAAATATTTTTTTTTGAACTAAAGAAATTTGTATGAATCATAAGATTTGATGAATACAAGAAAGAAGTAGTAGTAAAGAATATACAAACCCCCTTGTGGGGTGCTAAGAGATGCAATTATAAAATAAAATAGAGGCCTCCAATGCTAACTCCACAAAAATTTTTGACTTATTGTTAAAGATACGATTGTTGCGTTCAAATCGGATTTTCCTCTTCCATATCTGCAGTAGGAGCACTCTAAATCTTGTTATTGGTGAGAGCCTTCTTTGTATGTGACGCCACAATTTGTAATCAAGACGGAAGAAGGAGAAGTTACAAGTCAACAATAAGTGTGTCCAACCTTGTAGAGTGTAAGGGCAAGACACAAATAGGTGATCATGGCTTTCCTCGTCCAAATGGCATAGAATGCAATTTGGATCAATTTGTGCACTCCACTTGATGAGTCTATCTTTCGTCGGTAAGTGTTGCTTCATCATGAACCAATAAAAGATGGAGATTAATTCTGGACAAATAGTGGACCAAATATATGAGGACAATGGGTCTTTAACACCACGATAGAAAAGTATCTGATATGCCGATTTGGTGGAGAAACATCCCTTTAAGCTCCATTTCCATTTGATTATATCAGGTCCCGAACTTGATAAAATAGGATTCAAGATGTCCACCAACTATGCTAGCCTAATCAAGGGTATTTGACTTTCAAACTGAATATTCCACCCCCTTACGATACCATCATTATCAATCTTTTTAGCATTTGCAATTGCAGTTGATGGATTGCTCACAAAATAGAAAATATCATGAAATATGTCTACCAATTTTGAACAATTAAACCACGGATCTGTTCATAAACGAGTTGGTCTACCTTCTCCAACTTGAAAGCTCAAAGAAGAGTTGAAAAACTCAAGGCCCCTAATGATACCTCTCCAAACATGAGATAGTTTGCTACGCGGGGCACAAAGATGACCAAAGCCAGTAAAGATGGGCTTAAGAATATCGACCCATTATTTTTCTTTGTTTTGACGTAGTTTCTGTAACCATCCCCCTAGTCTGGCTTGATTATGTGACTGCATATTCAATAGGCCAAGCCCGCCCTCCTCTAAATTCCCCATCAAGGTATTCCAAGTAACCAAACATTTACCTTGTATATTTGCTTCACGATCTCCTACCCAGAAAAATTTCCTTCTTCTCTTGTCAATAAGATGAATGACCCATTTAGGGGCATCAAACATCGAGAAAAAGTATGTCGCTTGACTAGAGAGCACACTGTAGATGAGAGTGTGTCTGCCCGCTCTAGAGATAAGTGACCCTTGCCATGAAGATAATACCCCATCAAATTTTGCAATAATTTTGTTCAAGTCTTCCTTAAGTAGATGACCAGTCCGCAGGGGGAGCCCTAAATAGTCAATAGGGAAGGTAGCAGTCGGGCACCCAATAATGAGAGCCATCTCATGCGCTAGAGTAGTGTCATCTACTAGGTGGATCAATTTTGTTTTTCCCACATTTAATTTGAGGCTTGAAGATAGTGTTGGGATAGGAATCGAAAACGCAGTGGAAATAACAATTTAAAAATTTGAAATCATCTCAAAAACAGCGATCTACTTTAGCAATATTAAGAAATTCAACATCGGAGATGTGGGAGAAGGTATACCTCAAACTGCGGTTGATATAGCTGATCCTTTTCCCGTCTTGAGATGCACACATGCACGTCCTCCAACGATAGTCCACACCATGCACCTCGCAACAATAGGGGCAGCGAACACCGGGGCTCGTTGTGGCTCAACGGAGAAGCTTTCTCAATCCCAGAATCCACCTAGGCAAGGTCGGCCCTTGCTATCCTTCTTGGACTCATCCGAGAAGATGAAGTAGGCGGCACACCCAAGTAGAAGACATCTTGAATTCAACTTCACAAAAGCCCGAGGAAGGAGGAAGAAGATGGCGGACCACCAAGGAAGAGGAGGAGAGATTCTTTGGAACTTTTTCAATCAAGAACCCTCTCAAGAATCATGTTCTTCATCCCTCTTGAAGGAGGCTCAGCCACCAATTTATAGGGGGCATGGGCGGCTACAAGAGTAGACCCGCACCCTTAAAAAACTCTCCCCGAAATTCAAAATTTCGGAGTTTGCCTCCAAAAAGTATTTCATATTTAATTGTTTCATAATTAATTCAAAATTAAAATTCAATTAAATATAAATTTTAATTTATCTCCATAAATTAAGAGCCTATCAATATGAATAATTAATTATCTAAATAAACCAATATCCTAAACAATAGGAAAGAGGTTTATCTAAATAAAATGTGATTTATCTAAACTAATTAAATTCCTATCAAAATAAGAATAATAATTATCTAAATAAATTAAATTCCTATTAATTAATAGAATTATGATTTATCCTCGTAAATTATATATCTATTAATTTTATGATTTATCTCCATAAATCAAATTACTATTAATTAGGATTTATCAAAATAAATTAATTCCTAATTAATTGGTTAGGCTCAAGGTTAAAAACTAATTTTTCCGTATATTTGATTCGAAATCAAATTGTATTTAATTCATAATTAAATATAATCCCCGTCAAATGGTTAATTAAATTTAATCAACCACATAAAATATTATTATGTGTCAATCCCTATAATTTAGGGATGCCCTATAAATTATGGTTACCGAGGTACAACTTCCTCGCGTATTCATTCCTATAGGAAACACATTTCCTATTATGTTCGTAAACGAGATCCGTGATCGAGTTGCAGTATGTCCATGCTAGTAGACATATAATGCCGCATTCGGACTCTATCTCATAAAGCCCGTTGCGAGGTTAGCCTGTTGTGTGTGACCCATTGGGCCCCACACTAAGCCAACAATGAGTTGTGCATAATGGAGAATCAGATCCTGATAGAATAACTTCTATTCGAATCTTACGAGCCTCCACTAAACCCCTTTAGTGTGGTCGTGAGGGACTCCACTCACAAGTCAAGATTGACGTCTAGCAACGTGTCATAACTGCCCGGATAGTGTGAGATTCAATCTACAGGGATCGAACGTCCTTCGGTGATTAGTTACCATACGTGCAACTAAATCCCTCGGTTATAATGTCCCAGAATTGGCTAGGGTACGGAGGAAGTGTCAAACCCTAATACCGATTCATATGTATTTCACCCGCCAAGATGTCGTCTCAATAATGAAACGTCAAAAACATTTTCCTGACTTTCATTTCTACTCTGGCCAGAGATTCCCGAGTCGACACTTGCAGGGATACATAGTATATTATCTTCTCTTACTAGGAGTAACTGATTCCATGTTGGTTGCTCACCTACCTCCATGAATGCTTCCCCATGCCCAGTAATACTCGGCACATGATGCTGAGGGCCACGTAGGGATAGAATCAAAGCAATGGGTCATCACTCACAAGGTAACCGTGGCAACCTCAGGTCCAAGGACTGCTTGCACCTACTATCACCCGAGGAACATCCTATTGGCACTAATGTAAGAATTCCATTCTGTGTTCCTCGTGTAGGCTCGTTCAGTGAACTCATTCACTAATGAGCACATGCACTTGTACATTAATGACGACTCATAGGTAACTGTGAGATCAGCTACCCCCTATAGTATAGGGCATATACCAAGTGCACTAGTCTATCCAGAATTACCAATCCCCTAATCAGTGATCCTATTACTAGGAACATTTAGAACAGAGGCATTTGGATTCCAAGTCTCACTAGCATGATCTCATCATAGCCTTAGAATCATTTGCCCGAATTCTTGGGGTTCATCATAATCTTTATAAATAAAAATGCAGCATATGATGAAAAGTTATCTCATAAAGTTGATTACCCTTGAATAGTTCCTGAACACATCGTCATGTGATTGGCTCAAGGATACTATTCCTTTCAGATAGTTCAAAATATTTTAATAAAAGTTCGAGGTTCCTGAATGCCCTAACATTTGCCTCACAAAAAATCACCAGATCATTTGCAAAGATTACATGACTAATCCCCCTGGTATTAAGTTAGAAAGAACCCCTTGCATGAGTCCAGCTGTACAAGCTATTTCCAATAATTTGGAGAGTGAATCCATCACTAGATTAAAGAGTAGGGGTGAAAGCGGGTGAAAATTTATCTAAGCCTTTTATTATAGGCGGTGATTTTTATTATAGTTGGCATCATGTATGGCAGTGAGGATTTCTCACCATGGATGATAATATTGTTTGGTTTAATATTTGATGAATATGTTGAAGGATGAAAAGCGCGCAGTGGTATATTTCCTATATTTTGATCTGGTAGACGTGGTATTAATTGCTTAGTTCGATGGCTTGTGAAATATATTGGATTGACGTGAACACCAACGTGAGGCTTTAACAGTGCTCTTGATGTGGTTTCATGTGGTTCTGAGTGTTGATCACCTCTAATTTTTATGTCCTTCGATTCCCATAAAATATATTTGATGTGATGTGACAGTTGCCGTAATTTAGATATAGGGCGGTACCATGGACGCTGATTTCTGTAGGGGTGAATAAGATTCTTCGATTCATCCGAAAAAAATGAAAAATCGATCGAATCGAAATCAAATTGATCGAACCAAATTAATCCAAAAAAAATTGGTTCGGTTAATGATTTTTTTTTTGAAAATTCAGTTTTCGATTCGATTCGATTTGGTAAATTAATTGAACAATTCGATTAATTTACCTAATTAATCAAAATTTATATTAATATAAAAAAAAATAAAACGCTATGTATCACATGTTGTACTTTGTTTTAGTGGTTAATATGCTAAATTTATATTCCACCAACCCAAGTTCAAATCTTGGTGAGTTATAATATTTATTTTATTTTGATCATTATAGATATAATTTCGGTTGTAAGATTTATATCAAATAATAAAGTTTGCTTGAGTGGTTGATGTGGTGTATATGTATTTAAGTGGTTAAAGTGTAATACCCGCAATTTTAATGAAGCTTTTATCTTTTGTTTTAGCGGGGTGATTCGGAGGCGCATCAAAGCGGGTCGAGCAAATCGCTAGAAGGCGCGACTTAAGGTATGGCTCGAATGCGTATATAGAATTGTTAATTCTTGATTTATTATGATGTTGAGTTCGTGTCGAGGGTTGAACTGGAACCCAATTTGGATGTGTTTTGAGTCTAATGGGTTAACTTAAGTTATAGGGAGGGTTCTATTGGTCTTTTGAAAAAAATATATAAAAATTTCACCCTAGCCGATCGTACAACTGGAATAGTCGCACGGATGCCAAGGACAAGGAGAGGGGCGGCGCTTTGGTGGCCGGAGTTCGCGTCGTCGTCGAAGATCGGAGTCGCGGGACTTCAATTCCACCATCTCCTTCCCATCTTCTCATCCTTATGAGTGGTTTTGAGATTTATATGTGTAGGGATAGGCCCTTATGGCCTTATGGCAGAATCTTGTTATAGGGTGGTAATCCAAAATTTTCCTTGTATTTTCCTCTGATTTCTTGATGTTCTCGGTATTTAGATTTCGTGTTTCTTCGGAGTTTTGTAAGGTTTCTTTGAGGAATTAGGGCCGATCGGTTAGGGCCTGATTTAGGGAAGGTCATGTTGGATTTTCTATTGGGTTCTTGGCTTAGTCTATGGTTTTTTGGCAATTGGCAATGCTTGATTTGGGTTGGGGTGTTTGGATGGTGCGCTAGGATTAGGGCAGCCTTATTTCCTTAGGACCGGTTGGCTTGGGGTTGGGGAAGTGAGGTAAAAATATAATTTATATGTACTTGTATTGTTCCTTAGCCGAGGGTTTGGAATTCTCCTTATTGGAGCATTGGTGACGCGCATCCTCCTAGGAGTGGTCAGGTAGGACAGCCTTAGGGTAACTTTCGGTTGGCCAAATAATTAGGGTTGTTTCATGATTTAGGTGCTCACGTGAGAAAAAAATTAGGGGTTGGTGTTTGATTTAGTTTTGAGTTGGAGAATGCCGATTTAGACCCATGAGGTCGTACCTTCATGTACGAGAATAGGGTTGCTAGGGTCGGCTCTCCGTAGGACTGATAAGCTTTCCCGAAGAATTGATTCCTTGTAGATGTGCAATGCTAGCTGAAAACTTTTGTTTAAGTATAGAAACATAGGCTGAAATTTATAGGTTTGCAGATGTTAAATATGAATTTTTGTAGCAGAATTTTATTTGCTGAAATCTAAAATTTCTTTAGTATGACATTGCAAGCTGGAATTATCTATCGTACGTATGCTGAAATTATACTTTACATGTTGTAATTATTTATTATGTGCTAGAATTATTCCATATATGCTGAATTTACTTAGTATATGTTGAAATTTGATTTTTATGTAGTATTCAACACATGTTGAAATTACTAAACATATGCTGAAATTATACGATGTGAGCTGGGATTATTTAATATGCATTGGAATAATATAGTGCATGCTGAAATTAGTCTGAGGTATGTTGAAATCTCCCACCTAGGAAATAAAGTATAAAGCCGAGATATTTGGGCCAAGAGAGGGTTGGGTTGAGGTGCGTAGGCATGTACCAGAGTTGTCGGTGAGAAATATTTTTAAGTAATTGCATGTACTGGGTGGTGATGATTGATTGTGTTGTGATTGTGGATGAACAATGGCTCGGCTGAGAAGCGTCTTTAGCTAGTGAAGCTATTGCCCGACTCAGCAAGTGGATTATAGGTCTTGAAATTACGTCAGTGGGCCACGCTGACGTTAGACCTGAGTGGCATTTGGTTGGATGAATATTCTCAACCAGATGGGGCACTAGAGCTAGTAGGCCATTCTAGCTCAGAGAGCCCGGGCGGGAAGCTCGCTAGATAGAGATTCTAGCAACCGACTCGTATGCTTGCTTGTTTGGGCCGATTTGGGCCGAGTGAATGTATTATTTTATGTTGGGCCGGTATAGGCCGAGTGATTGTGGTGTTCCTGAGCATGAGATTTTGTTATGAATGTTCTTACTTATATGTCATTTCAATTCTGTATTTACATGGAAATGATTATATCTCATATGCTTATAATTGGGATTAAGTGGTGGCTCGATAGAGCCATTCACTAAGTTCCTTATGGACTCACCACTCTTATTATGTTGTTTTGCATATCTTGACCAGTGAGGTACGACTATGTCAATATGGCGTGGCTAGGGGAGCAAGTTTGCACCGTAGATCTCATAACAAGTATGGTTGAGTCGTAGTCGTGTAGTAGAGTCGTTTACTTCCATGCATTTGGAGTTGTAATATCATATTATAAACTTTTTGGAGTCTGTTGTCCAACTTTCACTAATAGAAATGTGTTAATCAACAACGGCCGCTCGGTCCGTTGTGGATGTGATATATCTGCGACGGCTTCGTTACAGCCGCTAGGGCCGTTGCTAACAAGTAGATGGCATGAATGCGACACTCAAATAAAATAACTTATCTGCAACGGCGTACTAAAGGTCGCGTCGGTTGTTGCTAATGTGATAATAACATCTGCAACAACGTACTTATGGCCTCTATACCCGTTGCTCTTTAGTCGATGCGCGCTTGCGGCGCGAAAATAAAATTGTTATCAGCAACGACGTAACAAAGGCCTCTTTGGCATTTGATGATGATAAATATCATCAGCAACGGCTTACTAACGAACGAGCGAGTTGTTGCTGATAAGTATTTTTAACTCTATGTTCGCGCTCGCCCGCCCCATTTCTTTTGCTCTCTGCGACGACGCTGCCATCGTCGTCGGATCGCCACCCTCATCGACGCCAACCAATCGTCGACGCCCAATCGCCGCCCGATCAACTCCAAGTATGCCGCCCCCCCCCCCCCCTCTCTCCCTTGTCGTCGGCGTCCAGCTTGGTTGGGCTGAAACCCTAAGGTTTCGGCCTCCGGCCTTCGACGGCCGGTGGAACATCCTGTCGGTGTCCATGTCGTTGCACATACACCGGTCCAGTAGTGTGATTAGAGTTTAACCCTAATATTTAATTATTTATTAATGTTTAATGTTTGGTTAATTAATTAGGATTAATTGATTAGGGTAAATAATGTTTAATGTTTAAAATGTTTAGATTAAATTTATAATGTTTAATGTTTATATCTTTAGGATATTAAGTTTATATTAATTAGATTAATTTTATTGTTAATCTTTAGATTTAGATTAATTAGAATCGTCCACTTTGGACTCGTGCCGGAATCATCCACTATGGACTCGAATCGGCATCCAAAAATTTAGGAAATAATCATCCATCCGATAAGTTGATACGTTTCACATACGCATCGACAAGTCGAATATGATTTAGCAAAACCTTAGATAGTTCGGGGGTTGTATGTTCGTGTAAAAGAAATAGATGATCTTTTATGCGACGTACAACCCTTGAATTATCTCTAATTGGACAATTTGGGAACATACTATTTGTATTGCACTTAGTTTTTTCTTTTAACCGTTAACTCATTCTAAAATTTTGGCTATTGTATCTCTCTTGTTCTTTGATACGCGCCCAGATGATATACGTATTCGGAAAACTATAGGGAGATGCTGCCGAAAGTTAGAATGAAGTTAACGGTTAAAAGAAATACTTAGTGCAATATGAATAATATGAATCCCGAATGGAATATGACCATCTCACCAAAAGACATGAACTGAAGATATTGTCATTGATTGACAGAATCGTGTCGGGCGATCGAAGCTGGATGTACCGACGTCTTGATCATGGAGCTTTAACGAATGAGTTTCAATTGGGCATGATTTACTTTCTAAATTTTGCCTATTCAAATCAGAAATTCGTTAGCACCAGTGATAAAATACGATGTTCGTGCCGCATTTGCTTAAATGCACGATTTTTGGATCGGGAAACTATCACTCTGCATTTGTATAGCAAAGGATTTGCACCGAGATATTTTATATGGACTTGTCACGGGGAGTCACATGAAGTCAAGACGTCGAGCAATCCTATCATTCAGACACATGGTGAATCTTCCTCTACTGGTGTTTCTTCATCCAATCCATCTAATCCATATGGTACTATGATACTTTATAGTCTTGGGGTCAATTCCAACTGAATGATAAGGTCGATCGGCCAGTTACAAAGATGTCAGTGCCACCAGATACTACGAGTGTTGATGTCACAGAATTGCCACTCGAAGTACAACCTACGGTAGAGATTGAATTATCGAATAAAGAAGCTACATAATTTTACGAGATGTTGAAAGCTGCCGATGAACCTTTGTATGAGAATTGTCCTAAATACACTAGATTTTCGGCAATGACGCAACTCCTGAACATCAAGGCTGATTGTAATATCAGCGGGGTTGCATTTGATCGGATTGTGGGATTGATTAATGGAATGTTGTCTACTGATAATAAGTTTGAGCCAACTTTTTATAAGACTAAAAAGTTGATGAGAAAATTAGGGCTTGGGTACGAAAAAATAAACGCGTGCCAAAATAACTGTATTTTATATTATAAAAAAACGCAATTGGATAAATACCCTGTATGTGAATATCCTTGTTACAGGGAGAAGAAATCGATCTGACAGAAAAATATCTCGTTTAAGGTGCTTCAGTATGTAGGCAAAATGACGACACTAGAGGGGGGGTGAATAGTATATTTACTAAATCTATTAGCCTAAATCCACTTTTAATTGTTTGCTTAGATTATTTAGGAAATTTGCAATTCGATGATTATATGCGGAAGCGATAAATGATAAGGCAATTAAAACAAATAATAAAGCAATGCAAAGACGCAATTTATAGTGGTTCGGCCTCAATGCCTACTCCACTACCTAAACACTCCGCTTACAATTTCCAAACTAACTTTACTAGATTAATTTACATTTTCCTTACATAGAGGACTTTTCACTGAAGAGACTCACTCTCTACCTAAGGCACTTCCACACCCGGAAGTCACTGTCTTCTTATCGAGAGTCCTCTTCCACCTCAACCCTAAAGGACAACTAAATTAATCCTAGTAAACACTAAGTTTACACAAGTGGCTTTACACCTAACACCAAGTAATCACTTCCAAATTCAGACCTAACAATCCTAGGTCTGTCACACGCAAACTCAATTAAAACGCGTTCAAATAACAATAAAGATTATAATGAAAAGAGCTAATAATAAAACAAGAATAACACCTCTTTTCAATCCTTGTAGCCTTCAACTCATCAAGATGTAGAGCTTGATCAAAACCCGAGTTGAGCCCAGCTTGTGCGCTTGAAGAAGATGTCTGCGGAAGGAAACAGAGCGCACTTCAATCAATCGTTGGAAGGCTTTTAATCTCCTTTTAACGTTCTCAAAAATCCTTAGGAGTCAAGGAAGGAGTGAAAGAATCATATGAGGGTATATTTATACCTTGCTGAAGAAACGACTGCTCAACGGATAAAGAACTATCCGTTGCAGACCACCGATCGAATGGTCGGTCGGTCGATCTTTCGACCGTTTCTCTTTTCGTTGTGGTCGGTCGACCGATGGGTCGACCGCCAGACGGAAAACTATCGATCCCGACCTTCGGTCAACCCATCGGTCGACCAATGCGATCTCACATCTTGGGTATCCGCAGGTCGGTCGACCGACGGGTCATCCGCGAGCTACTGCCCGTTTTGGGCTTCCATCGGTCGACCGAAGTAGCTCTGCTACTTTTTACCTTCATTCGGTCGACCGAACCTAGGTTGAAGTTTATTTCTTCAACCTATTTCTTTCGCGTTTCATTTCCGAGTTCCGGCTTTCAACGTGCATCATCTTGGAGAGCTTTTGACGTGATCTTTTGACTCGTCCAAGCGACTTTGGTGCACTCGTCGATCTCCGAGAAACTTCCGCGATGAACCCGAGTGCGACGATCAATGTCCTTCCGATTTCTTCTGATATTTTCGATCGAGGACATCTAACGCTAATTGATATGGAACCTGAAAGATATTCTCAATGAAATTATTAGTCCTATGTTTGTTATCATCAAAACCATCAAAACCGAGATTAAGGCTTAGGTTGAAAACCTAAAGCCAACAATCTCCCCCTTTTTGATGATGACAAACATCCATAAGAAAATATATTCATTTAAAGCATAGAGGATATCAACTAAGGGATTTCTCCCCCTATCAACATGCATATCTATAAGAATAAACTCCCCCTATCTATATGCATGATTTTTCTATATTTTCCTCCCCTTTACCTATAGTTTTCTCCCCAATTTTCTTATACATTTCTCCCCCTTTATACCTAAACTCTTCTCTCCCCCTTTTGACATCAATCAAAAAGGGCAAGAAAGGTCAATCTAGTCAAAGGGATGAAACGTGATTTTTTATTTATTTATGAAGTTGAGACTTCAAAGATTATTTTCATGAAACATGAAAATCTCAACCAAATGGATGAAAAACAAATGTTTAACTTAGCATGGTTTCATTTGACATATGCATGAAAACATGAAAATGCTAAGTATCAATTCTTTGATTTCATTCAAACTTTCAAAATGCCAAGATCTAATCATTTAAAGCATGTTTTAGAAGTTTGAAATGAAAATGAAATCATTTGATCCAAATATAAACTTAGTACATTGTTTCATTTGAAATAAGCATGAAAAGTATTTAAATGCTATGTCTCAATTTTGCTATCTACTCATGTTTTCTCAAACTTAGGCATCTAGACATTAAACATGAGATAATGTAAGTCTATGAATCAAGTTTGGACTTAAGATGAAATTTTTAATTCACTTTATTGACTTAAGTCAACCTATACTTCAAGATTTCAAATATCACACTTTTAAATTTATACAAGATCATATTTTTGATGAAAACTTTTGAAACCAATTTTTTTGGATGAAAATTTTGATACCAAATATTTAATGGTCATTTGAAATGCATGTATCATGATTGAACTCAAAATGAATTTTCTAAGTTCATTTTTCATCATATATTGATTTTAATGAAAACACTAGATATTTCTAGCTATCATTCAAGAATTCAAAATCATTCCTAAAAATGATTTTACTCAATCAATGGCGTGAATGATATTAGAAACATAATCAAAATGGTATACACACACTTTCATTTAAAGTTTTTGAAGAAAATTAAAAATATCAGAAAGATTGATATTTCATATAAGGATACTTTATGTTTTGAAATCCAACTTCAAAAATTCACTTTAAATCCGATTCTTGATGAAACTTTTTGAAATTTTTACTGATAAAACTAGATTTTTCAGTGAATGTATAATTTCAAAAATCATCCAAAAAAGATTTTTTTATATTTTCCTAGAAATAACTGAAATTGGTGATATCAATTGTTGAACAAATGGTAATTCCATAATTTTTCTGTTATTTCCAAAGAATGCTTAGTTTTCATTCAAACTTTTGTGACACCACATAATGGTCATGTAAATAGTGTATATCAAGTTTGAAATGAAAATTATATCCTTAAGTCAAGATATCGACCTAGCATGATTTCATTCAAAACTAAACTAGTTTTTATGAAACTTGCTAAATTTCAATCTTAACATTTACTCATGATTTTTCAAATTTAAACCTATGAATACTTAACATGAGTAAATCTAAATATGTTTCTCAAATATGGATCATAAATGAGACCTCTAAGTCAACTTGTTGACTTGGGTCAACTAGGTTCAAAAGAGGTAATCATGAATTAACCTCTATTTTCATTTTATCCATATTCATATGAATTCTCCATTCTAAGTGCTTGGAAACATGTTATGCATATTCCTAAACATGTTATGCCTATTCCTAAACATGTTTATGAAGTTTTGGACTTAAAATCAAGTGTCCAAGTCAATTTGTTGACTTGGGTCAAACCTTTTCAAGTTTAAATCCCCTAAGGTGATATAGATATCACATTATTCATCTAGACATGATTTTTCAATTTTAGATAGCTAGACTCATGTGATATGTGTATCTAAACATGTTCGTTTCATTTTTAGCTTAAAATGAGATCTCTAACAAAAAAAATTAAACTAGTCCAATTTCATTCAATATTAATATCATGAAATTGCCTAGTTATCATGAAATTGTCTACTCATGAAAATTCAATATTTATCATTCAAAAACAATCATGAGCATAGAGACATCATTAAAAATGAAAATTCAATTATTTTTCAAAGATTTTTGCAAAATAAAATCCATACCTTATCTTTTAGAAAATTTGCCCAACTATTTCATTTCCTTTTTCATTTTCTTTTTAGATAGCATATCCTTCATTTATATTCACAACTTGCAAGTAGACATCATTAGTATTATAATGAAATAATTATGACTACTAGCAAGCTAACAAACTAAATAGCAAGATTTAATGCAAAGTTTCATAAAACGTTTTAACCTATGCTAGATAGTAGAGATTCATTTAAAGAAAAATTTACATGATATCATAATGAATCTAAGGGATCAAGATGTGAACCATTTGAGGCATAAGGACCCTAGACAAGTTTAACTAGTTTGGTATTAAAGAAATGTCTCTAGTAGCAAGTATCAACCTAGAGCAAGTTTCATTTGATGAAATTTGCCTAAGTGCTAAGATTCTACCTACTCATGAGAATTCAAGTGTGTTAACATGCAAATCTAATCATGAGTATAGAGACATAGTTTAAAATTAAACATTGAGGTATAACACTTAAGATTTTGAATCTATCAAGATTATACCTTATTCATGAGAATTTAGCCAAACTAATCTTTTTCTTCCTAATTAGTCTTCCTAAAATATTTATAACTTGCAAGTAAGCTACATTAATATTTTTGTGAAAATATAGCTACTTAGCAAGCTAGCTCAACCAAGAAGCAAAGATAGGCATCAAGAATCATTATCAAAGATCACTTTGTTAAATGGTTTCAAATTTGTTTCAAAATGAAATCGAGTGATATCAAAACGAATTTTAAGAGATCAGAAAAATAATAAATGAAAAATATGATCTCCAACCCTTCCTATTGGTTGAAAACTGAAAGCCACAATGAGCCTACGATTTAAAACTGCAAGGTCGCTTAGGCCCATTACAGGCCACCGGGGTTTCCGAAGAGACCGGGAAATCAAAAAATCAAAAATCATTTTATGAAGAACTCTTTTACAAGAGCGGGGAAAATAACTCAAGTTAAACATAGTATCATAACTCCAACTTAAATAAAAAACAATCCAAAGTAGAGAGATGATAAAAAGTATACCTAGATGCCAATTTCCATACCTATGGCATCATGATGGTTTGAAGTTGCAACCAAGAATTGATACTCCATTTAATTTCATGGTCAACTCTAACTCTTTACTTCTTTTTTACCCTTGAGTGATGGCTCCCCCTACAAGAGAAGAAATTTTTGGTACCCAAATGGCTTTGGGTCCTTGGGGGTTAGTGGGCTTAGCTACCCAAAGTGACTTAACACCACTTGGGTTCATATATCTTAAATGCACAATTATAGATGGCATTCCCATACATACCACAAGAAAAAAAATTTACATTAAACTTTTTCATTTTACCATTCATATGAACATGAGGTCTAATATCAGAATGCTTGGCATGAGAGACATAATGAACATTTGCATTCTTAGATGAAATATTTTTCTTTTTAGGATTTCTAAAAGATGAGATAGGTGATAAAATACTAGTTTTCCTATTCAAAAAAATGACCTCATTTTTTAAATCATTTATTGATTTATGTAAGACTTGCATTTGAGATTTCATCATACTATTTTCATTTTTGATTTTCATATTTTCTACTTTTAAATTCTCAATCTCAACTTTTGAGATATTTTTCAATTCAATTTTCAAATCATCATTTTTATTTTTCAAGTCAATATTCTTACTTTTTAGGTCTTCAATTTCAATCTTAAGATTGTCATGACAATAATTACTAGTTCTCAAAACATCAATACTACCATGGCAATCAACACTTGAGGAACTTAGATTTGCATTTAAATTTTTATTTTCTAATTTTAGAGCTTGCAAATCCTTAGTGAGCCTAGAGTTATCCTTTTTAATTTTCTTCATTTCTTTACTCTTTTTCAAAAGCATGGCACACATACTTTGGCATTCTTGTACTAATTCTTCATATAACATTTTGATTGAATGTGAAGAACTAGCATCACTATCATATGCTATATCTTTATCATGACTAAAAGTGGAATATTGTACCCCATCATGGATACCCATGAGGCAAACCTTGGATGTGCCTTCATAGTCATGACAAGAGGATGCTTCTTGTGATTTGGAGGTGGATGTTAAAGCACTTATCATCCTTTTGGCATTTTTCTTTGATAGAGGACAATTCCTCTTAATGTGCCCCTTTTCCTTGCACATGTAGCATATCACCTTTCTTTTTCTGCTTTTTGATTTGCTTCTTTGACTAGAAGCACTAAAGTCATCAAAACTGATGTTAGTACTAGGGGGATGACCATTGTCATCACCACCCTCAACAAAAGTGTTAAGCTCTTCGGTTTGCGCATAATCATATAACATATTTAACCAAGCCCAAATGTCGAATGCAGAAGAACAATGCATAACTTTTTGTCACACCCCAATACCACAAAGGTGTGACCGGCCAGGGTCTGCAAGCATACCCCGAAGCCTAACTCGAATCACAACCACAAAAAAAAAACAAAACCACTAACCACAGACCACATTAACAACAAACTTATATTTCAAATTCCAACCACTAACAAAGGTCATAAAACAAACAAATTTATCACTTGTTAAAGACATCGCGAAAACATGAATGTTCAACCGAAACAAACTTTACACAACGTTTGAAACAATAAACGAAATAAAGAATCCATGAATCTCGATACAGTACTCTCATTAAACCTGACCACTACCCTAACTCTAATTTCGACTTGTCACGAGTTCGGCCCTGAACCTGTCGCTCCCAGCTGCGCTACTTTGGCATTCCAGTGCTACTACTGGTTCTGACCTGGTGCTACAAAAGACAACAAACAAAAAGAGAAGGTAAGTCCATATTGGACTTAGTGAGTGGCTCGGTCCGGAGCCTACCACAGTCCACAATCATTAGTTATATATATAAAAATAATAATAATGACCACATAATAGATAAATTCACAACATAATGAATAATTCCTTAAGTCCAGAAATGAATACTTCATCTACGTAAATCCAAACAATACGAGTCGGTCACTAGAACATGTCTAGTGAGCTTCCCGCCCATGGTTCCCGAGCTAGGTAGGCCCTCTAGCGTCGGTAACCCCAATTGGTTGGGAAAACCCTCCAACCAGAGCCACTCCGGGTCGGTCGTCAGTGTGGCTCGCTGACGAGCTTCCCGGTCCACACCTCCTCCACCGGTCCACTCAACCATACCCTCATTCCAATTATATGTATTACTCAATTATATCATTTGGCACAATTATATGTATTACTCAATTATCGAGAGATTGAACAATTCATTGAAATATTTGACATTGAGATGGTGCAAAAATACTCTATTCGCGGCGATCAAGAATTGGAGAGATTACGAAATCGTGATTTCCCTACTTGGATCCAGAAATTCGAACCTTATTTACGTATACATTGTGGATCATTAGTAGTATTACTTCAGTTGTGTTGGTTGTATTTGCATGGTATGTGTATGCATTTGGTAGGCTTCGGAGTACAACTGCATACTCTAGCTGGTCACGCGACCTTGTAAATAGGGGTATGACATAAAGTTTGAATCTCAACAAAGTATTGATATTTTTTTTCACTTTTTTTTCGATGAGTTCGGTAAATTAACCGAATCGAACTGAAAATTTTGGTTAACCAAACTGCTTTAACCGAAATTTTTGGTTCGATAAACGGTTAATGGATAAATTAAAATTTCGGTTCGGTTCGATTAAGTTCGGTTATTAATCGAATCGAACCGTTGCTCACCCTAGATTTATGGACATGCTATCAATGTTATTGGTTAGGGTTTATTTTATTATAACGGGTGTTATACTAACTGAAAATCAACATTTACATTGTGTTTATATTGTTATTATAAACTTTACAAACTATGTGCAATAATTCTTTTAATTAATTTCTTTAATGAATTATTTTAGAGTTTTTCCTTTTATTTATTTCAAGAGTATTCCATCGTTTAAAATAAACATATTATATATGATTTTTATTCATCTCGATGCTCCTGACCCAATGATGGGATCCATTTTTCTAAATGACACCTGATTTATTTTATTTTGATGTATTTTGGATACTGTTATATTCATCTAATTATTATTAAAATAAATAAATAGAGTTTTCTTTTAAAATTATGTAAAAAGCTTGTTGATTGATCGTTTGTTGTGACCAGACTATTTGTGAATTTTATGATGTTTTAATGGTGTTTATGTTGGACTTTTGGAAATGGGTTGAGTTCCAATGTTGTTTCTTGTGTTTGTTCGATGGTGATGTCAACATTCAGCTTGTGAGTCGCAGGTAATGTGGCGGATGGCGGCGTCAACAAAGTAGTAGATAGCGGCACTACCGCAGGAAGCAAACGCTTGCGCTTGACACTGTAGCAGGTAGTCGCACTTGACACAACAGCAATCGATCGTGCCCACTACAAGTTGGCGATCGATAGGCAGCCTTCGCTTGCCGCTCTGCATGACAGTGGGCTGCACCTGCTGCCCCATAGGGTAGTAGTCGATGATGTGGTCGTGAATTTGCTGCGACTATTCGATCGTTGTTTGGTCAAGACAACACCCCCAGCGTTGTCGAATCTATTCGACATCGCCAAGTGGGGATAGGCGGCTGATGTCAGATCAATTATATCTCGACACCAACCTGCACTTAACTTTGTTGTTAAATTGCTAACATGGCGTTGCTGATGTGTATCAGCAAAAATAAAAAATCATTAATGCCACATCATCATTTTGGTTAATTACATGGTAAGAGCCCTTATAGCCCAGGCACAACGACGCAATTATCAGGGGCGCACTCTACCACCGAGCTAATAGTCCATCATGTGGGCCTCCCAATGGGAGGCCTGCTATGCCAAAAGCGAGAAAAACCCATCCCTCTCTTTCTTTTTTATGTCCCCATGTTGCCACACGGGAGGGGGGCGTAAAAAAAAGGGGGGATCCTATCAACTAACTTGTTTCGACCTAGGATAATAAGCTCATGAGCTTGGTCTTACTTCACCGTCGAGAAACGAAAGAAGACTTCCATATCCAAGCTTAGCTCAGACGTAGCCCGCTTCTTTTTGGGTGTGAAGCAGTGTCAAGCCAAAATACTCAACAAGCATAAGCATTAGCTCTCCCTGAAAAGGAGGTGATCTGGAGAGGTGTGACTGCATCTGGAGAGGTGTCACTAGAGCATCTTCCTCTTTCGATGGCGGTTCTTTTGTTGTTGTATTATCGGAGTGTTTTTCCTCCAATAGTTGTTTTGTATTTTCGTAGCCTATTTCTTTGTTGTACACTTCCCCTTGGTGGGTGTGTGAATGTGTGTTTCCATTGCATGGGGTTTTATGAATATAAAAGCATATTTCTGTCTTTTCGATGTTTTTCTTGAGGCTTTTGCCTTTTGCTGAGTTGTTCGGCCTTCTCTTGGCCTTATTGTTGAGCGATGTTGACGTTGTGTTCCCAACTTATTCAGTCGAAGTCAAATGTGCTTTCCTGCCAAAAATGGAGTTAAAGCTAGGGTTACCTATTTGGTAGTTGTCAGTTCCCTTCGAATATATTTGTATTCTGGGGTAGAGGCGTTGAGAGTAGTGGCGCTGAGGTCGAGGACCAGACTCGATGAAAACTGAGCTCGCGAGGAGCGCGATTTGGGTCGAGGGTGCGGGGCCCAAATCTTCGAGGGCGATGATGTTGGCCTAAAGGTTTTCAACCTTGGTCTTAATATCGGTTTTGATGATAACAAACATGGAACTAATATTTTCATGGAGAAATACTTTCAGGTTCCAAATTATTTAGCGCTCGACGTCCGCGATCGAAAATATCAAAGAAATCAAAAAATCGGATAGACTTTGGTCGACGCACTCGAATTCAGCAGGAAGTCAAAGTCTAGGTTTAGGATGTCTAGATAAATTGTAAAATCCTCAGTATGATGCTTGGACCCCTAAAGAACAAAAATCCGAAGACGAAACCCAAAATTGTTCAACGAGCAAAAAAATCTAGGTTTCATTCAAAGGGCCGGCAGCTGGCCAGTCGATCGGCTACCGACCGTCGACCGATCGCCAAAAGCCCAAAATCGATAAGGGCTTGGCGGTCGGTGGCCGGTCGCTCCGGCGGTTAATCAGCCATCAGCCGATGATCAACCGGGCAGCGCCAATGGGCAGAAAAATGCCTATTGCAGCGTGTGTTTTCTTTCCTCTCTCTCCTTAGCTTATAAATACAAGCCTTAACAACCTTCTTAGCTTGATCTTGATCACTCCTACTACTCTTGAGACATATTTTGATCAATCACAACCCTCATTGAGCCACACATTGCAAAAACCCTAGCCTTGTTCCATACATTCTTGATCATGCCTTTGAGCTTCAATCGATTCATCATCAAGGCATCAAGAGGAGCTAGGATTCATTATTTGGAGATAAGTATTTATTGTATTGTTTATTGCTACATTGTTTGTGTATTTTTATTGTTTACTTCATTGTATTTCAAAGTGTGAAGACCTAGGTTGTTAGGTCTTGAATGGTTGATGGTTGCCTTGGTGTAGAGGCCTAAATCCACCGGTGTGATTAGTTTACTAGGATTAGTTGTGTTGTCCTTAGGGTTTGAGGTGGGAGACTGCTCTCGGTACAAAGGCGGAGACTTCCAGGTTTAGAAGTGTCTTCGGTGTGAGAGCGGAGACTCTCCGGTGAAAACGTCCTCATTGTAAGGTAATAAATTAATCTAGTAAAGTTAAGTTTGGAAATCCTAAGCAGATTGCTTATGTATTGGAGTAGACATTGGGGCTGAACCACTATAAATCACATTGTGTTAGCATTGATTTTCTTGTGTGTTGTCATTTATTATTGCTTCTACACTTATTCATCTTAATCAATTTGTGAATTGCCTAAGTAGTTGTAAGAAATGATTAAAACTGGAATTAGACTAAAGATTAGCAAACACATTATCCACCCCTCCTCTAGTGTAGGTCATTTCATCAATATTTGGTATCAGAGCTTGGTCGTATTATTAGATTTAATCATTTACCCTACAACTTAGAATGTTTACCGAAATCTAACTAGCTCAAGGGTCCTCTGCTTATACTCCACCACATTTCGATGGAAATAACTATGCCTATTGGAAGATAAGAATGAATAGCTTCCTTCAATCACTAGGCATGGATGTAGGAAGAATTATTCAAGTAGAGTATAAGCAACCTATTAAGAATATGAATGAATGGAACCAAGATGAGGTTAGACTCTTTAATGCAAATGTCAAGGTCATAAATGCTTCGTATTGTGGCATATCTATTAATGAGTTTAATCGAATATCAACTTGTAAGTCGTCATTTGAACTTTGGAATATCCTAGAGACTACACATGAAGGCACCTCACAAGTTAAGGAATCCAAAATTAACCTTCTTATGCATGACTATGAAATATTTAGAATGCAATTGCATGAAACCATTGATGAAATGTATGCACGTTTTTAAAATATTACTAATTGTTTATGCAATCTTGGTAAAGACATCAAAGAAGAGGAGAAGGTAAGGAAGCTCCCCCGATCTCTTCCCAAAGCTTGGGAGCCAAAGGTGATTGCGGTCATGGAAGCCAAGGAATTGGCTACCTTGAAAATCACCGAACTCATTAGATCCCTCAAGACACATGAGATCCACATGAGGGCACACAAGGAGGATGATGCCCCCAAAAGCAAAAGCATTGCTTTAAAAGCATCACACTGAGTCAAAAAACCTTCATCATACGAAGAATAATTTGATGATCTAGAAGAAATGGTGATGATGACAAGAAGGTTCATAAGGTGTAGCATGAGGAGAGGCAAGGGAGGCTACACTTGCTACAATTGCAACAAGACGAGACACCTAAATAAGGATTGCCCACTACTCAAAATGGTCTCAACCTCCACTCCTTATGAGAAGAAGAAGAAGAAGAAGAAGAAGAAGAAGAAGAAGAAGAAGAAAACAATGATGGCTTCGTGGGATGAGAGTGAATCCTCGGAGGACACCAAGAGCGAAAAGGCAAATCTTTGCCTCATGACAAATGATAACGGGGTAAATTTTACTTTTTGTGAACTTCCATTCACGAAGAAGAACTAGAAATTGAATTTGATCAAATGCATGATGAGTTTAATTCTATTAGAAGAAAATTTAAGGAACTTGAAAAAGACAACAAATCCTTAGAAGTAAAAAATGATAGCTTGTTACTTTCATACAATGCTTTAAAGAAAGAGGTAGAAAGCCTTAAGGATGAAAAGCATACCTTTAAAAAGGTTAAAAAAGGACTTAGAAAATGAGAATGAAAAATCAAAAAATGAAAACAAGTTGCTTGGTGGTGTGCTTGTCGCGGGATTAGAGGCACTGATGGTCTGAGGACCATGCTCGAGATTGAAAAGGATTGATGCATTGCATAGGGTGGGAGTTATCGATGTTGCCTGGTGGTGTGCTTATCGCGGGATTGTGAAGGTTCCTTTGTTGCGTGGTATGAAGATAGCTATAAATAATCTGGACACAGAGAGATGTGTAGAAAAGAAGAGCAGTATTATTAAATAACTATCAAGTAATGATACATTGAGTCCCACCAAATGATGTGCTTGACCTACGTGTGATGGTACCTCGTTAAAACCTTTCAGAGGGAAAACCCTATAGGAGAAAATTGTAATGAAGGAAAATGAGTACGCCAACCATTTGAAGTTTAAGGGAGAATGCTTAGCTGTAGTAGGCCGCGTTCCACATTCGTGGGAGTTCTCATCTGGAGAGTTCGGCGATTTTGTAATCGCCTTTCTCGATGTCTTTGATGACTATGTAGGGGCCTTCTCCGTTTGGAGCAAGCTCTTTCCAAGTCATGACAGGATGACCTTGTTCGTTGCTTCGTCCAGGCCATTGGTTTGTGAGTGCTCTACTGAGGACAAGAGCTGTTGGATGTTGAGGTCCAAGCAGAATTCTCTGAACCGCCTATCTGTAGACTGTGTGTCGTTATCGCTAACAAGCTCGTGAGGTATGCCATACCTACAGACGATCTTTTTCCATGCGAATTTCTTGACCTTCAGTCGCAATCGAGGCAAACGGTTCATCCTCTATCTATTTGGTGAAGTAGTCGATTGCTACTACCAAATATTTGACTTGTCTTGGTGTTGGGGAAAGGCCAAGGAGGTCGATGCCCCACTTGTGAAATTGCCAACTGACCTTCGAGCTGTGTAGTAGCCCAAGATGTTTCTGTGAGACTTTAGAGAATCTTTGGCACTTATCACACCTTTTGATATACATGCCGTAATTTGTTTTCATAGTCATCCATAAGTATCCATCCCGGAGGATCTTAGCTGCTATGGATCTTCCCCCAAAGTGGTTGTCTAGGACATGCCTGATTGGTTGTTCTGTGCATACCACGATATGGTGACTTTGAAAATATGGCCTTAATCTTATGGCCGAGATGACCAGGGCGAAGGTGAGCTTCTTTCGCTTCTAGTACCTTGTTTTTGGTCCCTAGAGGACTTTGTTGACGAAGTATATCAGTTTCTAATCTCTCCCCTGCTCTCGGATTAGCACCTAACTAAGGGCATTTTCTATGATTGTAAAGTATACGAAAAGCGTCTCTCCCTACTAAGGCTTATCCAGAACTAGTGGACTAGAAACTCTTATTCACATTTTTCGTCCCACTAGAAGTCTTGTCTCTTCCTTAGGATTTTAAAGAATGAGGCGGCCCTATCTGCCAACCTGGAGAGGAATATCGACAAAGCCGTCATTCTCCTCGTTAGTTGTTGCACCTCGTCCGACATTTATTGGGATTGGCTTCAATTCCTTAGTTCGTGAGCATGAATCTGAGGAACTTGTCGTTGTGGACACCGAAGACGCACTTCTCTGGATTTAATCTAATGTTGTAGCATCTGAGTTGGTTGAAAATTTTGGTGAGATCGTCACAGTGATCTCTAATGGCCAGTGTTTTGGCAATCATGTCGTCTACGTATACTTCTATGTTTCGATCGATTTGTTGTTCAAATACTTTGTTCATCAGGCACTTGTATGTGACCCCTGCATTTTTAGCCTAAAGGGCATTACTTTATAGTAGAAGTTGGCGTGGTCTGAATGCTATTTTTCCTCATTTTTCGGGTGCATCCGAGTTTGGTTGTAGCCCGGGTAGAGATCCATGAAGCTCAGGTACTTATATCCCAAAGAGCCATCGACAAGCTTGTATATGCTCAGGAGCGGGTATGAATCTTTTTGGGCAGGCTTTGTTCAGACCGGTGAAGTGAATACACATCCGTCATTTCCCTGAAATTTTCTTAACCATCACAACATTTCACTACTAAATTTTTTGTAATCCGCGACGGCTCAGGTAGCAATCGTAGAAGCGACTAGGCAATGGGGGTCGTAGAGTCGTCACATCTGCAACGGCTTTGCGACCATAAAAGTAGCCGTCGTAGAATTAAAAACCTTGCAGCGGCACAGCGATCGCGTAACGATCGGCTTTTGCTATCGCTTCAAGCCATCGCAAAACTGTCACCCGTCACCGCCTTATTTCTCATTACTCACGCCCACGATCTTTTTTTCTTCTTCCCCCGCCCCCAGATCTGTCACCGTCTCTACTCACTCTCTCATCACTCACGCCCACGATCTTTTTATTTTCTTCCCTCGCTCCCAGATCTGTCGCCGCGTGCCCCTGCCCCTGCCCCGCCCCTCGCCCCTCCCCTGCTATATACCTCCTCTCACGCATCGTTGGGAACGCCATTACAGTCGCGGCCTCCCCGCAGCCCACTCTACCCCTGAATAAGGCCGTTGTCGAGCCAAGTATCAAGATCACGAACGAGTTCATCGGCGTTGGCGCGATCAGGAAGGTCTGCCATGGTATCGATGTCGTCGTCGGTGTGAGGTTCGATGAGGGGCTACCGCCGATTCTGACGGTGTTGGAGGTGCTCGACAACTAGATCCATTTGATCCTCGAGGTTGCGCAGCACCTGGGGGAGAACATGGCGCAAACCATCGCTATCGATTGCACTAAGGGACTCGTCCGCGGCCAGAGGGTTCTCAATACCGGATCTCTGATCATTGTATGCCCCTATATCCTATTAAGTATTTTCTGATTGAAATTACCCCTTAATCAAATCAATGACAAAGAGAAAACATGCATTCTTATTTTTTGATTGAAATTATTTTCACTGCTGCTGATTACAATATATAAAAACAACCGTAAATATCATGGTAAAATTTCTAGCACATCACATGGGTTTCTGAACATACCTTTTCCTGAATATTTATTTTTCCTAACATAGAAGGTTCAAGTTATGTTGTGTTAGATTTTCCTAAAAACTTGATGTAACCCAACCCTTTACGGGGGTGATTGCTTGTACTTATGGTTGTTAGGTTCATTTGTTTCTCTTTGTGAAATACCTGATGGACAACTTTATGCTTATGTCTTATAAATAGGGTTGTCCACTATTTGATTTACACCGAATCGAATTGAAAAACCGAACCGAATTATTTCATTCGGTTCGGTTTCAACAGTGTTATGTTTGGTTCTTGATCTGAACCTAACCCGAACACTGGTATTCGGTTCGGATCCGATTCCCTGAATTCGAGTAACGACCCGAACCGAAAACCGAATAAAATAAAAAAATAATAAATTTTTTTCCAGATATCCACTTTTCGGTCGAGTGTTCGGTCGGGTAAGTCGTAAGTTACTTAGGGAGTTAGGGTTATTTTGCGACATTTCTCTCCCGACTCCCGACATTTCACTCTCGTCTCCACGCAACCTGCGACCAGCCGACCACGCCTCATCGGCTCCTCGACTCCAGTGGTCTCCCCCACTTGATCAGTCTCCAGATTCTAGAACTCCTCCCCATTCGGCCATTCCCCAATCTCGCAGTCTGCTTGTCCGCGGCTACAACCACGCCTCGTCAGCTCCTCCACTCCGGCGGTCTTCTCAACTCAGCCAATCTCTAGATTCTAGAACTCCCCATTCGGTCATTCCCCAATCCGGCAGTCCACCTATCCACCACTCCCCACTTCCCACTCGGCTAGCATTAGCAAATGTTTGATTCCAGATTTATTGAGTTTTTTCATCATGTTATTTATCCAGAATTCATATGTGAATCATGTTGTGTTTTCTAGGTTTTTTTTTATGAAACTTGAAAAGCTAGTTTATGTGTTAAATTGGGTTGTGGAACCATTTAATCTAATGGCCCAGTAGAACCATTTCGGTTCAGTTTACAAGTATCAATTCTTTACAAGTAGCAAATTCATATTCTGCTCTGCATATTGATTAAATTTCGGTTTTTTCGATTTAGAAATCGAACCGAATTGAACAATTTCGATTCGGATTCGGGTTGGAATTTCAGCAAGAAAATTTTTTGGTTTGATTTAGTTTGATTCGGTTTAAATTGAATGGACAACCCTATTTATAAACATTACATTGATTTGTATGTATCTTGTTTCTTGTTTTTTTTTTGTATCTTTATTAATGTGTGTAGAAAGTTGAACTCAGTTTTAAATTAAAGAGAAGACAACAAAAGAAGTGCAGTTTCATACTTTGTAGTGAATGAAGAGGTGGAAAACTTCCAAAGAAGCAAACTTTGTGAAGGGATAATTGAACACAGTGAAGAGAAGAATCATTTTTATTAATGATCTAATGATACCCTGAGATTCTCTACTAACTCCTGAATTTTCCTCCAACATCAAGATATTAGTTTCGAAGCTATCTCTGTTTCCATGCATCAATTAACCTCTTTGCTTGTCTTGGTTTTAGAACTAAAGTTAGAAATGAATCTCGTAGCTTATCTTGGAAATGGAACCTTGCATGATTCATCATAAAGCATCAAAAAAATCAATATATTTTCTCAAGAGTCACCCCTTTATAATTTACCTTGAACTCCTAAAGGAGAGAGAGAGAGATATAATGTTTTTGCAAAATCAACTACTGTTTATATTTTCTAACCACTGTTTACAACAGATGGCTATTATTGCATTAGTCATGAATGTTATATCATAACCAAGAAAAGCTTGTGAGTTAATTTTCAAATTTTGCATATGTTCATGGGATAAAAAGATTGAGCATTCAAATATTGGGCATTTAAATTAAACTTTGACAATTTGCAGTGTTAAATAACATCACGGTGAGTTCTATTACATGGATGTTAACACAGTTCCTCAAGCTTTGGTTAAGCATGGTAACATCTCGATGAGTTTATTCTTCCAACTTAAAGTTCTTTTATCTGCCCATACAAGTTAAGTGCTATTCAAGTTACAAATTGTATAATTTTACTAAAATCAATTTTTTTTCTTTTTATGTATCTATTCAATGAAAATGATGCTTCTTGGGGCTATCTTTTATACAAAAAATTTCCAACCATTCAGGTGAATACAACTCTCTGTTCGTCGTTTGGTTCTTCAGTTGAATGGGTTAAATTTGTTCAAATAGATAATTGCAAATGTGTACAAAATGCGATTGTGCAAGGAAGGAGAATCTAATTTCTCTAATGAAATTTGCATTTAGCAACTTTTCGACCTCTTTGAGGGATGCTTGTTGACGCTCGGCCTTTCTAGGGCTAGGTCGGGAGGGTGACCTCCCTCTTCTGCCGCTATGGCGCTATCCTACTCGTGGTGATCTCAATCTTCGCCTTTTTATCGGACTTTTTGGATTTCTTGTCCTCGACGCCGTCCTTGGCGGTCTGCATGTTGGTCTTTCTGGCCTCTCGAAATTCTTCCATCTCTATGTAGCACACGTCTCATTCTCGGAACTCGGCCATACATGTCGGTTTGGACAGGACGATCTGGACTAAAAATTGTCTGGGCTTCAAATCGTGCTCAACAGTGTATAACTCGAAGTGAGGGTCGAGGTTGGAGATATCTATGGCCATGGCGTGAAATATTTTTCAAGTACTCCCTTAGCGGGTCATGCTACCCTTGCTTGATGTAGTGAAGAGAGTCATCGATCTTGGAGTAGATCCGAGATGAGAAGAACTGGGTTGGTGAAGGCTTTGGAGAGCTCTTGGAAGGTGTGAACTAACCCTGGCGGGAGGGTAGAGAGCCATAGTAGTGCGAGTGCGGGCTTCTCCAAAAAGGTGGGAAAGGTCTGCAGAGGACATAGTCAATTGCGCCATTGAGGAGCATCATCGATCTGAACATTGTTAGGTGGGTGGTGGGATCCCTTGTGCCATTGTAAGGTTGAAGAATGGTTGACAGTTTGTAGTTGTTAGGGAGACAATTTGCCATGATGTGCTCGGCGAAAGATCTCGAGTCGACGGCGGGGGAAGGAATGATCTTTGTGGCCCTAGTTCCCTCTTCTTCTCTCTGGTGGTGCGTATGGGAGACCTCATCTCGAAAGGTAGAGGTTGGCCTCCCGGTTCTTTCAAGGTCGTCTTCGTCATGTTCCGAGCGGTGATGCTCACGCTCGGCTAGGTGATGTTCCATTGATTGTGTCAATGCCTTGACCTGGGTATTAACCTTTGGTTATACGCCTGTAGATCATCGATCAAGTGCCTTAGCTCTTCTGGTGTTGGGTTGGCAAGCACCAGAGCATCACTCTTTGCCATGTTAGTGTCTCTAGGCAGTGGGGGGAAGGCTGCTACTAGGTTGCTGCCTATGTGCAGTAGTGTTCGCCTTACACCGGGTACCTATCATGATGAGGCGGGTAAGATTTACTCGGCCCTACGGTGGGTGCAAAATGTTCTCACTTGAAGTTGGGTGATGCTATCTTACACATCTCGTGGTTCGGTGCGACTCCAGTGGGGAGACCTGCAAAGACACTCCAATGCTAAGTAGGAAGGAATTCTAGATTGTGGGTATGAAATTGGAATCGAGAGTATACCTGATGTGTGTCGTGCATATTTATAGTACAAGTTAGGGATGTTTCAGGGCGATGATGTATTCCTGAATCTCGCGAGGATATAGCGAAATGGGTCGAGATCTATCCCAGAGATGTCAGAGCTCATTACTACCAAATCTCTGATAATTAATGTAGGACGTGAGTGTCCTTGTATGGTCGGACGGAACTCCCAAGCTTAGTTGTAATTGACTCAACTTGAGTGTGGTTCATGAGTGTGTGCGTTATCAGGCCTGATCCGACTAGGCTTACTCATAAATTTTCAATCAAAACATAGTCAAATACCTATCATGAGCAAAACTAAACATGATAGCATAAAAATGAAGTATTGTTTCTATAATAAAATTCATACATCTTATTTGACAAAATTTCCAAATTTCCAATATTCTTCATTTTTAGTATTTCATAATTTTCATAACTTGTAAGTAAAAATTTATTAGTAGCACAATAAAAATATAACTCTTAGCAAGTTACCTAAACTAATTAGCAAATAACACTTCAAATGTTATTTAAAATTACAAAGAAATAACACAGAAATAATCATACGAGGATAAGTTAAAAAATAAAAAATAAAAGAAATGATAAAACATGGAAACATAGAAAAAAAATTATATGAAAAAAAAATTAAAATTAAAACAAAAAGTAGAAAGATCATATAAAAATTTAAAAACTAAAATAATAAGAACATTATAAAACAAAAATAAAAATAAAAATATAAAATAAGTAAAATAAAAATAAAAATGAATTTGGACATTAAAATTAAAATATAAAAATCATGAAAATAAATAAATAATAATAAATAATAAATAAATAAAATAAATTTTTCAAAATTAAAATTATATATATATATAACAAAAAAGATCTTTAAGGTGAAATTTAGAAAAAACTATTTGCAATCTATAATTTAAAATTTTTGGTCTTTTCGATTGTAATTTATTTTGCATTTTATACACATCATTTTAATTCCTACCTGTAATAATAGATGTTGCAAATTCTATATTTCTAATTGCAACCCACCAAATAAGCATATTAGTTTGTATCATTATAGAAAAATATTATTATCATTTTTAAATTTATACCTCATTGATATTTTATTCTGTATGTCACACTGGGTTATAAATTTATTTATATAAATTTTTATTTATTTTTATTTTTTTCTATATGAACATATTATTTTAATTAAAAATAATTATTAATCATTAATATAAGATAATTCATATGTTACTTTTTAAATTTTTATTTTTATTTTAAATTTAATTTATTACTTATAATTATTTTAAATTAAATTATATAAATATATGTTCACACTTTTATAATTATATAAATCAAATTAAATTAATATATATTACTTTACGATATATTTATATATCATTATTTCAAATTGGAATTTAATTTAAATATTTTACTATTAGTTTTTATTATCAAACATATATCTTTTTATAATAATACTGCAACTTATTTATGAAAATATAGGTATAAAAATATTTAATTTTAAAATTTTAATTTTAATTATTATGAATATTAAATTATTGTTACAAATTTGATTTAAAATTAAAATTATAGATTAATTTATAATTGAAGTTTAAAATAATTATTTTTCTAAAAATATAAAAATAGTTTTAAATTTAAATTTATATAATTACAAATTTAAATTGTGTTACAAAATGTGAAAATATAAAAAAATAGATTATTCTATTTATATATAGTAATATATTAAAAGTACAAAATTCAATTTCAATATACAGTAACTTATTCTTGAAAAATCTAGGCATACACTTATTTAATTCTAAATTTTTTATTTATATTATTAAAAATATTAAATTATAGATAAAATTTAATTTATAATTCAAATTGTATATTAATTTACAATTCAAATTGTAAATTAATTTACAATTGAAATTTTAAATAATCATTTTCTAAAATTATAAAAATTAGTTCCAAATTTAAATTTATATTACAAAATATGATAAATATCAAAAAAAAATTGATAAATTATTATATTTGAATATAAATATATATTAAAATATAACCTTCAATTTTAATTTTTTTTCTTTTTAAAATTATAAGTTAATCGTGAAAAACAACACGGGTACCACAACTAGTTTAAATCAAAAAGTAGAAAGATCATATAAAAATTTAAAAACTAAAATAATAAGAACATTATCAAACAAAAATAAAAAATAAAAATGTAAAATAAGTAAAAAAATAAAATGAATTTGGACATTAAAATTAAAATATAGAAATTATGAAAAACAATAATATAATTTATAAAATTAAAATTATAACAAAATTAAAATTATTTATATATATATATAAATTCTTTTGATTTTCCGTTAAGATGGAATTTAGAAAAAACTATTTGCAACCTATAATTTAAAATAATCAATCTTTTCGACTACAATTTATTTTGCATTCTATACGCATCATTTTAATTCCAACGTGTAATAATAGATACTGCAAATTCTAAATTTCTAATTGCAACCAACCAAATGAGCATATTAGTTTGTTTGCTACAATTAGAGTTACAGTGAATTTATTTGCAACCAGCCGAAATAACCACTAATTTGATTTAATATGGTTTAACTTTTTTTTTCTAGACTCAGTAGCGATCTTAGACATTTAGGTATGGTCTAATAATAATTTTAGACATTTAGATAGTTATTGAATCTAGGATAATTATCTAAATATATCTTGAATTATATATTTTTTTATTTATGATCAATTACAAATTATTATCAAATTATATCTCGAATTTTAATATTTGTCTCAATTACATCATCCCGTCAATTCTTCGGTGTAAAATGAGTAAAATGAGTATCTAATTCACTAAATTTTGATTTTAAAAATTTTGATCTTCATCCTAGGAAATTGCTGAACTTAAATTCAATTTATTAGTAGATTTTTTTAAAAAAAATCCACTCATTTTTATGGACGGATTGGTTGTATGCAAATCATATTATACTTCATATTTTAATTTCTAACTAGATCTATAAATATTTGAAAACCAATCCACAAATTCAAGAAAAAAAACTCCATAAAATATAACTAAAACCAAATTTCATGATTAAATTAAAAAATTATTTTATTTTATTTTCATTTTATTAAATTTATTGTCTAAGAACGTGAACAAGTAATTAATCTCGTGAAACAGGTTTTCTCTTATAATTATCCTCTATTCAAATATGATAAAAATTCAAATTGAGTTTTTTTCCTTATTTGAACTGAGTATTTTTTTACAGAAAAAGAATATTATTACTTAATTAACAAAAATGTTACAAAGATCGGTAGACTTTGTTATTAACAATATTAACAAGATCAGGGATCGTCATGATCTCAATTATTATTATTATTTTTTCCTAATATAATTAGCTAGCCAGTCTACTATTTTCTTTTCTTCCCGAACAATGTGAATGAAGGATATATCTTGAAATTTTCTCGCATCAAATAAAACATTATTAATAATATTTTATCTGAATCCAAATATAATTAGTGGTTACTCGAATTAAATTTGAAATTCAATCTGATAGTTTAGGTACGAAAAAAGAATAAAATACTGGATTGTTGTCGTTAAAAACATGTGGGAATAATTTTTTTAAAAAAAATAACTTTTTGATGTATAAAATTAAGATCATATTGGATAATGCTAATATGACACTTGTTTATTAAAATTGACAATTAATATTGGGCCTAATTTGGGCGTTCTCCACGTGTTATTAATACAAAATAGCCTAAACCTACCCCATAATACCTTTCACATAATCGCAGTGGCATTTTTGTAGTTCCGATAGGTCGCCAGGATTTAGGTACTATTTGATTAGCGAAAATTATTTTTTGATTTGGTTTCAGTAAAATTGAAAAGTAATTTGATTTTGATTTCTAATTTTTAATTTTTTAAAAATGTGTTTGATTAATGAAAACAACATCAATTTTAGTTAGTTGAAACTAGTGAATATTTATTTGGTTATAAAAAAAATATTAATTTTTTTTGAATATTTTTAGTAATAATTAAATATTTAGTTAGTTTATAAAATTAAATATTTGCTAATATGATTATAAAATATTTATATGATTTGATTAATTAAATTATTGGTAATTTAAATATATTTTTGTTCAATTAGATATAAAAATTAATTAATAGTTATTATAATTTTTTAAAAAAAATAAGTTCAATTGTCTAAAATTAGTTTTGATTACATTATAAATATATTAATTTTTGAATAATTGAATTGAGTTATTTAAAATTTGGGTTTGAGTCAATTAGATATAAATTAATTTAATTAATTTATAAATTTAAGATAATAGTTTGAGTTAAAATAATGATTTTTATTTTTTATTTTAAAAAATTAGATAAATTTTGATTTATTTTTAAATTAATTAATTTTATAAAAAATATATTTATAATTACAAAATTACTATTGCATTTAGATAACGAAACCGACAGTCTCGAAAGCACAGAAAATAATATTCTAGTGTTTCTATTTTTATTAAGAAAATTAGTTTCGTTTTCATTCTAATTTCGATTCAGTTTTATGAAAATGCTGAACCAAACACGTTTTTGTAAGCAGTTTTGGTTTCAGTAAAATTGAAACCATGAAAATAGACTTAGTTTCGCTAACCAAACATTATATTCGAGTTTTGTTTCTTCGCCCTCCACCGCGCGACCTGCTGCTGCTTCAATACACCCGCATCGATCTATAATTGTTGGTGTTATCACCCCCTTCGCCATATGTATCCTCCAGTTCTATTTTCCTTTCTCCTCCGATGGAATCATTCTTCTCCTCCTATCTCGCAGGCTTCTAGGGAGATCAAGGTCCAGAAGCTCGTCCCAAATATCTCTATCGGCGAGAGCGGAGACCGTCTTACTAGAGCATCCGAGGTACTAACCTCGCTCTGTTCTCTCTCTTTATTTAAGTCAATCTAGGGATAGAAGCCATTTGGCAAGTCACTTTAATTTTTTTGTTTGTTTGATTAGATATGGGTTCATCTTCGGCTTATAGCGCAAAGTCTTGTGTTGGTGCCTAATTGCGTTTTCTCTTCTTCTTTTTCTGCGCATGAAATGAACTCCATTCATTTTAAAAATGAAATGTCGACAAATTTAGATTATGCTTCTATGATTTTTTCTGCACTAACATTAGCCTTGCATGCCTACTTTGTGTTGGGAATGTGCATATCGATTTTGTTCCAATTGTAGTATCAACATTGCTGTATAATGTGTGTAATATATTTCGCATTTCTGATGCTTGTAAATGACAATATTTGTAATTGTAAATAATTTCCAGCGACTACCATTTGGCTTTTTAATTCGTAAATGACGGGGTGAGTTAACTCGTATGACATGTATGATTTATTTATAATTTTTTGATAAGGAATAGATGAATCATAAGGAATAGATAAGGAATATTATTTCAAGTGAACGAAGAATACTATGGTGTCGTTTAGTTGACATAATTTCTTGCAGGAACTTGTACTTCACTGGAAGTTGTATTTTTTGGTTTTGTTTGGTTGATCCACTTTCTGTAGTTTGCATGAAGTACATTTTTTTCAGAAAGTGTATTTGCCTATAAAATGCAGGAAGTAACTTACCTAGGGGGACCTAGATAAGTTGCACTCCCTATGTTGTATTTTTAAAAAAAAGATAATTGTATTGTCGTATTTATATTTAATGCTAGACTTAATATATATTTTCAATATTATGAAATTAGATAATTCATAAATTTTTATCTTATTTATTTTACTTTAATTTACTTTTGAACAAAATATATAAATTTTATATATAATAAATTATATATTATATTAGTTATATATGAAAAAATTATATTATATTTTACATATACGTGTTAAAATAATAATTTATAAATATTTTTTTTCATATATTATAATATATCTAAATTAAAATATTAATTTATATATATATAAAATATTGATCATTTGTATGTCAACCAAATATATTACGATCGAAAGATTACACTTTCTATCAAATAAGTTTTTATCAATTAAACATAATTTTGATACTTTTCAAAAAATATAGATAAGAAATTAATTCATGAGAATTACAATTTTTAATAAGAATTTATTTTTCATGTCAATCAAACGAGATCTATTTCTTTGGTTGAATACTATTTCTTACTTCAATCCAAGGAATAATATTTTCTATCTATTCTTTATGATAAATTTTTATATTATCCTTCAATATTTATAATATTATATAAAATATAAAAATTAAATCGTTAAATTAATTTTAATAATGCATATCTTAAATAAATAATTATTATTTTATTATTAAATATTATTCGGATTCAAATCAATAGCTAATACATGAACTTAGAGAAAATTAATCTTAGCCGTCAAACATAGGTCAAGATTAGTTGACGGTCCTGATCCGGCAACCAACTGATCTCCGGCACTATTTAAACTCTGGTTGTCTCGCTGCCCCCTGTTAGGGTCCTTGGGCGGCTGCTAGGTTTTCCTCCTGTCCGCATAGGTATGAAGCAAATTTCCTGGCATTCCTCCAGCAGTATCATTTACATTCCTTTTATCCCAGATTTCCTCATAATGATTCTTTCTTTGGTGATTAAACCCTGCATGCAGGTCTGAAATTTGTGTTTTTTCATTTTAATCTATTTTGTGAACTATTTCATTTGGATTTATGTACCGTTCGGTGGTTGTTTTTAGTTGTTTTCGTATGTTTTTATGTTTACTCCTCTGAATGATAGTTCGAAGAACTCGAAGATTTTTGCTTTCTGATCATAATTTTATTCTGAACAGAGAGAGAGAGAAGCGATGACTGCTCAACTGCCGAATACTGGGCTATTTGTGGGGCTAAACAAAGGCCATATCGTCACCAAGAGGGAGCTGCCTCCTCGCCCTTCCATTAGAAAGGGGGTATCACTTTTGCCATTTTATTTAATTTGCTGATGTATTTATGTAAAAAGATGAAAACATGTGTTAATTTTGTTCAAGTTACTTTGATTTATTTTTGTTGTTTCTCTTGGAGACTATTCTTCTAGGATAAAAATGACAGACTTCAATGCCATTTATCATTTTTGTTACAAATCATATTATGATTTGAGTTGTAATTTGATGTTATGTTATATTATTATTTGTATTTCCAGTCACCTCTAATGGAAAATATAGGAACACTGGTTACAGTGCTTACTACAAAAAGAATGAAGGATTTTACAATTTTTACTGTGATTATTAGTCTAAGTAAATATGATATTTTATTATTTCATGGAGTTCACTGTACAAAACCAAATTCGACTGTTAGTTCCAAATATACTGCATTTTGTGTTGATTCTACATATGATTTCAACCGTTTGCAGAAGACAAGCAAAAGAGTGCACTTCGTGAAAAATGTAATCAGGGAGGTTGCTGGATTTGCACCTTACGAGAAGAGGATCACTGAGCTTCTTAAAGTTGGGAAGGACAAGCGGGCACTCAAAGTGGCAAAGAGAAAGTTGGGAACACACAAGCGGGCCAAGAAGAAGCGCGAGGAGATGGCAAATGTTCTCAGGAAAATGAGGTCAGTGTTTCTGTTCTCAACTTATATAACTAAATTTACATCAGCAAATTTATTAGCATTGGAACTTGATGCTGTACGATCATAATAATGGATTATTTTAAGCTAAGCCAGAAACACAAATTTCAAACATTTACAGAGTTGTAGTTGTAAGTGATCCGGGAATCTCAAACAATTCCTTTTTAGAATCATGTAGTTTCAAGTCGGTGCTGGAATGTTATCTATTATGGTGTTGCTTTGTAATGTGGTCTAAATCAATGTTATTGAATCCAATTCACAACCTGAATCACGAGGCTAATTTTTGAATTTTGAATCGTAATTCAGAAACACATGGAAATTTACTTATATATGACATATCATAAATAAGATGATATTATATAAACTCAAAAAACACTTAAGTCATCACTAAAGTCTCAAAGAAAAATAAAGTCTCAAGTAGCATTAAGTAACAACTCATATAATATAAGTAATAAGCTAATAAATTTTTTTAATTATAAATGTGAAAATAAAATTAAAAAATATGTAAAGGGCCTTTATGATATATTACTACTGTCTTCCCACTGTCAAGTAGAACTTTAATATGTTGTCAGTTGTCACATTACCTTTTATCCCATTGTCTTCCCTGTCTCCTGTCGCACAAAAGCTTCTCTCTCTCTCTCTCTCGTGCACAAAACCCAAGCAGTCTCCTCATCCTCCTCTTACACCAAACAACTTCTCTTTCTTCGACCATTTCTCAATTTTTTTTTCTCAGCACAAATTAAGCGCTCTCTCTCTCTGTACATCCTCTGTGTTTCTCGCTTTGCTGATGAACAAGGGGGATGGCTCTAGGTTTATGATCACGGCGAGCGTGCGGTGCACGATCCAGATCATATGGGAGTTGCCAGCAACCACAGCGACGAGGATAGGAGAATCTTCGGCTTTGGCGTAACTTAGTTGATCTTCCTTCTCCCTTTTGATTGAATCTTTTCTTTGTTTTATCAAACCAGACGATTCACATTCTGCATGATTTTGAATCGAATTGTGTTGAATCACCTATTCCAAACACGAGTCATGGCATTTCCCGATTCAGAGCAGCGATTTGGATCGCCGCACGCATGAATCGCATCGGATTGCACGATTCAGAATCCTGAATCGTGCGATTTGATAACACTCTAAATTATCAGTGCATAGAACTGACTAATATCAAGGCCAAATTCTTAGTTGTTGAAAATGGTAAGATGCTAGTAACATACAAATATTTTTCTGATAGCCATTTTGGCTAATTTCTTATTATTATGCTATTCATTAACAGATAATTGTGCTGTTAGATGTCATAATCTTCTGCAGCTTCTGTTCCATCAGGTGGCTTATGCGTAATTAACCTTTTATTGTGGATTATGAATTGCAGGTCTGCTGGAGTGAGTGATAAGAAGAAATAAGTTCTGAGATATGAACATTTTAGGATTCTATCTTTTTTGCTTGCTAGTTCTTTGTGTTTTTTGTGCTGACTTTCTAAATGTTGAGGTTATTGATTCCTGAAGTTTTGGTCGGATTATGATGTAGAAACCTTCAATTTGATATGGTTTAAATGCAGATGTTTGATTTATATCATCTATATCACGAAAACTTTTTAATTATGAGTAGAAAAATAAAGACTTTGTCGTATGCTGAAGGTTGCAAAAGAATTTGAATTTTGATTTATATTTTTTAAGCTTTATTTTGGTTTACTTGAAAATGATTCAATTTTAATATACGAAACTTCAATTATATTTATTAAAATATTAGATTTTTTGAAAATGGTTATGTTGGGCAATAGAAAAAGGATGATGATTAACACTTTCCATATGTACTAATTGATTGAGGTCATATATATCTGAATTGTTCTGATTATGTTTTAATATTTCAATCAATATCTCATAATTTATATTTTTAATTATAGTCATAATATTAATACCCTTTCATAGAAAGATTTTTTATTTTATTTCTGAAAATTGCTTCCTCCCACTTTGGGCAGTCAAGTTGTAAAGAGCGTGTGACAACGTCAATCCCTTACGACCTTCCTCGTTCGACTTTATTTTTGGTTCATGGGCGCAATTCTTATTCTCTACTATCAATCCTATTTCGCGAAATAAACATGGTGCAGGATGCCTTGTCTAGTTCATCGTGCTTAATTACAAAACAAATGCATCATGGTTAACATCATTGCCTCCAAAGGAGAAGTCAACTAGTTTGATGATTTTAATTTCCCAATGGTGGAGCTCTTTTGGGATCTGCATGAGAAGTGCTCTCAGCTCATGAAGATTGAAGAAACACACTACGATTTAGTCATCAATTACGAATTAACCATTAACAAGCTCTTCTCTGCGCTCTACTCTAGTCCGCAGTTGACGTAGAAACCACGCTCTCATGACTAATGCAAGATGCAATTCTCCAATTATTGTACTAGTATTTAATCAATCATATACTCTTTTGGTATTCTTTGTTTAATACAAATAAAATTAGAAAAATATTTAATTAATATTATATTCGATGTATATCGAATTTAAAAAATTCTTATTCAATACTCTCTCATTCGATATTTCATTCTATTATATTCTAGGGCAATTAGATTAAAAAATCACAAGGTTTGCAAAAGTTTTACGTTCTACTTAGAATTTTAAAATTCGTCTGTAAATGCACAATCTATCAATTTGTCAAACGCATCTCAACTTAGTTGACGTGGAGGTAAACGGTGCTTGCTTAGCTGACGAATTCATAAATACATATTTTTTTAAAAAATAACTATATATGACCCAACTTTTTTCTCCTCTCTTCTCTTCTTTCTACCCATATTTTTCCTTCTTTTTCTTCCCAACTGCTACAACCTTTCTTCTTCCCAACTCCTGCAACCTTTCTTCTTCTTCTACGGTGAAGAAGTGGAGCACGATGACTAGCACGGGATGTTGTTGGCTGCCAACACCATCGGTGTCTACCAGGACCACTTCGTCAACAGTGAGCACTACCACGTCGTGATCGACTACTACGACCATGGCTTGGACCTTCATAGGCGCATCCTTGAGGATCTTAGCGAAGGCGGAGTAGACGCCAACGTTGACGAGGTAGTCAACGCTCTCGGGATTGCGCCCGAGGAGATCGAGGGCACGAGCGGCGTTCTCCTACCCCTCGGCCTTGCTCGGCCTCCTTGAGAAGGCGGAGGAGGGGCACAACGCCATCCTCCTCGATGAGAATGCGGCGGCCCCAGAGCGGAGACACGAAAGAGCCAAGAGACATCGGAGATGGAGTTGTCGATCTTGGTGGAGATCTTGGCAAAGGCGACGGCTGGGGTGATACTAAAGAGATGATGAACGAAGCTTCAGTTGTGACACTTGTCCACGAGGGCGAGGGCCTTGCTGAGAACCTGCTCGGTGTCGTCCATGATGCGACGGGTGGGGCGCTCGTAAAGATCAGTGCATGCAGCCTGGCAGAGGAGCGTGGCAAGCTTGTCTGCGTGCCCCTTGAGCTCCAAGCACTCCTGTTTGTTCGTTTGTGCATCGATTGCCCACTTCCTCACTTGGTCTGTAAGCAGCGGCGGTGGAGCCAAGGAGCTAGGCGACCCATTAGAAGATGCCGATGAGGATGGTGATGTGGCCGTCGATGGCCAGGTCGAAGGTGATGGCTGGGTTGAGGTGGCCACCGGAGATGTTGGCGGCCATGGAGACACCGACGAAGAGGGCCAAGCTGTGTGCAAGGAAACAATTACATTGTAGTGGTAGTCGAGGGTGAAGGAGGAGGAAGGAGAAGGGGAGAAGCAGTGTCGTTGTTGGGGGTGGTGGAGTTGAGGTAGCGACGACGGAGGTAGAGGTGTAGGAGAAGGAGAGGGAAAAGGTTGGGTTCATTAGGAGGAGGAAGATGAAGAAGAAAAGAGAGAGGAAAAAGTGGGATCATTTGGGAGGAAAAAGAGAAGAGAGAGAGAGAGAAAAAGGTAGAGTCATCAGCCACGTATGACGCCGTCAGGCCATGCAAGCGTCGTTTATCTCCATGTGAGCTAAGTTGAGATGACGCGTGACGATTTGGTAAATGACATAAACGGAAGTAAAGGTTGTGCATTTACAGACGAATTTTAAAATACTGAGTAGAATGTAAAATTTTTATAAATCTTGTGATTTTTTAGTATAATTTCCCTATATTCTTTCATATCGAGTAAAACAAACAAATCACGAGAAATGATAAGTTATAATTGAAATAAATTTATCACAATGATCTGATGAGAATTTAATTATTCAATTGGGAGAATGTTCCAATCAATTTCACCGAACATTGTGCCAATATAAGACCTGTTATATGCAGCAATTTGGCTATAGCTCTTTCTATTCGTGATGATAATTGATATGACATATTAATGATAATTCTATTCATGGAGAAGGTTATTCTGGTGCCAGCTAGCTGCTGGTGCTTAAATAAAAGAAACCGCGCCTATATGGCGTCGGTTTCTCGATATTGATGCCTGGCAGGCGCTGATTTGTCTAAATACCGGCGTCTGCTAATTTAAGGCGTCGGTTTGACGCCAATTTCAAATTGGCGCACACAAGCGCTAAATTTTTCATGCATATTTTTTAATTCTTTTTTGTTGTGTATCAAGGGATGGGGAAGTCCTTGACAGTTCGTCATCTAAAAGAGCTCATATCTAAACATTCCACTGATTGCATTTTTCTCATGGAGGTTAAGAATGAGGGATCAAGATTCAGCAACCTGTTGCGGCTTCCCTAACTGGTTTGCGGCCAACTCTAATGGCCATGCGGGTGGCCTCCTGTTGGCCTGGAAACCAACACTTCAACTGGATATTGTGGCATCAGATTCTTACTATATACATGCCCAATGGACATCACATCACAATGTCAGTCCAAAACATGGTACTTTCGAGTCCATCTACACTATGACAGAAGCACCAGATGGCAGCAAATACATAAATGTTCAGAACTAATCAAAACTAGCTTGCAGGCATGCCATAGTCGTAGGTGGTGACTTTAACTCAATCCTTAGGGCGGAGGAGAAATCAGGAGGTGCTGAATTAAATGATACTATGAGCAATGACTTAAAATTCCTCTTATAAGAGTGTAACTTGTTGGAGTTCCCTACAACAGGTCACCCATTCACATGGTGCAATAGGCGCTCAAATGAAGATTTTATATAGAAAACCCTTGACAGATTTCTGGGCAACTCAACTTGGTTTGAAGTGTTCCCTAATTGCTAGGTTGAACACCTGGATGTTCTGGGTAGCGATCACCTGCCTTTGCTTCTCCAAACTCTCCACCTCCCAAATCCAAGGCAAACCTTTAAATTTGGCAGCAGGTGGATAGGAAACATACAAAAATCGAGAGTTAGATGATGTTAAGAAATTAGTGGGTCTAACTCCATCCCAAAAGCTAGCTCAAAAAGAGAGAATTATCCAAACTATATTAAAAGCTATCTTGACCGTATTCTTAAGCAATGTGGGACTTTAACACAACCCATCACGCCCAAGATTGGATATCAGGAGCGTGGAGTTTGCAGGTCTGGACATCTGTGGGTGGTACAATATCAACCACATGATAAGCTCTCATATCATGTTAAGAAATTAGTGGGCCGAACTCCACCCCATGAGCTATGCGGATGGTTGCTGTGGTGTATTTGGCAAAGTCGAAGCAATGCAGTTTTCTCCTCATGCGCAGTCTCCGCAGAATTGGCGTCTTGACATTCACATGAGATATGGATTCAATCGAAAGATCTATGATTATGCAACTTTGATAAGTTTCTTTTCATTCCTATGGAAGTGAAGTTGGATGTTTTGTCCTAGCTCGACGCATGTTCTATTCATGTAATGACGTACCTCTTCATTCTAGTAATGAAATATTATGACATTTCAAAAAAAACTTATTGGGGTATTCCTATAATTATATATACAGTGTGGATATGGATCGAGTGTGGTGCAAATATGTCTTTTCATCCATATCCCATCTAGATTCATGCAGATATGAACACTATAAAAAAATTCAAAAAATTAACATCATGAAACCGCCGCCTTTTTCGGTCGTTGGTTTTAGAAAATAATTTAAGAAAAAAAAAACCAATAAAAACGGCCGGCGCCTGAAAATGCGCCTATTTTTTATGAGTCGGCACCAAGCGCCGATGGGCGTCAGTTTCTTAATTATTATTATTTTGAATAAAAAATATATTTTAAATAATAAAATTATTTTTTAAATGATAAAACATATATTTTTAAACAATAAAATTATTTTTTAAATAATAAAACTAGTTTTAAATAATAAAAAATAAATTATTTTAAAATAATAAAAAATATTTTAAAATAATAAAAAATATTTTTAAATAATAAAAATTATTTTTTAATAAAAAATTATAATCCCACGTTGATAAAAATTATATTCTAAATAATTCTTAGTTAATACAAATATTATATTTATAGTCCCATATTATTTAATTTTTTTTCCTATTACTTTTAAATATTATAAATATCTTGTTAAACTTAATTTTTTTTTACCAACTTATAAAATATAAATAATAATATTAAATATTATATTAATATAGTAAATATAAATATTTATTTATTTATAATAAAATATTATATATCTTATTGCTTGAAGCTAGGATATAGATGATGCGGTCCTGCACGTCTCTGGGTCTGGTGCGACTCCGGCGGAGGACTTTCAAAGATACTCCAACGCTAAAGTAAGAAGATTTTCCAGGTGATGGGTATGAAATTGTAATAGAGAGTATACCTCATGTGCGTTGCGTCTTTATATAGTGCAGGATTAGGAATGTCTCGTGCCGATGATGCCTTCCTGAATCTCGCAAGGATAGTAACACACTATTCCTTTCTGGGATCCCCGCGAGATTCAGGAAGTTGGGATTACTCAGAAAGCGTTAAGGTTGATCCCAGAGAAGTTGGGCTCATTACTTTCTAATCCCTAATAGTAAATGAAGGATGTGGTTGTCCTTGTATGGTCGGGCGGAGCCCCTGGGCTAAATGACATTTGGTTTGACTTGAGACTATTCATGCGTGTGGGCGCTTCTGGGCCTGATCCGATGGCCCAAAGTGCTAGTCCAGTCCACAACCCTCGAGCTTGGTTAGAGTTCGAAGACTTCGTGCTGAGCTCTAGTAGTTCCCGACTTCTGACCTCGGGCTGGCATATGAACATCTGTCGTGTTCCTCTTTTAGCTATTTTACTAGAATAAGAGACCTCGACATGCGTTGGTTTCGTCGCCTCACGACTCTTCGATTTTTGTAGTTAATGTGGCGATTTGTGAGGAGGAAGGGGTGTTTTTTCGTGTGCCTACCGCCTGTCCAACTTTTAATTCCGACTTTAGCTGTCGATTTTCAAGGTACTTGAGTGTTTGCCGTCGGTTGACAAACGTGGTGTGGGCGAAATGACGACACTAGAGGGGGGGGGGTGAATAGTGTGTTTACTATATTATTCACATAATTTCCAATTTAATTATTTTCTTAAATCGTTAGGCAATTTGCAATTCGATGATTGATTTGCGGAAGCGATAAATAATTAATCAATTAAAAATGAACAATCAATCAATGCAAACACAGAGATTTTATAGTGGTTCGGCCCCAATGCTTACTCCATTACCTAAGCACCCCGCTTAGGATTTCCAAACAAAGTTTTACTAGATTAATTAGTTTTCCTTACACACGAGGACTTTTCCCCGGAAAGACTCCGCTCTCCAACTGAAGGCACTTCCACACTCGGAAGTATCCCGCCTTCCTACCGAGAGCTCTTTCCCACCTCAACCTAAGGGACAACTATAACTAATCCTAGTAAACACTAAGTTTACACAAGTGGCTTTACTCCTTTTCACCAAGGATACCACTTCACACAACAAGACCTAACACCAGGTCTTTGCACGCACAAATCAAACAGTTAAAATAACAATAAAATTACAAATTGAAAAGAGCTTAAAATAAAACCAATGTTTGCAAGCTCCTTTCACAGCCTTGGCACATCCAACTCGCCGAGGGGATGAGCTCGAGTCAATTTTCGAGTTGAGGCAGCAGCTGGCGCTTGAGAAGGTGTTCGCAGAAGGAGCAGAGCGCAAGCAATCTTTCTTTTGGAAGGTTCAAATCTCTCTTCTTGATGGCTCAATAATTTTTGTAAGAGTGTGTGAGAGAGATTAAAAGATGTGTATGAGGTGTATTTATACCCCCAGCTGAAACGGGGCGTCAACGGGATTATATATTTTCGACCGCTACAGACGCCCGGTCGATGGTCTAGTCAAATCATCGGTCGATCGGTCATTCGACCACTGCAATTTTCTCTCTGGTCGGTTGACCGACGGGTCGACCGCCAGACGCATACGCGCGATCCACGATCTTCGGTTGACCCGTCGGTCGATCGACGCGATCTACGTCTTCGGCTATTCGTAGGTCGGTCGATCGATTGGTCGACCGCCAAGCCTACTGCCCTTTTTGGGCTTCGGTCGGTCGACCGATAGACGCAAGAAGCTTGTGATTTCTCTTTCAGTCTATCGATGCAAGCTGCGTCTACAGCTAGCCTAAGTCCGGTCGACCGATTGGTCGATCGATAGGGCTACTGTCCAATTCTTACCCTATTCGACCGACTGCCCGGTCAACCGAATTTAGGCTGAGATTGTTTTCTTCAGCTTTTTTCTTCCGTGCTTCATTTCCAGGTTTCAGCTTTCAACGAGCATCATGTCGGAGAGCTTTGCATGTGATCTTTGAGCTCGTCCGATGCGACTTTGGTGCATTCATCGATCTTCCATAAACTTCCGCGACGAACCCGAGCGCGACGATCAATGTCCTTTCGATTTCCAATTTTTTTAATTTTTCCGACCGAGGACATCGAACGCTAATTAATATGGAACCTGAAACATATTCTCAATAAAATCATTAGTTTCATGTTTGTTATCATCAAAACCATCAAAACTGAGATTAAGGCTAAGGTCGAAAACCTAAAGCCAACAATCTCCCCCTTTTTGATGATGACAAACATCCTTAAGAAAATATATATTCATTAAAAACACAAGGATATCAACTAAGGGATTTCTCCCCTATCAACATGCATATTTATGGAATAGAACCCCCCTATCTATATGAATGGATTTCTTATAGTTTCCTCCCCTTTACTTAGAATGATTATATTTTCCTTATATGCTTTAATGTATTTTCTTACACTTTTCTCCCCATTTTGACTATATATTTCTCCATCTTTTTCTTATACTCTTCTCCTCCTTATGACATCAATAAAAAAGGACAAGAAAGTTCAATCAAGTCGAAGGGATGAGATACAAAAAGATTTTTTTTTTTTTTTTTATGAAGTTGAGACTCTTAAGGAGTATTTTTCATGCAACATGAAAATCTCAACTCAAGGGATAGAAAACAAGTATTTAACATGATACCAACTTAAATCATACATGATATCAAGGAGCGATAGATACAATTTAAGCCTAAATCATGTATGCACTCAAGTCTGATACCAATGTTGTAGTTTATCTTTTTCATGACATTTTTATATTTCATTCAAACTTTAAAAATATAGAGATATGAATATTTAAATCATGTATATCAAGTTTGAAGTGAAACTAATGTCATTTAATTCAATTATGAACTTAGCATGTTTTCATTTGAAATAAGCATGGAAAACATGAAAATGCTAAGTCTCAAGTTTTGCTATCTACTCATGTTTTTTTTATAAAAAACTTAGGCATCTAGACATCAAACATGAGATATTGTAAGGCTATAAATTAAGTTTGGGCTTAAATGAGATTTTTAAGTTACTTTGTCGACTTAGGTCAACCTATATTTCAAGATTTGAAATACTAATTTGTTGGATGAAAATTTTATGATACCAAATATTGAATGAAGTTTTGATACCAAATGTTGAATGAAAGTTTTGATACCAAATATTAAATAAAGTTTTCATGATATCTAAATGAATATAAGAGATTCTAAGATTGTGAAATATTTAAAGATTAAGATCTCTAGACATGTTTAACTAGTTTGGACTTAATAGGAATGTCTCTTATAGTAAGCTCAACCTAGAGCAAGTTTCATTAGATGAAATTTGCCTAAGTGCTAAGATTCTATCTACTCATGAAACTTCAAGGGTTTGACATGGAAATCTAATCATGAGTATAGAGACATAGTTTAAGCCTAAGCATTGAGGTATAACACTAAGATTTTGAAATAATAGAAGTTATATCTAATTCATGAAAGTTTAGTTAAACTAATCTATTCTATTTAGTTATTAGTCTTCCTAAAAACTTATAACTTGCAAGTATACTTTATAAATGGTAATCAAATCATATCTACTAGCAAATTATCATACTAGATAGCAAAGTTGAGGATCAAATATCAATATCAAAATCTACTTTGCTAAATAGTTTCAAATTTGTTTCAAAATATATTATCATGAATCCAAAACGAATTAAGAGATCTCAAAATATGAAATTTTGAAATATAAGATCTCCAAACCTTCCTATTGATTGAAAACCGAAAGGCCACAATGTGCCTACGATTTAGAACCGCAAGGTCGCTTAGGCCCATTACAGGCCACCGGGGTCTCCGAGGAGACCAGGAAATCAAAATTAAAAAAGTTTTTAAAACTTATCAAGAGCGGACAAAATCAATCAATTTTAAGCATGTATCATAACTCCAACTTAGATAAAGCAAAGGGATATATTAGATGATACCGGAATTGTTTTGATGCCAACTTTACCTAAGACATCAAGGTGATTTGAAGTTTCAACCTCTTGGAGATTTCTCATTAAGATCTAAGGTCAACTTCAATCCTTCAATTTCTTTACCCTTGTGTGGTTCCCCCCTACAAAAGAGCATGATACCTTTGGTACCCAAATAGCTTTGGGTCCTTGGGGGTTAGAGGGCTTAGGAATCCAAAGTGTCCTAGCAACACTTGAATTTCTCTTTAATGCGCAATCATGGAGGACATGCCCAAATATACCACAAAAAAAACAATGTCCATTAAATTTCTTTTTGTTTTTGTTATGGACATGAGATTTATCTTTAGAATGCTTGTCATTTGAATTAGATTGAGCATGAGCATTCTTAAAAGATACATTATTCTTTTGAATATGAGGTTTAGGTGTAGAATGCTTAGTATGAGAATAATGATGAACCTTAGCATTCTTTACATGAGCATTTTTATTTTTTGAGTTCTTAAATGAGACATTTTGATTCTTAGAATTATAAGAGGAAGTGTTAACTTTCCTACTCAAGGTCAACATCTCATTTTTCATATCATTCATGGATTTATGAATAGCATGCAATTGAGTTTTCAACATGCTATTTTCATTCTTCGATATGTCATTTTTATTTTTCAACTCCTTACACTACTAGAAAAATGGGCATCAGCAACGGCTGAGGCCGTTGCTGAGCTGTTGCTGAAGAGCATCAGCAACAGCCGAGCCGTTGCAATAGAGCCGTGACAGAAAGTCGCGTTGCTGATGACTTAGCAACGGATCAGCAACGGCCGCTCGGGCCGTCGCTCAAAACATTATCAGCAACGGTCGCTCGGGCCGTTGCTAAAAATATTATCAGCAACGGTTTTACCACGGACCCGGAGCCGTTGCTGATAACATTAATAGCAACGGCCTCGAGTCCGTAGCAACGCCGTTAGTAAAACCTCGTCGCTAAGCCGTTGCTGTAGGTCATCAGCAACGGCTGTCGATACACTTTTAGCAACGGCTTTCCCACGGACGGCCGTGGGAAAGCCGTTGCTGATGACCTATACCTGCAAGCAGAAAAATTTCAAATTTCAAATTTCCATTGATACATTGATACATTGATACATTTATCTGATACATAACTCACACACCCATACCCTCATACACACATTCATTCACACATCACAAACACACCAAGATATACATCAAAACAATTATATTTATATTGATAATTATCCACGATAGTATAAAAACAATTCAAATGCAAAATTGAAGTATCAATATCCAAACAAAATAAGTTAAACAAGTTCAATATCTTAGTAACAAGTTCAATATCCAAACAAAAAATCTCACGATGACGATGGAGGATGGTCTGGATCATATGGCGGGGTCTGGAGTGCTTGAGTGTACACCGGCGTGGACTGACTCGAGGACGATGGATTAGATGATGCCGAAGAGATGCCTGCTGCGGGATGACCTGACATGTTGCGTAGCATAGCATGCATCTCCTCCATCATCTGAGTCTGACGCGCGACCGTCTCCTCTAGAGTCCTTATTCTGCTACTATGATCATAACTGGATCTAGAGGTGGACGGCCGCTCACCAGCGACCGGAGGGGTCGGTGCCCCAAGTGGCCCTAGCACGGCTCGCGCATGACCACTATCTGCGAAGCCATATACGCGGCCATGATCCCAGCCACCTGCGGCCTCGACCCACGATGCTGCGTCAAAGTCCTCGGGGGTACCCCCGCGCTGCACCACCCTCTGGCTGTACGTCTCCTACTCGAGTTTGATTTTTTGTTTAATATTTATCATAAAACTTAAATTATAAATATATAATGAATAATTTAAACAAATATATAATTACCACAATGTATGCAACGCGGTTGTCGATGTACTCCCCCGTCCCATGTGCTCGACGGTGAGTCCGCTCAAACACCGCCATCGGGGAGGGTCGCTGGACAGTCCCGTCATCCGACACCGTCGTCTACATTTACAAAACAAATACATTAATTAGTACACATAATAACAAATAAAATATATAATTAAACGATATACTTACCATACGGTTTGCGTGCACTGCAAATACAACAGAGCCGCCGGTGTGACGCGCTGCTCCCCCCGACATGCGATTTCTAGCCGCATTCTGAGAAACCTCCTGCCATCGATCCGTCGACCATATCCCCATGAGCTGGTCCCATATATCCGGAGTAATCCAACTGGGGCCGTATCCCCGAGTCTCCGCGATGTTAGTGGTCCCAGCTCGGGCCATCGCTCGGGACCGAGCCTGCCCCAGCTGCCCATTGTACCTTGCCCGGAAAATAGACTCCCAGACAGCGTAAATGAAGGACCTCTGGTCCTCGGCCCATGTATAGCGAGCCTGCAAAATAATAATATCAGTACCAATTCTTAATATATCATCATGCATGTAAAAAAAAAATAATACGTGCCTCAAACTCGCGCCATAACATGTCGACGTGCTCGCTAGGCACGTGAGACCACGTAGGCCATGCCCCGTGCATGTATCGTCGAATAGTAGAAGAAATGCTCCTCGGCACTTCTTCTTGCTCGAACCTGCACAACAAAAATAAATTTTAATATTATATTATGATATAATGAATTTGTAATGATTCATAATTCATGATATATTACCGCTCCCCAATCACGCTGATCAATCTACGTGACTCTGTGGCTGGTGGAGGCTGCCACCTGTTCGGCCCGCGTGGCCGCCTGCGTCTGGATGTACTAGCCTCGGCAGTATCATCCTCATGAGGATCAACAACAGGAGGATCAGCAGCATGAGTAAGTGCTGGAGTCTCACCGATCGGAGACTCCGAAGCTCTCCTGCGTCGATAACCACGACCAGACATATCTGTCGAACAGACATATAATCAGATTATTGTATAAATAGTAGAGATATATTTAATAAAATATATATACTTTACAATTATTCCTCATCATCTGAATAATAGTCTTCGAATTCTTCTTCTTCTTCTTCCTCTTCTTCCTCTTCGTCATCTTCTTCATCTCCAGCTTCCTCAATTTCATGATCGTCATCATCAGCATATTCAACTTCTAATTGAATTGACGTTGTGTCTGCATCCTCGAGTATTGGAATAATACGATCCACAGCAGGAAGATCATCTTCTTGATAGAAACCAGGAGGATCATTTTCTCCTACTATCGGATCAATTTTTCCTCTACCTTTTGTCTTACAGACTACACGCCAATCTGCTCTATCTTTATTTCGAGCCGGATACTTCGCGTAATATACTTGTTCGGCTTGTGATGCCAATATAAATGGCTCATTTGCTGCCAATTTCGATTTGTAATTAACCTCAACAAGTTTGTATTTTTGATGAACTTTCATGCCCCTTTCTGTTGTATCGAACCAATGACATCTAAATAGGAACACTGATTTCAAGCCGAAGTAGTGCAACTCTATCACTTCTTCCACTAGTCCATAGAAATCCATATCACATTCAACATAGGTTGTCCCTTTCACGCAGACCCCAGCATTCATCGTCTTTTTTGTAGATGAATATTCAACCGTGTGAAATTTATACCCGTTAACAAAATATCCGCTATAGCACGACACAATACGCATATCATCTGGGCGCGTATCGGAGAACAAGAGAGATGTTGCCGAAATTTAGAATAATTAGTTAACAGTTAAAATAAAAACGTAAGTGCAGTACAAATAACTATATTCCCAAATTGTCCAATCAGGGACAATTCAAGAATTGTACGTCGTATAAAAGATCATCTACTTCTTTTACACGAACATACGATCCCCGAACGGATCTAAGGTTTTGCTAAATCATATCCGATTCGTCGATGCGTACGTGAAACATATCAACTCGTCGGATGGATGATTATTTTCTAAATGTTTCGAGACAGTTCGAGTCCATATTGGACGATTTCGGCGCGCGTCCGAAGTGGACGATTTCGGCGCGAGTCCGAAGTGGACGATTCCGGCGCGAGTCCGAATTGGACGATTACGGCGCACGTCCGAAGTGGACGATTCCGGTGCGAGTCCGAATTGAACGATTCCGGCGCGCGTCCGAAGTGGACGATTCCGGCGCGAGTCCGAATTGGACGATTCCGGCACGCGTCCGAAGTGGACGATTCCGGCGCGCGTCCGAAATTAATCTAAACCCTAATAATTAATCTAACAAATTAAACAATTAATCTAAACAATTAATTAACATTTATAAAATAATTAATTATCAATTTCAAAACAATATATATATATATATAATCTAAACAATTAATCTAAACAATTAATTAACATTTATAAAATAATTAATTATCAATTTCAAAACAATATATATATATATATATATATATATATATATATATATATATATATTCCGGCGCCAGAGTCCACCCTCCGGCGCCGGCGTACAGTGGCTGGACACACTGTCCGGCCACTGTAGAAGGTCCGGCGGCGGCCATAGTCCGACCGCCGCCGGCCGAAACCCTAGAAATAGGGTTTCGGTCGGATTTTAACATCTCCGGCCGAAACGGTATAGGCCGGCCAATCAACATACCGGCAGTAGCGGCAGCGGCGCGGCGGCGAGAGGCGTCGGCAGCAGCGGCGAGCGGTGTCGGCAGGAGCGGCGGCGGCAGCAGCGGGAGGAAGAAGGGTCGGGCGCGGCTGCGTGCCCTATATAAACTTATCAGCAACGGCTCACTCGCCCGTTAGAAAGCCGTTGCTGATAATTTATTATCAGCAACGGCTCACTTATCCGTTAGCAAGCCGTTGCTGAAAATTAAAACATCAGCAACAGCTCGCCTATCCGTATGAACGCCGTTGCTTATAATTAAAATAATCAGCAACGGCTCGGTTTTCCGTTAGAACGCCGTTGCAGATATAGATATCTGCAACGGCTCGGGCGGCCGTAAGAAAGCCGTTGCAAATAGCAACGGCTTGAGCGGCCGTTGCTGATAGCCGTTGCTGAAGACCAAGTTTCTAGTAGTGTTAGTGTCAATATTTAAAGTATCATGACATGGATTGGGGACACTAATTCTTAGCTTCTCATTTTCTAATTTTACATCATGTAATTGAGAGCTAAGAGTTGAATTATCTTTCTTCAATTTTTTATTTTCCTTGTTATTTTTCATATGTAAGACATGCAATTTTTGACATTCCTCAACTAGTTCTTCATATGACATATTGAATGAACTAGAAGAGTTAGTACTATTATTATCATTATTATGACTAGAAGCGAAAGAGTGTACCTCATCATTAGCAATTTTGAGGCTCATTTTGGAAGTAGCTTCGTAGTCATGAATAGAGGATGCTTCGAATGAATGAGACGTGGAGGTGGAAGCACTTGACCTCTTCCTTGCTTTGTTCATTTTCGGCTCTTGGTGCTACTTCTTTGACTAGAAGAGCTATGGACATCAAAACCAATATTAGTAGTAGGTGAGTGACCATTGTCATCACCACATTCATTAAAAGTGTCAATCTCTTCGATTTTGGAATGATCGTATAAAATATTTAAACTAACCCATAAATCATGAGTCGAAGAACAATGCATGATTTTTTCTAGTATGCCATTTGGTAATGTGCAAAGTATGCAATTCATGACATCTCCATTATACTTAAACATTTTCTTATCCATTTCACTCCATGCATGCATATTAACCTTAGGTTCAATAAATTCCCAATGTAACATGTTAAATACACCAAAACCTTTAGTCTTCAGAAATGTGTACATCATAGATTTCCATAGACCAAAGTTTGATTCATCGAACCTAGGGGGTGAAGACACTACACTCTCTAGAGCCATTTCTAGATCGAGACGAATTGTAGAAGGGATGGTAAAATCATAATCTACGACCTGTTTTGATACCAAATGTAGGCGAAATGGAGACACTAGAGGGGGGGGGGGGGTGTGAATAGTGTGTTTACTATATTATTCGTCTAATGTCTAATTTAATCATTTTCTTAAATCGTTAGGCAATTTGCATTTCGATGATTGATTTGCGGAAGTGATAAATAATTAATCAATTAAAAACGAACAATCAATCAATGCAAATACAGAGATTTTATAGTGGTTTGGCCCCAATGCCTACTCCACTACCTAAGCACCCCGCTTAGGATTTTCAAACTAAGTTTTACTAGATTAATTAGTTTCCCTTACACACGAGGACTTTTTCCCGGAAAGACTCCGCTCTCCAACCGAAGGCACTTCCACACTCGGAAGTATCCCGCCTTCCTACCGAGAGCTCTTTCCCACCTCAACCTAAGGGACAACTATAACTAATCCTAGTAAATACTAAGTTTACACAAGTGTCTTTACTCCTTTTCATCAAGGATACCACTTCACACAACAAGACCTAACACCAGGTCTTTGCACGCACAAATCAAACAGTTAAAATAATAATAAAATTACAATTGAAAAGAGCTTAAAATAAAACCAATGTTTGCAAGCTCCTTTCACAGCCTTGGCACCTCGAACTCGCCGAGGGGATGAGCTCGAGTTAGTTTCCGAGTTGCGGCAGCAGCTGGCACTTGAGAAGGTGTTCGCAGAAGGAGCAGAGCGCAAGCAATCTTTCTTTTGAAAGGCTCAAATCTCTCTTCTTGATAGCTCAATAATTTCTGTAATAGTGAGAGAGAGAGATTAAAAGATGTGTATGAGGTGTATTTATACCACCAGCTGAAATGAGGCGTCAATGAGATTATTTTCGACCGTTACAGATGCCCGATCGAATCGTCGATCGACCGACGGGTCGACCGCCAGATGAAAATTGCGCGATCCACGATCTTCGATCGACCCATCGGTTGACCGACACGATCCGCGTCTTTGACTATTCATAGGTCGGTCGACCGCCAAGCCTACTGCCCTTTTTGGGCTTTGGTCGGTCGACCGACAGACGCAAGAAGCTTGCGATTTCTCTTTTGGTTGACCGACGCAAGCTGCGTCTGTAGTTAGCCTCAGTCCGGTCGATCGATTGGTCGACTAATAGGGCTACTGCCCAATTCTTACCCTATTCGGTCGACCGCCTGGTCGACCGAATTTAGGCTGAGATTATTTTCTCTAGCCTTTTTCTTTCGCGCTTCATTTTCGGGTTTCAGCTTTCAACGAGCATCATGTTGGAGAGCTTTCTATGTGATCTTTGAGCTCGTCCGATGTGACTTTGGTGCACTCGTCGATCTTCGATAAACTTCCGCGATGAACCCGAGCACGACAATCAATGTCTTTCCGATTTTTGATTTCTTTGATTTTTCCGACCGAGGACATCGAACGCTAATTGATATGAAACCTGAAATATATTCTCAATGAAATTATTAGTTTCATGTTTGTTGTCATCAAAACCATCAAAACCGAGATTAAGGCTAAGGTCGAAAACCTAAAGCCAACACGTGGCCCTGTTAGTGTGGTAGTGGCTAATGGCCGTTAGAGGGGCGACCCTTTTGGGGCCTATGAAAGCCCCTTGCCTCTTCTTATTCTGTGTACACAAGCTTTGGCATGGAGTGGGAGGTGTTGTGAGTTTTCGTTCCTTCATGGACCATCCTTGGGCAAATAGTGAGTAGATCACAGGATGTTGTGGGTTCACACCGCTGGGCTTACAAGGGAGGTAGGAGGCGCAGGGTCTGTTATGGCGACTGAGATGGCTGGGGACCCGAGGCTGGCGGACTGTGGTGAGTTCGCACTACAAGGCTTACGTAGCGAACATCCTCGGCGGATTGCGGTGAGTTTCGCACCACGGGGCCTATGAAGCGGGAAACTCCTTTGCCCCGAACTAGGGAGGGGCGTTGAGTTGCCTTTCTTCTGTAAGCCCTAGCTGCGGAGTGCCTCCCCTGACTCGACGTCTAGCCCTCCTCCATTTTGTCGATGACTGCTCTTGTTTTCCTTGGATTGGGTCCTATGTTGCCATGGGGAGAATGGAATGCAACCGATTGGGCTCTCCCATTTTTAGTGACATCAGAGCTGATAGGACCTCTGTAGCGGTGGAGTGTTTTTCCTCCAATAGTCGTTCCCTGTTGTATATTTCAGTAACTTATTTCTCTGTTTGTATGCTTTCCTTTTGTTGGTTTGTGGATATATGTCTGCCCTTTGCGGGTTTTGTGAATATATATGCATATTCCTTTATGTGATGATTTTTTCTTGTGGCTTTTGCACTCTCATTGTGGTGTTTGGCCTTCCTTTGGTCTGTATGTCAGGCGATGCCGATGTTGTGTGGCCGACTGACTTTGTCGATGGTCAATCGGGCCGTTCTTTGTTTGCGTTTGGTGCTGTCAGGTTGGCTATTTGCTAATGTTGGTTGGTTGGTAGCCATCGAGGTTGCAGATGAACTTTTAGATTGAGATTAGATCCATGTCAAAAGTGGAGCTAAGTCTGGGGTTACCTTTTCTAGCATTTGTCGATCTTTCCCAGAGTTATTCAATTTTGGTAGTGGAGGCGTTGTGGCCGAGAGTAGTAGCGTTGGGGCTATGGACTAGACTCGGTGCTAAACCAAGCTCGCGAGGAGCGTGCTTCGAGTCGTTGAGGGCACGAGGCTTGGAAGTGGCGGCGACTGAGGTCGAGGACCAGACTCGACATTAAACCGAGCTTGTGAGGAGTGCGCTTTGGGTCGTTGAGGATGCTAGACTAGGAGATGACGGCGACTGAGGCTAAGGACCAAGCTCGGTGTTAATCCGAGCTCGTGAGGAGCGCGCTTCGAGTCATTGAGGGCGTTGGGCTCGGAGATGGCGGCGACTAAGGCCGAGGAGTAGTAGTGCTGAGGCTGGGACCACGTTCAAGGTCGAGAATGATTGATGCATCGCGCAAGGTAGGGGTGATTGCCGTCGTCGAGTAGTGTACTTGTAGCAAGATTGTGGGAGTTTCTTCGTTGGGTGCTATAGAATAGTTGTAAATATTATGGACACAGAAAGATGTGGAAAAGGGAGAGCAATGTTATTGAATAACTGTCGAGTAATAATACATCAAGTCCCACCGAGTGATGTGCTCGACCTATGCATAGTGATGCCTCGGTAAAACCTTTCAGAGGGAAAACCTATGGGAAAAACCACAATGAATGAAAAATAGTACACCAACCATTCATAGCTTAAGGGAGAATGCTTTGCTGTAGTAGGCCCGCAATGAGACCGCATTCCACGTCCGTGGGAGTTCTCGTTCGAAAAGTTCAATGATTTTGTAAGCTCCCTTCCCGACGTCTTTGATGACTCTGTACGAACCTTCTCAGTTTGGGGCAAGCTTCCCTTTCTTGGTCGGCTTTCTTCGGAGTTCGACCTTGTAAGACCCAAAATTTTTCCTAATATGAAAATCTAAATTTTTTGGTGCAGCACACCGGATCAGGAGTTAGTCGAGTCAAGCTGCGGAATCGCCTCGAGTAGAAGGTATAACTCGGCTTATGAAGTTTAAATGGGTTAGGTGGATATTTCCCTATTATGCATTAAATGTCTCACTAGAGTCGAGTTCGACTCGTGCATGCGGATAGAACCGGAGCCCGAACCGAACGTAGGCTGAGCCGAGTGAGAACTAAGTTAAGTTAGGCGGGGGGGGGGGGGGGGGCATAAAGGTCATTGTAGATGAGGGAATAAAACCCTCATCTACAAGCTGTGCGGCTCATCATTGAGCCGCACACAGCTGAGCAAGAGGGAGAGGAGGAGAGGAGCTTGGGTCGGTGCCGGAAGTCATGTCGTCGTCGAAAGATCGGGATCACATACGTCCATCTCTTCTTCCTCCTTGATCAAGGTGAGTGGTAGAACCTAGGACTTGAGGGGAGGCCCTAGCCGAACCCTTGTGGTTTTGATGATGCCGACTTTTCGTGATGATTCCTTGTCGATTTATCGTGGCTTTGATCTTGTTTCTCACTCAAGATGTAGATGTTTGATATTGAGGTTTTTCTCGCAACGTTTTCTTGAAGCTAGGTGCCGGCCGAATAGAGGAAAAGAGGGGAGGTCATGCCAAAATTTTCCCCAAAGTTCTCGTGTGATTTAATCATGTAGATTTGAATCTTTGTGTATGTTATATGTGCATATAGATCAAGAAAACTTATAACATGGAAAAGTACTCATCTTCCTAACCCCTAGGGCCAGCCGATTGATGAAAGCCCTTGAGTTAGGGCTCGGCCGAGTGGGGTAAAAGGGAGGGTTGAGTTTCTAGAAGTGAATTTCTCAAGTGATCGTCATGTAAGGATAGAATGACAAAAAGGGTAGAAGAATGTTTGTAGGCTATCATCTTGTGTAGAACACCTACATTTCGGTTTCTACCTTACTTGATCTTGCTGCGATTCAGTGTAACATGCTGAAATTAAGCAGCAAATTGATGGAGTTTAATAGATAATTGATGTGCTTTAATAGTAAAATGTTTCCCGCTTTGAGATGTATTAGAATACTTTCTACATGTTCGTGTTGCTGGAATCTTTTTTTATGCTGAGATTAAATAATTACTTGCTGTAAATATTTACTTAATTGCTGAAATTATTGTTTACAAGCTATTATGGTCTATTAGTGCTGCAATTAGAAATATGATGACATTAGGTAAGACTCTAACTAAGGAAGTCTACTACATTGGTGCAAGTAATTAGTAGAATGGTAGAATAGTAACCATCTTAGATATTCCCTATTCAAATTCTAAAAATTTGTGATATTACTACCGTGTTAGTTAATTTAATTCCTTACTGAGTTTACGGTCTAATGCAGAATTTAAATTCTTTATTATTGAATCATGTGACTATACATAGTATGTGACGTGAAGAAATTCATTTATAATTTATATGCTGTCCCGTTTTGTTATTGGGTATATTTTCAAGTTTATGACATGTATTTCACATTAGCAAGGATAGTTTATGACGCTAGATGATTAACATGAAAAATCTGAGGCGTGTGCTATTTATGGAAACTTAACTAGGGAATGACACAACTTCTAAGACTCTTGTATTCATTTTTGGAAACCTAGAATTATTAGGTGTACACGTTTTCGGAATGGTAACATTGAATTATTGACCCTACAGGCCGGGTTAGGGCCGGATGCGGGCAACCACCTGAGGTGTATATAAGGAAACCCTAGGACATTTTGATAGTGTGATGTGCTTGCGATGGTCTGCCGAGAAGCATGGGCGGTCGAAAATGACCAATGCTTGACTCGGCCACTGATTTGGGTCTTGAGATGCACTAACGGGCCCGCTAGGTGTCATAACCCAGTTGGGTGGGACTAGCTATCCCTACCCCAGACGCTGTCTGGAGACTAGTAGACCATCCTAGTCCATGGCCCAAGATTTCTTGACTTCATCTTGATATGTTGTGGCCCGAGCAGCCAGTGTGATTCTACCTTGTATGGTAGGGCCGAGTATAGCCAAAATTCTTAGACCATAAGTAGGCCCTAAGGGCAGGATGCCAAGTGACTTAATTAGGCCGTTATGACAGGTTTTTCTAATATATGGTCTATACAGAATGACTCATGGGGTCGGTAGTCATATCAAAAGTAACTTACCTCCCTGATTATATACTATGCTGCCTTATATGTTTATGCATGACTATTTGAGGATTAAGTGGAGGTTCGGAAGAACCGCTCACTGAGTCTCAAGTGGACTCACGGTTTGTTTCTTTTTGTTTTGCAGAGCATGATCAGTGGATTGAGGTTTGTCTTCATGGTGCAGCTGGAAGGCAGGCGGTAGTGCCAATCTCGTAGCGGCGTCCTTTAGTCATAGTCTAGCTGTTTATGTTGTCGTTTTCCTACACTAACAATTGTTGTTTTTTTAAAGCTTGTAATAAACTTTGAACTGTAGATGTTCCAGTTTGTGACGATGTTAGCTTTTCTTCTTTTGGTTGAAAAATATATTTGTGAACTTTGAAAATCTAAATAAAATTGCATTGTGGTTTCTTTTATTCGATGTGTTCTGGTTTTCTCGATGGTCAGTGTAGGTAGCAGGTTACAGGGTAGTATGTAGACCATGGCCGGTCACACGACTCTCAGTTGGGGTGTGACAGACCTTTTTCTTAGCACTAGATCTCCTTCTTTGAAACAAACTGGATGTCTCACTGCCTGAACTCCTTAATATGCTGAAGAGTGCTGAAACCCACCTTGTGAAGGATAGGGCATGGTCTTGTTAGTGGGAGGTGCCTCTAAGAAGAAAGCAAAGAAAGACTCTGCCAAGAGCAAGAATAAAGTTGTGAAGCCAAAGAAGGAAATCAGAGAATGGAGTCATTCGCCTGAAGCATATCAATATTCACAAAGGTAGGCTTAAAAACAATTGAAAAATCTAATATCCAATGAAAAATTTGAATTCGTGAATTCATGCCACAACCAATCAATTTTAGAAAGCCAGGAAAAAAACTATTAAAAACATCAATAAAAGTTTTTCCAACTACTAGAACATTTAACAAGATACTTGTTGATGATACCCATAAGTCGAGGATTTTCCAATTTAACAAGCTTGATCTAGGCAAAATTACTATGACTAATGTTATTATAAATTCTCTTAGCTTGAAGTGCTAAGCATTTAAGCTCCAAATCATGAATACCTAAGCCTCGTAGCTTAGAAAGACTAACAATCTCCCATTAAACCAAATACATACATTTCTTATCATTAGAATGACTCTAGAGAAACTCTCTAAAAATATGCTGGGTTTTATTAAGACAACTAGAGGACATCCAAGTAACAACCATCGAGTGTAATGAAATTGAATTAAGAACAGACTTAATAAGAATGCCCCTACTAGCATGAGAAAAGAAATTAGCTTGCCAAATGCCAATTCTGAATTTAATTTTGTTGATTAAAAACTATTCATGTGATATTAAATTAGGCAAAAGTAATTTTAGACAATTAGCAAGTAATTTAGATAAAATTCTATAAACTAAGGTACATAGAACAATCGGTCTAAAATCTCTAACAGTGATAGAGTGGGAACACTTAGGGATAAATATAAGCACAATCTTTTTACATTCAAAAGGCAGGAAAGTATGCTCATAAAAAATATTGTACAAAGACTTAGACCACCACTTAAGGGAGATCTAACGCTCTAAGGTAATTCTTTTATTGTACAAAGTCCTAAGATTCAGCTCGTCGTTAGAAGTCAAGATGTCAAAAGCCGCTTTGTGTTCCAATACATAAATATTATTAACAACATCAGTTAAACAAGTTTCAAGAATATCAAGCTCCTTATAATTCCAATAAGAAAGGGAAGATCTAGTAAACTTGAGTCTAGTGGAGAAATGTATGGTCATTTAACGCTAAAGGAGCCTCAAACCAAGCTTGAGCTACAATATATATTGGCAGATTCGGTGTAGTCTGTCCAAAAAATTTGAAAATGAAAAAAATGAAGTTTCGAGGAATTTTGGTTAATCAAAATAGCAACTAGAGCATGGTCAGATATTTCTCTAGTCAAATGGTGAATCTGCACGTTATCAAAAAAATGAAGCCACACAAATTTGGAAAAAACTCCATCCAATCTAATTTGAATATGATCCACACTAAGTCTGTTATTATTTCAAGTAAATAGACAACCAATAAATCCAAGATCAAGAAAATCGGCGTCATGAACAAAATCACGAAAAGCCAGAATAGGATTTGTTACTTTAAAAGGAAGGTCACCTTTCTTATCATATCCCTTGGGATTAGTATATAGATATATATATATATATATATATATATATATATCACGGAAAGCCCGAATAGGATTTGTTACTTTAAAAGGAAGGCCACCTTTCTTATCACAGCCCTTGGGATTAGTATTTGCATATATATATATATTGGAGAAAAGAAACGGTTCCATATTATCTAGCTTAATTAACACAAGTATAAATTTGAGTGTGGCTAGAGAGCACGTGAACCATAGTTTTATTAGCATATATACTTGAGACCCCAACCGTAGGAAAGCAAGCACCTTTCCAATTCCTATCAGGATTTTTAATAAGCTTGCTACAAGTTTCTTCATCAGAGCTTACAAATAAAAAATTTAAGATGCTCCCTAATAGGGGTCTAAAAAAACCCCTACAAATTCCAATTGAGAATAGTCATATAAGAATGATAGCCAAATTAGAATCTTCCTCTCAAACAAGTTCAGGACATGACGATATGTGTCCATCATAGATTTGTGCGGAGAGGGACGAAGGTACTTACTACCCTGATTAGAAAAGGATGTTTTGAAGGTAGGAGCTTTAGGTGGTTTAGGAGGCTGACGAGAAACTCTACCACTAGGCTTACCCTCATTATCGGTTTGAAAGGCAGCAAATACAAGTGAGAGTTCAGAAGCTAACTACTCTAAAAATCTTGAAGGAGGGGGGTTAGGTGATCCGTTGTTTGAGGATGAATGAACATGACAAGTAATAATGGCCTTAGACATAGTAGCATCAGGTGCACTAGAGACACCAGAAATTCCAAGCGACTGACCTACATAAACAAGGGGTAACCCCTGCCTGGAGGAGATCGAAAGTATTGAAGAAGTTTTGGATATCCAAGCCTTACGTTGAACTCCAGGTTGAGGGTTAACCCTAGTGTCCGACCTAGGAATAACCCGCCGGGAATTACGACTAGGGTTCAGTAAAGCCTACTTAGGTTGAATGCCCCAAGAGTTCAAATCATAATCAAGGGTTGATAATTCATGAGAAGGTAAAAAGACTTTATGAGATACAAAATTAGGGTTCGGAGATAAGGCATTCAAGAAAGACTCATTATGAAAAGAAACTCAGGTGGACACATTGCAATCAGAAAAAAATTTATCAGTCACAAAAGCACGTGAAGAGATATTCCTCAAGCCTTGTAAAGGTTTCAACAAAGCCAATTCATTATCCTCCTCATCCACCATCGGGACCCAGCACATCATCCTTGCGCGGGCCACATGGCACAGATCGCTTGCCATTCCAACTGGACCGATTGGCCGAGATACACTGGGATCGGCCACTCGGACGATTCCTCTATTGTATGTGGGCAACTTGTATCCACATGCCACATGCCGATTCTGACGGGACTGATGGATTGGAAGAGGATACATTTTTACAAGAAATTATTATAGAATATCCAGAATTGAACCCCAAGAATCTTTCAAATTATTTGAAAAATCCTTTCCAAAAATATTTTCCCCATGAAAATTAGGAACAAAAGAAATAGATCTCGAAGGGCAATCAAACTCTCTATGCCCAATTATACCACAATCATAACATACAAAAGGTAAATTTTTATAAGTAATCGGCTGAAACACTTCTTTGTTTGGTTCACCGATCCAAATTCCTTGGCGGAGAGGAACATACAAATCTAGTTTAATACACACTCAAATGTACCTTCCCTTCCACGTTTGAATTGAAGACTATGTTCATAAATGGCAAAAAGTTTTGTCTAAATAACTCGCGACCGTAGAAACAGAATCTGCATTCCACAATTTCAATGGGATACCAATAAACTAAACCCAAATAGGAACATCAATTTTTTTTTTTTCACTCCATGGCCGAAAAAAGGGTTTCCATTTAATGAGATGAATAACACTTACCAGAGTTGCATTGTTAATATCACGAAATTGGAACACAAAAAATCTATTTTCAAGATCCATAGCAGAAAGGAAACAAACACAGACCATTTCTATTCTGCCGAATGAGAAACCATATAGGGGGCTTACCAACAAACTTTCCAATGTGGCTATCTTCCCAAGGAGAATTCCCATTCTCCATTGTTCAACAGAGAAATTGCTCTAAATCCTATCAAGAACAAGTTTTACACCCGGATTTGAGGCGTTGCCCTTAAGGATCTGAGCCCAAGATGGGCTTTGTGCTAAAGCAGAAGGACATTTATTGGTTCTTGAGGAAAAGGCCGAAGATCACACATCTACAACATGATAAAGATTAAATGAAGGGAAAGAGGAGGAACCACGTACATTGATACTAAAAACAGGACGAAGGTGCTCATCCCTGAGAATGCTATCCTCAACTGGCCTCTAATCAAGATGGTCAGGAGGCCGAACCGAAGGTTGAAGAGGAGGAAGCCATGAAGGCTCCCCCCAAAAGATTGAAACCCTAGAGCTCTATCTGGTTAGAACTTTTGGCAAATCCTAGATCTCCCATGTGATTCCATTGATAAATCAAATAGAAATTTAAAGGGAGAAGTGCTGATTTGGTCCTATAAGTTTTCAATTTTTTAAACTTTAGTCCCATAAAATTCATTTTGGTATTTTGAGTCCTATAAGTTTGTTCCGTAGTACAGATTTGGTCATATCAGTGACGGTTCGTTAACTCTACGTCAATGTGGACTAACACCGTTCATACACGTTGACAGATTTGATCATATAAGTTTCATTTCAAAATTTTTAGTCATATATGTTTGTCTCGTAGCACAGATTTAGTCGTATATATTTGCCCCGTAGAACAAATTTGGTCCAATATATTTGCCTCATAGCACAAATTTGATCATATCCGTGATGGTATATTAACTCTCCGTCCATGAAAAAATAAACGACGTTATGTCCGTGTTGACAGAGTTAACGAATCGTCATGAACAAGACCAAATCTATGTTACGAAATAAACTTATATATGTTACGGAGCAAATCTATGTTACAAAATTAACATACCAATTTGTCTATATGCCAGCCCGTCATATAGATTTGGTCATATCCATGATGGTCTGTTAACTCCGTCAATTTGGACATAACATCGTTTATTTTTTCGTGGACAGAGAGTTAATAGACCGTCGCGAATAGGACCAAATTTGTGCTATATGACAAATATATAAGATCAAATCTATGCTACAGGCAAACATATAAGACTGAAAGTTTCAAAATGAAACTTACATGATCAAATCTATCAATGTGTATGAATGACGTTAGTCTATATTGATGGAGAGTTAACAGACCGTTACGGATATGATCAAATCTATGCTAGGGAGCAAACTTATAAGACTGAAAATATCAAAATAAAATTTATAGAACCAAAGTCCAAAAATTTAAAAACTTATATGATCAAATCTGTACATTAATTTTTAAAATTATTTAATTCCATCAATCATGTCTCAAATGATTTTAAAATAAATAATTCCAAAAAAGAATATTACAGATGATACAACGATAATAAATAATCTACTTAATTTAAGTTATATTTATTTTCTAATTTTAATTAGTTAGGAACTTAGGATAAAGGACAATTAAAGATAATGTTGTCCTTATGTGAAATATATATTAGACGGGCAAGCGATAATGCCACGCCGTGCGCCCTTATCCTACCTTGATCGTCGATTGATCCAATCTCCATCCGACGGTTGACACTCCACGCGGCTAGTGGACCCTGCAGACTTATGTGCCCATGTGTAGACGACTGTTCAGGTCTTCACCCACTCGCATTCGGCGGCTTGAGCTCTCGGATTCGGCTCCAAGCCGAGCTGGGCAGTATAAGGGCATCAAGTGATCGAGGTCCGTGGACAGCGTGGAAGTTTTCATTTGGTGCTCCTCTTAATTGTATATTATATTATTTAAGTAAATTGTTTTCATCAGCGACACAAGCCTATTTTGTTTGACCTGATATATTATTAATTCTGCTCCTCTAAATTAATATATATTGTCCATGTGCTTTGATAAATTGAAGACATTGTCAATTTGATTTTTTTGAAATTGCTCTATCTTCAAAATTGACTCCATTATGGCAGATATATTTTCTGAAATAAAAATAGTTGTGATAAGGAATCTTAATCCCTTGTTTGATGTTTTGATTGTTTGATTTTAAAATATTAACTAAGTTGATCGGTTCAGTCCATCCACATAAAAAGTTAAAAATATAGTTTTTTATTATTATCACAATATTAACAAACATTATTTTCATATTGATCAAATTTAATTTATAAAATCCGGACAGCATCCGGTGAGACCTGGCCCGGTTACGGAAACATATATTATCTTTAAAATTAGGGAAGATTAAGGCATGAATCATGAACGAATGCATGCTATGATTGCTTTGGATGGTCAACTTAGAGGAATTTTTTAGCATGAGAACAGGTTAATTTGACGATTTCAGATACTTATCTTCAAGGGGGAGAAGTAATAACATTGTGTACTCATTGTTGATAGGTAATTTATACTTGACAGTTGACACATTATATTATTACAAGAGAACATGACGTGGGGTCCGGTAAAATATTGTCAAAGAAAATAATAAGATAATAGATGTTAGTTATTTTTTTTTAAAAAATTAAGTTCAAATAACATGTATTTCAGCTACTTTTCATAAGAATCACAATTGGAATGGGTTAACCGACTAACCAAATCTTAAAATTTAATTTTGGACAGTGATTTTACGGTTTGATTTTAGATTTAATTAATGAATTAAAAGAACCAATTTAATTCAATTTGCTCTCGATTTTAAATTATCTAGTTTCGATTATCGATTAGTCGATATTCGATAACCAAAACATATTATATATTTTTTATATAATAGACATATATAATTACAAATAATCGATCGATTTTTATTTTTCTAGTAACGATTATCCATTTAACAATCAGCTAAATGTTTAATGATTGGTTAGCCGCATCTATCCGAACCATTTAAGCTGATTAATTTGATTAATCGTCGAATATTCGACGATTGAACAATTTCGATTTCGGATAGCAATATTAAAAACCGATCGATTTCGATTTCATATAGTTATTTTCTAGAAACATTACTAGAAATTGAGTCTTCAGCAATGGCTATCAGCAACGACCGCTCAAGCCGTTGCAGATATGTTGTATCTGCAACGGCTTTCTAACCGACACGCGAGCCGTTGCTGATGATTTTAATTATCAGCAACGGCTTTCTAACGGACAAGTGAACCGTTGCTGATGATAACTTATTAGCAATGGCTTTCTAACGGGCGAGTGAGCCATTGCTGATAAGTTTATATAGGCCGCAGATTGCGCCCGCCCCTTCTTCCTCCCGCCGCCTCCTCCTCCCGCCTCTCGCCGCCGCTGCTGACGCCGACGCCGCCAAGCTGCCGCTGCCGACGCTGCCGTCCGTCCTCGACCGCCAATTTCAGGTATTCATCGCCGCCCGACCATCTCTTCCCGTTGCGGCCGACGGGAAATTCGACCGAAACCCTATTTTTAGGGTTTTGGCCGGCGACAGACGGCCGATGGCCGCCGTCGGATCTTGTACAGTGTCCGGACACTGTACGCCGGCGCCAGAAATTGTAGATTAATTTTTATTTATTTATTTGTTAATTAATTATTTAGATTAATTGTTTAATTTGTTAGATTAATTTTTAGGGTTTAGATTAATTTTTAGAGTTTATATTAATTTTTAGTTTAATTTAGTTAGATTAATATTTAATAATGGTAGGTTAATTATTTAAATTAATGAAAATAATATAGATTAATATTAATTAATAAGTTAAAATATTGTTAATTAGTCCAAAGTTGTCCTCAGTGGACTCGCGTCAGAATTGTCTACTTCGGCATTGTGCCGGACTCGTCCACTTCAGATGCGCGCCGGAATCGTCCACTTCGGACGCGCGCCGGAATAGTTCATTTTGGACTCCTGCCGGAATCGTCTAATTTGGACTCGTGTCGGAATTATCCAATATGGACTCGAACTGACTCGAAACATTTAGAAAATAATCATCCACCCGACGAGTTGATATGTTTCACGTACGCATCGACGAGTCGGATATGATTTAGCAAAATCTTAGATCCGTTCGGGGATTGTATTTTCGTGTGAAAGAAGTAGATGATCTTTTATGCGACGTACAATTCTTGAATTGTCCCTGATTGGACAATTTGGGAATATAGTTATTTGTATTGCACTTACGTTTTTCTTTTAATTGTTAACTAATTATTCTAAATTTCGGCAGCATCTCTCTTGTTCTCCCATACGTGCCCAGATGATATGCGTATTCGGAGAACTGTAAGGAGATGCTGCTGAAATTTAGAATGAAGTTAGCGGTTAAAATAAGTACTTAGTGCAATATAAATAACATAAATCTCGAATGGAATAAGACAATCTCACCTAAAGACATTAACCAAAGAAATTGTCATTGATTGACAGAATCATGTCGACTGATCGAAGTTGGATGTACCGACGTCTTGATCGTGGAGCTTTAACAAATGAGTTTCGATTAGGCATAACGTACTTCCTAAATTTTGCTTATTCGAATCAGAATTTCGTTAGCATCGGTGATCAAATCCGATGTCCGTGCCGCATTTGTTTGAATGGACGATTTTTGGATCGGGAGACTGTCACTCTGCATCTATATAGCAAAGGATTTGCACCAAGATATTTTCTATGGACTTGTCACGGGGAGTCACGTGAAGTCGGGACGTCGAGTAATCCTGTCGTTCAGACATATGGTGAATCTTCCTCTGCTGGTGCTTCTTCATCTAGTCAATCTAATCCCTATAGAACTATGATACTTGATAGTCTTGGGGGTCAATTCCACCTGAATGATAATGTTGATCGACCAGTTCTTCAGACATCAGTCCCACCAGATACTACAGCGGTTGATATCACAGAAGTATAAACTGCGGTAGAGATTGAATTACCGAATAAAGAAGCTGCAAAATTTTACGAGATGTTGAAAGCTGCCGATGAACCTTTGTATGAGAATTGTCCTAAATACACTAGGTTTTCAGCAATGACACAGCTCCTAAACATCAAGGCCGATTGTAATATCAGCGGGGTTGCATATGATCGGATTGCAGGATTGATTAATGGAATGCTGCCTACTGATAATAAGTTTGAGCCAACTTTTTATAAGACTAAAAAGCTAATGAGAAAATTGGGGCTTGGGTACGAAAAAATACAACGTGCCAAAATAATTGCATTTTATATTATAAAGTAAATGTGCAGTTGGATAAATGCCCTGTATGTCAACATCCTCGTTACAAGGAGAAGAAATCGGTCCGACAAAAAAATATCCCGTTTAAGGTGCTTCGATATTTTCCACTAACACCGAGGCTTCAAAGATAATTCATGTCGGAAAAGATAGCCCCCTACATGAGTTGGCATGCAAGAAGTCGTGATGATACAGTAATGACTCATCCATCCGATAGTGAAGCATGGAAATATTTGGATACATATTATCCTTCATTTGCTAGGGATACTAGAAATATAAGATTGGGATTGTGCACAGATGGTTTTAATCCGTTTGGACATTCTGCAACTCCTTATTCAGTTTGGCCAATGTTGCTGACAGTTTATAATTTGCCACCGTCAATGTGTATGAAAGATGAATTTATTTATCTTTCGATGATTATTCCGGGTCCTAAGGGTCCGCGAAAAGAAATTGACATATTTCTCAGACCCTTGATAGATGAATTGAAAACATTGTGGACTGAGGGAGCTGTCACTTATGATTGTCATCAGAAGCAAAACTTCAATTTTAAGGCCGCAATCTTGTGGACAATCAATGATTTCCCGGCGTACGACATGTTGTCTGATTGGAGCACTCACGGCCGACTCTCTTGTCCGTATTGTATGGAACACTCTAAATCAATCAGTCTTCAGAACAGACGAAAAATCTCATTCTTTGATTGTCATCGTCGATTCCTACCGGCTAATCATCAGTATCGAAGGAATCGTAATAAATTTACTAAGGGCAGAGTCGAAAAAGATGGGCCACCACCGATGTTGTCTGGTGAACAAATGTTAGTACGTGTTTTAGCACTTCCAGATATAGTATTTGGTCGCAATGAAAGAGTGTCAGGTTTTGGCCAAACACATAACTGGGTGAAAAAAAGTATGTTTTGGGAATTGCCCTATTGGACTTCATTATTGATTCGACATAATTTAGATGTCATGCACATTGAAAAAAATGTGTTTGATAATATTTTCAACACTTTGATGGATATTTTCGAAAAAACTAAAGATAATGTCAAAGCCCGACATGATATGAAAATACATTGTAAAAGACCAGAGTTGGAGTTACAAGAGGTCAACGGACGATATCTGAAACCGAAGGCCCCATATGTGTTAAATAACAACAGATCAAAGATGTTTGTCAATGAGTAAAAGAACTCAGATTACCCGATGGATATGCTTCAAACTTATCTCGATGTGTGAACGTCGATGATTGCAAAATATCAGGGATGAAGAGCCATGATTGTCATGTATTCATGCAGAGATTACTTTCGATCGCATTTTGAGATCTTATACCTGATAATATTTGGGGTCCGTTGACTGAATTAAGTATGTTTTTTAGAAAGATCTGTGCAAATGTCCTTCGAGTCGAAGATATGTCAACACTTGAAAAAAATATTGTTGAAATCATATGCAAGCTGGAGCAGTTTTTCCCTCCTGCATTTTTTTGACTCGATGGAGCATCTACCGATACACTTGGCATACGAGGCACGAGTTGGTGGCCCCGTTCAATATCGGTGGATGTACTTATTCGAAAGATACATGAATCGTCTGAAGAAAAAAGTAAAGAACACCACAATTGTTGAAGGATCAATGTCTGAATCGTATATCATCCAAGAAATTTCAACATTCTGCTCATTTTACTTTGAATCGACAGTACAAACAAGATTTGATCGTCTTCCATGTAACGACGACGGGGGTGTTCGACATTCAGATGAACGTTTAAATATATTTTGTCACTCTGGTCGTGCTTTTGGTTCTCGTCCACCTCGACACTTAAGCGAGGAAGAGTATCATTTGACACACTTGTATGTATTACTCAATTGTCCAGAGATTGAACAATTCATTGAAATATTTGACACTGAGATGGTGCAAAATTACTCTATTCACAACAATCATGAATTGGAGAGATTACGGAATCATGATTTCCCTACTTGGATTCAGACTTACAGCAAAGATCACAGAGCTGAAATAGATGAAATAATATTTGAGTTTGTTAGTGGACCGTCGCGACTTGTGTCGTGCTATAGCGGATATTTTGTTAATGGGTATAAATTTCACACGGTTGAATATGCATTTACAAAGAAGACGATGAATGCTGGGGTCTGTGTGAAAGGGACAACCTATGTTGAATGTGATATGGATTTTTATGGACAGGTGGAAGAAGTGATAAAGTTGCACTACTTCGGCTTGAAATCAGTTATTCTATTTAGATGTCATTGGTTCGATACAACAGAAAGGGGCATGAAAGTTTATCCAAAATACAAACTTGTTGAGGTTAATTACAAATCTAAATTGGCAGCAAATGAGCCTTTTATATTGGCATTACAAGCCGAACAAGTATATTACGCGAAGTATCCGGCTCGAAATAAAGATAGAGCAGATTGGCGTGTAGTCTGTAAGACAAAAGGTAAAAGAAAAATTGATCCGATAGTAGGAGAAAATGAGTTGATACCTGATATGACAGATGGTTTCTATCAAGAAGATGATCCTCCTGCTGTAGATAGTATTATTCCAATACTCGAGCATGCAGACATAACGTCAATTCAATTAGAAGTTGAATGCTGATGATGACGATCATGAAATTAAGGAAGCTGGGGATGAAGAAGATGAAGAAGAGGAAGAAGAGGAAGAAGAGGAAGAATTTGAAGACTATTATTCAGATGATGAGGAATAATTGTAAAGTATATATTTTATTAAATATATCTCTACTATTTATACAATAATATGATTATATGTCTATTCGACAGATATGTCTGGTCGTGGTTATCGTCGCAGGAGAGCTTCGGAGTCTCCGATCGGTGAGACTCCTACACTTACTCATGTTGCTGATCCTCCTGTTGCTGATCCTCATGCCGATGATATTGCAGAGGCTAGTACATCCAGACGCAGGCGGCCACGCGGGCCGAACAGGTGGCAGTCTCCACCAGCCACAGAGTCATGTAGATTTATTAGCGTGATTGGGGAGCGGTAATATATCATGAATTATGAATCATTATAAATTCATTATATCATAATATAATATTAAAATTTATTTTTGTTGTGCAGGTTCGAGCAAGAAGAAGTGTCGAGGAGCATTTCTTCTACTATTCGACGATACATGCACAGGGCATGACCTACGTGGTCTCACGTGCCTAGCGAGCACGTCGACATGTTATGGCGCGAGTTTGAGGCACATATATTTTTTTTTACATGCATGATGATTAATATTGATACTGATATTATTATTCTGCAGGCTCGCTATACATGGGCTGAGGACCAAAGGCCCTTCATTTACGCTGCCTGGGAGGCTATTTCCCGGGCAAGGTACAACGGGCAGTTGGGGCAGGCCCGGTCCCAAGCGATGGCACGAGCTGGGACTACTAACATCGCGGAGACTCGGGGATACGACCCCGATTGGATTACTCCGGATATATGGGACCAGCTCGTGGGAATATGGTCGACGGATCGATGGCAGGAGGTTTCTAGGAATGCAGCTAGAAATCGCATGTCGGGGGAGCAGCGCGTCACACAGGCGGCTCTGTTGCATTTGCAGTGCACGCGAACCGTATGGTAAGTATACCTTTTAATTATATATTTTATTTGTTACTATGTGTACTAATTAATGTATTTGTTTTGTAAATGTAGACGACGGTGTCGGATTATGGGATTGTCCAGCAACCCTCCCCGATGACGGTGTTTGAGCGGACTCACCGTCGAGCACATGGGACGGGGGAGTACATCGACAACCACGCTGCATACATTATGGTAACTATATATTTGTTTAAATTATTCATTATATATATATATAATTTAAGTTTTATGATAAATATTAAACAAAAAATCAAACTCGAGTAGGAGACCTACAGCCAGACGGTGGTGCAGCGCAGGGGCACCCCCGAGGACTTTGACGCAACAACGTGGGTCGAGGCCGCAGGTGGCTGGGACCATGGCCGCATATATGGCTTTGCAGATAGTGGTCATGCGCGAGCCGTACTAGGGCCACTTGGGGCACCGACCCCTCCGGTCGCTAGTGAGCGGCCGTCCACCTCAAGATCCAGTTATGATCATAGTAGCAGAATAAGGACTCTAGAGGAGACGGTCGCGCGTCAGACTGAGATGATGGAGCGCCAGAGTCAGATGATGGCGGAGATGCATGCTATGCTACGCAACATGTCAGGTCATCCCGAAGCAGGCATCTCTTCGACATCATCTCATCCATCGTCCTCGAGTCTATCCACGTCGGTGTACACTCAAGCACTCCAGACCCCGCCAAATGATCCAGGCCATCCTCCATCGTCATCGTGAGATTTTTTATATATTGACTTTGTTACTGAGATATTATACTTGTTTAATTTATTTTGTTTGGATATTGATACTTCAATTTTGCATTTGAATAGTTTTTATACTATTGTGGATAATTATAAATATAAATATAATTGTTTTGATGTATATCTTGGTATATTTGTGATGTGTGAATGAATGTGTGTATGAGTGTATGGGTGTGTGAGTTATGTATCAGACAATGTATCAATGTATCAATGGAAATTTGAAATTTTAATTTTTTTCGTTACCAGGTTCACATCATCAGCAACGGCTTTCCCACGGCCGTCCGTGGGAAAGCCGTTGCTAAAAGTTTATCGAAAGCCGTTGCTGATGACCTACAGCAACGGCTTAGCAACGGGCTTTTACTAACGACGTTGCTACGGGCTCACCAGCCATTGCTATTAATGTTATCAGCAATGGCTCCGCGTCCGTGGCAAAACCGTTGCTGATAATATTTTTAGCAACGGCTCGAGCGGCCGTTGCTGATTCGTTGCTAAGTTATCAGCAACGCGATTTTCTGCCACGGCTCCATTGCAACAGTGTCAGCTGTTGCACGCTGTTGCTGATGATTTTCAGCAACGGCTCAGCAATGGCATCAGCCGTTGCTGATGCCCATTTTTCTAGTAGTGAAAATGTGATTAATCGAACCGTTGTCATTTCTATCTTATCAATCAATGTCTTGTAATATATCAAATATTCGATGGTTAAATAGTTTCAGTTTCAAATAGCAATATTAAATACTGATCATTTTCGATTTTGGTTTCGGGCAGTTTGTCTCAATTTCAAATAGTCATTTTCTAAATGGTTTCTTTTTTTGCCTAAGGATCAGAGCAGTTTGGTCTGGTTCAGTGTCTCTTCTGGTAAGGTGTAACTCTGGCGGAAGACCTACAAAAGATACTCTAACGCTCAAGTCGGTAACTTAGGTTACCTAAGGGGTGTCATGTATGTATTTATTACAAATGAAGGTAATGACGCCGTCTGATAATCTCACAGGGACATTGCTCAGAATGGGTCAAGGCTATTACTAGAGATGTCAAGCTCGTAATAGCATATCCCTCGTAATTAAGAACGACGTGGATGTCCTTGTATAACTGGGTGGAGCCTCGGGCGAAGCCATTTGGTCCGGCTTGAGTCATATTTAGGAGTGCAGGGCGCTGCTGGGCCTAATTCAGTCGGGCCCAATAATACTAGTCCAGTCCACAACCCTCAAGCTCGGTTGGAGTATGAAGGACTACGTGCCGAGCTCTAAGTGATGTTGACATTCTTGTGATATGAGGGATCTCTAGGAATATTTCACCGAGCTGTATTAGGTTATCGTAGAAGTCAGGCTCGCCTACAAGCTGCTGTGTGATGACTTCGCTTTGGTTTGGGGCGGATCAAATTGGTGTATCTTTGCCGTGTCATTTTGCGTCTCTTCGGCTTTTGTGCCTAGCATAGAGGCTTAATAATGGGGATTTCTCTCTTCCGTGGTGGCTTCTGATTGACGCTTGTTTTTCGTTTTGGAAGAGTACTCATGGAGGAGAAAGTGTTTGCAGATGTGTTGCTGTTTTCTAGAAAATCGTCATTTGGTGGGCTGGTCGGTTGGGATTTGTTTGTAGCACAATTGCTGGTCGTTCGATGAGGGGTTTATTACTTGTGTGCCTATAAGACAATATATTCCTTCCCATTTTCGAACTTTTCTCGTGCTTTCTACACTTGGTGCTTTGGAGGTCTTCTTCGGCGACAGCTTAGTTGATCATTCGTTCAACATCCATTGTTCTCTTTCCTTCTTCAGTGAGTTTTATGACGCCTTGCTTTAGCTTTTGTAGGTCTAGCCTTAGGTCAGTAGGTTTATTTACTTGTCCTCGTTTTAGGGTTTTTACAATTCTTATTGGGTTGATGGCGAGGAGGAGCGACATCATAAAGTCAGAGTCTAGGATGTCGGGGGGGGGGGGGGGGGGGTCAGATTCCTATTCCTAGGTTCAAGAGGAGATAAAGTTATAGAGTTCGGTGATGGCCGACTTGAATAACATCTTATCCTTCTGGGAGAGTGTGTTCATTGCTTGTGAGGGTGCCGAAGAGGACTATGAATATCTTCCGTGCTTGTCATCGGACCGAGTGTATCACGAATATCGACTCAGAGTTCATCCTTGTATATTGGACTTTCTTCGACGAGTTGGGGATGAATGTCTTCCTTTTACTGATTTTGAGCACAATGTTTTGAATTTGGTGAACGTTTCTCCCACCCAATTGCACCTGAACAATTGGGCATTCGTTCGTTGTTTTGAAATTATGATGGAGTGTCTCGGGATTAAGCCGAGCCTTTCTGTGTTCTTCTCCCTCTTCCAAGCTAAGGGGGAGCAAAAAGGACCGTGGGTGTCCTTCAGTGGCATCCATGGGAGGAAGATCTTCAGCTTGTACAAGAGTTCGTATAAGAACTTCAAGACCCGCTTTTTTAGGGTTAAGTCATGAGAGGGCATTTGACCGTTCTTCTTGGAGGAGCCTTACCTGCACAAAGATGTCCCCTTTATCCTGGAGGTTGGAGGCCCGTTCGATCTAGCATTTTGAAGACGAGCGTATTCCCCCTAGGGACAAGGACATGATTGCTTTTTTGGAGTAGAATTGTCCTCCTGTCCCTCTCGCTCCGAAGTAGACACTTGAGCGGAGCTGTGACGAGTCTTTGGTTTTGGAGTATATAGGTGGGTTCGAGGTGCGGGGTATTTGTTGCTTCTTTTGCTCAGAGCATACTTATCCAATTCTTTTGTTCTTACAGGAAAAATGTCTTCGATATTAAAAGCTCTTGGAGCTCGTGCTCGGTTGGAGGAGATGCAGAGGAGTATTCCAAGCAGTAAGGAGAAGAATTCGTTGACAGATAGTTTGCTGAAGTTTGTGAGGACCACAAGGTCTCGTGCTCCAAGGACCTCAATAACTCCTGCCCCCGAGGCAGTCAGGCGGTTTATGCCTTCAGAGTCCTAACTTCTCTTGGATCACCTTTGAAGCGGCAAAAGAGGGTTAGGGGTGCTGGTGAGGGTCCTGAAAGGAATAGTACCCTTGAGCCAATCACAAGTCGATGTGTTTAGGGATTATTCAATGGTAATGAACAAATGAGACATCTTTTCATCATATGTTGCATCTTTGTTTTATTAATAAGATTATGATGAACCCCAAGAACTCAAGAAAATGATTCTAAGGCTATGATGAGATCATGCGAGTGAGACTTAGAATCCAGAGGCCTAGTTCTAAATGTTCCTGGTCGTAGGATCACTGAGTAGGGGATCGGTGATTCCGGCAAGACCAGTGCACTTGGTACATGCTCTATTTGATAGGGGTAGCCGATCTCGCAGTTACCTATGAGGCATCATTAATGTACAAGTGCAAATGCTCATTAGAGAACGAGTTCACAAAACCAACCCGCTCGAGGAATGCCAAATGGAATCCTTACATGAGTGTCAATAGGTTGTTCCTCAGGTGATAGTGGGTGAAAGCAATCCTTGGACCTGAGGTTATCATGGTAACCTTATGATTGGCGATCTATTGCTTTGGTGTATTCCCTACATGGCTTGCAGAGCCATGTGTCGGGTACTACTGGGCACAGTGAAGCTTTCATGAAGGTAGCTGAGCAACCAACAAGGAATCAGTTACTCATACTAAAAGGAGATAGTGTCCTATGTGCTCCAGCAAGTGTCGACTCGGGAATCTCTTCCCATAGTAGATATGAAAGTCGGAAAAGGGTTTATGATGTTTCATGGTTGAGACGACAACTTGATAGAGTGGTATACATATGAATCAATATTAGGGTTTGGCATGAATTCCATACCCTAGCCGAGTCATGACATTGTAACCGAGCTTTATGGGATAGAGCCCGTATACGGCACTGGATGTCTACTAGCATAGACATACCGCAATACGACCACATTTCACGTTTACAGACAAATTATAAGTACTCGAGGAATGAGGAATTTACATCGGAGAATCTCCGCTCTCACATCGAAGGCACTTCCACACTCGGAAGTCTCTGCCTTCACACCAAGAGAACTCTCTCCTAAGGACACTCTAATCCTAGATTAAAAGTACACCAGTGGACTTATGCCTTTACACCAAGGCAACCACCAAACCTTTTGTAACTTGAATCTTTCATAAAGAATATAAAGATGACTTATTCCTCAACCCTAGAGGATACCTCAACTATTATTATATACCCAAACACTCAATTACAAAGGAAACAAGGTGTATCACCTACACCTTCAAACCAAAGATAAAACTAAATGAAACAAGCTATAAAATACAAGTAAATGGAGCTATAAATACAACAACACAAATACTTAGCTCCAATAGTGATCCCCTTGTACTCTTAATGCCTCGAGAAAATGAATCGATAAAGAATGAAGGCTCAATTAAGAATCAACTATGAAACGCTGATTGCAGCGCTGATATGATTGCAGCGCTGATGTCGTTGTACTCGGAGTCCAATCCTCTGAGAATTTTAATAACAAGAGCTGCGTTGCTGATCAGCGCATCATCGATCGCCAGCTCGTCTACAATCAATCTAACTTCATTGAAATGTTCAGAAACACTTCTCATACCTTTTGTTATGCGTGAGAGTCGATCCTGAAGTGCATATACCCTCGATTGGGATTTATTGGCGTGTTGCAAAGCCAATTTTGTTCAAGTAGAATATGCTGTAGTTGTTGTAGCAACTAGCGGAGCTATTGTCGAGTCGACGAACGCCATGATGGCGTGTCTGATGAGGCCATCTTGTCTCATCCAGTTCTTTCTTTGTAGGATCTCTGATCGGTGGACACGGTAGTGATCCGTCGACGAAGGAAGTCAGATCGTAGCCGAGCAGAAGCAAATCGTGTTGCGCTCGCCGTGTTACATAGTTACTGCTTCCAGTCAACTTGATCGAAAGTTGAGTGGAAGGATTGGTGGTAACTATTTGGCCTCCATATGTAATCGGGTTGATTACTCCATGAGTCGAAGACGACGAATTTGCTGGAGCCGGTTCTTGTCCAGTAGCCATGGCGAAATGAAGAGAGGAATCGCAGGAAGAGGATCAAAACTTGGTGGAGTATTGTTACTTTGATACCATAAAGAGGAAACGAAACAGAGTACTCAACAAAACAAAGTGAAAAATAATGGAGCAATGTTATTTACTGATCTTGTACATGGGTATTTATACACAGTAGCTGAAAGAATAAAACAGAATGAATGAGTGTCATTTGTGGGAGATCGTGATGCAGTAGCATTGACGCAGTAACAATGCATGGTGGTTGCATGGTAGTGACGTGTCATTGTGCACAAGCAACTGCAGAGTTAGAGGGAGAGGTGGTGATGTCTTCAATATTTCTCAGCATTTGGAGTGGCGAGAAAGGCAATGATGTATTCCAACTAGTAGTAAACGAAAATTTGCCCTAGGTTTATTATTTCTATGATTTACTTGGCCATCATGAGTCCAATTGTCCCAAAAAATGAAACCCTAATGATGCTCATCCAATTTATGTTTGTCCTGTTCATGGTTCAAATACTTCTTTTGCTAAGATTTCTAAGATTTTTGATATTTCTATTCCAATGGTTTCTTCAAATTCTCCATCGAATGTTACTATGAAATTGGTATCTAAATCGATATCTATTTTACCTACTCCCCCTCTAGTTCCGCTGACGTGCTGGAATAACATGTAGTCCGTCAGAACCACCTATGGTCTCTTTCTACCTCTGGTCATGACGCTTCGAATTCTGGCTATTACGGTTCATGTTCTAGCTATGTCGGTTTGCATTCCGTAGCCGACCTAAGCCACGTGGCATAGACGTGGATGCCACAATGACTTCGAATCTAGAAGAGTTTATTTGCCCCATTAATGTGCCCTTTAATGAGCCACCTATTGGGGGCACACCCTCACTATAATCCTCATTGGGATTCTATAAGATGTTTGTAGGACTCAAACTGATTACCCTTGTGTTCATGCCAACCTCCTCTCTAAGGTTCCCCATCCACCACCTGTTCGAAACACAAATCATTTCTTTCATCTTGAGATTTCTATTGCCCCTCCTTTACCTCCTACCCAAACAACGCGAAAACAACTTTTAGTTTACTAGAGCCAAAACCAATCAAAAGACCCCTTCTTCTTCTCGCCCAAACCCTAAAACCATCTCTTTTCCCATTACCATTGTGAACCCGACCACTCTATTCTTGGACACCATCTTCATGTCCTCCTCCTACCTCCACTAGAGCCAATGCTTCCTCATCCTCCTCCATCCCTCGAGGCTTTGGCTCAATGGTCAACCCCTCTTTTCTCCCCACCTCTATCATGAACCCCTCTTCTATCATCCCTTTTCAAACGGCCCCTATGGACACTACTTCTCTCCCTTTTGAGCTTGGCTTAATGGCCACACTGGTAATGCTCCTCTCTCTCGACCCATGGATGATCGGGAGGAGGTCTCTTTGATCTTCCAAGTGGCTATATGGGACCCCCCAGGGAGTCCCTCCCTAGTCCTCTCAAAGAGTGCCTAGACCATATCACTCTCAAGTTCAGATTTCACATAGGGAGAAACAATCAAAGGCTAAGAGGCCTCATTCTCAACAAGAATAGCGAGTAAGTTCGATCATCTACACCACCTATATAGGTGAATACTCAAGTACACTCTAGTGATCCCTTGATTCAATGGACATATTGAGTTGGAATTGTCATGGTGCTACAAGGTACCATGCTCTTGATTTCCTTTCATATTTAGTGAATATATTCCTTTAAAATAATTACCCTTCAAGAAACTCACATTGGTGATGTTGAAACTCAACATGATATACACTCCTTAATTAGGGTGACAATGGATTGTTATTGCCCAGTCATCTAATGATGTCTCAGGTGATATTATCTTAGCCTGGGACTCAATATATAACCATGAGGACATAGGTTCTATCTCTCAGTTATGTTGGAGAAATGACAACACTAGAGGGGGGGGGGGGTGAATAGTGTGTTAACTAAATCTTTTTGCCTAATTCCGGTTTTTCGAGTTTAATCATTTTCTTACAACTTAGGCAATTCACAATTAGATGATTAAATAAAGAAGCGATAAAATAAAGCAGTTAAGCAAACGCAAGAAGAACAATGCTAACACAAAGGAATTTATAGTGGTTCGGCTAACCGCCTACTCCATTACCTAAGACCCGTGCTTAGGATTTCACACACAAATGCACTAAATTAAGAGTAGCTTACAATTGAGGACTTTACACCAGAAAGACCCTACACTCCCTTCGAAGGTACTTCCACACCCGGAAGTATCCACCTTCACACTAAGTGAGCTTTCCCACTTCAATTCCTAAGAACAACTCCTAATCTAGTTTTACACAAGTGGCTTTACACCTTAAACACCAAGATTACCACAAACTAGCTAGACCCTACACAAGGTCTATTATGCGATCAAGTTAATACAATCAAAATCAAACCAAAAACACTTTAATCACAAGAAGAGAGAAAAGATGACTTATCACAATAGGATCATCTCTTCTTGTTGAGCCTAGCAAGCTTGAATGACCCTCCAATGATGAACACTTAAGATTGAGGGATCAAGGGCTAGGTTTTGAAGATTTGATCAAGATAGAGCTTAGAATATGCTTAGAACCACTCTTTTAGACTTAGAGACATCAATAACCAGCAGGGAGAGAGTTTTGGGTGGGTATTTATAACCCCTCAAACTCAAGGTGTCGTCAACGAACATTTTTCTGCCCATTGGTGACACTTAGTTGCTTGTCGGTTGATCGTCGGTCGACCCACTGATCAACCGCCCAAGCGATCATGGAAATCTGTCGCTTTTGGGCACACTTCAGTCGATCGAATTGGCTACTACTAGTTTTTCACCACATTCGGTCGACCGATCGATCAGTTAAATTGGCTACTGCCAATTTTTGACCGAATTATGTCGACCGACCGGTTGATCGAATTGGTCACTACCAATTTTTTGTAGCATTCGGTCGACCGAACCCGGGCTAGAAATTTCTTCTTTGGATCTTCTTGTTACGCGCTTTGTTTTCGGATTCCGGCCTTCAGCATGCGTCAACTTAGAGATCTTTCCAGATGTTCTCTAGACTCGTCCAAGACGTCTTTGGTGCACGCGTCGAACTCTTGTGAGTCGTCGTAAAAGTACGTCGTATCGAGACCGATATCACAAATTGTGAAATCGACTTTTATCTTTTATTGAACCTGCAACATTCATGCTTCAAGAACTCGATTAGATAGACTTGGTTTGTTATCATCAAAATAATCATAAAGAGAGTAGAACACGAAGGAAAAAACCTTCGGCCAACAATCTCCCCCTTTTGATTATGACAAACCATTGATGATAAAGAACTAAAAATCTATATGTAATATATTAATCAATTAGTGTGAAGCATGAGTTTATAAGTGCGTATTTGAGAGCATTAAAAGTAGATGAATACAACACATATTATATTTAGTTCTTCCCCTATCAATATGCATATATTTAACTCTCCCCCTATCATCATGCCTAATTTGAAACATGTTAACTCATAATGATGAACACTCTTCTCCCCCTTTTGTCATCGATCAAAAAGGGTACTTTTTAAAAAAAAAAGAAAAAAGAAAAAATATGAGTCATTCATGTTAATGATGAGTCATATGATTAAGTGCAACATCATGCAATCCTCACATAATTAAGTGCAACAATAATATGTTCAACGTAGCCACATAAATATAAAGGCAAGTGGTCTCAAATACAGATACAAAATAGTCTAAGCAAAGTATAGTATTAATACAAGTCCATAGAATGAATGACATCATGCAACAGTGGGACTAATCATCCTCAGGTGGTGGAGGTGGCAAATGCGTCTGATAGTATTGTCACATCTCATCCACCCGACCATACATCTCATCAACACGATGACCATAGTCATCAACTCTCTGACCGTACTGGTCTATGCGTTGACCATACCCATCAATGCGGCTATCGTACTCATCGATTATCTGATCGTACTTATCGATGCGTCGACCATACTCATCTAGACGCCCTATCGTACCTCTGTTCCATTCTAGTTGGTCAATATAAAATTGAGCAAATCGATGCTCCAGCTCTCCCAAACGCTCAATATGAGTAACAACCGACGAGCTTCCACCAGCATCCGCCTCATCCCTATCCTCATCATCATCGTTGTGCGCCTCAGGTGCCCCCCGTACCCTCTTACTGTGTTGGTTTTCAAGTATTTTCATCCGGTTTAGAGTATAGGTGTCTATTGCTTTGGGCACAGACTCTATCTCAAATTTGGACCTATTTACCCCAACAACATAAATGAAATGAGATATTATTGTGGCATAGGGTAGGGCTTGCTTTCTAGAGGCGTGAACATCCGCTATGTAATGAAGCATAAGATCAAGAACGTTTATAGGTCTACGGGTCATAGCATAAAAGAGCACTCTAGTGCTCGTGCTGGTTACCTCATCATAGTGTCCTACCCTAGGAAGTATATTATAAGCAATGATAAGATGCATAATACTAGCAGTAGTTGATAGTTTGATGCTTTGAGTAGGAAGCATCCCCTTGTAACCTTCAGGTCAAATGGTTGACACAACCTCACTACTAGGAAAATCCTCATGAAAGTGGTGTGTGGACGTGTTATATATTGATCTTCCTAGTAGAGGGAACCCAAAGGCATCCCTAATGGCTATTTCAGTGATGACTATAGGTTTGCCTAGGATTTCAGATCTAAGGACTAGTGAGTCACATAGTCTAACCTTATCTATAACCAGGTTAGAGAAGAATGCCTTCACCAATATAGGACACAATGGTACCTGTCTCCCTATGTATTCTACCCATCCCAGGGCTGCAAGCCTGCTTCTAATGTCATACTTTTCTAGGTCTCCTAAGTTCACTGGACGAGTTTGTAAGATGGTTATGTCTATGAACCTAGGGGCTTGAGTCTTGCCTATGGAGGTTAGGAGATTATCAGGAAAATTTGAAAGCTTTGTCTTGGGTGCCATCTGCAAGACAACTAAGATAATGTGCATATAATTAGCTTTGATGGGTAATGTATGCACCTAAACCAAAGAGAAGTGACACTTTTAAGATCAACATTAATTTCTTTACAATAATCTTTTTCTTATGTTTCTTCTTGAGAGAAAAGCATTATAATTTTAATATTAAATATCAATGTATGAGTCCAAAATATGTTTTTTTTTTAAGACACCAATATGCATCGTTTGATAAAAAAAATCACAAAAGAAAGGGAAACCAACACTCTTTTAGAACACTCTTTTGTTTTGGCATTTTTCTTTTTTCTAAAAAAATTGGCAAATGGAAATGAGAAATTTGAATCATCATGAAGATCCCTTTTAACAACAACAAACAAAAAAAAATGAAAAAAATATGAGATTTCATGAAGAGAAAGCTTTTAAACACACAAAAGACACAAGAAATTTATTTTTTCTTCCCTAGAACTTGTTTTGAGCCAAAAATATCAAAGAAAGACCACCATGCATAGAGTAGAGAAGCATGAACCATGATTTTTATGAGTAAATCTAGACATAGAGATGAAGGATCTACTCAACATGATGACCTAACTCATGTATTAGAGCTAAGAGTTGAGTTTTTACCTTAGAAGTGGAGAAGAACTCATAAGATCCAAGAAATGAGAGTGAGTGGCCGGTTGGAATGGTGAGAGGAACCCTAGTTTTGGGTTTAAAAGCTTATGTTGAAGGGCTCAGATTAAAACAGTCGGCCAAATGGGTGGACACGATCATTTTCTATCCGCCGATCGACCGGGTGGTCGCATGTCGTGCGACCGCTCGAGCTGAAGTGTGTTATAAAGAAAATTATTTTGAGAGATCTAAATATTGGAATTTTATAAAACTTTTTTTCACATGAACTAGGCATTATGAGGATTCCAGAAAATCAAGAATCACTCAAAAAGGACATCACTACAATTTTCTAGAAAATCCTTAAGTTCATAGTGACATTTTCGTAAATATTTGGACTTTATGCGAAACCTTAGATTTCTATCGTAGGATCCCCTGATCTGGTAAGATCTTGTCTAGATCACTTATAATGTTGTTTTTGAGCATATAGAGTTTTATTAAAATTTTTATGCAATTTTAATCATATATATCAATTTTTTAATACATCAACTCATCACATTTTTATTTGCCTGAAATGTGAAATTTTCTGTATTCATCAAGATACTTGTTTAAGTATAATTATTTTGCAATTTATGCTTATGTCAAATTTGTCAATCAAGATACAAGGCTCCAAATTTAAAATCTATCTATATTATGTAATCACAAAGAGACTCAAGATTTTAGAGTTTCTTTATAATCCAAATTTCTTATTTGAGCTATTTTATTCAAACAACATGCAAGATCATTCATAAGCATATGGAATTCATTTAATCAAGAGAAAAAGGTGTCATGCAAGAATTTTTACCAAATTAACGCTCATACCTCATTTCTTGAAGAATTCCATAGATTTTATTTTCTTTCCCCAATTTTTGACGATAGTCTTTCATTTTTAATAAATGTTAACTTGCAAGCCAAAAATCATTAGTAGCTCAATAATATAACAACTAGCAAGTTAGCATACTAAATAGCAAAGGTGAAAAAGAAATCTTCATTTGAGAATTTTAACCTAAGCTAGATAGTGATAAATTCGCTTCAAGTAGAATCATCATGAAACCAAAACGAATAGAGAGATATCAAAATATGATATTTTGAAAAGTAAGATATCCAACCCTTCATATTGGTTGAAAACAGAGAGACCATAATTTTGAACCGCAAGGTTTCTTAGGCTCGTTATAGGCCACTAAGGTCTTCGAAGAGACCGAGAAATCAAAAATAAAGAATGTTTTTTGAGAAATATAATGAGAGCACGAAAATCAACCAAAGTTATTTATGTATCAAAATTCCAACTATAATATATATGAATTAGGTGATAGGAATGATACCGATGTATTTTTGATGCCAATCTTACTAAGGCATCATGATGACTTGAAGTTGCAACCTCATGAAGATTTTTTTCATCCGAATCCAAGGTCAACTTTAATATTTCATTTGTCATTCATCCTTGTGTGGTAACTCCCCCTACAAAAGAACAAGAAACTTTTGGTATCCAAATGGCTTTGGGTCCTTGGGGCCGGGTTAGATGGCCTAGGAATCCCAACTGTCCTAGCTACACTTGAATTTTTCTTGAAAGCACAATCATTAATGACATGGCAAAAAATACCACAACAAAAACAATGTCCATTAAATTTCTTTTTATTTATTCTATGGACATGGGATCTAGCATTGAAATGCTTAACATGTGAGTTATGATGAACATGAGCATTCTTAGAAAAAACATTTTTATTTTGTGGTTTCCTAAATGAATCATTTTGATTTCTAGAACTTTTAAGAAATAAAGCATTAATCTTCCTATTCAAAATCAATATCTCATTTTTTAAATCATTCATAGATTTATGCAATGCATGCAATTGGGTTTTTAACAAGCTATTTTCCTGTTTCAAAATGTCATTTTTGTTTTTCAAATCCTTTCTAGTTTTACTTCATGTAAATGAGAACTAAGTGACAAATTTTTTTCTTTTAATTTTTATTTTTCTTTATCATTTTTAACGATCAAGGCATACATAATTTTACATTTGTCTAACAATTCATCATAAAGAAGATCTGAGGAACTAGATGAATTAGATCTATGATTATGATTATCATGACTAGAAGAAGAGCATACCTCCTCATCGACGTCCATGATGTTAGCTTCGTGATCATGGTGTGAGGATGCTTCACTTGATGCACGTGAGTGAGTGGAAGCATTTGACCTTCGTTTTGCCTTGTTCTTCATACTAGGGCAATTCTTCTTCACGTGCCTTTTCTCATTGCATAGCTGACATATCAGCTTTCTCTTTCGACTCTTTGTACTTCTTTGGCTAGATACACTATTAGCTTCAAGAACTTCATTAGATATAGGAGTATGACAATTGTCATCGTCTCCTTCATTTAGGGTAACAAGTTCTTCAGTTTTAGCATAATCATAAAGTATGTTCAAAGTAGCCCAAATATCATATGCCGAAGTACAATGCATGACTTTTTCAAATGTTATTTTCCAAAGAATAATATATATAATTTGTTGCCTTAGCATTTAACTCAAACATGTTAATTTGTTCTTGGGTCCATGCATCCATATTTTCCTTAGGTTCTATGTATTTTGACTTTACCATATTAAACGCACATATACCTTGAGTCTTTAAGAATGTATACATTCTTCCTTTCCAAAGACCAAAGTTTGACTCATCAAACCTAGGTGGTACGTACCGACGCTACCAACTCTAGTGCCATTTTTCGGATCGAAACTAGATGTAGAGGAGACAGTGAAATCTCAATCTACGACTTGCTCTGATACCAAATGTTGGAGAAATGACCACAATAGAGGAGGGGGGGTGAATAGTGTGTTAACTAAATCTTTTTGCCTAATTTTGGTTTTTCGAGTTTAATCATTTTCTTACAACTTAGGCAACCGCATACTACCTAAGACCCGTGCTTAGGATTTCACACACAGATGCACTAAATTAAGAGTAGCTTACGATTGATGACTTTACATCGAAAAGACCCTACACTCCCTTCGAAGGTACTTCCACACCCGGAAGTATCCACCTTCACACCGAGTGAGCTTTCCCACCTAAATTCCTAAGAACAACTCATAATCTAGTTTTACACAAGTGGCTTTACACCTTAAACACTAAGGTTACCACCAACTAGCTAGACCCTACACAAGGTTTATTATGCGATCAAGTTAATACAATAAAAAACAAACCAAAAATACTTTAATCATAAGAAACAAGAAGAGAGAAAAGAGGACTTATCACAATAGGATCACCTCTTCTTGTTGAGCCTAGCAAGCTTGAATGACCCTCCAATGATGAACACTTGAGATTGAGGGATCAAGGGCTAGATTTTGAAGATTTGATAAAGAAAGAGCTTAGAAGATGCTTAGGATTACTCTTTTAGATTTAAAGGCATCAACACCCAGTAGGGAGAGAGTTTTGGGTGGGTATTTATAACCCCCCAAACTCAAGGTGTCGTCAACGGGCATTTTTCTGCCCGTTGGCTACGCCCGATTGCTTGCCGGTCGATCGTCGGTTGACCGACTAATCGACCGCCCAAGCAATCGCAGCAATTTGCAGCTTTTGGGCACACTTCAGTCAATCGACTGGTCGACCGAATTTGCTACTACTAATTTTTCATCACATTCGATCGACTGAATTGGCTACTGCCAATTTTTGACCACATTCGGTTGACCGACCGATCGACCGAACTTGGGCTGGAAATTTCTTCTTTGGATCTTCTTGTTGCGCGCTTTGTTTTCGGGTTCCGGCCTTCAACGTGCGTCAACTTAGAGATCTTTCCAGATGTTCTCTAGACTCGCCCAAGACGTCTTTGGTGCAAGCGCCAAACTCTTGTGAGTCATCGTAAATGTACGTCGTATCGAGACCGATGTCGCAAATCGTGAAACCAACTTTTGTCTTTTATCGAACCTGCAATCTTCATGCTTCCAGAACTCAGTTAGATATACTTGGCTTGTTATTATCAAAATAATCATGAAGAGAGTAGAGCACGAAGGAAAAAACTTTCGGCCAACAAGTTATCAATCTATTCATGTTATTATTATGGTTGGCACTCAAGAACCCTTTTTGTTTTCTTCATTTTATGAAAGTGTCGTCTCTTTTGGAGTGTTTTTGACCATGCTCAAGTTGCATTTATGATAAATGATATGCTGAATGTTCAAATTTTAAAAATTTTGGACCAAATACAGTGAATTGACTAATGTTGCTTTGAATGCTTGGAATGAAGTTAATTTCTCACTGATTATTGTTAATCTATTTTCATTACAACTTAAATTTACTAGATGGGTGACATTTACGTCCTCATTAATTACGAGGGAATCATCTATCATGAACTCAGCATTTTTGAGATCAGCCTCGACTCATTCTGAGCACATCCCTACGAGATGACTGAGAGGCATTATTGTTAGACATCTCTCATCCTGCATTATATACAAACACGATGCTCCCCAGTTACATATAGATTCTAATTTCTATTTTCCTTACCCAGACTATTTCTTACTTGAGCTTCAAAATATCTTTTGCATGTACCCCCTCTCCCCACCGGTGTTGCACCAAGCCAAAAGACGCGCCGGACCGCATCACCCCGACTTCAGGCAAGAACAACACAAACCTTATTGACATTTCCCTTAATTTATGTGAAAATCGATGGCTAGGCAGGGTTGACAGGTCGGTGACGACAATTGGAATTCAACAATACTGGGTCGGCCACAAGCGATGGAAGAGGAACACACGCAATCTCAAAATGAGGATGGAAGGAGTTTGATTTTAGGCCAAAAATGTTTGACTTTAGCTTCAGAACTCTGAGAATGGAGGTTGAGGAGAATGGAGGCGATGGAAATTTTTTATTTTTTAAAAATGGGCGCCTTTTGCTTTTAATTCAGATTTCTCTCATGAAATCTGTTCTAAGGGATTTTTCATCGAATAATGCAAAATATAGCCATTTTTTAAAAGCCTTAAATGGGGTCAGTTTTTGAAACCCTTATCCTAAAAGGGTCATTCCCCGCAATTTCCTCTTTTCTCTGTGTACCTACACATAATAGTCCATGTTGGTGAAATGGACATACTAGAGGAGGGTGAATAGTGTGTTAACTAATTAATTAGCCTAAATCCGATTTTAATAGTTTCTTAAGTTACTTAGGCAATTCACAATTGACGACTAAATGCAGAAGCGAGTAATAAAGATAAGCAATGCAATACACAAAGAAAATAATACTAACACAAGTATTTATAGTGGTTCGGCCCCAATGCCTACCCCACTACCTAAGCACAACGCTTAGGATTTCCAAACTTAGCTTTACTAGATTATATCATTTTCCTTACAAAGAGGACTTTACACCAAAAAGTCTCTGCTCTCAAACCGAAGGCACTTCCACACATAGAAGTATCTCGCCTTCCTACCGAGAGCACTGTCCCACCTCAACCTAAGGGACAACTCAACTAATCCTAGTAAACTAAGTTTACAATGGTGGATTTAAGCCTTAACACCAAGGCAACCACCAACTCAATCAACCTAGCATTTACACAAACTCACATACAATGAAATAACAAGGAAATACAACACAAAATGGAGCAATAAATCAAACAATAAAGTACTTAGCTCCACAATAAGATTCCTAGCTTTCTCTTGATGCATTTGATGATGAAACAATGAAGGTAAGGCTCAATCAAAGAGATGAAATGCTCAAGCTAGGGTTTTCACAAGATTGGCTCAATGACGGCTTAGGATTGATCAAAAGAATGTCTCAAAGGTAGTAGAAGTGATCAAGATCATGAAGGAAGTCTCTCATGACTTCCTATTTATAAGTCATGAAGAGAAGAGAGAGCGCTCTATTCTCAACGAGCGATTTTTTGCTCGTTACAGCCCGCCGATTGCTTGTCCGGTCGATCGTCGGTTGACTGACCAAGTGACCGCTCGAGCAATCGGAGCATTCTGCTAGTTCTGGGTAATGTTCGATCGACTGATCGGTCGATCGAAATGCCGCCGGTCGATCGAACTTGGGCAGGGCAGAGTACTTGTTTGCTTGTTATTTTTGCTTGTTTGCTCGTTTCTGGTTCCGTATTCACTAAGTCTAATTATATAATATTTTTTAACTTTAAGTTAATAAGTTAATAATTTTAAAACATAAATGTTATATAAGGATTACCCCCATTTGGATTCAATAAAAATATTTAAAAAAGCAAAATCCTTAAGAATCAAAATTTAGTTTTTGGGGTCTAGTATAAATTTTCGGAAAATAAAAATTTTCTAATATCCCGGGTCAAATATGGGTATGCTAAAGGCTTCCAAAATTCCTTAAAAATATCCTGTTATCTAGTTTTTACCCAAGGAACAATTATCGCTATTTTTTGTCTCAAGAAAATGTCTAGGTTATATAGCCCTCCAAGAAGCTCCCTAGGCTTAGTAAATTTCAGGGTAGTTTCCGGGTTTTCATGTTTTGAGGTTCGGGTTTAGTTTTTGGGTTCTTATGCATCATCATGAGGATTTACAACATAAACTAGATACTCTAAACCTAAACTCTAACTTCACAAAGAATCTCGAGCGTCGAAGAGCGTCCTTGCCGATTTTTCCTATTTCTCCGATTTTTTGATCGGAGACGTTGAGCTCTAACCGACTTGGAGCATGAAAGATTTCTCAATGAAACAGTAGTTCCATGTTTGTTATCATCAAAATCGAGATTAAGACCAAGGTTGAGAACCTTAAGCCAACAATCTCCCCCTTTTTGATGATGACAAACATCCTTAAGAAAATATATTCATTAAAGCGCAAAGGATATCAAACATGGGATTTCTCCCCCTATCAACATGCATATTTATACAATAGAACTCCCCCTATCTATTTGCATGATTTTCCTATATTTTCTTCCCATTATCTATATATTTCTCCCCCTTTTGATATCACTCAAAAAGGGCAAGAAAAGTCAATCAAAATTCAAAGTTGAAACTCTAATTTTTTTTTCAAAACCGCGAAAGTCTCAACTCAATGGATGAAAGCCAAACATCAAATAAGAGACTTAATGAAATGATAAATGAAATCCAAACCAAGAATCATGTAGTAACTTAAGTATCGATATTTTCAAGAATATCATATCTTTTTCATGATATTTTTAGATTTTATTCAAACTTTCAAAATACCAAGATATGGTCATTTAAAGCATGTATATCAAGTTTGAGATGAAACTAATATCATTTGATCAAACTTTCAACTTAGCACGGTTTCATTCGAAATAAGCATGAAAATATGAAAATGGCTAAGTATCAAATTTTGCTATCTACTCATGTTTTCTTAAACTTAGGCACATAGACATCTAACATGAGTGAATCTAAGTATATGAGTCAAGTTTGGGCTGAAAATGAGGGTCTAAGTTACTTTGTTGACTTAGGTCAAAGTATACTTCAAGTTTACAAAAATCAAACTTTTAAATCCATATAAAATCATATTCTTGATGAAATTTTTTAAAACTTTAACTGGACAAACTAGATTTTTCAAGGAATCTACAGATTCAAGAATATGTCAAAAATCAGTTTCATATAAATTCATAAAATTCCTAAAAGTCCAGGGCCATTTTCATAAATTTCAAGTACTTTTCAAAAGTTGTCAATTTTGCTTCAAACTTTCCAGACATCGATGAATGATCATTTAAGATGCGTGTGTGAAGTTTGAGCTCAAAATGAATTGTTTAAGTTCATTTTTCATCCTATATTGATTTCGATGAAAAAATGAATATTTCTAGCTATCATTCAAGTTATCAAAATCATTCCTAGAAATGATTTTACTCAAGCAATGGTGTGAATGATATTAGAAATGGAATCAAAATTATATACATGAGTTTTTCATTTGAAGTTTTTGAAGAAAAATCAAAGTATCGAAAAATGAGTATTTCAAGTAAGTGATACTTTGTGTTTTCGAAATCCAACTTCAAAATTCCATTATAAATTAGATTCTTGATGAATTTTGTTTTGAAATTTTTACACAATAAACTAGATTTTTCAGTGAAAGTGCAGTTTCAAGAATCATCTAAAAATGATTTTTCTATATTTTCCTAGAAATGATTGAAAATGCTCAATTTTCAATGGCATTTTCGTAATTTTTAGTTATTTTCAAAAAGTTTTCATTCAAACTTTTATAAGACCATATAATGGTCATGTAAAGAGTGTATGTCAAGTTTGAAATGAAAATTATGTCCTTAAGTCAAGATATCAATCTAGCATGGTTTCATTCAAAACTAAGCTAGTTATCATGAAACCTGCTAAGTGTCAATCTTATCAGTTACTGATAGTTTTTCAAACTTAAACCTATGGACACTTAATATGAGTAAATCTAAACATGTTCCTCAAATATGGATTGAAAATGAGACATCTAAGTTAATTTGTTGACTTGGGTCAACTTGGTTCAAAAGAGGTTATCCTGAAATGGCCTCTATGTCATTTTCTCTATATCCATATGAATTTCTCATTCTAAGTGCATGGAAATATGTCATATCTATTCATAAATATGTTTATGAAGCTTGGACTCAAAATGAGATTTCTAAGTCAAATTATTGACTTAGGTCAAACTTTTTCAAGTTTGAGTCCCCTAAGGTGAGCTAGTTATCATTTTTCCTATTTACACATGATTTTTCCATGTTTAAATACCTAGACTCATGTGATATGTGTATCTAAATATGTTTGCCAACCACTAACTCAAAATGAGGTCTCTAATATGAATTTCAACCTAGAGCAAATTTCATTCAATCAAGATATCATGAAATTGTCTAAGTTATCAAAATTTTACCTACTCATGAAATTTCATATATTTATTATGCAAAAACAATCATGAGTATAGAGATGCCATTATATCACAAGTATTCAAGTATTATACTAAGATTTTTGCAAAATCAAACTCATACCTCATTCCTAAAAAATTTCTAAACTTTTCATTTCCTTTTCCATTTTCTTTTAGATAGCATAGTCTTCCATTAAAATTTTCAACTTGCAAGTAGATTTCATTAGTAGATAATGAAATTAAGGCTACTAGCAAGCTAACCAAACCAAATAGCAAAGAGAGATTCAAATATCATTTTCAAAGTGCATCTTTGCTAGATAGTTTGAAATTCGTTTTAAATGAAATCAAGTGATACTAAAACGAATTTTAAGAGATCACAAAAATAATAAATATGAAAACATGATCTCCAACCCTTCCTATTGGTTGAAAACCGAAAGGCCACAATGAGCCTACGATTTAGAATTGCTAGGTCGTATGACCCTGTTATAGGCTACATTGGTCTCCGAAAAGTCCGGGAAATCAAAAATCAAAATCATTTTTCAAAAAACTCTTATCAAGAACGGGGAAACCAACTCAAATTAAACATGTATCATACACTCTAACTTAAATGATACCAACCAAAGTAAGGAGATGATACGAAGTATACCTAGATACCAATTTTTATACTATGGCATCATGATGACTTGAAGTTGCAACCTCATGGAAATTTTTCATTTGAATCCAAGGTCAACCTCAATACACCATTTTTTACTCATCCTTGTATGGTAGCTCCCCCTACAAAAGAAGATGAGACTTTTGGTACCCAAATGGCTTTGGGTCCTGTGGGTGAGTTGGCCTAGGAATCTAAAGTATCTTAACTGCGCTTGGACTTCTGTTAAATGCACAATCATGAATAGCATGGCCATATATACCACAATAAAAATAATTTTCATTAAACTTTTTGTTTTCATTTGTCTTTTGAACATGAGGCTTAAAAGTAGAATGTCTAACATGAGATTTAACATTAGCATGAACATTCTTTTTTGAAAAATCATTTCTACTAAAATTCTTAAATGAGAAAATATTTTTCATTTCATTCACTTTCTTGTTTAGGTTTAGAACCTTATTTTTCAAATCAATCATGAAGTTATGTAAAGCATGCATTTGAGATTTCAACATATAATTTTTCTTTTTGATTTTTGAGTTTTCATTTTTCAAAATCTCATTCTTAATTTTGAAACCATTTTTCAAATTTTCATTTTCAAGCTTTAAGTTCTTAAGCTCAAGTTTCAATGTATCATGACTAGGATCAAATGAGCTAGATTTTAATTTCTCATTTTCTAATTCTAGATCATGCAAATGTGCACTAAGTCTAGAGTTCTCCTTTTTAATCTTCTTATTTTCCTTATCCGTTTTCAAAAGCAAGGCATACATATTTTATACTCATCCATCAATTCATCAAAATCATGAGAGCTAGATGAGTTAATACTGCATTATTATTAACATGACTAGAAGGAGAAGAGTGTACCTCATTGTTATCATTCATGAGGCATTCTTTTGAGATGCCTTCATAGTCATGGCAAGAGGATGCTTCACTTGAGTGGAATGAGGATTTGGAAGCATTCGACCTCTTATTTTCCTTGTTCTTCATGGTAGGGCAATTCATCTTCACATGCCCATTTTCTTTGCACACATGACAAATCACCTTCCTTTTTTGATTTTTAGTACTCCTATGACTAGAGGCAGTATGGGCTCCATAAACCATATTAGTATTGGGTGGATGATAATTGTCATCACTCCCCTCATCAAGTGTATTGAGCTCTTCGGTTTTTGCATAATTATAAAGCTTGTTTAAACAACCCCTAGTATTGAATGCGAAAGTACAATGCATGATCTTTTCAAAGACATTATTTTTCATAGAACAAAATATGCAATTTGTAGCTTTAGCATTTAATTCAAACATATGAATTTGTTTTTGGGTCCATGCATTCATGTTTTCCTTAGGTTCAATATATTTAATTTTTACTATGTTAAAAACATCTAAACCTTGAGTCTTTAGGTGTACATCCTAGACTTCCAAAGACCAAAGTTTGATTCATCAAACCTAGGAGGTATAGATGCTACCAACTCTAGTGCCATTTTTCGGATCGAGGCTAGATGTAGAGGAGACAGTAAAATCTCAACCTATGACCCGCTCTAATACCAATTGTTTGTGAAATGGCCACACTAGAGGGGGGTTAATAGTGTGTTAACTAATCAAATAGCCTAAATCCGATTTTAATAGTTTCTTAAGTTACTTAGGCAATTCACAATTGACGACTAAATGCGGAAGTGAGTAATAAAGATAAACAATGCAATACACAAAGAAAACAATGCTAACATAATTATTTATAGTGGTTCAGCCACGATGCCTACTCCACTACCTAAGCACTCCGCTTAGGATTTTCAAACTTAGCTTTACTTGATTATATCGTTTCCCTTACAAAGAGGACTTCACACCGGAAAGTCTTCTCTCTCAAACTGAAGGCACTTCCACACCCGGAAGTATCCCGCCTTCCTACCGAGAGCACTCTCCCACCTCAACCTAAGGGACAACTCAACTAATCCTAGTAAACTAAGTTTATAATGGTGGATTTAAGCCTTAACACCAAGGCAACCACCAACTCAATCAACCTAGCACTCTAGGTTTACACAAACTCACATACAATGAAATAATAAGAAAATACAACATAAAATAGAGCAATAAATCAAACAATAAAGTACTTAGCTCCACAATAAGATTCCTAGCTTCCTCTTGATGCCTTTGATGATGAAACAATGAAGGTAAGGCTCAATCAAATAGATGAAAGACTCAAGCTAGGGTTTTCACAAGATTGTCTCAATGAGGGCTTAGGATTGATCAAAAGAATGTCTCAAAGGTAGTAGAAGTGATCAAGATCATGAAGGAAGGCTCTCATGGCTTCCTATTTATAAGCCATGAAGAGAAGAGAAAGCTCTCTCTTCTCAACGGGCGATTTTTTGCCCGTTACAGCCCGCCAGTCGCTTGTCTGGTCGATCGTCGATCGACTGACCAAGCGATGCCCGAGCGACCGGAGCATTCTGCTCTTTATGGGCAATGTTCCGTCGATCGAAATGCCGCCGGTCGACTGAACTTGGGCACGGCGGACTACTTGTTTGCTTGGTTTTTTTTGCTTGTTTGCTCATTTCTAGTTCCGTCTTTGCTAAGTCTACTTATATAATATTTTTTAACTTTAAGTTAATAAGTTAATAATTTTAAAACATTAATGTTATATAAGGATTACCCCCCATTTGGATTCAATAAAAATATCTAAAAAATCAAAATCCTTAAGAATCAAAATATAGTTTTTTGGGTCTAGTACAAATTTTTGGAAAACGAAAATTTTCAAATCTCCCGGGTCAAATATGGGTATGCTAAAGGCTTCCAAAAATTCCTTAAAAATATCTCATTATCTAGTTTTTACCCAAGGAATAATTACCGCCATTTTTGTGTCAAGAAAATGTCTAGGTCATATAGCCCTCCAAGGAGCTCCCTAGGCTTAGTGAATTTCAGGGCGGTTTATGGGTTTTCATGTTTTGGGGTTCGGGTTTGGTTTTTGAGTTCTTATGCATCATCATGAGGATTTACAATATAAACTAGATATCTTAAACCTAAAATCTAACTTCCCGAAGAATCCCGAGCGTCGATGAGCATCCTTGCCGATTTCTCCGATTTTTTCGATCGGGGACGTCGAGCGCTAACCGACTTGGAACCTGAAGGATTTCTCAATGAAACATTCGTTCCATGTTTGTTATCATCAAAACCAAGATTAATACCAATGTTGAAAACTTTAAGCCAACAGTTCATTTTATTTTCTTTCACAATATCTTATTAGTTTTGTCAACTTCTTTTTTGTGCTCAATTGCCGTCGCTATTATCTTTTTTGTTAGCCGAGGTTTCACTCTCATGTATAAACATTCTTCATAAAGGTTTTGTTGATAACAAACAGTTTGCTAACAAAGTTTTTCAACTATTTTAGGTTTCAATTGACAATAAAAAAGCGCAATCAATAAGAAATGAATACTTTCAAGCTATTGTGATACTTACCGAAAATGCACAAAGATATCATATTTTATTGTGTAATTTTATCTTATACACTCATGTAAATTATTTGGGAAGGGTCTTTGGGATGCATGCACTTCAAAACGAAAAAACTAAAACTCAAAACCCAAAAATTTACAAATCAGTCCTGAATCTGAATTTTAGCTAATCCCAAGCCGAAGGTTATGAAAATTTTCAATAACCTTTTAGTGATGTTCAGTCAATGTTTGAGCACCCAAGGTGCATTTGGATTTCGACCGACATTGTAATGATTAGTTTTTTAGCCGTTGACACAACTTCTATCCAAGCCTAACCCTTAGGAAACTTGTGTAAATTTCCTTTCAAGTCTTTCATGTTGGCTTAAGGTTTTCAACCTTGGTCTTAATCCTGATTTTGATGATAACAAACATGGAACTAATAGTTTCATGGAGAAATATTTATAGGTTCCATATCGGTTTGCGAGACTTCCCCAATCGGAAAAATCGGCAAGGACACTCATCGACGCTCGGGATTCATCAGGAAGATAGAGTCTAGATTTAGGGTGTCTAGATTTATTGTAATATCCTCTATTAGATGCATAAAGACCCTAAAAATAGAAACCCGAAACCCAAAAATTAGCAAACTACCCAGGTTATCGATCGACCGACGATCGACCAACTGGACACTGCGTCACGATCTCCCACAAATGCCACTCATTCATCCTGTTTTATTCTTTCAGTAACTGTGTATAAATACCCATGTACAAGATCAGTAAATAACATTGCTCTATTATTTTTTACTTTGTTTTGTTGAGTACTCTGTTTCGTTTCCTCTTTAAGAAATATCTATCTCAACACAAAATTGAATATATTTGCCGCTTGCAAATGAAAATGATCGATTGATAATACTCAAAATCTTGTAAAAACTATAAGCTAAGAAAGAAACAGAATCCGAGTTCCACAATTGAAGAGGCAAACTATGGTAACCACACAAGGACCATTGAGAAAACCTCACATAAGGGTTAGAAAAATGATTTCCATGGCATTAAGCGGATAGGATCATCATGAAAGAGTAAGGACCAACAGTAAGCACATGCATTGCTTGATTGATTCATCAAAAAAGGAAATAAAATTCTTTTTCCAAATCGAGAGTATTTAACAAACCATCTTTAGACTATAGATTTAGCCCAATGGTGAATTACAGGCAAAGGCGGTTTCCCCACATCAAACTTCGAGTCCATGGTTCACTTCAAGAATGAATGTGGACGTGACTAGTACTATTGGGCCCGATCAAATTCGGCTCACTAGCGCCCACACTTCTAAACCCGATTCAAGTTAGACCAGATAGCTTCGCCCAAGAGCTCCACCCGGCCATAGAAGTACATCCACGTCATCTTTGTTGGCCTAAGATTTTCAACCTTGGTTTTAATCTTGGTTTTGATGATGACAAATCATTAAGAAAATATTATAAATAAAACAACAAGGATATCAAGCATGAGATTTCTCCCCCTATCATCATGCATATCTACACAATAGAACTCCCCCTATTTATATGCATGATTTTCCTATATTTTCTTTTCCTTTTACCTATATTTGTCTCCCCCTTTTGACATTAATAAAAAATGGACAGAAAAGTCAACTATGGTCAAAGTTGGGATTTGAAAATTAGTTTTCATGAAAACAAAGTCAACCAATATAAGGGATGAAAACAACAAATCTATTTTGAGACACATTAATACATGATATCAAAGAAATTCTAAGTCTACTGTTCATGTATCAAGTTTAAGTAATGTCAGTTTCATGTCTCAGTCAAGATATCAAAAGCCATTTTAGAAATAATTTTTCACGAGTCAAAATGAGAACGATACCAAAAATATGATTCTAACATCATACTTGAAGTCTCATTCAAAGATTTCGAATAAAAAGCAAAGTATCGAAACAATGAGTTCTCAGAGGAAATTATACTTTGTATTTCTGAAAATGAACTTCGAAAATCAAAGATAAATCACAATCTTCATGATTTTTTTACAAAAATTTTTACTGAACAAACTATATTTTTCAGTTAAGATGCAGTTTCAAGAATCACTCAAAAATGATTTTTTTAAAAATAAATGAATATGCTAAAATTTTCAATGACATTTTCGTAAATATTAATTATTTTTGATAACACTACCAGATTTCATTCAAACTTTTCAGATATCAAGATATGATCATTTAAAGCATGTTTATCAAGTTTGACATGAAAATAATATCATTTGGTTAAAATTTTACCTTAGCATGGTTTCATTCAAAAATAAGCATGTTAACATTAAATTAATTGCTTAGTATCAAATTTTAACATTTACTCATGGTTTTTCAAACTTAGGCACGTAGACACTTAACATGAGTAAATATAAACATGTTCCTCAAATATGGATTAAAAATGAGACATCTAAGTCAATTTGTTGACTTGGGTCAACTTGGTTCAAAAGAGGTTTTCATGTAATGGCCTCTATGTCATTTTATCCATATCCATATGAAATTTTCATTCTAAATGCATGAAAATATGTCATACCTATTCCTAAACATGTTTAAAAAGTTTGGACTTAAAATGAAGAGTTTAAGTCAATATGTTGACTTAGGTTAACTCTATTCAACTTTGGGTCTCTTATAGTGAACTTATTATCAATTTATCTATTTTCACATGATTTTTCAATTTTAACCACATGGAGATAAATCATGAACAAACCTAAACATGTTCATTAAGTTTTAACTTAAAATGAAGTCTCTAGGATGAGTTTCAACCTAGTGCATATTTCATTCAATCAAGATGACATGAAATTTACTAAGTGTCAAAATTTTATCTACTCATGATAATTTAATCAATTATCATGCATAATCATTCATGAGCATATAGAGATCACTTTATCAAGAATATTGAGGTGTTTAACAAGAATTTTGCTAAAGTGAAACTCATACCTCATTTCTTGAGAATTTTCATCTTCATTTCCTTTTTCTTTTAGCTTTCCAATTTACCATTTACTCAACTTGCAAATAGGAATCATAACTAGCATAATGAAATCATAAACCAACTAGCAAGCTAATATATATACTAATAGCAAGGGTTAAATGCAAGATTTCATTCAAAAGTCTCAACCAAGCTATATAGTAAATATTCAATCCAAAAGCAAGTACCATGATACCAAAATGAATCAAGAGATCTAAAAATATGAATTATTTGAAAATTAAAATATCCAACCCTTCCCATTGGTTGAAAACTAAAAAGCCACAATGAGCCTACGATTTAGGACCGCAAAGTCGCATTAGCACTTTATAGGCTACGTAGGTCTCCGAAGAGACCGAAAATCAAAAATCAAAAATATTTTTGAAAGCATATCATGAGCAGGAAAATACAACCAATTTAAGCAAGTATCATGAACTCTAACTATTAATGAATCAATTGAAGTTAAGAGATGATACCAAACCTTTTAGATGCCAACTTTCATTTCCATAAGCATCGAGGTGAAAAACTTGAAGTTGCAATCATGTAAGGATCTTTCATTCAATTCTTGGCCAACTTCAACACATCACTTTCCCTTATCCTTGTGTGGTAGCTCCCTCTACAAAAGAGCATGAAACTTTTGGTACTCAAATGACTTTGGATCCTTGGCGGTTAGTTGGCCTAGGAATCCAAAGTGTTCTAGCTATACTTGAATTTCTATTGAATGCATAATCACGGATAGCATGATTATATATACCACAACAAAAATAATTTTCATTAAACTTCTTAATTTTATTTTTCTTTTGAATACGAGGTTTAAAGGTAGAATGCCTAACATGAGAATAAACATGAGCATGAACATTCTTTTTAGAAACACCATTTCTACCAAAGTTCTTAAATGAGAAAATGTTTTTAGATATACTCATGATATGATTCTAGGTGCTTAAGGTTGAAAAATCATGTATGATAGGATGAATTGATAACTTTTTCACTTGAGGAGCCTTAAACTTGAGAAAGTTTGACGTAAGTCAACATATTGACTTAGACACTTCATTTTAGGTCCAAACATGATAAATATATTTAAGTATAGGTATGACATATTTTCACGCAATTAGAATGAAAAATTCACAAGAATATGAATAAAATGATATGAATGCCAATTCTTGATAACCTCATTTGAACAAGTTTGACCTAAGTCAACAAATTGACTTAGAGGTCTCATTTTCAATTCATATTTGAGGAACATGTTTATATATACTCATGTTAAGTGTCTATGTCTCTAAGTTTGAAAAATCATGAGTAAAAATCAAAATTTGATATCTAGGAATTTCATGTTAACATGCTTGTTTTTGAATGAAACCATGCTAAAGTAAAATTTTAACCAAATGACATTATTTTTATCTCAAACTTGATAAACATGATTTAAATGATCATTTCTTGATATCTAGAAAGTTTGAATGAACTCTAATTGTGTTATGAAAAATAACTGATATTTATGAAAATGCCATTGAAAATTTCAGCATATTCAGTTATTTTTAGAAAGATGTAGAAAATTCATTTTTGAGTGATTCTTGAAATTGCATCTTCACGAAAAAATCTAGTTTCTTCAGTAAAAAATTCAAAAAATTTAATGAAGATTATAATTTATCATTGATTTTCCAAGTTCATTGTCAGAAATACAAAGTATCATTTCCTTCAAGAACTCATTGTTTCGATACTTTGTTTTTTATTCGAAATCTTTGAATGAGACTTCAAGTGAATCATGTTTTTGGTATCGTTCTTATTTTGACTCGTGAAAAATTATTTCTAAAATAATTTTTGATATCTTGATCGATATATCAAACTGTCATTACTTGAACTTGATACATGAACACTAGACTTTCATCAACCAAATACCTAATAGGAAACTGGAATTGAAAAATTAAAATGGCCATGTCACACCCCAACTTAGGGTCGTGTGACCGGCCAAGGTCTATGTCCTACCCTGAAGCGTACTACATACACTGACTAAAACTAAAACATATAGTGAAAACGATGATGCAACTTTATTCAAATCTTTAAAGAATGTTCACAAATTTGCATTTAAACATGAAAAGTTCCGAAACATCAATCACCATAGGAAACAACTCAAGTTTAAAAGCAAGTACATGTTTTCGAATAGACAATCTCAGTGTATTAAAAGAAACAACTTTTGGCTTAAGGTTTTTAACCTTGGTCTTAATCTTGGTTTTGATGATAACAAATATAGAACTAATCTTTCATTGAGAAAATCTTTCAGGTTCCAAGTTGGTTAGCGCTCGACGTCCCCGATCAAAAAAATCAAAGAAATAAGAGAAATCGGCAAGGACGCTCGTCGGCGCTCGAGAATCTTTGAGAAGGGGAGTTTAGGTTTAGGGTGTCTAGTTTATATTATAAATAATCTTTATGATGCATAAGAACCCTAAAACCAAACCCAAACCCCAAAATATGAAAACCCAGAAATCGTCCTGAATTCACTAAGCCTAGGGAGCTCCTTGGAGGGCTATATGACCTAGATAGTTTCTTGACATAAAAAATGGCGGTAATTATTCATTGGGTTAAAACTAGATAACGAGATATTTTAAGGGATTTTTTGAAAGCCTTTAGCCTACCTATACTTGACTCGAAAAGTTAGGAAATTTTCATTTTCGGAAAATTTGTACTAGACCCCAAAAATTAGATTTTGATTCTTAAGGATTTTAATTTTTTAGATATTTTATTGAATCCAAATGGGGGGTAATCCTTATATAATATTTATATTTTAAAGTTATTAACTTAAAGTTAATAAATGTTATATAAGTAGACTTAGCGAAGACGGAACCTAAACGAGTAAAAAAATCGACTTGGACACTTCATTTTAAGTTAATAAATGTTCATTTTAAGTTGAGAATTGGATGAACATGTTTAGGTGTGTTAATGATTAGTTGTCATGTGCTTAAAATTGAAAATTCATGAGAGATTGAGCAAAATGATAACTAGTTCACTTTAGAGGACTAAAATTTGGAAAAGTTTGACCAAAGTCAACTAATCGACTTGGAGACTTCATTTTACGTCCAAACTTCATAAATATATTTAGGAATAGGTATGACATGTTTTCAAGCACTTAGAGTGAAAAATTCACATGGATATGGATAAATTGACATAGAGGTCAATTCATGCTTACCTCTTTTGAACCAAGTTGACCCAAGTCAACAAATTGACTTAGAGGTCTCATTTTTAATTCATATTTGAGGAACATGTTTAGATTTACTCATTTTAGATATCCATAGGTTTAAGTTTGAAAAATCATGAGTAGAAGGATAAGATTGAAACTTAATTAGCATGTTTCATAATAACTAGCTTAGTTTTGAATGAAATCATGCTAGGTTGATATCTTGAGTTAAGGACATAATTTTCATTTCAAACTTGATATACACTTTTTACATGACCATTTTGTGGTGTCATAAAAGTTTGAATAAAAACTGAGCACATCTTGAAAAATAACTAAAAATTACGAAAATGCCAATAAAATTTCAGCATTTTCAGTTATTTCTAGAAAAGTGTGGAAAAATTATTTTTAATTGATTCTTGAAACTTCATATTCATTGAAAAATCTAGTTTCTTTAGTAAAAAATTCAAAAAGTTTCATCAAGAATCTGATTTATAGTGGAATTTTGAAGTTGGATTTCAAAAATGCAAATATCACCTTCTTGAAATATCAATTTTTCTGATACTTTGATTTTTCGTCAAAAACTTCCAACGACACCTTGTGCATACAATTTTGATTTAATTTCTAATATCGTTCTCACTATTCTTTGAGTGAAATCATTTCTTAAAATGATTTTGATATCTTTATTTTAAAAATGAGTTTTTTTGGTTGAAATCAAGATAGGATGAAAAATGAACATAGACAATTCATTTTGAGCTCAAACTTGACACACACATCTTAAATGATCATTCAGCGATGTCTGGAATGTTTCAATCAAAATTGACAACTTTTTAAAAAATACCTAAAGTTGACGAAAATGCCCTTGGACTTTCAAGAATTTTAGGGCCTGTTTGGTTAGCGAAACCAAGTCTGTTTTCATGATTTCAGTTTCACTGAAACCAAAACTGCTTACGAAAACGTGTTTGGTTTAGTATTTTCGTGAAACTGAATCGAAACCAGAATGAAAACGAAACCAGTTTTCTTAATAAAAATGAAAACAACAGAATGTTGTTTTCTGTGGTTTCGACACTGTCGGTTTCGTTATCAAAATGCTGTGACAACTTTGTAATTATAAATATTTTTTTATAAAATTAATTAATTTAAAAATAAATCAAACTATATCAAATTTTAAAAAATAAAAATAAAAATCATCATTTTTAACTCAAACTTTTATCTTAAATTTATAAAATAATTAAACCAATTTATATCTAATTGACTCAAACCCAAATTTTAAATAACTCAATTTTTTTAAAGTTGGTCTATTTATAATTTAATCAAACCTAATTTTAGATCATTGGACTTATTTTTTTTTTTGAAATTTTATAATAACTATTAATTAATTTTTATATCTAATTGAACAAAAAAAATTTAAATTACCAATAACTTAATTAATTAAATCATTTAAATATTTTGTAACCATATTAACAAATATTTAATTTTGTAAAATAACTAAACATTTAATTACTACTAAAAATGTTCAAGGAAAATTAATATTATTTTTTATAATCAAATAAATATTTACTGGTTTCAACTAACTAAAACTGATGTTGTTTTTATTAACCAAACGCGTTTTCAGAACACTGAAAACTAGAAACCAAAACCAAGTTTTCGAAACCATATTTTCAGTTTCACTGAAACCAAACCAGAAAATAATTTTAGCTAACCAAACAGCACCTTATGAGTTTTTAGAAAACCGATTTTTGACCGATTCTTGAACCTATAGATTTCTTGAAAAATCTAGTTTGTCCAGTTAAAGTTTTAAATTTTTTTGTCAAGAATATGATTTTATATGGATTTAAAAGTTTGATTTTTATAAACTTAAAGTATACTTTGACCTTAGTCAACAAAGTGACTTAGAAATTTTATTTTTAAGCTCAAACTTGATCAATATACTTCGATTCACTCATGTTAGATATCTAGGTACCTAAATTTGAGAATACATGAGTAGATATCAAAACTTTATGCTTAGCATTTTCATGTTTTCATATCTATTTTGAATGAAATAGTGCTAAGTTCATATTTTGATCAAATGACATTAGTTTCACCTTAAACTTGATATACATACTTTAAATGACCATATCTTGATATTTTGGAAGTTTAAATGAAATCTAAAAATGTCATGAAAAAGATATGATATTCTTGAAAATATCGATACTTAAGGTGTTGTTTGGTTAGCGAAAACTATTTTCTGGTTTGGTTTCAGTGAAACTGAAAACTTGGTTTCGAAAACTTGATTTTGGTTTCTAATTTTCAGTTTTCTGAAAACGCGTTTGGTTAATGAAAACAACATCAGTTTTAGTTAGTTGAAACCAATGAATATTTATTTGGTTATAAAAAAATAATATTAATTTTCCTTGAATATTTTTACTAGTAATTAAATGTTTAGTTAGTTTAGAAAATTCAATGTTTGCTAAATATTGCTATAAAATATTTATATGATTTAATTAATCAAGTTATTGGTAATTTAAGATTTTTTTGTTCAATTAGATATAAAAGTTAATTAATAGTTATTATAAAATTTCAAAAAAAATAAGTCCAATGGTCTAAAATTAGTTTTGATTAAATTATAAATAGATCAACTTTAAGAAAATTGAGTTATTTAAAATTTGGGTTTGAGTCAATTAGATATAAATTGGTTTAATTAATTTGTAAATTTAAGATAATAGTTTGAGTTGAAAATGATGATTTTTATTTTTATTTAAAAAAATTAGATAGAGTTTGATTTATTTTTAAATTAATTAATTTTATAAAAAAATATTTATAATTACAAAGTTGCCACTACATCTTGATAACGAAACCGACAGTCTCGAAACCACAGAAAATAATATTTTGGTATTTTCATTTTTATTAAGAAAACTGATTTCGTTTTCATTCTGGTTTCGATTCAGTTTCATGAAAACGCTGAACCAAACACATTTTCGTAAGTAGTTTTGATTTCAGTGAAATCGAAATAATGAAAACAGACTTAGTTTCGCTAACCAAACAGGCCCTAAGTTTCTACATGATTCCTATTTTTGGATTTTATTTATCATTTCTTGATATCATGTATTGATAAGTCTCAAAATTAATATAATGTTTTCATTCCTTGACTTGGTTGACTTTGGCTTTCATGAAAAATGCTTTCTAGTCTCAACCTTGATTCTAATTGTCTTTTCTAGCCCTTTTTCATTGAAGTCAAAATGGGGAGAAAAATATTGGTAAATGAGAAGAAAATATAGAAAAATCATGCATATAGGGGGAGTTTATTTCCATAGATATGCATGTTGATAGGAGGAGAAATCCCTTAATGGATATTCTTTGCGCTTTAATGAATATATTTTCTTAAGAATGTTTGTCATCATCAAAAAGGGGGAGATTGTTGGCTTAAGATTTTCAACCTTCGTCTTAATCTCGATTTTAATGATAACAAACATGGAACTAATGTTTCATTGAGAAAATCTTTTAGGTTCCAAGTCAGTTAGCACTCGACGTCCCCGATCGGAAAAATCGAAGAAATCGGAGAAATCGGCAAGGACGCTTGTTGGCGCTCAGGAATCTTCAAGAAGGGGAGTTTAGGTTTAGGGTGCTTAGTTTATATTGTAAATCCTTTTTATGATGCATAAGAACCCTAAATCCAAACCCGAATCCCAAAATATGAAAACTCAAAAATCGCCCTGAATTCACTAAGCCTAGGGAGCTCCTTGGAGGGCTATATGACCTAAATAGTTTTTTGACATAAAAAATGACGGTAATTGTTCCTTGGGTTAAAACTAGATAACGAGATATTTTTAGAGATTTTTTGGAACCCTTAGGCTACCTATACTTGACTCGAAAAGTTAGGAAATTTTCGTTTTCGGAAATTTGTACTAGACCCCAAAAACTAGATTTTGATTCTTAATGATTTTGATTTTTTAGATATTTTTATTGAATCCAAGTGGGGGGTAATCCTTATATAACATTTATGTTTTAGAGTTATTTACTTAAAGTTAATAAATGTTATATAAGTAGACTTAGCGAAGACGGAACCCAAACGAGTAAAAAAATCAAGCAAAGAAAACTGCCCTGTTCAGCCCAGGTTTGGTCGACTGACAGAAGCCGAAAATTGGCAGTAGGGTCTTCGGTCGACCGGATTGACGATCGCAGAATCACGCCTCTTGCTTAACTGCATCGGTCGACCGAATTTGGGATCAATGATGTCGCGACTCATTCGATCGACCCGTCGGTCGACCGAACAGCGTGAATAATACATAGAAGGCGCATCGATCGCGGGTGATCGATCGGTCGGTCGACCGACATGTGATTGAATGACGGAAACGACTAGTTTTCCGCCCGTTGATGCGCTGTTTCCGTTGCAGGGTTATAAATACCCAAACCCATCCTTCCTTAAATAACTTTTGATCACTCTTACACTTCATTGGGCCATCCTTGATCAATTCCAAAACTTGATTGAGCCACAATCTCTTTACAATCCCTAGTTTCCATAATATATCCTTTATCTTGCCTTCAACCCTTAAACGATTCATCATTGAGGCATCAAGAGGAACTAGGACTTGATTTTGGAGCTAAGTATATGTTGTATTATTTATTTTCTCCATTACTTGTGTATTTTTGTGTTTATTTCATTGCATTTTGATTTCTTGTAAACCTAGAATTCTAGGTTGATTGAGTTGGTGGTTGCCTTTGTGTTGAGACTTAATTCTATCGTTGTAAACGTAGTTTACTAGGATTAGTTCTAGTTGTCCCTTAGGTTGAGGTGGGAGAGTGCTCTCGGTAAGAAGACGAGATACTTCCGGGTGTGCAAGTGACTTCGGTTGGAGAGCAAAGACTTTTCGGTGTAAAATCCTCATTGTAAGGGAAACAAGATATAATCTAGTAAATTTAGTTTGGAAATCCTAAGTGGGGTGCTTAGGTAGTGGAGTAGGCATTGAGGCCGAACCACTATAAATTCTGTGTTAGCATTGTTATTTTTGTTCGTGTTTATTTCTTCATATTTATTGCTTCCGCTTGCTATAAATATCATGCTTTGCCTAACTAATCAAGAAACGATTAAAATCAGAATTAGATAAAAGATTTAGTTAACACACTATTCACCCCCCCTCTAGTGTGCCATTTCGCCCAACAACAACTGCCTTGGACCTCTAGACTATGACTAGTGGACGCTGCTACGAGATCTACGCCACCGCATGCCCTCCAGCTGCACCATGATTCCAAGCCTCATCTCATTGATCGGGCTTTACTAAACAATGAAATAAACCATGAGTCCACATAGGACTCAGTGAGCGATTTTTCCGAACCACCACATAATTCCCCAATAATTATATATATATATATATATATATATAGCAGCAAAATATAAAGTTAGGGATATAAGTTGCTTCTGTTATGACAACTGGCCTCAGGGGTTGTCCTGTATAGGTCATACATTCATATAAGCAGCCATAACAGCCTAACTGCGCCACATGGCACCCGGCCCCTAGGGCCTACTCATGGTCTAGTGATTCGGCTATAACCAGCCCTACCACATACAGATAGAAACATACTGGCCGTTCGGGCCACATAGCACATAAGTGAATCAAAGCAAACTCTGGGCCGTCGACTAGGATGGTCTGCTAGTCTCCGGACACCGACTAGGGTAGGGATAGCTAGTCCCACCCAACTGGGGTCTGACACCTAGCGGGCCCACTGGTTCAATCTCAAGATCCAATCACCGGCCGAGTCAAACATTAGTCATTCCAACTACCCATGCTTCTCGGCAGACCACCACAATCACATCACACAAACATGGTGTCCTAAAGTTTCGTTATTTAAAGTCCCGGGCGTTTGCCCGTTCTCAACCTTTTAATTTCGGCCGTATCATGCGCACACTATTATTCGCAAAATGTTTATTAGGTGTGACGCCTAACTCGTCTACTTTTGAGTTTCCATATCAAACACACACTTTATATTTTTATGTAAATCATCTAGCGTCATATGCTACCTTTTGCTAATGTAAATTACATGTTATAGACTTGGAAATGCACCCATTAACAATACCGAACAACATATAAACTATAATGAAATTTCTTCACAACACCTACTATGCATAGCCACATGATTCAATGATAAAGAATTTAAATTCTTCATTAAACCATAAATTCAACAAGGAAATAAATTATCTAACATGGTAAAAGTATCACCACATTTCAGAATTTAAAGAGAAAAAGTCTAAGGATGGTTAGTATCCTACCATTCTACTAATTACATGCATCAACATAGAAGCCTTCCTTAGTTAGATCTTACCTAAATGTCATCTTGATTCTAATTGTCAATCTAGGCAACTTGTCATGCCCTATTATTTTGAGTATTCCTAACCATGAAGTTTATCTTCTAGAGATCACCATCTCCCCCAATCCTTGCTCGGCCGAGCCTCCAAGGATAGGAACAAGAGGGAAGGACCAACCCCAACCCTAATATCTTGTTTCCGATCTATCCTAATTAAGACCTTGATCAAGCCGCACACCCCTTGCTCGGCCAACACATGGACATGGAGTTTTCCCTTTGCTTGGCCGAGCCTACTAGGCTTTAGAGGATGAGTTTCAATTGTCACTTTCAGTAAGTAAATCATGAATCCACTCGATATGGGTTTAAGATCGTTCAAAGGGGGTTTACATCCGTCAAGGGAATTGGGAAAAATTTCGGCATGACCTTTCCCCCTTTTCCTTGACTCGGCAACCCCTAAAATATCAAGAATCCGACAAAAACTACGGAGATCCGATGCAACAATAATTAAAACAGCGGTAAGAAGGTCAAGGTACCATGAATTGACGAAAAACTCGCGAGAAACTCGACACCTAGCCGTCCTAGGGGCTCGGCTACCCGCCTCCCCCAAATCAACGAAAAATAACCACTCACCTTGATCAAGGAAGAAGAAAGGGTGGACGTTGACGACCTCGATCCTTCCGACGGCGACACGGTTTCCGGCGCTGACCCAAGATCTCCCCTCCTCCCTCTCTTGCTCGGGCGGCGTGCAGCTCAAGAATGAGCCACACAGCTCATGATGAGGGGTTTAATCCCCTCATCCACCAATGACATAAACGCCCCTCTAACTGACTTAGCCTCTACTCGACTCGATCCAAGTCCGATTCGGGCCCCGATTCGATCCGCATACACGATTTGAACTCGACTCAAAAAAGACATCTAATGTTTAATAAGGAAATATCCATCTAATCAATTCAAACTTCATAAGCCGAGTTATACCTTCTACTCGAGGCGACTCCGTGGCTCGACTCGACTCGACTCGACTAACTCCTGATTCGGTGCGCTGCACCAAAAAATAAATTTTTTATATTAATTTTTTTTTTCAGATCTTACCGGCCATATTTCATTCAACAAAGTATATATTAGATCTAGAAATCAACCTTCACATATTTCACTTATTCACATCCAAAAAAAAAGAAGATAAATATCATATGTTCAAATCTAAAACGCACGATTAGTATCACAAACAACAAATTTATATCTCAAAATGCATAATCAAAGACTCAATAAAAATATCAATTTCATATCTAAAATGCATAATTCAAATTTGTGCGATCACAAGTAACAAATTTATATCTCAAAATGCATAATTAAAGACTTAATAAAATATCAATATCATATCTAAAATGCATAATTGAAAATATGTGGCACGATGTTCGTTTTCTAGAATATAATTAAATATGACGACTTATCTTCCATAGTTTTCTAGAATATAATTAAATATGACAACTTATCTTCCATATTTTATATCAATGAAAGTCGCTATATTAGTATGATGTTATATATTGTTTCTAAATATAGTAACTATTTCATTTATAAATGATATATTTAGGAAAAATAAATAAAAATAAAATATTAATAAAAATAATTTTTAACCTTTAATCTACAAGGCATAAACACTGAATCTAGTTGGATTTTCAGCAAAGTTCCATCTTCAAGCGACGGCTCTTAGCCAAGCCAAGCCGTGCGGGTTAAACTATTATGCCATAGGTAATAATAAATGTATTAAAAAAGGAAAGGCAAACTGTCTTCTGATTATATCCAAGCATTGCACGATGCCAACTCCAGATGGACCGCAAAGTCGTCATTTGATTAATGTTGGACTCTAGAATTAAAGTTTAACATCTTTATTTACAATCAAATTTGGAGAGGATCTGAAGCAATACAAACTATTGGCTGCTGCGCCTCTCTTCTTCTCTGCCCTCTTCCTCCTCGCATTGAGATTTGAGAGAGGAAAAAGGAAGCAGCTTTTTGCCACTTCTTTCTATGATCTCTAATCTATATTTGGGGCAAATCCACCGCTTTTTGGTGATTCGATCACACTATATCTTGCCTTCCTCAATTGACCAGTGTAGTGTAGGCTGATTGGAAGACCAGCAATGGAGGAGGGAGAGATGGATGCGGCAGTGCTGGTGGCGTCTGCAGAGATGATGTTGAAGAGGCTGGAGAAGGCGGTAGAGGAGATCGCCGCCATCACTGATTACCGCAACGCCTATAAGAAGCAATTTTGCAACCTGTCGCGGCGGATCAAGCTGCTCGCGCCCATGTTCGAGGAGCTCAAGGAGAGTAAGGATCCGATACCACAGCGGGTGATCGAAGCTCTCGGGAAGCTCAATCTGGCACTAGATTCGGCCAAGGACCTCCTCCGGGTGGGGAGCGAAGGGAGCAAGATCTTCCTGGTATGTTGTAGCGGCATCGGATTAGTTGTTATATTCTTGTTCTGTTTCCTTTCCTATGCGTTAAATGTGGTCTCTTATTCTTTCCAATTACCTGCGCACAGTCAGTTATTCTTCTGAGGCAAAATCTTTCCTCGTTTTTGTTTTGTTGTGTAGTTCATATCAGAAGATCCTGCAAAATTCAGCTGTATGCTCGAGCTCTAATTTGGTTCTTATTTTTAAGTACCTATTTTTCTTCATTGTTTTGATATAAAAAGAATAATTATTTGATTTTTGCACTGTAATCTAAATCTAGTGTTGGTTAGAAAAGATTGGGTTTAGAAGGAAAATTACGATCTGCTATTTTTTCATAGTGTTGTGTGACATTTAGTTTCTCAATAAGATTAACCAAACAGCTATTCACAAGTTAATAGAAAAAACAATTTCATCGGATTTTTCTTTTTTCTTATTTGAATTACTCTAGATGCTCAAAGCCTGCAATATATTTTTCGTTAGCTTTTAGACCAATCAAAGGTATGTAAGCCCAGATTTTGATTCTTGTTTAAAAGCCCAAATTTCAGAGTTTTGTGGTGTTCCTAGGCTATCTATATTCCTTTGTAGTTATACCCGAGAAATGTACTTTGGTTACTTCCATTGTAATGCGATTTTGGTGATAGCTACAAAAGATTGGATTTGGAGGGAAAAGTGTGATATGCTAAATTATATGTAAGAAAGTATTACTAAGGGCATTGTCTTTTCTTTGACATTTTTCATTAAAATTTTTGAGTGGCATTTAGTTTGTCAATAAGATTTTGATCAAATAGATGTTCACAAATTAATAGACAAATCAGTTCCCTGGGATTTTCCTTTTTAGCTTGAATTATTTGGGGTGAACTTGACACTTGACAGTATGGGATCGCTATCTCAATCATGTCTAATAAAATTAATCATAAATTATAAAATTAATCATAAATTATAAAATTAATCATAAAATAATCATGTCAGAAGTAATGGCTAGAAAACAAAAATACCTTGGTAGTTCAATCATTTCATTTCAACATCAGTCAACAGATAAAGAACTTGTGCTAGTCCCAAACATTATGATATTATGAGACAATTTTTGTATTTGTGGAGGTCCAGCCATTCGTATTAGGGTTCCAGAGAGTAAGCGACTATGCAGTAAGCGACTATGCTTCCTAAACTGAAGTTTTCATTCAATTGACCTACTTATTATACATATGGTTGTTTTGATGGATACAGCTAATTCTATCCGCTATTCATCAGTTTTACTTCCAAGCATGTACTCTTACTGGTGTCACCATTGCATTCTGGATTCACCATTTCTACCTTCCTGTTTTTAGGTATTGGAGCAAGACAGAGTAATGAAGAGGTTCCAAGACACCACATCTCAGCTAGAACTAGCTCTAAATGACATTTCCTTTGATGAGATTGACCTATCAGATGAAATTAAAGAGCAGGTAGAACCACCAATCCAGTTACTCTTCCTTGTAGCTGTAATTGATGTTTCTGAAGCATGATCTGGCTTCAGGAATATTATTGATTTTGAACCCTTTGTGGTATCTGAAGGGCATTTATCTTTAATTTTCTATAGTTCCATAATTAACATATTGACCTTTTTGTACAGGTTGAGCTTGTTCATTCTCAGTTTAAAAGGGCCAAAGAGCAGTTCACTACTACTGACACTGAACTTTATGATGACGTGTCAACTGTTTACCATTTGGGTGCCGATGCTAAAGTAGACTGTGCCATCTTACAAAGATTAGCAGAAAAGTTACAGCTGACAACCATATCAGATCTCAAACAAGAATCACTTGCCTTGCATGAGATGGTTGGCAGTAGTGATGGTGATCCTGGAGAGGTTATTGAAAAAATGTCAATGATGCTAAAAAAGATTAAGGACTTTGTGCAGACTCAGAAACCAGAAATGGGTACTCCAACTAATGCCAAGGTTCTTTATTTCCATGGAACAACTAAAAGTCTTGTAATTCCTGATGACTTCCGCTGTCCTATATCCCTGGATCTAATGGCAGATCCAGTTATTGTGTCCACTGGCCAGGTCTGAATATTCTAAAATTTGATTTTACACATGGTACTTCCAATAGTATTACTATAATTAATTTTCTATTTTACAGACTTATGAACGGGAGTCCATTGAGAAATGGCTGGAGGCAGGGCATGACACATGCCCAAAGACGCAGCAAAAATTGTCCAGCACATCATTGACCCCAAATTTTGTTCTTCGCAGCCTGATAGCCCAGTGGTGTGAGGAAAATGGCATGGATCCACCCAAGCGCCCTGCTCAGACTAGCAGCAAGCCTCCATCAACCTGCTCTGCCAGTGAACATGCTAAAGTTGTGGATCTTATCTGCAAGTTGTCATCAGCAAACCTTACAGACCAACGATCAGCGGCAGGAGAACTTCGCCTTCTAGCTAAGAGAAATGCTGACAACAGGGCGTGCATAGCTGAGGCTGGTGCCATACCTATTCTTGTGAGTTTGCTATATACACATGATGTGCACATACAGGAACATGCTGTTACGACACTTTTGAACCTCTCAATCTTTGAGGAGAACAAGGGGAGGATAATTGTCTCTGGTGCTGTCCCTGGGATAGTGCATGTCCTTAAGAGGGGCAGCATGGAAGCACGGGAGAACTCTGCAGCAACACTCTTTAGCCTCTCAGTTGTGGACCGAAATAAAGTCATAATTGGTGAGTCAGGAGCAATCCCCCCTCTTGTTTTGCTGCTAGGTGAAGGCAGCCAGAGAGGCAAGAAGGACGCTGCCACTGCACTTTTCAATCTGTGCATTTACCAGGGCAACAAGGCAAAGGCTGTGAGAGCTGGAGTGATCCAAACACTAATGGGGCTCTTGACGGATCCAGAAGGAGTTATGTTAGACGAGGCACTTGCTGTCATGGCAATACTCTCAAGTCATCCTGAGGGAAGGGCAGCAATCAGGACTGCAGATGCACTGCCAGTACTGGTGAAAGTTATAAGACTTGAATCCCCCAGGAACAAGGAAAATGCAGCAGCTGTCTTGGTGCACCTCTGCAATGGAGAACAGCAGCAGCAGCATCTGGCTGAGTTGCAGGAGCAAGGGATGATGGTGCCATTGCTTGATATGGTAGAGAGCGGCACTGATCGAGGCAAGAGGAAGGCTGCACTGTTGCTCGAGCGGATGAACAGGTTCCTGGAGCAGCAGAAGGAAGCTGAAATTCAAGCCGAGGCTCACTTTCAAGCTCAAATGCAAGCATCCACAGACCCGTCAACCAATGCAGCTTCAGCTGTTCTATAGTTAGTTTGCCCTTCTGGATGTTTAATTGGGTAAAATAATTGGTGCTGTTTAATTACAAGTATGGGGGTGGAAGATCACCTGCCTTGCTGATCTGTAAGTTAATTGGCTTGCTTTTTTTCAGTAAAAACCGTAAGGGTAAAAAATAGGCCAGAAATTAAAAGGAGCTGTTCATATGTGTGCCATGGCAAAGATTTAGACGAATCATCCTCATTTTTTTGGATGAATCAAATCTGTTGTATATGGCTGAAAGAAACTATAAGCTTTTAAATGTTTCTGTAATTCCTTATTTATTCTACCTAGGAGATCACTGCATCAGTCTTATTGATCATTTGGTCATGTTTCTATTTTTCTACTCTACATAGAAACACTAATCACATGCTACATGGCCATGAATACTTCAGCTTTTGATTGTTTACGATACTAAGATTTCTAAGGTATTATTTGTATCGCTCCTTGTACTGCTAAACTTAACCGCCTCATCTAATCCCGATATCTTTAAAATAACAATGGATTTTATCCTTACTGTTAAATGGATTTTATCCTTTATCTTTGATGGATTTTGTTTCTTTCGCTTTTATACAAACAAAGGAGAATTAAGTAATGAAAAGGGGACCAGTTCATATATCCCCACACAAATGCAGTCTTTCTTCTTTAGCTACCTAATTTGGTCAGGTTGTGCCATGTTCATGGCTGGGCCACATAAAAGGTCTTCGTCCTACTGCAGCAAATGCCCTTAATTAGTGGCATGTGGCCTTTTTCTGTAACAAGACTCCACTGATGGTGAGTGGAGGGGGGAGCCAAAATGCACAGCAGAAGAGTAAGGTGACAGATCATGTTTGGGATTATAGCCTTCAGGGCCATAATTCCCTGAAAAAGATCATAAGGTCCATTACCAACAATAATTGACGTTAATTGCCAAATTTTGCCCATACCCATATTGCTCGTTCATAAGCACATTGCAGATAAATAGAGAAGGGTTAATAGTTATTTTTGCATACTTTACCATTTGAAATCATTTAATTTGAAATCATTTAGGTTAATAGACTCAAATCGACATTATAATTGATCATTCATTTTTTTTTTCAAAAGGAAAACATCCTGGTTCAGAGAGTCATGTTATACTCAGTCATGGGTAGAAAGGCAAAGGGTTCAAAACCGTGCACTCCTTGCCAATGTTCCAAGCACAACCATATTCCCCCGTTACCGGTTTAATTTTATTCAAACACTTCAATTCCTCATTATTACATTCCCTAAAAATTTCTTCAACATGATATGAAACTACACTATTACAAGGCATTGTATTAGATCTTACACATTCTGATATCTCTTCTATCACTTCTTCTTCTTCTTCTTCTTCTTCTTTCAGTCTACTCCAGGCCTCCGCAGCTAGTTGATGAGCTTCCTCATTTATCTCTCTCTTGCAATGATTCCATGCTATAACATTCACTTCCATCGCTATGCAGAGAATCCTATCAATCAGTCGAGCTATTTTCCATGCAGGTTCAATTTCCTTCGTCAATATTTTTATCAGCATTTCATTATCAGAAAAAATTGATATTTCTTTTAATCCTTTCCTTTTTACATTGTCAAGGCCAAACCACATTGCTTGGCCTTCAGCCTGCAATGAGCTTCCATCCAATCCAACTCCTTTACCTTTAATTATCACAGTTCCTTCACTAAAACAAGCAAAGCCATATCCTGCCTTGTTTTCTTTCCATGCTGCATCAATCTTCAGGATTAGCCCATTCATACTAATACCTCTTCTCTTGTTTACCTTCTCTTTCTTCTTTACTTTGCAATCAGTATTATCTCCACTGTTCATCATTTCCATTGTTTCTACAAGCACTTTGTTATAGATTGAAACCAATCCTCATTTTTCCTTCTCAAACTTCATGTTGTTCCTGTTTTTCCATAGTATCCATAATGAATTTGCCATGAAAGCATTCAACCATTTCGCTGAGTTTTTTTCAAAACCATCAGTTTCTTTCAACCATCTTCCCTCAGTCCAGTTTTCTCTATTATTAAATTTCAATCCCATCATATTCTCTACCAAGTTCCAGTAATTTTTAGCAAAGTCACGTTTGAACAGAATGTGTTCACTACTTTCTTTTGCACTTCCACAAACTACACAGTCTTCTATCTCATTACCAGTAAATCTGCAAAACCAGTCAGACAAAGGTAATCTATTCCATATCAATTTCCAACAAAAAAACTTTATCCTCTCAGTGACTTTCAGCTTCCAAATTGTCATCCAATTGAAGTCCACATTCCACTCAATCAATTCTTTTTGTTTTAAGTGGAAATAGGCATCTTTAATAGTTACAACTCCTTTATTGTTTGCTTTCCACACCCATTTATCCTTGCTTTCTTCTTTTCCAGTTTCTATTATTAGTATCTTATTCCTTGAACACTCTTCAAAGCAGCAATCTATTATTTCTCTACTCCATTGCCCATCTACAATTAATTCCTTCACTGTTTTATACTTTCTCAACTCATTCACATCTATGAATGTTGGCCAGTGACTGAAAGGTACATCAGAAATCCAAGGGTTTTCCAAGATATCTGTGTTGCTTCCATTCCCAATCTGCTTCAGCATACCCTCTTTCAACAACAACATAGTTTTCCTTATTTCTTTAAACTGTTCTGAACTGTTTCTACCTTTAAAACTCTTCCATGGATGCAAACTACCATATTTCTCTTCATACAATCTACACCACAAACTGTTTTCAGCATTGGGCAGTGGCAAAACCCTCTTTGCCATTATAGATTTCTTCACAATTACCAAATCTCTTATTCCTGCACATTCTAAACTTCTGTTTGCAGTAACCTTCTTCCAGCTTATTAATTTTGCAATTTTCTCTTTGCTTCCATCCCACAAGAAGTTGCTTGCCCTGCTCTGTATTTTTTCCACTATACAGTCCCCAATCCCTGTAGTTAACAAATTGTACACAGGTATAGCATTAACTACTGAATTAATTAATGTAGCTCTTCCAACTTGTGAGACCTAATTTTTTGCCCAACTTTGCATTCTATTTATTATCTTCTCATACACTTTTTCTTGATACTTCTTCTCTAATTTCTTTAGGCTTAAAAATGTACCTAGTTATTGCATAGGAAACATTCCTTCACCCATGTTGAGCATTTGACATATTTTATGTTTTATTTCACGCTTACATTTCTTTGGAAAGAAAATATGAGATTTCTCCTTGTTCAGCCTTTGCCCTGATAATTTGCAGTATAGCTCCAAAGCCATCTTCACACCCTTCAAAGATTTGTCATTTCCTTTTATCGTAATTATCAAGTCATCCACAAATAATAGATGACTCAATTCCAAATCCTTCAATTTGAAAGGAATTATTAGTCCCCATTCAACAAATTTCTTGACTATCACACTCAACATTTCTTCAATTATGATAAACAGATAAGGTGATATAGGGTCACCTTGTCTAACTCCCCTATACCCTTCGAAAGCTTCTGATGTCATTCTATTAAGTTTGCAAAAAAATGTTGCCTTTTCAATACATTGTTTTATCCATTTTATCATTGATTCAGGAAACTTCATCACCCTCATCACTTCATATATTGCTTCCCACTTAAGTCTATCATAAGCCTTTTGTAAGTCAAGCTTCATAATCACATATGGTCTCCTTGCCCCTGAAGTATAAAATGAATTTATGATGTCAGAGACAATTAGAATGTTGTCTTGGATTCTTCTTCCTGGCACAAAAGCTGATTGCTCCATACTGATGACTTTGTCTAACAATGGTCTTATGTTATTTGCTAAACATTTTGCTAGTATTTTGTATAAAACACTACATAAGGCTATAGGTCTAAATTCACCCAATTTAGTAGTCTTTTCTTTCTTCTGAATCATAACTAGCAATGTTTCATTCCATCCTTCACGTAGGACTGCATTCTTATGAAAATTATCCATCTCCTTTTTTATCTTCTTTCCCATAGTTTCCCAATTTTTCAAATAAAACTCAAGTATAAAATCATCTTTTCCTAGACTTTTACCCCTTCCTAGGCCATTTACAGCCTTCCATATCTCATCCTCACTGAAACTCTTACATAACACAGTACTATCCTCTTCTGAAATACTTCTCCATTCATAATCTTTCAATGTTTCCTGAATGTCTATATCAGATTACTTTCTTTTCCAAAGGTCCTCATACCATTGTGCCATTCTTTTAACCATTTCTTTATCATCCGTGATAATTTCTTTATCAACTTCCAATTTTTCCACTTTATTTCTGATTCTTCTAATTTTCACAAGGCTATGAAAGTACTTCGAATTCTTGTCACCATTTTCAACCAATTACTTCTGGATTTAGACCACCATTTTAGTTTCACTTGTCTGTTCAGAGCTATCAGTTTTGGAAGAGAATTCTCATATATATTTGTTCTTCATAAGAAAGGCCCATAACTCCTTTTATCTCCAACTTTCTCAAATTCTTATTAGTTTCCTCCACCTTTTTTTTCTAAAATGCCCACCTCTTCTTTATTCCATCTTTCCAAATCTTTTTTTAGCTTTTCTTGAAACTCCATTGCAGATATCTGATCACCATTTTTGTTCCAACAGTTATCCACAATTTGCTTTAACTCTGGGTATTCTAATCAAAAGTACTCAAAAGTGAAAGCTTTCCCTACATTGTGCTTATTTCTTTTGTTGCAATTCTCCTCCCTTACCAAAATTGGCCTGTGGTCAGAGTTCAGCATGCATAAGTGTTCTACTTTAAAGAATATACTCCATTCTAACCATTCAGCATTGTAATAGATTCTGTCCACCCTTGCCATAATTTTCTTTTCTCCTTTTCTCTGATTTGACCAAGTATACTTTGGCCCTCTGTAGTCAGCCTCAAACAAACCCATACTATTTTGGAAATTTCTGAAATCAGTTGCTGATATATTCTCTATAAATTTCCCGCCCCCTTTCTTTTCATCTGCTTTTGTTATATAATTGACCATTCATTAATTTTGATCACAATAACAAGAGGATGCATTTATTGCTATGATGAAAAAATCAAGCAAAGGAGTACATTTCTATGGTTAAAAAATCAATCATCAATTTGATCATTCTAAATAATTTGACGTTTTTCTTACCTATGACAAAAATCATGAAAATAAGGCAAGGAATGTGATGCAATCACCGGCAGGGCAACTGTACGATGGAGGCTGCTTGTGGCGGCTCTGCAGCCTGCATGTGGGGGTCATAACACTGGGCTAGGGCCGATGGGTGTGGTGGTGTAGGACCGATGGTGGCTACTACACGTGGGGGGGTGAGGTTGCTGTGTGCAAGCTCTAGGGTTGGGACATCGAAGGTTGAGCGCGGGGGCGCAACAAGGGTTGCACATGGGGCGAAAGGGCTGCACCATGCGATTGCATGTTGTGTGTCGGCCAACGAGGGTTGGTTGCGAGGTTGTGGTTATACAAGGTCATGACTACTAGAATTAATGGCTTTACCGACAGTTGGAACGGTTGTTGAACCATCATGTAGATGAATTGCCAACACTAGAGGGGGAGTGAATAGTATGTTAACTAAATTAATTAGCCTAAATTCAATTTTAGTTGTTTCTCAAATCATTTAGGCAATTTATGATTGAATGATTTGATGCGGAAGCGATATAAATAATTAAGCACAAGCAACAATAAATAACAATGCTAATACAATAATTTATAGTAGTTCGGCCCCAATGCCTACTCCACTACCTAAGCACCTCGTTTAGAATTTCCAAACTAGTTTAACTAGATTAAATCGGTTTCCCTTACACAGAGGACTTTGACTCAAAGAGTCTCACTCTCGACCTAAGACACTTCCACACTCGGAAGTCTCTGCCTTCTTATCGAGAGCACTCTTCCATCTCAACCCTAAGGGACAACTCCACTTAATCCTAGCAAAACTAATTTTACACAAGTGGCTTTACACCTTCACAACAAGGTAACCACTTTCACAAAAGAAGACCTAACACCAGGTCTTCGTACAAACCCAAATCAAAGAAATACAGTTCAAATAACAGATAAAAATTATAATGAAAAGAGCTCAGAACTAAAACCAAGATTAAATGCTCTTTTCAATCCTTCAGAACCTCCAACTCGCCCAGTCATAGAGTTCGAATTGAAACCCGAGTTGAGGAGCAGTTGACGCTTTGAAGAAGAACTCGACGGAACAACAGAGCGCCGCTGCAATCAATCTTAGTCGATCTTTGGAAGGCTCAAATCAGTTCTAAATTACTCAATTAAATATGTGAGAGTGAGTGAGAGGGTTAAATGAGATATATGAGGTATATTTATACCCTCACTAAGAAACGACAGCACAACGGATAGAAAACTATCAGTTGTAGACGCTCGGACCACTACATCTTCTCTCTGTGTGATCGACCGATGGGTCGACCGCCAGACGCAAAACACCCGATCCTATATTTGGTCGACCGACTCAGTGGAGCCAGGATCGCGCGACTGCGCGATCCTCAATCCGGTTGACCGCTAGGGCTATTGCCCATTTCTGGCCTTTGTCGGTCGACCGATCGATCGAAGTAGCCATTGCCAGTTTTTGGCAGTGTTCGATCGACCGAATTGGCTACTGCCAATTTTTCAACTCTATTCGGTCGACCGTCCAATCGACCGAACCTAGGCTTAATTTGATTTCTTCAGCCTTTTTCTTCCGCGCTTGGTTTTCGGATTCCGGCTTTCAATGAGCATCAACTTGGAGAGCTTTCTATATGATCTTTGGACTAGTCCAAGGCGACTTTGGTGCACACGTCGATCTTTGAGAAGTTCCACGATGAACCCGAGCGCGATGATCAATGTCCTTCTGATTTATCAATTTCCCCGATTTTTTTGATCGAGGACAACGAACGCTGATCGATATGGAACCTGAAAGATTTCTCGACAAAATATTAGTTCCATGTTTGTTATCATCAAAACCGAGATTAAGAGATTAAGACCAAGGTTGAAAACCTAAAGCCAACAACCTCCCCCTTTTTGATGATGAGAAACATCATTGAGAAAATATAACATTAAAGCATAGAGGATATCAACTAAGGAATTTCTCCCCCTATCAACATGCATATCTATGAAATAAACTCCTCCTATTTATATGCGTGGATTTCCTATTTTTTTCTCCCCTTTACCTATACTTTTCTCCCTAATTTCCTATAATTTTCTCCCCCTTTTTCTTATACATTTCTCCCTCTTTTGACATCAATCAAAAAGGGCAAGAAAGGTCAATCTAGTCAAAATGATGAAGAACAAATATTTTTTTATGAAGTTGAGACTGTAAAGATTTTTCATGAAACATGAAAATCTCAACCAAAGGGATGAAAAACAAGTATTTAATATGAAACTTAAATCATACATGATAGCAAAGAGTGATAGATACAATTCAAACCTAAATCATGTATGCACTCAAGTATGAATATTTTCATGAATATTGTTTCTTTTTTCATGACATTTTTGATTTCATTCAAACTTTCACAATACAAAGATATAGTCATTTGAAGCATGTATATCAAGTTTGAAATGAAACTAATGTCATATAATCAAAATATGAACTTAGCATGATTTCATTCAAAGTATGCTTGAAATCATGAAAATGCTAAGTATCAAATTTGGCTATCTACTCATGCTTTCTCATATTTAGGCATTTAGACATCAAACATGAGAGAATGTAAGTCTATGAATAAAGTTTGGACTTAAGATGAAATTTCTAAGTCACTTTGTTGACTTAGGTTAACCTATACTTCTAGATTTGAAATACCAATTGTTGGATGAAATTTTTTTATAGCAATTATTGAATGGTCAGTTGAAATGCTTGTATTAAATTTGAACTCAACATGAATTTTCTAAGTTCATTTTTCATCCTATATTGATTTTAATAAACAAACGGATATTTCTAGCTATCATCTAAGATATCAAAATCATTTCTAGGAATGATTTTACTCAAGAAATTGTGTGAATGATATTAGAAATGGAATCCAAATGGTATACATGAGTTTTCATTTGAAGTTTTTGAAGAAAGATCAAAGTATCAGAAAGATTGATATTTCAAATAAGTGATACTTTGTGTTTTCGAAATTCAACTTCAAAATTTCATTTTAAATCAGATTCTCTATGAAACTTTTTAAAATTTTTACACAGCATATTAGATTTTTTTTCTAATACCAACTGTAGGCAAAAATTTTACTGATAAAACTAGATTTTTCAGTGAATGTGCAGTTTGAAGAATCAGTGAAAAACAATTTTTTTATATTTTTCTAAATTCATTGACTAAACTGTTTCAAAATTGAAATTTTAAAGACGTTTTCGCAATTTTCAGTAATTTTTCAAAACATGTTCAATTTTTATTCAAACTTTTATGACACCGTAAGATGATCATGTAAAGAGAGTATGTCGAGTTTGAGATGAAAATTATGTCCTTAAGTCAAGATATCAACTTAGCATGATTTCATTCAAAACTAACTAGTTTTTATGAAACTTGCTAAGTTTCAATTTTATTATTTACTCATGATTTTTCAAAGTTAAACATATGGATACCTAATATGAGTAAATGTAAACATGTTCCCCAAATATGAATTGGAAATGAGACCTTTAAGTCAACTTGTTGACTTGGGTCAATTTGATTCAAAAGAGGTTTTCATGAAACCACATCTATGTTATTTTATCCATATCCATATGAATTTTTCATTATAAGTGCTTGGAAATATGTCATACCTATTCCAAAATATGTTTATGAGTTTTGGACTTAAAATCAAGTGTCCAAGTCGATTTGTTGACTTGGGTCAAATCTTTCCAAGATAAGTCCCCTAAAGTGAGATACCAATTGTATTTGTGCATCTAGACATGAATTTTCAAGTTTTAAATATCTAGACTCATGTGATATGTGTATCTAAACATGTTTATTAAATTTTTAACTTAAAATGAAGTCTCTAAAGAAGAATTTTAACCTAGTTCGATTTCATTAATATCATGATATCATGAAATGAGCTAAGTTATCAAGATTTTTCCTACTCATGAAAATTCAAGGATTTGTTATGCAACACAATCATGAGTATAAAGACATCATTAAACATGGATATTCAATTATTATACGAAGATTTTTGCAAAATTAAACTCATACCTTTTTCAATAGAATTTTGCCAAACTTGTCATTACTTTTCACTTTTCTTCATGATAGCATAGTCTTCTAAATTTTTATCACTTTCTTATCTTGCAAGTAGGCTTCATTAGTATCAAAATAAAATTATATACCAACTAGCAAGCTAACATACTAAATAGCAAAGATTTAATGCAATGTTTCATTTAAAAAATTAAACCTATGCTAGATAGTAAAGATTCATGTTAAGGAGGTTATCATGATATCAAAATGAATCTAAGGGATCTTAAGATGTGAAGCATTTGAAGAATAAGACCCCTAAACATATTTAACTAGTTTGGACTTTAAAGGAATGTCTCTAATAGTGAATATTAACCTAGAGCAAGTTTCATTCAATGAAATTTGTCTAAGTACTAATATTTTACCTACCCATGAAAATTCAAGGATTTAACACGCAATTCTAATCATGAGTATTGAGACATTATTTAAGCTTAAGCATTGAGGGTATAACACTAAGATTTTGAATTAATCGAAGTTATACCTTATACTTGAAAATTTAACCAAACTAATCTTTTTCATTTTATCATAACTTGCAAGCAATATTCATTAATAGGATAATGAGAATATAATTACTAGCAAGTTATCAAACTAAGTAGCAAAGATAGGGATAAATTATCGATGTCAAAATGTACTATGCTAAACAGTTTCAAATTCGTTTCAAATGAAATCGAGTGATATCAAAACGAATTTTATGAGATCACAAGAATAATAAATATAAAAATATGATCTCCAATCCTTCCTATTGGTTAAAAATCGAAAGGCCACAATGAGCCTACGATTTAAAACTGCAACGTCGCTTAGGCCCATTACAGGCCACATAGGTCTCAGAAGAGATCGGGAAATCAAAATTAAAAATCATTTCCAAAGAACTCTTTAACAAGAGCGGGGAAAACAACTCAAGTTACATGTATCATAACTCCAACTTAAATAAAGCAAGCCAAAGTAAGGAGATGATACCAAAATACATGATGCCAATTTTACCTAAGGCATCTAGGTGAAAGCTTGAAGCTGCAACCATAAAAGGATTCTTCATTCAACTCATTGGTCAACTTCAACACGTCATCAATCTTTCGCCCTTGTGTGGTAGCTCCCCCTACAATAGAAGATGAGATTTTTGGTACCCAAATGACTTTGGGTCCTTGGGGGTTAGATGGCCTAGGAATCCAAAGTGTCTTAGCAACACTTGGATTTCTTTTGAATGCATATTCATGAATAGCATGACCATATAAACCACAACGAAAACAATATCCATGAAACTTTTTCTTTTCATTTTTAACATGGACATGAGATTTAATGTTAGAATGCTTAACATAGGAGGCATGATGAGCATGGGCATTCTTAGATGAAACATTTTTATTTTGAGCATGAGGTTTAAATGTGGAATGTCTAACATGAGATTTTGCATTAGAATGCATAGCATGAGATTTATGATGAACATAGACATTCTTGAAAGAGACATTTGTCTTTCCAATTTTCATGAAGGAAGTTGAGTTTCTTAAATTATGTACTTCCTTGTTCAAAACTAAAATCTCATCTTTTAAAACTTCAATTGACTTATGCATGACATGTAGTTGAGATTTTAAAATATTATTCTCACTTACGATTTTTGAATTCTCAAATTTTAACTTTTTGTTTTCAAGCTTTAAGTCCTTAAGCTCAAAATTCAATCTATCATGACAAGGATCCATTGAGCTAGATTTTAATTTCTCATTTTCTAATTCTAGAGCATGCACATGTGAGCTAAGTCTAGAATTCTCATTTCGAAGCGTTTTGTTTTCCTTATCCTTTTTCAAGAGCAAGGCATACATGATTTTATACTCATCCATTAATTCATCAAAATCATGAGAGCTAGATGAGTTAATACTATCATTATTTTTAACATGACTAGAAGGAGAGGAGTGTACCTCATTGCTATCATTCATGAGGCATTCTTTTGAGATGGCTTCATCGTCATGGTAAGAGGATCCTTCACTTGAGTAAGATGATGATGTGGAAGTGTTTGACCTCTTCTTTGCCTTGTTCTTCATGGAAGGACAATTTTTCCTCACATGCCCTTTTTCTTTACACACATGGCAAATCACCTTTCTCTTTCAGCTTTTAGACTTGCTTCTTTGACTAGAAGCACTATGGGCATCAAAATTGAGATTAGTTGTAGGTGAGTGACCATTGTCATCACCACCTTCATCAAAAGTAGTAATCTCTTCGGCCTTGGCAAAATTATATAACATATTTAGAGTTGCCCAAATATCAAACGCCGAAGTACAATGCATGATCTTTTTAAAGATATTATTTTCACAAGAACAATATATGAAATTTGTTGCCTTAGCATTTAATTCAAACATATTAATTTGTTCTTGTGTCCATGCATCCATGTTTTCCTTAAGTTCAATATATTCGACTTTTACTATGTTAAAGACACCTAAACCTTGAGTGTTTAGAAAAGTGTACATTCTACTCTTCCAAAGACCAAAGTTAGACTGATCGAACCTAGGAGGTGTAGATGCTACTAACTCTAGTGCCATTCTCGGATTGAGACAAGGAGTAGAAGAGATGGTGAAATCTCAAGCTACGGACCCGCTCTGATGCCTAATGTAGGCGAAATGCAACATTAGAGGGGGGGGAGGGGGAGGGGGAGTGAATAGTGTGTTAACTAAATTAATTAGCTTAAATTAAATTTTAGTCGTTTCTCAAATCGTTTAGGCAATTTACGATTGAATGATTTGATGCGAAAGCGATATAAATAATTAAGCACAAGCAACAATAAATAACAATGCTAACACAGTAATTTATAGTGGTTCGGCCCCAATGCCTACTCCACTACCTAAGCACCCCACTTAGAATTTCTAAACTAGTTTAACTAGATTAAATCGGTTTCCCTTACACAGAGGACTTTGACTCGAAGAGTCTCACTCTCCACCTAAGGTACTTCCACACTCGGAAGTCTCCGCCTTCTTATCGAGAGCACTCTTCCACCTCAACCCTAAGGGACAACTCCACTTAATCCTAGCAAAACTAATTTTACACAAGTGGCTTTACACATTCACAACAAGGTAACCACTTTCACACGAGAAGACCTAACACCCGGTATTCGTACAAACCCAAATCAAAGAAATACAGTTCAAATAACAAATAAAAATTACAATGAAAAGAGCTTAGAACTAAAACCAAGATTAAATGCTCTTTTCAATCCTTCAGAACCTCCAACTCGCCCAGTCGTAGAGCTCGAATTGAAACCCGAGTTGAGGAGCAGTTGGTGCTTTGAAGAAGAACTCGAGGGAAGAGCAGAGTGCTGCTGCAATCGATCTTAATCGATCTTTGGAAGGCTCAAATCAGTTCTAAATTACTCAATTAAATATGTGAGAGTGAGTGAGAGGGTTAAATGAGATATATGAGGTATATTTATACCCTCGTGAAGAAACGATAGCTCAACGGATAGAAAACTATCCGTTGAAGACGCTCGGTCGTTGGTCGGTCAGTCGACCGATCGATCGCTCACACCGACTGCTGCATCTTCTCTCTGTGCGATCAATCGATGGATCAACCGCCAGATGCAAAACACCCGATCCCACATTTGGTCGACCGACTCAGTGGAGCCAGGGTCGCATGACTGCGCGATCCTCAATTCGGTCGATCGATTGGTCGATCGCTAGGGCTACTGCCCATTTCTGGCCTCTGTCGATCGACCGAAGTAGCCACTACTAGTTTTTGGTAGTGTTCAGTCGACCGACCGATCGACCGAATTGGCTACTGCTAATTTCCCATCTTTATTCGATCGACCGTCCGGTCAAACGAACCTAGGCTGAATTTGATTTCTTTTGCCTTTTTCTTTCGCGCTTGGTTTTCGGGTTTTGGCTTTCAACGAGCATCAACTTGGAGAGCTTTCTATATGATCTTTGGACTCGTCCAAGAAGACTTTGGTGCACACGTCGATCTTCGAGAAGTTCCACGATGAACCCGAGCACGACGATTAATGTCCTTCCGATTTATCGATTTTTCTGATCGAGGACATCGAACGCTGATCGATACGGAACCTAAAAGATTTATCGATGAAATATTAGTTCCATGTTTATTATCATCAAAACCGAGATTAAGAGATTAAAACCAAGGTTGAAAACCTAAAGCCAATACATCAGTGATAGACATCATCGACGACTACAACCATTGCAAATGTTCGTGGTTGAAACGATCGTCGCTAATAAGTTGCAACGACATTAGCGGCTGTTGTAACTAGAATTATCAACAACTGTTGCAAGAATTGTCGTTGACTTATTATTAGTGACTGTCGCTAGGGTCGTTGCCGATAGTTCAAAAATCAGCAACGACCTACAAATCGATGCTCATTACCATTACTCACATTATGGACGACATTAACATGAGCTATTGCTAAACCATTGCTAAACACATCAGAAATGGTGATACGCCACGCTACCTAGAGCATTAGCCATTTATGATAAGTTTTCAACGATGGGGTATTGAGGGCTGACCGTCGCTGATAAGTTTGTTGCAACGGTCAATTAGAGAAATCGGCAAGGACGCTCGTCGATGCTCGAGATTCTTCGGGAAGTTAGAGTTTTGGTTTAGGGTGTCTAGTATGTGGTGTAATCCTCTTTATGATGTAAATAACTCAAAAACTAAATTCGAACCCCAAAATATGAAAACCCGAAAACCGCCCTGAAATTCACTAAGCCTAGGGAGCTCCTTGGAGGGCTATATGACCTAGACATTTTCTTGACACAAAAAATGGCGATAATTATTCCTTGGGTAAAAACTAGATAACAAATTTTTTTGAAAGCCTTTAGCATACCCATATTTGACCCGGGAGATTAGAAAATTTCCGTTTTTCGGAAATTTGTACTAGACCCCAAAAACTAGATTTTTATTTTTTAGATATTTTTATTGAATCCAAATGTGAGGGGGTAATCCTTATATAACATTTATATTTTAAAGTTATTAGACTTAGCGAAGTTTGATTCTTAAGTACTAGACTTAGCGAAGACGGAATCAGAAATGAGCAAACAAGCAAAAAAAAACCAAGAAAGCAAGTAGTCTACCCTGCCCAAGTTCGGTCAACCGACTGGTCGACCGACGGCATTTCGGTCGATCGATTGATCGATCGAACATTGCCCAAACTGGGCAAAATGCTCTAGTCGCTCGGGCGGTCGCTTGGTTGGTCGATCGACGATCGACCGGACAAGAGACCGACGGGCTGTAACGGGCAAAAAATCACCCATTGAGAAGAGAGAGCTCTCTCTTCTCTTCATGGCTTATAAATAGGAAGCCATGAGAGCCTTCCTTCATGATGTTGATCACCTCTAATCTCCTTGAGCTATCTCTTGATCAATTCTAAGCCTTCATTGAGCAAATCTTGTGAAAACCCCAGCTTGAACCTTTCATCTCCTTGATTAAGCCTTTATTTCATTGCTTCATCATCAATGGCATCAAGAGGAAGCTAGGAAACTTTGTTTGGAGCTATGTATAAGTTGTTTGATTTATTGCTCCATTAAGATGTGTATTTTCTTGTTTATTTCATCGTATTTGAGCTTGTGAAGACCTAGGTTGTTAGGTCTTGAAATTGGGTGGTTGTCTTTGTGTTTGAGGCTTAATTCCACCGGTGTAAACGTAGTTTACTAGGATTAGTTGAGTTATCCCTTAGGTTGAGGTGGGAGAGTGCTCTTGGTAGGAAGGCGGGATACTTCCGGGTGTGGAAGTGCCTTCGGTTTGAGAGCGGATACTTTTCGGTGTAAAGTCCTCTTTGTAAGGGAAACGATATAATCTAGTAAACTTAGTCTAAAAATCCTAAGCGGGGGTGCTTAGGTAGTGGAGTAGGCATTGGGGTTGAACCACTATAAATCTCATTGTGTTAGTATTGCTATCTTTGTTTGTGCTAAGTTGTTTTATTATTGCTTCCGCATTTAATTGATAAATTGCAACTTGTCTAAGTAATCAAGTAAACGATTAAAATCAGAATTAGGCGAAAGATTTAGAAAACACACTATTCACCCCCCCTCTAGTGTGGCCATTTACCAACATAGAGTGTTCCATACAATACGTACAAGAAAGTCTCCCATGTGTGCTACAACTAGACAATATGCCAAAAGCTGGGAAATCATTGATTGTCCATAAGATTGTACGCCCTTAATGTGAAATTTTGCTTTTGGTGGCAATCATAAGTGATAGTTCCCTACGTCCATAATATTTTTAATTCATCAATTAGGGGTTGAAGAAACATGTTAGTTTCTTCCCACGGATCCCTGTGACTAGGAATAATCATTAAAAGAAGGAAAAATTCATATTGCATATACATTGATGGTGGCAAATTATAATATGTTAATAGTACTGGCCAAACTGAATATAGAGTTGACGAATGACTAATTGAATTAAAACCATCTGTGCACAAGCTTAATCTGACATTTCTAGTATCCATTGTAAATGGAGGATAACACTTATCGAAATGTTTCAACGCTTCACTATCAGGCGGATGATTCATTATTGTATCATCACGACTTCTTGCATGTCATTTTAAGGCTAAAAGCTTCTAAAAAATCCTTAAAAATATATCGTTATCTAGTTTTTACGTATGGAACAATTACCGGGACTTTTGGTGCCAAAAAAATGTCTAGGTCATATAGCCCTTAGGCTTAGTGAATTTTAGAGCCATTTTTTGATTTTTCAGTTTTTCATGTTTTGGGATTCAGGTTTGGTTTTTTTGGGTTCTTTGCATCATAAGAGAGGATTACATATTCATTGTAGACACCCTAAACCTAAACTCTAACTTGTCGATTTCTCCGATTTGGAACCTGAAAATAACTCTCCATTAAAAACCTTAGTTCTATGTTTGTTATCATCAAAACCGAGATTAAGACCAAGGTTGAAAACCTTAGGCCAATCATCTCCCCCTTTTTGATGATGACAAACATTCTTAAGAAAATATATCATTTAAGTACAAATGATATCAAACATGAGATTTCTCCCCCTATCAACATGCATATCTAAATAATTATACTCCCCCTATCAATCTGCATGGTTTTCTTATATTTTCTTCCATTTTTCCTATATTTTTCTCCCCCTTTTGACATCACTCAAAAAGGGCAAGAAAAGTCAACTATGATCAAAGTTGGGACCTAAAAACTAGTTTTCATGAAAACGAAGTCAACCAACCCAAGGGTCAAAAACAACATATCCATTATGAGACAAATCAATACATGATATCAAAAAATTCTAAGTCTAGTATTCATGAATCAAGCTCAAGTAATAATATTTTCATGTATGGATCAACATATCAAAAACCATTTTAGAAATGATTTTACACGAGTCAAAATGAGAACGATACCAAAAACAGAGTTATGACATCATACTTGAAGTCTCATTTGAAAATTTCAACGAAAATTCAAAGTATCGAAAAATGAGTACTTGGAAGGAATGATACTTTAAAGTTTCAAAATTTAATTTCAAAAATCCATATCAAATCATATTTATACCCAAGACTTTGAAATTTTTATGCCATACACTAGATATTCCAAGGAAGATGTAGATTTAGGAATCAACCAAAAATCATTTTACTGCATTTTTCTAAAATTTATTAAGTTCTAGTGACATTTTCGTAAATAATTGGAATTTTTCCAAACATTTCCAAATTTCACTCAAACTTTTCAAATACGAAGATATGGTCATCTAAAGCATGTGTATCAAGTTTAAAGTGAACATAATATCGTTTGATCAAAATTTCAACTTAGCACGGTTTCATTCAAAGTAGGCACGGAAATATAAAAATGCTAAGTACAATTTGCTATCTACTTATGTTTTCTCTTAGGCATCTAGACATCTAACATGAGTTAATCTAAGTATGTCAATCAAGTTTGGACTAAAAATGAGATTTCTAAGTCACTTTGTTGACTTAGCTCAAAGGGATACTTAAGTATACATAAATCAAACTCGTAAATTCCTATCAAATCATATTCTTGATGATTTTTTTTTGAAACTTTAACTGGACAAACTAGATTTTTCAAGGAATCCACAGGTTCAAGAATCAGTCAAAAATCAATTTTCTGTAAATTCATAAAATTCTTGAAAGTCCAAGGGCATTTTCGTAAATATCATGTATTTTTTTTCAAAAGTTGTCAATTTTCATTCAAACTTTTCAAACATCGCTGAAGGATCATTTAAGATGTGTGTGTCAAGTTTGATCTCAAAATGAATTTTCTAAGTCTATTTTTAAACCTATCTCTATTCCAACAAAAAACTCATTTTCAAGATATCAAAATCATTTTTAGAAATGATTTCACTCAATGAATAGTGAGAACAATATTAGAAATGAAATCAAAATAGTATACACAAAATTTTATTTGAAGTTTTCGACGAAAAAATAAAGTATCGAAAAAATTGATATTTCAAGATGGTGATATTTTGCATTTTTGAAATCCAACGTACGTACTTCAAAATTCTGCTATAAATCAGATTCTTAATGAAAATTTCTGAAATTTTTACTGAAGAAACTAGATATTTCAATGAAGATGCAGTTTTAGGAATCAGTTAAAAATGATTTTTCTACATCTTTCTAGAAATAACTAAAAGTACTAAATTTTTAATGACATTTCCGTAATTTTCAATTATTTTCAAAACGTGCTCAGATTTCATTCAAAACTTTATGACACCACATAATGGTCATGTAAAGAGTATATGTCAAGTTTCGAATGAAAATTATGTCAAGACATCAACCTAGCATGGTTTCATTCAAAACTAAGCTAGTTATCATAAAACTTGCTAAGTGTCAATCTTATCAGTTACTGATAGTTTTATCATAAACATGTTCACAAATATGGATTAAAAATGAGACCTCTAAGTCAATTTATTGACTTGGGTCAACTTGGTTCAAAATAGGTTATCAAGAAATGACCTCTATGTCATTTTATCCATATCCATATAAAAGTTTCATTCTAAGTGCATGAAAATATGTCATACCTATTCCCAAACATGTTTATGAAATTTGAACTTAAAATGAAGTGTTCAAATCAATTTGTTGACTTGGGTCAATCTTTTCCAAATTTAAGTTCTCTAAAGTGAACTAGTTATTATTTTGTTCAATTTCTCATGAATTTTCAATTTTAAGCACATGACCAATAATCATTAACACACCTAAACATGTTCATCCAAATTTCAACTTAAAATGAAGTCTCTAAAGAAAAATTTCAACCTAGTCCGATTTCATAAATATTATGATATCATGAAATGAGCTAAGTTACCAAAAAAAGTTTACTCATGAAACTCTAAGCATTTATCAGCAATCGATCATGAGTCATAGAGAAATCGTTGAAGCATAATTTTTGAAGTGTTACACTAAGATTTTTGCAAAAACAAACTCATACCTCATTCTTGCAAATTTTGCCAAACTTGTCTTTTTCGTTCAATTTCTATAGCCTTCCATTTTATCATAACTTGCAAGCAATAACCATTAGTAGCATAATGATAACACACCAAGCAAGTTATCATACTAAGTAGCAAAGAGAAAGAACCAATTATCAATATCAAAGTCTACTTTGCTAAATAGTTTCAAATTCGTTTCAAAATGAAAATCGGGTGATATTAAAACAAAATTTAAGAGATCACAAGTGGAATATAAATGAAAATAAGATCTCCAACCCTTCCTATTGGTTGAAAACTGAAAGGCCACAATGAGTCTACCACTACTGGAATAACGTGCATCAACAACGGATGGATCCATTGCTACGCCGTCGTTGAAGACCATCAGCAACGACTACTCCCGTTGCAACGCAGCCGCTGCAGAAGATCGCGTACCTGATAACTTAACAATGGATCTACAATAGTCGCTCACGTCGTTGTTAATGATATTATCAGCAACGGTTCTGCAATGGGTTATATCCGTTGTTGATACATTATCAACCACTGCTCAGCAATGAGGCACGACTGTTGCTACTACTTTTATCAACAATGGTTTCGCAACCTTGCGAGTGACAGTTTCCCGATCCAAAAATCGTCCATAGTGTGTTATCTATTTTTTTCGCATAATTCGGTTTATCGATTTTAATCATTTTCTTAGGCAAAACACAATATGAGATAATACATGCGGAAGCAAATAATAAGGCAATTAAGCAAACACAAGAGAGACAACGTTAGCACAATGATTTGTAGTGGTCGGCCCCAATATCTACTCCACTACCTAAGCACCCCGCTTAGGATTTTTAAACTAGTTTAACTAGATTAATTAGTTTCCTTACAATGAGGACTTTACACCGGAAAGTCTCCGCTCTCAAACCGAAGGCACTTCCACACTCGGAAGTATCCCACCTTCCTACCGAGATCACTCTCCGACCTCAACCTAAGGACAACTCAACTCATTCTAGTAAACTACATTTACACCGGTGGAATTAAGCCTTAACACCAAGACAACCACCAACTAATCAAACCTAGCAACCTAGGTTTACACACTTGAAAATACAATGAAATAAAGAATAAAATACACAAGTAATGGAGAAAATAAACAATACAACTTATACTTAGCTACAAGCACGAGTCCTAGTTCCTCTTGATGCCTCAATGATGAATCGATCAAAGCTTTGAAGGAAAATCAAGTTTTTATCATGAGAACTAGGATTTGTAAAGAAATGGCTCAAGAAATCTTTAGAGATGATCAAGGATGGCTCAATGAAGGTCAAGATCAAGGAAGAAAGACTCTCATTGTTGAACAAATACCACATTAGAGGGGGGGGGGGGGTGAATAATGTTGGGTTAAAACTACGTTAAATTTGATTTCGTTTTGATTCGATTCCGAATGCAACCAAGTCGACGTGCTACTAGTTTACGATGCTTGACGAGTAATAATAACAATTAACAACAATCAAACAAAATAATGTAAACACGAATAATTTAGTGGTTTGGCCAACCGTCTACTCCACTACCTTGGCTCTACACCAAGGATTTCTAACCAAATCCTTTGTAGACTATGTGTTTCCCTATGAATACAACCGAGGACTCGTTTCTCACCCCTTTGAGAATGAAACCATAAGGTGTTTAACTAGGACACCTAGCAAGCTAACAATGAAAAATCAAGCTCAAATAACAAGTAAAATTACAATAAACAGAGCTAAAGAGTAGACCACAACAAAGATCTCCTTTCCATGCCTTCAACGCCTCCAACTCCACAAATTGGTGAGGTCGAATTGAAGCCAGAGTCGAGGGAAGATGAGCACTTGAGAGGAATCGTCGATCGGAGAAGCAAGCGTGAGCAAATCAAGTTTAGAAAGCTCAAATCACACTTAGAAAGATTTTAAGACTTGTTAAGAAGGGTTAATGGAGGTTCGTGAGGCATATTTATAACCCCTCACTCGATAGCTCCATCCAACGTGCATTTTTCTATCCGTTGGGGATGCCCGATCGCTTGACGATCAATCGTCGATCAATCGACTGATCGATCGCTGAGCGACCGAAGGCGTTCTACCACTTTTGGGCCACATTCAATCGATCGATCGATCGACCAAATTGGCTACTGCCAATTTTTGGCCTCGTTCGGTCGACCGAATTGGCTATTGCCAATTTTTGGCCTTGTTCGGTCGACCGAACCTGGGCTGAGGCTATTTTTTCCAGCCATCTTCTTGTGCGCTTCGTTTCCGAGTTCCGTTACCAAGTTTTGACTTGGATAACATAACAAATTGTCGTGGGATAGATTCCTAGAGTCATTTTTGCGAATTTTGTATTTCTCCGAACGAACTTCGCGCACGTATTGTAACCTCAACATGAAGTCAAAACTTCACAAATATATTAGTTTCATATTTGTTATCATCAAAATAGAGATCGAAGCCTAGGGGCAACCCTTGGGCCAACAATCTCCCCCTTTTTGATGATGACAAACAAAACATGAAATTTATCAATTCAAAGAGTACATTTGTGAGTTTTGATAAGCCATATAGATTACTAAACATAAGTTAACATATACTCCCCCTATCAATATGCATATCAAGCTTATAGCTCCCCCTATCTATATGCACCATAAAACAAATGTGACCTTATCTTTTCTCTCCCTTTTGACATCAATCAAAAAGGGCAAAAATTAAGGTACTAGCTATTAATGAGTTTATCGAGAAATCCGAGAAAAACCATAAATCCAAGTATCATCTACCACTATACTCATTCCTACTAATGTAAGCCTATAGAAGGCTAACATTGATAAGTCGCAAAGCCCAACTACAAGGCATTACAAAAGTGTGATGATACCTTGTAAAATGCAATTTTTCAAAAAACATGCAAATTTTAAAAACTTAACCGTGCCTTGTAGTTGGGCAGTTGAAAGTGCAACCGAGCTTTGTTTCTTTGAAAACCAAGAAACAAGACTCATCCCTAGAATTGATACACCCACTAGTACTTTTTCTATCGACTTTACATCTGGCAAAATTGGCATCCGAAAAACCAATTAAATCGAAAGATGCATTACGTGGATACAATAATCCTAATTCAACCGTGCCTTTCAAATATCTCAATATGCGTTTGACCGCACTTAAGTAAGATATTTTAGGGCAAGATTGCAACCTAGCACATGCACAAACACTAAACATGATATTGGGTCTACTTGCGGTTAGATAGAGAAGGCTACCGATCATACCTCGATATCATTTTTCATCTACCTTTACACCATCTTCATCTTTATCAAGCTTAATGGATGTGCTCATTGGTTTAGAGGCTATCTTGGCTTCATTCATTCCAAATCTCTTGATGAGCTCCTTTGTGTACTTGGCTTGATTTGTGAAGATCCCTTTGTTGGTTTGCTTGATTTGAAGGAGAGTTCTCCCGTCATGCTCATCTCAAACTCCTCTTGCATGCACTTTGCAAACCACTCACAAAGCAATTCATTAGTAGCACCAAATATAATATCATCCACATAAATTTGCACAAGCTAAAACCTTTTTATCATTTGTAATAAAGAGAGAGACATCGACTTTTCCAATGCTAAAACCTTGATCAATCAAAAAAGTAGAAAGCCTTTCATACCAAGCCCTAGGGGCTTATTTTAAACCATACAAGGCCTTTTTATGTTTAAAAATATAGTTTGGAAACTCAACTTTCAAAACCGGGGGGTTGCTTGACATAAACTTCTTCATCAATAAAACCATTCAAAAATGCACTTTTGACATTGATTTGAAAAAGTTTAAAATCTTTAAAACTTGCATAAGCTAAAAGCACGCGAATTGCTTCTAATCTAGTTACGGGAGCATAAGTTTCATTGTAATCTATTCCTTCTTCTTGATTATACCCTTGGGTCACTAACCTAACTTTGTTTCTAATGACTAGACCTCCTTCATCTAACTTGTTTCTAAACACCCATTTAGTCCCAATTACGGTTTATCCACTAGGTCTAGGTACTAAATCCCAAACATCATTCCTAACAAATTGATTTAGTTCCTCTTGCATGGCAATTATCCAAAATTCATCTTCTATGGTTTCCTTAATGTTTTTAGACTCTACTTGAGATATGAAAGCTATATATTGATAAATATTTTTGAGTTTAGAACGTGATACCACTCCCGTTGATGGTTCTCCAATGACTTGCTCAATTTGATGGTCTCTTATCAACCGGTTTCCTTATGGGAGAGGTGGTAGAGCTTCCTCTTCTTCTTCTTCTTCTTCTTCTTCTTCTTCTACTACTACTACTACTACTTCTTCTTCACCTTGAGGTAAGGTTGAGGATGAAGGCTCATCATGATGAGTTTCCTCATTGTTTTCATCCTCAACCTCCTTGTCATGAAATGTCAATTCCTCAAGTTCCTCACCTACATTCACAATCTTAATATTTCTAGAAGAATCATTAGTTTCATCAAACGTGACATTATAGATTCCTCAACTATCATAGTTCTACGATTATAAACTTTATAAGCTTTAGAACTAGTAGAATAACCTAGGAAAATAACCTCATCGGATTTAGAATCAAATTTTCCTAGATGTTCCTTAGTGTTTAAGATAAAACATTTGCATCCAAAAACTCGAAAATATCCCACACTTGGGATTCTATCATTCCAAAGCTCACAAGGTGTTTAATTAATTTTCGATCTTAACAAAACACGATTAAGCACATAACAAGAAGTATTTATGGCTTTGGCCCAAAAGTACTTAGGTAAATTATTTTCACAAAGCATGGTCCTAGCCATTTCTTATAAGGTTCTATTCTTCCTCTCAACCACCCCATTTTGTTGAGGGGTTATAGGGGAAGAAAATGTATGCTCAATACCTAATTCATCACAAAATTTGGAAATCTTTTCATTTTTAAATTCTCCTCCATTGTTACTTCTAATTTTCAAAATTGAAATTTCTTTTTCATTTATAATTCTCCTAGCAAACTTTTTAAAGAAATCAAAAGTTTTATTTTTCTTAGCTAGGAATAAAACCTATGTAAATCTCGAGAAATCATAAACCAAAACATAGCAATATAATTTTCAACCTAGACTTGCAACATCACAAGGACCAAAGAGATCCATGTGCACAAGTTCTAGTATTCTAGATGCACTAACTTGATTAATGCTATGAAATGAGGACTTAACTTGCTTTCCATGTTGACATGCATCACAAAGTTTATCTTCTTCAAATTTTATCTTAGGTATTCCTTTAACTAAGTCCCTTTTTGCTATTTCTTGGATGAGGTTCATGCCAGCATGTCCTAGCCTTCTATGCCACAACCAAGAATCATTTTCCATGGCAACTAAGCATCTAACATGTGGATTAGGCAAAACATTTAAAACTAGTGTGTAAATATTTTCTTGCATATTTCCAATAAACACAATATCATTATATGGTGCACTTTTAATGATGCATTTAGATACTTCAAAAATAACTACATAACCATTATCACATAATTGAGATATACAAATCAAGTTATGCTTTAACCCATCAACTAGTAAGACATTTTTAATGCATGAGTAGGGAAGTATATCTATATCACCAATGCCAATAATCTTACCTTTGACATAGTCTCCAAACGTCACATGTCCACCATCCTTTCTTGATAGGGTTGAAAAAAGATTGATATCACCCATCATGTGTTTTGAGCAACCGCTATCCAAAATTCATGTGCTTCTACTTGCTTGAGGATGCTTCTCCATGTACAAAGGAGAAGAAATAATTTTAGATAGCCTTATCACCAATGCCAACAATCTTACCAATGCCACCATCTTTTCTTGATAGGTTGCAAAAAGATTGATATCACCCGTCATGTATTTTGAGCAACCACTATCCAAAATTCATGTGCTTCTACTTGCTTGAGGATGCTTCTCCATCTACAAAAGGAGAAGAAACAATTTTAGATACCTATATCACCAATGCCAACAATCTTAACTTTGGCATAGTCTCCAAACGTCACATGTCCACCATCCTTCCTTGATAGGGTTGTAAAAAGATTGATATCACCCATCATGTATTTTGAGCAACCGCTATCCAAAATTCATGTGCTTCTACTTGCTTGAGGATGCTTCTCCATCTACAAAAGGAGAAGAAATAATTTTAGGTACCCAAATCTTCTTGGGTCCTTGAGTGTTAGTTATCTTAGGAACCCAAGTGAATCTAGCGTTGGGGTTCCTCTTAAGTGCACAATCTCTAGCAATATAGCCAAAAATACCACATGAAAAACAACTTTCATTAAATTTTCTTCTGCTATGTGTGTGACCAAGGAAATGTGCATGAGCATGATTGTTTGTAGTTTTTCTATCATTTACAACCTAGGCATGGCATTTTATAAGGTTGTCATTTTCTCATTTAGCATGCATAATTCCTTTTTAAAGTTAAGCATGCTATCATTCAAGTGCTCTACTTGATCACTCAAGAACTTGTTTTCATTTTCTAACATTTTATTGTCATTTTCTAAACTTTCTTTAACAATTTCAAAGACATGTTTTTCTTCCTTAAGGCTATCTACTTCTTTTCTTAAGGCATTGCATAAAAGTAACAAGTTGTCATTCTCAATTTCTAAAGATTTATTGTCCTTTTTAAGTTCTTTAAATTTATTTCTATTAGCATTGAATTCATCATGTATTTGATCAAATTTATTTTCTAGTTCTTCTTGCGTAAATGAAAGCTCACCAAAAATAAATTGCCATTTGGCCTACATTTGGTATCAGTTATTTCTAGAGAAATATAGAAAAATTATTTTTAGATGATTCTTGAAACTGCACCCTCACTGAAAAATCTAGGTTTCTCAGTACAAATATTGAAAAGTTTCATCAAGAATCTGATTTAAAATGAAATTTTGAAGTTAGATTTCGAAAACAAAAAGTATCACTTATTTGAAATATCAATCTTTCCGATACTTCATAGGATGTACACTTATTTGAAGACTAAAGGTTTTGGTGTCTTTAACATATTACATTGGGAATTCATTGAACCTAAGGATGATATGCATGCTTGGAGTGAAATGGATAAGAAAATGTCTAAGTATAATGTAGATGTCATGAATTATATACTTTGCACATTACCAAATGGCATCCTAGATAAAGTCATGCATTGCTCTTCGGCTTATGATTTATGGGCTAGTTTGAATATTTGATACGATCATGCTAAGACCGAAGAAATTGGTACGTTTAATGAAGGTAGTGATGACATTGGTCACTCACCTACTACTAATCTTGGTTTTGATGCCCATAGCTCTTCTAGTCAAAGGAGTAGCTCCAAGAGCCGAAAAAGGAAGGTAGTGTGCCATGCATGCAAGGAAAAAGGGCATGTGAAGAAGAATTGCCCTACCATAAAAAATAAGGCAAAGAAGAGGTCAAAAGCTTCTACATCATCATCCCATTCAAATGAAGCATCCTCTTATAATGACTATGAAGCTACTTCAAAAGTTTGCCTCATGAGTACAAATGATGAGGTACACTCTTTCCCTTCTAGTCATAATAATGATAATGATAGTACTAGCTCTTCTAGTTCATTCAATATGTCATATGAAGAACTAGTTGAGGAATGTCAAAAAATGTATGCCTTGCTTGTTAGAAAAGATAAGGAAAATAAAATGTGACACCCCAACTGAGGGTAGTGTGACCGGCCAGGGCCTACGTCCTGCCCTGTAGCCTATTGTCTACACTGACACCAAGAAAGCCAAGACACGTCGAGTAAAAAAAAATCTCAACATACTTTATAAAAAGTTTTCAAAGTCACAATCTATATGTTTTCCAAAACAAGTAGAAACATCAACATCAAAATAACCGAATGTTCAAGTAACACGTTTTACAATTCTTTTTCAATTGCAACTGTCAGTGCAGAAACAAAACTAAACACTACTAAGCACTAGTCTAAGACTCATGGACGCCGCTACGAGATATGGCATCGCCTCCCGCCCTCCAGCTGCACCATGTCGACATACTAAGTCACTGCTCATGCTCTGCAAAAATAAGAATAAACTGTGAGTCCACTTAGGACTCAGTGAGTGGCTCAAATGACCCTCCACATAAGCCTCAATCATGCATATATCATATAAGGCATCAAAGAAAATGCACAAGGAGGTAAAGTTTATTTCTAATGCGATTACCGACCGCAATGGGTCCATTTGTACCAACTGAATATGATAACTTGCCATCTCGGCTTATCAAGCCTTCGGCATCCGGTCCTTGGGCCTACTTATAGAATAATATCCCGGCTACAACCATCCCTACCATATCCGGTAGTATCATACTGGCCATTGGCCACATCATCTCAAGAAATAAGCAAACAATCCCAAGCCGTCGACTAGGATGGTCCACTAGTCTTCGGACACCTTCTAGGGTAAGGATAGCTAGTCCCACCCAACTGGGGTCTGACATCTAGCGGGCCTGCTGGCGCACCTCTAGACCCAATACTGGCCGAGCAGAGCATTGGTCATTTTCAACCTCCTTGCTCCTCGGCGGACCATCTCAAACACATCACACAATAAATATCCTAGAGTTTTCATATATATACACTTCGGGCCCTTGCCCGTATCTGGCCTAAGTCTGGCTACCGGGTCAACAATTTATGCCGCCCTTTCAATATATGAACACCTACGAGTTCTAAATTTCCAAAAGTATATAAGGAGTCATAGAAATATTATCGTCTCCTAACTAAGTTTCTATATATGCGCTATGAACGTCTAGTGACGCCTTACATGTTACTTATCCTTCTACACTGCCTTGGGTGAGAATTTCCATGTGTCGACCTTGGAATATCACCCAAGAACATTTAGGGCAGCATGAATAATCCAAAGGAAAATATTCAAATATGGCAACCTTCATCATATATGACCACAATGTATATATATACATAACAATTTTTATACTACCTTAGGAATATTAGCACAATAACGAACAACTATCTAGCATGGCAAGGTAGTAATGAATTTAAATAACATGTATGAAATACAAAACATGGTAACAATGTCAACATCCAAAGTTTAAGGATCTAATGCTATGAATGGTTATAAAACTAGCATTTCTACAATTCAAAATTTATCAAGCTACTTGCTAAGTTTTGTGTTCTTCCTAAGTATTGTCATATCTCTATGTATGATCCTTATAATCATGCAATTTTCATCTAAAGCTAATCTCTCCTCCTCTCCCTAACCTTGGCCGAACCATGAGCAAGGAAGACCTTGCTCGGCCATGGCCCTTGTGGTAGGAAAGAGGGAGGAGACTCTAGCTATACCTTTACCTCTTCAATTCCGCATACAACTTAAATACCAATGAACTAATTTACTTTCCCCTCACCCTTGGCCGAACCCTCTTCATGAGTTGTAGGGTTGTTCGACCACTTCAAGGGACTTCTAAGGAGGGCATACTTCATAATACGCGAGATGTACAAAGGGAACTACATCAATAGTGATATAAGGTCATCTAAGGGCCTTCTTGCTGTCAAGGGAATCGGGGAAAATTTTGGCATGACCTTTCCCCTTTTCCCATGACTTGGCAGCCCCAAGAACATGCAAAACAACGAAGAAAACAGTGAGATCCGACAAGAAACTTCATAAAATAGTGAACACACGTCGTTGGAAATCAAGATTCGGTCGGAAGAATCGCGAGAACTCAACCTATTTCATTTAGGGTTCGGCCACCCGCCTCCCCCAAGCTTCAAAAACATAACCACTCACCTAGGTTGCGGAGAAACAAGGATCGGGTGACGACGACTTGAAATTTTTTTGGCGACGACACGAATCCCGGATCGATCCAAGCCCCAAGCCTCCTCCTTGCTCCTTCTCCTCTTCTCCCTAGGCGGCCTTGTGCGACTCAAAGGGTGAGTCGCATGGCTTCAATAAGAGGGTTTTATTCCCTCATCCATCTTTCCAAATATGGCCTCAAGACTCACTTAACTCATACCCGAAACTCGACTAAACCCGAACTCAACTTGGGTTCCGACTCAACCCATAACATGACTCGAGTTAACTTAATTTAATGTATGATTTCATAAAAGGAAAGTTAATCATCCACATAGGTTTCATGAACCATTAGCCGAGTCATACCTTTTCACTCGAGACGATCCTGAGGCTCGACTCAACTACCCCCGGGTCCGGCGCGCTGCATCAAAACAGATTTTCATATAAGGAAACTTTTTCGGGTCTTACATAAACGGTTGAAAAAGGAAAATGAGATGCTTAATTCTCATTTGCATGAATCCAAACTAGAAATGAAAAATTGAAATCTAGGTCATTTGATTCATGCCATGATAATGTAGAACTTGAGCTTAAGGATTTGAAGCTTAAAAATAACAATTTAGAAAATGATAATTACATGTTAAAATCTCAATTACATGCATTGCATAAATCCATGAATGAATTGAAATGTGAGATTACTTTCTTGAATAAGAAAGTAAATGAATTAAAAAATGCTTCATTTCCTAAGAACACTAGAATAAAAAATACCTATGTAAAGAATGCCAATGTTCATCATCATTCTCATGTTAGGCATTCCACATTTAAGCCCCATGCTCATCATGCCTCCTATGTTAAGCATTCTAACATTAAATCTCATGTCCATGTTAAAAATGAAAAGAAAAAGTTTCATGGACATTGCTTTTGTTGTGGTGTTTATGGCCATGCTATCCATGAGTGTGCTTTTAAAAGAAATCCAAGTGTTGCTAGGATACTTTGGATTCCTAGGCCATCTAACCCCCAAGGACCCAAAGCCATTTGGGTACCAAAGGTTTCATGCTCTTTTGTAGGGGGAGCCACCACACAAGGGTAATGGAAATTGAAGAGTTGAAGTTGACCAAGAAATTGAAGGAAGGATCCTTGCATGGTTGCAACTTCAAAGTCTTCACTTAGACTAGATACCTTAGGTTAATTTAAGAATTGTCATCTAAATCACTTGGTATCATCTTCTATCTTGCATTGTTTTACCTTAGTTGAAGATTATGATACAATGTTTAGTTTGAGTTGTTTTCCCAGCTCTTGCTAAAGAGTTCTTTTGAAAAAGCTTTTGATTTTTGATTTTGATTTCCCGGTCTCTTCGGAGACCTATGTGGCCTGTAATGGGCCTAAGCGACCTTGCGGTTTTAAATCGTAGGCTAATTGTGATTTTCGGTTTCCAACCAATAGGAAGGGTTGGAGATCATATTTTTCAAAATTTTATATTTTGAGATCTCTTGATTCATTTTGTTATCATGAATGATTTACATGAAAATCAATCCATGCTATTTAGTGAAGTTGAATTTGGAAAATAATACTTGGTTTTTCACTTCGCTATTTAGTTTGATAGCTTGCATGTAAATTTGGTTTTATTTTCTATTAATAAAGTATACTTGCAAGTTAATGTAAATGGAAGGCTTATTAGAATAAAAAAATATTAGTTTGGATAAATCATCATGAATAAGATATAACTTTGATAAATTCAAATCTTAATGTTATACCTCAATGCTTAAGCTTAAATAATATCTCAATACTCATGATTAGAATTGCATGGTAAGCCCTTGAATTTTCATGAGTAGGTAGAATCTTAGCATTTAGGCAAATTTCATTAAATGAAACTTGCTCTAGGTTGATACTTACTATTAGAGATATTCCTTTAAGTCCAAACTAATTAAACATGTTTAGGGACCTTATCCCTCAAATGAATTCACATCTTAAGATCCCTTAGATTCATTTTGATATCATGTTAACCTCCTTAAAATGAATCTTTACTATCCAACATAGGTTAAGGTGTTTAAATGAAACTTTGCATTGAACCTTTGCTATTTAGTATGTTAGCTTGCTAGGTGGCATATAATTTCATTTTGATACTAATGAAGCCTACTTGCAAGTTAAGAAAGTGATAAAAATTGAAGGCTATGCTATCATGATGAAAATGAAAAGTAAATGACAAGTTTGGCAAACTTCTAAAGACTAAGGTATGAATTTGATTTTACAAAAATCTTAATATAATATTTGAATATTCATGCTTAAGTGATGTCTCTATATACTCATGACTGATTTTGCATGATAAATGTTTGAATTTTCATGAGTAGAAAAAATTTGGATAACTTAGGCAATTTCATGATATCTTGATTGAATGAAACTTGCTCTAGGTTAAAATTTCTTATTAGATACCTCATTTTGAGTAAAGACCAAATGAACATATTTAGATACACATATCACATGAGTCTAGATATTTAAAACTTGAAAATTCATGTCTAGATGATCAAATATAATTGGTATCTCACTTTAGGGGACTTAAGCTTGAAAAGTTGGACTCAAGTCAATAAATCGACTTGGGCATTTCATTTTAAGTCCAAACTTCATAAACGTGTTTAGGAATAAGTATGACATGTTTCCAAGCACTTAGAGTGAAAAATTCATATAGATATGGATAAAATGACATAAAGGTCAATTCATGCTTACCTCTTTTGAACCAAGTTGACCCAAGTCAACCAATTGACTTAGAGGTCTCATTTTCTATCCATATTTAAGGAACATGTTTAGATGTCCTCATGTTAGGTATCCATAGGTTTAAGATTGAAAAACCATGAGTAAATATTAAGATTGAAACTTAGCAAGTTTCATGATAACTAGCTTAGTTTTGAATGAAACCATGCTAGGTTGATATCTTGACTTAAGGATACAATTTTTCATTTTAAACATGACATACACTCTTTACACGACCATTATGTGGTGTCATAAAAGTTTGAATGAAAACATAACACTCTTTGAAAATAACTGAAATTTACGAAATTGCCATTTGGCCTACATTTGGTATCAGTTATTTCTAGAGAAATATAAAAAAAATCCTTTTTAGATGATTCTTGAAACTGCACCCTCACTGAAAAATCTAGGTTCCTCAGTAAAAATATTGAAAAGTTTCGTCAAGAATCTCATTTAAAATGAAATTTCAAAGTTAGATTTCGAAAACACAAAGTATCACTTATTTGAAATATCAATCTTTCCGATACTTTGATCTTTCTTCAAAAACTTCAAATGAAAATTCATGTATACCATTTAGATTCCATTTCTAATATCATTCACACAATTTCTTGAGTAAAATCATTCATAGGAATGATTTTGATATCTTGGTTGATAGCTAGAAATATCCATTTGTTTATTAAAATCAATATATGATGAAAAATTTGTTTATTAAAATCAATATATGAACTTAGAAAATTCATTTTGAGTTCAAACTTGATACATGCATTTCAAATGACCATTCATCATTTGGTATCAAGAATTTTCGTCCAAAAATAGGTATCAAAATTTTCGTCGAAAATATGATTTTGTATAAATTTAAAATTTTGATTTGTGAAAACTAGAAGTATATACCTTGACCTAAGTCAACAAAGTGACTTAGAAATTACATCTTAAGCCCAAACTGGATTCATAGACTTACACTCTCTCATGTTTGATGTCAAGATGCTAAAATATGAGAAAACATGAGTAGATAGCCAAATTTGATACTTAGCATTTTCATGGTTTCAAGCATACTTTGAATGAAATCATGCTAAGTTCATACATGCTTGAGAACATACATGATTTAACTTTGAATTCAAATACTTAGTTTTGAACATATCATGTATGAATTAAGTTTCATATTAAATATTTTGTTTTCCATCCCTTTGGTTGAGATTTTCATGTTTCATGAAAAATAATCTTTAGAGTCTCAACTTCATGAAAAAATATTTGTTTTTCATCCCTTTGACTAGATTAACTTTTCTTGCCCTATTTGATTGATGTCAAAATGGGGAGAAATGTATAAGAAAAAGGGGGAGAAAAGTATAGGAAAATTGGGGAGAAAATTATAGGTAAAGGGGAGGAAAATATAGGAAATCCATGCATATAGATAGGGGGAGTTTATTTTCATAAATATGCATGTTGATAGGGGGAGAAATCCCTTAGATGATATCCTCTATGCTTTAATGTATATATTTTCTTAAGGATGTTTGTCATCATCAAAAAGGAGGAGATTGTTGGCTTTAGGTTTTCAACCTTAGTCTTAATCTCGATTTTGATGATAACAAACATGGGACTAATGATTTTATTGAGAATATCTTTCAGGTTCCATATCAGTTAGCGTTCGATGTCCTCAATCAAAAATGTCGAAAGAAATCAGAAATTGGAAGGATATTGATCATCGCGCTCGGGTTCATCACAAAAATTTCTTGAAGATCGACGAGTACACCAAAGTCGCATTGGACGAGTCCAAATATCATATAGAATGTTGTCCAAGTTGATGCTCGTTGAAAGCCGGAACCCGAAAATGAAGTGCGGAAGAAAAAGGCTGAAGAAATCAAACTCAGCCTAGGTTCGGTCGACCGGGCGGTTGACCGAATAGTGTAAAAAATTGGCAGTAGCCAATTCGATTGACTGGTCGATCGATCGAACATTGCCAAAAACTGGCAGTGGCTACTTCGGTCGACTGATCGGTCGACCGACAGAGGCCAGAAATGGGCAATAGCCCTAGCGGTCGATCGATCGATCAATCAGATTGAGGATCGCGCAGTCACGCGACCCTGGCTCCACTGAGTCGGTCGACCGACTGGTCGACCGAATGTGGGATCGGTCGACCCCACGGAGAGAAGATGCAGCGGTCGGTGTGAGTGGTCGATCGGTCGGTCGACCGACCAATCGATCGAGCATCTACAACATATAGTTTTCTATCCGTTGAGCTGTCGTTTCTTCGTGAGGGTATAAATATACCTCATCTAACTCTTTTTAATCTTCTTCCTTGACTTCTACAAACTTTATTGGGCAATTAAAAGGAAGTTCTTGAGCCTTCCAAAGAACGATTGCAGCGCGCTCTGCTCTTCCGTCGAGTTTTTCTTCAAGCGTCGTCTGCTCCTCAACTCTGCTTCGACTCAAGATTCATCTTCTGGCAAGTTGGAGGTTCCAAGGCTTGAAAAAGAGCTTTTAATCTTGGTTTATTCTTATATTTTTTTATTGTAATTTTTATCTGTTATTTGAACTGTTGTATCTTGGATTTGGGTTTGTACGAAGATTGGTTGTTAGGTCTTCTTGTGTGAAAGTGGTTACCTTGTTGTGAAGGTGTAAAATCACTTGTGTAAACTTAGTGTTTACTAGGATTAGTTTAGTTGTCCCTTAGGGTTGAGGTGGAAGAGTGCTTTCGGTAAGAAGGCGGAGACTTCCGGGTGTGGAATTGCCTTAGGTCGAGAGTGCGACTCTTCGGGTCAAAGTCCTCATTGTAGGGGAAACGAGAATTAATCTAGTAAACCTAGTTTGGAAATCCTAAGCGGGGTGCTTAGGTAGTGGAGTAGGCATTGGGGTCGAACCACTATAAATTCTCGTGTTTGCATTGATTTATTGAATGTTTTAATTGCTTTACTATTTATCGCTTCCGCATCTAATGATCGAATTATAAATTGCCTAAACAATCTAAAAAAATGACTAAAATTGAATTTAGACTAATTAATTTAGATAACATACTATTCACCCCCCCTCTAGTGTTGCGTTTCTCCAACACCCGGTTTTGTAGCAATTGAAGCATGTCTAGCCTCCTTTTCCTTTTCTCATACCGCCCCTCATGAAGTTCATTAACCTCCTTGCCATCATCGCCAATTCTTCAAAATCGTCATCTCCTTCTCGGATGACGGGAGTTCTTCAACCCGGTGTGACGCTTTTAAGGCAATGGTCTTGCCTTTCGGGACATCTTCCTCCTTGTACTGCTTCATATGGGTCTCATGTGTCATGAGAGACCCACTGAGCTTGGTGAGCTTCAACGTCCACAAATCCTTTGTTTCCATGATTGCAATCACTTTTGGCTCCCAAGCTTTCGGAAGGGAACAAAGGAGCTTCCTTACCTTCTCCTCTTCTTTTTTGTCTTTACCAAGGTTAGCTAAGCCATTTGTAATATTTTGAAATCTAGCATACATGACATCAATTCATTCATGCGATAACATTTTAAATATTTCATAATCATGCATGAGGAGGTTTATCTTAGATTCCTTAACTTGTGAAGTGTCTTCATATGTGGTCTCTAGGACACTCCAAAGTTCATAGGCCGACTTACATGTAGAAATCATATTAAACTTATTTATAGATAGGCCACAATATAGTTCATTGATGGCCTTGGCATTTGCATTAAAGAGTCTAATTTCTTCCGGACTCCACTCATCCGTATCCTTAGTTGGTTGTTTGTACTCTACTTGGATCATCCTCCATACATCCATGCCTAATGATTGAAGGAAACTGTTCATGTGTATCTTCCAATAGGCATAGTTGTTTCCATTAAATAGTGGTGGAGTATGAGTAGAGGATCCTTAAGCTAGTTGCATATCGCAAGATATTCTAAATTGTAGGGTAGATGGTTCAATCTAATCATACGACCTTGCTCTGATACCAGTTGTTGAACAAATAACACACTAGAAGAGGGGGGGGGGGGTTGAATAGTGTTTGGTTAAAACTACGTTAAATTCAATTTTATTTCCGAATGCAACCAAGTCGACGTGCTACTAGTTTTTGATGCTTAGCGAGTAATAATAGCAATTAACAATAATCAAACAAAGCAATGCAAACACGAATAATTATAGTGGTTCGACCAACCGCCTACTCCACTACCTTGGCTCCACACCAAGGATTTCTAACCAAATCCTTTATAGACTATGTGTTTCCATTTAATTACAACCGATGACTCATTTCTCAACCCTTTGAGAATGCCTCAAACCTATTCACCTAGGCAAAACATAATTCTACAAAGAAAACCCTAAGTTGTTTAACCTAGCACACCTAGCAAGCTAACAATGAAAAATCAAGTTCAAATAACAACTAAATTACAATAAAATGAGCTAAAGAGTAAACCACAACAAAGAGCTCCTTTCCAAGCCTTCAACGCCTCCAACTCCACAAAATGGTGAGGTTCAATTGAAGCCAGAGTCGTGGGAAGATGAGCACTTGAGAGGAATCATCGATCAGAGAAGCAAACACGAGCAAATCACACTTAGAAAGCTTTTAAGACTTGTTAAGAAGGATTAATGGAGGTTGGTGAGGGGTATTTATAACCCCTCACTCGGCAGCTCCACCTAGTGAGCATTTTTTTGCCCGTTGGGGACGCCCGATCACTTGTCAGTCGATCGTCGGTCGATCGATTGATCGACCACAGAGCGATCGAAGGCGTTCTGCCGCTTTCGGGCCACATTTGGTTGACCGACCGATCGATCGAATTGGCTACTGCCAATTTTCGGCCTCATTTAGTTGATCGATCGATTGACCGAATTGGCTACTGCCAATTTTTGGCCTCATTCAGTCGATCGACCAGTCGACCGAATTGGCTACTGCCAATTTTTGGCCTTGTTTGGTCGACCGACCGGTCTACCGAACATGGCTGAGGTTGTTTTTTCCAGCCATCTTGCGCACTTCATTTCCGGGTTCCATTACCATGTTTTGACTTGGATAACATTACAAAATGGCTTGGGATAGATTCCAAGAGTCGTATTACATAAAATATAATCCTAACTCTAGATTTTCTACTCGCTCGTTTTCGAAGCCATTTTTGCTGATTTTTGTATTTCTCCGAACGAACTTCGCACGCGTATCGTAACCTCAATGTTATACCCAAAAATCCTAAAATAATATTTTATTCCTTAGTAGGGGACCATGGGCCCAAGTTAGCGCTGATTGGCATAGAGTCACGGAATTTAATTCGGGTAAACTTTTTATATGAAAAATTTAAAAAAATATATTTATTTTATTTCTGTGATTTAGCATGCTAGGATGATATAGGGTCTCAAGATGAATTTAGCGGTTCAATTGGAACTCGAATCGGAGTTAGAATGGGTTAGATACGGGCTAGTTTAATTGGATAATTTATGTGGGGGCATTTTGGTCTTTTGGACCAAACAGGAGACTATAAAATAGAACCTGAGGCGTGTGGCCAGGGGTTTTCCACACGCCACTTGAGGCTCAAGGAGGAGGATAGAGAGGCATTGCCGAGAGGAGGAGGAGGAGTTCCGGTGCCGGATTTTGCAAGATCGCCGGTGTTCAACGTAGGAAGATCCCTAGCTTCTTCTTCCTTCCTGGTTTCTCCAAAATAGGTGAGTGGATGAGCCTTCTTTTCCTCTTTTCTTCATCATCCATGCCGCCCCTATGTCATGGGATTCTTGTCATTTTCATTGGGTTTTTCGCGAATCGGATTGGTTGATTGCGTTGATAGTTTTATCATGATCGCAACGATTTTATCGGATTAAAGTTTGGGCAATTGGCCGCCCCTTACCTATCGGTGAAATGGCCACATTAGAGGGGGTGAATAGTGTGTTAACTAAATTTGTCGCCTAATTTCAATATTAATCTTTTCTTATATTACTTAGGCAATTCACGATTGAATGACTAAATGCAGAAACGATTAACGATAAAGCAATTAACACATGCAATATATCAATTCTAACACAAGGATTTATAGTGGTTCGGCCTCAATGCCTACTCCACTACCTTAGCACCGTGCTTAGGATTTCACACCCAAATCCACTAATTTATGAGTAGCTTATAATTGAGGACTTTATACCGAAAAGATCCTACACTCACCTCGAAGGCACTTCCACACCTGGAAGTATCCCGCCTTCCTACCGAGTGGGCTTTCCCACCTCAATTCCTAAGACATACTCCTAACTTAGTTTACACAAGTGGTTTTACACCTTCTATACTAAGGATACCACTCAATCACAAGACCTAACACTAGGTCTTCTTACAAGCTCAAGTAAATCAATTCAAAACAAAATAAAAACACTTTAATCACAAGAAGAGAGTAAAGAGGACTTATCTCAATAAGAGCTCCTCTTCTTCTTGAGCCTAGCACCCTTGATGAGCCCTCCAATGAAGAGCACTTGAAGATGAGGGATCAAGAGCTAGGTTTGAAGGATTTGATCAATGAGGAGCTTGGAGGATGCTAAAGATCACTCTTTGAGGTTTATGAGCATCATTCAAGGCTTAGAAGAGATTTTGGGGTGGGTATTTATAACCCCCCAAACAAAATGGCTTGTCAACTTGCGTATTTTTGCCCGTTGTCGACGCCCGGTCGCTTGCCGATCGATCGTCGGTCGACTGACCGAGCGACCGTCGAGCGACCGAAGGCAATCTGCTTCTTTTGGGCTCACTTCGGTCGATTGAATTGGCTACTGCCAATTTTTGACCCTATTCGGTTAACCGAACCTAGGCTGAGCTTGATTTTTTTAGCCTTCTTCTTGCGCGCTTCATTTCCGGGTTCTGGCCTTCAAAGTGCGTCAACTTGGAGAGCTTTCCATGTGTTCTTTAGACTTGTCCAAGACGTCTTCGGTGCACAATTTACCAATTTTTTTGATATTTCCGATCGAGGACATCGATGTTGGCTTAAGGTTTTCAACCTTGGTCTTAATCTCGATTTTGATGATAACAAACATGTAACTAATGTTTCTAGCCCTTATTTCCATAGATATGCATGTTGATAGGAGGAGAAATCCCTTAGTTGATATCCCTTGTGCTTTAATATATATATTTTCTTAAGGATGTTTGTCATCATCAAAAAGGGGGAGATTGTTGGCTTATGGTTTTCAACCTTGGTCTTAATCTCGGTTTTGATGATAACAAACACGGAACTAATGTTTCATTGAGAAAATCTTTCATGTTCCATATCGGCTAGCGCACGACGTCCGCGATCAGAAAAATCAGAGAAATCGGAAAATCAGAAGGACGTTGGTCGACGCGCTATTCAAGAAGTTAGAATTTAGGTTTAGAGTGTCTAGATATGTTGTTTATCCTCTTTATGATGCAAAGAACCCTAAAACCAAACCCGAAACCCGAAACCCAAACGAGTAGAAAAACCCAAGCAAAATACCAATCTGCCCAGTCTAGTCTAGGTTCGATGGACCGAATGCTGCCAAAAACTGGCAGCAAGCAATTCGATCGATCGGTCGGTCGACCGAGGTGGGCCAAAAAGTGGTAGTGTGTGCATCAGTCGATCGGTTGGTTTACCGAACTACGGATGAAAAGAATCGCGAGTGCATCGGTTGACCGATCGGTCGACCGAATTACGGATCGCTCATCTCGTGACTTTGGCAGTCGACCCTCTGGTTGACTGATCACTACGATTTATTCACAGAAGGCGTAGAGGTCGCAGGCGGTCGATCGGTCGGTTGATCGACGATTGACCGACATGCGACCGAACGACGAAAATAGCTAGTTTTCCGCCCGTTGACGCGCTGTATCCGTTGTAGGGTTATAAATACCCAAACCTAGACTTCCTTAAACAACTTTTGATCACTCCTAAACTTCATTGAGCCATCCTTGATCAATCCTGAGATTTCATTGATTCATCATCAAAGGCATCAAGAGGAAGCTAGGAATTTTGTTGTGGATCTAAGTACTTCATTGTTTGATTTATTGCTCCATTTATTGTTGTATTTTTGATTTATTTCATTGTATTTGAGATTGTAAGAAGATCTAGTGTTAGGTCTTGTGTGTAAGTGGCTACCTTGGTGAAGAAGGTGTAAAACCACTTGTGTAAACATAGTTTACTAGGATTAGTTGAGTTGTCCCTTAGGTTGAGGTGGAAGAGTACGTGCTCTCGGTAAGAAGGCAGAGACTTCCGGGTGTGGAAGTGCCTTAGGTTGAGAGTGAGACTCTTCGGGTCAAAGTCCTATTTGTAAGGGAAACGATTTAATCTAATAAACTAAGTTTGGAAATCCTAAGCGAGGTGCTTAGGTAGTGGAGTAGGCATTGGGGCCGAACCACTATAAATTCTTGTGTTTGCATTGATATTCTGTTTGTGCTTAATTGTCTTATTTTTGTTTCCGCATCTAGTCGATAAATAGCGATTTGCCTAAATAGTCTAAGAAACGATTAAAATCGGAATTAGGCAATAAGTTTTAGATAACATACTATTCACCCCCCCTCTAGTGTGCCATTTCACCCAACAATCGAGTGCTAACCGATATGGAACCTGGAAATATTTCTCAATGAAACATTAGTTTCATGTTTGTTGTCATCAAAATCGGGATTAAGACCAAGGTAGAAAACCTTAGGCCAACAATCTCTCCCTTTTTGATGATGACAAATATTCTTAAGAAAATATATCTATTAAAGCACAAAGGATATCAAACATGAAATTTCTCCCCCTATCAACATGCATATCTATGAAAATAAACTCCCCCTATCTATATGCATGATTTTCCTATATTTTCTTCCATTTTACTTATATTTTTCTCCCCCTTTTAACATCACTCAAAAAGGGCAAGAAAAGTCAATCTAGTCAAAGTTGACTCTGAATTTTTTTTTCATGAAACATGAATATCTCAACCAAAGGGATGAAAAACACATATTTGATATGAGACTAAATCATACATGATAACAAAAAGTGATAACTAATGTCCAAATCCGAAAATCATGTATAAGCTCAAGTATCAATATTTTCAAGTATCGGTCAAAATATCAAAAATTATTTTAGAAATGATTTTTCTCGGGAAATAGTGAGAGCGATACCAAAAACTTGAACTTAACATCATACATGAGGTCTTATTTGAAAATTTCAACGAAAATCCAAAGTATCGAGAAATGAGCACTTGGAAAGAACGATACTTTAAAGTGTCAAAATTCAATTTCAAAAATTCATAACAAATCATATTTATACTCAAGATTTTTGAAAATTTTTATGCCATAAACTAGATATTCCAAGGAAGATGCAGATTTAAGAATCAACCAAAAATCATTTTACTGCATTTTTCTAAAATTCGTTAAGTTTTAGTGGCATTTTCGTAAATACTTGGAATTTTTTCAAACGTTTCCAAATTTCACTCAGAATTTGCAGATACAAAGATATGGTCATCTAAAGTATGTATATCAAGTTTGAAGTGAAAATAATATCGTTTGATCAAAATATGAACTTAGCACGGTTTCATTCGAAATGAGCATGAAAACATGAAAATGGATTTGCTATCTACTCATGTTTTCTCTAGCTTAGACGCTTGGACATCTAACATGACTGAATCTAAATATGTTTGTGAAGTTTGGACTCAAAATGAGATTTCTAAGTCAAATTATTAACTTAGGTCAAACTTTTTCAAGTTTTGAGTTCCCTAAGGTGAGCTAGTTATCATTTTTCTCATTTACATATGATTTTTCAATTTTAGCCACATGTAAGTAGATCATGAGTAAGCTCAAACATGTTTATCAAGTTTCAACTTAGAATGAAGTCTCTAAGATGAAATTCTACTTAGAGCACATTTCATTCAATCTAGATGACATGAAATTGCCTAAATATCAAAATTTTATCTACTCATGAGATTTCAATCAATTATCATGCAAAATCATTCATGAGCATAGAGAAATCATTTTATCAAGAAAATAGAGGTGTTATACAAAAATTTTGCCAAAATAAAACTCATACCTCATTTCTTGAGAAATTACACAATTTTCATTTTCTTTCCCAATTTTATTTAGCCTTCCAAATTTACCACTTTCTCTTGCAAGTGGGCTTCATTAGCATCATAATAAAATCATATACCAACTAGCAAGCTAACATACTAAATAGCAAAGGTTTATTGCAAAGTTTTATTTAAAAATCTTAATTAACCTATGCTAGATAATAGAGATTCATTTTAAAGGAATTATCATGATATCAAAATGAATCAAAGATATCTTAAAATATGAAATATTTGAAAATAAGATCTCTAAATATGTTTAACTAATTTGGACTTAAAAAAAGTTCTCCAATAATAGGTATCAACCTAGAGCAAGTTTCATTCAATGAAATTTCCCTAAGTACTAAAATTCTACCTATTCATGAGAATTCAAGGGTTTAACATGCAATTCTAGTCATGAGTATAGAGACATAATTTAAGCTTAAATATTGAAGTATAATACTAAGATTTTGAATTAATCGAAGTTATACCTTATTCATGATAATTTGACAAACTTACCCTTTTCTTCCTAGTTATTAGTCTTCCTTAAATACTTATAACTTGCAAGCAAGCTACACTAATGTTTTAGAGAAAATATAGCTACTTAGCAAGCTAACCAAACCAAAAAGCAAAGAGAAGCATCAAGTATCATTATCAAAGTGCATCTTTGCTAGATAGTTTGAAATTCGTTTTAAATGAAATCAAGTGATACCAAAACGAATTTTAAGAGATCACAAAAATAATAAATATGAAAACATGATCTCCAACCATTCCAAATGGTTGAAAACCGAAAGGCCACAATAAGCCTACGATTTAGAACCGCAAGGTCGCATGAGCCCGTTATAGACTACATAAGTCTCCGAAGAGACCGGGAAATCAAAAAATAAAATCATTTTATAAAACCATATTAAGAGCGGATAAAATCAACTCGAATAAACAAGCATCATATACTCCAACTTTAAGATGACAAGAAATATAAAGGAGGTGATACTAAACATACCTAGATGCCAATTTTCATGCATATGGCATCATGATGGCTTGAACTTGCAACCAAAGATGGATTCTTTAGTGAAGTTGTCACACCCCGACTGAGGGTAGTGTGATCGGCCAGGGCCCACATCCTGCCCTTTAGCCTACTGTCTACACTGACATCAAGAAACCAAAATATATCGACTGAAAGAAACTTAACATACTTTATAAAAAGTTTAAAAGTCACAATGTATAAGTTTTTCAAAACAAGAAGAAACATCAATGCCAAATCCAAATGGTCAAATATCAAGTTTTACAATTCTTTTCACTTACAACTGTCAGTGCAGAAATAAAACCAACATAACTAGGACTAGTCTAAGACTCATGGACGCCGCTACGAGATATGGCACCGCCTCTGCCCTCCAGCTGCATCATGTCAGCCATCTCTGAACCTCAGTACACCTTCTGAGTCCAATCTGAAATCGTTCTCTGCATCACCTCTTTGTACCAGGTCCTTGGTCAGTGCACAAAAGACATCTTCCCCCTGCGCGGCACGCAGCATGTCCACAAGTGTGGACTGTACCCGCAGGTGGGCCACCAGGGCACCTAAAGCTGACACTGATAAGGTTGCACCCCCATCTAAACATAAAGCCAACTCTCGAGCTAGAGGCCTCTGCTTAGCTTCCAAATGGGCCAAACTGCCCATGGATTTTCTGCTCAGCACATCTGCTACCACATTTGCTTTCCCCGGATGATACATAATGGTGCAATCATAGTCCTTTAGGAGCTCCAGCTACCTCCTCTGCCTGAGGTCCAGCTCCTTTTGGGTAATCAAGTACTGGAGACTCTTGTGATGTCTGCCGCAAGTTTCCCCGTACAAGTAGTGCCTCCAAAGCTTCAGTGCAAAGGCCACTACTGCTAGGTCATGCATCAGATAGTTCTTCTCATGAACTTTCAACTAGCGAGACGCATAAGCAATCGCTCTGCCATACTGCATCAAGACGCAGCCCAGACCAACCCGAGAGGCATCACAGAAAACCACAAACCCTCTTGAGCCTGAAGGTACAGCCAACACAGGTGCAGATGTCAAACATGCCTTGAGCTTTCGAAAGCTCGCCTCGCATTTGTCATCCCAAACGAATCTGACCTTCTTTTGGGTCAACCGAGATAGAGGGGCTGCAATTCTAGAGAAATTCTCCATAAACTTCCGGTAATAGCCGGCCAACGCAAGAAAACTGCAGACCTCGATCACACTAGTCGGCCGCTTCCAGTTCTGAACCACTTCAATCTTGGCAGGATCTACCCTTATTCCTTCCTTGGACACTACATGGCCCAAGAACCCTATACTTTTCAACCAAAATTCACACTTGGAAAATTTGGCAAACAAGCGGTGCTCTCTGAGGGTTTTCAAGACCATTCTCAGGTGCTTAGAGTGCTCTTCGTCACTCTTGAAGTAAACCAAAATGTCGTCAATGAAGATGATCACAAAGCTGTTCAGGTACTCCTTAAATACTCTATTCAATAGGTCCATGAAGGTATCAGGTGCATTTGTTAGGCCAAAGGACATCACTAGGAACTCATAGTGATCGTAGCGAGTCCTAAAGGCTATCTTTGGCACATCGCAGTCCCGAATTCTCAACTGATGGTATCCGGACCTCAGATCTATCTTTGAAAACCATTGACCCCCTGCAGCTGGTCAAATAGATCGTCTATCCTCAGCAGTGGGTAGCGATTCTTATTAGTCACCTTGTTCAGCTGCCTATAATCAATGCACATGCGCATCGATACATCCTTCTTCTTCATGAAGAGAACCGGTGCACCCCAGGGTGACACACTCGGCCAGATGAACCCCAGGTCTAGCATTTCCTGCAATTGCACCTTTAGCTCTCTGGTTTCGGCTGGTGCCATCCTGTAAGGGGCAATAGAAATTGGTTTCACTCCGGGCTGCAGATCAATGCAAAAATTGACCTCCCTACTGGGCGGCAACCCTAGCAATTCCTCGGGAAACACATCAGGGAATTAACAGACCACGAGGGTTCCGCTAACATGCTTTCCTTCACCCCCTTCCTCCTCCGCCATAGATACAAAGGCCAGGAAAGGTTGGCAGTCGCCCCTAAGCAATTGAAGAGCCTTTAGGGCTGAGATGACCCGTATCAGCTTGCTACCTCCCTCTCATTGGAAGATGAATTACGACATCCCAGACTTATTAAACATTACTGCTTTGGCTCTACAGTCCAACATTACGAAATGCTCTACCAGCTAGTCCATGCCAAGGATGACGTCAAGCTCAAGAGTGGGTAGGAGTGTCAAATCTGTGCTCAGCACATGGCCGCATATGAGCACTTCACACCCTTGATAAATTGAGGTTGCTAAGATTGCATTGCCCGTAGGGGTTGATACCATTAATGGCCCATCAAGCATAGAGGGTGCCATTGGCAGCTTTGTAGCAAATATGACAGGCACAAATGAGTGCATGGCACCCGGATCAAATAATACATACGCAGCAGACGAACATACTAAAATAGTACCTATCACCACTGCTTTGGAAGCCTCTGTCCCATCACGGTTCATAGCATATACCTGCGCAGGCGGCCTCTCTGAATAACTGGTATGCGACCCCTTATTCTGAGTCTGTCCTCTCGGTGCTACTGACCCTACTAACATAGGTGCTTTACCCCTTGACTACTCAGGCTTATGACCAGTTTCCTCAGGGCAGTCCTTCTTGAAACATCTGACTTGACCGCACTTGAAGCAAGCATTAGTGCGGTTAAGGCAGGACCCTCAATGCCTCCGACTACAGTTGCCACACTGCGGCACCTCAGATCTCTGAGGACCCCCTCCTGACACTGCTGGCCTCACTGACCCGGTCCCTGGGCCCCCATGGCCCCGGTTGCCATTCTTCCCCTGGCTTTGCTGCTGCTCTGCTGTGGGCATTGACCCCTCGGAGTGCCAAGGTCGACTACCAGAACCCTATGACCGAAACTTCTTCTTAGCTGGCCCGTCATTTCTCTCGAATGGCACCAAAGTTTCTTTCCGCATGGCTTCATCCACTACCCAAGCCAGTGTAGATTCCTCGGTATAATGAATAAGCCTGCCAATTTGTGGTCTCAATCCTGCCACGAACCTCTTGACCCTAGCGGTCTCAATCACCACTAGGGTGGGATGGTACTTGGAGAGACGATTAAACTCCATCTCATACTCCGACACTGTCATGTCACAAGACCTGCGCAGCATCTCAAGGTCCCGTGCCCGCTTATCACGAACACTCATTAATACATGACATGCTCATGAATGCCAAAATCACTCGGCCCAAGCCAGCCCTATAGAAAACAATACATTAATACGACCCAACCCGGCCCAAACCTAGCAATCATACAAGTCGGTCTCTAGAATCTATCTAGCAAGCCTTCTACCCAGGCCCTCTCTGGTTGGGTATGGCCCACCCAACCAAATCCACTCGGGTCTAAGGTTAGTGTGGCTCCCCTTGGGTCTAATGTCAACGTGGCTCACTCACGCAATATCAAGACCCAAAATCCACTCGCCGAGTCGGGACCAACTTGCCAAGTCGGTACGCTTCTCAGCTCTGCCATCTCTCATCCACAAGCACAACCACAATCAATATCCATGCACAGTACACACAAGTACATAAAGAATATTTTCTACCGACAACCGGGGTACGCGTCTACGCGCCCCAACTCGACCCACTCTTGGGTCTAACCTCTTGTCTCTATGTTTCATCGCCCAATTTACTGCCACTGCCGCTCAGTGCAACATTGGGAGCCTCCATTACACTATCACAGAAAAGAAAAAAGTTTCCTATCACATAATAAATTTTTAACATAAGCTTTAAAAAGTTACTAACCGCAAGGTGCGCTGAGTACAGGAGTGGTTCTCCAATCTTGTAGCATAGCTATATCGTATGTCGGCACGCTAGCATATGTCTCATACGGTACCCAACACTGAGTCATAGACAAGACCTAACCTAGTGCTCTGATACCAATTTTGTCACACCCCGACTGAGGGTAGTGTGACCGGCTAGGGCCCACATCCTGCCCTGTAGCCTACTGCCTACACTGACATCAAGAAACCAAAACATATCGACTGAAAGAAACTTAACATACTTTATAAAAAGTTTGCAAGTCACAATGTATATGTTTTTCAAAACAAAAAGAAACATCAACGTCAAATCCAAATGGTCAAATATCAAGTTTTACAATTCTTTTCAATTACAATCGTCAGTGCCGAAATAAAACTAACATAACTAGCACTAGTCTAAGACTTATGGACGCCGCTACGAGATATGGCACCGCCTCTGCCCTCCAGCTGCACCATGTCGACACCAAGCTACTGTTCATGCTCTACAAAAATAGAAATAAACTGTGAGTCCACTTGGGACTCAGTGAGTGGCTCAATTGAATCTCCACTTAAGCCTCAGTCATGCATATGTATATATTACAAGGCAATAAAGGAATAAACAAGGAGGTAAGGTGTGTTTCAAATACAACTACCGACCCTCAACGGATCCATGAGTATCCATTGTACATGATAACCTGCCACCTTGGCTTGTCACGCCTCTGGCATCCGGCCCTTGGGCCTACTCATAGCAATATATATATATATCCTGGCTACAGCCGTCCCTACCATATCAGGTAGTATCATACTGGCCATCAGCCACATCATCTCAAGATGCAAGCAAACAATCCCGGGTCGTCGACTAGGATGGTCACTCGTCTCCGGACACCGTCTGGGGTAAGGATAGATAGTCCCACCCAACTGGGGTCTGGTACCTAGCGGCCCCGCTAGCGCACCTCTAGACCCAACTGCCCGAGCTGAGCATTGGTCATTTTCGACCTCCTCGCTCCTCGGCGGACCATCTCAAGCACATTACACATTCAATATCATAGGGTTTCCATATATATATATATACCTCGGGCCTTTGCCCGTATCTAGCCATGTCCGGCTACCGGGTCAACAATTCGTGCTATCCCTTTTAGTATATGTGCACCTACAATCTCTAAGTTTCCAAAAATATACAATCACCTTACATGTTAACTAGCCTTCAACACTGTCTTAGGTGAGAATTTCCATGAGTCAACCTTGGAATACCATCCAAGAACATTTAGGGCAGTATACATAATTTAAATAAAAATGCTCAAATATTACATAATTCATCATATATAACCATAATGCACATACCTAACAATTCTTATACTACCTTAGGAATATTAGCACAATAAGGAGCAACTATCTAGCATGGCAAGGTAGTAATAAATTTAAATAACATGCATGAATTATAAAACATGGTAACATTGTCAACATCCAAGTTTAAGGATCAAATGCTAAGTATGGTTACAATCTAGCATTTCTACAATTCAAATCAATTAAGCTACTTGGTAAGTTTGATGTTTGTCCTAAGTATTGTCATATTCCTATGTGTGATCCCTAAGATCATGAAATTTCCATCTAAGGCAAGTCTCTCCTCCTCTCCCCAACCTTAGCGAACCATGAGCAAGGGAAACCTTGCTCGACCAAGGTCCTTGGGTAGGGAAAGATGGAAGAGACTTTAGCTATACCTTGTCTCTTCAATTCCACATACTTCTTAAATACCAAGGATCAACTTACCCTTCCCCTCACCCTTGGCTGAACCCTCTCCATGAATCTTAGGGTTCATTCGGCCACTTCAAGGGGCTTTAAAGGGGACATGCTTCATATTACGTGAGGAGTTCAAGGGACTACATCAAAATAGCGGTATAAGGGCATCTAAGGGCCTTCTCGCCATCAAGGGAATAGGGGAAAATTTTGGCATGACCTTTCCCCTTTTCCCATGACTCGGCAGAACCAAAAATATGTAGATCAGCGATTAAAATAGCGAGATCCATCAAGAAACATCATAAAAGAGTGAGTACATATCGTTGAAATCATGGTTCGTCGAGAAAAATCGTGAGAACTCGACCTATCATCTAGGGTTCAGCCACCCACCTCCCCCAAACTGTTAAACCCTTAACCACTCACCTAGATCACCAAGAAATAAGGATCGGGTGACTACGACTTGAGAATTTTTGGCGACGACGCGAATTCCGAATCTATCCAAGCCCCAAGCCCCCTCCTTGCTTCTTCTCCTCTTTCTCCCTTGCGGCCTTGTGCGACTCAATGGTTGAGTCGCACGGCTGCCATATGGGGGGGGTTTTATCCCCTCAACCATCTTTCCAAAGATGGTTTCAAGGCTCACTTAAGTCATACTCGGAACTCGACTAAACCCGAACTCGACTCGGGTTCCGACCCAACCCATAACATGACTCGAGTTAACTTAATTTAAGGTATGATTTTATAAAAGGAAAGTTAATTATCCAAATAGACTTCATGATTCATTAGCCGAGTCATAACTTTTCACTCGAGGCGATCCTGAGGCTCGACTCGACTACCCCCGGGTCTGACGCGCTGCACCAAAATAGATTTTTATATTAGAAAACTTTTTTCGAGTCTTACAGAAGTCCATGGTCAACTTCAATTCTTCAATTTCCTTTACCCTTGTGTGGTTGCTCCCACTACAAAAGAGCATGAGACCTTTGGTACCCAAATGACTTTGGGTCCTTGGAGGTTAGAGGACTTAGCTGCCCAAAGTGTCTTAACACCACTTGGGTTCATCTTAAATGCACAATCATATATAGCATGTCGGTAAACACCACAACAAAAATAATGATATTGAAATTCTTTCTTTTTGTCATTTTTGTGAACATGAGGTCTAAAGTTAGAATGCTTGACATGAGGATGATGTGTATGAGCATTCTTAGAAGATACATCTTTCTTTCTGGGATTTCTAAAAGATTAAACATTAGATAAATTACTAGTTTTCCTACTCAAGAAAACAACCACATTTTTCAAGACATTAATGAATTTGTTTAGGGCTTGCATTTGAGATTTCATCATACGATTCTCATTTTTCAATGTCTCATTCTCAAATTTGAAATCATTCTTCAAATCATTATCTCTAGATTTCATTATAGATTTCAAACATCATTTTCAAGTTTCAAAGCTTTAAACTTAAGTTCTAAATTATTATGGCATGAATCAAATCATCATGAATTATTATGGCATGAATCATTTTCTAGTTTTAATTCATGCAAATGAGAATTAAGCCTTATATTTTTTTTCTTCAACATTTTATTCTCCTTATCTTTCTTAACAAGCAAGGCATACATTTTCCTACACTCATCTAATAATTCATCATAAGGCATATCATGAGAATAGATGAGTTAATACTATCATTATCATTATCATGACTAGATGAATAAAAGTGTACCTCATTATTTGCATCCATGAGGCTAAATTTGGAAGTAACTTCATAGTCATGGCTAGAGGGCGCTTCAAGTGAGTGAGAGGTGGAGGTGGAAGCACTTGACATCTTCCTTGCTTTGTTCTTCATGCTTGGGCAATTTTTCTTCACATGCTCATTTTCTTTGCAAGCATGACAAATTATTTTTCTTTTTCGGCTCTTGGAGCTACTTCTTTGACTAGAAGAGCTATGGGCATCAAAACCAAGATTAGGGGTAGGTGAATGACCATTGTCATCACTACCTTCATTAAATGTACCAATTTCTTCGGTTTTAGCATGATCGTATAAAATATTCAAACTAGCCCATAAATCAAAAGCCGTAGAGCAATACATGACTTTTTCAAGAATGCCATTTGGTAAGGTGCAAAGAATACAATTCATGGCATCTCCATTATACTTAAACATTTTTTTGTCTAATTCACTCCAAGCATGCATGTCAACCTTAGGTTCAATGAATTCTAGTCTTAACATGTTAAGGGCACCAAAACCCTTAGTCTTTAAATATGTGTACATCATATATGCAAACTACGAGGCATCGAACCTAGGAGGTGAAGACGCTACCGACTCGAGTGTTGTTTTAAGATCGAGACAAATTACAGAAAAGATGGTGAAATCTCAAACTACGACCTACTCTGATACTAATTGTTGGTGAAATGGCCACACTAGAGGGGGGGAGGGAGTGAATGGTGTGTTAACAAAATTTATCGCCTAATTCTAATTTTAATCATTTCTTAGATTACTTAGGCAATTCACGATTGAATGACTAAATGCGGAAGCGATTACCGATAAAGAAATTAGCACATGCAATATATCCATGCTAACACAAGGATTTATAGTGGTTCGGCCCCAATGCCTACTCCACTATCTAAGCACCGTGCTTAGGATTTCTTACCCAAATCCACTAAATTATGAGTAGCTTACAATTGAGGACTTTATATTGGAAAGATCCTATACTCACCTCGAAGGCACTTCCACACCCAGAAGTATCCCACCTTCCCACCTCAATTCCTAAGTCCTACTCCTAACTTAGTTTACACAAGTGTCTTTACACCTTCTACACCAAGGATACCACTCAATCACAAGACCTAACAATAGGTCTTCTTTCAAGCTCAAGTAAATCAATTCAAAACAAAATAAAAACACTTTAATCACAAGAAGAGAGTAAAGAGGACTTATCACAATAAGAACACCTCTTCTTCTTGAGCCTAGCACCCTTGATGAGCCCTCCAATGAAGAGCACTTGAAGATGAGGGATCAAGAGCTAGGTTTGGAGGATTTGATCAATTAGGAGCTTGGAGGATGCTAAAGATCACTCTTTGAGATTTATGACCTTGATTCGAGGCTTGGAAGAGAGTTTGAGGTGGGTATTTATAACCCCCCAAATGAAATGGCTCGACAACGAGCGTATTTTTGCTCATTGCCGACACTCGGTCGCTTGCCAGTCGATCGTCGATCGACCGACCGAGCGATCGAAGGCAATCTGCCGCTTTTGGGCATACTTCGATCGATGGACCGGTCGATCGAATTGGCTACTGCCAATGTTTGATCCTATTCGGTCGATCGTACCTAAGCTGAGCTTGATTTTTTCAGTCTTCTTCTTGCGCGCTTCATTTTGGGGGTTCCGGCCTTCAACGTGCGTCAACTTGGAGAGCTTTCCATGAGTTCTTTAGACTCCTCCAAGACATCTTTGGTTCACACATCAAACTTTGAGAGATTTTCATGATGAACCCGATCAATGTCCTTCCAATTTTTAGATTTCTTCAATATTTCTGATCGAGGACATCGAGTGCTAACTGATATGGAACCTGAAAAAATTTCTCAATGGAATATTAGTTCCATGTTTGTTATCATCAAAATCGTGATTAAGACCAAGGTGGGGGGGGGGGGGGGTTCTTTAGCATAGTTAGTCAAGCTGCAATTGATGATGAATTAGAGATTGTATTTCTCTAGTATAAAGTGTTTTTTTTATCCTATTTAAAAATATCATTTGTGGTGCATTATTTATAAGCTAACATCTCCGCAATAGCTATGAAATAGATCTCTTGCTTTCTTGAGGCCTTAACAAATTACTCGGCTTTAGGAATCGATAAATCAAATGGAGTTGTAGGGTAGGCAAGGGCTGGCTGAACGTTGTAGGGGGAAATGTTGAATAGAAACTTTGGTTTTGTTTTTAGTTTATGTTAAATGGTAATTCCAATATTACATGAGGTGTTAAGAATCGTTCGTTGATAGATTCGTTGGAAAAAGGTGGAGGTGTAGGGTAAGGAAGGGTCTGCCGAGTATGAGAATTAAGGGAAGGGAGTTTTCTTGAAAATCTTGGTTTTGTTATGGTGATATTTCAAACTCCGAATTTTCTTGAAATATTTTAAGAACCCTCCTTCCTAGTTTTCAGTGAATAAGATGATGGATGTATAGCAAGTGGTAGAATTGACCCTTATGAGTTCGGGTTTATTGGCTTCACAGAATCCATAACTTGAATACCTTGGTTTCTCGATTCAAACATGTTAAATTTCATATTTAAATGGGGTATTCTACATGATAAAATTAGGGTTATGGATGTTAAAATTTTCAAATTTTAATATGCTTTATCACATGTTAAAAATTCGGATTTATAAGTGCTACAAATGTCAGATTTTAAATGGTAAATTTCACATTTGTTCATGCTTGGATGGATTCTTATATTGAATATATACATGTGGGATTTATTGTTTTACTTGGTTATCATGTGTAGAGTAAGAGTTTTAATATGTATGTTGGAATTGGTGCATAAAGGATTGGATTAAACTATATTGTTGATAAGAAACTCATGCTGAAGTTCATTTCATAAAACACTCTCATGTTGTGGAAATTTTCGGAAGTTGGTATTTACGTAGCATTACTACATGTGTGTTTATGCCATAAATTATTATTATTTATATATAGATTGGTGTTGGAAAATATTGAATTATAAAATATGAATAGGGTGGTGTGATGGATATAAAATACCATGCTGGAATTTTCTTGAAGTAGAGGCTAAAATTCATGTTTTCAAGCTTATGATAGGTGCTGAAATTGTAATTGAGACACCATTGGTAGCAAATATTTTGTGTGTGAATAATCTACTTCATAAGGCTTAGTGGATTTATCTAGGACTGGTTTTTGTTGGTGATTATGGTAGAGTCCCAGACGGGAGTTTAGGGTCCTAGAAAGGGCCGGGATGGGGCGTTTACGAATGCACTCAGGAAGTTCGGCCTAATACTTCAACTATCCGAGTAGCCCTCCCTCTGAATTTGATTTTATTATGTCTATGATAACTAGTGGAGTTTTGGTGGAGGCCAAGGAGTGGCAAGGGGGGGGGGGGAATTGTTTAGGTAGAAGCTCATGGTACATGTTGAGCTAAGGCCTAAACTTGCTCGCCAACTGTATGGTGAAATGCCACACACTCATAGGGTAGTCTTATTCCTAATAACTAGTTTCTGGATCCCGGCATCTACATGAGTTATGCAAAGGGAAGCAGGTGTGGTTGGTTTGGTCGAGTTAGGGGCTGAAAATCCTACACCTTGATGGTTATGGAGGGAAATGGCTTATAAGTATTCTAGCTGTCTAGAAATGATTGGTTTTGCACTTTTGAGTTTTGACAAAGCTCGGAGACCGAGGGGCAATACTTGTGGCAGATTCAGGATTGACTCCGAGGGTGTTTTGAGGTTTAGAGTCGAGATGGTGGTGCCATTTATAACAGAGGTTCGCGGGTAGGTACTTGAGATGACTCATGGTTCCACTTACACGATGCATCCGAGAGCCACGAAAATATACCGTGACCTAAGATAGTACTACTGGTGGAAGGGATGAAGAGAGATATAGCAGATTTTGTATCTAAGTGCTTGGTATGCCAGCGAATTAAGGTCAAGCTTCTGAGACCTGTAGGGTTGCTACAAAGTTTGGAGGTACCAGGGTAGAAATGGGAAAAAGATCTCTATGAATTTTGGTGACCGGTCTGTCTAGGTCAAGGAATGGTAATGACTCCATGGGTTGTTGTGGGCTGACTCCCTAAGTCTGCGCATTTCATTCTGGTGAAGACGACTTTCACTGCTGATCAGTCTGCCCAATTAGTTTTGGATTTTACTGTTGCCTACCTTGGGGTCCCGGTGATGATCAGGTACCCAGTTTACGGCCAGATTTTGACAATCCTTTCAGGTAGCCATGGGCACTCATGTGAGGTCAGGCACCACATCCCTTCCGCAGACCGACGGGCAGTCGGAGAGGACCATATAGACTCTAGAAGACATGTTGAGAGCTTGTGTCCTTGACTTGGAGGATGGTTGGGAGAAATACATGCCTTTCGTAGAGCTTACCTATAACAATAGCTACCATAATAGTATTGGTATGGCACCGTTCGAGGCCTTGTACGGGCGAAGGTGTAGGTTGCCAATAGGATGGTTTGAGGCTGGTAAGGCTCATATGATTGGACCATATCTAGTGCAGAATACCATGCATAAAGTAAAATGATCAGGGAGAGACTCTTGGTAGCTCGGAGCCCGTCAAAAGATGTATGCAGATGGGAAGGCCCGACATGTCGATGCGTAAGTGGTATGTTAGAGTTGAGTCATACATTCTTGAAACTACTGTGGTCGAGGTGGACACTGCAGTCTTGTTTGAGGAGAGACCCGTTGAGATTCATGATATGTAGGTTCGGAAGCTTGGGTCCAAGGAGGTACCCTTGGTCAAGGTCCAATGGTAGGACCACTTGGGTTAGGAGGTCACCTTGGAAGTGGAGTGTGATTTGTTGGAGAAATGTCCATATTTGTTTGATGTTCTGATAGTCTTTATTTACCCCAAAATTCGAGAACGAATTTTTTTTAAGGATGGAAGATTGTAATACTCATATTTTTTTTAAAAAAAAATTATTTAATTATTCTAGTGGGATAAATTGGTCGCGCATCAGGGTGGGCCGGATGAAACGCCGAAGGGCGTGAATTGAATATTGGCCTTTGCATGGAAGGTATTTAATTTATCTAAGTTTGATTAGTCCTTAGATGATTAGTTGGGTTTGAGACAAGTCCAGAGGTTCAAGCGGAACTCGAATTGGACTAGTATTGGTCAAGTTATGATTTGTTTTAGACTTGACTTAAGTTAAGGGGCAATTGGTCATTTGGCGGTTGGACTTTTAGTATTTATACATCATCCCTCAAGGGCGCGTGGCTCATAGCAGCAGCTGCACACCCCCTTGGGCATCCATAGGAAGAGGTGCACACAAGGAGAGAGAAGAAGGGAATATCGGCAGACTGCTCCTAGCAGCGTGGGACGTCATCAAATTTCGCGATCGAATGAGTGTTCACGGTCGAATCATATTAAAATTTGGACAGTAAGTTTTAGACTTGATGATTTATATTTGGATCGGTGGAGATTGGTTTTTGATGGCCGGATTTGTCACTGTGATGGAATTACCGACGCCTTGTTCTTGGTTTTCTTCTCCGGGATTCTACTATGTTGAGTTTCGCCTAATCGGGCGATCGGGACACTATCTTGGGGCTGATTGGACTGAAACGTGGGGAGCATGTCCGAGACCCCTTGCCTCTGGATGGGAACAGTGGAGATCTATTTTGGACGGCTAGATTTTGGGATACACGAGAGGGAAGGAGAAGGTGTGGGAGGATTTGGAACTTGGCAGCGCGCCCGAACTTCGTTGATGCGGAGGCGCGGAGGACCGTATTCCTTTCCAATCGTCTTCTCCGATGAGTGAATTTAGACCTCTCTCTTCCATGTTCATCACCCTTGGCTGCCGCCCCTTTGAATGGGGATTTTGTTTGATTTCGGATGGTTTTTCTCGTATTGGAATCGGATTGTAGAACGAAGGATTAACTTCTTATTGTCGTGGATTTTTAAATTGGATTGTAATCTTTGGCCGCATGGTTGATGGCCAATTTTGGTGATGCCGCCCCTCCTTGTTTTCTTGTTGGGATTCTTGTGTTCCTTGTGATGTTCTTGGGTTCTTGGAATAAGAGAGGGCATGGAGGTTTAAGGCGTGAACCAATGGTGACGATGGGAATTTAGGGTGTGCCCTCCCTCCCCCGCCCCGTTGGAAGTCATTTAGGATTCTAAGGGTAGGCTGCCCATTAATGATTCATGTAGATGGCATTGGAACGTGATGAATTGTAGAGGCTTCACCTTAGGGAATCACCTAGATGTGATTAGGACAAGATTAAATGTAGATACTTAAGTTCCGAAAAAACATGGAACCTAGGCTCACCTAGAAACTTATTGATTATTAGATTGACATTATATGATGGCTCCACTATAGGAAGAGGGTAAGGGCTGAATTCTCCTTTGGGAAATATCCAGGTATGGATGGCCGGCCCTATAAGGTTAGGTAGGGACATAGGTCTGATGGACATTAGGCTGACTTTATACTATACATCATGACATGTTATTAATGCTATGCGTAGTTATTTCTTACATGTTCGGATACAGTGTTCTTATAATGTGGATGATTCTTCATGTTCGAAATTACTATAGTTTTATATGTTGTTCTATGTTATGCATTGGATAGGTATTTATGTTAACATATGAACATGTGGGTATATGGATTAATGTAATGGCATATGGACATGTTGGTATATGGAAATGTAGCATGTGAATATAATGGTATATGGACATGCTTGGTATGTCGATATAGAAAGGTCAGGGTACGACCATGGTATATGTACATTTTTAGAGCCTCCAAAGAGCTCCCTAGGCTTAGTAAATTTCAGAGTCATTTTTTGATTTTTCATTTTTTCATGTTTTGGGGTTCGGGTTTGGTTTTTGGATTCTTTGCATCATAAGAGAGGATCATATGTTCATTCTAGACAGCCTAAACCTAAACTCTAACTTCCTGAAGAATCCGGAGCGACGACGAGTGTCCTTGTCGATTTCTCTTATTTCTCCATTTTTTTCAATCGGGGACGTCGAGCGCTAACTGATAAGGAACCTGAAAATAACTCTTCGTGAAATCATTAGTTCCATGTTTGTTATCATCAAAACTAAGATTAAGACCAAGGTTAAAAACCTTAGGCCAACAGTAATCATGCATGCTTGGTACTGCTTATGAGTTATATGCCTATCTTCTATTATATATATTTACTCGCTGGACTTATATTACTAGGGCATGGTGGGTAGAGGACTGAACCACTCACTAAGTTCTAGTTGGACTTATGATTTTATGTGTTATTTTTCTTGTAGCATCTGAGCGTGATCAGAAGGGTATTGGGATGCAGTAGCACGATTGGTTGTGGCAGGGACAGGGGATCTCGTGACATGTCGTGGTCTGGGTGTTTACTCTATTATATAGAGGGTTTTATATTTTTCTTTGAGTCATGCAGGCTTGGGTTTAGTTTTCTTATTTTTGCACTTTTGATGTTGAGGGATTTTATTATGTTAAACTGGTTTTCTTTCAAAAAGATTTTCAACTGCTACAACTATTGAGTTGTTTTAATTGATGGTTTGAAATTTATTCAGTTTATGTATTTTGATAAACTGTGTTGGTTTTGTAAACTGTACAGGTTTTGTGGTTTTATCTGGTTGTCTTGGTTGGGTTAGGCTTTAGAGTACGGGTGGTACTCTGGCCGGTCATGCTCGGTTTTATAAACTATACAGGTTTGTGGTTTTATCTAGTTGTCTTGATTGGGTTAGGCTTCAGAGTACGGGTGGTACTCTGGCCGGTCATGCTTGAGTTTGGGGTATGACACAAAAAAATCAGAGTAATTGGAGGCAAGGACGCTCGTCAACGCTCAGGATTCATCGGAAGTTAAACTCTAGGTTTAGGGTATAGATTCATTATAAAATCCTCATTGTGATGCAAAGATACCCAAAATCTCAAACTTGAAACCCGGAGACCCCAAAACCAGCAAAATGGTCACTATTTTGTCCAGTAACATTACAATTGAACCTCGACCGACCCTCGGTCGACCCATGGTCGACCGAAAGCCCCAATTGATCTTTTTTCATCCATTGAACGACTAGTTTTGAACTCCTACCCTTGTGAGCTCTATAAATACTCCTGAAATCAACCTTCGAAGGTCCCCAACTATTCATTGAGCCATTTCGATAATATTTACAAGCTTTCTTTAGCCATTTCATTTCAAACCCTAGTTTCTATTCTTAAACCTTGATCTTGCCTTTGAACCTTCAAGTTTCATCTTCTCAAGGCATCAAGAGGACTAGGGATTTAGTATTGGAGCTAAGTATACTCCCCTTGGTTCATTGCTCCATTTACTTGTGTATTTTTGTGGTTTATTTGTTGTATTTCAAATTGTGTAAACCTAGGGTGCTAGATTTATTTGAGTGGGTGGTAGACTTGGTGTTTGAGGCATAACTGCACCGGTTTAGGTAGTTTACTAGGATTTGAATTTGTTGTCCTTCAGAGTTTGAGGTGGAAGAGTGATTTTTGTAGGAAGGCGTAAACCTCCGATTGTGGAAGATGTCTTCGGTTTGAGAGTGGAGATTCTCTAGTGTAAAGTCCTCATTGCAAGGAAACAAATTTAATCTAGTAAAGTTAAGTTGGAAATCCTAAGCGGAGTGCTTAGGTAGTGGAGTAGGGAAGGGTCCCGAACCATTATAAATCTATATTGTTAGTATTGCCTTGATTGAGTGTGATTAGCTTGTTTCTCACTTTGATTATTATATTGCTAAAATCACTCACTTTGCCTAGCTTGATAAATTCATGTAGTATCAAAGAATAGTTACATACTTGTGTTTGCATCCATATACTTGTGCTTGTTTGTATTGCAATATTTACTCGCTTCTACACTTAGTCTTTGAATTGTGAATTTTATAAGTAATCAAGAATTGATTAAAATTGGATTTAGGTTTAAAGTTTTTAGTAAACATGCTCAAAGTTAGTCCGGTTCCATTTACTAACTTTGAGCATGGGGTGTTGAATCAGGCAAACGTCGCTTTGACGCAGTTGCATCCGAATAGTTGGGCTTTCATCCGTTGATTTGAAATCTTGATGAAGTGCCTCGGGGTCAAGTCGAGCGTTAGTGTGTTTTCCTCTTTCTTTCAGGAGAAAGGGACCCAGAAGGGTGTATGGGTGTCGTTCAGTAGTGCTCTTGGGAGAAGGCTCTTCGGCTTGTTCAGAAGTTCTTATAAGAACTTAAAAACACACTTCTTTAAGGTTAGACCGAGGCTAGAGATCTCGTAGTTTTTCATGGAGAAGGTTCCCGTTGTCTTGGAGGAAGGAGCCTACACTTATTTTGCTTCTGGAGGAGAAGCGGATCTCTCCCAAGGATAGACTTGTGATTGAGTTCTTGGGTCGGCATTGCCCTTCGGGTCCTTTTTCCTGTAGGGAACTGCTGAGACGAGACCAGGATAGGACCTCAATCTCATAATATATAAGTATGTTTGGGGAGATTGTAAGGTATTATTACTTTGGCTTTCTCGAGTGCACTGAAAGAGAATTTCTTTGGTGCAGGTGGGATGTCTTCCATGCTGGATGAACAGAACCTGTGTGCTTGATTGGAGAAGATGAGGGGCGGCGCCCCTACGAGCGGCAAAGACAAGCGTCCGCTGGTGGATGTTTCTCCTCTTCCGCCTTTGCCCAGTTCAGCGTAGGCTTTGGGGTCCAGGGTTCCGGGATCCTTGGGATCCCGAGCTCCGAGGTCGACTAGGTTGCTAGTGCCTTTTGATTCCGTGACTCCTCCAAGCTCTCCTTTGAGGCAGAGGAAGAGGGTCGGGGGTACATGCGCTGGCGAGGGCCTACCTTCTCGGGACGTCGTCCTTCTTACGAAGGTCGTGGTTGCTGTGTCAGAGGCGGCGATGATGAAGGAGGCCCTGCTAATAGATTAACATCCAGTTGTGGCTCTTCGTTACAATTAGTGCTTCCTGCTTGGTATTCAAACAGATTTGCCAAGGCTGGTTGCCTCTATTTGGTGAGCCTAGTGGACAAGCTGGTGGGGGACAAGATGTCCACGTTGAAGATGTTCGAGGCTCAGGCTCGAGACATCTAGTCGATAAGAGCCGAGCTGGTAGAGGTGAAGAAGGCCCTTGAAGCGAAGGTTCGCGAGGTTGGGCTTCTGAACGTTATTGTTCTTAATCTGCCGCTTGGGCGAGGGAACCAAGGATATGTCTGGTGGCTTAAGGGCGGAGTTGGAGAAACTCCATCATGATCTCGTTGTGACCGTTGTGGCCGCTGTGGACAGGTCCCATTTGAGGGCTGAGACTGAGGCTGCTCGAGATAGGGTGAAGAGATCCAAGGCGGCGACGCAAGAACTCAAGGTAAAGGTGCAGGATCTTGAGGTAAAGGTGTGAGAACTCGTAGGTGAGATTGGTAGCTACTGGGATGCAACTCTCAATCTGTACACCGATGGTTTTGAAAGCGCGATGGTGCAAGCTAAATTGCTTGCTCCGGAAGATGACTTCTCTCAGATCAAGTGGTTCAAGGTGGTGAGCGATGATTCCCTAGTTAACCCTAGGGTGGAGAAGGAGGCTACCGCACTAACTAAGGGGGAGTCTTCAGTTGTTGTTCCCGAGTTGTGTCCTCTCCCCACAGGGATAGCTGAGGTTTTGGGGGACGACGCCCCAACTGTGCATGATAAGGTTGTTCCAATTCTTCAGCAATAAGATGGAACTGTAATTGTTTTTCACGGATTACTGCCTTTTAAGGCCTTTTGACTCCTGCCCCTTCAGGGCCTCTAACGTGGTTGCCTTTTCATGGGTTGTTATTGCGCCTTTGGGCACTTTATTTTCCTACTACATAATTTTGTTTTATGTAAATTGGATGTTCGGGCGGGTATCGCCAACCTTTATTCTGTGGGATTCCAAAATGTGACCGCTTTTGGGAGCAATAATTCGCTCTTGAACGGAGATCAAGTTCTATAGAGTCAGGATCGAAAGTACCTTTTTGGTAGCTATTGGCGATTGCCGAGATGATGGTGGCAGCGAGGGCCACACTTTGGTGTGAGAGTAGGAGGGCCGAAATTGCGAGTGTAAGGTAGGACATATGTTGAGAGCGTGGGAGCTCAGTGACTGAGGCCGAGGACCTCGCTTGGGTCAAGCAGAGCTCGCCAAGGAGCATAAAGCAGGACCGTGCCTGGGGTCATCGAGAGCGTAGGAGCTCGAGAGCGGCGACTAAGGCCGAGGACCGCACTTGGAGTCAAGCTGAGCTCGTCGAGGAGCATAAGACATGATCGCGCCTGGGGTCGTAGACGATTGATGTGCCGCGTAGGATGCAGGTTTCTGGCATTGTATAACAGTGTGTCTTTATTAATATGGTGATTGATGAGCATAAGATGGTGATCTTTATTAATATGGTTTCTGGTATTGATGTGCCGTGCAGAGTTGTGAAAGATGGTGATCTTTATTAATAGGGGAAAGGAGCTAGCAGTACAGTAGAGTTTATTTTGAGTGCAGTGCTCAGTTTGTGCGTGACCTCATCTTGTTTAGGTTTTAGGAGGGGAAGATGAAAATCCCTGATCTCATTCGTTTGTGGTTGAAGTAGGTTGAGCTGCTTTTGTCTTAGGCGACCCCTGGTGCATATCGTTTATGTGCGCAACCTTCAACTTTTGGATCATCACCGGGCCAGGGTCGCTTCTGAGTATTCCCACCGCGGTTCGGCTCGAGGGCCATTGGCAGTCGTTCATCATGGGATACTGACAACGCCTGGTGGTTGGTTGTGCTTCATTCCTCCCTTGGTCTGGCTAGCTTCAGCTTCATGCATTCGTTGTAACACCAACGACTTCCTTTTGGTTCGCATGAGTACCCTTACCTTTGCTTTGAAGACGAGGAACTTGAGTGCTCGTTGGGGGGTTGACATGATGGATCCCAAGTTGTTCAGAGAGGGTCATTCTTGGATCATGTGGTTGGGACTTGGGACGTCGATGACCAGATTTCGGACATCGATGATCTTCACCTTTGGTTGTGAGTCAAATGTCATTCTCAGTTGTAAGGAACCTCGGAGGTTGACATGTTCTCTCGAGAAGCCTACTAGGTCTTCATTATAGGGGCGGAGAGAGGACTCCATTAAGTATATTTTCTCAAATGTGGAGTGAGGGAGGATGTCGGTCGAACTACCTTCATTTACTAAAACTTTCCTGACAATAAAATTTCCGACGATTACATAAATAATGACGGGGCCGTGTAGGTTTTTCAATCCCTTAGAAGTCAGATTCATAGAATGATACTATCGGGGTTCTGAAGGTGAGCCGCTGCAGATGGGCGGTCTCAGAGGGATCTTTTTTTGGCCGAGCTTGTTTCGCCTCCTCCCGCGAACCCGCCGGCTATGTAATTGATGACTCCTCAAACTTTGCTACTTGGTCAAGTAGCCCGATCATCATCCGGCTCTGGCTTTGACGTTGAGGGTCGCGCCATTCTTGTCTCGGCTACATTCCCTGTAAGTCGAATGACTTACACTAGAGGAGGGTGAATAGTATGTTATCTAAAACTTTAGCCTAAATGCCAATTATCAGTTTTAATCTTTTCTTTCAACTTAGGCAATTCACAAATGAACTACTAAAATGTGGAAGCGAATAAACAAGTAATCAAACACAAAGTAAACAATGCTAGCACTTTGATTTCTCCGCTTAGGATTTCGAAACTTAACTTTACCAGATTATGAATGTTTCCTTACAATGAGGACCTTGTAGCTGAAGAGTCTCTGCTCTCAACCTAAGGCACTTCCACACCCAGAAGTCTCCGCCTTCTTACCCGGAGCACTCTTCCACCTCAAACTCTGAAGGACAACAATCACTAATCCTAGTAAATTAAGCTACACCAGTGGATTTAAGCCTTACAACCAAGGCAACTACCCAACTCAGGAGCTACGCACTAGATCTTTACAAAACTTGAGAAATATAATAAATAAACAAAAAAATACACAAGTAATAGAGAGCAAATAATAAACAACACAAACTTAGCTCTCAAACAATGAATTCTAGATCCTCTTGATGCCTTGATGATGAATCAAATCAAGCATGAAGGCAATCTCAAGAAAGATGTGGTAGAAGGCTAGTGTTTCAACAAAGATGGCTCAATGAGGCTTAGGGATGATCATAAGATGTCACAATAGGTTCCAAAAGATCATAGGAAGGCTTTTTTATATGCAAAACGTCACTCAAACCTCAGGCACAACAGAATGAAATGAATATTTTTTGAGCCATTAGCCCGCCGGTCGGTCGATGGTTCGATCGACCGAATATTCGACTAGACGTCGACCAAATGCACACTGTGGGTTTCTACCTCAAGTTGGTCGCTCGTCGATCACAGGTCGATCGACCAACCATTCGACCGAAACTACACTGAGGGCACTTTCAACAAGGTCTAATATTTCTAAGTCTTATTTAACATTTCTTAACTTTAACTTAAAGTATTATTTAAAACATAAATGTTAAATAAGGATTACCCCCATTTGGATTAAAAAAAAATATCAAAAAAATTAAAATCTAACTTTTGGGGTCTAGTGCAAATTTACGAAAATCGAAAATTTTATAATCTCCCGGATCAAATATGGATAGGTTAAAGGTTTTCAAAAATTCCTTTAAAATAGGTCATTAACTTACTTCTACTTAAGTAACAATTATCAGGACTTTTGGTGCCAAGAAAATGTCTAAGTCAGATAGCCCTCCAAGAACATCCCTAGACTTTGGAGATTTCTAGGCCGTTTCCATATTTTATTGGTTTTCATATTTTGGGGTTCGGATTTTGGTTTTTTAGTTATTATGCATCAAATAGAGGATATACATAAACGTAGACACTCTAGACCTAGAATCAAACCTCCCGACGAAATCTGAGCGTCGACGAGCGTCCTTGCCGATTTCTCCAATTTCTTCGATCGGGAACGTCGTGTGCTAACCGACTTGGAACCTGAAAATATTTCTCCATGAAAAACATTAGTTCCTTATTTATTATCAAAATTGAGATTAAGACCTAGGTTGAAAACCTTAGGCCAACATTACCTTCCCTGATTGAAATATGGGTCGAGTCGCCCAGCTCGAACTAGGCCCTTAATCTGGTTCCCCAACACCACGTTGACCTCGGTGGTGTGCCCGTAGGTGTCGTGGAATGCACATCTCTTGCTCTTGTCGGCATTGGGTGGCAACTTTTATTTTCTGGCATTAATGGGGTGTCGGACAAGTTTCAAATCATAAATCTCACGGAGAATGTTCTCCTTTTTTCGCATTGAGCGGAGTGTACTTCTCATATCAAACGTTTCGTCAAGGCGATGACTTTTCTCTCTTGTTGTTTTCCTGGTTGTGGCGATCTCGATCTTCGCCTTTCTTGTCGGGTTTTTTGGACTTATTGTCCTCGGTGCCATCTTTGGTGGTTTGCCTATGAGCCTTTCTAACCTCTCGGAGTTCTTCCATCTCCATGTGGCATACGGCCTTTTCTTAGAATTCAGCCATAGTTCTCAGCTTAGCCGAGGTGATCCGTTTAGCAAATTGCCCAGGCTGCAGACCGTGTTTGATAGAAAATAGCTCGATGTGTGGGTCGAGGTTTGGGATATCCATGGACACCGCATGGAACCTTTTCATGTAGTCTCTCAGCGACTCATGCTGCCCCTGCTTGATGTAGTGAAGGGCATCCTCAATTTTGGAGTAGATTTGCGACAAGGAGAACTAGTTGGCGAAAGCTTAGGAGAGCTTCTGGAAGGTTTTTAAAGACCTAGGTAGGTGAGTGAAGAACTAGAGCAACATGATCTTCTCCAAGAAGGTCGGGAAGGCATGGCAAATAATATAATTGGTTGTGTCATTAATGAGCATCATCGACCTGAACATCGTTAGGTGAGTGGTGGGATCACCCATGCCGTCATAGAGCTGGAGTGTGGTCCACAACTTGAAGTTGTCAGGAAGATGGACTTCCATGATGTGCTCGGCGAAGGGCCCTGAGTCGATGTTGGCGGGAGGAGCGGTCTCTGGCCCTAGTGTCCTCCTGTTCTCTCTGGTGATGCATGCGGGAGATCTCGTCCCGAAAGGCCGAGGTTGGCCTCTTGGATGGATCACTCCAAGTGATTGTTGTTGTGTGAAATCTGACACTAGAAGGGGGGGAGGGTTAAATAGTGTTTGTCCCCTTTTCTATTTAATCAACTTTTTTCTTTTATGCTCAAACTTAACTTAACTAAAGTGCAAGTATTTCTTAATAGTGGATGTGATCAAATATCAATAACAATGATAGGCAAACAAGAAAGCAATGCAGACAAGAATAATTATAGTGGTTCAACCAACTGCCTACTCCACTAACTTGGCTCCTCACCAAGGATTTCTAACCACTACTTTCTAGAGTTTGTGTTTCCCTTTGAATACAATGAGGACACTCTTCTCACCACTCTGAGAACCCCTCAAACCAATTCACCTAGGCAAAACACAATTCTACAAAGTTTGCCATAAGTGTTTCCCTAGCACACCTAGCAGCTATTACAGATTGAAAACAAATCTAAAATAAAACTTCAAATACAATGTAAAAGCGCTTAAGAATAGAAATAGAAACCACAGCTCTTTTCCCAAGCCTTCACGCCTTCAACTTGCCAGAAGATGCACTGGAGTTGAAGCAGAGTTGAAGAAAATAGGCGCTTGAAGAAGAATTTGACGGAAGATTAGGGCACAACAGATCGATCACTTTGAAGGCTTTTAATCACTTCTTGAATGCTGAATAAATTCACTAAGAAGGTTTTAAGAAGGAAGGTGAGGGGTATTTATAACCCCTCAGGTAATCGGCGACTCAACGGGTAGAAAAATAGTTGTTTCGGCCTGTTCGGTCGATTCTCGATCGACCGACCGATCAACCGCTACCCTTTCTGTGGGTTTTTAACACTATTCGGTCGACCGAAGGAGTCACAACTTCATCCATCCTAAATCTGATCGATCGTTCGATCGACTGATGCAATGATGCCGGGGATGTGACATTGTGATTTTTGATTCGGTCGACCGATACAATGACGGCTATTCACGCGATTGGTGATTTGCAATCTGATCGATCGACGAGCCTTCTGCCAAATTTTGGCTTCGGTCGGTCGACCGACGCAGCCGTCTGTGTTTTCTTCACCAACTTCGGTCGACCGAATGGCTACTGCCATTTTTTCGCAACATTCGATCGATCGAACTCAGGCTGAGGCTTACTTCTACTTGATTTTTGTTACATGCCTTTTTATGGGTTTAGTTACCGAGTTTCGACTTTGATAACTTTACAATTTGGCTTGGGATAAAATCATCCTAGGGGTATATTACATGATTTCTACTTGATCTAAGTCTGAGCCTTTCTTTGACGTTTTCTACTTCCGTTTCTTTGAGAATCTCTTCTTTCGTTTCGTTTGAACGAACTTGGCATGCTTATCGCAACCTCAACCTGAACTCATAATTTCATATATAGATTAAATACATGTTTGTTATCATCAAAATAAGATCGAGGCTTAAGAGAGACCCATAAGCCAACAATTGTCTTCTTCGTTCTCCGAGCGGCGGTGCGCCTAAAGGTCGGGGACCATGTGGCACAGTTCTTCCTATGTGCGTACCAGAGCATCACTCCTCACTGTGCTAGCATCTCTAGGATGTTGCCTATGTGCGGCGGCGTTCGCCTGACTACGGGTACCTACCGTGGTGGGGCATGTAAGATTTACTCGGCCCCACGGTGGATGCCAAATGTTCTTACCTAAGTTGGGGTGAGGCAGTCTGGCTGGTCTCGTGGTCCGGTGCGGCTCTGGCGAGGGGACCTACAAAGACACTCTGACGCTCAAGTAAAAGGAATTCTAGATTTGGGTATATGAAATTGGAATATAGACGTACCCGATGTGCGTCGTGTCTGTATGTAGTGTAGGATTAAGGGATGTCTGGCAATGATTCCTCCGAAATCTCTTATGGATGTGCTTAGAATGGGTCATGGCTAATCCCGAAGATGTCGGGTTCATAATTGACAAATATCTTATAATTAATAAGAACGTTAGTGTCCTTGTACGACCGAATGAGCCCTCAGGTTGAGTATGTCTTGGTTGGACCTGAGTCTGGTTCATGAAAGTGGGAGCTTCTGAGCCTGATCCGGTTGAGCCCAAGGTGCTAGTCCAACCTAGAATATAATTAAAAAATTTCTTTTAAAATTGATTTATTTTGGACATATATTATTTTACGTGCCCCTAGGATGCACCGACACCGACACGGACACGGGGACACACCAACTTCAAAATTTTACAGGACACGGACACGACAAATATAGATAAATATAAAAAACTTCAAATTTTTTAAAAAAAAAACACAATTCATATCAATATATATCATGATATTTTCATTGAAGTCAAACTTCAAATTTTTAGTATGAACAAATACTTACTATTTCTAAGCATTTCCAAAAGCATGAGGCACAACCACATGTAAACAGAAATTCCTAGACATGTATTGACATCTCCAAAAAAATTCCTAGGTTAACATGTCTTAGTAGAAATAGTTATGTACAATCACATGTAAACAAAAAGTTAACTAGAGTCCCACTATCTTCTTCATCAACCATTATTGTTATCTTCTTCATTGGAAAATATTACTCTCTCAAACTCTGGTTCATCAAGAGAAAGATTGACAACTTCAAAGATTTCATTATCTTCATCAATCGGTGAAAACTCATCAAGAGAAATAGAGCACTCAAATGTTTCACATGAAATAAAAATATAGCTAATCCAAGAAAAATAGAGCAATCTAGTATTATTCAGAAAGCATACTGTCTCCGCCTCTCCGGAGGATGTTTCCACTCGACGAGGGTTTATCGGCGAGGGTGGCGGCACAAGTACAGGTTCTCCAACTCGTCTGGTATCTAGAGGAGTGGCAGAGCGGTGATTCTCGCGGAGGAACGGCGAAGCGGCGATTCTCGTGGAGGATCGGGCAAAACAAAAATTGATTGGTTTGACACACATGTCCGACACGCGTGTCCAAGCTGTGTTCGGGCAAAGAAAAAATTTGACTGGTCAAGACACTCTTGGACACGTCGAACACGTGTGTCGGACAAGTGTCTTCGTATGTCGGTGTCCGTGGCGTGTCGTACATGCAGACACGACAGTACTTGGAAGTATTTGTGCTTCCTAGACGTGCACAAACACAACTTATACAATGTATAGTATTGTTATAATTATTATTCAAACCATCCCAACGATTAACATAGTTCAATTAATAATCTAAGATATTGTTTGGTACGCGGACAAACTAGGAGTGTGACTTGTATGGGCAGCCTGCCCATATAAGCATCTATGAACGAAGCGGTGAGATTATGACATGTCACCCTACACTAGAGTTTAAATTAATTGAAATACATCGGTAAAAAAATATAATTTTTAAATTCCAATAATGCCTTTGGTTTTGCAATTTGCATTTAAACAAAAAGTTTCCTCTCCCCCTTCCCCTTCTCCAGTGGATTTGTGCTTGTTCCTGATGGAAAAAATTAAACAGGAATCTTAATCAAAGAACATAATATCTACATGTCATAATCATTGAGAAAAGCCATAGCAGAAGCGTACCTAAACTCCATCGCTCGAATTTGGGAGACGGAGTATGGCCATCCAAGTCAACATGTAAAATCTTAATGCCACTCTCTAATTAATGGGAACTTGGAGACGGAGTGTTACCCAGGGACCATAATCCCTCTATTTATAACAAAAATATGAGGTAATGGTAATTTCTAATTTTGGCCATCATAAAACCAAAAATTACCTCTTATGGTATTTGTGCAATAAATCTCATAGTTTTGAGATGTCACAGACCTATAAATAAAATAATTGAATCACTTCAGATTTGGATCGTTAATTTCGGTAGCGACATATACATGTCCATTGATACATATCGGCCCACATCAAATTATTAAATAAATAATTTAATAATCTCACACTTGGGTCAACAAATGTATCACCGTATGGCTGTGCATGATAAAATAATTTTATGAGCTTGACATCATTATCATTATCAATCATATCCAATAATTTGGTCCATCGATCATACCAACATAGAAACAAAGCGAATTTCGTCACAAATATTGTGACTAAATTCATCAATGATTACAATGTTAATACTTTCGATGACATAGATTAAACATGGGTACACAACATGAAAATTGTATGCAATGTGATCTAAACATGTCACGCACCAACTCAGGGTCACATGACCGACCAGAGTACACGCCCGTACTCGGAAGCCTACCAATACATGTATACCAAATGTTGAAATAAAAGAATAACCATGCATAAATCAAATATAAATGTCCAAGTGCCAACAATGTTCACATAAGTAAACTACTATAACATCTCCTAACAGTATGCAAAACAAAAAGGACTCCTTACGACTCGACTACGACCCGACGCATCACGAGATCCGTTGCCCGAGCTTGCAACCCCCAACCACACCACACAGGTACACTTGTACCTCTACTGATTTGGAGCCGTAAGAAAAACATAAAAAGAGAGTGATCAGTTCATAGTGAACTCAGTGAGTGACTCGATCCTGAGCCCTCTCTAAGACAACGTGGATATATAAAAATTGTAGTATAGCAATAATAATAAAATCTGAGTGGATAATAAACTATCATGACAAGTCATATAAGAAAGAGATCAAGCAGTCATCACATGCGCAGCTGCACACAAATCAACACTGGCCCATAACGACCGAAATATAACAAGGAAATGTCATAAGCAATCATTCCAGTTGATCACTAGGACACAACTAGCGAGCTTACCGCTTGGGCCTTCTAGGATAGGATGGCCAACTAGCCCCGGTAACCCCACTATAGTTGGGAACATACATCCAACCAATGTGACATTGGGTCAGTCATCAGTGTGGCTCGCAGACGAGCTTCCCGGCCTATAATCACTCGCCGAGTTGGGCAATATCTCACCAGCTAAAGCACTTCTCTGCTTGGCCATCCACCAAGCACAAGCACAAACACAATCATGTCTATAATAAATGTAAATAGACAACAACATATATCTCAATAACATTCCTAGGATGGTTGGAGTGTTTTGTCGACAATCTCAGTACACGCACGCGCGCCTTGCTCCCGATCCTACCTCGGACCCAATCTCTCGGCCATACTCCTTAGCATCCTAACCCACATACCATCTCTCATAGGTGTGTTTCAGAAAATAAATTTCAGCATATATTTGGTTCCTCAAACCGATCATAACTAAACTTGCACATCTCAGAATGAGTTTCCTATCAATAGTATAATTTAATTCGGTCCTTCATGAACCAACCCCAACATACATGTAGCAACTATGATCCACTCTTATACCTCAACATGACAACCATAACTCAGCGGTAAATTTCATATATATATATATACATGCATGCATGTAGCAAATATGATCGACACTTATACCTCAACATCACAATCATAACCCAGCGGTAAATTTCATATATATATATATATGTACTCAATATGAGCACCAACTCCAACTGCAAGCATGAATAAATCTAAAATTTATCATCTAGAATCTGAAATTATAGCAACTATTGATCCAAATTTCAGCATGTATATATGCATGTTAAATCTGAAATTTATAGCATCTACAATCTGAACTCTCACGTACATAAATGCACAATTAAATCTGGAATTTCAGTTCTATAAATTTTAATTATAACACAACTAAAGCTGAAATTTCCAGTTCTGAATTCTAACATACATAAATGCTCAATTAAATCTGAATTTCTTCTGTAATTCTGAATTCTAACACAACTAAATCTGAGAATTTCAGCCTCTAAAATCCGAAATCTAACATGTAGGAATACACCATTAATATGAAATTTCAGCACCTAAAAATCTCAATTTTATCATATATTCCAATCTAGGATTTTCATGAAACTGAGCCCCTAATCGATAGGGGTCGGCCCTAACCCTTACTACGCATCCAACCTTTGATTCATTGAAAACTAGGGGGGAGAGTTCTTCATAATTCAATAAAACTCGGAATTAAAATCACCACAAATCAAGATTAAGAATTCCAAGAACATCCTCCCCATAAACCCCTATTCGGTCTGCCCTAGGGAACAAAGACATGCCTAGGGCTACCACATCTTGTGCCCTTCCAAAGGGTGCCGACTTCATCCCAAAACATGCTGAACATTGAGAATTAAAACATCGATTCAAGTGGAAAGAAAATTCAGCATTAAATGTCAAGAACAAAGGGGCGGCTGTACTTTTGGAAAAGAACCTATAGGCAAGGGTTCTAGTCACTCACCTAGGGAAGGAAACAAGGAAGGAGAAAAGTTCCAAGTCCTTGCGACGATCGGCTTCCGGTGACGGCAAGATTCCGGCTCCAAGAACTTGCCCCTTCTCTCCTCCACTCACCTAGGGGGTGTGGCTCTTCTTGGAGCCGTACGGCTCTACGGGGTGTTAAATAAATATATTTTTTAATTTAATTATTATACAATTTTCCCCTTAAAGTTTAAGTGAGCCCAAATATCAGCCTAAACTCATACAAAATAAGTTTAGGTTGAACCCCCGGACTCGACTCAGACTCCACCCGAGTCCAACCTTATAATTAAACATAGTAATAAAAGATAAATAACCTTTCCTCGCGCATCAGGTTCATACCTCAATTCACACCTTCTGGCGATTCACTCAGCTCACTCCGATGTGCATCCTTGTTTTCCCATTGAAACCAAAATAGACTAAAATTAGATTTTTCGCAGGTATTAAAAAACATGCCTATTTCCAACTAGTCATATTGTATTCTTTAGTGAGATCAACACAAAACATCCAGAGTGAAAAACAACAAAACTTTATTCTACGAAAAAAATTTCCATAAAGAACGATAACAAATTACAAGCCCCCACTAAACCATCATATCAATACATGATGTAACATCCAAATGAGCAACATGCTCATGAAAGACCGTTGGTGATAAGCATTTAGTAAACGGATCCGCCTTCATGGAAGCGGTACCTATGTGCTCTATACATAACTTGCCACTCTCAAATCTTTCCTTAACAATCAGGAATTTAATGTCAATATGCATAGATTTCGAAGAGCTCCTATTGTTATTGGAATATAGTGCTGCCGATTTGTTGTCACAGAATAACTTTAATGGTCTTTCAATTCTATCATTAATATGCATCCCAATGACAAAATTACATAGCCATATCCCATGATTGGATGCCTCATAACAAGCTATGAATTTTGCTTTCATAGTTGAAGCTGCAATGAGGGTCTGCTTAGCACTCCTCAAAGAAACAGCCCCACCTACTAGCAAATAAAAATAACCAGAAGTGGATCTCCGACTGTCTTGGCATCCGGCAAAATCAGAATTAGAATACCCAATGATCTCCAACTGATCTAATTTTTTCTAGGTGAGCCTGTAATGCTTTGTTCTCTGTAGATGTCGCATAACTCGTTTGACTACTTTCCAATGATCCATTCGGAGATTACTCAGATATCTGCCCAACATCCCTTCAATGTATGCAATATCCGAACACATACACACTTTAGCATATATCAAAGCAACCATGCATAGACGATGCTTGGGGCAAGAACAAGAAGTGGGAGTTGACGAGAGCAATTGGCAAAAGGCAAAGCCAAAAGAAAACGATGAATTGATCCTTTGGATGTGATTGCAGAAGCGGAAGAGGACGAAGAAAAAGAGCCCTCGGTTCATAGTAGTAGTAGCACAGAAGACGGAGGAGATGATGATAATGATGATGATGGAGCTGGTGGAGAAGACATTGTCGTGTCATCAACACTGGCACCTATCAATCTGTGGACGAATGAGCAATGCTTCGACCATTGCACCCAAGATCTGAATCACGATGCAAGGACCGAATGAACAACTACGGTGTACGAGAAGAAACTCAAAGATCGGTGTCAATGTGGACCGACAGCTTTGCAAGATTACCATCACAATATGATGAGTAGCTTGCAAGAGGTTTTTGAATCAACCAACTCTGTATCCAGTACCTACTCAACTGACTATGCGGATACAGGGACTAATTCTTGGACTTCCGCCAAAGAAACACTCATGTCAATATGGTATACTGGATACCAAGGCATTATGCCATGGGAAAATTTCCAGATATGGGTATTGCAGACCTACGGTATCGACCTTAGTCGCGTATCTCCCGTAGAGATGTACGACAGACGTCATTCGTCCACATTTTAAACATTGTATTCATGTATTTGACATTTAATATCTTAAATTTAAGCATTTCTTGATCAATTATGTGTCATTGGAGTTATTTTTAATGACAAAAAAAAAATTCACTTGGTACAAGTTTTCGTATCGGCTCGTACCGAGTGTCGGTACGATACTGGTATATACCGATACCGATATCAGTATTTTAAACCTTGCATCAGACTCCCTATAGCAGATGCATAGGGAATCTTCTGCATCTCTTTTTGTTCAAGGTCATTTTGGGGACATTGGTTGAGATTGAAGTTATCTCCTTTAGCAACATGGGTATCTCATGGTTTACAATCCTTCATGCTGAATCTCGTGACCATTTTTTCGATATGGCTCTTTTGTGATAATTCAAGGATACCCTGAGAGTGATCTCGATGTATCTGAATCCCTAATACAAAAGAGGCATCCCCAAGATCATTCATCTCGAATCTCTTTGATAGAAATCTCTTGGTCTCGTGCAATAAGCCTATACCATTACTCGCAAGCAAGATATCATCGACATACAAAACCAGGAAAATGTACTTGCTCCCATTGTACTTATGATATTTTCATTCATCAATCGCATTTATCTCAAAACCAAAGGAGATAATGACTTGATGAAATTTATGATGCCATTAACGTGAAGCCTGTTTTAGCCCATAGATGGATTTTTTTTAGTTTGCAAACCATCTTCTTTGGGTCTACCGACACAGTTTTTTGGCGGCTCCATATAAATAGTTTCATCAAAGTCCTCAATGAGAAACATTGTCTTTACATCCATTTGATGCAACTCAAGATCAAAATGTCGAGAGAAAGTCTCTTTATAATCAATGTCTTCCTTTTGAGAGAAGTCTTTTGCAACAAGATCGCCCTTATATCTTTCTACATTACCCTTTGAATCACTCTTGGTTTTAAAAATCCATTTGCAACCAATGTGTACTTCACACCTTCAAGTAGTGGAACAAGATCTCAAACGTCATTATGTTGCATAGAGTTTATCTTCTCATTTATGCCATCTATTCACTTCTAAGAGTTAGAGTTTTGCATGCCTTGACAAAAGTTGATCGGATCATCTTCCATCATACCAATATCAGTCTCAAGCTCTTGGAGAAATACAATGTAATCATCTGAAATTGCACTTCTCCTCTCTAGAGGACCACCTTAATAGCATCTATTCTCAAGGTTGTTGAGGTTGTTCTTCAGAGGTAGATTCCTCATGAGTGAACTTTTGATGCTCAATGGGAAGCATTTCAGTGTTGTCTTATGGTTCTGAATTTGTTGTCTGATCAGCAACAAGAACAACAATCGTAGGAAGAGAAATAAATTGCGCTTTAAAGACAACCTCCTTAACCTTATCTGCCCCTCGAACACAACATCCTCAAAGAATCCGGCATTTCTCATCTCTAAGAATGTCCTATTTGTAGGATCATAAAACTTATACCCCCTAGACCTCTCAAAGTACCCAATAAAATAGATGTTAACTGTTCTGGAGTCCAATTTCTTTTCATTTGGACGATATGGCCTAGCCCCGGCTGGACAACCCTAAATATACAAATGCCTTAAACTAGGCTTCTTGCCCGTCCATAGTTCATAAGAGGTTTTTTGCACTCTTCTTTAGTATGTACTCTATTCAGGATGTAAGCTGTAGTCTTTAGTGCTTCTCCCCAAAGGAACTCGGCTAAGGTAGAATGACTAATCATGCTCCTCACCATAGCTTTAAGAGTCATGCATGTTTCGTCTTTCAGCAACACCATTCATGCTAGGACTCCCTCGCACACTGCAATATGGGACGATATCGCATTCCTCTAGGAACTTAGCGAAAGGTCATGGACGTTGTTCACATGATATGCCATATCTGCTATAGTACGCACCACCACGGTCAGATCTAATATCTGTAATCCTATTTAGCAAGCCGATTTTCAACCTCAGCCTTTAAGGACTTGAACATGTCCAGTGCTTGAGTCTTCTCATCAATTAGATGCAGATACCCATATATAGAGTAATTGCCTATGAACTAAATAAAGTATTATTTACCATTCCAAGAAGCCGTACGGAAAGGTCCACAAACACCCGTATGAATAAGTTCTAAAACATCTTAACTCCGATTAGTAACTTGATCCCCTAATGTTTGTCTGTTTCCCCTTAATGCACTCAATACAGAACTCAAAGTCCATAGCATCAAGGAGATCAAGAATCCTATCATAACAAGCCTATATATCCTCTGCTTGGATATATGACCTAAGCGCTTGTGTCACAAAAGCGGATCAGTTAATTTTCGCATTGTACCATGTGAACTAGTGTGCAAGGTTTCAATACATCAAGCATATAAAGGTTATCATGATAGGATAAAGAACTAGTACCAACGATATTTGAACCAAAATAAAGACTAAACTTTCCATTTCCAAATGAACAAAAATAATCAGATTTGTCGAAAATAGAAATAGAAATGAAATTTTGTTCAAAAGATAGTACTACAAAAGTCTCTCTCAAGTCCAAATAACAACTACTCCTAAGGAATAACCAAATGCAATAAAGGTGAACCAAACATAATTTAGACTGAACTGGATAAAATAAACTGAACCAATCACTACATAGAATGAAATTATGTTGAACCATATGCCAATTTCAGGGAACCAAGCATAAATTAATTAAATCAACCAGTTTAATTAATTTGTGATGAACCAGATCAATTAAAATTAAACCGAATTGAATGGGCCGGTTTTAAATTGGAAATACATTGAATTGGACCGATTTAATTGGAGACGAACTAGTTTTCACTTCAGGAGTGGGTAGGTTTAATACTTAATGGATCCAAATTTTGCCTAATGAATCTGGATATGACCCGTTAATTTAATCCACTCCCTTCATTTCTTCCCACGTACATTAAGCGATTTCCCAAAGGAAACCCTAATATTTTTACAGCCACCCCTCATGTCTCCAACGCCACCAACCACACTGCCCTTCCTGAGACACCAGGGACCATTGTGCCAGCATCGGGCAACGAGGAAGAAATCTGAGACCATGTCGTCAGCACCAATCCACGCCTGAGACACTAGGGACCATTGTGCCATCATCCATGCATCGACTGATCGGCTACTGGAATCTCCAGTAGCTAATTCAGACGACTCTCGGGCGACCGTTGGTCGATCGAGGATCGCCCGACGGTCGACCGAATATGCCATGGCTTAATTTGAAAATCGAATTATTTGAAATTTGAAGAGATAAAACACAATGAAACTATTGGAAAATAAACCCTGACTTGCCATGTTGGAAAATCGAATACCATGTTCGGGTTCGGTTCGGGTCAAGAACCGAACCTAATATTGTTGAAATCAAACCGAACCGAATAATTTGATTCGGTTCGGTGTAACCCGAATAGTGGACAACCCTACCCAACCTTCCTTACACCTTCAAACATTACTTGAGCCATTATATGTGATACTAAAACCTCGATTGATCCATTTTCATCTCTATACCCTAGTTTCTTGTTGAAATCTTGATTGAGCCTTCATTCTTCATCGATTCATCATCTTTAGGCATCAAGATGACTAGGGAGTTTCTTTTGGAGCTAAGTATACTTTGGTTTGTTTATTGCTCCAATTGTTATTGTATTTTGTTATTTATTTTCATTGTATATCAAGTATGTAAACCTAGGTTGCTAGTTTTGATTGAGTTGGGTGGTAGCCTTTGTGTTTGAGGCTTAAATCCACCGGTGTACTTAGTTTGTTAGGATTAGTGATTGTTATCCCTTAAGGTTGAGGTGGAAGAGTGTTCTCGGTAAAAAGGCGAAGACTTCCGGGTGTGAAAGTGCCTTAGGTTGAGAGCGGAGACGCTTCGGGTAAAAGGTCCTCATTGTAAGGGAAATAATATGATCTAGTAAAGCTAAGTTTGGAAATCCTAAATGAGGTGCTTAGGTAGTGGAGTAGGCATTGGGGTCGAACCACTACAAATCTCCATGTTTGCATTACCATTGTGCTTCTGTGGTTACTTGTGTTTAGTTGATTCATTTATCACTTCCGCACTTATTGATCTAGTTGAATTGTGAATTGCCTAAAGTAATCAAGAAAAGGATTAAAACCGAAATTAGGCTAAAGTTTTAGCGTACACACTATTCACCCCCCACCTCTCTAGTGTAGGTCATTTCACCAACAGATTGTGCACTACATATGGCACCAAAAACTCAAGATCTTAATCCACCTGAGAGCCTTTTGTCTAGATTAGGAAAAACACAAACATCTATGTTTAGAAGCCGACCCATTGCATCCACTAGACCCATGAATATTGGGGAGTTTGATAACTATGGAATCCACGGTATATTGGATAGTGTAGGTTGGGTTGATATTGTGACTAGACTAGATGTTGTTAGACCTACCCTAGTATGTGTCTTCTATGCAAACAAGTCGGTTGATGAGCTAGAAAATCAAGAGGGTTACCCCATCATTAGGACTCAGCTCCAACGAAGACCTATCACCCTGACAGCTAATATCCTTAGAGCCACATTTCATCTACCTGAGAGCGGCATTCGCCTTTATTCACTTTCCTCTGATGAGTTCAATGAAATGTTTCCAAATGAGGTAGTGATGAATGCCATATGTCCACTATCCTATCATACTATTCCTCCCATTAAAGCAAAATACCTACTCATTCATGCCCGCATCATGCACACCATCATAGCTCATAATATCCTAATGAGGTAACCCTTATGAGCTATTGGATATTATTTTGTGCCATGACCTACATGGCAGACTTGATCCTGAACTATATGGCCGAGTGCCAACGGTCCATGCGTAAAGCCTTACCTTATGCAACCCTAGTCTCATTTTTCATCAACTCTGCTCATGTTGATAGAAGTATCCAGTCGAGCCCGCTCATATTCCCTTTGACACAATTACCCTTACCCGGATGAAGATTCTTCCCGAAGGATGTGGGAATAGATCTTGAGCGGCAGATCCATCAGATCCGGTGGCAAAGCATGACGACGACGATGACGAGGGAGATGATGTTGCTGGTGGCAGCTCATCGCATCCACCACCCGATGAACGATATGACATGTTGGAGTCTAGGATGGCTCAACTTCACATTGATCAGGTCACATGGAACAACAGAATGACCGACCGCATGGATCAGATTTACGGTCGAGTCGATGACATGTATGGTCATCTCGATGAAATGTATGGACAAGTTGATCAGATGTGGCACTTCTACCAGAATCATCAGCCACCTCCTCCCTAGGAATGGTGATAGTTTCCTCGTGTCTATCTACCATTATTATCCCTTATTTATATGTTTCTCAACGTGATGTATGACCTTTTCTTTTAGCTGTGTTATGACTTTATGATGCATTTGGCTATTTGATGTATGTTGACTATGCTATGTATCTGGATTGTGTATATGTATGACTTGGTGGCTAATTGAATCTATGAGTTTTTTTTACTTGTTAAAGCTATCATCCATGTCGAGTATGGTGCCCTTTTTGATTGATGTCAAAATGGGGAGAAATGGAAATATCCTGTAAATTATTATCATGTGAATTTTTATTGGTATGCATGTCTTGTGTGATACTCTATATATCATGAAGATGCATATCGATAGGGGGAGTTAAATCGATAAGTATGCATGTTGATAGGGTGAGCTTTCCAAATAGATTGTGTACTTACCTTTCCTTGCTGAAAATGTGCATCACTAATGTATCACTATCATGCAAAAATGTTTATTATTCTCTTACCTATGTTTTATTGAGATAAGGGTTTGTCATCATCAAAAAGGGGGTGTTGGCCGATGTTTTGTCCTCGCACCCAAGTATTTTCCGAAACTATTTTGATGATAACAAACTACTTTTGATGGTGACTTTTAGCATGATAGTTTCAGGCACATAGTCGACTTGCACAATGCATTTTTGTTCAAAAAAGTCAACATGTCATTAAAAGAAATTGGAAGGAATCAGAAGGATATGGTTCGATCCGCGATCATCAAGGGAAAAAAGCAAATGTAGAGTTAGAGTGTCTAGGTATAATATATTTCCCTAAAATGGTGCCTAGAACTGAAAATATTCGATAACCGAACCCCGACTCGAGCTTCGATCAAATAATCGGTTATCAGCAATGATAATTGATTATCGATCGATCCTCAGGTGACCTTCGGTCGATCCTAGGTTGACCCTCGATCGACCGAAGGTCATCCCTAGATCGATCGACGGTCGACCGACTGTCGTCCCTAGATCGATCGATCTACTACTGGAATTTCCAGTAGCTAATTTGGTCGACTCTCGGGCAATCGTGGGTCGACCAAGGATCGCCCGACGGTCGATCGAATATGCCAACAGCTCTTTTTCAAGTCATTTCCTATCCGTTGAACCCGACTCCTGCACTCCCTCTTCTATATAAACCCTCATTTTCAGACTTCTAAAGGTGGTTGGAACACCTTGAGACATCACATAACATCCTTGAGCTACATAGAGTCATTTTCCATAAATCCCTTGTCCTCAAAGCTTCATCTCCTAACCTTGTCTTTGTGCTTCATTATTTCACCTTGAAGGAATCAAGAAAAGGACTAGGAATCGTTGGTTCAGAGCTAAGTTGTATTTCATTTATATTTGCTCCCATTGTTTTTATTTTGTTGTTGATTTACTTGTTACTTGTATTTGTGTAAACCTAGAGATCTAGGTTTGTTGTTTGGGTGGTAGTCTTGGTGTAGAGACTTAAAACCACTTTTGTGAGCTAGGTTAGGATGTTCTTTAGGATTTGTGGTGGGAGAGTTCACTCGGTGGGAAGGCGGATACTTCCGGGTGTGGAAGTGCCTTCGGAGAGAATGTAGAGACTTTTCAGTGAAAAGTCCTCAATTCTAAGAATCTCTTAACTTAGTGGATTTGTGTGTGAAATACTAAGCACGGTGCTTAGGTAGTGGAGTAGGCGGTGTTGTCGAACCACTATAAATCTTGGTGTGTTAATATTGATTTATTCAGAGTTGATTTCATTCACATTAAAGCATAAACTTATAATTTAAATTAATAACTTGTTTAAAGAATCGAACTTAGCTTAAAAATTAGCGGTACACACTACTCATCCCCCCTATAGTGTGTACATTCAACTTACACTACCCTATGTAGCCAGAGCCATTTTCCTCACGAGGGGAAAGCGAAGGCCCGCTGTATTCGCCAGTGGCGGCCATATGCGATGCAAGTAGTCGCGTCTCCTTCCCTGCAGGTCGAATGATCATGCAGGAGAAGTAGTGCCAACCGCATCAAGAAGAAGAGAGGAGCATGGGCTGTCGGGCTATTTATGAGAGCATGGGAGCACGAGAAAACTGAAGTCGTGTTCCTTCCTCTAGCCAAAGAAACCCAGTGCCGAAATAGGCAAATCGACGGTGATGCGGGCATGAAGGAGACAGAATGCGGCCTTCCAAGTTAACACGTAAAACCTTAACGTCGCTCTCTGATTAATGGGAACTTGGAGAGAGGAATAATGTGTGTGACCTAGGGACCATAACCCCCTCTATTTGTAACAAAAACCCAAGGTAATGGTAATTTCTAGTTTCACCCATCATAAAATCAAAAATTACCCCTAATGGTATGTTTGTATTAAATCCCATATTTTTGAGATGTCGCAGGCCCATAAATAAAATAAGGGTTAATTAATGAATATATCACGACTTTTACCAAAATTCCCAAATCTATCATGACTTTTCATTTGTTTCAAATGCAGGCTTCAACTCTCGATTCATTTCAATTGTATCACACCGTCAGACTCGAGTTAAGTTTTCTGATAAACTGCCGACCTAGCATCGATGATGTGTCAACCTAAGTCCAGTCAGACATTAATTTAATATATAAAAAATAGGTAAGATGACGTGTATTAGTAAGTACAGTAATTTAATAGGTAACCAAAATACTGTACTTACTAATACACGTCAGCTTACCTATTTTTTATATTAAATTAAAGGCTAACTGTGTTGACTAAAAGCCCACACTAGAAGGGGAGGGGTCAATAGTGTTGGTTTACTTTCTCTTTCTACTTCAATTTCTTTTAAATCAACTCCAACTTCAACCAAACGTAAGTGCAACTAAGTGATGTTCGTTGGTGAGTATGAAACACAATTATAAGCAAACACACGAAGCAATGCAAACACAAGAAAGTATAGTGGTTCGGCCAACCGCCTACTCCACTACCTTGGCTCTACACCATGGATTTCTAACCAAATCCTATATAGACTTTGTGTTTCCCTTTGAATACAACCGAGGACTCGGTTCTCAACCCTTTGAGAACTCATCAAACCTATTCACCTAGGCAAAACAAAATTCTACAAGGCAAACCCTAAGTGTTTACATTAGCACACCTAGCAAGCTAATCAATGAAAATCAAATTCAAATAACAAGTAAAATTACAATGAAAAGAGCTAAAGAGTAAACCAAGGCTAAGAGCACTTCTCCGAGCCTTCAATGCCTCCAACTCCACAAGACGTTGAGATCGAATCGAAGCCGGAGTTGAGGGAAGATGAGCGCTTGAAAGAGGTTGTCCATCGGAGAAGCAAGCTTAGAAGGCACAAATCACACTTTGAAAGCTTATCTCAATGGTTAAGAGTGTTTAATGAAGGTTGGTGAGGGATATTTATAACCCTTCCCACGGAACGGCTCTTCAACAGGCATTTTTTCGCTCATTGGACGCCGACCGGTCGCTTGCCGGTCGATCGTCGATCGACCGTGTTGTGTGAAACCCGACACTAGAAGGGGGGGTTGAATAGTGTTTGTCCCCTTCTTGAGTTTTCTCCTCACTCAATTTTAACTCTACTTAATCCAATTGTTCTTTAATGGTTAATGTGATCACAATTCAATAGCAATGATGAAAGCTAATAAATAAATAATGCAAACAATAATATTTATAGTGGTTCGGCCAACTGCCTACTCTACTACCTTGGCTCCTTACCGAGGATTTCTAACCACTACTTTATAAAAATTATGTTTCCCTTTGAATACACTTGAGGACACCCTTCTCAGCACTCGAAGAACACATCAATCCTATTCACCTAGGCAAAACACAATTCTATAAAGCTATCCCTAAGTGTTTCCTAGCACACCTAGCAAGCTATCTCAACTTTGAAAACAAGTTACAATAAAGTTCAAATACAAGGAAAGAGCTAAAGAATAAAAGATTGAACCAAGCTTCTTTCCACCGCCTTCTTGTCTTCAACTTGCAAGATGATGACTCCAAAGATTGCAGCACAGTTGAAGAAGTAGAAGCAGCGCCTGGTTTTCTGATGTCGAAGAAGGAAGTAGAGGGCGTGCGAGAACTTGATCGTATGAAGGGTTAAATAACTTCTTTGATTGCTCAATAACACTAGTTATAGTATGTAAAGAAGTTAGGTGAGGGGTATTTATAACCCTTCACCCGAACGGCCCGTTCAACGGGTGAAAAATCGACCATTGGAGCCGTTCTGTTAGGGACCCTCGGGTTTGTCAAGTCGTGTACGTGTCATGACGGTCCCTAACATGCATTGTAAATATTTGTAAATATTGCATCTTTCGCATTTATGTAAAACGTTCTTGCACCACCCACCGCTCTTTCCCGCGACTAGGTAACGACCCTCTTTTGCTAGCCGTGGCATGGGCCGGTGGGGTGTGCGGATCATGTAATTATGCATTATAAAAGCGCTCGCGCACCGCCCATCGCTCTCGCGCACGACTAGGTAACACCCTCATTTCCTAGCCATGGCATGGCCGGTGGGGGTGTTGGGCCATAGGAAATTTTGTCATGCTCCTCGTGCTTTTGGGAACCTTGGGGGTGGCACTTGGGGGTTAGGCTCCACAACTATATTGCCCCCGGGCAAACATCTCTCTAGTTCATTCATTCAAGCATTCGCACAAGCATCCGTTCAAGCATTGTAAGCACTTTTCATACAAACGGCCATTGGTCCAAACATTTTTACGTCCAAACGCAACGAGGTTCAAACGCGGGCGAGCCCGAGAGCCCGCGACTTTCGAACATTGGCAAGGCGGTCCTTGCACAAGGCTTATCCCAAGCGTTGGCAAGGGAGCCGCACGGATATTTTCCGCCCAAACAAGTTGGTCTATGACAGTTGGTATCAGAGCAAGGCAAGCTCGCAAAGCTTTGGCACAAGCAACTGACGCAAATCGTCAACAAGCTCGTGCCTTCATCGTTGGAGACAAATGACGTTGGGGCACTCGACAATCTCATAGGAGAGATTTTCACAAGCATGGCTCGCAGAGGAATCGGCGAAACGAGTGGCGTCACCCAAGCGGTGACGACCGTTCCAGAAGAACCGTTGGGGGAGGACCCAACACAAGCTCAAGCTCAACAAGCTAGGATGGGAAGTCGCACCGTCCAATGGCTTGGAGATTTGGAAATGATGGTGACCGCTCATGACGTAGCCATAAACGTCCTTGAGAATAGCATGGGGCCACAGGTCAGCAAGCTAGCCGACACGCAAGAAGTTCTGGAGGCAAGAATAGATGGACTCCAGGACGACACACAAGAAGTGATCAAGCAACTTCAAGGGGAGATTGAAGAACTAAGGGCTACAATCTCATTCCTTGTACGAGAGATCCACAAGGGTGGGGGCAACTCCCGCCAACACGAAATGCCACAACACCACCTTAAAGCACCCGAACCAAAGCCCTACAATGGGGCTCGAGATGCCAAAGCGGTGGAGAACTTCCTCTTCGACTTGGAGCAGTACTTCAAGGTCACGAGGACAACTAACGGTGATATGAAAGTGTCTGTTGCAATCATGTATTTGTCTGAGGATGCAAAACTCTGGTGGCGGACCAAATATAATGAAATTCAGAAGGGCCATGCCAAGATCGACACTTGGGACAATCTCAAGCGAGAACTCAAAGCTCAATTCTTTCCCGAGAATGTGGAATTCATCGTTCGACGGAAGTTACGACAACTCTGTCACAACAATTCAATTCGGGAGTATGTGAAGGAGTTCTCAACCATTATGTTGGATGTTCCGGACATGGCCGAGACCGATCAACTATTCACCTTCCTTGAAGGGCTAAAGCCATGGGCACGACAAGAACTTGCAAGGAGGAATGTCAAGTCCTTGCCGAAAGCGAAGATCGCCGCAGAGCGACTCACTGACTATAGTTCGAAAGAAAATCTGACAAAGGCGACACTCTACAAGCCAAAATTCTAGAAGCTCGACAACTACAAGGGCAAAGGCACCGCAGGTGATACGAGATGGAGGGATCAACCACAAAGAAAACACCACCCAAAGGGACCTCCTTAAAGGGATTACCCTCCGAGGGGGAACCAACAGAGATCCGCGCCAATTTGCTTCTTGTGCCGAGGACCCCATGTGGTCCGAGAATGTCCTCAACGGCAAGCATTGAACACCATCATAGCGGAGTCTGTGGCGGAGAACATAGCCAACATCACCGCCAAGAAGGAGAAGGGCAAGTCTCCCGCAGTCCCCGACGTGGAGGACTACTCCAGCGAGGACGAAGACACTGGAAGGCCTAACATGGGAGCAATGCGTCTCCTCAACGCTCTCAAGACTCAAGTGGGGGAGCAAGGTCCAAAGAAGGGAGCCACCAAGGCAGCACACGAGCTGATGTTCATCGACTCGGGAGCAACTCATAACTTCATTGCCAAAGGAGAAGCAAAGCGACTAGGGCTCAAGCTAGAAAGGAGCTCGAGTCATGTCAAGGCGGTGAACTCCGAGGCACAAGAAATCAACGGCATCGCTCGGGATGTCCCGTTGAAGATTGGAAGATGGAAGGGTCAAACCAACCTGATGGCAATACCTCTCGACGAAGGTGAGGTATTTTAGGAATGGAGTTCCTAAAGTCGGCGAAGGTGGTACCCATGCCCTTCCTTGACACTTTATGCTTGAAGGGGGAGAACAATCCCAGCATTATTCCCACGGTGCGTCCAACACCAGGGAGCGGAAATCAACTCCTCTCCGCCCTACAAGTGAAGAAAGGAGTTCAACGAGGTGAGCTCACAATGGTGGCTGCAATGAAGCTGGAAGGATCACTCGGTGGAGCGGAAGGAGAACCTGCAGTAGTCTCTAGAGTACTCAATGAGTTTGAAGATGTGATGCCACCCGAACTACCAAAGGCCCTACCGCCAAAGAGGGGGGTGGATCATCGAATTGAGCTGGAGCCGGGGACTAAGGCCCCATACCGACCACCTTACCGTGTGACGCCACCAGAGTTGGCAGAATTACGAAAGCAACTAAAGGAACTGTTCGACGGAGGATTGATCCATAGCTCCAAAGCTCCATTCGGAGCCCCTGTACTGTTCCAGAAGAAGAAGGACGGGAGTCTCCGCCTCTGTGTGGACTACCGAGCCTTGAACAAAGTGACCGTGAAGAACAAGTACCCCATTCCACTCATCATGGACATGTTTGACCAACTTGGCCAAGCGAGGTACTTTTCCAAGCTGGACCTGAGATCGGGCTATTGGGAAGTGCAGATTACCGAAGGGGACGAAGGAAAGACCACTTGCGTAACACTCTATGGAGCTTATGAATTCTTGGTGATGACGTTCGGCCTCACGAATGCTCCCGCTACGTTCAGCACCATGATGAATCAGTTGTTCCATTAGCACTTAGACAAATTCATTGTGGTGTACTTAGACGATATCGTGGTCTACAGTCGAACCTTGGAGGAGCACTTGCAACATTTGAAGATCATCTTCAAAACCCTCTGAGAGAATACTTTGTTCGTGAAACGGGAGATGTGCTACTTCGCCCAAGAAGAGATGTGCTACTTGCTCGCGCACCGCCCACCGCTCTCGCGCATAACTAGGTAACGCCCCTTGTTTTCTAGCCGTGGCATGGCCGGTGGGGGTGTTGGGCCATAGAAAATTTTGTTATGCTCCTCGTGCTTTTGGGAACCCTGGGGGTGGCACTTGGGGGTTAGGCTCCACAACTATATTGCCCCCGGGCAAACATCTCTCTAGTTCATTTGTACAAGCATTCACACAAGCATCCGTTCAAGCATTGTAAGCACTTTTCATACAAACGGCCATTGGCCCAAACGTTTTTGCGTCCAAACGCAACAAGGTTCGAACGCAGGCGAGCCCGCGACTTTCGAACATTGGCAAGGCGGTCCTTGCCCAAGGCTTATCCCTTGCGTTGGAAAGGGAGACGCACGGACATTTTCCGCCCAAACAAGTTGGTCCGTGACAGTTTGGTCGTGGCCGGTCGATCGGTCGGTCGACCGATGGATCGACCGCCAGTGTGACCGCTAGCAATCTGTAAGAGCTCAGTCGACCGACGGGTCGACCAGCTACATTTCTTCTGACATTTGGTTGACCCGTCGATCGACCGAATGGCTGATGCCAGGTCGCGATTCGGCTATGTCCAGTTCGATCGACCGTTGTTCGACCGCTAGCATCCTGTCCATTTTCGCCGTCTGTCGGTCGACCAACCGATCAACCGACGCAGCCCTATAGTTTAGCCTTCGCAAGTTTCGGTCGACCGAATGGCTGCTGGCCATTTTTATCGACATATGATCGACCAGTCGGTCGACCGAACGGGCTGCTTACCATTATATTGCCTTGTTCGGTCGACCGAACCCAGGCTGAGGATGACTTCTTCCTTGGATTTTTACATGCTTTTTCTATGGGTTTGGTTACCAAGTTTCAACTTGGATAACTTTACAATTTTGGCTTGGGATAAACTATCCTAGGGACATATTACATTATTTCTACTTGATTTAATCCCGAGCTTTTCTTCGACGATTTCTTCTTCCATTTCTTTGACGATCTTTTCCTTCGTCCCGTTTGAACGGATTTGGCATGCATATCGCAACCTCAACCTGAACTCAAAACATCACACTTGGATTAAATACATATTTATTATCATCAAAATAAAGATCGAGGCTTAAGAGAGATCCTTAAGCCAACAATTTCCCCCTTTTTGATGATGACAAACATAACATGGAATTTTTAAGAAAGCGTAAGTATTTGTGAGTTTGAGTTAAGACATTCAAGAGTTAGGTACCTTAGCATATGCATTCAACTATCTAACTTAGCATATGCATTCAACTACTTATAACTCAACATATGCTCCCCCTATCAATGTGCATATTCAATTACCAATAACTTGACCTATGCTCCCCCTATCAATGTGAATATTATTTTTAACTCCCCCTAACTATATATATCTTCCCCTTAACTATAAAACTCACACTAACTATATGCATCGTGAAAACCAAGTGTGACCTTTTTCTTTTTCTCCCCCTTTTGACATCAAACATCAATCAAAAAGGGTAAGAATTAATGTACAATTAATGAATTTCATCATAAAAATTGAGAAAGCCACAAAAACCAAATATCATCTACCACTATAGTCCTTCCCATTAATGTAAGCCTATAGAAGGCAAACACCAATAGGTCGCAAAGCCCCACTACAGAGCAATACATAAGTGTGATGATACTTTATAGAATGCAAGATTTGAAAAACATATATATTTTGAAGAAAATACACTTTAATTACTCGAAAAAGCACAAATTCTTAATTGCACCCTTAAATTTGTGAAACTTTCTTCAACGAAAGGTTTTGTAAATATATCGGCAAGTTGTTTATCAGTGGATACAAATTCAACCGATATATTTCCCTTAGCTATATTATCCCTAAGGAAGTATGTCTCAAGTCAATATGCTTAGTTCTAGAGTGTAAAATGAGATTTTTGGTTAGGTTAATTGCACTAGTATTATCACAATGTATGGGTATGCAAGAATACTTAAGTCCATAGTCTAAAAGGGTTTGTTTCATCCAAAGGACGGCGATGTATTCCGCTTCGGTAGTTGAAAGCGCAACCAAGTTTTGTTTCTTTGAGAACCAAGAAACAAGACACACTCCTAAGAATTGACAACACCCACTAGTGTTTTTTCTATCTACCTTACATCCAGCAAAATCAACGTCCGAAAAACCAATTAAATCAAATGATGCATGACATGGATACCATAATCCTAAGTCAATCGTGCCCTTTAAATATCTCAATATGTGTTTTACCGCACTCAAATGAGATATCTTAGGGCAAGATTGAAACCTAGCACATACACATACACTAAACATGATATCGGGTCTACTTGCGGTTAAATAAAGGAGACTACCGATCATACCTCGATATCGTTTTTCATCCACTTTAATGCCCTCTTCATCTTTGTCAAGCTTGATGGATGCGCTCATAGGTCTAGAAGCTATCTTGGCTTCATTCATCCCAAACCTTTTGATGAGCTCCTTTGTGTACTTGACTTGATTGATGAAGATCCCATTGTTGGTTTGCTTAATTTGGAGACCAAGCATGAAGGAGAGCTCTCCCATCATCCTCATCTCAAATTCATCTTGCTACACTTAGCAAACCACTCACAAAGCATTTCATTAGTAGCACCAAAAATTATAGCATCAACATAGATTTGAACTAATAATATGTCATTCTCATGGTGCTTAATAAAAAGTGAAACATCCGCTTTTCCTATATCAAAACCTTGTTCAATTAGAAAAATTGAAAGTCTTTCATACCAAGCCCTAGGGGCTTGTTTTAAACCATATAATGTTTTTTTAAGTTTAAAAACGTGGTTTGGACACTCAAAACTTTCAAAACCAGGGGGTTGTTCAACATAAACTTCTTCATTAATAAAACCATTTAAAAAAATACTCTTTACATCCATTTGAAATAGTTTAAAACCCTTATAACTAGCATATGCTAAAAGCATTCTAATTGCTTCTAATCTAGCTACAGGAGCATATGTTTCATTATAGTCTATTCCTTCTTGTTGGTTGTACCCTTGTGCCACTGACCTAGCTTTGTTTCTAATAACTAATCCCTCTTCATCGAGCTTATTTCTAAATACCCATTTGGTTCCAATTATAGTTTGATCACTAGGTCTAGGCACTAAGTCTCATACATCATTTCTATCAAATTGGTTGAGTTCTTCCTGCATAGCTAATACCCAAAACTCATCTTCTATAGCTTCCTTAATATTCTTAGGCTCTACTTGAGAAACAAAAGCTACATATTGGCATACATTTTTGAGTTTAGAACGTGTTACCACTCCTATCGAAGGCTCTCCAATGACTTGGTCCATTGGATGATCTCTTATCAATCGGTATCCTTTAGGGAGAGGTGGTAGAGCTTCTTCTTCATCTTCAACTTGATGTTGATTTGAGGATGGAGGTTCTTCATGTTGGGTTTCCTCATTATCTTCATCCTTCACTTCCTTATCATGAAGTGTGAGATCCTCAAGTTCCTCACCTACATTCACAATCTTGACATTTCTAGAAGAATCATTAGTTTCATTGAAAGTAACATGCATGGATTCTTCAACAATCATTGTTCTGCGGTTATAGACCCTATAAGCCTTAGAGTTAGTGGAATAACCTAGGAAGATTCCTTCATCGGATTTAGAATCAATTTTTCCTAAATTATCCTTGGTATTTAATATGAAGCATTTACATCCAAAAACATGAAAATATCCCCACATTTGGGATTTTACCATTCCAAAGCTCAAAAGGTATTTTCTTGATTTTTGGTCTTAATAAAACTCGATTCTTCGCATAACATGGTCCTAGCCATTTCTTGTAAAGTTCTATTCTTCCTCTCAACCACCCCATTTTGCTGAGGGGTCCTAGGGGAAGAAAAGGTATGTTGAATACCTAAATCATCACAAAACTCGGAAAAAATTTTATTTTTAAATTCCCCTCCATTGTCACTCCTAATTTTCAAAATAGAAACTCTTTTTTCATTCGAAACTTTCTTTGCAATTTTTTTGAAAACCTCAAAAGTTTCATTTTTCTTAGCCAAAAAGAAAACTCATGTAAATCTAGAAAAGTCATCAACCAATACATAGCAATATAGCTTTCCACCTAGACTAGCTACATCACATGGACCAAAGAGATCCATGTGCACAAGCTCAAGAATTCTAGATGTACTAACTTGATTAATACTATGAAATGAGGATTTTACTTGCTTACCTTGTTGACATGCATCACAAAGTTTATCTTTTTCAAACTTTATCTTAGGTAAGCCTTTGACTAATTCTTTCCTAGATATCTCTTGGATGAGGCTCATGCTAGCATGTCCTAGTCTTCTATGCCACAACCAAGAGTCATTTTCCATGACAACTAAGCATCTAACATGAGGATTTGGCAAGATATTTAATTCTAAGTTGTATACATTTTCTTGCCTATTTCCAATGAACATGATATCATTTGAAGGTGTACTTCTAATAATACATTTAGATGCTTCAAAAATAATTATGTATCCATTGTCATATAATTGTGATATGTTAATCAAATTGTGTTTCAACCCATCAACTAATAAAACATTTGTAATACATGGGTAAGGGAGTATACCTATGTCACCAATGCCAACAATCTTACCTTTGGCATTGTCTCCAAATGTGACATGTCCACCATCTTTACTTGATAGGGTTACAAACAAATTGATGTCTCCCGTCATGTGCTTTGATCAACCGCTATCCAATATCCAAGTGCTCCTACTTGGTTGAGGATGTTTCTCCATTTACAAAAGGAGAAGAAACTGTCTTAGGTATCCAAACTTTCTTGGGTCCTTGAGTGTTAGTAAACTTTGGAACCCATGTGAATCTTGCATGTGGGTTCCTTCTCAATGCACAATCTTTGGCCATAGGACCAAAAATGCCCCAAGAAAAACATTTTCCATTAAATTTTCTCTTTGTGTGTGCGTGAGCATGGGAGTGTGATGATTTTCTTTATGGACAACCTTTCGCATGGCATTTTGGATGGTTGTCATTTTTTCATTAAGCATGCAAAGTTCTTTTTTTAATGTTAGCATGCTATCATTTAAATGCTCTACTATATCACATAAATATTTGTTTTCATTTTCTAGTTTTTGGTTGTCAATCTCTAAGTCCTTCTTAGCTTTTTCTAGGGTGCATTTCTCTTCCTTAAGAATGTCTATTTCTTTCCTTAGAGCATTGCATGAAAGTAATAGGTTATCATTCTCAAGTTCTAAAGATCTACTATCCTTTTTGAGATCTCTAAATTTTCTCCTAATGACATTGAATTCATCATGCATTTGCTCAAATTCATTTTGTAACTCTTCTTGAGTAAATGAAACTTCACCAAAAATGAATTTTACCTCATCATCCTTTGCCATCAAGCAAAGGTTTGCTTTTTCACTCTTTGTCTCTTCTTCGCTTAATGAGGCCTCGCTTTCTACCCACGTGGCCATCATTGTCTTCTTCTTCTTCTTGTATTTTTCCTTCTTGTGAGGGTTGGAGGTAGTGGCCTCTTAAGAAGTGGGCAATCCTTCCTTAGGTGCCCGATCTTGTTGCAATTGTAGCAAATGTAGCCACCTCTTCCCTTCCTCATGCCTCCCCTCATGAAGCTCATGAATCTTCTTGCGATTATCATCATTTCTTCAAGATCATCTGTCTCTTCCTCGGATGATGACGACTCTTCCGCTCGATGTGATGCTTTTAAGGCAATGGCCTTGCCTTTGGGGGCATCTTCCTCTTGGTATGTGTCATGAGAGACCCAATGAGCTCAGTGATCTTTAACGTGCTCAAATCCTTGGCTTCCATGATGGCTGTCACTTTGGACTCCCAAGATTTTGGAAGGGAACGAAGGAGCTTCCTTACCTTCTCCTCTCCCCTTATCTCCCTGCCAAGGTTAGCTAAGCCATTCGTAATATTTTGAAACCTAGTATGCATGACATCAATAGACTCATGTGAAAGCATTTTAAATATTTCATAGTCATGCATGAGTAAATCAATTTTGGATTCCATTACTTGCGAAGTCCCTTCATGGGTGGTCTCTAGAACCTTCCATACTTCGTATGCGGACTTGCATGTACAGATCTTGTTAAATTCATTAATTAATAGGCCGCAATATAAAGCAATGACGGCCTTGGCATTAGCATTAAAAAGCCTAATTTCTTCTTGGTCCCATTTATCCATGTCCTAATCGGGTTGCTTATACTCTACTAGGATCATCCTCCATTCATCCATGCCTAAGGATTGAAAGAAGTCATTCATGCGGATCTTCCAATATGCATAGTTGTTCCCATCGAATATTGGTGGAGTATTAGTACAAGACCCTTGAGCTAATTGGATTTCACTAGACATGTTGACTTGTAGGGAAGATGGTTAAATCCTAACCTACGACCTTGCTCTGATATCAAATATTGTGTAAAACCCGACACTAGAAGGGGGGGTTGAATAGTGTCCGTCCCCTTATTAAGTTTTCTCCTCACTCAATTTTAACTCTACTTAATACAATTGTTCTTTAATGGTTAATGTGATCACAATTCAATAGCAATGATGAAAGCTAATAAAAAAACAATGCAAACAATAATATTTATAGTGGTTCGGACAACTGCCTACTCCACTAGCTTGGCTCCTCACCAAGGATTTCTAACCACTACTTTATAGAAATTATATTTCCCATTAAATACACTTGAGGACACCCTTCTCGCCACTCGGAGAACACCTCAATCCTATTCACCTAGGCATAACATAATTCTATAAAGCTATCCCTAAGTGTTTCCTAGAACACCTAGCAAGCTATCTCAACTTTGAAAATAAGTTACAATAAAGATCAAATACAAGGAAAGAGCTAAAGAATAAAAGATTGAACCAAGCTTCTTTCCACCTCCTTCTTGTCTTCAACTTGCAAGATGATGACTCCAAAGATTGCAGCACAGTTGAAGAAGTAGAAGCAACGCCTGGTTTTTTGATGTCGAAGAAGGAAGTAGAGGGCGTGCGAGAACTTGATCGCATGAAGGCTTAAAGAACTTCCTTGATTGCTCAATAACACTAGTTAAATTCTATAAAGAAGTTAGGTGAGGGGTATTTATAACCCTTCACCCGAACGGCCCGTTCAACGGGTGAAAAATCGACCGTCGGAGCCGTTCGGTCGCTACCGGTCGATCGGTCGGTCAACCGATGGATCGATCGCTAGTGCGATCGCTAGCAATCTATAAGAGCTCGGTCGACCGATGGGTCGACCGGCTACATTTCTTTCGACATTCGGTTGACCCATCGGTCGACCGAATGGCTGAAGCCAAGTCGCGATTCGGCGATGTCCAGTTCGGTCGACCGATTGGTCGATCGCTAGCGTTCTGTCCATTTTTGCCGTATGTCGATCGACCAACCGGTCGACCGACGCAGCCCTGCAGTTTAGCCTTCGTCAGTTTTGGTCGACCGACTGGTCGACCGAATGGCTACTGGCCATTTTTACCGATATCCGGTCAACCAGTTGGTCGACCAAACGGGCTACTTACCATTATATTGCCTTGTTCGGTCGACCAACCGATCGACCGAACCCAGGCTGAGGATGACTTCTTCCTTGGATTTTTACATGCCTTTTCTATGGGTTTGGTTACCAAGTTTCAACTTGGATAACTTTACAATTTTGGCTTGGGATAAACTGTCCTAGGGACATATTATATTATTTCTACTTGATTTAATCCAAAGCCTTTCTTCAACGATTTCTTCTTCTGTTTCTTTGACGATCTTTTTCTTCGTCCCGTTTGAACGGATTTGGCATGCATATCGCAACCTCAACCTGAACTCAAAACTTCACACTTGGATTAAATACATATTTATTATCATCAAAATAAAGATCGAGGCTTAAGAAAGACCCTTAGGCCAACAGACCGCCCAGCGACCGCCGACGTTCTGCCCTTTTGCCGCTATGTTTGGTCGACCGAATGATCGACCGACTTCATCGCATTTTAGTTCCTCTATTGTCCAGTCGATTGATCGGTCGATCAAATTAGCTACTGCCAGATTTTGGCCTTGTTTGGTCGACCGATCGGTCGACTGAAGTAGCCACTGCTAGTTTTTGGCCTTGTTCGATCGATCGAACCTGGGCTGAGGCTGATTTTTACATTTGCTTTGTTACACACTTTTTCATGGGTTTTGTTTCTAAGTTTTGACTTGGATAACTTTACAAATAGGCTTGGGATGAGATCCTAGGGATATATTACAAGGAATCTACTTGATCTGCATCTGAGCCTTTCTTGATGATTTTTGCGATTCTCCGAGCGAAGTTCGTGTGCTTATCGCAACTTCAACCTGAACTCAAGACTACTCACACATATATTACATACATGTTTGTTATCATCACAATAGAGATCGAAGCCTAGGGGGACACTTGGGCCAACAGATTGCACTTACATTGACACATCGTCGATGCTAGGTCAGTAGTTTAACGAAAAACTTAACCCGAATCTGATGGTGTGATACAATTGAAACGAATCGAGAGTTGAAGTCTGCATTTGAAACAAATGAAAAGTTGTGATAGATTTGAGAATTTCGGTAAAACTCTTGATATATTCATTAATTAACCCATAAAATAGTTAGATCACTTCAGATCTGGGTCGTTAATTTCGATAGCGAGAAATGCACGTCTATTGATAGACATTGGCCCACATCAAATTATTAAACAAATAATTCAACAGTTCTAACTCTGCCATCGTCGTCGACATTTTTTTATCACCACCCAACAGGTCATCTCTCTCTCTCTCTCACTACTAGAAACTTCGTCTTCAGCAACGGCTATCAGCGACGGCCGCTCAAGCCGTTGCTATTCGCAACGGCATTCTTACGGCCGCCAGAGCCGTTGCAGAAATCTGTATCTGCAACGACGTTCTAACGGAAAACTGAGCCGTTGCTGATTATTTTAATTATCAGCAACGGCTTTCGGACGGAAAGGCGAGCCGTTGCTGATTTTTTAATTTTCAGCAACGGCTTGCTAACGGATAAGTGAGCCGTTGCTGATGATAACTTATCAGCAACGGCTTTCTAACGGTCGAGTCAGCCGTTGCTGATAAGTTTATATAGGGCACGCTCTCGCGCCCGACCCTTCTTCCTCCAGCTGTTGTCGCCGCCGCTCCTGCCGACGCCACTCGCCGCCGCTGCCGCTCCTGCCGACGCCGACGACGCCGACCGCTGCTGCCGACTTGTTCAGGTATGTCTCTTCCCTACGGCCGTCTCTTCCCTGCGGCCGGCGGGAATCACCCGACCGAAACCCTATTTCTAGGGTTTCGGCCGGCGGCGGTCGGCCGATGGCCGCCGCCGGACCTTCTGCAGTGGCCGGACAGTGTGTCCGGCCACTGTACGCCGGCGCCGGAGGGTGGACTCCGGCGCCGAAATTTATAATTTATATATATAGTTTATATTATTTTATAATTGTTAATTAATTATTTTATAATTGTTAATTAATTGTTTAGATTAATTGTTTAATTTGTTAGATTAATTATTAGGGTTTAGATTAATTTCGGACGCGCGCCGGAATCGTCCACTTCGGACGCGCGCCGGAATCGTCCACTTCGGACGCGCGCCGATATCGTCCAATTCGGACTCGCGCCGGAATCGTCCACTTCGGACGCGTGCCGGAATCGTCCAATTCGGACTCGCGCCGGAATCGTCCACTTCGGACTCGCGCCGGAATCGTCCACTTCGGACGCGCGCCGAAATCGTCCAATATGGACTCGAACTGTCTCGAAACATTTAGAAAATAATCATCCTCCGACGAGTTGATATGTTTCACGTACGCATCGACGATCGGATATGATTTAGCAAAACCTTAGATCCGTTCGGGAATTGTATGTTCGTGTAAAAGAAGTAGATGATCTTTTATACGACGTACAATTCTTGAATTGTCCCTGATTGGACAATTTGGGAATATAGTTATTTGTACTGCTCTTACATTTTTATTTTAACTGTTAACTAATTATTCTAAATTTCGGCAACATCTCTCTTGTTCTCCGATACGCGCCCAGATGATATGCGTATTCGGAGAACTGTAGGGAGATGCTGTCGAAATTTAGAATAATTAGTTAACAGTTAAAATAAAAACGTAAGTGCAGTACGAATAACATAAATCCCGAATGGAATAGAACAATCTCACCTAAAGACATTAACCAAAGAAATTGTCATTGATTGACAGAATCATGTCGGCTGATCGAAGTTGGATGTACCGACGTCTTGATCGTGGAGCTTTAACGAATGAGTTTCGATTAGGCGTAACGTACTTCCTAAATTTCGCCTATTCGAATCGGAATTTCGTTAGCATGGGTGATCAAATCCGATGTCCGTGCCGCATTTGTTCAAATGGACGATTTTTGGATCGGGAGACTGTCACTCTGCATCTATATAGCAAAGGATTTGAACCAAGATATTTTCTATGGACTTGTCACGGGGAGTCACGCGAAGTCAGGACGTCTAGCAATCCTGTCGTTCAGACATATGGTGAATCTTCCTCTGCTGGTGCTTCTTCATCCGATCAATGTAATCCCTATAGAACTATGATACTTGATAGTCTTGGGGGTCAATTCCGCCTGAATGATAATGTTGATCGGCCAGTTCTTCAGACATCAGTCCCACCAGATACTACAGCGGTTGATATCACAGAAGTAGGGGCTGCGGTAGAGATTGAATTACCGAATAAAGAAGCTGCAGAATTTTACGAGATGTTGAAAGCTGCCGATGAACCTTTGTATGAGAATTGTCCTAAATACACTAGGTTTTCAGCAATGACACAGCTCTTAAACATCAAGGCCGATTGTAATATCAGCGGAGTTGCGTATGATCGGATTGCTGGATTGATTAATGGAATGCTGCCTACTGATAACAAGTTTGAGCCTACTTTTTATAAGACTAAAAAGCTAATGAGAAAATTGGGGCTTGGGTACGAAAAAATACACGCGTGCCAAAATAACTGCATTTTATATTATAAAGAAAATGTGCAGTTGGATAAATGCCCTGTATGTCAACACCCTCGTTACAAGGAGAAGAAATCGGTCCGACAGAAAAATATCCCGTTTAAGGTGCTTCGGTATTTTCCACTAACACCGAGGCTTCAAAGGTTATTCATGTCGGAAAAGACAGCCCCCTACATGAGTTGGCATGCAAGAAGTCGTGATGATACAGTAATGACTCATCCATCTGACAGTGAAGCATGGAAACATTTGGATACATGTTATCCTTCATTTGCTAGGGATACTAGAAATATCAGATTGGGATTGTGCACAGATGGTTTTAATCCGTTTGGACATTCTGCAACTCCTTATTCAGTTTGGCCAGTGCTGCTGACAGTTTATAATTTGCCACCGTCAATGTGCATGAAAGATGAATTTATTTATCTTTCGATGATTATTCCGGGTCCTAAGGGTCCGCGAAAAGAAATTGACATATTTCTCAGACCCTTGATAGATGAATTGAAAACATTGTGGACTGAGGGAGCTGTCACTTATGATTGTCATCGGAAGCAAAACTTCAATTTAAAGGCCACGGTCTTGTGGACAATTAATGATTTCCCGGCGTACGGCATGTTGTCGGGTTGGAGCACTCACGGCCGACTCTCTTGTCTGTATTGTATGGAACACTCTAAATCAATCAGTCTTCAGAACGGACGAAAAATCTCATTCTTTGATTGTCATCGTCGATTCCTACCGGTTAATCACCAGTATCGAAGGAATCGTAATAAATTTACTAAGGGCAGAGTCGAAAGAGATGGGCCACCACCGATGTTGTCTGGTGAATAAATGTTAGCACGTGTTTCAGCACTTCCAAATATAGTATTTGGTTGCAATGAAAGAGTGTCAGGTTTTGGCCAAACACACAACTGGGTGAAAAAAAGTATCTTTTGGGAATTGCCCTATTGGAGTTCATTATTGATTCGACATAATTTAGATGTCATGCACATTGAAAAAAATGTGTTTGATAATATTTTCAACACTGTGATGGATATTTCTGGAAAAACTAAAGATAATGTCAAAGCCCGACATGATCTGAAAATACTTTGTAAAAGACCAGAGTTGGAGTTACAAGAGGTCAACGGACGATATCTGAAACCGAAGGCCCTATATGTGTTAAATAAACAACAGATCAAAGATGTTTGTCAATGGGTAAAAGAACTCAGATTACCCGATGGATATGCTTCAAACTTATCTCGATGTGTGAACGTCGATGATTGCAAAATATCAGGGATGAAGAGCCATGATTGTCATGTATTCATGCAGAGATTACTTCCGATCGCATTTCGAGATCTTCTACCTGATAATATTTGGGGTCCGTTGACTGAATTAAGTATGTTTTTTAGAAGCATCTGTGCAAATGTCCTTTGAGTCGAAGATATGTCAACACTTGAAAATAATATTGTTGAAATCATATGCAAGCTGGAGCAATTTTTCCCTCCTGCATTTTTTGACTCGATGGAGCATCTACCGATACACTTGGAGAGATTTTTGACTCTATTCACAACGATCAAGAATTGGAGAGATTACGGAATTGTGATTTCCCTACTTGGATTCAGACTTACAGCAAAGATCACAGAGCTGAAATAGATGAAAGAATATTTGAGTTTGTTAGTGGACCGTCGCGACTTGTGTCGTGCTATAGCGGATATTTTGTTAACGGGTATAAATTTCACACGGTTGAATATTCATTTGCAAAGAATACGATGAATGCTGGGGTCTGCGTGAAAGGGACAACCTATGTTGAATGTGATATGGATTTTTATGGACTGGTGGAAGAAGTGATAGAGTTGCACTACTTCGGCTTGAAATCAGTGATCCTATTTAAATGTCATTGGTTCGATACAACAGAAAGGGGCATGAAAGTTCATCCAAAATACAAACTTGTTGAGGTTAATTACAAATCGAAATTGGCAGCAAATGAGCCTTTTATATTGGCATCACAAGCCGAACAAGTATATTACGCGAAGTATCCGGCTCGAAATAAAGATAGAGCGGATTGGCATGTAGTCTGTAAGACAAAAGGTAGAGGAAAAATTGATCCGATAGTAGGAGAAAATGATCCTCCTGGTTTCTATCAAGAAGATGATCTTCCTGCTGTGGATCGTATTATTCCAATACTCGAGGATGCAGACACAACGTCAATTCAATTAGAAGTTGAATATGCTGATGATGACGATCATGAAATTAAGGAAGCTGGAGATGAAGAAGATGAAGAAGAGGAAGAAGAGGAAGAAGAAGAAGAATTTGAAGACTATTATTCAGATGACGAGGAATAATTGTAAAGTATATATTTTATTAAATATATCTCTACTATTTATACAATAATCTGATTATATGTATGTTCGACAGATATGTCTGGTCGTGGTTATCGACGCAGGAGAGCTTCGGAGTCTCCGATCGGTGAGACTCCAGCACTTACTCATGCTGCTGATCCTCCTGTTGCTGATCCTCATGAGGATGATACTGCTGAGGCTAGTACATCCAGACGCAGGCGGCCACGCGGGCTGAACAGGTGGCAGCCTCCACCAGCCACAGAGTCACGTAGATTGATTAGCGTGATTGGGGAGCGGTAATATATCATGAATTATGAATCATTACAAATTCATTATATCATAATATAATATTAAAATTTATTTTTGTTGTGCAGGTTCGAGCAAGAAGAAGTGCCGAGGAGCATTTCTTCTACTATTCGACGATACATGCACGGGGCATGGCCTACGTGGTCTCACGTGACTAGCGAGCACGTCGACATGTTATGGCGCGAGTTTTAGGCACGTATTATTTTTTTTTTTTACATGCATGATGATATATTAATATTGGTACTCATATTATTATTTTGCAGGCTCGCTATACATGGGCCGAGGACCAGAGGCCCTTCATTTACGCTGCCTGGGAGTCTATTTCCCGGGCAACGTACAACGGGCAGCTGGGGCAGGCTCAGTCCCAAGCGATGGCCCGAGCTGGGACCACTAACATCGCGGAGACTCGGGGATACGGCCCCGGTTGGATTACTCCGGATATATGGGACCAGCTCGTGGGGATATGGTCGACGGATCGATGGCAGGAGATTTCTCGGAATGCGGCTAGAAATCGCATGTCGGGGGGAGCAGCGCGTCACACCGGCGGCTCTGTTGCATTTGCAGTGCACGCAAACCGTATGGTAAGTATATCATTTAATTATATATTTTATTTGTTATTATGTGTACTAATTAATGTATTTGTTTTGTAAATGTAGACGACGGTGTCGGATGACGGGAGTGTCCAGCGACCCTCCCCGATGGCGGTGTTTGAGCGGACTCACCGTCGAGCACATGGGACGGGGGAGTACATCCACAACCGCGTTGCATACATTATGGTAATTATATATTTGTTTAAGTTATTCATTATATATTTATAATTTAAGTTTTATGATAAATATTAAACAAAAAATCAAACTCGAGTAGGAGACCTACAGCCAGACGGTGGTGCAGCGCGGGGGTACCCCCGAGGACTTTGACGCAGCATCGTGGGTTGAGGCCGCGGGTGGCTGGGACCATGGCCGCGTATATGGCTTCGCAGATAGTGGTCATGCGCGAGCCATGCTAGGGCCACTTGGGGCACCGACCCCTCCGGTCGCTGGTGAGCGGCCGTCCACCTCTAGATCCAGTTATGATCATAGTAGCAGAATAAGGACTCTAGAGGAGACGGTCGCGCGTCAGAGTCAGATGATGGAGGAGATGCATGCTATGCTACGCAACATGTCAGGTCATCCCGCAGCAGGCATCTCTTCGGCATCATCTAATCCATCGTCCTCGAGTCAGTCCACGCCGGTGTACACTCAAGCACTCCAGACCCCGCCATATGATCCAGACCATCCTCCATCGTCATCGTGAGATTTTTTGTTTGGATATTGAACTTGTTACTGAGATATTGAACTTGTTTAACTTATTTTGTTTGGATATTGATACTTCAATTTTGCATTTGAATTGTTTTTATACTATCGTGGATAATTATCAATATAAATATAATTGTTTTGATGTATATCTTGGTGTGTTTGTGATGTGTGAATGAATGTGTGTATGAGAGTATGGGTGTGTGAGTTATGTATCAGATAATGTATCAATGTATCAATGAAAATTAGAAATTTTAAATGTTTCTGTCCCCAGGTGGAAGTCATCAGCAACGGCTTTCCCACGGCTGTCCGTGGGAAAGCCGTTGCTAAAAGTGTATCGAAAGTCGTTGCTGATGACCTACAGCAACGGCTTAGCGACGGGGGTTTACTAACGGCGTTGCTACGGACTCGTGGCCGTTGCTATTAATGTTATCAGCAACGGCTCCGGGCCTGTGGCAAAACCGTCGCTGATAATGTTTTTAGCGACGGCCAGACTGGCCGTTGCTGATAATGTTTTGAGCGACGGCCCGAGCGGCCGTTGCTGATCCGTTGCTAAGTCATCAGCAACGCGACTTTCTGTCACGGCTCTATTGCAACGGCTCAGCAACGGCATCAGCCGTTGCTGATGCCCATTTTTCTAGTAGTCTCTCTCTCTCTCTCTCTCTCTCTCTCTCTCTCTCTCTCTCTCTCTCTCTCTCTCTCTCCCTCCCTTTTCCAACAAAATCATGTGCTAAATAATTGAGAGGTGCATTTGGAACCCCTCAATATTTGATCTCTATCTGGACCAAGTAGTAGAGGTTCTAACAAGGGGGAGAAGCAACAGGCAACCATTGACCTCTTTTTGTGTTCCTACATCCATATTAGCAGTTGCTTGGGGGGTAGGATCATGGGGTCGATGACTCGATGGTTGATCCGGTGAGATCTTTTCTAAGCTCCTGCAATTGCAACATTTATGCCATTTTATCATGATGTACGAGTTTCAAGCTCTCTTGATGGATTATTGGCTTCCTGTCGAGATCAATGCATTTACCTCTAGGATAAAGTTGCAAATTTTATGTTTAGTCTTGTTTTCGCCTAAATTCGGGGTGTTGTAAGCCTTCGCATCGCAGAGTCTAGCGCCGCTCCAGTGGTGACCTGCAAAGACACTCTCATACTCAACTGAGAGGAAATTCCAAATGGTGTGTATGAAATTAGAACTGAGAGTATACCTGTAGTGTGTCGTGTCTATTTTATGAGGCAGGTCTGTGTACTTGGCGAGGATGTCTCTGGTAATTTCGCGGGGATATGCCCTAAATAGGTCAGCTGTTATCCCTACGATTTCAGATTTATTACTGTCGAATCCCTGGTAATAAATGTAGAATGTTGATATCCTTGTTTGGTTGGGTGAAGCCCCCAAGCTAAGCTTAGTAGCCGGTTCAATTTGGGTCGGGTTCAAGAGTTGAAGCACTTCCGAGATCGAGCCAATTGAGCACTAACAGTATATGTCTCTAAGGGAACTTCTGTTAAGGGTAGTTGAATAGGGAGTTGCAACCGCTACTAGTAGCAAAGTAAGAACCAAAAATAGAAACACACGCAAACACAAGAGGTTTGTTTACGTAGTTCAGTGACAAAACCAGTCACCTAATCTGCGGGGCACTCACCGGATAGATGCCCAATGCACTCTCTATAAGTATAATTTTAGTCCTTAGGATTTTACACCCAAAATTTGACTATCAGTACTATAGTGAATTGAAAATAACAAAAAAACTATTTACTATTATAAGAAAATACCAACTTGCATCTTTATGACATCCCAGCCACAGAGTTCCATTCTCTACATAGCCTTGTGTTGTAGCAAGTTATCAGCCCAAAACCATCTTCACGCAGAAGGTAAGAAATGTAGATTATTATCGTTCTGCACTCAGTAGTCTCAACTCCTCTCAGTAACTGGCAACGCAGTGTTCGCGCATGGAGAGAGTTGCAGATCATATCTTTTCATCAGAATTTATATGAGACAATTAAAAGATTTGAATCAATGTTATTCATAACTATTTTGATCAATGAACCCATCAGTTTAACAACCAACAGTCATCGGTTCAAAATAAATAGGCAACGCTTAACTCCTAAAGACCATAAAGTTCCAAAGAGTAACACTTGGAATTATTTAAAGAGGACCTCACCTCTAAAGTTATTCGAACAAATAAAAGGTAGAGACAACAAAGAGAAACATCATTAATAATGCAGACCAAGAGTCATCATCTCTGTAGGAAACAAAAAGTCCTCTTTATGCGTTGTATCCTTGACATGAAATACATAGGTTGATGGAGCAATTGAGACTGCCTTCACACAGTTGAGACTATCCTCAATATGTGTAGAGATCATACTAAAATACTTTTGCCAAATATAGCCAACATACAAATGCCAACACTAACAGGCACAAAGAACCAGTCCAGTCCATAGCCCCCGAGCTTGGTTAGAGTCCGAGGAATGTGTGCCGAGCTGTAATAGTGTGCAAGCCTCCTTTCGTCTACTGAGCTCTTCGTATGTACCGAGCATCTGACCTCGATCGGGCTTTAGTATGCAGGCACGTACTAGGTTCTGTCCTTAGTTGAATCACGAGGTAGGTGAGATTAACGTATCTAGGTTTTGTCATTTTGGAACTTTTTGGTTTCTGCGCTTAATATGGTGGCTGCGGGAAGAGGGGTGCCTTTTCCACATATCCTTCTCCTGTTAGTGACTGCTCTTCTAGCATGGAGTAATCATGGCGTGAAGACCTATTCGTTCAATTTTGGACTATTTCGGTATTCGTAGCTGATGGGGTGATTGACTAGGATTCATTCTACCGACTAAATGTGATTATCGATCGTCCGATGGGGAAGTTGTCGCTCCCTAGTGTTGGCCTAAGGTTTTCTACCTTCATCTTAATCTCGGTTTTGATGATAACAAATATGGAACTAATGTTTCATTGAGAAATCTTTCAGGTTCCAAGTCGATTAGCACACGACGTCCCCGATCGGACAAATCGGAGAAATCGGTAAGGATGCTCGTCGACGCTCGGGATTCTTCAGAAAGTTAGAGTTTAGGTTTAGGGTATCTAGAATGTAATGTAATCCTCTTTATGATGCAAAGAACTCAAAAACCATACCCGAACCCCAAAATATGAAAATCCGAAAACCACCATGAAATTCACTAAGCCTAGGGAGCTCCTTAAAGGGCTATATGACCTAGACATTTTCTTGACACAAAAAATGGCGGTAATTATTCCTTAGGTAAAAACTAGATAATGGGGTATTTTTAAGGAATTTTTGAAAGACTTTAGCATACCCATACTTGACCCGGGAGATTAGAAAATTTTCATTTTTCGAAAATTTGTACTAGACCTCAAAAACTAGATTTTGATTCTTAAGGATTTTGATTTTTTAGCTATTTTTATTGAATCCAAATGGGGGATAATCCGTATATAACATTTATGTTTTAAAGTTATTAACTTAAAGTTAAGAAATGTTATATAAGTAGACTTAGCGAAGACGAAACCATAAAACAAACAAACAAGCAAAACCCGAGCCAAACCAAGTAGTCTGCCTAGGTCGATCGAATGCTGCTAAAAACTGACAGTAAGCAAGTCGGTCAACCGAAGTTTGCCAGAAAATGGCAGTAGCCTTCGGTCACTCGGTCGATCGATCGACGATCAACCGGACCTGCGATCGGATGACAGAAACGGCTAGTTTTCCGCCCGTTGAGTTGCCTGTTTCATGTCATCTCCTCAAAGGCTTATAAATAGAAGCCTTAGCAAGCCTTCCACCCTTCATCCAACATACTTTGAGCCATATTTGATGATCCTTGAGCTTGATTGAGCCACCATTCTTGAAATCCCTAGCTTTGATCTCTCAAGTAAGCCTTGACTTCATTGATTCACCATCAAAGGCATCAAGAGGAAGCTAGGAAACTTTGTTTGGAGCTAAGTATAAGTTGTTTGATTTATTGCTCCATTAAGTTGTGTATTTTCTTGTTTATTTCATTGTAATTGAGCTTGTGAAGAGCTAGGTTGTTAGGTCTTGAAATTGGGTTGTTGCCTTTGTGTTTGAGGCTTAATTCCACTAGTGTAAATATAGTTTACTAGGATTAGTTGAGTTGTCCTTAGGTTGAGGTGGGAGAGTGCTATCGGTAGGAAGGCGGGATACTTCCGGGTGTAGAAGTGCCTTCGATTTGAGAGCGGAGACTTTCCCGTGTAAAGTCCTCATTGTAAGGAAACTAATTAATCTAGTTAAACTAGTTTGGAAATCCTAAGCGGAGTGCTTAGGTAGTGGAGTAGGCATTGAGGCCGAACCACTATAAATAATTGTGTTAGCATTGATATATTATTTTGTGTTAATTGCTTCATATTTATTGCTTCCACTTGCTATTAATATCGTGCTTAGCCTAACTAATCGAGAAACGATTAAAACTGAAATTAGGTGATAAGATTAGTTAACACACTATTCACCCCCCCCTCTAGTGTGGCCATTTCCCCAACACTTGGGCTTTTCTAATTCCTCCCTTTCTTTCATATTAAGCTTTCTCGCATTTTGAGTTTGTGCTCGTTTCTTTCTTCTTGCTCCTGAGACTTTCGTCGAAGGCATTATCTCATCATTCACCGTCTCGTTCGCCTTCACCTGTTCCCAGTGAGTCCTCATGACCCTACCTTTCGTTTTTTCTTTCTCGAGGTTGGCCCTAGGTTGATACGTTATACTAACTCGTCCCTCATTCATTAGGGTTTCTAGTTTGGTTGAAAAAATGATAACTGCACGGAAAGAACGTGGTAGATATGCCGGGAGAGGGTGCAGAACCTTACTCGTGGGTCCATGAAGAAATAAGGTGAGATAGTTTGGCGATGACCAGCTCAAGTGACATTACGGCCTTCTGCAAAGGCACGTTACTTTCTCGTTCTGGTGACGAGGATGCCTTCGAATGTTTTCCTTGCACTTCGGATGATAGGGTCCTACATTTTGCAGGTTGGACCCTGAGTTCATTATTGTGTATCGGACCATGTTTGAGTACCTTGGTATCAAGTTGCCCTTCACTGACTTTGAATGTGAGGTGTTGATCCAATCGAATTTTCGTCTCGATGCATTTTCATCCAAATAGTTGGGCATTTGTCCGCTATTTTGAAATTTTGATGGAGTTCCTCGGTGTCGAGCCGAGCCTCTGTGTGTTCTTTTCTTTCTTCCAAGCCAAAGGGACACAGAAAGGCCAGTGGGTGTCCTTCAGTAGCACCCTAGGGAAGGGACTCTTTGGTTTGTTCAAGAGTTCTTATAAAAATTTCAAGAGGCAGTTCTTCAAGCTGAGGTCCAGACCGAGTGATTGGCAGTTCTTTCCGGACAAGGTGTCGCCAACTGAGAGGTTTCCTTTATTCTAGAGGCGGAATTTGACCACCATCCTAACTCTAGAGGAGGGGGCCATTTTGCCTAAGGAGAGGCTAGTAATTAGGTTTTTGGATCAGTGCATACCTTCAATTACTTTTTCTTACAAGGAGCTATTGAAATGGGACTGGGATGAGTCATGGGTCATAAGATATATAAATAAGTTTAAGTTTGTATGGTGTTTGTCTACCATCCTAGCCATTTTCTGAATACGTTGATTCCAAGCTGTATTTTGAAAACAACATGGCTCTAAAGATGAATCTAGCGGCTAGCCTGTCCAAATTAATTGGAGGGGCTGAAAGGGAAGATCTGACGATCGACAAAGGGAAAAGGCCGATGATTGATGTCTCACCTCGTCCGCATTTGTCAAAGTCGGTAAGGATCTCGGGACCGCGGGCCTATTCTTTTGATGAGAAGGGGTTGAACAGACTGAGGGTCCCCTCGCCTTCTCCGTCTCCCTCTCCTTCTACTCCTCTCAAGCGAAAGTGGAGGGCTACGACATGGAGTGTCGCGATTTTGGAGGAGGAGGATCTTGTTGGGTTAGCGAGGATCGAGCAAGCAACAAAAATTTTACACACAATGGAAGAATAAATCAATTCTCTACCCAAACAGATCCATACATCTCGATTAAATCAATACTAGATTAGGAATATACCCTTGAAGGCCGAGCACCGTCTTCTGCTCCACAAGACCAAGGCTTCGGATCCTAGGTGCTGCCAAAGACGAACACCCTCTATGGTTGGTACACAAGCGAACACGACGAACTAGGTGGCTTCCAAGTACTAGCCCAGCTCTCTCAGAACTCCTTCCGATCTGGACGAGCACGGAACACCTTTCGGGCTCTCTCTCTCTCTCTCTCTCTCTCTCTCTCTCTCTCTCTTTACAATCCATAGTATTCTTAATAGCTTTTAATTACCACATGGGTGGGATTAGCATCCCTATGTTTCTATCAAAAAGAACAAAACCAAAATAGATGCATCCATAGATAAAAGAGAGGGCTTACCGGAAGCTATAGGAAGGAAGGGTTTTTTTCTAGTTCCAAATAAAAATTGGCAAAACCCATTAATTGAATGAGCTAGTGGGTGCAGGAGAAGAGTGGGAACTCACCGAGAAGATAAAATTGAAGCCTATCTCGAGCACTATGCACAAGAAATCAAGTCTCGCGCCCCCCATCATTTGCAAGTACTTGAGAGAGTTGAAACCTTCTCATCGGAGGAGTCCACCCCCTCGGTCTTGAAGTCGATGCAATGGAGGGGAGAGGAGCTCGGGGGCGGATCGAATGCGAGAAACGAGAACGGGAAGGGTTGCCAAATGCGACGATCCTAGGATCGAAGAAAAAGGAGAAATAAGGTTTAGGGTGAAGGAGGCGGGAGGGAAAAGGAAGGGGGAATGGAAAAAAAATTGGCGTCCTATTTTGGTGCCGATTTGATTTCAATTAATCATGTTTTTTAAATTAAAACTGACACCAATAATTGGCGTCCATTTTAATCCGCCAAAATATCATTACTATGTTGTAGTGGGTCATCCCTTCGCTGTTGGAAATTGGAGAAAATCAAAGTTCGATTGTCTTCCTCAAATTGTAGAAGCTCCGAGATGAGCGAATTTCGATCGTCCGTTCTCTGCCGATGGCAACGTGTTTGGTAAAATTTCAACTGTCCTCCTTCAGAGAAGATGAAAGAGGAAAGTTGTCTTAAAAAACAAGATAAAGACCTCCATCGGAGTAAAAGGAGAATTATATTGTAATAATTATAGACATTTTTAAATTTATATTTAAAAAAATTGTCATTAAATATATAAGTTTTTTGTAGAATTTTTTAAATAATAGTTGCTAAATGATGTAAAATATTTCCTCCCTTTAAGTTAATTTAGTAGCAATTAGATTATTTCTACTAATTGCCACAAAAGAAATAATCTCTATGTTATGGCTTCAGGTCGTGCCTGACAGAATTTAGCTTGATGTGTGGGTCGAGGTTTGGGATCTCATGTAAGTCGAATGGCCTACACTAGAGGGGGGAGAGGGGTGGTCAATAGTGTGTTTGCTAAAAACTTAACCTAAACTCGATTTAATTAATTCTTAAGTTACTTAGGCAATTCACAAATTGAATAGCAAGCGAAAGTAAGGTAAATATGGAAATTTAAACAACAAACAAAATAGCAATGCAAACACGATACATTTATAGTGGTTCGACCTCAATGTCTGCTCCACTACCTAAACACCCCCGCTTAGGATTTTCAAACTTAACTTTACTAGATTATAATTATTTCTCTTACAATAAGGACCCTTTACTCGAAGAGTCTCTGCTCTCACACCAAAGGTACTTCCACACCCGAAAGTCTCCGCCTTCAAACCGAGAGCACTCTTCCACCTCAACCCTAAGGAACAACAACAACTAATTCTAGTAAACTAATCACCGGTGGATTTAGGGTCTCAACACAAAGGCAACCACCAATCTTAAACCTAGCACCCTAGGTTTTCACACACTTGATATACAATGAAAATAACAACAAAATACAAGTATAAATGGAGCAAAAACACAATCAACACAATACTTAGCTCCAAAACCGAATCCTATCTTCCTCTTGATGTTTTGGATGATGAAACAATGAAGACAATGCTCATTCAAAGAGATGAGGGCTCAAAGCTAGGGTTTCCACAATAAATGGGGCTCAATCAAAGTTTAGGAATGATTAAAGATGTCTCAAGTAAGGTAAGTACGTGTAAGGAAGGTTGGGGTCTCAAATTTATAGAGAGGCACTAGGAGATCCGGATGAAATGGCACCCAACTACTCAAAATACAGTCGCTGGCTCTCCGTCGGTCAACCACCGGTCGATACTCAATCGGCCAATGATCGGCGGGCGTAGACCGATAACACACTGGTAAGGGGTAAGGTCTAAAATTTCAGTCCTTATCTTCATTCTAATAACACACTGGTAAGTCAATGTCTATATTTATTCTTGCTCTCCATTAACTTTAAAACATAAATATAAATAAGGAAATACCCCCCCACTTTAGATTCAATAAAAGTATTAGAATAATTAAAATCCTTAAGGGTCAAATTAAATCTAAATTTTGGGTTCTAATACAAATTTGCGAAAATCGAAAATTTTAAAATCTCCCTGGTCAAACATGGATGAGTTAAGGGTTTTCAAAAATTTCTTAAAATTGGTCTCTAACTTGTTTCTATCCAATGAACAATTATTGGGGCTTTTGGTGCGAATGAGTTGCCGAAAATCATATAGCCCTCTAAGGAGCTTCCTGTACATTGAAAATTTCTGGGTCATTTTTTGATTTATCTAGTTTTCAAGTTTTCGGGGATCGAATTTTAATTTTTAGGTTCTTATGCATCAAATAGAGGATATACATATAATCTAGACACTCTAGACCTAGACTCGGACTTCTCGATGAATATTGATCGTCGACGAGCGTCTTTGCTGATTTCTCTTATTTTTCTATTTTTTTGATCGGAGATGTTGTGCCCAAATCGATATGAAACCTAAAAATATTTCTCCATGAAATCATTAGTTTCATATTTATTATCATCAAAATCGAGATTAAGACTAAGGTTGAAAATCTTAAGCCAACATCTCCATGGCCATGGCATGGAACCTCTTCTAGGTCCCTTAGCTACTCATGTTGTCCCGCTTAATATAATGGAGGGAGTTCTCGGTCTTGGAATTGATCTACGATGAGGAGAACTAGTTGGTGAAGGTTTGGGAGAGCTCTTGGAATGTATGTATATGGATCCTAGTGGTAGGGTGGAGTACCAAAGCAGTGTGGCCTTTTCCAAAAACGTTGGAAATTAAAGGCTCGGTAGAGGATAGAGTTGGTTGCTCCGTTGAGGAGCATCATCGATCTGAACTTTGTTAGGTGGGTGGCCGGTCGCTTGTGTCGTCGTAGGGCTTGAGTGTGATCAACAGTTTGAAGTTGTCGGGGAGACGAACAACCATGAAGTGCTCAGCAAAAGCTCCCGAATTGACAGTAGGGAGAGAAGCGATCTCTGTAACCCTAGTGTCCTCCTCTTCTCTCTAATGTTGTGTGCGGGAGACCTCATCCCGAAAGACGGAGGTTGGCCTCTCGGATCTCTACAAATAGTGTCTTCATCGTGCTTCGAGCAGCGATGATATCACGCTTATCCGAGTTTTGTTCCCTTAGTTGCTTTAAAGCCGCAATCTGGGTTGTTAAGCTTTGGTTGTGCGCCCGGAGGTCGGTGATCATGCGGCGTAGTTCTTCTAGTTTGAGGTTTGCAGGTATCGGAAAATCACTCCTCGTTAGCGTCTCCGGGTAGCGAAGAAACATTGCTGCTATGATGTTGCCTTTGTGCGACAACGTTAGCTTGACTCCGAGTGCCAATCCTGGTATGACAAACAAGATTTCCTCGGTCCCATGGTGGGCGTCAAATGTTCTTGCCTAAAGTCGGAGTGGTATGGTCCTACGCGTCTCCTAGTCCGGTCCGACTCAAGTGGAGGGACCAGCAAAGATACTTCGGTGCTCAAGTAAGAAAGAATCCCAAATGTGGATATGTAAGTTGGAATCAGAAACTGAGTTCTTTACCTAATGTGTGTTGTGTCTGTATATAGTGCGGGATGATGGATGTCTGGTGATAATGTCTTCCTGAATCTCGTATAGATGTGCTCAAAATGGATCGAAACTAATATAATCCCGGAGATGTCGAGTTCATAATTGACGTATCCATTGTAATTAATGAGGACGTAAGTATACTTGTATGGTCGGGTGGAGCCCCTGTGCTAAGTTGCGTCTAGCTTAACTTGAATATGGTTCATGAATGTGAGCGCTTCTAGACCTAATCCGGTCGGGCTCAAAGTGCTAGTCCAGTCCATATATTGTCTAAGAAAATAATGTATATTGCATTACTATTGTAACAAATAACAATATATATGCTGCATCATTTTTAGAACATTTGTCGATGTGTTTTTTTTTTGCCAACATTAGTTTTTCATTCCAATGAAGGAAAAGAACACAACACACACCAAGGGATCGAACCCAAGACCTACCGAAATTATATTTGTAGATGTTGTAAGAAAGTGTCTTCAAAAATTGCATATATTAGTTTATATTCTTAAGGTATGCATTTGTAGATGTTGTATGAAAAATAATAGGCATTTCAAAGTGCGTTAAAAATAGCTAAACGACATGCAATGATGTTAACTTTAGTGTTTATTTGCCGCTAATTATCTACTCACTATTTCAAGTGATAGGTGACAAAAACGCCTTAAGAAATATTATATTAAGGTAATTGCGCAATTTTTATTATAGTGAGGTACTAATTAGAACCTGGTACTAGTGAAAACTGACTGAATTAATCAGGTAAATATGTAATTTACTATAAATTGAAAGAAAGAAAGAAAGAATAAAGGTCAAATTTCATATCTCCTTAATTACGTTCATCACTATAAATGATCATGCAATCACATCTTATCATGATTAGCCAATAGAGAAATCTTAACATGTATACCCAGCGTGGCTTCTCTGAAACATTAATTCCTCCCTCTTAATGTAAATTAGTTTATTCTTCCAACACCAACAACATACCAACACTGCACGTACATCCTTCTCCGGCTATTGGCTAACCAAACACCAGCTTTAATTAATCAACATCAGTTAATATACTATATGCTCAAACAAAAGATACATATGTAGCATTAATTATGTGTTGGGAGAACGTACATAAGCATATATGGCTGATCTCATGTATGTTTGTCACATTGTCTGAGTACAATTGATTTTTCATTTCATTGCATGTTTCGATGCATATATATATATACACACACGCTTGAGCTTCTACGTACGACTAGGCTCGGTAGTACTCGTACGTTAATTCTTCCTTGCAAGGGTTTCCTTTAATTTGATTTTGTCGTGATTGTGCATGCATGAAGTACTCCTAAGCAATATAGATAGATTACTACCGTACAAATGCAAAGTGATGAGAAAGAGAGAGAGAGAGAGAGAGAGAGAGAGAGAGAGAGAGAGACTTTATTCAGCAATTACTTTGCTGGAATGAAATCGAGCACTAAACCCGGCCAGAAGAATAAAGTGAGCTGTCTCTTTGTCTCCTGTTTACGATCGTGGCTAGCTGTTTGTCTTCATAAGTGCACATGCACAGATTCTCTGTTACTGTTGGATTAAAGAGGATATATATATATGAATAAATTATTTGCAATGTAGATGTTTTGCTTAATTACTCCAATGCAAGGGAGTCCATAGTATATGCATAATGATCGTTTAATTAAAGCTGGAGAAGAATTAACTAATTAATTAAGGAAATTACAAATATAGAGTATGCGGAAGAAGATATATATATATATATACCTGCATGCATGGAGTGGCTAAACAATGGTGGTCAAAGTGGACATTCAGCCAAGTATCTATTAAAAGATGAGAAGGTGTCCATGATAGCTTTAATCTGCACACAATCATAACGATGTTGCAGAAAAGGCTGAGTGTTTGTATTTTACTGAGAATTCTCTTGGAAATTGGAATATAGCAACTCTAAGTCTCTAACCACTCAGCTGCTCTTTCCACCCTCGGGAATACCCCAGAGAGAGAGATTCTTGATCTCAACGATCATTAATCCCAAATATATCATATATTCCAATGATCAAGAACTAATTAATTAGGCAAACTTTGCAATTATATTATCCTCATCAAATTGAAGGTGTGATCGCATGTGATTTGGAGGTCTTGATCAATGGTGTATTCTAAATTATTGGATGCAGTACTATATATATATATATATATCTATAATCACGTATATAAATATATATTTTCTCACGCATAAATTAAACATGAATAAATATAATCATGCACACGTACGTGAATTCAAACATACCAATTAAGTTTCTGCTGTAAATTAATATGTATCTAAATAATATCTAATTTAATGAAGAGGAACGTACAGGAAAAACTATATATCATATATCTAGACTAAAGTTTATAAATCAAGCGGTTTTGTTGTAGTCAGCGAATTACAAGCTTCCTACCTATGATTAATTTCCAATGTATTGTTCTTGATCAGCATTAATTGATACAGATGATGTACACCATATAATAGTAATGAAGTAATCTCTTGCTATAAATATATATATATATAGTAATTAAGCAAGTAGGATCGAGTTACTGATTCTTTGATGGATATCCTCCAGTGTAGCTGATTTAATTATCCATATCTCCTCGCTGATCCCATTTTCTTTAATAAACTTACTGCTCCATTAAGCTGACCGTTATCGGTGCTTTCAAATTCTTCCCACAAATTAAAGTACGTAGGTATCTGATCAAGAGATGTACTAGCATATATAGAATTAAAGTAAACTGTGGTCAGTCGATGAAGAATTGATGAAGCGCGAGAAACCTGTTGACCATCCACCACTGCCACTGCCGCCGCCGCCAGTGCCCCCACCCCAAACATGCTGTGGAAGATGATTTAGCTGCTGTGCGTTGTTTTCCATCTTCTCAGAGGCCGTTCGGAGCCCAGTGCTCGAAACTCTATTGATTTCAAGTTGATCAGCAAATCGGTCATCCAGTTCGGTGCTATCTCCGATGAAGGATGTGTATATGCTTGGAACCGGTGCCAATGATGGCTGTCGAGGCTGCAACTGGGTCTGCGGAAGAGACTCCATCAATCCACTGAAAATCATAGGGGAGCTCTGGATTTGTTGCTCAAACCTTAAATTTTCGAACCCGACCTGATGGTCTACTGCTCCTAGGGTTTGGATCTCCGCAAAGCTCAACTCTCCAGCAGGAGTACTGCTATCTGACAGTGGGTGCAACGATGTCAACGCCGGTGGCCTCCGTGGCAGTAGAATTGTGGTGGCGGAAGACGACGATGCACCACCAGTTTGGCGACTGACTGTTGAAGAGGCAACCAAAGAAATTGAGGAGCTGCCACCAGGCTTCGCAATCCGCTTGGTTCTACGGCAGCCACCGCCAACGGGGACGTTCCGGAGGGCGCCACCGCGTGTCCAATAGCGGCGGCAAGTCTTGCAGAAGTGGCGAGGCTGTGAGAGGGAGTAGTTGTTGAAGTAGCAGAACTTGGTGTTGGTGGAGTTGCACCGCGGGCACTTGAGAGCTGCTGCTGGCTCGACCGGCTGACCGGCGAGCTTTGCGAGCTGAGCTCGTGCGGCCATCGACCCCGGCCTGATTGAGCCAGTCATCCCAACTTCAGCTCGCGATACCAGACAAGGAGGTGGTGGGATCTGGCGAGCTTCATTTCCGCCGCCGCTGCTACTGTTGCCAAGCTGAGGAGCTTGTTGCTATATAAATGATGAACAATATATAGATAAGAAAAAAAAATAAGGAGAAAGAAAGAACTTAATGGTACGTTATTTACTTTTTTCTGCAGGAAATGGAAATTAAGGAGAAGAGAACTCACCTGGTTCCAGTTGGGTGGATCTAAACAGAGGGGAAACGATGGGAAAACCATGGTGGTGTGTTTGTGCTTCCTTTAAGGCTTTTCCTCTCTTTCGGAAAAAGATTAATTAAGAGATGAAGCATAAACACATATACACCCACAAGGGATTGCAGAGAGAAGCTATGACTGAAAGAGGTGCAAGGAGAAAGCTAAGGAATATTTGGTGATAAATTCTTAGCTTTGCTCCGATTGTTGTCGCTTTAAAGTTTGATCAATTTTATCTCAAGTCTTTAGACAGAGAGAGAGAGAGGTCATGCATGCATGGGATAGGGAGAGATAAGGAGGGCTCCATGAATTGGGCAATGGAAACCCTAACATATGTAAAGTTATTGAAAAACAAAAAGTAGCATCTCAGCTAATACTTATGAATTAAGTAAAGACAAAGTTTAATTTACTTATGAAATACTTAAATAATTGTAATCTGCGTTAAAATAGTATACAATTAATTAAGTAATTATAATATTAAAAATAAAATTTTATTTGGCGCAATTAAAAAATGAAATTTCTAGCTATGACCTATACTCTACTGGAATAATAAACATCAGCAACGATTCCATCCGTTGCTGAGCCGTTGTGAAAGACATCAGCAACGACTTGCAACGACCCGCCCCGTTGCAACGTAGCCGTGGCAAAAAATCGTGTTGCTGATAACTTAGCAAAGAATTAGCAACGGACGCTGCGGCCGTTGCTAATAACATTATTAGCCACAGTTTTGCCACGGCTGCGGGGCCGTTGTAGATATGTACATCAGCAACGGCCCTGAGGCCGTGGCAAGGCCGTTAGTGAAAGCTCATTACTAAGCCGTTGTTGTAGGTTATCAGCAACGGCTTTGAGGTTGCGGCCCAGAAAATACGATACACTTTCAGTAACGGCTTTCCCACGGACAGCCATGGGAAAGCCGTTGCTGATGATGTTAGCATGTAATTGGAAAATTTTAAAATTTCTAATATCCATTAATACATTGATACATTTAACTTGATACATAACTCACACACTCATACACATCCATTCACATACACATCACAGATACACCCATATATACATCAAAACAGTTATACTTATATTTATAATTATCTACAATCATATATTCAAATTCAAAACTATCGTATCAATATCCAAACAAAATAAGTCAATCAAGTATAGTATCCAAGTAACAAAGTCAATATCTAAACAAAACAATAAATCTCACGACGACGGTGGAGGAAGGTTTGGATCATAATATGGCGGGGTCTGGAGTGCTTGGGTGTACACCGACGTGGACTGACTCAAGGTCGATGGATCTGATGATGCCAAAGGGATGCCTGTTCCGGTATGACGTACTTGAGATGTTGCGTAGCATAGCATGGATGTCCGTTATCATCTGACTCTGACACTCCATCAGCTCACTCTGATACGTGACCCGTCTGCTCTAGTGTCCTTATCCTGCTACTCCGATCATAACTAGTCCTGGAGGTGGACGGTCGCTCACAAGCGACCGGAGGGGTGGGTGCCCCAAGTGGCCCTAACACGGCTCGCGCATGACCACTATCTGCAAAGCCATATACATGGTCGTGGCCCCAGCGACCTGTAGCCTCGACCCACGCTCCTGCGTAAAAGTCCTCGAGGGTGCCCCCGCGCTGCATCACCGTCTGATTGTAGGTCTCCTACTCGAGTTTGATTTTTTGTTTCATATTTTTCCTAAAACTTAAATTATAAATAAATAATGAATAATTTAGATAAATATACTTACCATAATGATTGCAGCGTGATTGTCAATGTACTCCCCCGTCCCATGTACTCGACGGTGAGTCCGCTCAAACACTTCCATCGGGGAGGATCGTTGGACAGTCCCGTCGTCCATCACCGTCGTCTACATTTACAAAACAAATACATTAATTAGTACATAGAGTAACAAATAAAATATATAATTAAAAGTAAGGTATAATACTTACCATACAACTCGCATGCACTGCAAATGAAATAGAGCCGCTAGTGTGACACGCTCCTCCCCTCGACATGCGATTTCTAGCCACAGTCTTAGAAACCTCCTGTTATCGATCTGTCAACCATAATGCCACGAGCTGGTCCCATATATCCGGAGTAATCCATCGGGGTCGTATCCCCGAGTCTCCACGATGTTTGTGATCCCAGCTCAGACCATCGCCTAGGTGTTATGACCTTAAAAAAAAGGATTGAATTATGAATATATTTTATTGAGGGGTCTTTTTGTAAAATGCATAATGATTTATATTTAGCTCTAATCCTCCTCTAATCTCTTGGGCTTGGTGTCGGCAATGGTTGAGGAGGCAGGTGATCAGAGCGGCGTCCGGGCGGTGAGGAGACTCCGGTGAAGACCGGAGTTCGGAGGAGTTTATAGGTAGGAGTTCTTCTCTTCTTCTCCGTTGTTTCCATCTCCGTTGTTTCTCGTCATTTCCATTCTTTCGTTCAACGGCAGTAACGGAGGGGTTGGAGGAAGCAGAACCGGCAAGATGTCAGATGAGGGAAGGAGGGAGGAGTCGGAGGTAGGCCGGAGGGGGTGCGGTGGTCGCGGCAGTCGTGTTGCTTCCTCCATGGCAAGCAGGGCAGCGGCCCCTGCTGCCCGCATCATGGCAGCAGTCGTTGCTGCTATAGGCGAGGCCGACGTGGCCTCCCAGCCATGACTCGGTGGTTCGTCGGCGCCGGAGGCCGCAGGAAGGCCGGAGGGGAGGTGCCGGATGGTCGCCGGTGGTCAAGAGGCACTACTAGAAACTTCGTCTTCAGCAACGGTTATCAGCGACGGCCGCTCAAGCCGTTGCTATTTGCAACGGCATTCTTACGGCCGCTCGAGCCGTTGCAGAAAACTGTATCTGCAACGGCGTTCTAACGGAAAACCGAGCCGTTGCTGATTATTTTAATTATCAGCAACGGCTTTCGGACGGAAAGGCGAGCCGTTGCTGATATTTTAATTTTCAGCAACGGCTTTCTAACGGATAAGTGAGCCGTTGCGGATGATAACTTATCAGCAACGGCGTTCTAACGGGCGAGTGAGCCGTTGCTGATAAGTTTATATAGGGCACGCTCTCGCGCCTGACCCTTCTTCCTCCCGCTGCTGCCGCCGCTCCTGCCGACATCACTCGCCGCCGCTGCCGCTGCTGCCGACGCCGACGACGCCGACCGCTGCTTCCGACTTGTTTAGGTATGTCTCCTCCCTGCGGCCGTCTCTTCCCTGCGGCCGACGGGAATCACCTGACCGAAACCCTATTTCTAGGGTTTCAGCCGGCGGCGGTCGGCCGATGGCCGCCGCCGGACCTTCTGCAGTGGCCGGACAGTGTGTCCGGCCACTGTACGCCGGCGCCGGAGGGTGGACTCCGGCGCCGGAATTTATAATTTATATATATAATTTATATTATTTTATAATTGTTAATTAATTATTTTATAATTGTTAATTAATTGTTTAGATTAATTATTTAATTTGTTAGATTAATTATTAGGGTTTAGATTAATTTCGGACGCGCGCCGGAATCGTCCACTTCGGACGCGCGCCGGTATCGTCCAATTCGGACTCGCGCCGGAATCGTCCACTTCGGACGCGCGCCGGAATCGTCCAATTCGGACTCGCGCCGGAATCATCCACTTCGGACTCGCGCCGGAATCGTCCACTTCGGACGCGCGCCGAAATCGTCCAATATGGACTCGAACTGTCTCGAAACATTTAGAAATCGTCCAATATGGAATTGCCCTATTGGAGTTCATTATTGATTCGACATAATTTAGATGTCATGCACATTGAAAAAAATGTGTTTGATAATATTTTCAACACTGTGATGGATATTTCTGGAAAAACTAAAGATAATGTCAAAGCCCGACATGATCTGAAAATACTTTGTAAAAGACCAGAGTTGGAGTTACAAGAGGTCAACGGACGATATCTGAAACCGAAGGCCCTATATGTGTTAAATAAACAACAGATCAAAGATGTTTGTCAATGGGTAAAAGAACTCAGATTACCCGATGGATATGCTTCAAACTTATCTCGATGTGTGAACGTCGATGATTGCAAAATATCAGGGATGAAGAGCCATGATTGTCATGTATTCATGCAGAGATTACTTCTGATCGCATTTCGAGATCTTCTACCTGATAATATTTGGGGTCCGTTGACTGAATTAAGTATGTTTTTTAGAAGCATCTGTGCAAATGTCCTTCGAGTCGAAGATATGTCAACACTTGAAAATAATATTGTTGAAATCATATGCAAGCTGGAGCAGTTTTTCCCTCCTGTATTTTTTGACTCGATGGAGCATCTACCGATACACTTGGCATACGAGGCACGAGTTGGTGGCCCCGTTCAATATCGTTGGATGTACTTATTTGAAAGATACATGAATCGTCTGAAGAAAAAAGTAAAGAACACCGCAGCTGTTGAAGGATCAATATCTGAATCGTATATCATCCAAGAAATTTCAATATTCTGCTCATTTTACTTTGAATCGACAGTACAGACAAGATTTGATCGTCTTCCACGTAACGACGACGGGGGTGTTCGACATTCAGATGGACGTTTAAATATATTTTGTCACTCTGGTCGTGCTTTTGGTTCTCGTCCATCTCGACACTTAAGCGATGAAGAGTATCATTTGGTACACTTGTATGTATTACTCAATTGTCCAGAGATTGAACAATTCACTGAAATATTTGACATTGAGATGGTGCAAAAATACTCTATTCACAACGATCAAGAATTGGAGAGATTACGAAATCGTGATTTCCCTACTTGGATTCAGACTTACAGCAAAGATCACAGAGCTGAAATAGATGAAAGAATATTTGAGTTTGTTAGTGGACCGTCGCGACTTGTGTTGTGCTATAGCGGATATTTTGTTAACGGGTATAAATTTCACACACTTGAATGTTCATCTACAAAAAAGACGATGAATGCTGGGGTCTGCGTGAAAGGGACAACCTATGTTGAATGTGATATGGATTTTTATGGACTGGTGGAAGAAGTGATAGAGTTGCACTACTTCGGCTTGAAATCAGTGATCCTATTTAGATGTCATTGGTTCGATACAACAGAAAGGGGCATGAAAGTTCATCCAAAATACAAACTTGTTGAGGTTAATTACAAATCGAAATTGGCAGCAAATGAGCCTTTTATATTGGCATCACAAGCCGAACAAGTATATTACGCGAAATATCCGGCTCGAAATAAAGATAGAGCGGATTGGCGTGTAGTCTGTAAGACAAAAGGTAGAGGAAAAATTGATCCGATAGTAGGAGAAAATGATCCTCCTGGTTTCTATCAAGAAGATGATCTTCCTGCTGTGGATCGTATTATTCCAATACTCGAGGATGCAGACACAACGTCAATTCAATTAGAAGTTGAATATGCTGATGATGACGATCATGAAATTGAGGAAGCTGGAGATGAAGAAGATGAAGAAGAGGAAGAAGAGGAAGAAGAACAAGAATTCGAAGACTATTATTCAGATGACGAGGAATAATTGTAAAGTATATATTTTATTAAATATATCTCTACTATTTATACAATAATCTGATTATATGTATGTTCGACAGATATGTCTGGTCGTGGTTATCGACGCAGGAGAGCTTCGGAGTCTCCGATCGGTGAGACTCCAGCACTTACTCATGCTGCTGATCCTCCTGTTGCTGATCCTCATGAGGATGATACTGCTGAGGCTAGTACATCCAGACGCAGGCGGCCACGCGGGCCGAACAGGTGGCAGCCTCCACCAGCCACAGAGTCACGTAGATTGATTAGCGTGATTGGGGAGCGGTAATATATCATGAATTATGAATCATTACAAATTCATTATATCATAATATAATATTAAAATTTATTTTTGTTGTGCAGGTTCGAGCAAGAAGAAGTGCCAAGGAGCATTTCTTCTACTATTAGACGATACATGCACGGGGCATGGCCTACGTGGTCTCACGTGCCTAGCGAGCACGTCGACATGTTATGGCGCGAGTTTGAGGCACGTATTTTTTTTTTTTTTACATGCATGATGATATATTAATATTGGTACTGATATTATTATTTTGCAAGCTCGCTATACATGGGCCGAGGACCAGAGGCCCTTCATTTACGCTGCCTGGGAGTCTATTTCCCGGGCAAAGTACAACGGGCAGCTGGGGCAGGCTCGGTCCCAAGCGATGGCCCGAGCTGGGACCACTAACATCGCGGAGACTCGGGGATACGGCCCCGGTTGGATTACTCCGGATATATGGGACCAGCTCGTGGGGATATGGTCGACGGATCGATGGCAGGAGGTTTCTCGGAATGCGGTTAGAAATCGCATGTTGGGGGGAGCAGCGCGTCACACCGACGGCTCTGTTGCATTTGCAGTGCACGCCAACCGTATGGTAAGTATATCGTTTAATTATATATTTTATTTGTTATTATGTGTACTAATTAATGTATTTGTTTTGTAAATGTAGACGACGGTGTCGGATGACGGGAGTGTCCAGCGACCCTCCCCGATGGCGGTGTTTGAGCGGACTCACCGTCGAGCACATGGGACGGGGGAGTACATCCACAACCGCACTGCATACATTATGGTAATTAATATTTGTTTAAGTTATTCATTATATATTTATAATTTAAGTTTTATGATAAATATTAAACAAAAAATCAAACTCGAGTAGGAGACGTACAGCCAGACGGTGGTGCAGCGCAGGGGTACCCCCGAGGACTTTGACGCAGCATCGTGGGTCGAGGCCGCAGGTGGCTGGGACCATGGCCGCGTATATGGCTTCGCAGATAGTGGTCATGCGCGAGCCGTGCTAGGGCCACTTGGGGCACCGACCCCTCCGGTCGCTGGTGAGCGGCCGTCCACCTCTAGATCCAGTTATGATCATAGTAGCAGAATAAGGACTCTAGAGGAGACGGTCGCGCGTCAGAGTCAGATGATGGAGGAGATGCATGCTATGCTACGCAACATGTCAGGTCATCCCGCAGCAGGCATCTCTTCGGCATCATCTAATCCATCGTCCTCGAGTCAGTCCACGCCGGTGTACACTCAAGCACTCCAGACCCCGCCATATGATCCAGACCATCCTCCATCGTCATCGTGAGATTTTTTGTTTGGATATTGAACTTGTTACTGAGATATTGAATTTGTTTAACTTATTTTGTTTGGATATTGATACTTCAATTTTGCATTTGAATTGTTTTTATACTATCGTGGATAATTATCAATATAAATATAATTCTTTTGATGTATATCTTGGTGTGTTTGTGATGTGAATGAATGTGTGTATGAGAGTATGGGTGTGTGAGTTATGTATCAGATAATGTATCAATGTATCAATGAAAATTAGAAATTTTAAATGTTTCTGTCCCCAGGTTCACATCATCAGCAACGGCTTTCCCACGGCCATCCGTGGGAAAGCCGTTACTAAAAGTGTATCGAAAGTCGTTGCTGATGACCTACAGCAACGGCTTAGCGACGGGGTTTTGCTAACGGCCTTGCTACGGACTCGTGGCCGTTGCTATTAATGTTATCAGCAACGGCTCCGGGTCTGTGGCAAAACCGTCGCTGATAATATTTTTAGCGACGGCCCAAGCGGCCGTTGCTGATAATGTTTTGAGCGACGGCCCGAGCGACTTTCTGTTGCTGATAATGTTTTGCTGATCCGTTGCTAAGTCATCAGCAAAGCGACTTTCTGTCACGGCTCTGTTGCAACGGCTCGGCCGTTGCTGATTCTCTTCAGCAACGGTTCAGCAACGGCATCAGCCGTTGCTGATGCCCATTTTTCTAGTAGTGAGGGCTGCTCGGCGTGGACCCGAGAGGAGAGGTGACGGCGTCGGGGCAGAGGTTGAGACGAGTGGGAGAGGGGCTGAGACAAGTGGGAGTGTTTATTTTGATTTAATAATTTGGTTAATAAGAAGAGAGCTGTATCAAATGAAATAGGATTTAATTTATAGATTATTAGGATATTTTTGTAGTTGATCGTAGAGTCGTCGGATCGAGTTGAGGTGAATACCAAAGTTGTAGGTCTTCGCGTTCTAAACTCGATGGTGATGTCGGATTTCCGATCAGAGGTCGTATGGTAGGTCTTTTCTATGTGTCGGTGTTATTTGGTAAATGTGACTTATTAATTCAGTTGATAAATAATTAAATAATGTAGGATAGTGGTATTCTATGTTAGGTGGTGATTTAGAGTATAGATAGTTATGGTGGATGCGAGTTGACTCCTGTTGTAGCCGATGAATATTGAAAGGGTAAATTGATGATTTTACCCTTTGCCTCTATTTGCTGGATTTGCTTCTGAAATCCGTTGATCTCCTGTTGCATTATGTTGTTGAACATACCATGTTGATAATTGCATGAGTCTAATTAGCTGTTATGCATTGATGATTATTAAGCATGATATTATGTTAGACATTGTGCATATTGTTAGTGTTGTCATAAGTTGTATTTGCTAACATGAATTTTTCTGGCTGCATCTTCAGTTGATAGTTATTGTAGCATTTATTGTTGTTAGCATTGTAGATCAGTTGTGATGTGTCATGTGGTGAGATCTTGCTATCATGCTGCTTATTGTTGTATCAGTTATTATTGCTAGTATCGTAGGTCAGTTGTTGATGACATACTGCATTACAACCGTTGTGGGCACAAGCCCGTACATTGTTGATTTATTGCCCGAGGTGTATGGGCAGTGACACCGGTGATCACGAAATTTTCACACGAGGTGCGGCATCACGTTGTTAGACGTTGGCGGGCTCGTGTGCGGCGTCGCGCTATTAGACGTCGGTGGGCTATCTTTTAGATAGTCGCATCTCCAGCTGGAGCGGGCTTAAGGTGCCACACTCGAGGTGCGAGAGTGAGGGGGAAACCTACTTGTCCACTACGCTCTTGATTGGTATGAGTTGCAATAGTTGATAGGTGAACATGTGTCTTGTTGTTGTTGACATGTTGCATTTTATTACAGAGTCGTATATTATTGCATTTGAAGTGTCATCGCATCATGATTATTGTCCTTATTGTTGGCATATTGATTCTTCTACTCAGCTTTCCGCTGATGTTTGTTTTTTTGCCTCAGATATTCAGGTTCGAGTGGTAGCTGTGAAGGTCTAGTTAGATAGAGTAGAGGAGGCAGACACTGACATTGATTTCCGTAGAGATGTATAAAGTTTCTTGAATAACATTTCATTATTGTAATAGATATTATTCTAATGCAAGTGGTTGAGGTTCATGTTGCAAATTGTTCAAGAAGATTTTGGTGTGTTAGTTGATAGTTGATTGCGCTTCTCCTAGGCGGTGTTCCTTATTTAGGGATGAATCTAGGTGGGGCATAACACTGCGACCGGGCCTGCCCCAGCTGACCATTGTACCTCTGTCGGGAAATAGCCTCCCAAGCACTGTAAATGAAGGATCTCTAGTCCTCAGCCCATGTATAGCGAGCCTACAAAACAAAAATATCAGTACCAATATTAATCATCATGTATAAAAAAAATTTTGATTCGTGCCTCAAACTCGCGCCATAGCGTGTCGACGTGCTCACTGGGCACGTGAGATCACGTGGGCCATGCCCCATGCATGTATCGTCGGATTGTAGAAGATATCATCCTGGGCACATCCTCTTGCTCGAACCTACACAACAAAAATAAAGTTCAATATTATATTATGATATAATGAATTTGTAATAATTCATAATTCATGATATATTACCGCTCCCTAATCACACTAATGAATCTACGTGACTCTGTGGCTGGTGGAGGCTGCCACCTGTTCGGCCCACGTGGTCACCTGCGTCTCGAGGCACTAGCCTCAACTGCACGAGGATCAACGACAGGAGTAAGTGCTGGAGTCTGACCGATCGAAGACTTCGAAGCTCTCGTCCAACGATAACCACGACCTGACATATCTGTCGAATAAGCATATAATTAGATTATATATATAGTAGAGATATATTTAATATAAGATATACTTTACAATTATTCCTCATCATCTGAGTAATAGTCTTCGAATTCTTCCTCTTCTTCATCTTCTTCATCTCCAGCTTCATCAACTTCATGATCGTCATCATCAACATATTCAACTTCTAATTGAACTAACGTTGTGTCTGCATCCTCGAGTATTGGAATAATACGGTCTACAGCGGGAGGATTATCTTCTTGATAGAAATCATCTGTCACATCCGGTGTCGGCTCATTTTCTCCCGCTATCGGATCAATTCTTCCTCTACCTTTAGTCTTACAGACTACACGCCAATATGCTCTATCTTTATTTCGAGCCAGATACTTCGCGTAATATACTTGTTCGACTTCTGATGCCAATATAAAAGGCTCATTTGCTGCCAATTTCGATTTGTAATTAACCTCAACAAGCTTGTATTTTGGATGAATTTTCATGCCTCTTTCTGTTATATCGAACCAATGACATCTAAATAGGATAACCGATTTCAAGCCGAAGTAGTGCAATTCTATCACTTCTTCTACCAGTCCATAAAAATTCATATCACATTCAACATACGTTGTCCCTTTCATGCAGACCCCAGCATTTATCGTCTTCTTTGTAAATGCATATTCAACCGTATGAAATTTATACTCATTAACAAAATATCCGCTATAACACGACACTAGTCGCGATGGTCCACTAACAAATTCAAATATTCTTTCATCTATTTCCGCTCTGTCATCTTTGCTGTAAGCCTGAATCCAAGTAGAGAAATCACGAATTCATAATCTCTCCAATTCTTCATCGTTGTGAATAGAGTATTTTTGCACCATCTCAATGTCAAATATTTCAATGAATTGTTCAATCTCTAGGCAATTGAGTAATACATACAATTGTGCCAAATGATACTCTTCGTCGCTTAAGTGTCGAGACAAATGAGAACCAAAAGTACGACCAGAGTGACAGAATATATTTAAACGTCCATCTGAATGTCGAACTCCCTCGTCTCGTTACGTGGAAGACGACCAAATCTTGTCTACACTGTCGATTCAAAGTAAAATGAGCAAAATGTTGAAATTTCTTGGATGATATACGATTCAGATATTGATCATTCAACAGCTGCGGTGTTCTTTACTTTTTTCTTCAGATGATTCATGTATCTTTCAAATAAGTACATCCACCGGTATTGAACGGGGTCACCAACTCGTGCCTTGTATGCCAAGTGTGTCGGTAGATGCTCCATCGAGTCAAAGAAGGCAGGAGGGAAAAATTGCTCCAACTTGCATATAATTTCAACAATATTACTTTCAAGTGCTAACATATCTTCGACTCGAAGGACATTTGCACAAATGTTTCTAAAAAATATACTTAATTCAGTCAATGGACCCCAATATTATTAGGTAGAAGATCTTGAAATGCGATTGAAAGCAATCTCTACATGAATACATGGCAATCGTGGCTCTTCATCCCTGATATTTTGCAATCATCGATGTTCACACATCGAGATAAGTTCGAGGCATTTCCATCGGGTAATCTGAGTTCTTTTATCCATTGACAAACATCTTTGATTTGTTGTTTATTTAACACATACAGGGCCTTCGGTTTCAGATATCGTCCGTTGACCTCTTGTAACTCCAACTCCAGTCTCTTACAAAGTATTTTTATATCATGTCGGGCCTTCACATTATCTTTAGTTTTTCTGGAAACATACATCCTCAAACACATTTTTTTTCATGTGCATGACATCCAAATTATGCCGACTCAGTAATGAACTCCAATACGGCAATTCCCAAAAGATACTTTTTTTCACCCAGTTATGTGTTTGACCAAAGCCCGACACTCTTTCATTCCGACCAAACACTATCTATGGAAGTGCTGAAACACGTGCTGACATTTGTTCACCAGACAACATCGATGGTGGCTCACCTCTTTCGACTCTGCCCTTAGTAAATTTATTACGATTCCTTCGATATTGATGGTTAGCCGGTAGGAATCGACGATAACAATCAAAGAATGAGATTTTTCGTCCGTTCTGAAGATTGAAGGATTTAGAGTGTTCCATACAATACGGACAAGAGAGTCGGTCGTGAGTGCTCCAACCAAACAACATGCCATACGCCGAGAAATCATTGATTGTCCACAAGACCGCGGCCTTTAAATTGAAGTTTTACTTCCGATGACAATCATAAGTGGCAGCTTCCTCAGTCCACAATGTTTTCAATTCATCTATCAAATGTCTGAGAAACACGTCAATTTCTTTTCGTGGACCCTTAGGACCCGGAATAATCATCGAAAGATAAATAAATTTATCTTTCATACACATTGACGGTGACAAATTATAAACTGTTAGGAGCACTGGCCAAACTGAATAAGGAGTTGTAGAATGACCAAACGGATAAAAACCATCCGTGCACAATCCCAATGTGATATTTCTAGTATCCCTAGCAAATGAAGGATAGCATGTATCCAAAAGTTTCCATGTTTGACTGTTAGATGGATGAGTCATTACTGTATCATCACGACTTCTTGCATGTCAACTCATGTAGGGGGCCGTCTTTTCGACATGAATAATCTTTGAAGCCTTGGTGTTAGTGGAAAATATCGAAGCACCTTAAACGGAATAATTTTCTATCGGGTCGATTTCTTCTCCTTGTAACGAGGATGTTGACATACAGGGCATTTATCCAACTGCACATTTTCTTTATAATATAAAATGCAGTTATTTTGGCATGCGTGTATTTTTTGTACCCAAGCCCTAATTTTCTCATCAACTTTTTAGTCTTATAAAAAGTTGGCTCAAACTTGTTATCAATAGGCAGCATTCCATTAATCAATCATGCAATCTGATCAAACGCAACCCCGCTGATATTATAATTAGCATTGATGTTTAGGAGCTGCGTCATTGCCGAAAACTTAGTGTATTTAGGATAATTCTCATACAAAGGTTCATCGGCAGCTTTCAACATCTCTTAAAATTTTGCAACTTTTTAATTCGGTAATTCAATCTATACCGCATTTTATAATTCTGTGATATCAACACCTGTAGTATCTGGTGGCACTGATGTCTTAGTAACTGGCCGATCAACATTATCATTCAGGTGGAATTGACCCCCAAGACTATCAAGTATCATAGTTCTATAGGGATTATATAGACTGTATGAAGAAACACCAATAGAGGAAGATTCACCATGTGTCTGAACGACAGGATTGCTCGAAGTCCCGACTTCACTTGACTCCTCGTAACAAGTCCATAGAAAATATCTTAGTCCAAATCCTTTGATATATAGATGCAGAGTGATAGTTTTCCGATCCAAAAATCGTCCATTCAAGCAAATGCGGCACAGACATTGGATTTTATCACCAACACTAATGAATTTCTGATTCGAATAAGCAAATTTAGGAAGTAAGTTACGCCTAATCAAAACTCACACTACTAGAATATACCACATCAGCAACGGGTATCAGCGACGATCGCCAGGGCCGTCAGAATCATTCACGGCTTTGCGTCGGCCCCGGCAGCCGTGGCTGAATTAACCAAATCAGTCGCGGCTCTCATACGGTCGACCTTAACCGTCGCTCATAGATCATGGTGCGTAGGGCGCGTGAAATAAAATAAGTTCTTAGCCACGGCTTAGCGGGGGCACCGTCGCTGTTGGTGATTAGTGTAATCGGGCGCACAAAATAAAATAGGTTAGTAGAGGCGGCTACAATACCCCGTCAGTGATATGAGTAAGTCATTAGCCACGGCTGGCTGGGGCCGTCGCTTATTATTGAATGCCACGAACGCGGCGTGAATATAAAACACTCTTAACCGACGGCTAACACAGCCGTCGGTGATAATAAAATTATAGATCCACGAGTTTTCGACGACTGATGCGCCGTCGGTAAAAATCCTTTTTATTTGCGTTCGGCCATTGCTTCGGGTGGTAGTAGCCGGCAGTGATGCCGACTACTTCTTGATTAGGGTTTAATTACCCTAATCAAGTAAGATTAGGGTAATTAACCCCTAATCAAACTATGATTAGGGTAATCATAGTTTGATTAGGTTTTTTTTATTATTGTTAATTATTAGAAATTAATTGTTAATAATTAGAAATTAATTGTTAATTAGGTTAATTATTAGTTTAATATTAATTAATTAGTCACGCGGAATCGTCCACTGAGGACTCGTGCCGGAATCATCCACAATGATTAGACTCGCCCGTGTCGAAATCGTCCACAATGGATGGACTCGTGCCGGAATCGTCCACTTTGGACTCGCACCGGCATCCATAAAGTTAGAAAAAAATCAAGATGAGTTGATACGTTTCACGTATGATCGACGAGTCAAGTTTTAATTTTGCAAAACCTTAGATCCGTTCGGGGGTTGTATGTTCGTGTAAACGAAGTTAATGATCTTTTATACGACGTACAACCCTTGAATTATCCCAAATTGGACAATTTGGGAACATAGTTATTTATATTGCACTTAGTTTTTTTTTTAGTCATTAACTTCATTTTTAAATTTTGGCTTGTATCTCCCTTGTTCTCCGATACGCATCCAGATGATATGCGTATTCGGAGAACTGTAGGGAGATGCTGCCGAAATTTAGAATGAAGTTAATGATTAAAAGAATATTAAGTGCAATATGAATAACATGAATCCCGAATGGAATAGGACAATCCCACCTAAAGACATTACCTAAAGATATTGCAAACTTTTTGACAGAACATGTCGGGCGATCGAAGTTGGATGTGCCGACGAATTCATCGTGGAGCTATAACGGACGAATTTTGAGTAGGCGTAACTTACTTCTTAAATTTCGCCTACTCGAATGATAAATTCCTTAGTGGTGATAAAATCCGATGTCCGTGCCGGAAATGTTCGAACATAAGATTTTTGGATCGAGAAACTGTCACACTACATCTGTATACAAAAGGATTCACACCGATATATTTTGTATGGAATTATCACGGGGAGTCACATCAAGTCGGGACGTCGAGCAATCCTATTGTCCTAACTCATGGTTAATCTTCTTCTACTAGTGTTTCTTCTTCCAATCCACCTAATCCTTATAGAACAATAATTCTGGATAGTCTTGGAGGACAATTCCATTTAAATGATAATATTGAGTCAGTTACTGAGATGGTAGTGCCACCAGATACTACGACAGTTGAAGTCACTGAAGAACAACCTGCGATACATATTGAATTACCGAATAAGGAGGCTGCAGAATTTTACAAGATGTTGAAAGCTGCCGATGAACCGTTGTATGAGAATTGTCCTAATTATACAAGATTTTCGGCAATGACACAACTCCTGAACATCAAGTCCGATTGTAATATCAGCGGGGTTGCGTTTGATCGGATTGCAGGCTTTATCAATGGTATGCTACCTCCAAATAACAAGTTTGAGCCAACCTTTTATAAGACAAAAAAGTTGATGAGGAAATTAGGGCTTGGGTACGAAAAGATACACGCATGCCCATATAACTGCATTTTATATTATAAAGAAAATGCACAGTTAGAGCAATGCCCGGTATATGAACATCCTCGTTACAAGGAGAAGAAATCGGTCCGATAAAAAAAATATCCCCTTTAAGGTGCTTCGGTATTTTCCACTAACACCGAGACTTCAAAGGTTATCCATGTCGGAAAAGACTGCCCCCTATATGAGTTGGCATGCAAGAAGTCGTGATGATACAATAATGACTCATCCATCCAAAAGTGAAGCATGGAAACATTTGGATAGGTGTTATCCTTCATTTGCTGGGGAGACTAGAAATATCAGGATGGGATTGTGCACAAATGGTTTTAATCTGTTTGGTAATTCAGCAACTTTGTATTCAATATGGCCAGTGCTGTTAATAGTTTATAATTTGCCGCCCTCAATGTGTATGAAAGATGAATTTATCTATCTTTCGATGATTATTTTGGGTCCTACGGGTCCTCGCAAAGAAATTGACGTGTTTCTCCATCCCCTAATTGATGAACTCAAAACATTGTGGGCTGAGGGAGTTGTCACTTATGATTGTCACCGGAAGAGAAACTTCACTTTACGAGCTGCTATATTGTGGACAATCAATGATTTCCTAGCCTATGGCATATTGTCTGGTTGGAGCACGCATGGGTGACTCTCTTGCCCGTATTGCACGGAACACTCAAAATTCTTCAGTCTTGAGAATAGTCGGAAAATTTTCTTCTTTGATCATCATCGCCGGTTCCTAACGTCTAACCATCAGTATTGAAGGAATCAGGATAAATTTATCAAGGGTAGAGTCAAAAGAGATGAGCCACCACCGATGTTGTCTGGTGAACAGATGTTAGCACGTGTTCAATTGCTTCCAGAGATTACTTTTGGTCGAAATGTAAGAATTCCAGGCTTTGGTCAAACACATAACTAGGTGAAAAAAAGTATCTTTTGGGAATTGTCGTATTGGAGTTCATTACTGATTCGGTATAATTTGGACGTCATGCACATTGAAAAAAATATGTTTGATAATATTTTTAACATAGTTATGGATATTTTTGGCAAAACTAAAGATAATGGGAAGGCCCGACGTGATGTAAAAATACTTTGTAAGAGACCTGAGTTAGAGTTGCAAGAGGTCAACGGACGACTTCATAAGCCAAAGGCACCGTATGTGTTAAATAAACAACAGATGAAAGATGTGTATCAAAGGTTCAAAGAATTTAGATTACCCGATGGATATGCCTCAAACTTATCTCGATGTGTAAACATCGATGAATGCAAAATATCGGGGATGAAGAGCCACGATTGTCATGTATTCATGCAGAGATTGCTTCCGGTCGCGTTTCGAGATCATCTACATGATAAGATTTGGGGTCCGTTGATAGAATTAAGTATGTTTTTCATAAACATTTGTGCAAATGTACTTCGAGTTGAAGATATGTCAGCACTTGAAAATAATATTGTTGAAATCATATGCAAGTTGGAGCAATTTTTCCCTCCTGCATTTTTTGACTCGATGGAGCATCTATCGATACACTTAGCATACGAGGCACAAGTTGGTGGCCCCATTCAATACCGATGGATGTACTTATTTGAAAGATACAAGAATCGTCTGAAGAAAAAAGTAAAGAACACCGCCGTAGTTGAAGGTTCCATATCAGAAGCATATATAATTCAAGAAATTTCAACTTTCTACTCATTTTATTTTGAATCAACAATCAAGACAAGACTTAATCGATCGTCTTCCATGGAACGACGACGGGGGAGCTCGACCATCAGATGGTTGTTTAAATATCTTTTGTTACCCCGGTCGTGCTTTGGGTTCTCATCCGTCTCGATTCTTAAGCGGTGAAGAGTACCATTTGGCCTACTTGTACGTTTTACTAAACTGTCCAGAGCTTGAGAAGTTCATTGAAATATTTAACATTGAGATGGTGACAAAATACTCAATTTACAGTGATAAGAAATTAGAAAAATTACGGAATCGTGAGTTCCCTAATTGGTTTCAAGCTTACAGCACAGAACACAGAGGCGAAATAGATAACCAAATCTTTGAGTTTGCTAGCGGACCGGCACAACTTGTTCAGTGTTATAATGGTTATTTCGTCAATGGATATAAATTTCACACACTTGAATATTCATCTATAAAAAAGACTATGAATGCCGGGGTCTGCGTCAAAGGGACAATGTATGCTGAATGTGATGTTGACTTTTACGGACTATTGGAAGAAATCATTGAATTACAATTTTTCGGATATAAATCAGTTGTCCTTTTTAAATGTCATTGGTTCGATACAAGCGATAGGGGCATGAGAGTTCATCCAAAGTATAAACAGCTGGTCGAGGTCAATTACAAATCAAAATTGGCTTCAAATGAGCCATTTATATTATCATCTCAAGCTGAACAAGTATATTATATGCAGTATTCATCTCGAAAGAAAGATAAGACAAACCGGCGTGTAGTCTGTAAGACTAAAGCCAGAGGAAAAGTTGACCCGATAGTTGGAGATAATGAGCTAGCAGATGACTTCTATCAAGAAGAAGATCCTTCCGAAGTGGAACGAGTTAGTCCAATACTCGAGGATGATGACACAGAGTTAGTTCAATTGGAAATAGAATACGTTCATGACGACGATAATGAAGTTGAGGAAGAATAGAATGAAGATGAGGGAGACGAAGAAGAATTTCAAGATTCATATACAGAAAAACAAGAAGAAGAGTATTACACGAATGATGATAATGACGATGATGAATAATTGTAAATGTGAAGTATATATTCAATTATTAAATATATCTATTAATCTATTATAATATAATCTAATTATATTAAATTTTTACAGCTATGGTTCGAGATATCAGTTCTCAATGAGGCATTCCTCGTATTACCACCCGCCCCACCTGTACCCACTGCCCCTTTGTCTTCCACCACAATCCCCCCATCTCCAGCCACCATTCCCCCACCTGGTCCGGCCACCATTCCCCCACCTGATCCATCCACCATTCCCCCAGCTCCAGCCACCATCCCTTCAGCTGATCCAGGACCGTCGTCTTTGAGACGTAGGCCACGAGGGCCTAACATAATTCTCCCTCCGCCACCCGAGGGAGCACTGCGCAGAGCAGTTAGTGTGCGCGGAAGACGGTAAGTATATGCATCAATTATTTCTTATAATTTATTTATTTCAAAATATCATATTATGAATTTATATTTTGTGTAGATTTGAGCAAGAGGACGTCCCCCGCACAATAGCGGGGATGATCCGAAAGTTTATGCACCCACCGTCGTCGACGAGGAGTGGGGGACTACGTTGATAGCAGAGCCTCGTATATAAGGGTAAGTATTTATATATTGTTTATTTGATTTACACAATTTTTATTTATAGTTTATATATACTTAAAGTATAAACATGTGTAGGAAACTTACACGAGGACTGTGATCGAGAGTGGAGGCACACCGGAGGAGTTCGACGCAGGAGTTTGGGTGGAGGCCACAGGTGGCTGGGAGCACGACCGTGTTTATGGCTTTGCAGACAGTGGCCATGCACGCACCGTGCTCGGGCCACTTGGGGCACCAACTCCTCCGACAGCGGGTGAGTGGCCCTCATCATCCCGAGCGCAGGACCAGAGCCGGATAGCGGCCATGGAGTCGGAGCTCACCCAGCAGAGACAGACGATGGAGGAGTAGAGGCTGGAGATGTAGGAGTAGAGGCGGACGAATGACAACTTGAGACAGACTATCCAGAACATGCAGACACTCCTCACTCAGATTGCATCTCACGTCATCCTCCTCGACCCAATCGACGCTCCTGACCCAGTCGTTGTCGACTCCACCGCCTCCACCACCATTGTGAGATTTTGATTAATTGTATTTTGTTTATATTTTGATACTTGATATAGATGATATTTTGATACTTGGATATATAGATGATATTTTGATAATTGTTTGCCTTCGGTTTGTGGCTGAGATTGATGATATTTATGTAAAACTTATATGTTTGGTTTCAAATGCATGTGTACGATGTTTTCTGATTGTAATATGTGATTGAAAATAGATTGTAATATACAGGAATTTTAAAAAAAATTAGTTTTTTCAATTACAGGATAACATCTTTAGCCACAGTTTACCCAACGGTTAACCATCACTAAGCCGTGGCTGAAAGCCTATCGTAAATGGCTGATGGCATGGGCAGGACCAAATATCACGATTGCTAATAGTATAACCAACGGCTTATAGCCGTGGCTGATGGTTATATCAATGAAAGCGCCTAGAGCCGTCACTGATGATTTTAAATCAGCGACAGCCCATGAGGCTGTTGCTAATGATTACGTGTGACGGCCGAGCTCGGTCGTCACAACACATCTGAGATGCGCACATCAGTGACGGTTCTTTGCCACGGTTGATGTCGTCCGTGATATTCATCACCGACGGTTCAACCACGGTATCAGTCGTCGCTGATGACCACAATTCTAGTAGTGTCATTTGTTAAAGCTCCACGATCAAGACGTCGGTACATCCAACTTCGATCGTCCGACATGATTCTGTTAATCAATGACAATTTCTTTAGTTAATTCCTTTAGGTGAGATGGTCCTATTCCATTCGAAATTCATGTTATTCATATTGCACTAAGTATTTCTTTTAACCGCTAACTTCATTCTAAATTTCGGCAGCATCTTCCTACAATTCTTCAAATACTCATATCATCTGGGCGCGTATCAAAGAACAAGAGAGATGCTGCCGAAATTTAGAATGAGTTAACGATTAAAAGAAAAAACTAAGTGCAACACAAATAATTATATTCTCAAATTGTCCAATCAGGGACAATTCAAGGGTTGTACGTCGTATACAAGATCATCTACTTCTTTCACACGAACATACAACCCCCGAACGGATCTAAGGTTTTGCTAAATCATATCTGACTCGTCGATGCGTACGTGAAACGTATCAACTCGTCGGAGGGATGATTATTTTCTAAATGTTTCGAGTCAATTCGAGTCCATAGTGGACAATTTCGGCGCGAAATCGAAGTGGATGATTCCGGCGCGAGTCCACTGAGGATGACTCCGCACTAATTAACATTTTAACTAATTAATATTAATCTAAAATATAGCATTTATTTTAATTAACTAATTAACATAACATTAATCTATACATTAATCTAAAACATAACATTAATTTAAATAGATTAATCTAAAAATTAATCTAAACCCTAACTAATCTAAACAAATAATGAACTAATTAAACCCTAACTAATCTAATAATTAATCTAATAATTAAATAATTAATCTAAGAATTAAATAATTAATCTACCAATTAATCTACCAATTAATCTATTTTCGGCGCCGGAGTCCAGTGTCCGGACACTGGACAATGCTCCGGCAGCTGGCCGTCGGCCGGCTCTACAGTGAATGGAGATCGAGGGTGGCGCGCGACATATCTAGAGCAAGCGACGATGGTGGCGACTGGATTCGGCGGTCGACGACGGGGCGGCGATGGCGCGCAGCAACAGTTGGCGGCGGCAGCAAGGCGGCGGCAACAGCAAGAAGAGGAAGAAGAAGGAGGAAGGGCGGGCACGATCCGTCGATCTATATAAACTTATCAACAACGGTTCACTTGTCCGTTAGAAAACCGTTGCTAATAAGTATTTTATTTTCGCGTCGTAAGCGCGTGATCGGCTCAAGAGTGACGGATGTCGTAGCCGTTGCTAATGTGATAATATATCTGCAACGGCTCGAGCGACCGTAACAAAGCTATTGCAGATACATCACATCTGCAACGGCCCGAGCGACAGTAAGAACGCCGTTGGAAATTCCAATGATTTGAGCGGCCGTTGCTTATAGTCGTTGCTGATAGTCGTTGCTGAAGAAATATATTTCTAGTAGTGATATTTCAAGTTTCGATACAACTTATTGGGTTTAATAGATTTTTTTGACTAAACAAGTAATAAATATCGACATTAGGGACGACTTTGTACGTACCCATCGCTAATTCATATATATCAACAATGTCGCTAAAGTTGGTCGTAGAAAATATGTAATGGGAAACATGGCCATCACAAAAAATATTATTTACCATAATTACGATGATGAAAAAACTATTATTGGTAATTTAAATGAGTCGTGACAAAGACATACGACAAGTAATACGTTTAGGCAACAAGTTATACTCAGTTCGATATGTAATTAGCAATGAATATAATTAATTACTTAACTATTGTAGAAGGGTTCTAGAATTTACGGTACATATATGTTTTGCTACACGTATGCCATCTCAACACCATCAGGAATGGTTATTTTTTTTAAAAAAAAATTGTTTTTATAATTTAAAAATTATAAAAATAAATACTCGAAAATTTAAAAAAAAAACACATGTTCAGCACCATTAATTATGTTTTATAGTACAATTCACTCATTTATACACCAAAATATCAAATATTATCAAATATCTATAAAGTATTGACAAAAATCACTATAATTAAAAAAAGTTCATTAGGGACTGAGTGTGGGGAGTTGACATGGCATAACAACGAAGAGGATCTAATGTAGTCATCGTCACACCAAGAGAGGGGAGCACCACCTAGGAATCGCATAGATATATCTACTAAGTATCTCAATACCTGTGTCATCTAATTCTTTAGCTCGTGCTAAAAAGTCTCCAACGCAACTAGCCACTCCAAATGTGTGCAATGTACATTGCCCTACAACGGTGAAGGTGCAATCATGCAGCTGCAGCAAAGCTGACATGGGCTGCAATACCTGTGTCGCAGGCTCGACCATGCTCGCTTTTGTCCACCTACGTCCACATAGTTAGTATCTAATTAATGTTAGTACGTAGAATATACTCCTCGTTATTGACCATCATTCTGTAGGTTGCCTTTGAAATATAATTGTTCTTGCTTGAAATTGGACTGATGCGATCCGACGTTTTCCTGATCAGGTATGACTCCCACGGCACTACAAGAGATTATTTTTTTTAGTGAAAATTAATTAATAGCAATAAAATAATTATTGCTAAATATATAACTAGAGGGGACAAATATTTTACATTATTGATCAACTATTATTAAAAAAAATTATAAAAAAGTTATAGATTTAAATATATATACATTTAGTGGTGATTATTTTTATTTTTACCAGCAATTGTATAAATTTCTTCTGAAGCCTTTAATGACAATGGATCTAATGAGAATTCATTAATTGATGATAAAGATTTTTGCAGTATTTATCATTGCTAGCAAACGTCATGACAATCATCGCTAAAAGGCAAAATTGTAGTAGTGCGCGCGCGCGAACCTGCAAAAGATACTCTGATGCTCAAGTAAGAAGAAATTTCAGGTGAGGGTATATAATAGAAATTGGAATATTTTTTGTACTTGGTGAGCATCGTGTCTATATATAGTCCTGAGGGATGTCTGGCGATAATGCCTCCCGGTAATCTCATAGGGATGTGCTCAGATTGGGTCGAGGCTAATCCCTGAGATATCATGTTCATAATTGACGAATCCCTTATAATTAATTAGGACGTAAATGTCCTTATATGGCCAGGTGGAGCCTCTGGGTTGAGTCGTGTTTGGTTATAATTGAGTTTGGTTCATGAGTGTGGGCACTTCTACGCCTAATTCGGTCGGGCCCAAAGTGCTAGTCTTATCCACAGTCCCTGAGCTTGGTCGGAGTCCGAGGACTTAATTTGTGCCAAGCTTAAAATAGCGCATCGACCTCTGATCTTGGTCTGTAGATGGACGTCGGCTGGGTCTTCGGCTGATGTGCTAATCAAGAGATCTCGACAAGTATCAGCGTTATTGGTTTGCGACCCTTCGATTTCTGAAGTAAATGTGATGATTGTGCGGAGAGAAAGGACACATTTCCGTGTACCCGCCTATGCAGTCATTAATTCTAACAAAAGGTAATTATAATTGTAGATCCGATTGTTAGTTTCCAAGGCACTCGAGTGTCGGTTGTTGACTAACGAACGAACGTGACCCCGTTAGTGGGGCAGTGGCAAACGACCATTAAAGTGACGGTTCTGCCCGGGTATATAAAAGCCCCCTTGTTGTCCTAAGGTTTTCAACCTTGGTCTTAATCTCAATTTTGATGATAGCAAACATGAAACTAATGTTTAAGCAAGAAATATTTTCAGGTTCCATATCGGTTTGCACGTGACATCCACGATCAAAAAATCGAAGAAATCAAAAGGTTGATCGTTAATGCTCGGATTTCGTCTGAAAGATAAAGTTAAGGTTTATGTTGTATAGTATAGTTGTATAATCCTCTTCATGATGCAAAAAGACTCCAAAACCCGAAAACCAAAACTCAAACCCCAAAAACCTAAAAACCATACAAATCAAAAAACGGCCTAGAAATTTTTGAAGTCTAGGAAGCTCTTTGTATGGCTACATGATTTAGATATTTTTTTGTCACCAAAAGTCCCGCTAATTATTCCTTGGGTAGAAACAAATTAAAGGCCGATTTTTAAGGAATTTTTAAAAAACTTTAACATATCCATATTTGACGATTGGAAGATTTTAAAATTTTAGATTTTCGCAAATTAGTACTAGAACCAAGAATTTGGATTTTGATCCTTAAAGATTTTGATTTTTTTTTTTGTTGATATTTTTATTGAATCCAAATGGAGAGTATTTCATTCTTTACATTTATGTTTAAAAGTTAACGAAGAATAAAAATAAATAGATACATTAACTTAAAATTAAGAAATATAAATAAAGCTTGTGAAAAATTAGCAATCTGGAAAAAACAACACAGCATCCAGGTTATTGGCCGAATGTCGGTTGATCCTGGGTCGACCGTAAACCCCATGGGATATTTTTAGATCCGTTAAATGGCTAGTTTGAGCTCTTACCCTTGTGAGCTCTATAAATAGTCCTAAAATAAGCCTTCCAAAGCCCCCAACTATTCATTGAATCATTCTAACAATATTTGGAGCCTTTATTGAGCTATTTCTCTTAAACTCTAGCATTTGACATATACCTTCTTGAATGAGCCTTAGAACTATTGATTCATCATCAAAAGCTATCAAGAGGAGCTAGGACTTCTATTGGTGAAATGGTCAAACTAGAGGATGGGTGAATAGTATGTTAACTAAATCTTTTCGTCTAATTTTGATTTTAATATTTTCTTAAACTACTTAGGCACGTTATCAATTTAACGACTAAATGCGGAAGTGATTAATAATAAAGCAATTAACACAAGCAAGAATAACAATGCTAACACAATGATTTATAGTGGTTCGGCCCCAATGCCTACTCCACTACCTAAGCTCCTCGCTTATGATTTCCAAACTAGTTTAACTAGATTAATTAGTTTCCTTACAATTAGGAATTTACATCGGAAAGTTTTCGCTCTAAAATCGAAGGCACTTCCACACCCGGAAGTATCTCACCTTCCTACCGAGAGCACTCTCCCACCTCAACCTATGGATAACTGAACTAATCCTAGTAAACTATATTTACACCAGTGAATTTAAGCCTTAACACCAAGGCAACCACCAACTCAATCAACCTAGCACACTAGGTTTACACACTCAAGAAATACGAAGTAAATAACAAGAAAATACACAAATAATGGAGCAAATAAATAATACAATAAATACTTAGCTCCAAACACGAGTCGTAGTTCCTCTTGATATCTCAATGATTAATCGATCAAAGGTTGAAGACAAGATCAACGAGTTGAGATCAAAACTAGGGTTCTTGTAAAGATGGCTCAATGAAATCTTTATAAATGATCAATGATGGCTCAATGAAGGTTAAATTAAATGGGAAGGCACTCAAGGGCTGATATTTATAAGCCACGATAGGAGAGAGCCAAAACAGCTCACCCAACTGGTTGATTTTTGCTCGTTGGCGCCGCTCGATCGATGGCCGATCGACCGACTGAGCGATCGGACCATCGACCAAAGCCCACTATGGATTCTGGGGCTATTCTGGTCGATCGGCCCAGCAGTCGAACCCTGGAAATCAAGGCAGTTTGTTGATTTTTGTTCGTTTCTGGGTTCCGTCTTCGCTAAGTCTTCTTATATAACATTTCTTAACTTTAAGTGTTATATGTTATATAAGGCAGTTAATAACTTTCAAACATAAATGTTATATAAGGATTACCTCCCATTTGGATTCAATAAAAATATCTAAAATATCAAAATCCTTAAGAATCAAAATCTAATTTTTGGGGTCCAGTACAAATTTTCAAAAATCGAGCATTTTATAATCTCCAAGGTCAAATATGCATAGGTTAAAGGCTTCCAAAAAATCCTTAAAAATATATCGTTTACTAGTTTTTACCTAAGGAACAATTACCGGGACTTTTGGTGCCAAGACATGATATGAAAATACTTGGTAAAACACCAGAGTTGGAGTTACAAGAGGTCAATGGACGATATCTGAAACCGAAGGCCTCATATGTGTTAAATAAATAACAGATCAAAGATGTTTGTCAATGGGTAAAAGAACTCAGATTACCCGATGGATATGCTTCAAACTTATCTCGATGTGTGAACGTCGATGATTGCAAAATATCAGGGATGAAGAGCCATGATTGTCATGTATTCATACAGAGATTACTTACGATCGCATTTCGAGATCTTGTACCTGATAATATTTGGGGTCCGTTGACTGAATTAAGTATGTTTTTTAGAAACATCTGTGCAAATGTCCTTCGAATCGAAGATATGTCAACACTTGAAAATAATATTGTTGAAATCATATGCAAGCTGGAGCAGTTTTTTCCTCCTGCATTTTTTGACTCGATGGAGTATCTATCGATACACTTGGCATACGAGGCACGAGTTGGTGGCCCCGTTCAATATCGGTGGATGTACTTATTTGAAAGATACATGAATCGTCTGAAGGAAAAAGTAAAGAACAGTGCAGCTGTTGAAGGATCAATATCTGAATCATATATCATCCAAGAAATTTCAACATTCTGCTCATTTTACTTTGAATTGACAGTACAGACAAGATTTGATCGTCTTCCACGTAACGACGATGGGGGTGTTCGACATTCAGATGGACGTTTAAATATATTTTATCACTCTGGTCGTGCTTTTGGTTCTCGTCCATCTCGACACTTAAGCGAGGAAGAGTATCATTTGGCACACTTGTATGTATTACTCAATTGTCCAGAGATGGAACAATTCATTGAAATATTTGACATTGAGATTGTGCAAAAATGCTCTATTCACAACGATGAAAAATTGAAGAGATTACGGAATCGTGATTTCCCTACTTGGATTCAAACTTACAGCAAAGATCACAGAGCTGAAATAGATGAAAGAATACTTGAGTTTGTTAGTGGACCGTCACGACTTGTGTCGTGCTATAGCGGATATTTTGTTAATGGGTATAAATTTCACACAGTTGAATATACATTTACAAAGAAGACGATGAATGCTAGGGTCTGTGAGAAAGGGACAACCTATGTTGAATGTGATATGAATTTTTATGGACTGGTGGAAGAAGTGATAAAGTTGCACTACTGCGGCTTGAAATCAGTTATTCTATTTAGATGTCATTGGTTCGATACAACAGAAAGGGGCATGAAAGTTCATCCAAAATATAAACTTGTTGAGGTTAATTACAAATCTAAATTGGCAACAAATGAGCCTTTTATATTGGCAACACAAGCCGAACAAGTATATTACGCGAAGTATCCGGCTCGAAATAAAGATAGAGCAGATTGGCGTGTAGTTTGTAAGACAAAAGGTAGAGGAAAATTGATCTGATAGTAGGAGAAAATGAGCTGATACTTGATATGACAGATGGTTTCTATCAAGAAGATGATCCTCCTGCTGTAGATCATATTATTCCAATACTCGAGGATGCAGACACAACGTCAATTCAATTAGAAGTTGAATATGCTGATGATGACGATCATGAAATTGAGGAAGCTGGAGATGAAGAAGATGAAGAAGAGGAAGAAGAGGAAGAATTCGAAGACTATTATTCAGATGATGAGGAATAATTGTAAAGTATATATTTTATTAAATATATCTCTACTATTTATACAATAATCTGATTATATGTCTATTCGACAAATATGTCTGGTCGTGGTTATCGTCGCAGGAGAGCTTCGGAGTCTCCGATCAGTGAGACTCCTACACTTGCTCATGCTGCTGATCCTCATACCGATGATACTGCTGAGACTAGTACATCCAGACGCAGACGGCCACGCGAGCCGAACAGGTGGCAGCCTCCACCATCCACAGAGTCACGAAGATTTATTAGCGTGATTTTTGAGCGGTAATATATCATGAATTATGAATCATTTCAAATTCATTATATCATAATATAATATTAAAATTTATTTTTGTTGTGCAAGTTCGAGCAAGAAGAAGTGCCGAGGAGCATTTCTTCTACTATTCGACGATACATGCACGGGGCATGGCCTACATGGTCTCACGTGCCTAGCGAGCACGTCGACATGTTATGGCGCGAGTTTGAGACACATATTTTTTTTTTTTTACATGCATGATGATTAATATTGGTACTGATATTATTATTCTGCAGGCTCGCTATACACGGGCTGAGGACCAAAGGCCCTTCATTTACGCTGCCTGGGAGGCTATTTCCCGGGCAAGGTACAACGGGCAGCTGGGGCAAGCCCGGTCCCAAGCGATGGCACGAGCTGAGACTACTAACATCGCGGAGACTCGGAGATACGGCCCTAATTGGATTACTCCAGATATATGGGACCAGGTCGTGGGAATATGGTCGACGGATCGATGGCAGGAGGTTTCTAGGAATGCGGCTAGAAATCGCATGTCGGGGGGAGCAGCGCGTCACACCGGCGGCTCTATTGCATTTGCAGTGCACGGGAACCGTATGGTAAGTATACCTTTTAATTATATATTTTATTTTTTACTATGTGTACTAATTAATGTATTTATTTTGTAAATGTAGAGGATGGTGTCGGATGACGGGACTGTCCAGCGACCCTCCCCGATGGCGGTGTTTGAGTGGACTCACCGTCGAGCACATAGGACGGGGGAGTACATCAACAACCGCGTTGCATACATTATGGTAACTATATATTTGTTTAAATTATTCATTATATATTTATAATTTAAGTTTTATGATAAATATTAAACAAAAAATCAAACTCGAGTAGGAGACCTACAGCCAGACGGTGGTGTAGCGCGGGGGCACCCTCGAGGACTTTGACGCAGCAACGTGGGTCGAGGCCGCAGGTGGCTGGGACCATGGCCGCGTATATGGCTTTGTAGATAGTGGTCATGCGCGAGCCGTACTAGGGCCACTTGGGGCAACAACCCCTCCGGTCGCTGGTGAGCGGCCGTCCACCTCCAGATCCAGTTATGATCATAATAGCAAAATAAGGACTCTAGAGGAGACGGTCGCGCGTCAGACTGAGATGATGGAGCGCCAGAGTCAGATGATGGCGGAGATGCATGCTATGCTACGTAACATGTCAGGTCATCCCGAAGCAGGCATCTCTTCGGCATCATCTCATCCATCATCCTCGAGTCAATCCACGTCGGTGTACATTCAAGCACTCCAGACCCCGCCAAATGATCCAGGCCATCCTCCATTGTCATCGTGAGATTTTTTGTTATATTGAATTTGTTACTGAGATATTATACTTGTTTAATTTATTTTGTTTGGATATTGATACTTTAATTTTGCATTTGAATAGTTTTTATACTATTGTGGATAATTATAAATATAAATATAATTATTTTGATGAATATCTTGGTGTATTTGTGATGTGTGAATGAATGTGTGTATAAGTGTATGAGTGTGTGAATTATGTATCAAATAATGTATCAATGTATCAATGGAAATTTGAAATTTTTAATTTTTTTCGTTACTAGGTTCACATCATCAGCAACGGCTTTCCCACAGCCGTCCGTGGGAAAGCCGTTGCTAAAAGTTTATCGAAAGTCGTTGCTGATGACCTACAGCAACGGCTTAGCAATAGGCTTTTACTAACGGCATTTCTACGGGCTCACCAGCCGTTGCTATTAATGTTATCAGCAACGGCTCCGCGTCCGTGGCAAAACCGTTGCTGATAATATTTTTAGCAACGACCCGAGCGGCTGTTGCTGATCCGTTACTAAGTTATCAGCAACGCAATTTTTTGCCACGGCTCCATTGCAACGGCGCCAGCCGTTGCAGATGATTTTCAGCAACGGCTCAACAGCGGCATTAGCCGTTGCTGATGCCCATTTTTCTAGTAGTGCTCCTCCCCCCAAGATAATTTTCTGACTTCGACCCTGCCACCACCGCAACTTGTACCTACAATAAAGGACCATATACCCTAAATGTATCATTGATGCTTGCAATAAAAACAAATATCAAAAGTTAATATATAACTTAGTAGACCCATCAAAGGTCTAAAGACAACCTTGCTAACCCATTGATATAAAGGATTCTCGAGAGATAAGATAATAAGTACTACTGGTATTATAACTTGTCACTAGTAACGGGAATCTTAAGTACATTTCTTATTGTTTAGCAATTTTAAAGGTTCAAAAGGTAACAACCAGTTATAGCTTGTGACAATTAGCAAGTACTAGAAATTTTATAGTACTTAAGGGCCCGTTTGGTTCGCAAATTTCTCGTCACAGAACACCAGACGTGGACAAGGACGGGACACCGGGTGTTTTGGGATAACAGCTATATCGTGTTTGTTTCGTCAAGAACATAACACGATATCTTGTCTTGTCCTACATTTGTTTCGCTATAACAGAGTACTGTACATGACAAAATTATCAAAATACTCTTGTATATTTTTAATGCTCAAATTCAATTTTATACATAAAAGTATGCATAAAGTAGTCTTAAAATATTTTAATACATAAAAAAGTCTTAATATATAGTATCAAATACTTTAATACAATAAGAAGTTTTAGTTTAACTAATAAGTTTTCAACTAGTTTTCAATTAACCTAAAAGTATCACTCTTTGAAGCAATTTACCTAACACTTGATGGATGTCTTCGAACCAGGCCTAGAATTAACGCTTTTAAATCATCGAATATAAACTTATTTAGCTTCATCATCAACAACACGCACTGCTAAGTATTGAATCATCATCTCCATGTTCAGATAAGATGACCCTCCTCCATCGCCAACCTAGCCTTCTCCCTCAACACATTCGTTCTCCTCCTCCTCCCCTCCCCTTACTCTCCTCCGCCCATCAATCTCTCCACTGCCTCCGCCAGGAACTGCTCTGAGAGCATTAATTAACATGTCCTCTTCTTCAAGGCCAAAGCAGCAGATCAAGATCATTAATTAACGGGGAGGAAGACTACAAATTTTACACCGAGAGCTTCTCATTCGTTTTATTAACCATGAAGCCCAATTTTCCTTTACCCAACCAATGCAGTGCTGGCTCTGACATGGATCTTCTCCCGCCCCTTCCTTGCGGCGCCGTTGGCCTCCACCCAACTCTTCCATCTCTTCTCCTTGGCTTCGTCCATGACCATGTGCTCTTTCCAGCACTCCTCACTGCAGAACGTCGTGTCCCCTCTGTACATGAAGATGTCGTGGTTGCCGGCGAGGGGCTTCCTGTGGAGGTAGCAGCAGTCGAGAAAGTGGCGCAGGGAGGGGTTCGAAGCCGTTGTCTCCCTCGCCGCCGGAGCTATAGGTGCAGAAGAGCCTCTGCAGCCTCGAAGACGACGCCGGGGGTCTTGGCATGACGACAGTCTTGGACTGGTGAGAAGAAGACGAGGTGGGGGAAGAAGAAGACGAGTCCATGAATGAGGAGCAAGGTGAGGTTTTTGTGTTAAGAGAATTGTAGGAAAAAAGAGGAGAATATAAATAGACCTCGACTACTGTGAGTTGAGTCGACACAAGCAATCTTCCTCATCTACGACAGTCGTATTTCCCCGCGACGCTAAATTCGACCTCGCCTGGTTATAGAGAGCGATCGGTCTGATCATCCACACCTTCTTCCTTGTTGCCTTCGCTAAGCTCTCGGCGTATCTGACCTTCAACTCGTCGAAGCTGTTCACGACGAAGTCGTCCGATGACAAATCGGCGTCTCTGACCTCGTTGGCCATCTTCTTGAAGCGTGGGTAGTTTTGGAAATGTCGGGGAAGCTGGATCATCGTGATCTCGATCCGATGCGGCAAGTCGGAGAGCGCAAAGGGCTCCGTCAAGGAAGGGACGAGCTCGTGGCTCATGTCGGAAGAGGTTCTCGATAGCTAACAGAGACAGGCAGTTGTAGTCGTTGAAGACGAAGCAGGGGCATTGAACTCGAGGGATAATTTTGTCTATTGTAGCGTCTGTCCTCCGTCCGATTTTGGTGTATCGAGAAATTTCTCGGTACACCAAAACGGGCAGAAATCCTGTCCCGAAGCCCTTTTGTAAACCAAACGGGGGACATGGGCAGATGTCCTGTCCAGTCCCCCATTTTTTAGCAAACCAAACGGGCCCTAAGAAAAGGATGGTGAATATAAATTACTCTTAATGAAGAAACAGAGTTCAGATTGAAAACTAAGTAAGTCCAAATTAACAAAGAACTTGGTTAAATCTTCACCAAAGTAAATATAAGAAGTGATGCCGCTTCAATCAAAGTTTGGGATATAAAACTTTGTAAGTGCTTATGATTTTAGGAGGTAGCACAAGGCCATAATATGGTGCTAAAGCTTACGGGTGGACACGTGACTTGATTTATGTTATTTATGCGTATAAATTTTGTCTTGTCAATTAAGAAATTGGGATTTAGTAGATTATCATCTAACCATCAATTTAGATAAGGCTTGAATAATTATACAAATATGTAGTAGGTTCAAGTTGAAAGACACATATTATATGCATAAATGCTTAAGCAAGTATATTAATCATTAACTAAGTGGGGGTTATTATATTAGTTAGTGTTTAGTCCCACGACTAGAAGTTAAAAAGACAATAGGTGTATATAAACTTCTATTGTACACCTCTACTTGATGGAAATTTTGAAGGGAAGCAAAGATGACTATGAGTTAATATTATAATAGTCAAAAGAAGGCACTTGGGCACTTGGCCGTGGCCCGAAAATTAATTAGATATAATTTTTATTTTATTTTATTTTATTGTAGAAAAAGAAAAAAAAAAGACAATTGTTGCTAAAAGTTATGCCTTTTCATAAAAGATGTTTAAGGTATTATAAATACATGTTTTCTCCAAACTAAATATATGTTTTCTCTCTAACGCGTTCTTGTAAGAAATTTTGAATTTTGCTGTCTAAAATTTTTGTGCTAGCTTTGAAAGCCCTGAAGGAAATTTGCAATCAACCCGGCATCAAAGAATAGTGGAGGCGCATAAATTTTTTAAGGATAGTGAATACACTATCAAAGTCTAAGATTCATTCACTGCTCTAATCAAATTTTCCAACATATGTGGTTTTATATTTTGCCCTCCTCCCAGATAATTTCGTGGCTTCGCCCCTGCCACCACCGCAACTCCTACCTACAATAAAGGACCATATACCTAAATGTATCATCGATGCTTGCAATAAAAACAAATGTTAATATATAACTTAGTTGACCCATAAAACAAAAGAATTAAAACAAAAGCAAAGTAAACAAACATGATAACTAGACATATATATGGAATAAGATTAAAAATGGTAATATATTGTTTGCTTCAGCACAACTAAATATCAATTGATGAACTTTCCAAAAATATCAACAAGATTATCATCTAAGTTGAAAGCTAGTCCTAAATAAACAGTATATATCCTAAATATTAATTATCATGTGAAATATTTTTTAGATTTAGATTATTATTAGTTTTTGAGTTATCCACCAACATTACAAATTAAATTATCAACACAAGTACCGCCTTGCAAAACCAAAAATCTATGATCACGATGGATGAGTGGATTATATATTCAAAAACGATGACCAACACGTACAGCTCTCGTCATGTGACCTTGGGAAGGGTGATCTTGTGCATTTATATAAATACACACTTTAAGAAGATTGATTAATTGACCTTGAAATCAATATGAATGACCCATTTTAAAGTAATTTGAATATGACATGCATGGAACTTTCAATCTCATCACCCACTCACTAATGCTTAATTTCAAGTTAATAATTTTCTAATAATTAGTTTATATAATTTTTTTCACAATCAAAAATGGTATTTTTTGTAATTTTTTTATTGTACAACAATATTTTTTTATGGTATCCTTTGTACTACAATAAAAGATTATTAATTTCATGCCCCCAAACTGTGAAAGAACTTCAACAATTATAAATATGTGTGAAACAATTCACCTGTGCATTAGACCCCAATCTCATGAGGTGTGATCGAGGCCATATGCTAATTATCCGCCTTCCACACCCCCAATCACTCGCATTTTTTCTCAACTAGTCACCATCACCCTTTGTGATAACCCCATCTTTCTTTGTATTTTTTTCATTGCTTCCATGCATAATTGCATAATTGTTCTCCCTCAATTAGATATATATGTTACCACCTATTGCTTCTTGTTCTTTTATTTGCATATGTTCATGCGATTAATTATATGTTTTGGGTATAAATTATTTCCTTACTTTTCGTGTCTTTCTCTTAGACCCCCCCCCCCTTCAAAAGGCTTGTATAGTAATTTTGTTCACGTCACGAAGCTTCCTCGCAAAAAAGGCATTCCGCTTGCATGCATGAAGTTGCATGGACATGTCACATATCGACATCATTAATTTGATATGTATATCCCAAAGAGAAGCGAAGGAGAATTTGAGTTCTTTGATGGGGATTTGCATAAAAGATCGAGAAGGAGTTCAATTGTGATGCATCTCATATCAACTGAGTTAATAAAACTAGAGTTGTATATTTGCTTTAACTTGTGCACTCTCTATTCATGCATAGTCATCAGCAGAAAAGCTAGTCTGGCCAAAAGAGTCCATGCATCTGAGATTGATAATTAATCAAAAGCAATTCCTAACTTGCAAGTCATATTCCATCAGCAGAATAAAAGATATATAATATGGGAGTTGAGTGGAGAGAAGTGAGAAGATAAAGTTGATCGATGTCACCCAGTTATATAAGCCTGCTGTTTAAATCATGCACATTGAGAGCTTTAGTTTATGCTGTGTAGACCACATCAAAAAGAGATCAAAAGAGGATGGCGATCACTGCAATTGATTGATCATGTAAGCTTTTCTCAAAGGCAAGCAACTTGCATCACCAAATCTAAAGTTAATAATTTCATCAGCCATGCATGCATGGGCAAAAACATTTTAGGGAAAATTATACTTTTGGTCCCCACAATTTACTCGAATTTTAATATTAGTCTTCATAATTTTAAAATTTTAATTTTAATCCCCACACTTTATTTCTGTTTAGAATTTGATCTCTGCCGTCACATGAGACATAAACGGAGCTGACATGGATGACAGATGCTGACTGTACATTGCTAACGTGGACCTGCAAGGACCAACTTTGTAAACTATGAGGACTAAAACCAAAATTTTGTAAACTATGAGGACTGAAATCAAAATTCAAGTAAACTATAGGGACCAAAATTATTATTTTTCTTAGAAATATATATATAATCACAAGATATTTTTAAATTTATTTATAAAAATTATAAAATTTAAAAATATTAAAATTGAGCCCATTACAGTAATTTACGTTAATTTAGATGGATTTAAACTAACATCGTCATTAGGCGTGAATTTCGCAGTGGTTGCAGAATTTGAAAACTTGCTCTCCTGATCTGCTCATCTCTTCACTGATCACCTCTAATCAACATCTGTTATCCACGTCAGTTCCGTTTAGGCCTCATCTGACGGTAGGGATCAAATCTTAAATGAAAATAAAGAGTGGAGACTAAAACTAAAATTTTAAAACTATGAGAACTAAAATTAAAATTCGAGTAAATTGTTGGGACCAAAAGTATGATTTTCCCAACATTTTATATATACATATATTGATTTGTATTTTTTTCATGAATACGAATAATTGATTGTTCAATACTATTTGTTAAAGCGGAGCGACATATTTAATACCATTTGTTAAACAACCAAGAATTTGGACGACATATTTTTTTGTGTTACCAATTACTTTCCCCATTTCTAATTTGCACAATGAAAATCTAATAGGATATATTATATTATTATCTAAAAATGAGATTTATGTAATGTTTTATTTAGAAAAAAAATTGAATATAAGAGTGATGTTCATCGTAGAAAATTTCTATGATGCAAGATACTGATGCAAGATCAACAACCAATTGCAAGACCAAGAACAATTCTCTGGAGGAAGCTTTGCAAAATTAATTAGCCATGTGCTCAAAATTAAAGACTAAACTAGCTTCAAGAGACAACGGCTAATTAATGCTTAGTCCCGAGTTTCAACGAGCGTCCTTGTCGATTTTTTTAATTTTTTCGATCACGAACATCGTGCGCAAGCCGATATAGAACCTAAAGCCGATATGGAACATAAAAATATTTTTTGATCAAACATTAGTGCCATACTTGTTATCATCAAAACATAGATTAAAACCAAGGTTGAAAATCTTAGAACAACAATGGTGATTTCAGAGTGAGGGGACGTGTGACGAGCAAAAGCGGAGCGTGCGGAGTTCGAGGGGAATTGCATTTCGAGGAGGTAAGATTCCTTCCCGTCCTTCTGGTCCTTATTGTAGGGGAATTAGGGGAATTGAGAGGATCTATGAGTTATCAAAATTTTGTCGACGAATTTTCTATATTCGGGAATATTTTCCTGCGATGTTGTGTTTTTTCGACGATCTTGACTATTCTTGGAAAGTCATGGTCGGCGGAGAATTTTGGCCGACCAAATACCTCGAAATCTGATGACAGTGCATGTCGGCACTGTCCCGCCGGAACACCACCCAGATCGGGGCAGGAAGTACCTCAATCTAGGTAGGCGGCGCCAGTCGAAGCCGGCTCCACCCTGCCTGGAGCGGACAGCATCTGTTCGGGGCCGATGTCCACGTACCCTCTCGAGGCGGACAATGCCCCGATCGAGGCCACAACAACCCCATCAGGGGTAGCTACAGCGGAAGCCCTAACTTCCCCTACTCATGTATCACCGTTACGAACTTCATAATGGTGATACGTTGTTGTAACTTTGTTTTTTTGTGGCTTTATAATAGTGTTTTAAAGAAAAGGAGCATTATATTCAATATAACATTATTTTTGGTGCCAATATAAAGATTATAGTTAAATATGTATGATGTGCGTTTATAACGGCGTTACAAACCATTATAAACAAAATAACAGTATTATAATAATTTACTTATATTTGATTTTTTTTTTTAGGAAATTAAGGGGTTTTTTCGAAAATTTATGTCAGGGACTTCGCTAAGTCGGATTTCAACATATTTTATATAAATCTTTATATAATCGATATTCCAAATCCATTGGTGAAGTCATACTTTCCAAATGGGTTTCGTATCATTCGAACAATATGGAGTTTTGGTGCTTCAATTTTCATTCTAAGTATATTTTATACTTTAAAATTAATATTTTGATATTAGAGCTATTAAAGTTGTCATTAGTTGATAGATCCTCTCCTAGACTCATGCGGACCCTACACTTTGTGACATTGTTCTTATTGTGTTACTTCTTATTGAGCTTTGATTTTGATATTTTTCTTGGAATTTGTTGCATAATTATTTAAACCATGACATGTAGTGCTCATCTAGATGGTATATCTATGATCATATTGGCATTATTACATTGATTATACTGAACATGTTATGTGCTAGAATTATGCTCATAAGCGTTAATATTATATGTGTTACATTGACTTGTGTTACATTCCTTATGCATTGGGGACATGTGTTATAGTAGCGTTTTTATCATTGGTGTGGTATTGCTGCATTCATTAGTATTTTATTCATTATGATGATCTATTTACGACCTGTTAGCCTTAGCCTCGTGCTTTGAACGGGGATATTTTACGGTCCATTGGACCTAAGGGAGTCCACGGCCAAGGAACACCAGTGTTTAGTACGTAGATGCGCAGTGCACAGTGCCTATGGGCTATCCTTGGAAAGCCATTTTCTCTATATGAGCGAACGGGAAGAACCACTCTCGGGTGTTCGTGCGAGAATGCAAGGGTAAACCCACGGATCGAGCTCTTGTCCATACCCATTTTTGATTCATTGATATATTGTATACAAATTGCATTTGTCACGCCCCAAAAATTGGGTCACGCGACCGGCCAAAGTGCGGACAAGCGCCCCGCAACCTATACCACACAACCACATCATGCATACGAAATAATAACTCAAATTAACACAAACTCAATATTCAATTATAAAAAGGTAACAATCCACAACTAGACCAAATGTATGAAGCAACATATCCAAAGTTCAAGTGTTAATACTACACAAGTTCACATACTCAAAATAAACAACACGGACTCAATAGGTTTCACGAGACCGCTACCGGAGTCTGCCGCCACCAGTCGCGTTATACCTCAATGATCATGTTCTACAAAACAATGTCAAGAAAAGAATGGTGAGTTCAAAGAACTCACTGAGTGGTTGTCTCGGCCATCACCAAGCCAAATCACATAAATAAATACAGTAAATAAATAAATGGTCATTCAACTGATATGAAACACAACAAGGGGTTTTCGTTAGTCATCTCGTGTGCTACACGGACCACTCGGCCCGATCTGGCCCAAATGAACCAACCTCAAATTAACCAACTACAACTCGTAGGTTGCTCACTAGGCTAGCCACCCTAGCGAACTCTCCGCCTCAGGCTCACTGAGCTAGGAAGGTCCTCTAGTATCAATGCTCAAAACTCGATCGAGAAAGGCCCTCCGACCAATGCCACTCGGGTCAGTTGTCGGTGTGGCTCACCGACGTATCTCGACCCAAAATCAACTTGTGCGCATTGTACACCACTCAGCCTAATTCGGCCCAAGATCAACTTGTGTGCACTGCGCACCATTCGGCCATCCATGCACATCCACAACCACGCCCACTAAGTGGACCAAGTCATACCCTACAATACGAGGTGGGTTACTCAGGTAGGTACGGCCTTGTTCATGTTTCTTGGTGCACGTTTGGTAGCACCCCACTCGGCCACCACTCGGCCCAACTAATTGTTCACCATCGTACTACCGATCTTAACACCTCTATAGTTTACATTACTATTTCCTACCCAAAGAATTTAACATCTATGGCAGGTCATCATGTAGCGAAAATGCTAACATTCTATCGAATAGTCTCCGCACGACGTACTTTTCCGCCACCACCCTTCCACGTTTGAAATCTCATCCGAAATCGAAGAAATTCCTGGACAAACCCAAACGATTTTGTAATATCCTAGATATTAATTCTAATTTTCATTTATTGTGTGTGTTTGCCAGCCTAGCGAACTAGTTCGAGATCAAGCCGAGTCAACTCATGGTCCGCTACGAGCTTGCGAGCTCGGGTGAGTAGGAATTTGATTTTGTAGTTTCTTTCCTTGATTGGATGAATTTATTTAAGTTTAATGCACGATTGTTTAATTAAGTGATGTGTGGATGTGTATGTGGTTGTTGCTTGTAATTTGTCATGGGATTAGAATAGGATTAATTAAGCTTAGTTGGGTTAGCGGGTTGAGAGATTAGTCAGTTTGGATTCGGGTTGAGGATGATGTAGGTAAATGAAGGTTAGGGTTGAAGAGGAGGGGAAGGGATTATAAATCCCCCCCCCCCCCCCCCCCGGGCTTGCGGCTCCCTATTGGAGCCGCACAAGCCGCATAGAGAGAGGAGCCGCCCAGCCAAGCCAAGCCACCCCTCTCCCCTCTTCCTCTTCCATGGAGCCACTTCCCCCAAGCCAGCCGCCGAGCCTCTCTCCCTCTCCTATCTTCCTTTCTCTCTCTTCCCCTATCCTTGGAACCAAGCCGATAGCTTGGGTGTAGTCGGCGCCCCCTTGAACCTTGGAGTTGCCGCCTTTCTTGAAAAGGACCTGCCTGAGCCGAGCTGCCCCCTTTAAGGCCGGATTCGAAGGTCGCCAATTTAGAGTTTCTCGTACTCTTTCCTCCTAGATCAAGGTGAATGGTTTCACCCTCCTTCTTTCAGGATTTCTTCGAGTTTTTGAAGTCGTTCTTGAAGGCTATAGTACGTTCTTATTTGTTTTCTGTTGACCTCCCGAATTTATCGTCATTCTTTTGTTTGCCGTGTTTTAGGAGGCCCTAAATCCTTCCCTATAGGATTCGGCAACCCTAGAAAAACCCTAGGGGTGCTTGGCCAAGGTGGAGACTAGGGTGCCCTCAAGGTGTTCGGTAAAATACCTAAGTGAGGGGTTTTTGGTGTTCTTGTGATCCATGATTTAAATTGCTTATCAATTTGAGTTTCTATGTGTCAAAGCATGACTTGTAGTAGATCTATGATTTTTGGATAGAATTCATGCTTTACAAAATTTAGATCTTGATATTGATGCCATGAAGGTTCTTGAAAGATAGGTTCTTGATCATGATGCTTACTTCTTGTTTAAGGATTTGTTGATGCTTGTTAGCCTTGGTTAATAAGTATGAAATTGGAGAGTTTTATCTCAAGATTAGTATTCTATTTTGATGGTAATTTAGGATCTAATTTCTGTAAATTTTGGATTTATTTTCATGTCATGCTGAAAATTTAAAGTTGCTCGAATTTCATGCTGAGATTATGAATCTGTGCTGTTATAAAATTGCTTGCTATTATGTGTGTATTTCTCTTAACATAGTCGTGTAACCTATCGTTTTGACCAGAAAATACAATTTAGAAATATAGGATACACTCTGGAGACCAGATTCGGGTTAGATATATCAGTTTCAGATATAACAGTTGCATATGTTTTGTTTGATCTGGGTGCTACACACTCTTGTGTGTCTGCCTTATATGTTACTAAGTTGTCAGGGAAACCTTATGTGCTTGATTTGACTCTTGTGGTGTCTATGTCTACAGACATTTCTGTGATGGCAGAGACACTCTACAGACATTCCTGTGGGGACATTCATGTTTTTCATTTAGTCTTTTATTTGTTAAAAGAACTATTGCTCTTCGATTTATTTATTTTCGCACTTAAGCTATTTATTTTAAAACCTTGCTGTTTTGAAATGAAAATCTATTTTGGTTCTTTTTATTAATAAAAGCTCTTGTTTATTCCGCTATTTTATGAGTTGACATGTGCATGGGTTAGGCTGCGGGGAATAGGCACGTATACCCTAGCCGGTCACGTGACCCTGAACTTCGGGCGTGACAATATTGTATCCGAGCATGTGGTTCGGTCTGACTACGACCTAGAGTTATCACCGTATAGGGCATTGCTAGCGTGTCAGTATACGATAGGGGTATGCTATGAGATCAATGGGATAAGTCCACACATCAACGCGACTTGTGGTTTATTTATTTAACGACTTAGGTTCAATTTAATTATTTAAATTTTGATAATTTCTTTCTGGTGATTCCAGATCGACGGAGGCTTCTGATGCCGCGAGGAGCGTTAGTGACAGCAACTCTACTAAGCATCGAGGCCGAGACCGGGGCCGGGGCCAGGGTCGTGGGAGACCACCACAAGCCCAAGAGGATCTGGGATAGGATCCCATGGTTATTCAATTGCAGGCCCGAGTGGCTGAGCTGACTGAGGCGCTCCGCAGGGAGCAGGAGCTGATGCAGCAACCACAAACAGTACCGACAGTACCCACAGCACCAGAGGTGGTCCAGCCAGTAGAACCGGTGGTTAGAGCACCTTCATATGCAGATTTTGTTGCATTCAGGCAACTGTAGTATATAGGGACGGAACAGCGGGTGGAGGTCACTAATTTCTTGGGGGATTGCTATGAGTTATGCAGGGAGCTCGGTTGTTCTTCTGAGACGACCGCTCGACTGATCAGGCTACAGTTGAGAGGTTCAGGCAAGGATTGGCTTCACACCTAGAGGGACCACAAAGCAGCAGATGCACCACCCTCTATCTAGGAGGTGTTTAGAGCTGCTATGGTGGAGAAGTACCTGCCAATGAGCGTCCGGGATAGGCGGGCGAAAGAGTTCGAGCTACTACGTCAGACATGCAGTATGTCGGTGATAGATTATGAGATGGTGTTCACTCGGCTCTTGAAGTACCATCCCACCTTGATAGCCACAGAGACCTCCAGGGTCAAGAGGTTTGTTGAGGGGTTGAGGCGGCAGATCGCCAGACTGATCCATTACACTAAGGATACTTCCTTTGCTCGGGTTGTAGATGAGGCACTCTGAAAGGAGGCGCTGGTACCAACAGACAGGCATGATGGTCCCCAGAAGAAAAAGTTTCAGCCCCAGCCTTTGGGGGGTCGGCCAGCTCACTTGAAAGGAGACTTTCAGGATAGTAGATCCACCGCAGGGCAGAGGTCATAACAGTTGCAAAGGCCACATGGGTTCAGGACCAGGGGCGTCATCTGGAGGTTCACAGCGGAGATCTGGGCCGCAGCAGTGTAACCGATGTCACAGGAGACACTGGGAGGCTTGTTGGGGATGTTGGGAGGTATGTTTCAGTTATGGGCAGACTGGGTATTACAAAAAGGATTGTCCTAGCAAGGGCAGTCAGCAGCTTGATCAGACCAGAGGAAAGGCACAGATGTTAGTGGGTTCCGTAGCTCAGAGGGGTCAGACTCAGGGAGGAGGCCAACGAGCTGGTGGTTCGGAGAGTCCCGTTGCGCAGATGTTTGTTATGAACCAAGAGGGCGCTGAGGCGTCCATGGCAGTGGTGTCAGGTAATATTGTTGTTGGGTTTGTCATTGCATATGTTTTGTTTGATCTGAGTGCTACGCACTCTTTCATATCTGCTTTGTTTGTTGCTAAGTTGTCAGGGGTACCTTCTATGTTTGAGTTACCTCTTGTGGTGTCTACACCTACGGGCATTTCTGTGATGGCAGAGACAGTCTTCCACGACTGCGAGGTTGTCATTTATGGACATGTGTTGATAGCTGACTTGACACTTCTGCCGATGCTGGAGCTTGACGTAATTCTGGGCATGGACTGGATGGCAGATCATTTCGCCTGAGTAGATTGCAGGACTAAGACTGTGACCTCCAGTAAGCCCGTATTGCCCCAATTTACCTTCCAGGGTGAGGGAAGGGGAGAGTTGTTGATGGCGATTTCACCTCTTAAGGCTTGAAAACTATTTTTGGGCGGTTGCTAGTCCTTCTTGGCCTTTGTGTCTGTGGCAGAGGAAGGCGGAGGTGCGGCTAGGTACATCAGGGGGACACCCATGGTATGCGGGTTCTCTAATGTGTTTCCTGAGGAGTTGCCAGGGTTGCCTCCAAAGAGGGAGATCAAATTCTGTATTGATTTGCAGCTAGGGGTGAAGCCGATCTCCATTCCACCGTACTGAATGGCACCAGCTGAGTTGAGGAAGTTGAAGTCCCAATTGCAGGAGCTGCTTGAGTTGGGTTTCATTCGCCCAAGTGTTTCTCCTTGGGGTGCTCCAGTGCTCTTTGTGAAAAAGAAAGATGGGTCCATGTGGATGTGCATTGATTACCGACAGCTTAATAAGGTAACGGTGAAGAATCGATACCCGATGTCCAGGATTGATGATTTGTTTGATCAGCTTCAAGGAGCTCAGTGGTTCTCTAAGATTGACCTACGATTAGGGTATCATCAATTGAGGATCCGAGATAGTGACGTCCCTAATATTGCTTTCAGGTCGAGGTATGGGCACTTTGAGTTCCTGGTGATGTCCTCCGGGCTGACTAATGCACCTGCAGCATTTATGGATCTGATGAACCGAGTGTTTAGGGAATTCTTGGATAAATTCGTAATTGTGTTCATTGATGATATTTTGATTAATTCCAAGAGCATGGAGGAGCATGCTGAGCACTTGATGATAGTTCTGGAAACTCTCACGGAGAACCGATTGTATGCTAAGTTCTCCAAGTGCGAGTTCTGGCTGGAGAGTGTGGGGTTCCTTGGCCATGTGGTGTCCATGGAAGGGGTAAAGGTGGACCCCGCAAAGATAGAAGCAGTTCAAAATTGGAAGAGTCCGACTAATGTCACAGAGATCCGTAGTTTCTTAGGGTTGGCAGGTTATTACAGGAAGTTTGTGGAGAACTTCTCTAGGATTGCAACGCCATTGACCCACCTGACTTAGAAGAAGGTCAAGTTCTAATGGCACAGTAAGTGCCAGGAGAGCTTTCTGAAACTCAAGGGCCGCTTGACGTCGGCGCCAGTTCTAGCAGTACCTTCGGGCTCGGGAGGGTTTGTGATGCCTCCCAAGTCGGCTTGGGTTGTGTGTTGATGCAGAATGGCAGGGTGATAGCTTATGCCTCCAAGCAGTTGAAGGTTCACGAGAATAATTACCCGACTCATGATCTTGAGCTAGCAGTAGTGGTGTTCGCATTGAAGCTGTGGCGTCACTACTTTTATGGCAAGGCTTGTGAGATATATATTGATCATAAGAGCCTCCAGTATTTACTCACCCATAAGGAGATGAACCTGAGGCAGAGAAAGATGGCTTGAGCTGTTGAAGGACTATGACTGCACTATCATGTACCATCCGGGGAAGGCCAATGTGATCGCTGATGATTTGAGCAGGAAGTCTATGGGCAGTCTAGCGCATTTGGCGGTCTGGAGGAGGCCGTTTGCTCAGGATTTGGCCCTATGTTTGGATGGTGTGGCAATCTTGTCAGTATCAACTTCTGGTGCGTTGGTGGCTCACTTGAGGGTGCAGTCCACGTTGGTTGACATGTTGCGGGCAGCGCAGGAGGAGGATGCTTTCTGTGCTCTCACTAAGAATCTGTCCAGGAGAGGCGATACCGATAATGGGTTCAGTGTGGACTCGAAGGGCGTTCTGAGGTTTAAGAACAGGATAATGGTGTCAGATATGGCTGAGGTTCGCAGGCAGGTGCTAGAGATGGCTCATCAGTCCACATACACTATGCATCCAGGAGCCATGAAAAGATGTACCGTGACCTAAGGCAGAATTATTGGTGGAAAGTCATGAAAAGAGAAGTGGCCGAGTTTATGTCTAAGTGTCTGGTGTGCCAGCAGGTGAAGGCTGAGCATTTGAAGATGGCAGGGTTGCTCCAGAACCTATAAGTACCAGAGTGGAAATGGGAGAAGATAACCCTGAATTTTGTGACAGACTTGCCAAAGTCTGCGAAGGGCAATCATTCTATCTGGGTATTGGTGGATCGCCTAACCAAGACTTCGCATTTTATACCAGTCAAGATGACCTTTTCAGTTGAGCAGTATGCAAGGTGTTGGCTTTAGGTTTTCAACCTTAGCCTTAATCTCGGTTTTGATGGTTTTGATGATAACAAACATGGAACTAATGATTTCATTGAGAATATGTTTCAGGTTCCATATCAATTAGCGTTCGATGTCCTCGGTCGAAAAAATCAAAGAAATCTGAAATCGGGAGGACATTGATCGTCGCACTCAGGTTCATCGCGGAAGTTTATCGAAGATCGACGAGTGCACCAAAGATCACATGGAAAGCTCTCTGACATGATGCTCGTTGAAAGTCGGAACCCGGAAATGAAGCGCGAAAGAAAAAGGCTGAAGAAAACAATCTCAACCTAAATTTGGTCGACAGGGCGGTCGACCGAATAGGGTAAGAATTGGGCAGTAGCCCTATCGATTAACCAATCGGTCGATCGGACTGAGGCTAGCTATAGACGCAGCTTGCGTCGGTCGACCGAAAGAGAAATCGCAAGCATCTTGCATCTATCAGTCGATCGACCCTGTCGATCGACCGAAGCCCAAAAAAGGGCAGTAGGCTTGGCGGACGACCGATGGGTCGATCGAAGATCGTGAATCGCGCGATTTGCGTCTGGCGGTTGACCCATCGGTCGACCGACTAGAGAGAAAATTGCAGCGGTCGAATGACCGGTCGGTCGACGATTTGATCGGACCATCGATCGGGCGTCTGTAACGGTCGAAAATAATCCCGTTGACACCCCGTTCCAGCTGGGGGTATAAATACACCTCATACACATCTTTTAATCTCTCTCTCGAACGTTGATAGAAATTATTGAGCATCCAAAAGAGAGATCAAAGCATTCTAGGGAGTAATCACGGCGCGCTCTGTTCCTTTGCTGAGTTCTTCATCAAGTGACGCGTGCTCCTCAACTCGGGCTTCAACTCAAGCTCTACCACTTGGCGAGTTGGAGGTCTTGAAGGATTAAAAAGGGCTTTTAATCTTATTTTATATTGTAGCTCTTTTGATTGTATTTTATATCTTTATTTGAACCGTTTTATTTGGATTTGAGTGTAAAGACCTGGTGTTAGGTCTTGTTGTGTAAGTGGTTACCTTGCAAGGTGTAAAGCCACTTGTGTGTGTAAACTTAGTTGTTACTAGGATTAGTTTTAGTTGTCCCTTAGGATTAAGGTGGAAGAGGTCTCTCGATAAGAAGGCGGTGACTTCCGGGTGTGGAAGTATCTTAGGTCGAGAGTGGATCTCTTCGGTGAAAAGTCCTCAGGTGTAAGGGAAACTTAAAGTGATCTAGTAAAACTAGTTTAGAAATCCTAAGCGGGGTGCTTAGGTAGTGGAGTAGGCATTGGGGCCGAACCACTATAAATTATGTGTTAGCATTGTTTATATTGTTGCTTGCACTTAATTGTTTATTTCGCTTCCGCATACATTCATTGAATCACGAATCGCCTAAACTATTTAAGTAAACGATTAAATTAGAATTTAGGCTAATAGAATTAGTAAACACACTATTCACCCCCCCCCCTCTAGTGTCGTCATTTCGCCCACATTTGGTATCAAAGCGGGTCGTAGATTGTGATTTCACCATCCCTTCTACAATTCGTCTCGATCTAGAAATGGCTCTATAGAGTGTAGTGTCTTCATCCCCTAGGTTTGATGAATCAAACTTTGGTCTATGGAAATCTAGGATGTACACATTTCTGAAGACTAAAGGTTTTCGTGTATTTAACATGTTACATTGGGAATTTATTAAACCTAAGGTTGATATGCATGCATGGAGTGAAATGGATAAGAAAATGTTTAAGTATAATGGAGATGCCATGAATTGCATACTTTGCACATTACCAAATGGCATACTAGAAAAAATCATGCATTGTTCTTCGGCTCATGATTTATGGGTTAGTTTAAATATTTTATACAATCATTCCAAAATCGAAGAGATTGACACTTTTAATGAATATGGTGATGACAATGGTCACTCACCTACTACTAATATTGGTTTTGATGTCCATAGCTCTTCTAGTCAAAGAAGTAGCACCAAGAGCCGAAAATGAACAAAGCAAGGAAGAGGTCAAGTGCTTCCACCTCCACGTCTCATTCATTCTAAGCATCCTCTATTCATGACTACGAAGCTACTTCCAAAATGAGCCTCAAAATTGCTAATGATGAGGTACACTCTTTCGCTTCTAGTCATAATAATGATAATAATAGTACTAACTCTTCTAGTTCATTCAATATGTCATATGAAGAACTAGTTGAGGAATGTCAAAAATTGCATGTCTTACATATGAAAAATAACAAGGAAAATAAAAAATTGAAGAAAGATAATTCAACTCTTAGCTCTCAATTACATGATGTAAAATTAGAAAATGAGAAGCTAAGAATTAGTGTCCCCAATCCATGCCATGATACTTTAAATATTGACACTAAGGAGTTGAAAAATAAAAATGACATATTGAAGAATGAAAATAGCATGTTGAAAACTCAATTGCATGCTATTCATAAATCCATGAATGATATGAAAAATGAGATGTTGACCTTGAGTAGGAAAGTTAACACTTCCTCTTATAATTCTAAGAATCAAAATGTCTCATTTAAGAACTCAAAAAATAAAAATGCTCATGTAAAGAATGCTAAGGTTCATCATTATTCTCATACTAAGCATTCTACACCTAAACCTCATATTCTAAAGAAGAATATATCTTTTAAGAATGCTCATGCTCAATCTAGTTCAAATGACAAGCATTCTAAAGATAAATCTCATGTCCATAACAAAAACAAAAAGAAATTTAATGGACACTGCTTTTGTTGTGGTATATTTGGGTATGCCATCCATGATTGCACATTAAAGAGAAATCCAAGTGTTGCTAGGACATTTTGGATTCCTAAGCCCTCTAACCCCCAAGGACCCAAAGCTATTTGTAGGATGAAAAGAAATTAAAGTGTTGCTAGGACACTTTGGATTCCTATGCTATTTGTAGGGGGGAATCACACAAGGGTAAAGAAATTGAAGGATTGAAGTTGACCTTAGATCTTAATGAGAAATCTTCAAGAGGTTGCAACTTCAAATCACCTTGATGCCTTAGGTAAAGTTGGCATCAAAACTATTCCGGTATCATCTCCTATATCCCTTTGCTTTATCTAAGTTGGAGTTATGATACATGTTTAAAATTGATTGAGTTTGCCCGCTCTTGATAAGTTTTAAAAACTTTTTTAATTTTGATTTCCCGATCTCGTCGGAGACCCCAGTGGCCTGTAATGGGCCTAAGCGACCTTGCGGTTTTAAATCGTAGGCACATTGTGCTCTTTCGGTTTTCAACCAATAGGAATGGTTGGAGATCATGTTTTAATTTATTATTCTTATGATCTCTTAAAATTCGTTTTGATATCACTCGATTTCATTTTAAAATGGATTTCAAACCATTTAGCAAAGTAATCTATGATAATGATACTTGATTCCTATCTTTGCTTTTTGGTTGAGTTAGCTTGCTAAGTAGCTATATTTTCTCTGAAAATATTAGTGTAGCTTACTTGCAAGTTATAAGTATTTTAGGAAGGCTAACTAGAAAGAAAAAGATTAGTTTGGCTAAATCATCATGAATATGGTATAACCTTGGTAAATTCAAAATCTTAGTGTTATACCTCAATGCTTAAGATTAAAGTATGTCTCTATACTCATGATTAAAATGACATGTTAAAATCCTTGAATTCTCATGAGTAGGTAGAACTTTAGTACTTAGACAAATTTCATTGAATGAAACTTGTTCTAGGTAAATATCTATTATTAGAGACATTCTTGTACGTCCAAACTAGTTTAACATAGGTATAGATCTTATTTCTCAATTAGTTCACATCTTAAGATCTCTTAGGTTCATTTTGATATTATAGTAAAATCTTTCATTTAAAATAAATATCTACTATCTAGCATAGGTTAAGGTTTTTATTTGAAACTTTGCATTAAATCTTTGCTACTTAGTATATTAGCTTGCTAAGATGACATATTATTTCATTATGATACTAATGATGTCTACTTGCAAGTGATAAGAATTGGAAAGCTATGCTATCTAAAATAAAATGAAAAAGGATATGAAAAGTTTGGCAAATTTTCAAGAAAAAATGTATGATTTTGATTTTGAAAAAATCTTAATATAATACTTAAATATGTATGCTTTAATGATGTCTCTATATGCTCATGATTGATTATGCACGATACATGTTTGAATTTTCATGAGTAGGTAAAATCTTGATAACTTAGCTCATTTCATGATATCATGATATCTATGAAATTGAACTAGGTTAAATTCTTCTTTAGAGACTTCATTTTAAGTTAAAAATTGGATAAACATGTTTAGGTGTGTTAACGATTAGTTGTCATGTGCTCAAGATTGAAAATTCATGTCTAGATGAAGAAAATGACAACTAATTCACCTTAGGGGACTTAAGCTTTAAAAGCTTGGCCCAAGTCAACAAACCACAGTTGGTATCAATTGACTTGGTCATTTGATTTTAAGTCCAAAACTTCATAAACATGTTTAGGAATAGGTATGACATGTTTTCATGCTCTTAGAGTGAAAATTCTTATGGATATGGATAAAGTGACAATTGAGGTTAATTCATGCAAACCTTTTTTGAATCATGTTGACCCAAGTCAACAAGTTGACTTAAAGGTCTCATTTTCAATCCATACTTGTGGAACATGTTTAGATTTACTCATGTTAGGTATCCATAGGGTTAAATTTAAAAAATCATGAGTAAATGTTAAGATTGAAACTTAGCAAGTTTCATAAAAACTAGTTTAGATTTAAATGAAACCATGCTAGGTTGATATCTTGACTTAAGGACTTAATTTTTATTTCAAACTTGACATATACTCTTTACATGACCATCATGTGGTGTCATGAAAGTTGTTTCATTGGATTATATTTCTAATATCATTCACACATGTATACCATTTGGATTATATTTCTAATATCATTTTTTCTTTACATTTTTTCTTCAAAATCTTCAAATAAAAACTCATGTATACCATTTGGATTATATTTCTAATATCATTCACACAATTTCTTGAGTAAAATCATTCCTAGAAATGATTTTGATATCTAGGATGATAGATTGAAAAAATCCATTTGTTTCATTGGAATCAATATAGGATGAGAAATGGACTTTGATTTTTAAATTCATTTTGAGTTGAATCTTGATACATGCATTTCAAATGATCATTCAATAATTAGTATCAAAATTTTCATTCAACAATTGGTATCAAAACTTTCATTCAATAATTGGTATCAAAAACTTTTCATCAAACAAATTAGTATTTCAAATCTTGAAGTATAGGTTGACCTAAGTCAACAAAGTAACTTAAAAATCTCATTTAAGCCCAAACTTAATTCATAGCCTTACAATATCTCATGTTTGATGTCTAGATGCCTAAGTTTGAAAAAAAAACATGAGTAGATAGCAAAACTTGAAACTTAGCATTTTCATGTTTTCCATGCTTATTTCAAATGAAAACATGCTAAGTTCATAATTGGATTAAATGACATTAGCTTCACTTCAAACTTGATATACATGTTTTAAATGTCTATATCTTTGTATGTTGAAAGTTTGAATGAAATCTAAAAATGTTAAGAAAAAGAAACAATATTCATTTTGATAACATACATGATTTATTTTTGAATTCAAATACTTGGTTTTTTGAACATATCATGCATGAACCTTGTTTCATATCATATATTTGTTTTTCCATCCCTTTAGTTTAGGTGTTCATGTTTTATGAAAAATACTCCTTAGAGTTTCAACCTCATGTATTAATTGTGTTTCATCCCCTTTAGTAGATAGCCTCTCTTGCCCTTTTTGATTGATGTCAAAAGGGAGAAAAAACCATGGAGTAAAGTATAAGAAAAAAAGGGAGGAAAATATAGGAAATCCATGCATATAGATAGGGGAAGTTTTAATTATATAGATATGCATGTTGATAGGGGGAGAAATCCCTTAGTTGATATCCTTAATGCTTTAATGATATATTTTCTTAAGGATGTTTGTCATCATCAAAACGGGGGAGATTGTTGGCTTTAGGTTTTCAACCTTAGCCTTAATCTCGGTTTTGATGGTTTTGACGATAACAAACATGGAACTAATGATTTCATTGAGAATATATTTCAGGTTCCATATCAATTGGCGTTCGATATCCTCAGTCGAAAAAATCGAAGAAATCGGAAATCGGAAGGACATTGATCGTCGCGCTCGGGTTCATCGCGGAAGTTTATCGAAGATCGACAAGTGCACCAAAGATCACATGGAAAGCTCTCCGACATGATGCTCGTTGAAAGCCGAAATTCAGAAATAAAGCACGGAAGAAAAAGGCTGAAGAAAACAATCTTAGCATAAATTCGGTCGACCGAGCGGTCGACCGAATCGGGTAAGAATTGGGCTCTTGCGTCAGTCGACCGAAAGAGAAATCGCAAGCTTCTTGTGTCTGTCGGTCGACCGGCCCGGTCGACCGGCCGAAGCCCAAAAAAGGGAAGTAGGCTTGGCAGTCGACCGGGCTTCAACTCAAGCTCTACCACTTGGCGAGATGGAGGTTCTTGAAGGATTAAAAAGAGCTTTTAATCTTGTTTTATATTGTAGCTCTTTTGATTGTATTTTATATCTTTATTTGAACTGTTTTATTTGGATTTGAGTGTGAAGACCTGGTGTTAGGTCTTGTTGTGTAAGTGGTTACCTTGAAAGGTGTAAAGCCACTTGTGTGTGTAAACTTAGTTGTTACTAGGATTAGTTTTAGTTGTCCTTTAAGATTGAGGTGGAAGAGGGCTCTCGATAAGAAGGCGGTGACTTCCGAGTGTGGAAGTGCCATAGGTCGAGAGTGGATCTCTTCGGTAAAAAGTCCTCGGGTGTAAGGAAAACTTAAAGTGATCTAGTAAAAATAGTTTGAAAATCCTAAGCGGGGTGCTTAGGTAGTGGAGTAGGCATTGGGGCCAAACCACTATAAATTATGTGTTAGCATTGTTTTTATTGTTGCTTGTGCTTAATTGGTTATTTCGCTTCCGCATACATTCATCAAGTCACAAATCGCCTAAACTATTTAAGTAAACGATTAAATTGGAATTTAGGCTAATTGAATTAGTAAACATACTATTCACCCTCCCCCCTAGTGTCGTCATTTTGCCCACATTTTTGCTCCCAGGACTCCAGCGCTAACCAACGACCCCCAAACCAATTGGTATGAGGGAATGGCGCACCTTCACCTTATACCGTAGCAGACCCAAGCGCCCTTGGTGTTCGAGTGTGACTCGGCCTGCCAGGCCTACACGCCACGAGGCGATTGATGACTCGGCCCGCCAGGCCTACACGCCAACAATCTCCCCCTCAGCAATCGTTAGTCGAGACTCGAACCCGAGACCCAAGCTCTGATACCAGCTCCAAGGACTCTGGCGCTAACCAACGACCCCCAAACCAGTTGGTGTGAGGGAAGGGCGCACCTTCACCTTATACCGTAGCAAACCCGAGCGCCCTCGGCGTTCAAGTGTGACTCGGCCCGCCAGGCCTACACGCCACGAGGCGATTGATGACTCAGCCCGCCAGGCCTACACGCCAACACAAGGTTGTTCTTATATCGGATCATCGCATATCATGGTGTTCCTGTGATGATCATCTCAGATCGGAGTACTCAGTTCACAGCTCATTTTTGGCAGTCGTTCCAGGGTGCTCGGCCAAGGGTGGAGCAAGGGTGCCCTCAAGGTGTTCGATGAAATGCCTAAGTAAGGGATCTTGATTATCTTGTAGTTTATATCTCAAATTGATGATTAAAATGAGTTCTTATATGTTCAAGCATGCTTAGTATTTAATCTATGATTTTTGGAGAAAATCATGTTTTGTGAAAATTAGGATCTTGATGTTGATGCCATGAAGGTTTTTACAAGATGGTTTTTTTATTTAAATGCTTGATCTTAAAAGTTGTTCTTGATTAAAGATGATGGTAGTGCTTGATAATCTTGTTTAACAATATGGTTTTTGTAAGAATTATCTAAATGTTATAATTTTTATATGTTGGTGAATTAAGGATTTAATTTATGTGAATTTTTTGATTTATTTTCATGACATTCTGAAAATTCAATGTGGCTGGAATTTTATGCTGAGATGATGAGTCTGTGCTATTTTTGTAATGCTTGTTGCGGTGTTTGTATTTCTCTGAACATAGTCGTGTAACCTATCGTTTTGACCAGAAAATATAGTTTGGAAACATAAGACACTCTGGAGACCAGATTCAGATTAAATGCATCAGTTTTGGGCAGAACAGTAAGCTAAAACAAAATCCTAATTGTGGTGAAATAAATTTTAATTGCATAATTAAAATTGGGAAAAAGGGTCAGCATAATCTGTTATGAATCAACATGAGAAGTTTAAGCATGAAATAAAATCACACAGATTTATGACATTACGGGTCAATGAGTTGGGGTCGGGTATTAGAGTGTTGAGACACTTTCCAATAGGAACACCCATGAGACACCGTAGGAAAGACTTGACTTAGGTCATGGTGAGTCATATCTTTATGAATGACGGAGAGGCTCGTCGAGGAGCCGAATTACGGGCTAAGCCTGGGAGGTTGTATGGTAATTCCCAACCTGTAGAACAAGTTCGGAGGGTCTTTCCCGATTGTTTTGGTTTGGCCTCGTGGGATAAGTTCGGAGGGCCTACCCGATTATCCCCGAGGTGGTTTTAAGGAATAAGTTCGGAGGGCCTTTTCTGGTTATTCCTATGATATCTTTTAAGAGTAAGCTCGGAGGGCCTACCCGATTACTCTTATGATATCTTAAAGGGGCAAGTTCGGATGGGCGAATCCCAATTGTCCCTACGCGTCTCATGGAGCAAGTTCGGATGGCCTTCCCGATTACTCCCGAGTTAATTTATATCCTAGTATGTGTTGTTTGCCTTAGGGCATGGTAGGCTTAGGCCTGTTGTTCTTCACCGTTTGGGTGTTGGCTGCCTTCGGGCAGGTGGTGGACGGATGGCCTGATAGCAGACCACCCCTTGTGACCTTTTCCTGCTTGAGTCAGGAGTTTTACCTTGTGCATCTTAACTGTGATGTTTTTTTTTTTTTATGGTTGGTAGAACCGCTCACTGAGTTCTTTGAACCCACCCGTTGTCGTTGTTTTGTTTTGCATAGCCTAATCGATGAGGTGGGTTGGATCACTTAGCGCAGTTGGAGGGCAGATGAGCCACATGATCTCATAGCAGTCCTAGTTATGGGTCGTAGTCGAGTCTGTAGTAGGTTGTTATGCATTGTTGTTTTGGTATTTGGAGTTGTAGTCCCGTGGGGACATTCATGTTTTTTATTCAGTCTTTTATTTGTTAAAAGAACTGTTGCTCTTCGATTTATTTATTTCCGCACTTGAGCTATTTATTTAAAAAACCTTGCTGTTTTGAAATGAAAATTTGTTTTGGTTCTTTTTATTATTAAAAGCTGTTATTTATTCTATTATTTCATGAGTTGGCATGTGCATGGGGGTTAAGCTGCGGGGTATAGGGACGTATACCCTGGCCGATCACGTGACCCTGAACTTAGGGCGTGATAGTCATGTTACGCCATATCTTTATGAATGGCGGAGAGGCTCGTTGAGGAGCCGGGTTGCGGGCTAGACCCGGGAGATTGGATGGCTAATTCACAATCTGTGGAACAAGTTCGATTGAGCAAATCCCGATTGTTCTGGTTTGGCCTCATGGGATAAGTTCGGAGGATCTACCCGATTATCCCTGAGGTGGTTTTAAGGAATAAGTTCGGAGGGCCTACCTGATTATTCCCGTGATATCCTAAAGGAGTAAGTTCGGAGGGCCTACCCGATTATCCCTATGATATCTTAAAGGGGCAAGTTCGGATGGTCGAATCCCGATTGCTCCCGAGTTTCTTTATACTATGATAAGTTCCGAGGGCCTTCCCGATTATCCTAGTATATGTTGTTGCCTTAGGGCATGGTAGGCTTAGGCCTATTGATCTTCACCGTTTGGGTGTTGGCGGCCTTCGGGCAGGTGCTGGCCAGATGGCCTGTTAGATGATCACTTCCTTCTGACCTTTTTCCTGCTTGAGTCTGGAGATTTGCTTTATGCATCCTAATTATGATTTTTTTTTTGTGGGTTGGTAGATCGCTCACTGAGTTCTTTTGAACTCACCCGTTGTCGTTATTTTATTTTGCAAAGCCTGATCGGTGAGGTGGGCACGAGTACTTGGCACGGCTCGAGGGCAAAGGAGCTACATTAATCTCATAGCAGTCCTAGTTAGGGGTCGTAGTCAAGTTTTGGTAGTTAGTCATGCACTTATGTTTCAGTGTTTTGGAGTTGTAGTCCCTTTGGGGACATTTATGTCTTTATTATAGATTTTATTGTAATTAAACAGTTTAACTTGTTTTGTTATTTCCACACTTTATAATTTTGCTAAAATTACTTATAATGATTTCTAGTTTGGTTTTCCATTTGAAATAAAACTCGTTATTTTTTTTCCGCTATGTTTTATTGTTCAGTTGGCATGTGCATGGTTTAGGATGCGAGGTATAGGCTTGTATACCCTGGCCGGTCACGTGACCCTGAGTTGGGGCGTGACAAATTCCATATATGTCCAAGGGTTTCCTTATTTAGTGAATGATCCTAAGGTCTCACTTGGTTAGCGAAAACTATTTCCTTGTTTGGTTTTAGTGAAAATCAAAACTGGTTTTAGAAACCTAGTTTTAGTCTCTAGTTTTTAGTTTTTTGAAAACGTGTTTGGTTAATGAAAACAATATCAGTTAAATACTTATTTGGTTATAGAAAATAATATCAAATTTCATTGAATAATTTTACTAGTAATCTGATGTTGATTAAATAGTAAACTAATCCATATGAAATAATTCATAAAACTTAATATAATTATAGAATAATGTTGCATATTGATAAAAGTAAGAGGAATCACTATTTTGGACTAGAAACAACTAAGATAAATTTGCTGAAAATCAAAATATGAATTTTTGTATCCATTTTGAAAGAAGTTGAAATTTAATTAATTGAAAAAAATGAATAACTATATTGATCAATGTTATTAGCTTCTCAGCATAATTATTAATTTTATTTTATAATTAAACCACTATAAAGATGTCGCGCCCCGATTGAGGGTCATATGACCGGCCAGGGTATATATGTTAATACCCTGAAGCTTGACTCATGCATACAATCACGCAAATAAAATGACAAATGAAGGCTGAACATAACATGAAATAAGTTATCTAATATGAATAAATGTTTGTTCAAAGGAAAATACAGACTCCAATATCTCTAAACAAAACATCCCTTGCATGAAAGAAAATCCAAGACTAGACTACAACGCCCTAAACTCAGTATGCTACGAGATCAACAATATCGTTTGCCCCTCCAGCTGTACCATGTCCATAGGCCAGTACCTCAATGGTTAGGCTCTGCAAAACAAAAATTAAACAACCGTGAGCCCATGAGGAACTCAGTGAGTGGTTCTACCAAACCTCTACCTAAATCCAAGATACATGAACATATAACATTAAATAAAGGGTAACTACCTGAATATATCTTGAACTATGGACTTTGTCTCAAATCTATCCTGAACTTTGACTTTTCCAAATTGCATCCTCAACTATCACATTTGTATAAATCGCATCCCTCCGTCGAAATTCTATCAGCTACCCCATTAACCCTACCACGTGGCATGTACATGTGTATTAAAAAACTATTTTTTTATTCAAAACCGAATAAAAAATTCTTTTTTTTCAAAATCTTTTCCGATGTCCACGTGTGCTGCACACGTGGATTAAAAAAAAATTGATAATTTTTTGTTAAAAGGTGTTTGACTTGTCCACGTGTGAAGCACACGCGGACTGTCTTTTTGCCCTAAAATAAACCCCGACTGCCCCACATCTTGCCCTAAATCTCATCATCTCGATAGCATCGGCAAAGAATCCCTAAATCGAGCAGCTCCCCCAGCGCCCCCGAGCCCCAAATCCTCGACGAACTAGCTCCCCCGAGCTCTTATTCATCGACGAAGCATCACCTCAAATCCCTAAGTCACCGTCGGTTAGTTTTGGTGAGCTGATCTTCTATACCCGGCGGCTTGGTTTGGTTCACCTGGTAAGATCATTTCATTTAACTCATTGTAATTATTGAACCTCACTGTAATTTATCTCAGTGTTAATTATCATTGTAAGGAGCTCATTGTTAATTTAGCTCATTATTGCCTAGAGGAAGCAATGACATCAACAAACAATGAGATAGAGGAAGCATCAGTTTCCTCGATTTTAAACAGACCTATGTGCTATCACTCAATTGAAGCTCGGATTTTAATTTCAAAAACCAAAAAAAATCCTGGAAGACGATTTTGGAGATGTGCCCATTGGAAGGTAAGTGTTAAGTGTTGTATTGAAGTATTAAATTTTGGTTCCAATGTATTTACTAAAACACAATGTATTCTTGTAGAAAAGAGAAGATGATTGTGGTTTTTTTGTGTGGCGTGATGAATATTCTGAGCGCGGGGAACTTACACGGAACCACGATGAGTTACTTATAGAGAAAATCAACTTCCTGCAAGAGAAGACAACAATCCTCAAATATAGTGAATAAGTTGGAGAAACAATATGAAGAATTGGAAATGTCAATCAGGACAATAAAGATGTATATTTATGTTATCATTTGTGCTTGGATGGTTCAAGTATTCATGTCATGGGCAAGATGTATCTTTTCATGTATTTTGATGTCAAATGAATATGTAAGTCTTGAAGTGTTCCGGTGTTATGAAATAGTTGATGTTATGGTAATAGTTGATGTTATGGTACATGTTATTTTATTATTCTGAGATTCATTGTCAGTTCAGGTTATAAATGATTGTTTATTGTGAAATTGGTTATTCATGTCAACCAAAATTCAGATACATATGAGACTAAATTTAAATTGAGGATACATTTGAGATTGAATAAAACTTCAGGATACATTTGAGACCAAATAAAAATTCAAGATACATTTGAGACTGAAACCATATCCACTAAAAAATGAGACTGTCAACACACATTAAAATACTGTCAACACACATCAAAATATTGTCAACACACTTATACTAAACCGAATAAGTGGAAATACTGTCAACACCTACTTATATTAAACACATCAAAATATTGTCAATACATATCCACATTTAAAATAGCACAATACTAAACCAAATATCCACAGTATGACCATTATACTGTCAAAATAGTATATGTAACCAAATAGTATATGTCAAATATCCACATGCTTGTGAATTCTGAGATGTTGTCCAACACATAGTGTACTTTTAACCATCTCTTGGTGTTACATTCTGTCCAACATTAGGAGAATTTTGAGATGTTTGTGTTACATTCAAGTCTTCTTGTAAAGCACGAACTCTTCGGTCGCGTTCGCGGATGATTGATCCACTTCATTCTCCTCTTAGTGAACAAATGGACAAGCCACTACCGGGCATCTGAACAAATTGAACAAGTAAACTGATTAGGAATGAATCTGAACAATGAATTGAACATTAAACAAACTAAACCCTGTAATAAGTGGTTCTTGTCTCCTCTCCAGTAAACACACCAAATCCTTGTAATGCTATAGCTCTTTCTCTATGCATTGCCTACATATAAAAATGATTAATGTTTATATACTAAGATATTCATTGATATGAATTAGAACATGTTGATACTAGAATGAGATATAAACCAGGGAACTTACTATTGAGGCTCTACCTCTACCTCAACCACTAGAGGTTGAGGATCTTCCTCTACCACTAGAGGTTGAGGATCTTCCTCTACCTCTGCCACCGGATGGTAAGGCTCTTCCTCTACCTCTGCCACTAGATGTTGAGGGTCTTCCTCTACCTCTGCTACTAGAGGTTGAAGCTACATTTGCCTCTACATGAATTGTACTGGGATTGTGTTTCTTCACCTCTTCCCCTCCCTCTTCCTCCTCTGCCCCTCCCTCTTCTTCCTCTGCCTCTACTGGGCTGGCTTGTTTGACCCTACAACACATATCAAATGGATACTTAGATAAATTCAAATTTGATTAATGAAAGTTAAGCACACAATTGATAACTTACCTCCTCCACATGTGTTGAAGCTCCTTGTGTCCTCAATGGACAACTTCCTCTGTTATGGCCTTCAAGTAAACATATTTGACACTTGATGATTGAACCATGTTTAGAGTATCTTGATGTGTGACTATCATCCTCATGTAATTCTCTTCTTCTTACTTTCTTTGGTCTCCCCGACATTTTCTTAACATGTGGTGGCAAAACATGGGGGGGCATCCACAGCCGAGCAAGTATCATTTCTAGTTAATGGTTCCAAAAAGAATTCATAAGTCTTGAGATAAGCATCTCTCTTGAAGTAATCATTGATATATGTCTTTGGATCCTCTTTCATCCAGTTGATGCAAGAAACTGCATGGTTATAAGGTATCCCACTGAGATCTCACCTCCTACATGTGTAAGTCTGATTGCCAAGGTTTACAACATGTATCTTGTCCATATACAGAACCTCAAATTTCAAATTACCACTTGGTGTAACAATGCAATATCTACTTTCCTCTTTACTTTTCTTCAGCTTCCTTCTTATATTAGGACATATATCACCAGACCACTTTGAAAACATCTCTCTCTTCATATACATTCTTTGTATCAGCATTCTCCTTATCTCCTCAAGCATATCTACTATGGGTTTTGACCTTGCCTTTAGAATATAAGCATTGAATGTCTCCAAGATATTGTTGGTCACATTATCAGACTTGCATACTATACTTACATGGGCCTGACAAAAAAATTTGAGTCATGTTGCAATCGAAGAATCATGGGTCTGCTGTGAAGTAGCTGCCAACTCAGTCAACACTCTGTTCAGTTCTAATTCCTCCATTGCTCTAACTGTCTTCCAAAATAAGGACTTGAAGTAGTGACCATTATATTTTTTCTTCCAATTGGCATATATATGTCTAGCACAATTTCTGTGCTCCGTGAATGGCACGCGTTCTAACAGTGCATGCTCTAGTCCCTAAATGATAAGGTAATTGAAACATTAAGTAAATTGAAAGATAAAAAAATTGAAACATTAAATAAATATCAACATTAAGGATATCAACAGTAAATTAAAAAATGTAGTAAACTGCTTACTTTCTGTTGGTCAGAATAAAAGTCCACCCATATCCTTGTGAAATTTCAAGGTCATCAAAAAATAGCCCTAAGAACCATCTCCATGCATCATAATTTTTTCCCTCGACAACTGCCCATGCAATGAAAAATATTTGATTATTTCCGTCGATACCAATTGCAGATAATAACTGACCACCCAAAAAAGTTTTCAAAAAGCAATCATCAAATCCAACAATTGGCCGACAACCATGCAAAAACCCCTTCTTTATAGCATCAAACCCAATATACAACCTTTTAAAAACAGGGGGTACACCAGTAAACTCCCTGCCACATACAATATTAAATAGGCTCCCTGAATTTTTATTTCGAAGCTCAGCTAAATAGGGCTCCAAAAGTGCATAATGATCCTCCACACTACCACGAAACTTTTCTAATGCGTACGATCTCACTCTATACCATTTAGCTCTAGCAATTGGAATATAAAATTTGGATTGAAAATCCATGACCATAAGCTTCACATCCTAACTTGGATTCTGTCTAAATTGCTCCATATAGTAGTTGGCTAGCCACTCAACGGTTGCTTATCTATTTGTCATACTTGTAGAACACTTGTGTTCCTTCACATAACTCTTGATGATGAATGTGGTTTCACCTGGCTTCCAACTTCCATATATCCTCCACGGGCAATGCATTTGGCTTCCAACTCCACGTGGCACACATTTGGCTTTCATTCGTTCTTTACATGTTCGGACCCATCTTAAATTCACCCCATTGTGTAATGCATAAAATTGAATTGCTTTCTTAAATTGTGCGGGGGACTCAAATTTCATTCCAATTTCAAATAAAATATCTTTCTTATTACACTTTGGACTGTATAGTTTGCCATGTCGTCTTTTCTTTCGTGAAGAATTGAAGGATGGATCTATAAGCTCAGCACTAGTCTCCGGTGTAATCACTTCATCATCACTAGATTCATAATCACTAACCACTGGTTCATTCAACCCAATTGGAGGCAAGTCAGCTCTCGACACATACTCAAATTCAGCTCCAACATGAACAGGTAAGGGTACTGCTTCATTCAACCCAGTTGGAGGCAAGTCAGCTCCAACATGAACAGGTACTGTCACTGGTATTGCTTCACTTGTACTTGCTTCATTGGTATTTCCTTCATTAGTATTTGCTTCATTCCAATCACTCCAAGATAAAGATGGATAAGCTTCTCTTAAGTTGCCATCCTCAATTTTCTTAGCATCTACAGATTCTTTCTTAATGGTTCTAGCTTCCATGTATTCCTCATCCGAACCATCTTCAAATTCACTAGACATTAATTCCTCATCAGTTTCTAAATCAGAAGGCAAATCTGAATCACTCCAATCTTGAGGAAAATCTGCAATTGGTTCAACAGGTTCTTCTTGGGGAGCATCTGCAATTGGTTCAACAGGTTTTTCTTGGGGAGGATATGCAATTGGTTCAACAGGTTCTTCTTGGGGAGCATCTGCCAATGGTATTAGTGCTTGACTTGTACTTGCTTCATTGGTATTTGCTTTATTCCAATCACTCCAAGATAAAGATGGATCTAGATATGCAATTGGTTGAATTTGTTCTTCTTCGGGAGCATATGTCATTGTACAAACTGACTTTCCCATTTGCACAAAGTGGTCATAACTTGAACTACTATTTCTCATCTTCATTTGTTTTGATCTTTCCAATCGAACAAACTGATATTGATTTGAACTAGTGCTGCTAGAATCAGAACTAGATGGTTGGTTGCTCATGTGCTTGCCCTTCTGCATTATGCAAGGTATTGTGCTTCTAGTATAATCAATGCTATCTGAAGAAGTATTGCTACTATCCAAAGCAACTTGATGCTTACACAATTCATACTTAAGAATAACAATAGGATACTAACAATAGTATACTGACAGTATGAATACATAATAAAAAGTAGTATACTAATAGTATGAGTACATAATAAAAAATAGTATACTAACAGTAAGAATACAGTAACAGTAGTATACTAACAGGGTATACTAATAGTAGTATACTAACAGGGTATACTAATAGTAGTATACTAACAGGGTATACTAAGAGTAGTTAATACAGAATAAAAAATCAACAATAAAGAAGATTACATGAACATAAACCAGATTACATCAACAAAAACCAGATTACATCAAAGATAGCTCTTTTATAACTGCTAACATCCAAATTATGATTTATATAAACCATAGCAGGAAACACTAAATCATAGCTGCTAATAGTAAGATTTCAATATAGATTAACAAGTAATATAACAGTAAACACTCGAAAATAAGAAATCTCAAAAGAAATCTCAAAGCCCTAACGGCAGATTCAAATAAACCCTAATATTGGTTCAAAACATTAATATGAATCAAACACACACGAAAAAAATAAAATTTGAACTTACAAGGTTTTTTGCAATCGATTGGTCATGCTTGGGACGAAGGATGGTCCTACGACGTCGAGTAGAATGACGCAGGGGTTGTTTCCCCCGAGCTGCCATTCTGCGAGCAACGGCCGACTGTTGTAGTCAGGGATTCCTCATCGCCAGAGCCGGAGCAGTCACCAAAGAACTTTTATTATCGTCGATCGCCGAAGCTTCTAGCAGCGGGTGGGGCGGACGAGGAAGTTGATGTCGGGGAACATGTGGGGCAGTCGGGGTTTATTTTAGGGCAAAAAGATTGTCCACGTGTGCTTCACACGTGGACAAGTCAAACACCTTTTTTAAAAAAAAATATTGAAATAATAATAATTTTTAATCCACACGTGCTACACACATGGACATCAAAAAAGATTTTGAAAAAAAAAAGAATTTTTTATTCGATTTCGAATCATAATAATATTTTTTTAATACACGTGTACATGCCACGTGGTAGGGTTAACGGGGTAGCTGACGGAATTTTGACGGAGGGATGCAATTGATACAAATGTGATGGTTGAGGATGCAATTTGGAGAAGTCAAACTTCAGGATAAATTTGAGACAAAGTCCAGAGTTCAAGATATATTCAGATAATTACACTTAAATAAATTCTCAAATAAGTTTAGGGATTGAATACACCACCTGGCCAATTGGCCAACCTGCCTAAAGTAAGAATATTCGGCCATAATGGCCCACATGCAAAAATAAGACCTTGGCCACCACCGGCCACACAATCATGAACAATACTCAGCCTCGACCAGCCGAACAAACATGAGTAAAACTCGGCCTCAGCTAGGCGCACAAACATGTAAATACATAATTCAATAGTGTGCATATTTTAACTCGATCTGCCTAAAGCAAATCTTCGGGGCCTTCAGCTAGGATGGCTAACTAGCTTTCGGTACCCCCATCGAGTTAGGAATGGCTCACCCAACCCAAACGTCAGTGTGGCCCACTAACGTGACCCTCCGCCACTGGGTCTAGCACCAGCGTAGCTCACTGGTGCTATCTCATGACCCCTCATCATTTGCTAAGTCGGGCAATAGTCATGTCGGCTAAAGACGCTCCTCAGCTCGGCCATCACGAACACAGTACAAAATACACAATGCACACAATATTTCTATACTCATTCAACTACCCGGGCATGCGCCCATACCCAGCCCCATTTCGGGCTCTGTCAGTCAGACCTCTAAATATTACCCTCCCTTTATGGGTGCAGGGTGTGGCTATCATGACTACAGTACATAATTTTGTGTCCTTACCTGTGATATCTCTATGTTTGAAATTAAGTATTTAATTCCTAATGTTCACCATCATCTACCAGTAGGAGTATGTCATGATTTCATGTTTAGCATGTCATATTTATCTCTAATATTTATCTATCTTTGATACCTGATAAATATTGCAAGCATGCACCTATTTTTAGCATCCTTGTAGATAATTACTGCAATTAGAATTTAATTCACAGCTTTCCAAAAATAGGACAGCTCAACAATTAAATTACAGCATTTATCAAATAATTTCCAAGAATTAAACATACAATTTCTGCACTTAAATAAATAAATTCGGCATGCTAAATAAAATTCCAGCAATTACTCAAATGATGTAGATACCAATTTTAAGCATATGCTCAAGCATGGAATTAATTTACGAGTAAAATAAAATCGTCTACATTTCTTATATCATGATAACCTTCACATAAAAATATACTCATCATGGTAGCATCAACATAGAACATAATCTCCAAGGTAAACTCCCCCTTACCCATGCCCGGCCGGTCCTCACCCTCTTGTCTTACCTTGATTTCTCTCAATTAAATAGCAAGTCTAGTCTCATAAATTATCTCTAGAAATATAATTCCTAAACACCATCTTCCTTACCCTATGCAGTCGAACCATGTCATGGGGGATTTGTAATAGGGCCGGCCCCTTAAGGGTTTAGGTATTTGAGTTTTCACATGTGTTAGGTCTTCCTAAATTTTCTTAGGTGTTCATGCACCCTAAACATGTAGATCTACAAGAATTCTACGCTCTAAGATTTAAGGAAAATTTTGGCATGACCTACCCTAATTTTCCTATATTCGGCCGGCCCCAACTCTCAAAGAAAACACCACAAAATTTTGAGAAATCACATTATTATCAAGAGGGGAAATCAAGAACGAGAAACCATATGATCCGCCAAATAATCAACAAGAAAATCGTCATTATTTGCAAAACAAGGATTCGGCCAAAGCAAGCCTTACCCTGCAACCAAGGTTCAACCACTCACCTCTAATTGGAAGGGAAGGAAAACGAGATGAAGACAACTCTGAACTCCGACAATGACTCTTAGCTCTAGTGTCGTCCCTTCTATTTTTCTCCCTCCTCTTTCCCTCTTGGATCTGCGTGCGGCTCCTCTTGAGTCGTACGGTGGCTAGGGGTGAGGGTATGTATTTTTTAATTTATCTTTTTATAAAATTGCCCTTCTCACTTAAAACCCTCTAGTCGACTCAGCCCGCATCTGAATCGAGCCCCGATTGAACCCGCAAACTCGGTTCTACCCCGATATGAACCCAACATCCAAAATAATTAATAATAGCACAAAATTTAGAGCCTTGCAATTAATTAAATACCCTACCTTCTAATTGCGGCGATCTCGCGACTCATCCCAGCGCGTCTCCGAATCGGCCCGCTAAATTAAACAAAAAAATTTTAATTAGAATTTCGGGTATTACAAAAGATGAACCGGAGTTTTATAAGTTTATAAGATATTAATTATGTATTTGTAGTTACTTTGCAAAATTATTGTTTGCTACTATGGTTGTAAAATATTTGTAAATTTTAATTAAGTTATTGGTAAGTAAAGATTTTTGTGTTCAATTAGATAAAATCAATTAATAAATATTATAGTATTTCAAAAAAAATAAAGCTCAATGTCCTAAAATTAATTTTGATTAAATTATAATTATTATAAAAATTAAGTTTGCCTCAATTAGATATAATTTGGTTTAATTAATTTGTCAATTTAAGATAATAGTTTGAGTTGAAAATAATGATTTTTATTTATAAATTAATTAATTTTATAAAAAATATAGTTATAAATTTGTCATTGTATTTCGATATTGAAACTGACAGTCTCGAAATCACATAAAACAACATTCTGGCATTTTTATTTTTATTAAGAAAACTGGTTTAGTTTTCATTCTGGTTTCGATCAGGTTTTATGAAAACGCCGAACCAAACACGTTTTCGTAAGTAGTTTTGGTTTCAGTAAGACTAAAACCATGAAAAAAAGACTTGGTCTCGAATTTCCAATTTACCCAATCCTCGGAGAAATTTCAGCTCGTAAGCCAAAATCTTAGCCCTCTATAGTGTGACTTTCCCACGTTTCACCCAAGAGCTTATTATACTCTCTCGCGAGACTGGAATAACTAAATAACCTGATGTTCTTATAGGTTCGACTAATAACATTCACGACAAGCAACAAGGTGACATTCCGGACTTGCAACTCGACCAATTCAACAAGCAAGCCATAAATTCCAACCTACTTAAAGAGTCCGATTAGAGCACATACGCAAATGAAACATTCAGCGATATGGTACTCAAAATTCACATAATATCATGTACATAAAGATCGGTATACTACATCGACAATTTACAGCATGTAATATCCATTCCAACATGAAGAAAATATGATTTCAGCATGTTTTAAAATAATTCCAGCATGCATAAAAATAATTTCAGCATATCACAATAACATTTCAGCCTTAAATAAATTAATCACAGCATCATGGAAATTGTTTGATCAAGTAAAAATCAACCTAATCTTCCTTAAGGGTACCCTACACCCTTAGGGTTACTCGACCACCCTAGGCCACAACACAAAGTGGATTTCTAACATGCTTTCAAACACTAGAAATTCGGAATTAAACACTGATTAAATATAAAGTAAATTCTAAACAACAACTCCTTGTTTCCTACACAAGGGCTGGCCCTCCCTAGGGTTTGAGGGCATGCCCTAGGGTTGCCGCCCACCCCAAACCCCAAGGAAGTGCCCTACAATCAATCTGAGGCAACAATAACGGACAATAAGAAGCATAATTGCAAAAAAATAAATCAATTTCACCCTCTGATTCCATCTACAAGGATCGGCAGCCCCCTATCCCTAAGTTTAGGAATTTGGGAAACATTCACTCACCCAGGATTGGTTTAGGGACAAGGAAGACGATGGAGAAGCCCTGCATCGTATCCGATCTGATGAAGCTCCGATCTCTGGTCGATTCCTCCCTAATCCTCCCTTTCTCTCTCTCACCTCCTTGGGTAGTGTGCAGCTCCTCCTTGGAGCCGTACGCCCCAAGTGGCAAGCTTTTATCTTCTTTTTTTATTTTTAATTGCTAAATTAGAAAAATTGCCCCTCCTCGATCACTTAACTCGACCCAACTTACTCAAAACGAGTCCGACTTAAGCTCCGATCATACCCTCGGACTCGGCTCGAACCCAACTCAAACCTAACACAATAAATATCTCTATACTTTAATAATTTAAATCGAGCAAAGGTCTCACCTCAATTCGCGTCCAGCCGCGATCAACTCTGCACGGGCCTTTACACGTTGTGCTCATCCCGTTGAAACCAACATACAAATATTTAATAATTTCATGAATATTACAGCACCGGTGCATGTAGAGCTATTAGAGTTAATTGTAAAGTTATATTTGCATTTATTGGAGTTCAAGGCATTTCAAGCTATTATCTTAGTATTTGTCATATTGCAATTGAATCCTACTCAGCATCTCACTGATTTTTCTATTATTTTTGCCTCAGATCCACAGGTGTGACACGTATAGAGTTAGCTTATTTAGTATTAGAGTCGGTAGAGTGCTCTAGTACCGATCCTGTATTTGAACCTTGGTATCTATTTTGGAGTTTACTTTATTTCAATAAAATTCTCATGTTATTATTATATTTCACTTTGGAGTGTGTCAGTTGTAGTTGCGCTTCATTGTTAAACTTTAAATTTCCGCTGCATTTCGTTTATGTAACTATGGGTTGCTATCTAGTCCTATTATGTTATTCTAATCCCTGGTTACGTTATCCTCTTGGGCGGTGTCTGCTTCATAAAGGAGACCCTAGGAGTGACGTAACAAATGGGGTTATGGTAAGCAATGGATTTATATCTTTTTTTGTTTAGTGGATAGATTAAAAGAATATAAAATTAAATATTACATCTAATATACACCGAATTTTAATAAATTCTTATCCAATACTCTCTCATTCAATATCCTATCATATCCTGTCTGGTCAAACATGTTGTTACACCAAAAAATGAATATTTGTTTTTTTTTTGAATTTTTCTAGTAATTTTTAGAATTTTATTTGAGTTAAAAGAGCTTACTTGTAAAATTAAATTTTTGGAGGGCTTTTTCATAAATTTATCCAAACCCAGATTTATAAGTTGCCTCAACTCAGTTTCCTTGCGTCTTTCGCCAAAAGGCGACAGCCATCGTCGGAAGGGAATGTCGGAGCAATGATCGAAGTGAAAATTCATGTATGATGTAGGATTCCTCAACCCATCTTCTTTCTTTTTCATGATTTCTTCTTGTTGTATTATCCGCTATTGGAATGGGACTCTGATTTTTGTTGGTCATTGTTGTTGGCAAACGTCAGATGATCGGAGGTTGTTCAGTGGCACTCGATCGGGGCACGAACATATGATGGCTGTGTCGCTGCATGAAGTGCTGCCACGCTATTGCGGCAGCCCGCTGCAACCGCAGTTACGACTATGGCGCCGATCTGTGCCCCCATCGACTAGGCCAAAGGTGAGAATGGCGGGGAAGGCGGTCTCATCGCCGACGGATAGGAGGGTCCCCTTCCATCGCTACACAACGACGATAGAGCTATAGTGCCGCGGTGTTGTTGTTTAATTGCAGCGTTGGTTGTTGCCCAACATGCGCTAGGGTCATGGGGTAAGGAAGCAATGTTGTCAGACTGGTCGTCAGTGGCCTAGCAGTCCCCCGGCCTAGGTTTGGCACAGGAGTGGCGATGGACCGAGACGGGGAAGTAGGGGAGAAGAAAGATACGTAGTTTAGGGTTATTTTGGGGTTTATTTAATTAATTAGAAAATAAATTAGATTTTAGAAAATTGACTATATATTCGGATGATCGTGAATTCTTGGATGGAGTTGGGGTGAATATCAAAATTGTAAATTTTTAGGTTCCGAGCGCAATGTCGGTGTCAAATTTTAGATCGGAGATTGTTTGATTGGACTCTTGTATTTTTCATAATTAAAATTATAATTGATAAATAATTAAATAGTATTAATTAATATTGAATGGTTTGCTGCCTTAGAAACAATTAATTGATTTTGACTCAATTAAGCTAAAGATTTATGACCTTGATGCATATTGATTTATGTATGATTGATGTTAATTTGAGGCATGACATTAATTCACATTGTTTGTGCACATGGATTATATTATTAATTACAAGGAGTATGCTACAAAGTTTTATAGGCGAATGTAGGATTGAATAATTATAGGCGGTAAAGAGGTTGACTTGATAAATATCACATTAATATTTGATTAACATATTAAAGGGTCTAATTGATTTGAGTTATATTTAAGTATTGAATTATTTGTCGATACTTGGGATTCGATTATTTGATTTAATTAATTGTGAATTTATGGAGCAATAGTCAAGATCTAAATTTAAGCTCTATCATGTACTAATTCAATGAAAGTTGAATGTATAATTTGAATATATTAATATGAGATTCTATATAGTTTACTTTGGAGAGCTTCTGGTGGTCAAATATGAACATATTATTATCCAATTTTCAGTTGTCTCGACATTTCAGAGATGTCGATTTTCTAGTTTGCAGTTGTCTGACTTGGTGTAAGTTAGAATCTGGTCTTAAATAGGGTGATCGGGACTTACGGGTTGATTCCATTGTAATCAATGATTTCTTGACGAGTAAATGACTGATATTTCATTGTTGTTTTTGCATCAGTGTTGATTCAATCCCCGTGTGTGTATTCTCCTTCATTGCATAAAATGTAATTTTTATTTTCATTGTCAATCTTCACTTCATATTATGATTATGGTGTATCGTGCTATATAGTGTTCTAATTACACACTCTCCTAGGTGATACTCGTCTTATTGAAAATGATCTTAGGAGGGGCGTAATACATAACATACAATAATAAGAAGAATAGTACTTCTTTTGGGCAATAAAAAGAATATGTTTAGGTTCTAGCAATTGTTGGTCTAAGGTTTTCTATCTTGGTCTTAATTTTGATTTTGATAATAACAAACATGGAACTAATGGTTTCATTGAAAAATACTTTCAGATTCCAAGTCGGTTAGCGCTCGACGTCCCGGATCAGAAAATCGGAGAAATCGGATAAATCGGCAAGGATGCTCAAGATTCTTCGGGAATATATAGTTTATGTTTAGGGTGTCTAACATGTGTTATAAATCCTCATGATGATGCAAAGAAACCCAAAAACCAATCCCGAACCCCAAAACATAAAAAAATTAAAAAATCAAAAAACGGCCCTGAAATTCACTATGCCTAGAGAGCTCCTTGGAGGGGCTATATGACCTAGATATTTTCTTGGCACCAAAAGTCTCGATAATTATTCCTTAGGTAAAAACAAGATAACGAGATATTTTTAAGAATTCTTTGGAAGCCTTTAGCCTACCCATATTTGATCCGGAAGATTATAAAATTTTTGTTTTTCGAAAATTTATACTATACCCCAAAAGTTAGATATTGATTCTTAAGGATTTTGATTTTTTAGATATTTTTATTGAATCCAAATGAGGGTTAATCCTTACATAACATTTATATTTTAAAGTTGAAATATTATATAAGAGGACTTAGCGAAGGCTGAACCCAGAAATGAACAAACGAGCAAAAAAATTAGCAAAACTGGGTTGATTTTCTAGTTTCGGTAGATCGGACGATCGATCGAATGGTGCCCAAAAGTGGCAGAATGCATTCGATCGCTCGGTCGATCGACCGACAGACGATCGACCGGCAAACGACCGAACGACGAAAACGGCTATTTTTCTAGCCGTTGAGTTAGTTGTTTGAGGTCAACTCTTCATGGCTTATAAATACCAAACCATGAGAGTCTTTCCTCTATGATCCATCATTCCATTGAGCCATTTTTTATCAATGCAAAAGTCTTTCTTGAGTCATTCCTTTGCAAACCCTAGTTCTCATGATATAAACTTGGTTTTGTCTTCAAAGCTTTGATCGGTTCATCATTGAGGCATCAAAAGGAGCTAAGATTCATTGTTTGGAGCTAAGTATTGATTGTATTGTTTATTTGCTACATTTACTTGTATTTGAGTTAGTGTAAGACCTAGAGTGTAGGTCTTGAAATTGGGTGGTAGCCTTGGTGTTTGAGATTTAAATCCATCGGTATAAACTTAGTTTACTAGGTTTAGTATTGTTGTCCTTTAGATTTGAGGCGGGAGAGTGCTCTCGATAGGAACGCGAAGACTTCTGTGTGTGGAAGTGCCTTCGGTGTGAGAGCGGAGACTCTCCGGTGAAAACTTCCTCGTTGTAAAGGAAATAATTAATCTAGTAAAATTTAGTTTGGAAATCCTAAGTAGGATGCTTAGGTAGTGAAGTAAGCATTGGGGCTGAACCACTATAAATCTCTTTATATGCATTGCTTACTTTGTGTATTGATTACTTGACTTGTTTCATTCGCTTCCGCGTTCATTTAGTAGTTGGATAATGCATTAACATAAGTAACCAAGAAAATGATCAAAACCGAAATTAAGTTTAAGATTAGCAAACACACTATTCACCCCCCCCCCCTCCTCCTCTAGTGTGACCATTTCACCAACAACTATTAACCAAGTAATTTTGAAATTTGAATGAATTTAGTCGAGAATCCTTTAGGGTCTGTTTGGTCAGCGAACTACCCAAATGGAAGAAAAAGAGGACAATGATCAAAATAGATATGAGAAAAATGAGTGACATTAAATTTTCCAAAAAAAAAAAGGCTTCAAGTTACATTAGCTAAAGCACTATCAAGACAAATTCAAATGCAATAGGAACCATGAGGATTGTTACACTCTTTGATCCATATTGAGATAAGGTGAGTAGCTTGAAAGGGATGAGTAGGGGTGTCAATTCGTGTAGTATCGTGTTTAAACGTGTCGTGTCTAAACGTATCTCGTGTTGTAAAAAGTTAAATTCGAACCCAGCCCGTTTATTAAATGTGTCCGAATATGCAAACCCGAACCCGACCCTTTTATTCCCGGGTTGACATGACACGATACACTTAATCCGCTTAAGTAAACGTGTCTAAACGTGTACATGTGTACATCTACATGATACAACACGATAAACACAATTTAGATAGTGAACAAAATGAAAACTACTAAAATTAAAAATTAAACACAAAGACTATTAATAACAAGACATACCCAACATCCGTAACTTTTTACTTTTTATTATATATATATATATATATATATATATATATATATATATATATATATATATATATATATATATATATATATATCCTAATAAACTGGTAAATGGATTAAATAGGTTCGGTAACACGATTAAATACGTTTAGTTAAATGGATTTAATTGTGTTTATACGGATTACACGAGTTTAATTATGTTAATCCGGGTTGAACCTGTTTAATCAAAACACACGTTTAGTCAAATCCGAACCCACGTAACTCTGTATCGTGTCGTGTATTGTGTCGTATCGGATTATCGTGTCATGTCAAAAATTGTCATCCCTAGGGATGAGCACCTTTCTTGCCCATCAATGAAGGATGCAATTAACAACTCCAATTAAAGATCATGAATAAGAGCCTTCTCAACTCCGGCCAAACCAGTGAAGGAAATATGCAACTCGTATCAAATGAAGCATGAGATTCTTCAATAGCAACAACATTTAAGATTATGATTTTTTTTCCCCTAAAAAAAGTGAAGGTAATCTTTTTTAGGGTATCAATTGATTTCAAACAATACCTTCCATAGAAAGAAGAATTAAGGGGAAGAACTACATTAATTATGAGTGATACGAGGCAGCCAAAAATCTTTTGGAGGTAGAGGTCCTTGGCTGTTTAGTCAAGTCCAAGTCAACTCCAATTTGATTTCGAATTTGGTCAAAGTAGGTTCATGTTTCATGTCGAATCTATTGGGTTTTTTGCCCACCCATAATTAGATGCAACAAAAAATAATGGTCGGTATAGAGAAGGAAAGTGGACATTGCTTGGAAGGTCTAACAACGCTAGAACATGAAGCGTCGCCAACATCATCCAAATTAAGCAACAGAATCAAACATGTAATCTCTCTTAGTTTGGGAACTTAGATTGAAGAATGGACGCGTAAGGTCAAGTAGCTGCTCAATGTGCATCAACTGATACTACAATTGGCGCACTCTTAGCCCACGGCCCATAAGACAAGTCATTAGGTTCAGATGATACTCTTAGATGAAGAAGAATCTACATGGGAGTTCAGATCTAATATGCAAGGGTTTGTCAGCAAAAAAAGGGGTCATGAACCTTTAACGGTCAGCATATACAATCAACAATAGTCTGTTTCTCCATCCAAAGAATCAAACGATGATGTTGCCATGAAAAATCACAGTCGAGTTGTAAGAATTTGAGAAATCATCTTACAAAATTAACATAGACACAGCATTACCCTAAAGCTGCGGAGTCGAATATTGAGATACCGGAGTGGGAAAGGGATTTGTGGTGGATCCCAGGTTTGATATCTAAGTATATGTGCCAATGTAGATCTTGTCATTCATCAATTAGGAGGATCGTGTTTCCGACGTGGATCGAGAAGAGAGAGCGACGTCTCTCCAGTGGAGACGTAAACCGGTAAACGGCATAGAGTTATCTTTATCATATAAGAGAAAATTAGGGTCAAACCAGGATTAGTCATCGGTTAGAGCAAGTCAGATAAATACAGATCTACTTTATTGTTCAAGTCCCTGCTCGTTAATTAGAACTACAAGAAGACTAATGAATTCATCCGTACAGTTAATCATCCCAATTATGACGTCGTACTTGCAGCTATTAAAATCTTTGATAGTGTAATCAATTTATACGTACACGATAGTTTATAAATAGAGCAATTTATTTATCATCAATGACTCGTTTGAGAATGTATTGATTAATTTGGATAGTACTAATTTACATTATATTATTATTATATAATATTTGATGTATATATGTACTAACTTATATATTATTATTATGTATTGACTAATCTGTATAATATAATATAATATAATATATTATAATATAATATATTAATATACACTATAATATTATATTATAATAATATAATATAATATAAAAAATTATATAATATATTTTATTATTAAAAATATTTTATAATTTATAAAATAATTTTTTTTAATATATTTATTCTTTTTTTAATTTTGATCGGAAATAAAATAAGTATTCAAAATATTAAAAATTCTAATGCATGATAACGAAGAGCTTTGAAAATGTATTACTAATACATCTTATGACAGTTTATGAGGTATTATTTTTAGTGCAGATGTTAGTTAATATTCTTTTCAAACATTGTATTAGGATTATCTATTAGGATTATCCTAATACTATACAAGAGGTTTATACAGTGTACCAAACAAGCTCCAATTGTATTTCTATAAGCACTTTGATTAAAAGCAATGGTGAGTAGGAATATCAACGGGAGCGAGGTGGGTACGAAGGGTGCCTACCCGTTACCCACCACACAAAATAAACGGATAGCCACTACCGTTTATTTCCCGCGGGTATCAAAAATGAATGCTCATTTAATTAATTATCTGCGAGAAACAAATATCCACTACCCGTTTATTTCCCGCGGGTATCAAAAATAAATGCTCATTTAATTATCTGCGAGAAACAAATACCCACAAGTATTAACAAATATTATGACACTTTAAAAATATATAAATTATAATATTTTAATAACACTTTAAATTTTCAGTATTAGTATAACAAATTATTAGATAAAAAAAAATTTAATATATATAACAAAAATAATATTATAATTTACTAATTTTCTCATATAACAAATACCCGCCCTATATAATAACCGAATAAAAAAAATTATCTACAAAATCTCCACAGATAAAAAAAATTACCATCATATCCATCATAAATAGATAAATACATGTGAAAGCCCCATCTAAATGAGTAATATTCCCCCCCTTAACGGTGAGTGATGCACAAAACAACAAATTCAAAAATTAAGTTCTGATCAATAATATGGCCACTGGGCAATATAATATAGATAGAAAATCAATATAGATAGTGCAAATATCACTGGGCATGGCAATATAATATGGCCAAGATCAACCGGATTAACAAAATGGTTCTGATCAAGTTGTCCTTGCAAAATCAAAAAGACAAGTTAACATTCTTAATCAACCTCCTCAATCTTTGGGCCAGCACTGCTGCCACCGGCAGGAACATCCTCGTCCATTCCAGCACCCATATCAGCACCTGCTCCTTGATACATCTTGGCAATAATGGGATTGCAGATACTCTCAAGCTCCTTCATCTTGTCCTCAAACTCATCAGCTTCTGCCAACTGGTTGCCATCAAGCCACTGGATAGCTTGCTCTATAGCATCCTCAATCTTCTTCTTATCAGCAGCAGCAAGCTTTGAGGCAATTTTGTCATCCTTAATTGTGTTCCTCATGTTGTAGGCATAATTCTCAAGAGCGTTTTTAGCCTCAACTTTCTTCTTGTGTTCTTCGTCCTCAGACTTGTACTTCTCAGCTTCCTGAACCATCTTTTCAATCTCCTCCTTGCTGAGTCTGCCCTTGTCATTAGTAATGGTGATCTTGTTCTTCTGCCCAGTGGTCTTGTCCTCAGCAGAGACATTCAAGATACCATTGGCATCAATATCAAAGCAAACAGTGATCTGAGGAACACCCCTTGGAGCAGGAGGAATTCCAGAAAGCTCGAACTTCCCAAGCAAATTATTGTCCCTGGTCCTGGTCCTCTCACCCTCATAGACCTGAATCAACACACCAGGTTGGTTGTCAGAATAGGTGGAGAAGACTTGCTCCTTCTTGGTGGGGATGGTGGTGTTCCTCGGGATAAGAACAGTCATGACGCCTCCAGCAGTCTCCAGACCAAGTGAAAGAGGAGTTACATCCAATAGAAGCAGGTCTTGCACCTTCTCATTGCCTTCACCACTAAGAATAGCAGCCTGAACAGCAGCACCATAGGCAACAGCTTCGTCAGGATTAATGCTTTTGCATAGCTCCTTGCCATTGAAAAAGTCCTGTAGCAACTGCTGAACCTTCGGAATTCTAGTGGATCCTCCAACAAGTACAACATCATGGACAGTGCTCTTATCCATCTTTGCATCCCTAAGACACTTCTCAACTGGCTCCATACACTTCCTGAACAAGTCCATGTTAAGCTCTTCAAACCTGGCTCTTGTAATGGTCGAATAAAAATCAATACCCTCAAACAAGGAATCAATCTCAATAGTTGTTTGAGCAGTGGAGGAGAGGGTCCTCTTCGCCCTTTCACATGCAGTCCTCAACCTTCTAAGAGACCTTGGGTTCCCACTGATGTCTTTCTTATGTTTTCTCTTGAACTCCTGAACAAAATGATTGACCATACGGTTGTCAAAGTCCTCACCACCAAGATGGGTATCACCAGCAGTAGCCTTGACCTCGAAAATTCCCTCCTCAATTGTAAGAAGAGAGACATCAAAAGTACCACCACCAAGGTCAAAGATGAGGACATTCTTCTCACCAACACTGGTAGCCTTCTTGTCAAGACCATAAGCAATAGCTGCAGCTGTAGGCTCGTTGATAATTCTCATAACATTAAGACCAGAAATGACACCAGCATCCTTTGTGGCCTGGCGCTGTGAGTCATTGAAGTAAGCGGGAACAGTTACCACAGCATTCTTGACAACAGATCCAAGGTAGGCTTCAGCAATTTCTTTCATTTTCATCAAGACCATGGAAGAGATCTCTTCAGCTGCAAATTGTTTCTCCTCTCCCTTGTAATTGACAACAATCATAGGCTTGTCACCTGGACCAGGGATGACTTTAAATGGCCAGAGTTTCATGTCACTCTGGACGGAAGCATCAGTAAATCGCCTTCCAATCAGACGTTTTGCATCTGGAGGGACATGCAGAAGTAAAACATGAACAAGATTTTTTACAAAAATCAAGTTGATTAAAAGAAAAATAGAACATCATTGTACAATAGGAATAATAGCAAAAACTCAATAAAAAATATGATATACCATCCAACAAAACATAACAGAAGTAAATAAGACATCTTTGTATGTTTTTGGAATTGTATGTATTTGTAATTAAACAATAAATCTCTATAGATTGACTATCTAAATCTCTATAGCTTATAAGTTATGACAAAATATAAATTATTGTTTGTTTATATCACAAAGACAAAGCATAAGCCAGAAACAAATAAAACAAAATTTGCATACATTGGGCATCAGATCTCGAGGTGATATGATAGGAATCATCATAGATTTCAGATGCAAATTACCCATTAAAATCAAGGACTCCTCATTTGCCCAACTAATTTAAGAACTCAAATGAACTGGAGAATGTGAACAATAAGCAGAACAAAATCAAAAGTTTAGAAGTGCCTACAAATTAATTGAACAGAAGATGCAAATGACAAGTTACTATCTAAATCTCAATAGCTTATAAGTTACGACAAAAAGTATAAATTATTGTTTGTTTATATCACAAAGACAAAGCATAAGCCAGAAAAAAATAAAATAAAATTTGCAAACACTGGGCATCAGATCTCCAAGATGATATGATAGGAATCATCATAGATTTCAGATGCAAATTATCCATTAAAATCAAGGACTCATTTGCCCAACTAATTTAAGAACTCAAATGAACTGGAAACCGTGAACAATAAGCAGAACCTAATCAAAACTTTAGAAGTACCTATGAATTAATTGAGCAGAAGATGCAAACAACAAGTTACTATCTAAATCTCAATAGGTTATAAGTTATAACAAAAAGTATAAATTATTGTTTGTTTAGGGAATACATAGCAACGTTATACTTGTTTGATGATTTACTAAAATCTGTGATAACATTTACAACTGAGATCCTAACAATTTTTTTTGCTAGCATTTAGCACACTTGCTATGTTTACAAGGAACTGAAACACAATGCAGAGTGTAAATTATATTCTTCATGTAACCACATGTACAACAGCATAGAATAACACAATGTCCTGAAAGGCATCTTGAGTTACCAAACTTTATAACCCCTAATAATTAACCTTCAAAGGATGAAGATAAAACAAAGATAGAAACAAAAAAATTTGTTCAAACTAAAATTAAAAAATATATATTTGAATATTTCATTCAAATATCACATAAGATGTCTGACAGAGAGTGATCAGATAGAGCTAATACAATTCAAGCCATCATACCGGCCATCAAACCAATATGGAAAAAATAACAATCCATCATCACCTCACCTTCAATTCATCCATCCAAACAATCACAAATTATATCACAAAAACACAACATAAGCCAGAAACAAAGAAAACAAAACACACAAACATTGGGCATCAGATCTCCAAGGTGATATGATAAGAATCATCATAATATTTCAGATGCAAATTACCCATTAAAATCAAAGACTCCTCATGTGCCCAACTAATTTAAGAACTCAAATGAAATGGAAACCGTGGACAGTAAGCAGAAACTAATAACAATTTTTGAAGTGAAACACGATGCACAGTATAAATTCAATTCTTCATCTCACCACATGTCCAACAACATAGAATAAACATTACCTGTCCTGAAAGTCATCTTGAATTACCAAACTTACTAAAGGAAGTAACACCTAGGAATTAAGTATGAAGATAAAAAATAAAGATAGGAACAAAAATACAAGTTCAAACTAAAAAGATGTCCAACCGAGAGTGATCATATAGAGCTAATACAATTCAAGCCATCATATCGGCCATCAAACCAACATGGAAAAAATAATAATCAATCATCACCTCACCCTCACCTTCAATTCATCCATCCTAACAAACACAAATTATATCACAAAACACAAAAGCCAGAAACAAAGAACACAAAACATGCAAACATTGGGCATCAGATCTCCAAGGTGATATGATAAGAATCATCATAATATTTCAGATGCAAATTACCCATTAAAATCAATGACTCCTCATTTGCCCAACTAATTTAAAAACTCAAATGAAATAAAAACTGTGGAGAAAAATCAGAACCAACTTTAGGAATGACTGAACTAATTGAACAGAAGATGCAAATGACCATCTCATAGAGAAAGAAGACGCTATGAGGTACAGGACAAGTGCAGAGAATTAAATTTAGGTTTATGAAGTTACCAGTTAAATCTCAATAGCTTATAAATTATGACAAAAATCATAATTACTTCCATATAATTGTTTGTTTAGAAGAGAACGTTTAGCAACTTTATAATTGTTTTAGAATTACTAAAAGCTGTGCTGATCCATATAATAACTACTGCTTACGAATTAGGCTAAAAGAGATATTCAAATTCTGATAATAATTCAATTAATTTAATATTGATTAGGCCTTCGCAAGCAACATCAGATTATGGACTCAGACGGTTGACTTGATACTTAAAAAGACAACTTGTTGGTTGCATTCAAACTTAAATAATACCAAAAAGACAACTACATAATGTATGCTAGCGCCTCAACTCAGAGTTGAGGCAAATCTGACTCTTTATCGCAAATAATCACATAAATATGGGAATATTATTTAACCATGTCAAATAGAACCAAGCAACACGAAGCTACAATGGATAAAGATCTTTCACATAAAGAAAAGCATCATTACAAAAAGAAGTAAAATCAATAAATATATAACAAAACATGTATTTGAGCCGAGCATAAAAGGAATACTCACCGAAGACGGTGTTGGTGGGGTTCATGGCGACCTGGTTCTTAGCGGCGTCTCCGATGAGACGCTCGGTGTCGGTGAAACCAACATAGGAGGGGGTGGTGCGGTTCCCCTGGTCGTTGGCAATGATTTCCACCCGATCGTGCTGCCACACACCGACACATGAGTAAGTAGTACCGAGATCGATTCCGATCGCAGGACCATCACCCTTTCCGGCCATATTACTAGGGTCGTAGCAGATCGAGGACGAGCTGCGGCGGCGTAGAAGATATAGAGGAGGAAATAAGTTGAGATCCGCCGCTAGGGTTTGTGAGAGAGGGGGATAACTAATGGAGCGAATGAATTATATAGAAGCGAGTATAGGTCTAGAACGTTCTGGCGTCTTCATGTGCGGGCCCCGTCCAATAAAAGATGACAGTGGCAATTGGGAAATTAGCTGGTAGTTTAGGGGGAGGCGCATATAGCGGGCTCGTGGGAGAGCCTTTTGGGTAGTTTAATGGGATCATTTCCAGCTAACATTTTATGTCGATGTTTACAAGCTTGGATCCGATCGTTGTTAGAGATGGCAGCTGCTGATCGCTCGGACACAATGAGACATGGAGGCGGCATTAGACTGGAGACGATCGGAAGATTCTCAACACCTGCACGTACGCAACACATTGGGTACCACACGGTTGCCGACCGAATAGATCTGTTTCCTTCTCTTTGGAGTTTGGACCAATTCAAGTTATTGCTTAACAAAAAGATACCTTTTATTTTTATTTAAATAGCTCTCATATTTTCATTTGTTAGATTAGAGTAAGAATAATATTATCTTACTTGCTTAATATAAAAAATTAAAAAAAATGACAAAAGTAAATTTTTTAATGGTACTAAATATTTATATTCAAAATAATACATTATATTATAATTTATTCTAATTAATAATAATTTAATATAAATATAAATTTGTCGAAAATATTTTCAAATTTTAAATATTAATTTGAATGTGTAATAAATATAAATTAATTTTGAATTAATTAAAAATGATTTTATTTTCTTAAAAAATAATGATTATCATTTTTATACAAATTAGTTGAATCTCTATTATTGTCTCGTAGATGTTAGGCTCATTATTGTCAGATCCATGGTAACTAATGAATGATGCACTACTAGAAATTGAGTCTTCAGCAACGGCTATCAGCAACGGTCGCTCAAGCCATTGCTATTTGCAACGGCATCCTTACGGTCGCTCAAGCCGTTGCAGATATGTTGTATCTGCAACGGCTTTCTAACGGACACGCGAGCCGTTGCTGATGATTTTAATTATCAGCAACGGCTTTCCAACAGACAAGTGAGTCGTTGCTGATGATAACTTATTAGCAACGGCTTTCTAACGGGCGAGTGAGTCATTGCTGATAAGTTTATATAGGTCGCAGATCGCGCCCGATCCTTCTTCCTCCTACTACTGCCGTCGTCGCCTCCTCCTCCTGCCTCTCGCCGCCGTTGCCGACGCCGACGACGCCGAGCTGCCGCTGCCGACGCTGTCGTCAGTCCTCAACCGCCGATTTCAGGTATTCATCGCCGCCCGGCCGTCTCTTCCCGTTGCGGCCGGCGGGAAATTCGACGGAAACCCTATTTTTAGGGTTTCGGCCGATGGCCGCCGCCGGATCTTGTACAGTGTCCGGACACACTGTCCGGACACTGTACTCCGGCGCCGGAAAGAGTAGATTAATTATTTTTTATTTTTTTTATTTATATGTTAATTAATTATTTAATTAATTATTTAATTAATTGTTTAGATTAATTGTTTAATTTGTTAGATTAATTTTTAGGAATTAGATTAATTTTAAGGGTTTAGATTAATTTCGGAATTGTTCATTTCGGCATTGTGTCGGAATCGTCCAATTCGGACGCGCGCCGGAATCGTCCACTTCGGACGCGCGCCGGAATCGTCCACTTCGGACTCTTGCCGGAATCATCTAATTTGGACTCGTGTCGGAATTGTCCAATATGGACTCGAACTGTCTCGAAATATTTAGAAAATAATCATTCATCCGACGAGTTGATATGTTTCACGTACGCAACGACGAGTCGGATATGATTTAGCAAAACCTTAGATCCATTCGGGGATTGTATATTCGTGTAAAAGAAGTAGATGATCTTTTATACGACGTACAATTCTTGAACTCTCCCCGATTGGACAATTTGGGAATATAGTTATTTGTACTGCACTTACGTTTTTATTTTAACTGTTAACTAATTATTCTAAATTTCAGCAATATCCCTCTTGTTCTCCGATACGCACCCAGATGTTATGCGTATTCGGAGAACTGTAGGGAGATGCTGCCGAAATTTAGAATGAAGTTAGCGGTTAAAATAAGTACTAAGTGCAATATGAATAACATAAATCCCGAATGGAATAGGACAATCTCACCTAAAGACATTAACCAAAGAAATTGTCATTGATTGACAGAATCATGTCGGCTGATCGAAGTTGGATGTACCGACGTCTTGATCGTGGAGCTTTAACGAATGAGTTTCGATTAGGTGTAACGTACTTCCTAAATTTCGCCTATTCAAATCGAAATTTTGTTAGCATCGGTGATCAAATCCGATGTCCGTGCCGCATTTGTTTGAATGGACGATTTTTGGATCGGGAGACTGTCACTCTGCTTCTATATAGCAAAGGATTTGCACCAAGATATTTTCTATGAACTTCTCACGGGGAGTCACGTGAAGTCGGGATGTCGAGTAATCCTGTCGTTCAGACATATGGTGAATCTTCCTCTGCTGGTGCTTCTTCATCTAATCAATCTAATCCTTATAGAACTATGATACTTGATAGTCTTGGGGGTCAATTCCACCTGAATGATAATGTTGATCGGCCATTTATTGAAACGTCAGTCCCACTAGATACTACAGCGGTTGATATCACAGAAGTACAAACTGCGGTAAAGATTGAATTACCGAATAAAGAAGCTGCAAAATTTTACGAGATGTTGAAAGCCATGATTGTCATGTATTCATGCAGAGATTACTTTCGATCGCATTTCGAGATCTTCTACCTGATAATATTTGGGGTCCGTTGACTGAATTAAGTATATTTTTTAGAAACATCTGTGCAAATGTCCTTCGAGTCGAAGATATGTCAACACTTGAAAATAATATTGTTGAAATCATATGCAAGCTGGAGCAGTTTTTCTCTCCTGCATTTTTTGACTCGATGGAGCATCTACCGATACACTTGGCATACGAGGCACGAGTTGGTGTACCGTTCAAAATCGGTGGATGTACTTATTTGAAAGATACATGAATCGTCTGAGGAAAAAAGTAAAGAACACTGCAGTTGTTGAAGGATCAATATCTGAATCGTATATCATCCAAGAAATTTCAACATTCTGCTCATTTTATTTTGAATCGACAGTACAGATAAGATTTGATCATCTTCCACGTAACGACGATGGGGGTGTCCGACATTCAGATGGACGTTTAAATATTTTTTGTCACTCTGGTCGTGCTTTTGGTTCTCGTCCATCTCGACACTTAAGCGAGGAAGAGTATTATTTGGCACACTTGTATGTATTACTCAATTGTCCAGATATTGAACAATTCATTGAAATATTTGACATTGAGATGATGCAAAAATACTCTATTCACAACGATCAAGAATTGGAGAGATTACGGAATCGTGATTTCCCTACTTGGATTCAGACTTACAGCAAAGATCACAGAGCTGAAATAGATGATAGAATATTTGAGTTTGTTAGTGGACCGTCGCGACTTGTGTCGTGCTATAGCGGATACTTTGTTAATGGGTATAAATTTCACACGGTTGAATATGCATTTACAAAGAAGACGATGAATACTGGGGTCTGTGTGAAAGGGACAACCTATGTTGAATGTGATATGGATTTTTATGGACTGGTGGAAGAAGTGATAGAGTTGCACTACTTCGGCTTGAAATCGGTTATTCTATTTAGATGTCATTGGTTTGATACAACAGAAAGTGGCATGAAAGTTCATCCAAAATACAAACTTGTTGAGGTTAATTACAAATCTAAATTGGCAACAAATAAGCCTTTTATATTGGCATCACAAGCCGAACAAGTATATTACGCGAAGTATCCGGCTCGAAATAAAGATAGAGCAGATTGGCGTGTAGTCTGTAAGACAAAAGGTAGAGGAAAAATTTATCCGATAGTAGGAGAAAATGAGCTGATACTTGATATGACACATGGTTTCTATCAAGAAGATGATCCTCCTGCTGTAGATCGTATTATTCAAATACTCGAGGATGCAGACACAACGTCAATTCAATTAGAAGTTGAATATGCTGATGATGGCGATCATGAAATTGAGGAAGCTGGAGATGAAAAAGAGGAAGAAGATGAAGAATTCGAAGACTATTATTCAGATGATGAGGAATAATTGTAAAGTATATATTTTATTAAATATATCTCTACTATTTATACAATAATCTGATTATATGTCTATTCGACAGATATGTCTGGTCGTGGTTATCGTCGCAGGAGAGCTTCGGAGTCTCCGATCGATGAGACTCCAGCACTTACTCATGCTGTTGATCCTCCTGTTGCTGATCCTCATGCCTATGATACTGCCGAGGCTAGTACATCCAGACACAGGTGGCAGCCTCCACCAGCCACAGAGTCACGTAGATTTATTAGCGTGATTGGGGAGCGGTAATATATCATGAATTATGAATCATTACAAATTCATTATATCATAATATAATATTAAAATTTATTTTTGTTGTGCAGGTTCGAGCAAGAAGAAGTGCCGAGGAGCATTTCTTCTACTATTCGACGATACATGCACGGGGCATGGCCTACGTGGTCTCACGTGCCTAGCGAGCACGTCGACATGTTATGGCGCGAGTTTGAGGCACGTATTATTTTTTTTTTTACATGCATGATGATTAATATTGGTACTGATATTATTCTTCTGCAGGCTCGCTATACATGAGCTGAGCACCAAAGGCCCTTCTTTTACGCTGCCTGGGAGGCTATTTCCCCGGCAAGGTACAACGGGCAGTTGGGGCAGGCTCGGCCCTAGGCGATGGCACGAGCTGGGACTACTAACATCGCGGAGACTCGGGGATACGACCCCGATTAGATTACTCCGGATATATGGGACCAGCTCGTGGGAATATGGTCGACGGATCGATGGCAGGAGGTTTCTCAAAATGTGGCTAGAAATCGCATGTCGGGGGGAGCAACGCGTCACACTGGCAGCTCTGTTGCATTTGCAGTGCACGCGAACCGTATGGTAAGTATACCTTTTAATTATATATTTTATTTATTACTATGTGTACTAATTAATGTATTTGTTTTGTAAATGTAGACGACGGTGTCGGATGACGGGACTGTCCAGCGACCCTCCCCGATGGAGGTGTTTGAGCGGACTCACCGTCGAGCACATGGGACGGGGAAGTACATCGACAACCGCGCTGCATACATTATGGTAACTATATATTGTTTAAATTATTCATTATATATTTATAATTTAAGTTTTATGATAAATATTAAACAAAAAATCAAACTCGAGTAGGAGACCTACAGCCAGACGGTGGTGCAGCGCGGGTGCATCCCCGAGGACTTTGATGCAGCAACGTGGGTCGAGGCCGCAGGTGGCTGGGACCATGGCCGCGTATATAGCTTTGCAGATAGTGGTCATGCGCGAGCCATACTAGGGCCACTTGGGGCACCGACCCCTTCGGTCGCTGGTGAGCGGCCGTCCACCTCCAGATCCAGTTATGATCATAGTAGCAGAAGAAGGACTCTAGAGGAGACGGTCGCGCGTCAGAGTCAGATGATGGCGGAGATGCATGCTATGCTACGCAACATGTCAGGTCATTCCGAAGCAGGCATCTCTTCGGCATCATCTCATCCATCGTCCTCGAGTCAGTCCACGCCAGTGTACACTCAAGCACTCCAGACCTCGCCATATGATCCAGGCCATCCTCCATCGTCATCGTGAGATTTTTTTATATTGACTTTGTTACTGAGATATTGGACTTGTTTAATTTATTTTGTTTGGATATTGATACTTCAATTTTGCATTTGAATAGTTTTTATACTATTGTGGATAATTATCAATATAAATATAATTGTTTTGATGTATATCTTGGTGTATTTGTGATGTGTGAATGAATGTGTGTATGAGTGTATGGGTGTGTGAGTTATGTATCAGATAATGTATCAATGTATCAATAGAAATTTTAAATTTTAAATTTTTTCGTTACCAGGTTCACATCATCAGCAACGGCTTTCCCACAGTTTATCGAAAGTCGTTGCTGATGACCTACAGCAACGGCTTAGCAACAGGCTTTTACTAACGGTGTTGCTACGGGCTCACCGGCCGTTGCTATTAATGTTATCAGCAACGGCTCCGCGTTCGTGGCAAAATCGTTGCTGATAATATTTTTAGCAACGGCCCGAGCGGCCGTTGCTGATCCGTTGCTAAGTTATAAGCAACACGATTTTCTGCCACGGCTGCATTGCAACGGCTCAGCAACGGCATCAGCCGTTGCTGATGCCCATTTTTCTAGTAGTGATATTCATATCCTTGTTTGTGCGGGTGGAGCCCCCTGAGTCATGGTTGGCTCGATCTGAGTCTGATTCATGAACGTGGGTGCATCCGAACCAAGTGTTGACGGGCCCAAAGAGCTAGTCCAGTTCATATTATATTATGTTATTATCTGATGATCAGAGCGGTCTGGTCTGATTTGCTGTCGGGGCCTGCAAAGACACTCCAACACTCAAATCGTAGATATTCGAGATGGATGTAATGAAATTAGAACTTAGGTTACATGAGATGTGTTGCATTTCTATTTATTGCAATAGGGGGTAATGACGTTGTCCGGTAATCTCGCGATGATATTACTCAGAATGGGTCAAGATTGGTCCCGAAGATGTCGGGCTCATAATGGTGTATCCCTCGTAATTATGGAGGACGTGGATGTCCTTGTATGATCGGGTGGAGCCCCTCGGGGCGGAGCCACTTGGTCTTGCTTGGATTGGGTCCAAAAGTGTGGGCGTTGCCGGGCCGAATATGGTCGGGACCCAAAAGTACTAGTCTCGTCCATAATCCTCGAGCTCGGTCGGAGTCTGAAGGACTACGTGTCGAGCTCTAAGTGATGTCGGCATATGACCTCGGGTAGATAGAGAGATATTAGCTAGGTCGTTGTAACATGCAGGATATGGGATCTTTGGCGCAACTGTTCGCTATCGGGGCTGAACGCGATGATTACGCAAAAGAGGAAAGTGTTCTTCCATATGCTTACCACCTGTAAGGTAGATATAGATTGACATGAAAAGTAATTATGAGTAAAAAAATCGATAAGCAATTTCAAAGGCGCTAAGCGCTAATTATGAACAGACAGGACGTGGTTCTATCTGCGAGGAGGTGGAGTCGTCTGTTAAATTGACGGTTCTTTTTTTGAGACTATAAATAGCCCTCTCTATGTTGTATATATTAGAAATCATATAGTGGGATGTATCAAAGGTTACCATCCCTCTGGGGGTCATTTTTACTTGGTGGCGAGTGGTTCGCAAGTTGCCATGAATTCGTACTATCACTTATCACAAGGGATACGCCATTACATGCTCACTATCTCCAAGATTAGCTTCGACCTATTCTAAGCAATTTCTCTACGAGATTGTCGGGTAGCGTCATCACCTTCACCTGCAATAAATATAGATACAACACGACTCGGGTAACTGAAGTTCCAATTCAATTACCTCCATCTTGGAGTCCTACTAACTTGAGTGTCTAAGTGTCTTTTGCAGGTCCCACATCGTCGGAGTTGCACCCCGACCAGGATATTGGCCTAAGGTTTTCAATCTTGGTCTTAATATCTGTTTTAATGATAACAAACATGGAATTAATATTTAATGGAGAAATATTTTCAGATTTCAAGTCGGCTAGCGCACGACGTCCCCGATCGAAAAAATTAGAAAAATCGACAAGGACGCTCATCGACCCTCGGGATTCATCGGAAAATTTGAGTTTAGGTCTACAATGTCTAGATTTTATGTATATCATCTACTTGATGCATAAGAACTCAAAACCCAAAATTTGAACCACAAAATATGAAAACCAAGAAAATCGGAAAACAACCCTAAAAATTATCTAAGCCTAGGGAGCTCCTTGGAGGGCTACATGATTTAGACTTTTTCTTGGCACCAAAAGTCTCGATAATTGTTATTTAGGTAGAAACAAGTTAAATAGTATTTTTAATGAATTTTTAAAAACCTTTAACCTATCCATATTTGACTCAGGAGATTATAAATTTTTTTATTTTCGCAAATGTGTACTTGACCCTAAAATTTAGATTTAGATTTTCTAGATATTTGTAGTGAATCCAAATGGGGGAAATCCTTATTTAACATTTATGTTTTAAAGTTAATATTTTGAAGTTGATAACTTAAAGTTAAGAAATGTAAATAGTGATTGGAAGTTCAAGACCTTGCTAAAACTGCATTTGGTGCAGTTTCGGTCAAAGGTTGGGTTGACTATTCGGTCGATCGACGAGCGACCAAAGTTGGTCAAAAACTCACCATGGGCATTCGATCGACGTCCGATCGAATGTTCAGTCGACCGAACCTTCGACTGAAGGATTGACCAATGGAACCTCAACGGCTATTTTCAGAGTCGTTAAGTAGTGTTTCATTTGGGTTTTGTTGTGGCCTTCTATAAATACAGGACCTCGGTCTTCCTTCATCCATATTGATCACTCCTAACTTTCTTGAGCCATCTTGTGATCATTCCTAAACTTTATTGAGCAAATTCTTGAGGAAAACCTAGCTTTGATCTTTGATATCCTTGAGTAAGCCTTGACTTCATTGATCCACCATCAAATATATCAAGAGAAAGCTAGGATTCATTGTTAGAGCTAAGTATTTGTTTCATTGTATTTATAGCTCCATTTAATTTGTATTAGTTTGTTTTCATTGTGTTGTATGTTTGATTTCGAGGTGTAGGTGATACACCTTGGTTTCTTTATTCTTGAGTGTTAGGCTTTAGAATAGTAGTTGAGGATCTCAGGTATCCTCTAGGGTTGAGGAGTGTTAGGCTTTGAAACTAATGATATATTGGAGAAATATTTTCAGGTTCCATATCAGTTTGCGCACGACGTTCGCGATTGTAAAAATTGAAGAAATCGAAAGGACGCTCGTCGACACTCAGATTCTTTAGGAAGATAGAGTCTAGGTTTATAGTGTCTGGATCAAATGTAAAATCCTCATTTGTGATGCAAAGATCCTTAAAGAACCAAACCCAAAACCGGATACCTGAACAGGAGAAAAAATCTTGCCGAAATTGCATTGAGTGCATTTTGGCCGCAAGTTGGGTCGATGGTTCGATCGATCGAAGGGTCGATCGAAATTCAACCGTGAAAGCTACTGGAAGTGTCCAGTAGGTGTTTGGTCAACCGAACCATTGACCTACAAAACGACCGGTGCTGTAATAGATAGACAAATAGTCATTTTCACCCGTTGTGCCCGAGTCTCATTGCTTCATTTGTCTATATGACCTTTTAATGCTTCATGAGACATCATTTGACATCCAAGAGCCTTGATTGAGCCACTTTTTTGGTGAAACCTTAGTTTGAACCTAGATTTCTTGATATAGCATTCAAGCCTCTTTCGATTCATCTTCTTAAGACATCAAAAGGACTAGGAAATTCATTTTAGAGCTAAGTATTATTTGTTTGTTCATTTGCTCCATTTATTTTGTATTTTGTGCTTTATTTCGTTGTATTTGAACTTGTTGTATGAATGGTGGTTGCCTTGGTGTAGAGGCTTAAATCCACCGGTGTGAACTTAGTTTGCTGCGATTAGTTGTGTTATCTTTAGGAGAGAGTGAGGTGAGAGAGTGCTCTTGGTAGGAAGGCAGAGACTTCCGGATGTGGAAGTGCCTTCGGTGGGAGAGCGGAGATTTTCCAAGAAAATTTCTCTTTGTAAAGGAAACAATTTAATCTAGTAACAAGAGTTGGCAATCCTAAGCGAGGTGCTTGGGTAGTAAAGTAGGCATTGGGGCTGAACCACTATAAATTCATTATGTTAGCATTATTTTCAAGTGTGGTTGATTACTTGTTAATTATTCGCTTATGCATTTATCTTGTTTGAATTGAGCATTAACCTAAGTAATCAAGAAAATGATTAAAACTAGAATTAGGTTAAGATTTTAGTAAACACACATTCACCCCCCCTCCTTTTGTGTGGTCATTCGACTTTACAGTATGGTTGGCTCGCCATACCATCGTAGGGCTTCAAGGTGGTCGACAACCTGAATCTAGGCGGGAGACATGTCATCATGATACGTTCGGCGAAGGGTCCCGGGTTGACGGGAAGGGGAGTAACGACCTCTATGACTGTAGAGTCTTTTTCCCTCCCTTGGAGGGGTGTGCTGGAAACCTCGTCTCGAAATAAACAAGCTGGTCTCCTTCTCTCCAAGTGATTGCTTTCTCCATCTTCCGATCGACGATGCTCATGATCGATCGGGAGTTATTCCCGGGACTGCGTCGGCATCCCTACCTAGGTTGCTAACCGTTGGTTCTCTACTTCCAGGTATTCGACGTTAGATGCTTTTGGTGGGAGGTTGGTTGGTGTCGGAGCACTACTAGAATAGTGGTTTTCACCGACGGGGCTCACCCATGGCCGCCCAAGCCGTCAAAAACATCCATGGTTTTGCGACGGTCGTACAAGCCGCGGCTGATATGACCCCATCAACCACGGGTCGCATACGGCCGCCTAAGACCGTCACTCATAGCTGATGGCGCACACAGTGCGCGAAATGAAAAAAGTTATCAGCTACGGCTTAGAGTGGGCGAGGTAGGTCGTTAGTGATATTAATTAGTCATTAGCCGCAGCTATGAGCGACCGTCAGTGATAAAATGATGGCGCGCACTCGGCACAAAAATAAAAAACTAATCATCGATGGTCTAGAGAGGGCCACGTAGGCCGTCAGTAATATAGTAAACAATAATCCATGGTTTCTCGACAGCTGTCGAGCCGTCGATGAAAAAGGTTTTTATTTGCGTTCGTGCCCGACCCTTCTTCTTCTCCCGCTCTTCTTTCTTCGCTGCTCTCTGCCGTCACCGAGTTCGACCTGTTGATCATCGACCTTCGCCATGCGCCGTCCTCAAGCCCTAGTCTCCATTGATCGCCGCCCGCAAGTCTTCATTGTCGCGCCGTCCCAGTCTCCAGTCATCGCCGCCCCAGTCTCGATCCACTGATCACCGCCTTCACCCTCGTCGACGACCGCCTTCTCCCTCGCCAAAGACAGTCGTCATCGACATCCTTCAGGTGAGGCCTTCTTCCTCCCCTCTCGCCGAATAAATGTTTAATATGTTAATGTTTAATTTTTTATCTATTAATGTTTAATGTTAATGTTAATTAGATTTATATTAAGTTTAATGTTTTTTTAATATTATTTAGATTTAGATTTAGGTTATACCTATTAATTAACTTTATTAGATTAATTAGATTAATTTTAATGTTAATATTTAGATTTTGATATATTAGAATCATCTAGTTTGGACTCGCGTCGGAATCGTCTACTGTGGACTCGGCCCAAATCGTCCATGGTGGACTCACGACCAAATCATCCACGGCGAACTCGCGCCGGAATCATCCACAATGGATGGACTTGCGCTGGAATCGTCCATAATGGATGGACTCACGCCGGAATCATCCTCAATGGATGGACTCACGCCAAAATCGTCTATTGTGGACACGCGCTGGAATCGTGCACTGTGGACTCGGTCCAAATCGTCCACTGTGGACTCGGCCCAAATCACCCACTTTGGACTCGCGCGGAATCGTCTGCTGTGGACTCGCACTAGCATCCACAAATTTAGAAAATAATCAAGACGAGTTGATATGTTTCACGTACGCATCGACGAGTCAAGTTTTAATTTTGCAAAACATTAGATTTGTTCGGGGGGTTGTACATTTGTGTAAACGAAGTAAATGATCTTTTATACGACGTACAACCATTGAATTGTCCCTAATTGGACAATATAGGAACATAATTATTTATATTGCACTTAGTTTATTTATTTTAGTCATTATTCATTTTTAAATTTTGCACTATCATAATGCATCTGTATACAAAAGGATTCACACCAAGATATTTTGTATGAAATTGTCACGGGGAGTCACATCAAGTCGAGACGTCGAGCAATCTTGTTGTCCAAACTCATGGTGAATTCTCTAATGTGGTTGTTTCTTCTTCCAATCCACCTAATCCTTATAGAACAATGATTCTGGAGAGTCTTGGCGGACAATTCCATTTAAATGACAATATTGAGTCAGTGATTGAGACGATATAGCTAACAGATACTATGACAATTGAAGTCACTGAAGAACAACCTGCAATACATATTGAATTGCCGAATAAGGAGGCTGCAAAATTTTAAGAGATGTTGAAAGCTGCCGATGAATCTTTGTATGAGAATTGTCCTAAATATACAAGATTTCGGCAATGACGCAACTCCTGAACATCAAGTCCGATTATAATATCAGCGGGGTTGCGTTTGATCGGATTGTAGGCTTTATCAAAGGTATGCTACCTCCAGATAACAAGTTTGAGCCAACTTTTTATAAGACAAAAAAGTTGGTGAGGAAATTGGGATTTGGGTACAAAAGATATACGCGTGCCCAAAAAACTGCATTTTATATTATAAAGAAAATGCACAGTTGGAGCAATGCTCCGTATGTTAACATCCTCGTTATAAGGAGAAGAAATCGGTCTGACAAAAAAATTATTGGTGAAATAGCCACACTAGAGGGGGGATGAATAGTGTGTTATCTAAATCTTTTGCCTAATTCCGATTTTAATCGTTTAATTGATTACTTAGACAAGTTGTAATTTATCAACTAAATGCGGAAGCAATAATAAAGTAATTTAGCACAAACATAGATAACAATATTAACACAATAATTTATAGTGGTTCGGCCCCAATGCCTACTTCACTACCTAAGCACCCCGCTTAGGATTTCCAAACTAGTTTAACTAGATTAATTAGTTTCCTTACAATGAGGACTTTACACCGGAAAGTCTCCGCTCTCAAACTAAAGACACTTCCACACCCGAAAGTATCTTGCCTTCCTACCGAGAGCACTCTCTCACCTCAACCTAAGGACAACTCAACTAATCCTAGAAAACTACGTTCACACCGGTGGATTTAAACCTCAAACACCAAGGCTAGCACCCAATTTCAAGACCCACAATCTAGGTCTTATACAAACTCAAATACAAAGAAGTAAACAAGAAAATACAACAATAAATGGAGCGATAAATCAAACAATAAATTACTTAGCTCCACAACAAGATTCCTAGCTTTAAAACATAAATGTTATATAAGGATTACCTCCAAATTAAAATCCTTAAGAATCAAAATTTAATTTTTGGGGTCTAGTATAAATTTTCGGTAAACAAAAATTTTGTAATCTCCCGGGTCAAATATGGGTATGCTAAAGGCTTCTAAAAATTCTTTTAAAATACCTCGTTATCTAGTTTTTACCCAAGGAATAATTACCGCCATTTTTTGTGTCAAGAAAATGTCTAGGTCATATAGCCCTCCAAGAAACTCCCTAGGCTTAGTGAATTTGATGGTGTTTTTTGGGTTTTTATGTTTTGGGGTTCGAGATTGGTTTTTGGGTTTCTTAGCATCATCATGAGAATTTACAATTTATCAGACACCCTAAACCTAAACTCTATCTTTCCGAAGAATCCCGAGCGTCCTTGCCGATTTCTTCGATTTCTCTAATTTTTTCGATCGGGGACGTCGAGCACTAACCGACTTGGAACCTGAAAGATTTCTCAATGAAACATTAGTTCCATATTAGTTATCATCAAAACCAAGATTAAGACCAAGGTTGAAAACCTTAAGCTAACAAAAATATCCCCTTTAAGATGCTTCGGTATTTTTCACTGACACCGAGACTTTAAAGATTATTCATGTTGGAAAAGACTACCCCCTATATGAGTTGGCATGCAAGAAGTCGTGATGATACAGTAATGACTCATCCATCCCATAGTGAAACATAGAAACATTTAGATAGATGTTATCCTTCATTTGTTAGGGATACTAGAAATATCATGTTGGGATTGTGCACAGATGATTTGGTAATTCGACAACTCTGTATTCAGTATGGCCAGTGATGTTAATAATTTATAATTTGTCACCCTCAATGTGTATGAAAGATGAATTTATCTATCTTTTGATGATTATTCCGGGTCCTAGGGGTCCTCGAAAAGAAATTAACGTGTTTCTCCGCCCCCTAATTGATGAACTAAAAATATTGTACGTTGAGGGAGTTGTCACTTATGATTGTCATCGGAAGCAAAACTTCACTTACGAGCTACTATATTGTAGACAATCAATGATTTTTTGGCCTACGACATGTTATCTGGTTGGAGCACGTATGAGCGACTCTCTTGACTATATTGCATGGAACACTTAAAAGCCTTCAGTCTTGAGAACGGTTGGAAATTTTCCTTCTTTGACTGTCAACGCTGGATCCTACCGTCTAACCATCAGTATCGAAGGAATCGTGACAAATTTACCAAGGGTATAGTCAAAAGAGATAAGTCACCACCGATGTTGTCTGGTGAACAAATGTTAACACGTGTTGAATTGCTTCTAGAGATTACTTTTGGTCAAAATGCAAGAATTCCAGGCTTTGGTCAAACACATAACTGGGTGAAAAAAAATATCTTTTGAGAATTATCATATCGGAGTTCATTACTGATTCGACATAATTTAGACGTCATGCACATTAAAAAAATTGTGTTTGATAATATTTTTAACAATGTGATGGATATTCTTGGCAAAACTAAAGATAATGTGAAGGTCCGACATGATGTGAAAATACTTTGTAAGAGACCTGAGTTAGAGTTGCAAGAGGTCAACGGACGACTTCATAAGTCAAAGGCGTTAAATAAACAACAGATGAAAGATGTGTATACACTACTAGAAAAAAGGGCATCAGCAACGGCTGATGCCGTTGCTGAAGAGCATCAGCAACGGTCGCGCCGTTGCAATAGAGCCGTGACAGAAAGTCGCGTTGCTGATAACTTAGCAACGGCCGCTCGGGCCGTCGCTCAAAACATTATCAGCAACGGCCGCTCGGGCCATCGCTAAAAATATTATCAGCAACGGTGTTGCCACAGACCCGGAGCCATTGCTGATAACATTAATAGCAACGGCCGCTGAGTCCGTAGCAACACCGTTAGTAAAAGCCCGTCGCTAAGCCGTTGCTGTAGGTCATCAGCAACGGCTTTCGATAAACTTTTAGCAACGGCTTTCCCACGGACGGCCGTGGGAAAGCCGTTGCTGATGATGTGAACCTGGTGATGAAAAAAATTAAAATTTCAAATTTCTATTGATACATTGATACATTATCTGATACAAAACTCACACACCCATACCCTCATACACACATTCATTCACACATCACAAACACACCAAGATATACATCAAAACAATTATATTTATATTGATAATTATCCACGATAGTATAAAAACAATTCAAATGCAAAATTGAAGTATCAATATCCAAACAAAAAATCTCACAATCACGATGGAGGATGGTCTGGATCATATGGCGAGGTCTGGAGTGCTTGAGTGTACACCGGCGTGGACTGACTCGAGGATGATGGATTAGATGATGCCGAAGAGATGCCTGCTTCGGGATGACCTGACATGTTGCGTAGCATAGCATGCATCTCCTCCATCATCTGACTCTGACGCGCGTCCGTCTCCTCTAGAGTCCTTATTCTGCTACTATGATCATAACTGGATCTAGAGGTGGACGACCGCTCACCAGCGACCGGAGGGGTCGGTGCCCCAAGTGGCCCTAGCACGGCTCGCGCATGACCACTATCTGCGAAGCCATTTACGCGGCCATGCGGTCCCAGCCACCTGCGGCCTCGACCCACGATGCTGCGTCAAAGTCCTCGGGGGTACCCCCGCGCTGCACCACCGCCTGGCTGTACGTCTCCTACTCGAGTTTGATTTTTTATTTAATATTTATCATAAAACTTAAATTATAAATATATAATGAATAATTTAAACAAATATATAGTTACCATAATGTATGCAGCGCGGTTGTCGATGTACTTCCCCGTCCCATGTGCTCGACGGTGAGTCCGCTCAAACACCGCCATCGGGGAGGGTCGCTGGACAGTCCCGTCATCCGACACCGTCGTCTACATTTACAAAACAAATACATTAATTAGTACACATAGTAATAAATAAAATATATAATTAAAAGGGTATACTTACCATACGGTTCGCGTGCACTGCAAATGCAACAGAGCTGCCAGTGTGACGCGCTGCTCCCCCCGACATGCGATTTCTAGCCACATTTTGAGAAACCTCCTGCCATCGATCCGTCGACCATATTCCCACGAGCTGGTCCCATATATCCGGAGTAATCCAATCGGGGTTGTATCCCCGAGTCTCCGCGATGTTAGTAGTCCCAGCTCGTGCCATCGCCTGGGGCCGAGCCTGCCCCAGCTGCCCGTTGTACCTTGCCCGGGAAATAGCCTCCGAGGCAGCGTAAATGAAGGGCCTTTGGTGCTCAGCTCATGTATAGCGAGCCTGCAGAATAATAATATTAGTACCAATATTAATCATCATGCATGTAAAAAAAATAATAATACGTGCCTCAAACTCGCGCCATAACATGTCGACGTGCTCGCTAGGCACGTGAGACCACGTAGGCCATGCCCCGTGCATGTATCGTAGAATAGTAGAAGAAATGCTCCTCGGCACTTCTTCTTGCTCGAACCTGCACAACAAAAATAAATTTTAATATTATATTATGATATAATGAATTTATAATGATTCATAATTCATGATATATTACCGCTCCCCAATCACGCTAATCAATCTACGTGACTCTGTGGCTGGTGGAGGCTGCCACCTGTTCGGCCCGCGTGGCCGCCTGCGTCTGGATGTACTAGCCTCGGCAGTATCATCCTCATGAGGATCAGCAACAGGAGGATCAGCAGCATGAGTAAGTGCTGGAGTCTCACCGATCGGAGACTCCGAAGCTCTCCTGCGTCGATAACCACGACCAGACATATCTGTCGAACAGACATATAATTAGATTATTGTATAAATAGTAGAGATATATTTAATAAAATATATACTTTACAATTATTCCTCATCATCTAAATAATAGTCTTCGAATTCTTCTTCTTCTTCCTCTTCTTCCTCTTCTTCATCTTCTTCATCTCCAGCTTCCTCAATTTCATGATCGTCATCATCAGCATATTCAACATCTAATTGAATTGACGTTGTGTCTGCATCCTCGAGTATTGGAATAATACGATCCACAGCAGGAAGATCATCTTCTTGATAGAAACTAGGAGGATCATTTTCTCCTACTATCGGATCAATTTTTCCTCTACCTTTTGTCTTACAGACTACACGCCAATCTGCTCTATCTTTATTTCGAGCCGGATACTTCGCGTAATATACTTGTTCGGCTTGTGATGCCAATATAAAAGGCTCATTTGCTGCCAATTTCGATTTGTAATTAACCTCAACAAGTTTGTATTTTGGATGAACTTTCATGCCTCTTTCTGTTGTATCGAACCAATGACATCTAAATAGGATCACTGATTTCAAGCCGAAGTAGTGCAACTCTATCACTTCTTCCACCAGTCCATAAAAATCCATATCACATTCAACATAGGTTGTTCCTTTCTCGCAGACCCCAGCATTCATCGTCTTCTGTGTAAATGAATATTCAATCGTGTGAAATTTATACCCGTTAACAAAATATCCGCTATAGCACGACACAAGTCGCGACGGTCCACTAACAAACTCAAATATTCTTTCATCTATTTCAGCTCTGTGATCTTTGCTGTAAGTCTGAATCCAAGTAGGGAAATCACGATTCCGTAATCTCTCCAATTCTTGATCGTTGTGAATAGAGTATTTTTGCACCATCTCAATGTCAAATATTTCAATGAATTGTTCAATCTCTAGACAATTGAGTAATACATACAAGTGTGCCAAATGATACTCTTCATCGCTTAAGTGTCGAGATGGACGAGAACCAAAAGCACGACCAGAGTGACAAAATATATTTAAACGTCCATCTGAATGTCGAACACCCCTGTCATCGTTACGTGGAAGACGATCAAATCTTGTCTGTACTGTTGATTCAAAGTAAAATGAGCAGAATGTTGAAATTTCTTGGATGATATACGATTCAGATATTGATCCTTCAACAGCTGCGGTGTTCTTTACTTTTTTCTTCAGACGATTCATGTATCTTTCAAATAAGTACATCCAACGATATTGAACGGGGCCACCAACTCGTGCCTCGTATGCCAAGTGTATCGGTAGATGCTCCATCGAGTCAAAAAATGCAGGAGGGAAAAACTGCTCCAGCTTGCATATGATTTCAACAATATTATTTTCAAGTGTTGACATATCTTCGACTCGAAGGACATTTGCACAGATGCTTCTAAAAAACATACTTAATTCAGTCAACGGACCCCAAATATTATCATGTAGAAGATCTCGAAATGCGATCGGAAGTAATCTCTACATGAATACATGACAATCATGGCTATTCATCCCTAATATTTTGCAATCATCGACGTTCACACATCGAGATAAGTTTGAAGCATATCCATCGGGTAATCTGAGTTCTTTTACCCATTGACAAACATCTTTGATCTGTTGTTTATTTAACACATATAGGGCCTTCGGTTTCAGATATCGTCCGTTGACCTCTTGTAACTCCAACTCTGGTCTTTTACAAAGTATTTTCAGATCATGTCGGGCTTTGACATTATCTTTAGTTTTTCCAGAAATATCCATCAAAGTGTTGAAAATATTATCAAACACATTTTTTTCAATGTGTATGACATCTAAATTATGTCGAATCAATAATGAACTCCAATAGGGCAATTCCCAAAAGATACTTTTTTTCACCCAGTTGTGTGTTTGGCCAAAACCTGACACTCTTTCATTGCGACCAAATACTATATCTGGAAGTGCTGAAACACGTGCTAACATTTGTTCACCAGACAACATCGGTGGTGGCCCATCTCTTTCGACTCTGCCCTTAGTAAATTTATTACGATTCCTTCGATACTGATGATTAACCGGTAGGAATCGACGATGACAATCAAAGAATGAGATTTTTCGTCCGTTCTGAAGACTGATTGATTTAGAGTGTTCCATACAATACGGACAAGAGAGTCGGCCGTGAGTGCTCCAACCCGACAACATGCCGTACGCCGGGAAATCATTGATTGTCCACAAGACCGCGACCTTTAAATTGAAGTTTTGCTTCCGGTGACAATCATAAGTGACAGCTCCCTCGGTCCATAAGGGTCTGTTTGGTTAGTGAAACCAAGTCTATTTTCATGGTTTCGGTTTCACTGAAACCAAAACTGCTTACGAAAACGTGTTTGGTTCAGCGTTTTCATGAAACTGAATCGAAACCAGAATGAAAACGAAACCAGTTTTCCTAATAAAAATGAAAACACCAGAATGTTGTTTTCTGTGGTTTCGAGACTGTCTGTTTCGTTATCAAAATGGAGTGACAACTTTATAATTATAATTTTTTTTTATAAAATTAATTAATTTAAAAATAAATCAAACTATATTATTTTTAAAAATAAAAATAAAAATCATCATTTTCAACTCAAACTATTATCTTAAATTTACAAATTAATTAAACCAATTTATATCTAATTGACTCAAACCCAAATTTTAAAATAACTCAATTTTCTTAAAGTTAATCTATTTATAATTAATCAAAACTAATTTAGACCACTAGAATTATTATTATTTTGAAATATTAACTATTAATTAATTTTTATATCTAATTGAACAAAAAAATCTCAAACTACCAATAACTTAATTAATTAAATATTACAAATATTTTATAACTATATTAGCAAATATTTAATTTTGTAAACTAACTAAATATTAATTACTACTAAAAATATTCAAGGAAAATTAATATTACTTTTTATAGCCAAATAAATATTCACTGGTTTCAACTAACTAAAACTTATGTTGTTTTCATTAACCAAACGCGTTTTTGGAAAACTGAAAACTAGAAACCAAAATCAAGTTTTCGAAACCAAGTTTTCAGTTTCACTGAAACCAAACCAGAAAATAGTTTTCGCTAACCAAACAGCACCTAATGTTTTCAATTCATCTATCAAGGGTCTGAGAAATATGTCAATTTCTTTTCGCGGACCCTTAGGACCCGGAATAATCATCGAAAGATAAATAAATTCATCTTTCATGCACATTGACGGTGTCAAATTATAAACTGTCAGCAGCACTGGCCAAACTGAATAAGAAGTTGCAGAATGTCCAAACAGATTAAAACCATCTGTGCACAATACCAATCTGATATTTCTAGTATCCCTAGCAAATAAAGGATAACATGTATCCAAATGTTTCCATGCTTCACTGTCAGATGGATGAGTCATTACTGTATCATCACAACTTCTTGCATGCCAACTCATGTAGGGGGCTGTCTTTTTCGATATGAATAATCTTTGAAGCCTCGGTGTTAGTGGAAAATACCGAAGCACCTTAAACGGGATATTTTTCTGTCGGATCGATTTCTTCTCCTTGTAACGAGGGTGTTGACATACAGGGCATTTATCCAACTGCACATTTTCTTTATAATATAAAATGCAGTTATTTTGGCACGCGTGTATTTTTTCGTACCCAAACCCCAATTTTCTCATTAGCTTTTTAGTCTTATAAAAAGTTGGCTCAAACTTGTTATCAGTAGGCAGCATTCCATTAATCAATCCAGCAATCCGATCATACGCAACTCCGCTGATATTACAATCGGCCTTGATGTTTAAGAGCTGTGTCATTGCTGAAAACCTAGTGTATTTAGGACAATTCTCATACAAAGGTTCATCGGCAGCTTTCAACATCTCGTAAAATTCTGCAGCTTCTTTATTCGGTAATTTAATCTCTACCGCAGCCCCAACTTCTGTGATATCAACCGCTGTAGTATCTGGTGGGACTGATGTCTGAAGAACTGGCCGATCAACATTATCATTCAGGTGGAATTGACCCCCAAGACTATCAAGTATCATAGTTCTATAGGGATTACATTGACTGGATGAAGAAGCACCAGCAGAGGAAGATTCACCATATGTCTGAACGATAGGATTGCTCGACGTCCCGACTTCGCGTGACTCCCCGTGACAAGTCCATAGAAAATATCTTGGTGCAAATCCTTTGGTATATAGATGCAGAGTGACAGTCTCCCGATCCAAATATCGTCCATTTGAACAAATGCGGCACGAACATCGGATTTGATCACCCATGCTAACGAAATTCCGATTCGAATAGGCGAAATTTAGGAAGTACGTTACGCCTAATCGAAACTCATTCGTTAAAGCTCCACGATCAAAACGTCGGTACATCCAACTTCGATCAGCCGACATGATTCTGTCAATCAATGACAATTTCTTTGGTTAATGTCTTTAGGTGAGATTGTCCTATTCCATTCGGGATTTATGTTATTCGTACTGCACTTACGTTTTTATTTTAACTATTAACTAATTATTCTAAATTTCGGCAGCATCTCCCTACAGTTCTCCGAATACGCATATCATCTGGGCGCGTATCGGAGAACAAGAGAGATGTTGCCGAAATTTAGAATAATTAGTTAACAGTTAAAATAAAAACGTAAGTGCAGTACAAATAACTATATTCCCAAATTGTCCAATCAGGGAGAATTCAAGAATTGTACGTCGTATAAAAGATCATCTACTTCTTTTACACGAACATACAATCCCCGAACGGATCTAAGGTTTTGCTAAATCATATCTGACTCGTCGATGCGTACGTGAAACATATCAACTCGTCCGAAGTGGACGATTCCGGCGCGCGTCCGAAATTAATCTAAACCCTAATAATTAATCTAACAAATTAAACAATTAATCTAAACAATTAATTAACAATTATAAAACAATATAAATTATATATAAAATTATAAATTCCGGCGCCGGAGTCCACCCTCCGACGCCGGCGTACAGTGGCCGGACACACAGTCCGGCCACTGTACAAGGTCCGGCGGTGGCCATCGGCCGACCGCCGCCGGCCGAAACCCTAGAAATAGGGTTTCGGTCGGATTGATTCCCGCCGGCCGCAACGGGAAGAGACGGCCGGCCGGCGAGGCATACCTGAACAAGTCGACAGCAGCGGGAGGAGGAAGAGGCGTCGTCGGCGTCGACAGCAGCGGCAGCGGCGGCGAGAGGCGAGAGCAGCAGCGGCGGCGGCAGCAGCAGGAGGAAGAAGGGTCGGGCGCGACCGGTGCCCTATATAAACTTATCAGCAACGGCTCACTCGCCCGTTAGAAAGCCGTTGCTGATAATTAAAATATCAGCAACGACTTGCCTTTCCGTCAGAAAGCCATTGCGGATAATTAAAATAATCCGCAACGGCTCGCGTGTCCGTTAGAAAGCCGTTGCAGATACAAATATCTGCAACGGCTCGAGCGGCCGTAAGAACGTCGTTGCAAATAGCAACGGCTTGAGCGGCCGTTGCTGATAGCCGTTGCTGAAGACCTAATTTCTAGTAGTGATAAATGGATCAAAGAACTCAGATTACTCGATGGATATGCCTCAAACTTATCTCGATGTGTGAACGTCGATGAAGGCAAAATATCGGGGATGAAGAGCTACGATTGTCATGTATTCATGTAGAGATTGCTTCCGGTTGCGTTTCGAGATCATCTGCATGATAAGATTTGGGGTCCGTTGACAGAATTAAGTATGTTTTTCAGAAACATTTGTGCAAATATCCTTTGAGTCAAAGATATGTCAGCACTTGAAAATAATATTGTAGAAATCATATGCAAGTTGGAGCAGTTTTTCCCTCTTGTATTTTTTGACTTGATGGAGCATCTACCGATACACTTGGCATACAAGGCACGAGTTGGTGGCCCCGTTCAAAATCGGTGGATATACTTATTTGAAAGATACATGAATCGTCTGAAGAAAAAAGTAAAGAACATAACTGCAGTTGAAGGTTCCATATCAGAAGCATATATAATTCAAGAAATTTCAACATTCTGCTCATTTTATTTTGAATCAACCATCAAGACAAGACTTGATCGTCTTCCATGGAATGACGACGGGGGAGCTCGACCATCAGACAGGGGATCTCGACCATCAGATGGTTGTTTAAATATCTTTTGTTACCTTGATCGTGCTTTGGGTTCTCGTCCGTCTTGATTCTTAAATGACGAAGAGTATCATTTGACCTACTTGTATGTTTTACTAAACTGTCCAGAGATTGAAAAGTTCATTAAAATATTTGACATCGAGATGGTGACAAAATACTCAATTTACAGCAATGAGGAATTAGAGAGATTACACAATCGTGAGTTCCCTATTTAGTTTCGAGCTTACTGTACAGAACACAGAGGCGAAATAGATAACCAAATCTTTGAGTTTGCTAGCGAACCGACATGACTTGAACAATGTTATAATAGTTATTTTGTTAATGGATATAAATTTCACACACTTGAATATTCATCTACAAAGAAGACTATGAATGTCGGTGTTTGCGTCAAAGGGACAACGTACACTGAATGTGATGTTGACTTTTACAGACTGTTGGAAGAAGTCATAGAATTGCAATTTTTCGGATGAAAATCAGTTGCCCTTTTTAAATGTCAGTGGTTCGATACAAGTGATAGGGGCATGAGAGTTCATCCAAAGTATAAACTTGTCGAGGTCAATTACAAATCAAAATTGGCTTCAAATGAGCCATTTATATTGGCATATCAAGTTGAACAAGTATATTATATGTAGTATTCGTCTCGAAAGAAAGATAAGGCAGATTGGGGTGTAGTCTGTAAGACAAAATCAGAGAAAAAATTGACCCAGTAGTTGGAGAGAATGAGCCAATAGATGACTTCTATCAAGAATAGGATCATGCCGAAGTGGAGCGAGTTAGTCCAATACTCTAGGATGATGGCACATAGTTAGTTCAATTGGAAATAGAATATGTTGATGACGACGATAACCGTCTTGAGGAAGAAGGACAGAATGATGATAAGGGAGCAGAAGAAGAAGAATTTGAATATTCTGATACAAAAGAACAAGAAGAAGAGTATTACACGGATGATGATACTGACGATGACGAATAATTGTAAATGTGAAGTATATATATTCAATTATTAAATGTATCTATTAATCTATTATATATATATATATATATATATATATTAATTATATCATATTTGACAGCTATGGTTCAAGAAGTGTGTGATCGAGGAGGCATTCCTCATAAGACTACCCCCCGATGATTACCACCTGCCACCCCTTAACCCACCATCCCCCCCTTCGGCCACCATCCCCCCACCTGATCCAGCCACCATTCCCCAACCTGATTCGTCCACCATTCCCCCACCTAATATGTCCACCCCCCAGTTGATCTAGCCACCATCCCCCCACCTCTAGCCACCATCCATTCAGTCGATCCAAGCCTATCGACATCGAGACGTAGACCACGAGAGCCTAATAGAATTCTCCCTCAACCAGCCGAGGGAGAGTCGTGCAGATTGGTTAGTGTGTGCGGTACAAGGTAAGTAGATGCATGAATTATTCCTTATAATTTATTTATAATTCAATATATCATAATATAGAATTGTACTATATTTGGTGCAAGTTTGAGCAGGAGGACGTCCCACGCACGATAGCGGGGACGATCCGAAAGTTTATGCACGAGGCGTGGCCTATATGGTCTCAAGTGCCCCGTGAGCATATGGATTTACTATGGCGAGATTCTCGATAAGTATGTTTATTAAATTAATGTTAATGTTAAATATCGATCGGTAATAATAAATTTATTTTTTTGCACGCTCATTATACATGGTCGAAGGACCAGACTCCTTTTGTGGAGAGTGCGTGGGAGCGCGTTGCCCGCGCTCGCTACAAAGGGCTATTTCAGCAGGCCCGTAAGACCGTGATGAGATAGCTAGGGGCCACACAGATTGAGGAGACTCAGGGACATGCCCCCGAGTGGATTCCTGAACCTATGTGGGACCAACTTGTTGAGCGGTAGGACACGCCTGAGTGGCAAGTTGTTGAGCGGTAGGACACGCCTGAGTGGCAAGAGGTCTCCCGCACAGCGTCGAAAAACCGCATGTCCGGGGGGGACGGCACGGGGGCGCGCCACACTGGTGGCTTTGTGTCTTTTGCGGTGCATGAGCGTCATATGATATGTATAATTTCCTTACTTTTACGTAAAACTAGTATAAGACCCACGCGATGCGCGGCGATCTTAATTTACATTAGATCTAATAAATTTATTATTAATATATATTAATATTTGAAAAATAATATTGTGCATAAATCACAAATAATTTAATATAAAAATAAATATTTTATAAATTACGAAAAACTTCTTGGTATATAATATTTGTAGTTTCTTTTTCAATATGATCTTCTAAATTATAAATCAAAATCTTTAAGTCTTTCCTATGGTCACCCTAGACACTACGACGTAAAGTTATCCATGAGTGAAGACAAATTTTTTGAGAAAAATATCGACATATTATATATTAAATAATTAACACTATTTGAAAATTCAAGTGCATGAATGTATTGAAAAAAATTATCTTAAATATTGAAAATTTGTAATGAATTGTGACATATCTAAAAAAAATCAATTGATTATGATGATAATGATCCCAAGAACAAATTAAGGATTCTCAAAGCACACAATAATCCTCTAAAAAAACCTCATAGCTTTTTTACTATATATTAAACAATTAACTCCATTCGAAAATTCAAGTGTATGAATATCCTTGGAAAAGTTAAATATAATTATTTATGTATCTGATTAAGATAAATGAAGTATGACATTAAAATAGATGAAAACAATCAATATATAATAGATGCAAAATGAATTATCAAAAAAATTTATGCCATAATTAAATTGAGTATAACATATTGATAAATTCCCAAACTTATATATATAGTAACTATAAATATTATTCATCAAAACTTCTCAACGCTCCACCTTTGGAATTTTCAACTTTCTTTTAGTAGAGAACATGTACTTGATGATCACCATCAATATTTTCTTGAAGATCAATAGCTTCAATTGTTATTTTAAACAGAGTCTTAATTGACGAACTTGCATATGATTCCACCGACACCGAGTCCTACCACTATAAAAAAATAGGGTATCACCAACGGACTAAATCCGTTGGTAATAGTCAAAAATCAGTTGGTAATACTATTACCAACGGACTTCCCGTTGGTAAAATCCGTTGGTGATACCCTGCTAGGTATTACCGACGGATATTACAACATCCGTTGGTAATACCAACGAATAAAAGCATTCATTGGTAATACCAACAGATATTTTTATCTGTTGATATTACCAACAGATTTATTTCTGTTTGTATTACCAACAGATTTGTGTTTGTTGGTATTACTCCGTTGGTAATATCAACGAATAGATCCGTTGGTAACATCCATAGTTATTACCAACGGATATACTTTCACTGGTAATATCAATTTATACCCTATGGTATACTAACAATTATCCATTGGTAATATCATTTTTATACATTTAATCTACTTTCTGGTTATTGAATTACACACATATATATCAAATTTCCTAATTATACAACCACTCACATTTTCATAACCAATCATACACATACATATTTAAGAACCAAACTCACATTTTCACAACCAACTCATCTACCAAAATACATATATAACCAACTCTTTCAACATATTCGTGAAAATATTTTGATTAAAACCAACTGTTGGTATACATTAGTCAACTCTTTCAACAAAATACATATAAAACCAACTGTTGGTATACATTTACCCAAATCTAGGAGGCACATCAAGGTCCTCATCACTTACGCCACCTCGAGGGGTAGCAGAATTAGCCAGTGGACCAAATCCAGGTGGCACAACATCCACCTGTTCTTGATTATTATGCCCTCCATTTGACGATTGTGGTTGCTCATCATGAAGCATCATTGTGGCTTCTGCCTTGCTGCTTTGCTGAATAATTGCAGCAAAACCTGGTGCTGCTTCTGTTTGTGTGTTTCCATCAGATGCTTTCCTCTCAACTGTAGAGGGTGTCGCAGAAGAAACACGATCCCCCTTTCCATCAGTAGGTGGTTCTTTAGAGGGAGAACAACCATCAATTTGATTTTCTTTTGGTTTGACAATTCTATCATAGACAAACTCCACAGTCCCTCTAATATCATTTTTATATGATTTGATAACCTTCCACACCTCATCTGAAATTTGCCCCGTGATTTTGCTTCTGCATAGATGGTGCATGACATTCCAATAGGTCAAAATTATCACCAACAAAAACACATATTTGCATGAGAAAATAAGCACTAATTACAAACATTTTTTATTTATTCTATCATCTACACTTAACCAAGCTCTTGATAAATAGCATCTAAAGTTGTCTTAGCTTCATTTTCTCAGAACCATCTTCATTAAGTACCATTGATTGTTTCACCTTAGATACAATACTGCTACGCAGTTCCTCCTACCAAAATTTGCCATTATATTTAACCACACAACTAAGGAACTAATTAGAAATATTAAAGCAAATGCTACGGAACAAAAGACAGATTGGTTGATTGATTGATTTTATTAATTGATTGATTTTATTAATTGATTGATTTTTAAGTCTCAGGCTTTTGCTGGAACAAGTATCTAAATTAGGACTTGGGGAGATATTATTCTATTATTCAAAATCCTTATGATCGAACTTGATTGGTTAGTAGGTGTCTGGATAAGAAGTACAAGCATGAGACATTGAATTGGTGCACATATTGGTGACTTTATTAGTTACTACCACACACTACCATCTCATATGTTCGTGGAGGAATAACAGGAAAGAGTAAAAGGAATACCAAATTATATTATCAGCAACAAGTTCACTAACCTGCTTCTATAGCCAAATATACAGAGGCCTTGTATGTTCATTATAGTTGTTTTGCATTTCTTTTGGTACAAGCTAGTTTCCTCATTCCAGGAGTATCTCCTATTGGTCCTGGTGCAATTCCATTGACCCAAATAGCATAATCAGTTCCCCATTGGAGGGCTGACGACCTTGTGATGCTATCAACTGCAGCCTATCAATTTAGAAGGCTGTAAGTTTCAGAAAATATATCAATCAAACCTGTAAGGCTAAACTTGATAGGTTTACCTTGGCTGCAGATACATGAATCTGATACCAAGTAGCAATGTAATGGAAACTTGCACTTATGTTCAGAATCAGACCACCTTTTGCTGGATCTTTTCCTTCTCCCTTTTTTAGATACTTGAGGGCTTCATGACACATAGTGTATGTGCCAACAGAATCAATCTCAATGACTGAGAGAACCAAATCAAGGAAACCATGGCAACATTAGTATTTCCAAAACTAGAAGCCAGTATTAGCAAGAAATTCAAGTTCAAAGCAGTTGAGTGTTTGACATTTTTTATGACTAGAAAGGAGATAGTCATTGTACTCACATCAAACTAGGGAAATAATATATGATTCCAGTAGTTGACTCTGTAGTTCGTGTGTGAAATAAATAACATTTTTTCATTTCTTGCTATTAGTTTTGATCTCACATCATATGTTAACTAATGCCCGGTACTAGTTTAGATGTGTAGTTTTAACACGATTTTGACTCAATCTATGTCTAATTCATTAAATCAAACACATTTAAGAGTAATCATATATATATATATATATATATATATATATATATATATATATATATATATATATATATATATATATATATATATATATATATATATATACCTTTTCATGTGCAAATGCCTGCCAACAGAGGTGTAGTAGAATGACTTGATAAGTTCAATTAATGAGGAAGACAAATGTGCAAAACAAATAAGATGCTGATTCTTGGTTCCTACAGGAGTTTCATATCAGTTCAAACCTAATCAAATTGAACCTAATATATGTTATTTTTAGCAAATATTTCAAAAGCATAATATTAAAAATGATAAGACATATTTCTAGAAATAGAAATGTATTACTTACTAATGTTCAAAATCAATTGATTTGAAATTGAAAGATCAAGTTAAATTAAAATTAATTTTGGATGCATTAAACCTAAACTAAACTAAACTTTAAAATTTGGACCAAACCAGAAGTTTTGGTTCAATTGAGTTTCTCACAAATTTTACATGCATGCTGAACAAAGAATCACAATAAAATAAAACTCGATCATGACAGCATGAAGGGTAAAAAAAACAAAGGAACTTAAATCAGAATAATTTTGCCGCGAGGGCAAGATACAACTTTTACCATGATTTCTAGTTGCAAAGATCAAATTTTTAGGGCAAATCCAGATCCATAGATCAATAGATGGATCTGCACATAAAGACGAAAACAAGAAAAATAGTCCAAGCTGACAATGAACAAAAGACAAACCATGATTATCTACTTCACGAACAGATCAATTTTGAGGATATGGGGTATCGATGTCATTCATTACATCACTAAGGGAAGATAAGATGATGATGGTTAGCGTGGAGAGGGCTTGAGATCCTCCATATCGTACACGACGGACTTGGTGCGCATAAGGGGGAGGTCCTTGGCCTCCTCGTCCACGACGGTGCTGATCGAGGTTGATAAAGGAACATCGCTCGAGAGAGGCAAAGAAGGCGGACACCACTCTCGCCCCAACCCAATTCGCCACGCCTTCCAACTTCTCGTAGGTCGTCCCCATGCCCTAGGAGTTGTCATCGGTCGCCAATTGCCCTCTCTCGATGCCGACTCCACTAAGAGGGAGAGTAGCCTCGGGTTCATTGCAAGGGAAGGTGTCGCCTGGGGCGGGAGGCGAGAAGTAGTCGCCGGGGGAGGGAGAGCAGCGTCGGGTTCGGGAGGTGTTATCGCAAGAGGAGAGTGAGGTGAGAAAGGGAGGCGAGGAAAAATAAATTTTAGGGCACGAGAGACTGGTCAGCTGAAAAATAAATGGGAAAATTTTATTCTAGGGCCAGCTGTCGGCCGGAAAATAAAAAATAATAAAAAGTTATAAACTAGTCGGCCAAATTACCAACGGATTTATTATCCGTTGGTAATTTTGTTGATAATACCAACGAAATGAATTTATTGATAATAAATCCATTGTTGATGTTATGTTTTCTTGTAGTGTACAAATCAATATAAATTGTACAAATCAAGATTAATATAATAAACTAAAATCGAATAAAATTTTAATCTTGATATTCAAACACTTGTATATATAACTTACTTTAAATTCCTTGGGGTGAAATTTGAAATACCATCATAAGCATATTCAAGTTCATATAAAATGTATACATATCTGACTTGTCATATACAATTAGCAGTTAATATATGTTTTGGTCATAAATTTAACTCACACTATAGTTGTTCTCTGAAATATTGGCAGAAAATTTAGTTACCAATTCTTCATCACTTGAGAACTTAATAGCAATAAAGACAACATCACCAGACTTACTGTCAGACCTAACCAAAATTTTAAAAAGGAGTTTTTTGTCCAATAGATTGTCTAAGTTCGCAAGATACATATTATCATTATTATCCTGAATCAAATATATAAGTAAAGTTACACTTTAATCATAATATAATATTAATTTGCACACAAAACATTACATATATGTAATGATTTCAGGACCATTATGGATTCTTTGAGTTCCTTTATTGTGCGACCCAGTAGTTGTACTATATCACGATCCCACATCAAAAGTAACACACTGCCGTTAGCATCCATCACACAATAATCAACTTTGAACATTTAATAATACATTATGTCAGTTACGCCAAAAATAACATACAATATATATATATATATATATATATATATATATATATATAATAGATAAAAACAACAACAAAATACCTCGGAGTCCCCACAAAATCAAATATATCACACTTGGTACAATAATATTTTCTCCAACTTCCTCAAATCCTTTAGGACATCTCTTGCAACCAATGTAATACCAACCCTTCTCACATTCCACATCAACTATTGTTCCCACAATCCAGTGTGTTCCCTTCTTTAGATTTTTTTTTCAAGTTAAAGAACCATATTATTAAACATAAGAAGCAATGATATAAAAATTATATAAAGTACACATGAATTCCTTACCTCTGGGTTTGCAATGAGATCCTGAATACTAATAACATTAGTAACATCACGGGAAACTTCTTGAGAAATAGATAAGCCTGGATGAGAACTTATTTGGCTGAGCATATATGATGATGATTCTCATTTGTCCAAACATCTAAAATAAATTAAATCTTAAGGTAGTCACAATTTTATAAATGCTTAAAATAACTTACAATAATCATTGAGGGTATTATATAGTTAACCCTTTCTTGAAGTCATGTCCCTCGTAATTGAAGAGGAAAAAAGAAGAAAATAGAGGAATTACCGACCTTCATATTTTTTGCCGTTCGTCATCTGAATAATTATTATCACTGGACCAGAAACTGTATCTTGCTTAAAAAAATCTATACATTATCTACAAAATCCCCTCATAACGTGCATTTGATACGATTCATGCTGCATAATAAATATTTAATTATTGTTAATACATAATTATTTATATAGTAGTAATGTGCAATTGTTTAAGGTTATACTTTCATAAAATACTTCAAATCTTGCAGATCCACTTCCAGCATAACAACTTCTAATATTTGAGGCAAACAAATGATCTAATGTGCTTTTATAGTAGATTTCTAATATTACCACATGCACACATTCTTGGCATTTTATTGAATTGATATAATGACGTGCACCATTTTAGAAATTAATAAATATTGATACTAAATGTGATGGGTCCATATTCAAAACATCTTTTCATTCTAATGTATCTATATTAGCAATATTAAATTTAATGTTAGTAATATTACAATAAAATATTAGGTGAATAGCAAAAAAATTAATTTAATATTTCTATTAAATCCAATGTTATTATATCAATACATTTCAATTAAATCAGTACATTTTAATGTTGTAATATCAATACGTGATTCTTGGTCAAATGCCAAGAATGTTGTTATTAACTACTAAAATCGGATGACGTGATTAACTACTAAATATTAAATATTTTAGAAATATAATATTACATAATTAAGAGAGATAATTTTAGAAACTAATAAATGTTGTTATTAAATATGGTGGGCCCAGATTTTTTTTATTTTATGTTTTTCTAATGTATTGCAAGGTAATGTGAATAGCAAAAAAATTAATATTAAATTAAATCCAATATCTATATATCAATACATTTCAATTAAATCAAATATATTTCAATTACATTTCTTCAATCGGCTCATTAAGGATGACGCGAATCTTGATCAATTAAATATTAAATATTTAAGAAATGTAATATTACATAATTAAAAGAGATAATATTACATGTCATCCAAGAGAGCTAATATTAATAGAGATAATATTACATACCATAAAAAAAATCAATGCAATGAATACACATTCATTTTCTCAAAGCATGTACATTAACATTATAAACTATTATATATTAATATTCAAAATTTATTTTTGGATTCATGACTCATTAAATAATTATAGAAATAATTAAAATACTTAGATTTATGCCACTTGACATAGTTCTTATCATGACACTTGGCATGATAAGAAGGCTAGAGTGTTTTCTTATATATAATATTATGTATAATGATACTAATGTATTTGTTTTCTAACGTAAGATGCGAGTTGCGGAGGATGACACCGTCCAACGCCCCTCGCTGATGCAGGTGTTTGAGCGCACTCACCGTCGACGAGGAGGAGCGGGGGACTACGTCGATAACAAGGCCTTGATCATCATGGTAAGTATTTATGTCTATTTGATTTACACAATTTTTATTTATAGTTTATATATATATATTATTTAAAATATAAACGTGTGTAGGAGACCTACAAAAGGATCGTGATCAAGTGTGGAGGCACGCCGGAGGAGTTTGACACGGTTCATCGGTCGAGACCGCAAGTGGCTGGGAGCACGACCGTGTTTATGGCTTTGCAGACAGTGGTCATGCACACACCGTGTTAGGGCCACTTGGGGCACCGACCCCTCCCGCTGCGGGTGAGAGGCCCTCGACATCACAGACGCAGGACCTAAGTAGGATAGCGGCCTTGGAGTCCGAGCTAACACAACATAGAGCAATGATAGAGGAGAAGAGATAGACGATGGAGGAGTAAAGACATGCGATGGAGGAGCAGAGACGCACGAATGACGAGTTGAGACAGACGATGTAGAACATGTAGGCCCTCGTCACTCAGATTGCATCTCACTTAGGCCTTTGACTGATGATGTCGCGGTCGTCTTCCTCCTTGACCCAGTCGCTGTCGACTCCACCGCCTCCACCGCATTCGTGAGATGTATGTTCGTGTATTTTGATTATATTTTGATACTTGTTAGCCTTTGTTTGAGGCTTAGATACTTGATAGATGTTTATATTTTACATTTCATATTTTGATGCTTGTTTGCCTCCGGTTTGAGGCTTATAGTTGTTTATATACTTATAATTGTATATATGATATTTTGATACTTGTTTAACTATGGTTTGAGGCTTAGATTGATGATATTTAAGTAAAACTTGTATGATTGGTTGGAAATGTATGTGTATGATGTTTTGTGGTTGTAATATGTGATTGTAAATAGATTGTAATGTATAAATATCATTGTATATAAGAATTTTTAAAATTTTAATTTTTTTAGTTACAAGAAATAACTTCAGCCACGGCTTACCCACGGTTGCCCATCACTAAGCCGTGGCTAAAATCGTATCGTAAATAGCTGATGGCCTAGGCAACACTAAATATCACGATTGCTAATAATATCACTGACGGCTCAAAGCCGCGACTGATGTGTTTAAATCAGTGACAATCGCCGAGGGCCGTCACTGATGTGTATAAATCAGCGACAGCGTGCGCGGCTGTCGCTGATGATTACTTGTGACGGCTGAGATCAGCCATCACAACTTATCTGAGACGCGCACATCAGTGACGCCTTTTTGCCATGGCTCTAGTAGTCTGTGATAGTTTTCACCGACGGTTCAGCCTCGACATTAGCCGTCGGTGACAATGACAATTCTAGTAGTGGAACATTGCTCCTCATTATTTCAGTGTCACCATGTTGTGAGGGAACATCATCGTCGGGGCTTTGTCGTTGGCGTGCGATGATAGGCACCTGGCTCCGGGTACCAACCATTACAGGGTAGGTAAGCTTTACTCGACCACACGGTGGGCGTCAAATGTTCCTGTCTAAGAGTCGGAATGGTATGGTCCCGTTCAGAGCGTCTCCTGTCTAGGTGCAGTTCCGACAAGGGGAGCGGAGGGGGGGGGGCTGCAAAAGACACTGTGATGCTCAAGTCAGTGGGAGATCGATGTGGAGGCAATATAAATTGGATCTTAGGATACTTGGGGGGTGTTGTGTTTGTATTTATTGCAGGATGAGGTGATGATGCCGCTCGATAATCTCGTGGGGATATTGATCTGGAATTAGGGCTGTTAACGGGTTGGGTTCAAAAAATTTCACCTCTCAAACCCGACCCAACCCAATCCGACCTAGTTTGTGTTGGGCCGAGTCGTGTAGTCGGATTTACTCGTTTAGGTAAAAATGAGTTTTTAAAATTATTTTTTTTGAAAATAATTAAAAAATTAAATACTTTTAATATAGTATTTTAAAAATATAAATAATCAGATCATCGAGTTTCAAATTCTAAAACTCTAGATCTGACCCGATTATGGTCGGGTTTGATTGGATTGTACCTAACCCGATTACCCGACCCAAATAGGCTGGGTCAGGTTAGGTTCTTGGGTTCATTGGGTCGGATCAACCCAATGAACAACCCTATTCGAAATGGGACGAGGCTGATCCCGAAAATATCGGGCTTGTAATGTCATATCCCTCGTAATTAAGGATGATGTAGATGTCCTTGTATGGCCGAGTGGAGCCATTTGATGTGGCTCAAGTCGGGTTCTACAGTGCAGCACGCTGCTGGGCCTAATCCGGCTGAGTCCAATAGTACTAGTCTAGTCCACTATATGGTCTCGTTTGGTTGACATGAGAAGTAACTTTCTGTAGAAAATTACAATTCACATGAATTAACTTTCTATATGTATTTCCTTGGAAGTATCTAAAAATTATTTGGTTGACAAAAAAATAATTGATAGGAAGTGCAACTTTCCCCCTAGAACATGTTTGGTTGACATGAGTACTTCCTAGGAAGTACATATCAAATGACCAATATACTCTTTTTTATATCTCTTTATAAAATAATATTTTAATTTATATGCATTAGTATATATATGAAAAAAATAAATTTATTTATAAATTAATATTTTAATATATATATATATAAAGTATAATATAATTTTTGCATATATAATTAATATAATATATACTTTATTATATATGAAAAATTAATTTTTATTTATAGTTAATATTAAAAAATTACATATTTTTATTAAAAAATAAATAAAATTAAAATAAATATTTAAAAATTCAAGAATTATCTAATCTATAATGTTGGGAATATAAATTATAAATTCGGTACTAAATGCAAATGTGAAGGTGAAATTGACTTTTTCCTTCAAATACAATGCAGGAAGTGCAACTTACCTAGGGGGCCTAGGTAAGTTACTTCCTGCATTTTGCAGGAAGTTGTACTTACTGCAAAATGCAGGAAGTGTGTCAACCGAATATGAGCACTTTTTTCTATTTTCTGAGAAGTACAACTTCCTGCGTAAAGTAGTGTTAACCAAATGAGGCATATATATGGATTAATTTAAATTTTTTGTGAATGAATATAGACTTAATATGAGTGGACATGGGCTGAGTAACTTTAAATCTCGATTGTGTAACACTGAGCAAGGAACAAAAAGATGAATCTAAATTGTATATTTGTTCAAACAAAAATTAGGCAAAAGATGAACACCCTGAAATGTATCAACTTGATATTTTTGTGAGTGAATCTGGGATTAGTATGAGTGAAGCTAAGATAACTAACCTTGAATCTAAGTTGTATAATACAAAAGCAATGAATAGCATTGGTGAATCCAAACTTTATATATGTTCAAATAGAAATTAGAAGGTGAACTCCTAATATGTATTAGTTTGAAATTTGGCTGAGTTAATTTATATCCACTATGAGTAAACTTGAATCCACTATGAATGAATCTCAGTTAGTCACCTAAGGTGCCCAAATTAGTATTATTAATCTTAAAGCTTATACTTTAAAGATTAGTATTATTAATTCGAGCCAAACAACATAAAGAATTCCTATAGTGGCTCACACCCCGATAGTTTTTGTTGACGAAATGACGACACTAGAGGGGGGCTGAATAGTATGTTTACTAATTCGATTAGCCTAAATTTGATTTTAAACATTTTCTTAGATTAGTTTAGGCAATTTGCAATTTAACGATTGGATGCGAAAGCGATAAATGATTAAGCAAGCGAAGCAATCAATCAATCAATGCAAACACAATAATTTATAGTGGTTCGGCCCCAATGCCTACTCCACTACCTAAGCTTCCCGCTTAGGATTTCCAAACTAATTTTACTAGATTAATTTACGTTTCCCTTACACAGATGACTTTTCACCTGAAGAGTCTCACTCTCGACCTAAGGTACTTCCACACCCGGAAGTCTTCGCCTTCTTATCGAGAGCACTCTTCCACCTCAACCCTAAGGGATAACTAAACTAATCCTAGTAAACACTAAGTTCACACAAGTGGCTTTACTCCTTCTACACCAAGGATACTACTTCACCCAATTCAAGACCTAACAACCTAGGTCTTCTTACACGCTTAAATCAAAAATAGTTTAAAGAACAGTTAAAATTAAAAAGGAAAAGAGCTTGAAGTAAAATAATATTATCTACTCTTTTTCAAGCCTTTGGAACCTCCAACTCGCCGAGTGGTGGAGCTCGAGTCAATTTTCGAGTTGAGGCAGCAGAGCTTGCGCTTGAAGAATTTGGCGGAAGAACAGAGCACAATCACTAATCTTTTGGAAGGCTTAATTCTTCCTCTTAATGGCTCAATAAACTCTGTAAGAATGAAGGAAGAAAATTAAATGATGCATATGAGGGTGTATTTATACCCTCGTGAAGAAACAGTTGCTCAATGGATAGAAAACTATCTGTTGCAGACCGCCGGTCGAATGGTCGGTCGATCGACTGGTCGACTAGTCTTTCGACCGCTTCTCTTTTCTCTGTGGTCGATTGACCAACGGGTCGACCACCCAGACGTAAAAACATCGATCCCGATCTTCGGTTGACCCGTTGGTCGACCGACGCGATCTGCGTCTTCGGGTATCAGCAGGTCGGTCGATCGACGGGTTGATCGCCTGAGCTACTGCCCATTTTGGGCTTCCATCGGTCGACCACCCGGTCAACCGAAGTAGCTCTGCTACTTTTTACCTTCATTCGGTCGACCGCCCGGTCAATCGAACCTAGGCTGAGATTGATTTCTTCAGCCTTTTTCTTCCGCGCTTGGTTTTCAGGTTCCGGCTTTCAGCGAGCATAATCGCGGAGAGCTTTCAATGTGATCTTTGAGCTCGTCCGATGCGACTTTGGTGCACTCGTCGATGTTTGAGAAGCTTCCGTGACGAACCCGAGCGTGACGATCAATGTCCTTCCGATTTTCGATTTCTCCGATTTTTCCGATCGAGGATATCGAATGCTAATTGATATGGAATCTGAAAGATATTCTCAATGAAATCATTAGTCTCATGTTTGTTATCATCAAAACCATCAAAATTGAGATTAAGGCTTAGGTTGAAAACCTAAAGCCAACAATCTCCCCATTTACTTATAATTTTCTCCCTAATTATACCGATACTCTTCTCCATATTTCTCCTCCTTTATACCTATACTCTTCTCCCCCTTTTGACCTCAATCAAAAGGGCAAGAAAGGTCAATCTAGTCAAAGGGATGAAACACAATTATTTTTTAGTTGAGACTCTAAGGAGTATTTTTCATGAAACATAAAAATCTCAACCAAAGGGATGGAAAACAAGTAATTTGATATGAAACAAAGACATACATGATAAAAGAATGATGGATACAATTCAACACTCAGTCATGTATGCACTCAAGTATGAATGTATTCATATGTTTTTCATGACATTTTTAGATTTCATTCAAACTTTCAAACTACCAAGATATGGTCATTTAACTCATGTATTAAGTTTGAAGTGAAACTAATGTCATTTGATCTAAATATGAACTTAGCACATTTTCATTTGAAATAAACATGAAAACATGAAGGTGCTAAGTCTCAAGTTTTGCTATCTACTCATGTTTTCTCAAACTTAGGCATCGAGACATTAAACATGAGATAATGTAAGTTTATGAATCAAGTTTGGGCTTAAGATGAAATTTTTAATTCACTTTGTTGACTTAGGTCAACCTATACTTAAACTTTTCAAAAATCAAGATTTCACTACAAAAAAATAGGGTATCACCAACGGACTAAATCTGTTGGTAATAGTCAAAAATCCGTTGGTAATACTATTACCAACGGACTTCTGTTGGCAAAATCCATTGGTGATACCCTGTTAGGTATTACCGACGGATATTACAACATCCGTTGGTAATACCAACGAATAAAAACATCCGTTGGTAATATCAACGGATATTTTTCTGTTGGTATTACCAACGGATTTGTGTTTGTTGGTATTACTCTGTTAGTAATATCAACGAATAGATCCGTTGGTAACATCCATAGTTATTACCAACAGATATACTTTCACTAGTGATATCAATTTATACCCTTTGGTATATCAACATTTATCCATTGGTAATATAATTTCTATACATTTAATCTACATTTTAGTTATCGAATTACACACATATATATCAAATTTTCTAATTATACAACCACTCACATTTTCATAACCAATCATACACATACATATTTAAGAAACCAAACTCAAATTTTCATAACCAACTCATCTACCAAAATACATATATAACCAACTCTTTCAACATATATATGAAAATATTTTGATTAAAATCAACTGTTGGTATACATTAGTCAAAAACTGTTGGTATACATTAGTCAACTCTTTCAACAATATATATATAAAACTAATTGTTGGTATACATTAGTCGAAACTCCTCTAATTATCCAAATTTAGAAATCTCTCGATTCCTTGCATAAATTCATTAGTGGTGCAACCTGGATAAAAACAAACACATAACGTACTTTAAATTAGCTTTTCGTCAAGATAACAATATATTGATGAAGAACAATGATGGTGAACCAAATTGGTCTTTTGAAGAACATAATGTTCATTTTAGCAAGCAAAAGAAAAGCTTACTACTGGAAACCCAGTTAAGTGAAAGGAATCACATAAAATAAGGTCTAATAAGAAATATAAAAGTAAGCCAAGCACAAAACAGAGAGTTAAGTATTTATTACATGTACATGTACATGTAGATAGAACTATGAACACCTATGTACCTTGACAGGTGCCTTTGAAGAGCTGCGATTTTTCTGTCTCACGAATATCTACACCACAAGATAACATGTTAAAAAAATTCAGCAAACAATATTTGCAAAGAGTTATAGGTTTAGAGGATTATGCTTCAATGGCCTAATTAATAAGAAAGTTAACCTTCTCAGCACTATCACTGATTTAGTAACTCCTACTTAGAAATAGAACATGTTCCAGGCATGTCGTCCCATGTTATCAACAAATTATTGTCATAACTCATAAGAAAAAAAATCAAAGGTTTAAGAAAAAAATTATCTTTAACATATGCCAAGGTAACAAAACATGTCAAGGATCTGAATATGCTTCAATTGTTGTCATAACGTACATGAAGTAGTACTGAAAAAAATTATCTTTAATATATGCCAAGGTAACAAAACATGTCCATCTTAAGGTTTAAGAAATTATACTAGCAGTTGCATATGGTCTAATCAGTCCTCCTTCACATACATGCTATCCAAATTAAACATTAATATACTTCACCTTGCATCATCTCAGTCTATTTTGGAGTATATTCAAACAGAAGATATACTCTTACTTAGAGGCAGAATAAGCAAAAGCAATGCCACTAATATATAAAGTTATAAACAAATTCAAGGTATCAGAAAAAGAAAAGGTATCTTAGAGTCAAACTATAATATATATATATATATATATATATATATATATATATATATATATATATATATATATATATATATAGAGAGAGAGAGAGAGAGAGAGAGAGAGAGAGAGAGAGATTGAGATAAATTTTCCAATTCAAAGTAAGATGGTAATAACTTTTGTTTAAGAAAATATACATGGCTTGAGGCTTGAACTAATGAAACCAGACAACTAGAAAGACTTAGAAGTCTGTTTGCCTGAAATTTATATCAATGCTCACATATCAATACCTGCTTTGGTAATACTACATCCTTCAAGTAGGTGATAGATCATAGAACAAACAAATGAATATTTTTTTAATTTACACGCGTACTAATAGGAACTTTAGAATAAAGAATAAAAAAAATTAAGTGGGAACTCTGACAATATTTTTTCATTTCTTGCTGTTAATTTTGATCTCACATCATATGCTGACTAATGTCAGGTACTAGTTTAGATGTGTAGTTTTAACACGATTTTGACTCAATCTATGTCTAATTCATTAAATCAAACACATTTAAGAGTAATCATATATATATATATATATATATACCTTTTCATGTGCAAATGCATGCCAAAGATAAATAGAGGTGTAGTAGAATGACTTGATAAGTTCAATTAATGAGGAAGACAAATGTGCAAAACAAATAAGATGTTGGTTCTTGGTTCCTACCGGAGTTTCAGATCAGTTCAAACCTAATAAAATTGAACCTAATATATGTTATTTTTATCAAATATTTCAAAAGCATAATATTAAAAATGATAAGACATATTTCTAGAAATAGAAATGTATTACTTACTGATGTTCAAAATCAAGTGATTTGAAATTGAAAGATAAAGTTAAATCAAAATTAATTTTGGATGCATTAAACCTGAACTAAACTAAACTTAAAAAATTGGACCAAACAAGAAGTCCTGGTTCAATTGGGTTTCTCACAAATTTTACATGCATGCTGAACAAAGAATCACAATAAAATAAAACTCAATAATGACAGAATGAAGGGTAAAAAAACAAAGGAACTTAAATGAGAATAATTTTGCCGCGAGAGCAAGATACAACTTTTACCATGATTGCTAGTTGCAAAGATCGAATTTTTAGGGCAAATTCAGATCCATAGATCAATAGATGGATATGCACATAAAGACGAAAACAAAGAAAATGATCCAAGCTGACAAGGAACAAGAGACAAACCATGATTATCTACTTCACACCTAGGGAAGATAAGAAAAACTACTCAGGTGATATAAATGGACGCAAAGAAAATACCTATGAATGTCTAGGGAAGATAAAACACCACAAATTAGGAACTATTTGCAAGGCAGTTGTAAGACTAACTATGCAGATGTAAGAAAATTGTATGAACTAATTAAAACCCGATCACTTTACATTCTTCATCAAAATACTCTAAAATAAGAAAAAGTTGGTTGCCACTTGCAAAAGAGCAGCATAACCAGTAGCAGTAGAAACATTTAGCAGAATGGAATAAGACAATTACATGTTTTTTACTTTTGCGAAAGTGTATAGAAGATAGTAATTCCAGAAATCATAGGAAGGCAATACAAGGAAAATTGCAATTAAAACTAGAGATTCCAGTAACATACCTTCAAGCGATTTTTTGAACAATATGATTCTAAATATTTGTAAGCCGATCAATTATGTCTCTAAATGTTGGTCTGTCAGCAGGGTTTTCACTCCAGCAATGTTCAATTAGCCTATGAGAAAAAAACATGTATGCTATAGTAAAGTGATATATGTGTATATATAACTACAGAAAAATGATATAGTAATGAACATTCTTTCTTCCATACACATACATGGAGAACCCTTTGCATTCATATCCTCGTTACAACTATGAGGCTGTTCCATAAAGGGCATAAAGGGAATGTTCTTGTGGTTCTTTCATGGAACTGGAGCATCATGATTAGTACAGCTAACAAGCTAGTTGGCAAAGGAAAAAAACTTGGTTTCACTTCATATTACAAAGGAAGAATCAGCACATACAACAATCAATGGCAACCATAAAGTCATACGTTGGATGGTAGAGATGCATTGAGATGGGTCTGCACTCTGCAGAACCATTACATGGTAGTTGGAGATGACAAAATATATAGGATATTATACTAGGCCTTTTAAATAGAGCAACAACATATAAGAGTTGGAAACTATTTATATATCTCTAATGCCAAAAGAGTTAGCTATTTATTCTTACTATATAGTAGCAACCATACTAAAATGTTGAATAAATACCTTTGATTCATGCTAAGCCCTTGAATACAGATGTACTCAATTAAGAGGACTATGTGGAGAACCACTTCAAAAACACCTTAATGAAGAACTGATTTTTTTTGTACAGTAGGACAGTTGTCCAAGAATAACAGACGTATTAATTGCATCAGTCATTAGGGCCCATCTTTTCCTCTTCGAGAATACCTTAACTACTAACAATTGAAAATTTTTATAGAGTAGAACAGTTGTCCAAGAATAACAAAATATGAAAATTTTTATAGAGTAGAATAGTTGTCCAAGAATAACACTTGGGTGTTGCTTATGCTATCTAGAACTGAGTTGTAGCATTACTTCTACTGCAAAATTCTCTAAAACTTGTAATGGATCTTCAGAACCATTACATGGTACAATTTTATTTGCTGTTCTGATGGAGAAAAGGGGAAAAAATAGCACTTGCATGTGAGACCTTGTTAGACTTGAAAAAAAAACATACTCCTACATTGTTTGTACTTTGTGTAATAGTAAATTATGTTATAATTAACTTAGTAAGTTTATGATCACACAAAATTCATATCTTGTCGTGTCTTGCGCTGACTTGCTTTATGACCCATTTAAATGTCAAGGTATATATATGCAACCATTCCTCTGCTTCCATATGTGCTTAAGAAGCAATCATTTAGAAGGATACGTTCCCGTTTCATCACTCCTCTCCACCCAAAAATGACCAAATTTTCAGCACACCAAGAACTAAGAATAAAAATTAGAAACTTGGCCGCTGACTTTCTAATCTCACTCAATATTTGCCACCTTAATTTTCTAAATTCGTCTTAAAGGACAACCTCCAACTTACTATGGATAGGTTAAGGTTTGGATAACGATCATCAAAGGGTATGCTCATCCGATGCAGAACCAAACTTAATCTATGTTAAGTATGATTTTGTAGAACCCTATATTATTTCATATCGCTGTAACATTCAACAAATTTATTCAATAGAAATCAAAATTTTGTTTACAACGAATTTACAGAATCAAAATCTGTAGAAATCAAAATCTATTGGCAATTGCTTCTAGAGAGAGAGAGAGAAACCTAGGCGAGCAGAGAAGCAAACCTAGGTGAGCACTGAGCACCAGCGGCTTAAGGTTCATCGTAGAGGCGAGCATTGCTGAGTTAGCTTCGTCGCAGAGGGGAGGCATCGGACATTGCAGAGGTCGGGCATTGCAAAGGTCGGGCGTTGCTGAGTTAAGATTAACGTTGCAGAGTTAAGCTTCGTCGCTGGGAGGTCGGAGGTCGGGTGATTGTAGAGAGCGGAGGTCGGGCGTCGCAGATGGTCGCGAGACAGAGAGAGAGAGAGGATTTTGTCGGCTGGGAGAGTTAGGGCTGAAATAAAATAGCATAAGGAAATAAAATAATCTCATTGGTTGGTAGGCTGAAAAATAGCATAGAGAGAAGGAAAAAAAGAAATAAAAAAAATTGTAGGCTAAATTAGCAACCTAATTTATATCCGTTGGTAAATTCATTGGTAACAACAACAATATAAATCTGTTGGTAATAAATCAGTTGGTGATGCCATGTTTTCTTGTAGTGTTTTAAGTTTATACAAGGTTATATTTTTGACAAATATTTTTGAAACCAATTTGTTTGGACGAAAATTTTTGATACCAATTATTGAATGGTCATTTGAAATGCATGTATCAAGTTTGAACTCAAAATAAATTTAAAAATCAAAGTTCATTTTTCATCCTATATTGATTTCATGTAAACAAATGGATCCTAGCTATCATCCAAAATATCAAAATCATTCCTAGAAATGATTTTACTCATAAAATTGTGTGAATGATATTAGAAATGAAATCAAATGGTGTACATGAGTTTTTATTGAAATTTTTGAAGAAAAACCAAAGTATCGGAAAGATTAGCGTTTCAAGAATGATGATACTTTGTGTTTTGAAATTCAACTTCAAAAATTCATTTAAAATCCGATTCTTGATGAAACTTTTTGAAATTTTTATTGATAAAACTAGATTTTTCAGTGAATGTGTGGTTTCAAGAATCATCTAAAAAAGATTTTTCTATATTTTCCTAGAAATAATTGAAATTCATACCAATTGTAGGTTGAAATGATATTTTTATAATTTTCAGTTATTTTACAACTTGTTCAATTTTCATTCAAACTTTCATGACACCATAATGTGATCATGTAAAGAGTATATGTCAAGTTTGAAATAAAAATTATGTCCTTAAGTCAAGATATCAACTTAGCATGGTTTCATTCAAAACTAAACTAGTTTTTATGAAACTTGCTAAGTTTCAATCTTAACATTTACTCATGATTTTTCAAATTTAACTTATGGATACCTAACATGAGTAAATCTAAATATGTTTCTCAAATATGGATCACAAATGAGACCACTGAGTCAATTGGTTGACTTGGGTCAACTTGGTTCAAAAAGAGGTAAATATGAATTGACCACTATTGTCATTTTATTCATTTCCATATGAATTTTCCAATCTAAATGTATGGAAACATGTCATCCTTATTTCTAAACATGTTTATGAAGATTGGACTTAAAATGAAGTGTCCAAATCGATTTGTTGACTTGGGTCAAACTTTTCAAGCTTAAGTCCTCTAAGGTGAATTAGTTGTCACTTTATTCATCTAGACATGAATTTTCAATCTTAAGCACATAACAACTAATCATTAACACACCTAAACATGTTTATGAAGTCTGGACTTAAAATGAGATGACCAAGTTGATTTATTGACTTGAGTCCAACTTTTCAAGCTTAAGTTCCCTAAAGTGATATATCTAGACATGAATTTTCAAGTTTTAAATATATAGACTCATGTGATATGTGTATCTAAACATGTTTATTAAATTTTTAACTTAAAATGAAATCTCTAAAGAAGAATTTTAACCTAGTTCGATTTCATAAATATCATGATATCATGAAATGAGCTAAGTTATCAAGATTTTTTCTACTCATGAAAATTCAAGATTTTGTCATGCAAAAATAATCATGAGCATAGAGACATCATTTAACATGGATAATTCAAGAATTATATTAAACTTTTGCAAAATCAAATTCATATATTTTTTTTGAAAATTTGCCCAACTTTTCATATCCTTTTTCATTTCATTTTAGATAGCATAGCTTTTCAATTCTTAACTTGCAAGTAGACTTCATTAGTATCATAATGAAATAATATGTTAACTTAGCAAGCTAACTTACTACATAGCAAAGGTTCCATGCAAATTTTCATTAACAATTCAACCTATGCTAGATAGAAAAGATTCATTTTAAATAAGGATATCTTGATATCAAAATGAATCTAAGGAGATCTTAGGATGTGAAACATTTGAGGAATAAGATCTCTAGATATGTTTAACTAGTTTGGACTTAAAAGAATATCTCTAATGGTGAGTGTCAACCTAGAGCAAATTTCATTCAATGAAATTTGCCGAAGTGCTAAAATCCTACCTACTCATGAGAAATCAAGGATTTTATCATGCAAATCTAATCACGAGTATAGAGACATAGTTTAAGGTTAAACATTAAGGTATAACACTAAGATTTTGAATTTATCAAAGTTATACCATATTCATGATAATTTAGCCAAACTAATTCTTTTCTTCCTAATTAGCCTTCCTAAAAACTTATAACTCGCAAGTATACTTTATAAGTAGAATATGAAATCAAATCGACATGCAAGCTATTAAACTAAATAGCGAAGTGAAAAACCAAGTTTCATTTTCAAAATTCAACTTCACTAAATAGCATGGATTCATTTTCATATAAATCTTCATGATAACAAAATAAATCAAGAGATTCAAAATATGAAATTTTGAAAAATAGATCTCCAACCCTTCATATTGATTGAAAACCGAAAGCCACAATTGGCATACGATTTAGAATCGCGAGGTCGCTTAGGTCCATTACAGGCCACTTAGGTCTCCGAGGAGATCGGGAAATCAAAAATCAAAAACGTTTTTGAAATATATTAAGAGCGGGGAAAATCAATCAATTTTAAGCATGTATCATAACTCCAACTTAGATAAAGCAAAGAGATATATGAGATGATACCGGAATAGTTTTGATGTCAACTTTACCTAAGGCATCAAGGTAGCTTGAAGTTGCAACCAAGGAAGGATTCATCATTCAAGTCCATGGTCAACTCCAATACACCACTTCTCATTCATCCTTGTGTGGTAGCTCCCCCTACAAAAGAAGATGAGACTTTTGGTACCCAAATGGCTTTGGGTCCTTGGGGGTGAGTGTCACACCCCAAACCCGGTATGACCGGCCAGGATACGCCACGTACCCCAAAGCCTAACCCAAATCATCAAAACCACAATAACGTGAACAATGGGAGATTTTTTTTTAAAAGAATAGACATGACACCACGAACCAAACCAAACCAAACCAAAACTCAATATGAACACACTGAACAAGTTTATTAAAAATGAGTTCAAATAAATAAACAAGACTCCCCAAATAAAAATAAAGTGCGGAAACCACGACCCGAATCAACGTGACTCAACAACTCAAAGAGACACCAAAATGACTCAGGTATCCTCCTCGATCACGACATGTCACGAGACCCGCTGCCCTGCCGCCACCAACTGCGCTACTGCACCTCGGTACCTCTCTGATCTAACTCAGGTGCTGAAAAATAACATAAATGAGGGGTAAGTCCAACTAGGACTTAGTGAGTAGATCAGTCCTCAATTCACCAAATCAATCATCATGCATATAAAAACACAAAAGCCGATATCAATAACGTAACATCAATGTCAAAAGAAATCAGCAATAATATATCCATATGCATGAAATCAACATTCGTCAACAAGTATAAAATATCTTTAAAAATGACGGAACAAACATCAGTAACTCATCCGCTACCCGAATCATATCCACAACAATAAGTATAATCATCCATCAATAAATATAAACATAACACCTCAATCATATGCATGCAATGCAACACCACAATCATATGCATACTCTCCGAACCAGTCGGTCCTACATAACCACATAGGGTAGGTAGACGGGTGGCCGCCGAACTACCACCCAGCTCAGTGTCATCTCTTTGGGGCATGCCCTCCCCTCACCGGCACTGGCTCTTCCGAGCTGGCCTGTTGGAGCATACGTTCCCCTCACCTGCTCGGGTCTCCGGACTATCTCTTTGGGGTATGATCTCCCCTCAGCAGTCGAACTTTCGGAATAAGGCCAACACTGTCTCTTTGGGGCATACCCTCCCCTCACCAGTGAGGCTTTCGGGAAATGCAACAAGCACATCACAACACCACACACGCAAGTATATAAGTATGAACAATATGTGCTATCAACAAGTAACAAATGGTATCTCAAGTGCATACCTCATCCTCCACCTCCCCCTGTTATACATCACTATCACATACAGGTATATATGTAGAAATAGCGCTCATATATCATGAATGCTCAGCACAAATAAACAATCATAAAATAGAATAATTACACTAAAAGAAAGGAAGCACGTATATCATGAAAATAGTGCAAAAAGAAACTCCAACTGTAAATCAATAAACTGGAACATGATAAAAATAACTCGTCATAGAAATCACTGATCTAGGATAAAATTCACCTCATTAAATACTATATCCATGAATCATCTCAGGTCAAATCATAAAAATATATGAAATATGATTTTTTAATTTGGCATGCAAAACAAGGTCTGATAGCAAAACAGACTTCACCAATGAATCCAGAACATCGATTAGGTGAAAATTCATATATAACTTGAATAGTTTCGCTAACTTTAAGACATCCAAATAATTATTTAGAATAATGAAGTAACTACCTTAATTTATTTAATGATCATAGCCCTCCATCTAATCAGATGCAATCACAGCTCTCCATCTACATGATGTAATCATAGCCTTTCATCTAACCAGATGCAATCGCAACCCTCTCTCTAACCAGATGCAATCACAGCCCTTCATCTAACCTAATGAAATCTCAGCCTTCCATCTAATCAGATAAAATCGCAGCCTTCCATCTATCAGATGAAATCTCAGCCTTACATCTAGCGTGATGCATCCACAGCTTTACATCTATCCTGATGCAATCTCATCCCTCCATCTACATGACGCAACCTAAGCCTTACATCTACACAAGATCTAATCCTAGACCTTCATCTCGGCCAATTAAATCCAACCCTTCATCTCACCCAAAATAATCCAAACCCTCCATTTCATCTCCTCGCCTAATCTCCTCCTCTTCTTCTCCCCTCACCAACCGCCGCCGCCCCTTCCCAGGCCGCCGCCGGGCCGCCAGAGATGCTGGCGTCGGCGCTGACGCTAACGCCTGCCGACGCCCCGCCGCCACTCCGCAGCGGTGGCGGCGCCTCGCGCGATCGCCCTGCCGTGTGGCGCGGCTGCCCGCGCGTGGCAGCGACGCCGCGCCGGGCGCCGCCTCCCCCGCAGAGCCTCATCGGCGCAGCTGACGCCGCGTCGCCTCGCCGGTGCAATTGCCGCCGCGGTGCCTCGCGGGGCGCTGCTGGCCGGCCGACTGCAACAGGAGGTGGGTAGAAGAACGAAGAAGAAAAAGGGAAAAAAATAATATTTAATTCCAAAGAGATAAACCACATGATTCACAAAAAAAAAACGACTGATCCGATATTAAAAAATTCGTCAAAAATCGACGAAAAACCCCAAAACATAAGAACAACGACATGAATCAAGAATTGGAGAAAAGAAGGCCTGAATCCACTCACCGGATGGAGAGAAAATGGAAGGAAAAGACGCGCAGGATCTTCCCCTGATCGACACCGACAAACTCGCGAAAATCTGGCTCCAACGGCTCCTCCTCCTCGACGGCGCCCTCTCTCTCCTCTCCCCTGCCCCGGGTGGTGCGCGGCTTAAAAACCCCTAGCTGCACACCCTAGGGTCTAATTTATAGACACCGATTGGATCCAAATGACCAAAATACCCTTACCTAAGAGATCTGACTTAAACAGCTCATAACTCATCCGATCTAACTCCGATTCGAGATCTGATTTCACCACCAAATCCGCCTCGAGACCCTCTATCACCCTAGCATGCTAAATCACAGAGATAAGACGAATAAAATTTCCCTTAATTTTAATACATTAAATGCTTACTCGGGTCTAATCCCGAAGCTCCCCGCCAATCCGCGCTAACTAGGGTCCACAATCCCCTGCTCAAGAATAAAATATTACTATTAAGATTTTGGGTATTATAGTGAGTTGGCCTAGGAATCCAAAGTGTCTTAACTACACTTGGATTTTTTTTAAATGCAGAATCAAAAATAGCATGACCAAAAATACCACAACAAAAACAATGTCATTTGAATTTTTTTTATTTATGCTATGGACATTAGATCTATCATTTGAATGCTTGACATGTGAGACATGATGAGTATGAACATTCTTAAATGAAACATTCTTATTTTGAACATGAGGTTTAAATGTGGAATGCCTAACATGAGATTTAACATTAGCATGATCATTCTTTTTACTAAAATTCTTAAATGAGGAAATATTTTTCATTTCATTCACTTTCTTGTTTAGGTTTAGAACCTCATTTTTCAAATCAATCATTGAGTTATGTAAAACATGCATTTGAGATTTCAACACGCTATTTTCATTCTTCAATATGTCATTTTTGTTTTTCAAAACCTTAGTGTCAATACTTAAAGTATTATAGTATGGATTGGGGACACTAATTTTTAGCTTCTCATTTTCTAATTTTACATCATGTAATTGAGAGCTAAGATTTGAGTTTTCTTTTCTTCAATTTTTTGTTTTCTTTATCTTTTCTAACAAGCAAGGCATACATGCTTTTATATTCATCCATTAATTCATCATAAAGAAAATCATGAGAACTAGATGAATTAATACTATTATTGTTATTAACATGACTAGAAGAGGTGGAGTGTACCTCATTGTTATTATTCATGAGGTATTCTTTTGAGATGACTTCATAGTCATGAATGGAGGATGCTTCACTTGAGTAGGATGATGTGGAAGCATTTGACTTCCTCTTTGCATTGTTCTTCATGGTAGGGCAATTCTTCCTTACATGTCATTTCTCTTGGCACACATGATAGATCACCTTTCTCTTCCGGCTTTTAGTGCTCCTATAATTGGAGACACTTTGGGCTTCAAAAACCATGTTAGCAATGGAAGGATGATAATTGTCATCACTATCCTCATGAAAAGTTTCTAACTCCTCGATTTTAGCATAATCATATAGCATATTCAAAGTAGCCCAAATATCATATGCCGAAGTACAATGCATGATCTTTTCAAAGATATTATTTTCACAAGAACAATATATGCAATTTATTACCTTAGCATTTAATTCAAACATATTAATTTGTTCTTGTGTCCATGCATCCATGTTTTCATTAGGTTCAATATATTTGATTTTTACCATGTTAAATACACCTAAATCTTGACCCTTTAGAAATGTGTACATCCTAGATTTCCATAGACTAAAGTTAGAGGCATCGAACCTAGGAGGTGTAGACGCTACCGACTCTAGAGCCATTTCGAGATCGAGACAAGATGTAGAAGAGATGGTGAAATCTCAAGCTACGAACCCGCTCTGATACCAATTGTTGACGAAATGGCGACACTATAGGGGGGTGAATAGTGTGTTTACTATTTCAATTAGCCTAAATTCAATTTTAAACGTTTTCTTAGATTAGTTTAGGCAATTTGCAATTTAACGATTGGATGCGGAAGCGATATATGATTAAACAATTGAAACAATCAATGCAAACACAATAATTTATAGAGGTTCGGCCCCAATGCATACTCCACTACCTAAGCACCCCGCTTAGTATTTTCAAACTAGTTTTACTAGATTAATTTATGTTTCCCTTACATAGAGGACTTTTCACTTGAAGAGTCTCACTCTCGACCTAAGGTACTTCCACACCCGGAAGTCTTCGCCTTCTTATCGAGAGCACTCTTCCACCTCAACCCTAAGGGATAACTAAACTAATCCTAGTAAACACTAAGTTCACACAAGTGGCTTTACTCCTTCTACACCAAGGATACTACTTCACCCAATTCAAGACCTAACAACCTAGGTCTTCTTACACGCTTAAATCAAAAATAATTTAAAGAACAGTTAAAATTAAAAAGGAAAAGAGCTTGAAGTAAAACAATATTATCTACTCTTTTTCAAGCCTTTGGAACCTCCAACTCGCCGAGTGGTGGAGCTCGAGTCAATTTTCGAGTTGAGGCAGCAGAGCTTGCGCTTGAAGAATTTGGCGGAAGAACAGAATGCAATCACTAATCTTTTGGAAGGCTTAATTCTTCCTCTTAATGACTCAATAAACTCTGTAAGAATGAAGGAAGAAAATTAAATGATGCATATGAGGGTGTATTTATACCCTCGTGAAGAAACGATTGCTCAATGGATAGAAAACTATCCATTGCAGATCGCCGGTCGAATGGTCGGTCGACCGACTGGTCGATCGGTCTTTCGACCGCTTCTCTTTTCTCTGTGGTCGGTTGACCGATGGGTCGATCGCCCATACACAAAAATATCGATCCTGATCTTCGGTCGACCCATCGATCGAGCGACGTGATCTGCATCTTCGGGTATCAGCATATACCGTACAGGGCCCGAGCACCCCCGGCGTTCGAGTGTGACTCGACCCGCCAGGCCTACATGCCACGAGGCGATTAATGACTCGACCCGCCAGGCCTACACGCGAATAATCTTTCCCTCAGCAATCACTAGTCGAGACTCAAACTCGAGACCCAGGCTCTGATATCAGCTCCCAGGACTCCAACGCTAACCAACGACCCCCAAACCAATTGGTGAAAGAGAAGGGCGCACCTTCATCTTATATCGTATAAGGCCCGAGCGCCCTCGGCGTTCGAGTGTGACTCGGCCCACCAGACCTACACGCCAATAATTTTGTCCACCCGAGCATTTTAAGATCTGATTGTAAGAAACCATCTGATTTGTAATTTTCAATAATACGTAGGGTTCATTCGTTTCGCATAATCTTAAGGTACAGCACTGGACAACACCCATTGTCCCGTGTTCATTTACAAAAATATATCATGGATAGGACAATAATAATGTCTTAGTACAATACACTAGACCCATTTTCTTGTTACGCCAATTTGAAGTAACAAGAGCTTGTTACTTTGGTGCAAGGTTGAAAATGACAACAATAACCTTTTTCATATATATTTTCAGTATATGTAAATTTTTTTTAAGAATATTCGATTTTCCCAAAATGAGTATATTTACATTTAAAGAGAGTATATTTGAATTAAAAGATAATATATTTAGATAAAAAATGTGTATATTTATATACTTAAAAGAATATATTTGGATTAAAAAAAGTATTTTAGATAGAAAATGAGTATATCTATATATTTAAAAAGAATATATTTGGATAAAAAAAAGTATATTTAGACATAAAATATATATATTTGATAGAAATGATATATATATATATATATATAGAAAGTATATTTGGACTCAAAGAGAGCATATTTTGGTAGAAACAATGTATATATGTGTTTAGAGAGTATATTTGGACTCAAAGAGAGTGTATTTTGGTAGAAATAATTATATATGTGTTTAGAGAGAATATTTAAATTAAAAAAGAGTATATTTTGATAAAAACTGAGTATATATTAATATTTAGAGAGAGTATATTTGAATTAACAGATAATTTATTTTGATCTATATATATATATATATATATAATATTTGGATCAAAATTATTCTTTTGTCAAATAAAATACTATGATCATGTATAATAGGTATACTCACTATATTAGCAGGTATATTTAGTATGTGATGCGGTATGATCGCGTTGTCGATGACGCTAGAGTCTTCATGTCATAAATTATTAGTTAGTTAATCTAATTATGATATTATTGTAATAAAACATATTAATTAAATTTATAATTATTATGCTAATTAAGAAAAATATTTAATAATAATAATAATATTATTATGATATTATCTTATATGTTTTATATAATGAAATTAATATGAAATAATGCAAATAATATTTTTATCAAATTATCTTAAGACGATCATACAAAATAAATATAATATAATATTAAAATTGATGTACAATTTTATTTTATGCGAACTAATCTTATTTTGCAAACGGACCGTAGTTTAATTTTATTTGAGATAAAAAATTACCATCCGTGCAAACAAGTGCATATATGCATCTGATCTATTAATAATATATGATAATTATATTCTTATTGCCTTAGTTAGCATTGTGGTTGCTGTTGTTGGATAGATGGACGACGTCGATGACAGATGCATCGCCCCCGCCCTCGCCGAAGATCATCGACACCGGCGTCTCGTCCGAGTGCACCACGTCATGCTGCTGCACCACAAGCACTGACGACACCACGCCGTGGTTCGACGAGGCCAACACGTCGCCAATCGGACCGAGCTCCGGGTGCTCTGCTTGCCGGTCGGCAAGCCCCGCCACCATTGACGTCGGGAAACGCCCCTTCCCCACCATTACCAGGTCGTACTCCCCGCTCCTCCCGAACGTCAGCACTGCTTCTATCACGTTCCCCACTTCCTTCTCCTCGTACCTCGCCGCCGTTGACCCTTCCGTCCTCCTCCGGAACGCCTCCACCACCGCCTCGTCCCTCTCCTGTTATATTAAGAAGCATAAATTAACTCCTCTGCCAGTGTATGTTTTGCTTGCATCTAGTGAGTAAAAAAGGTGATTTAGAGAAGGCTTACGTTTTCTCGCTCGCGATCCATGACGGCGGTGGAGAATGTGTAGCTCTGCTCCGTACTCTTCAATGGCGACGGCCGCAGGGTGACGTTTTGCCGGCTGTCATCGATTCCATTCTTGGACATGATCAATTTCACCACTGTCACACGAATGCCAGGGTGCTCCGCCATCCTGCTCGCCAGCTCCACAGCCTCCCGGTCGTCGGGCCCGCCGAAGAAGAGAACGCAGACCTGCCGCGCCACATTGGACGGTCCCACCTGCTCCCCCTCGCCGAAACCACGATCGACGAGGACGGCCACAGAGCAGGGGGACTCCCTCAGCACGCGCTGGTTCACTGATCGCCACCCATGGCCTACGTTCTCAATGTTGGTTGCGCCGCAACCTTCATCTCCTCGGCTGCGATGCTGGCGCTTGTGAAAGGGGACGATGAGGAGGGCGACGCGCTTGTCCTCGGCAACGTTGCAGATGTCTTCGTGCATGGTGCTCAGGGCGGAGATGGCGGCCATGGAGCGGACAGAGACGCGACCGAGCTGGCCGTAGGCGTCGAAGGCGAGGGCGACTGGGTCACGGGGTTGCTGGCGGCGGAGGAGGGGGTTGAGGAAGGGAAGGCCGTTGCGGCGATTGCGGCGGGCCATGACGATGGAGGAGGAGCGCTCGGTGAGCTCGAGGAGGTGAAGTACGTAGAGCTTGAGGGGGGAGGAGGGGCCGCGGATGGCCTCTATGAGGGCGATGAGGGAAGGGGCGTCGCGGGGTCCGTGGGCGCAGGCGAGGACGCGGAGCACCTTCGGGTCGGAGGCGGAAGAGGGCGGCGGGGAGGAGGAGAAGGAGCGGTGGAGGCGGCGGCGGTCACTGGCGCGGGCGGGCTTGTAGATGGCCATGACGGTGGGGGTTGTAACGAAGGTGGTGAAGAGCGCCATGAGCACCAGGATGGCGAATGTCTCGTCGTTGAGAACCTGCATGCCATGTCATCACAAAACGACAACGAGTAGGAAATAACTGCTATGGAGCAGCTATGGAGCCGGGCTCCACACATGACACACAAATCTCAAGCAACTTAAAAATTGATTTGAGATGTGTGTTTACAAGTAGAGATCATGAATCCAATCTTGGAATTGATTAATCTAATATTAGTATGATACATATAGTTATGCTTTTGATTGGCATGATAGTTGTATTCCTCCCTTTGTCCAGTATTATCCAAATTCAAACTTATTTGCTGCCACTCAACAAGACATCCTGTTGTAGCACCGTTGATGACAATATACTAAAAATTTAGAATTTAATTTTTAATATATAATCATTTATTATAATTTTCTAGATATCGATCCACAACAAATAATTTCCTTCACTAATTTATAATAGTTTAATTAAACTTCTCAATATCTACACTAGGGTCATGTTTGCTTTGCATCATATGATTTGAATGAGATTTGATTTAAGGTGGATAAGAATGGGATAAAAATTCAAGATGATTTTTTGAAATCATATTTTATATTTATTTTGGCATAGGATAAGAAACATGTATAAGATATGAAAATTTATATCATGTGGATTTGGACCTTAAATTCATCTTCTCTCTAAGATTTTTCAAATCGAGTCAATAATAATTTTGGATCAAAATAAATTCATTCAATATTCGACCTAATTTTTATCCATTATTACAGTAAACCATGGATAAAATATAATCTACCTCCTTAATTGATCGAAGCAAACGAGGCTTAGTTGTTTTAACCTTAAAATTGAAAACCGTGACTCAGGCGACTGTGGAAAGTGACGTGAATGCTCCCTTTTAATTTACAACTTATATGTTTATCTATAAAACATTAACTCCAAGTTGACCTTGATTCAACGTCCACGACTAGTTTTGGCTTCACGGGAACAAGAAGGCTTGCTTTGGCCTCACGAGAACAGAAGGTTTCCTCTTCTTTTCTATTAAAGTGCAATATGTCCCAAATTCAATGAATCAATCACAAAATTAATCTGCACCGCACACATAATTTTTCTAAATCCTGCTATCCGGAGAGAATATTGAATAAAATACAGATTGTTTAATTGTTCATTAATTTCCTTGAATTTGCTCAATTAACTAAGACTTTTTTTTTTTCAATTTGCTCAATTAACTAAGACTTGTGCAATCATACTATGAACTGAAAGAAAGGCATTAATTTTTGAATACGTACTGAGAATAAATAAGAATATAATATTATTACGTACCTTTCTTTCCTTGCCGATGTTGAGAACGATGAGCTCGACGAGGCCCTTGGTGTTCATCAGCACCCCGAGCGCCACCGCGTCCCTCACTGCCATCCTGCACGCCACCGCCACCACGAACGTCCCTACTATCTTCCCGGTGCAGGCCGTGCATATCACCAGCGCCAGAAGCCCCCACGACCTGCCCCCTTTAATGCTCGCCACGTTCGTCTTCAAGCCGCTCGACGCGAAGTAGAGCGGCAGCAGCAGCCCCGTGACGAAGTCTTCGATCCGCTCGATCAGCCGCCCGGCGAACTCCCCCTCCTTCGGCACCATCAGCCCGAATACGAAGGCTCCGAAGATGGCGTGGATGCCGATGAAATCCGTGAAGAATCCCGAGACGAGAACGCCGACGAGGGTCAGCGCGATCCACACCTCGCTCTCCGCCCTCTTGGCGACCCATGCCATTGCCGGCCGCACGGCTAGCATCTGCACCGCCACGAACGCTGCCCCGCTGAGGAGGACCCAGAGCGACACCAGCGTGCTGTGGTGGCTGCCCTCACCGGTACTGCCGGAGAGCGCGACGGCAAGGGCGAGGAGCACCCACGCGGCGACGTCGTTGAAGGCGGCGGCCGCCATAGCGGTCTCGCCGACGGGGGCGGTGAGGAGCTTGAGCTCGGCGAGAATGCGGGCGAGAACGGGGAAGGCGGTGATGGAGAGGGAGACGCCCATGAAGACGAGGAAGGGGGCGTATCCGGACTCGTCAGCGCCGGGGACGGCGCTGCGGAGGACAAAGGCGACGCCGATGCCGCAGGCGAAGGGGAGGGAGATGCCAGCGGCGGCGATGGCGAAGGCGCGGCGGCCGCTGCGGAGGATGGACCGGAGGTCGAGCTCGAGGCCGACGAGGAAGAGGAAGAAGAGGAGGCCGATGCTGGCCACTGTATCGAGGATGGGCGTGCTCCATGAGGGGAAGATGGTGTGAAGGTACGACTTGTTGCGGCCGAGCGCCGACGGCCCCAAAAATATCCCACCCTTTGAATATAATTAATCAAACAATACAAATGAGTAATTAAGCAGATATGAAAGAAAACATATTGAGAGGTTAATTGATTAATTAAAGGAAGTGATGTTTACGACAATCTCGGCGATGACATTGGGCTGGCGGAGGGGTTTGAGGAGGAAGGAGAGGGAGCGGCTGAGGAGGAGGACGAGGGTGGTTTGGACGATGAGAAGGGGGAAGGCGAAGTGGAGGGGGTTGTCGCCTTGCCACACTCCGTTGGAGGACGTCTTTACGGAGGTAATATTCACAGCCATGTCTGAGACAGCAGTTGAGTAGCTGCTTCAAAGCCACCGTTGGGCCTTATAAAGATATATATCAGTGTCCCGACATGGCGTTGAATCATCTTGGCCACCGGATTCAATTTGAACGGTCCAGAATGGATTCATCCATCCAGATTTATATTTATTGAATTTTACTCACTTGCCTGATTCTTCAGCAAGTTATTTTATATATTTACTCAAAATAAAATATTTGACAATGTTAGATTATTTTTAGAAAAGGTAGATTTTTGAAAAATAATGTAGATTACTTTTGTTAGATTATTTAGTAATGCACCAAATACTATTTATTAGTTTTCAAATTGTAATTTTCAATTGAACTCACGTATTTAAGCCAAATCCTCTGCTTAATTAATGAACAAGAAAGCACAACATTAACAAAAAAGAAGAAGAAGTAAATACAAGTTGACGCTACATTCGTGAGAAAATAAGTGAGATTTCTTTCTTAAATCTTAAATATATGGCCGAGGAAATAAGAAAATGATATTATCACAAACTCAGGTCATCTATAGGTTAAAAAATAATCTTATACGGGAGTTTGAGCCTAGATTCCTGAGAATATGAGTTTTTTTAAAAAACAAAGACAGAAAGAATATGAGTTTTCTTTCTCAAATAGATAATCAAGAATTAATATAAGAAAATAATATTATAACAAACTTGGGTCACCCGTAGATTGAATTATTTTCTTTTCAAGAGCGCACATAATTTTCTCCTTTTTTGTGTTCTTGCATCAAGTCGGGGTGATGCGGTCTGGCGCATCTTGGTCAGGTGCGATTTCGGAGAGGACTTGCAAAATACACTTTGACGCACAAGTAAGTTTGAGCTCCAAGTGAGATTGGAATCTGTTTGTACGTAGGGAGCATCGTGTCTGTATATAATGCAGGATGAAGGGTGTATGATGAAGATGTCGTCCAGTAATCTCGTAGAGGTATTTCTCAGAATAGGTCGATGATGATCCCGAAGATGTCAGGCTCGTAATTATCGAATCCCTCGTAATTAATTGAGGACGCAAGTATCATTGTATGGTCGGGTGGAGCCCCTGGGCTGAGCTGTCTAGCTTGACTTTAGTCTGGTTCAAGAACGTGGGCGCTTCTGGGTCTAATCCGGTCGAGCCCAAAGTGCTAGTCCAGCTCGGATCACTACTATCATATATTTGATCTATCATGGTGCCTAAGGGAATGGGCCGAGGAGGTTGTTGATCCACTTGTGGAACGACCAGCTAACTTCTGAGCTGTGCAGTGGCCAGGGATGTTATAAGACATCGGAGAATCTTTGACACTTGTCGCACCTTTTGACATATATACTACAGTCTATTTTCATGGTTGGCTAGAAATATCAGGCCTGAAGGATCTTAGCTGCTAAGGATCTTCCTCTGATGTGATTACCATAGATGTTGTCGTGTACTTCTGCAATCACGGTGTTTGTTTGAGGTCAGCTAATACATTTGAGCAATGGTCGAGCATATCCTCTTTTGTAAAGCTGATCGTTGAGAAGGGTGTAGTAACTTGCCATCCTTTTGAATTTATTTGGTTTGGAGGTGTGCTTCAGTATCTCTCTATCTCTCATCGTCTGAAGTAGATTATGAACAGTGTTCTCCAGTTGGTATTTTGTTTGATTGCTTGGACTTCAGCCGAGGTGTCGATCGGTTGTATGCTCGACTGGCCGAGAACTTGTTATATGATTGATATGTTGTTTTGAGGTTTTGAGGTTGTATGACTAACCTATTGTATGACCGACTTGTTGTAAGAATCACACAATTGTTGAAGTTAGTGATTAAAAAATATACTAGCTAGAAGTACCTTTCGAGTGAAGGGTCTCATGCTTGACAGTTGTTGTTGACTTGTCATGCGACAAGTTGTGAGTCACTTTTCACAATTATATTTTGGGCTTTCACGTCCAGGGCGAGCTTCAACCCGACGACTAGAGCTTCGTACTCCGTCTGATTATTGTTGACTTTAAATTGGAATTGGAGGGACTGCTCTTGAGATGGATGTTCAAATATCTATACTTAAGGATGTCAACGGGGAGGGACGGGTACAGGGGTGCCTACCCACTACTCGCCTCGAAATAAACGGGTACCCGCTACCCGTTTATTCCCCGCGGGTATAAAAAATGGATACCCATTTAATTATCCGCAGGTATTGGCGGGTACCCATGACACTTTAAAAAAAATATAGATTATAATATTTTATCAACACTTTAACTCTAAAAGTATTTTGATAACAACTTCAAAGTATAACAATTTTATTTTGATAAACACAAAATTTTGATAACAACGTCATCATAAGGTTTCAAAATATAAAGTATATGAGTATTGAATTAGGTTAGGATTTTTTTAGTATATGTACCGAGGGTGATATTGTAATTTAGTAATTTTCACGGGTAACGAGTACCCGCGGGTACGAGTACTCTTTTCACTTTTAATCAATTTAACAACCTATATTGATTTCTCTTAAGATGGATGCTTTGACAAGTAACTAAGCACAATCAATAATTAAGTAAACAAATATAGAGCAATGCAAACACACAATAGGTATAGTGGTTCGGCCAACCCGCCTACTCCACTACCTTGGCTCCTCATCAAGAATTTCTAAACTCAATACTTTATAGAAGTAATATTTTCCTAAGAATACAATAAGGACTCAAATCACAACCCTTTGAGAAAGCCCCAACAACTATTCTTCTAGCAAAACAAAACCCTATAATCAACCTAAGGTGTTTCACAAGCATACCCTACAAGCTACTTTGAGAATTCGAATAAAACAACTTAAGAAAACAAGTTTAAAGGAGCATGAAATGTAAATCAAATTTGTAGAGCTCCTTTCTTAGCCTTCAATCTCTTCAACGCCTCAAGATGAAAGGAAGAATCACCTTGTGAGGGTTGATCTGTGAAGATCACTTTTAGAGAGATTAAGATTTGAGAACTAGGGCTTGCAAATCAATCTTGAAGGCTTGAACACTTGAAATTTAACTCAATGAAATAGTGAACTAGGTAGGTGAAGGAGTAATGGCTTGTATTTATAAGTCATGGGGTGAGAGGCTTGTAACAGTCGTTGCAACATATATATTTTTGTCCGTTGGGGCTCGTTGGTCGATCACCCAGTCGATGGGTCAATCAACTGAATGTGCGACCGATCATCGATCAAAAAGCTCATTGACATCAATAAAAAAGATCAAGAATGCAAGGTAGTATTGATGAGTTTCATCAAATACAATTAAATTACATAGATCAACAAATGAGAAACAAAAGTTACTAAACAATCATTCAAGAGTTGTTGAGAAAGCTCATTGCTGAGAAAGCCCTTTCCACACTTGTTATCGCCACTGCCTAGGGGTGAGCACGGGTCGGGACACCCCAGTCGTCCTGGTCCGGCCCAACCCGAAAATTCAAGAAAAATCCCGTCCCGATTCAAAGTCGGGACGAGACCGAGATAAATATGTTCATCCCGATTAAAAACCGAGACGACATAAAAAACCGGGATTGTCCCTTCTGCCCCGGTTTATGGTAGGGCTGAGCATCGAGCGGGTCGGGTCAATACCCGACCCGACCTGATCGGGTATTGACCCGAATTTTTTTTAAAAAATATACCCGACCCGACCCGATTTTTCAATCGGGGCCCGACTCGATTTTTCAATCGAGGCCCGACCCGAATAACCCAAAAAAATCGGGCCACGACCCGTTTAACCCGAAAATATCATCCCTTCAATACATATCCTAAATTTCTAATCAAATATCAACAAATTATTCAACAAATAAATCCACAAATTAATAAAAAAAAATCAAAAAATTATTACATGTTGTCTGTTGACTATCGGATCAGAGTGTCGGCCTGTCGGGGATAGTCGGATACCCGGACAGGCGTCGGGCAAACATTGAGGAGTAAGGGGAGGATCGCCGCCTCGCCGGGCAGTCGGGGACGAGCGTCTGGCAGCGCCGCTGGAGAGGAGGAGGCGAGGAGGCCAGGAAGACGCCGAACGTTAGCTCAATGTTGCCGGAGGAGGATGCAGGCGTTGGCGACTCAGCGGGAGGAGGAGGAGGAGGATGCAAGCGTCGTGTCGGCGATTCATCGGCGAGATAGGCGTCGCAATTGGGAGTCGGGATCGGGGATTCTTAGGAGTTAGGGCAGAGAAATGGGGGGCGGGTGAAGTGGGGCGGGCGGGTAAAAAAATGTAATATAAAAAATAAGGCGGGTCAGGTTAAACGGGGTTTTCACCCGAACCCGACCCGAAATGAATTTTTGAGTCGGTTTTTTGAGTTTTTTCGGGTCGGATCGGATTTTGCTCGGCCCTAGTTTATAGTATAAGTAATATTAATTTTTTGAAATGTCGTAATACAATGATATATTGATTACTTAATGTAGATATTATTTTTATTTTGTAGAAAAAAATAATATTAAAAAATTCAGGACATCCTGGTCCCGTCCCAAAAAATTTGGGATGGGACAAAATCGGGATGCTTCATGTTTAGGACCAGGATCAGAATGCATATTTGTGTTTCGACTCAAAATCAGGATGGGATCGGGACATACCAAATCTCAGCCCGTTCCAACCCGAACTCACCCCTACCATTGCCACGAGAAGAGTGAAAGCTGGCATCTAAGGCTGCAATATTAGTAACCTTTGATTATTTTTTTTGAAAAACAATGGGGGACAAAATATCCCCCATTTACAAACATGTATATGCCCCCGTGTGATGGACCATAAAAATCATTTTTTTGCGAAAGAGACTTGAGAAAACATGCAATTTTCTAAAGGAATTTTAACATATGGAATAGAACAAATTCCTAATTTTATTTTCAAATTTGTAAAGCTTTCCTCATTTTGATTTTGTGAATATATCTGCAAGTTGTTTATCGGTAGGCACAAATTTCACGAAAATATTCTTTTTAGCTACATTAACTCTTAGAAAATGATGCACTAGATCTATGTGCTTGATCCTAGAGTGTAATACCAGATTTTTAGTTAAGTTAATGACACTAGTGTTATCACAATGAATGAATATACATGAATAGTTAAGCCTATAATCCATGTGGGTTTGTTTCATTCAAAGGATTTGTGCACAACAACTAGCCGTGACGATGTACTCCGCTTCGATAGTTGAAAGTGCAACCGAGTTTTATTTCTTGAAAAACCAAGAAACTAGACTCATCCCTAGGAATTGACAACACCCACTAATGCTTTTTCTATCTATTTTACATCCGGCAATATCGGCATCGAAAAAACCAATCAATTCAAAAGATGCATCATATCATTAGGGTACCATAATCCTAAGTCAATCGTACCCTTAAGATATCTCAATACGCGTTTGGTCGTACTCACGTGAGACATCTTTGGGCAAGAGTGAAACCTAACACATTGACATACACTAAACATGATATCCGGTCTACTTGTGGTTAAGTAAAGAATGCTATCAATCATACCTCGGTAGTATTTTTCATCTACCTTGACATCATATTCATCTTTATCAATCTTAATGGATGTGCTGATTGGGGTTGAAGCAATCTTGGTCTCATTCATCCCGAATCTTTTAATGAGCTCTTTGGTGTATTTTGCTTGATTGATGAAGATCTCTTTGTTGGTTTGCTTAATTTGAAGTCCAAGCATGAAGGAGAGCTCTCTTATCATGCTCATCTCAAACTCCTCTTGCATGCACTTTGGAAATCACTCACACAGTATTTCATTAGTAGCACCAAAAAATAATATTATCCACATATATTTGTACAAGTAGGATGTCATTTTTATCATGTTTAATAAAAAGAGAAACATCAACTTTTCCAATATTAAAACATTGTTAAAGCAAAAAGTTAGAAAACCTTTCATACTAAATCATACAAAACCTTTTTCAATTTGTAAACATGATTAATAAACTCAAAATTTTTAAAATCGGACGGTTGTTCAACATAAACTTCTTCCATGATAAATCCATTTAAAAATGCACTTGTAACATCCATTTGAAAAAGTTTAAAGCATTTAAAACTTGCATAAGCTAAAAATATGCAAATGACTTCTAATTTAGCTACGGGAGCATAAGTCTCATTGTAATCTATATCCTCTTCTTGGTTGTAACCTTGTGCTACTAACCTAGCTTTGTTTTTAATTACTAAGCCATCTTCATCTAACTTATTTCTATAAACCCACTTAGTTTCAATTATGGTTTGTTCACTAGGCCTAGGTACTAAATCTCAAACGGTAGACTTTTAGAAGAGGAGGTAGAGCTTCTTCTTCAACTTGAGGTTGGGATGATGAGGTGAAGGTTCTTCATCATGAGGTGTCTCATTCAAATCATCTTCAACCTCTTTATCATGAAGAAATCAAATGTTTCATTTTTATTAGCTAGAAAAAAAACCCATGAATAATCATCAACTAATACATAACAATATAGCCTGCCAACTAAGCTAGCAACATCACAAGGACCAAAGATATCAATGTGCACAAGTTCAAGTATTCTAGATGTGTTGACTTGATTTATGCTATGAAAGGATGACTTAACTTATTTACCATATTGACATGCATCACAAAGTCTATCATTTTCAAATTTTACCTTGGGTATTCCTTTAACTAAATCCTTTTTAGTTATTTATTGGATGAATCTCATGCTAGCATGTCCTAGCCTTCTATGTCATAACCAATAATCATTTTCCACTACAACTAAGCATCGAATATGTGGATTAGGCAATATATTTAAGCACAAAGTGTAAACATTTTCATGCATATTTCTAATAAATATTATATCATTTGATGGTGCATTTCTAATTATGCATTTAGATGCTTCAAAAACAACTAGATAATCATTATCACATAATTGAGATATACTAGTTAAATTATGCTTTAACTCATCAATTAATAAAACATTTTTAATACATGGGTAAGATAGTATACCTATATCACCAATGCCAACAATCTTACCTTTGGCATTGTCTCCAAAGGTCACATATCCAACATCCTTACTTGATAGGGTTGCAAATAAGTTGATGACACCCGTCATGTGCTTCGAGCAATCGCTATCTAAGATTCAAATGCTTCTATTTTGCTTGAGGATGGTTCTCCATCTACAAATGAAGAAGAGACAACTTTAGGTACCCAAACCTTCTTGGGCCATTGAGTGTTAGTCATCTTAGGAACCCAAGTGAATCTAGCTAGCATGGGGTTCCTTTTTAGTGCACAACCTCTAACCATGTGCCAAAAAGTTCCACAACAAAATCAATACCCATTAAATTTCTTAGAGCTATGAGTATGAGCATGGAAATGAGCTTGATCATGAGTGTGTGGTGCCTTTCTAACATGATTAACCTTATGCATGGCATTTTGTAAGCTTATCATTTTTTCATTTAGCATGCATAATTCCTTTTTTTAAACTAAGCATGCTATCATTCAAATACTCTATTTGTAAGCTCAAAAACTTGTTTTCATTTTCCAATTTTTCATTTTTATTTTTAAAATCATTTTTAATTTTCTCAAAGGTAAGCTTCTCATCCTTAAGACTTGCTACTTTTTTCTTTAAAGCATTGTATGAAAGTAATTGGCTATCATTTTCTTCTTCTATGGATTTGTTGTCCTTTTTATGTTTTTTAAATTTTTTTCTAATGGCGTTAAATTCATCACGCATTTGATCAAACTCTTGTTCTAATTCTTCTTGCATAAATGAAAGTTTGCCAAAAGTAAACTTTACATCATTTTCATTTTCCATAAGGCAAAGTTTTGCCTTCTCACTCTTGGTGTCCTCCTCACTTGATGAGGATTTACTTTCATCCCATGAAGCCATCATGAACTTCTTCTTCTTTTTGGTATTGTCCCTTTTGTAAGGAGCGGAGGTAGAAGTCATCTTGAGTTGTGGACAATCCTTCCTTAGGTGCCCCGGCTTGTTGCAATGGTAGCAAGTGTAACCTCATTTGCCTCTCCTCAAGCCACCCCTTATGAATCTCATGATCCTTCTTGCCATCATCGCCATCTCTTCTTGATCATCAAAATCTTCTTCGGATGATGAGGGTTCTTCAACTCAGTGTGATGCTTTTAAGGCAATGCTCTTTCTTTTGCGGTCATCTTCATTCTTGTGTGCCCTCATGTGGATCTCAAGAGTCATAAGAGATACAATGAGTTCGGTGATTTTAATGGTTGTCAAATCTTTGCTTCCATGATGGCAATCACATAATACGTATAGTGGTTCGGCAATCCCGTCTTCTCCACTACCTTGGTTTCTCACCAAGGATTTCTAAACTCAACCCTTTATAAAAGTAATATTTTCCTAAGAATATAATGAGGACTCAAATCTCAAACCTTTGAGAAAGCCTCAACAACTATTCTTCTAGCAAAACAAAACCCTATAATCAACCTAAGGTGTTTCACAAACACACCCTACAAGCTACTTTGAGAATTCGAATAAAACAACTTACGAAAACAAGTTTAAAGGAGCATGAAATATAAATCAAACTTGTAGAGATCCTTTCCTAGTCTTCAATCTCTTCAACACCTCAAGATGAAAGGAAGAATCACCTTGTGAGGGTTAAACCGTGAAGACCACTTCTAGAGAGTTTGCGAGTTGAGAACTAGGACTTGCAAATCAATCTTGAAGGCTTGAACACTTGAAATTTAACTCATTGGAATAGTGAACCAGGTAGGTGAAGGAGTAATGACTTGTATTTATAAGCCATGGGGTGAGAGGCTTGTAACAGCCATTGCAACTGATATATTTTTATATGTTGGCGCCCGTCGATCGATCACCCGGTCGATAGGTCAGTTCACTGAACGTGCGATCGATCATCGACCGGAAGCCCTCTTGGGTTTTGGCTCACACATGGTCGATGGACCGACCTATCAACCAGACATCCGATCGAAATGCCATTTCAGCCTAGTTTTGCTGATTTTTATACTTGGTTTTCGTTTTCGGGTCTAGTCTTGTATTTTGACTTGGAATATAGTATAAATAGGTTTGGTTAATATCCTATGGGCATATTAAAATCATATATAATCCTAAACCTAGGTTAAGACTCGATAGTCATTAGAGCCATTTTTGCTCGATTCTTTGCGATTTTCTCTACGAACTTCGTAGGCATATCGTTCTATCAATCTAAACTCAAAACTCAACAAATGAGTTAGATACATATTTGTTATCATCAAAATAGAGAGTGAGGCATAAGTTGAACCCTTGGGCCAACATCCTTGGCTATTTTCTAGGATGATGCCAGCTCTGCTTCCTTTTTCGTTGGAGGCGTTGTCTATGAACAACGCCCACGTTTCGACCTGGTTCGAGATGCCTCCTTGTTTTGTGAATTCGACGATGAAGTCTTCTAGGAAAAAGACCACTTGGTCACAAAGGTTACTAATTCTCTTCCCATTGACTCGGGATCCTTCGCCGAACACATCATGGCGGCATGCCTTCCACCCAAATTCATGCTGCCCACCATGCTAAAGTCTTACGATGATATGGGAGATCTGACTACACACCTGATGATGTTCAGGTCCATGATTCTCCTCAACAGAATGATTGACCTCGTCCTTTGCAGAGCTTTCCTAACTTTCCTAGAAAAGGTAGCACTATTGTGGTTCTCCTCCCTTCCATCGAGATCCATACACTCATTCATAGAACTCTCCTGCGCCTCCACCAGCCAACTCTCCTCATCCCAGATCTACTCCAAAACTAAGGACACCCTCCACTACATCAAGCAAGGGCAACATGAGCCTTTAAGGGATTATATACAGATATTCCAGGCCATGACCGCAGAGATCCCGAATCTCGACCCCCCCTCGAGTCGAACTCTATTCTATCAAACACTAGTTGAAGCCAGGATACTTCACATACTAGATTGCTCTAGCAAAGCCGAGAGACATGACCGAGTTTCAAGAGAATGTTGCAAGTTACATAGAGATGGATGAGCTCCGTGAGGCCAGAAAGGCCGACAGGAAGAATCTCAAAGATACTACCGAAGATAAGAAATCCAAGAAAATGGACAAAAAGAGCAAAGATCGAAATCGCCTTGAGTGAGAAAACGACAAGAGGGCAAGGTCACCACCCCGCCCGAATGCCCGGTACGAGAAGCACACTCCATTTTACACAAAGAAGGAAACCATCCTTCTTGAGATCTACGACTTGAAACTCCTTAAGCATCGTGTCAATGTCGGGAAGCAGAAACTACCACCCAATGTTGACATGAGCAAAAAATGTGCTTTCCACGATACCTACGAGCATACCACAAAAGACCGTGTAGTGCTCGGAGACCAACTCAAGAACTTGGTTCACGCAGGACGCCTCGACCGATACATCCACCGCGGAAGAGAACATGGTCAGAGCAGGAGTCGAGACCACTAATGTCGAAGTCGAAGCCGGGCACCTTTGAACCACCATGGAGGCCAAAGGAACGACGACCGGGCCAACCGCTAATGAAACAATGTCTGAGGAATCATTGACTACATCGCCAGCAGATTCGCGGGAGGAGGTGAATTGAGCTCGGCCAGAACCGAGCAATCATGGTGATCGACAACACCGCCAGCACACACGGGGCCATCTCTAAAACCCTGATAATATCGTTTTATAAATCCAATTTCTAGGGAATTGACAAAAACCTACACCACCCAGTCGTGATTTTTGTGATCGTGTGAAACTTCATCATTAAGGAAGTCCCGGTGGATTAAGGCAGTTCAGCCGATATCCTCTATCACTCTACATTTGCAAAATGTAACTAACTGAAGCTTCACTCTCACCCAGCAAGGGAGACTTGGTGGGCTTTTCAGGAGAAAGAGTCAATGCCCGAGGGTCCATATGATTAAGGACAACTTTCAATTCCCAACCAAAGGCAAAGATGATCAACGTGCATTACCTAGTCATCGACAACCACAGACCCTACCACATGATCCTGGGGTGACCTTCCTTAAATAGTTTGACAGAGCTGTCGTATCGACCCCCCACCTAGCATTGAAGTTTCCCATTTTAGAAACGGAAGTAAGCGTACTCAACGCCGACCAAAAAGAAGCTCGTAGATATTACAATGAATGCCTTAGACAAAGGGTGACTGGAGCAAAGATGGAGTCAAACACTCTGCCTCATCAGACGATCTTAATGCCCACGGGCAAACAACGTGCGGGAACCCTCGAGCTAAACCCAAGCGGAGGCACGCAAAAATGCCCTTGACTCGACTTAACTTGAAAACCGAGCACCCCTCGGAGTAAAGACGTCAACCCAAGCCCTATTAAGCTTGAAACGGACCTTAGACACTCGTTGGTCTCTCTCTCTCTCTCTCTCTCTCTCTCTCTCTCTCTCTCTCTCTCTCTCTCTCTCTCTCTCTCTCTCTCTCTCTCTCTCTCTCTCGCCTTAATAGGTAAAGTTGCGCTCGAATTAGGCAACCTTTTGGCATTAATAAAGATAGTGTCTTTCACAATTTTGTGTGAGTGCCTAGGGATTCCATATATGGCCATCTCGTCGTTTGAGCGAATGTCCTACAACTCAAAACAAGAACGCACGGTCCTGCCTTACTCTCCTCGGCTAGCCCGACTTGACTCCCCGAGCGTGGTCATCGGCCCTAGCGTTGCTACTTCCGACCTTATAGCCCTTACTCAGCCTCAGCAACACTACTTTCAGCCTTAGAGCCCCTACGGACCCCTTGCGCGGTCCTGCCTTACGCTCTTTGGCGAGCTCGATTCGACCCCTTGAGCTCGGTCCTTGGCCTCAACACTGCTACTTCCGACCTCAAACCCCTTACTCGGTCTCAACGCCACTACTTCCAGCCCTAGAGACCTTACCGACCCCTTACACGATCCTATCTTATACTCATCGACGAGCTCGGCTTGACCCCCTAGCGCGGTACTTCCGGCCTCATAATCCTTATTTGGCCTCAATGCTACTACTTCATGTTGGGATGGGAATAAGAAGCACAGCGGAAAAAGCGATTTAAAAAATTCAAACCATCCCGTAAACAACGATCTACTTTAGCAATCTTTAAGAAATTCACTCTACGAGTAGAAAGAGAAGATATACCTTATACTACGGATGGTATGGCTACTCCTATCCCCGTTTCAAGATGCACACACGCATGTCCTCCAAGGAAAGTCCACACCAAGCGCCTCGCAACAAAGGGGCAACGAACACTGAGACTCGTTGTGGCTCAACGGAGAGGTCTCAACCTTGAAATGCACCAAGGTGAAGTCGGCCCTTCCACCAAGAACCGAGCACCAAAAAAAGGAGGAAGAGGGGATGAGAAAACCACGGAACGAGGAGGAAGATGAAGGAATGTCTCACTGTCCTTCTTCGACTCCTCCAAGAAGATGAAGTAGATGACACACCCAAGAGGAAGAGACCTTCAATCGGCTTCACAAAATCCGGGAAGGAGCTTTAGATGGCCGACCACCCAAGGAGATGAAGATGCGTTCTTGGAGCTTTTCTCTTCAATAAGTCTCTCAAGAACCAAGCCCTTGCTCTTCTCTAAGATCAATAACCAATTTACTTAACCCCATTGAAGGAGGTTAGGCCATCTATTTATAAGGGGCATAGGTTGCTACCAAGGTAGACCCCCCCCTTTTTAAAACCTCTCATCGAAATTCAAAATTTCGGGGTTAGCCTCCAAAATAATAATTTATATTTAATGGATTTATAATTAATTTGAAATTAATTAAATCCAACTAAATATAAACTTTAGTTTATCTCTATAAATTAAATTTTTATTGATTAAGATTTATCATATGTCAATTCCCACAATTTAGGGATGCCCTATAAATTAGGGTTACCGAGGAACTCCTTCATTGCATATTCATTCATATAGGAAACATCTTTCCTATCAAGTCCGTAAATGAGATCCGTGATCGAGTTGCAGCATGTCCATGCTAGTAGACATACAGGACCGCATTCGGACTTTATCTCATACGGTCTGTTACGAGGTTAGCCTGTTGTGTGTGACCCATTGCACACACTAAGCGAGCAGTGAATTATGCATAACAGAGGGCCGGATCTGATAGAACGACTTCTATTCAAATCTTATGAGCCACCACTAAATCCCTTTAGTGCGGTCGTGAGAAACTCCACTCATAAGTCCATATTGAGATCTAGCAACGTGTCATGACTACTCGGATAGTGTGAGGTTCAATCTATAGGGGATCGAACACCCTTCGGTGATTAGTTACCGTGCAACTAAGTCCATTGGTTATAATGTCCCGAAGTCGGCTATGGTACAGAAGAAGTGTCAAACCCTAATACCGATTCATATGTATTCCACCCGCCAAGATGTCATCTTAATAATAAAATGTCAGAAACATCTTTCTGACTTTCATGTCTACTCTGGCCAGACATTCCCGAGTCGACACTTGTAGGGATACATAGGATATTATCTCCTCTCACTAGAAGTAATCAATTCCATGTTGGTTGCTCACCCACCTCCATGAATGCTTCCCTATGCCCAGTAATACCCGACATATGATGCTGAGGGTCACGTAGGGATAGAACCAAAGCAATGGGTCGTCACTCACAAGGTAACCATGACAACCTCAAGTCCAAGGACTGCTTGCACCTACTATCACCCGAGGAACATCCTATTGACACTCGTGTAAGGATTCCATTATGTGTTCCTCGAGTAGGTCCGTTCATTGAACTCATTCGCTAATGAGCACCTGCACTTGTACATTAATGACGACTCATAGGTAACTATGAGATCAGCTACCCCTTATCGTATAAGGCATGTACCAAGTGCACCAGTCTATCCAGAATCATCAATCCCCTAATTGATGTTGTACGACTGGGAACATTTAGAATAAGGACATCTGGATTCCAAGTCTCACTGGCATGATCTCATCATGGCCTTGGAATCAATTGTTCGGGTTCATAGGGTTCATCACAATCTGATATATACAAAATATAGATGCAGCATATGATGAAAAATTGTCTCATATTATTCATTAACCAAAAAATGGTTCTCTACACATCAACATGTGATTGGCTCAAGGGCATTATTTTTTTCACTTTCGGCATCAGAGCCCTTACTTGGCCTCAACGTCACTACTTCCGACCTTAGAGCCCTTACTTGGCCTCAACGCCACTACTTCCGACCTCAGAGCCCTTACTGACCCCTCGCGCGATCCTACCTTACGCTCCTTGGCAAGCTCGGTTTGAACCCCCAAGCATGGTCCTCGGCCCCAGCGCCGCTACTTCTGGCCTAAGAGCCACTTCTTCCGACCTCATAGCCCTTACTGACCCCTCTTACGGTCGTGCCTTACGGTCCTCGGCGAGCTTGTCTTGACCCCTCTTACGGTCGTGCCTTACGGTCCTCAACGCCGTTGCTTCTGGCCTCAGATCCCTTACCGACCCCTCGTGTGGTCATGCTTCCAGCCTTCAGAGCCCTTACTCGACCACAACGCCGCTACTTGCTACCTCAAAGCCCTTACCGACCCCTCGGACGGTCCTGCCTTACGCTCCTCGGTGAGCTCAGCTTGACCTCTCGAGCACGGTCCTCGATCTTAGTGTCGCTACTTTTGGTCTCAGAGCCCTTACTCGCCCTCAGTACCACCATTTCCAGCCTTAGAGTCCTTACCGACCCCTCACGCGGTCCTGACTTACGCTCCTCGGCAAGCTCGGTTTGACCTCCCATGCGCGGTCCTCGGCCTCAACTGCTACTTCCGACCTCAGAGCCCTTACTCGACCTTAACGTTGCTACTTCCGGCCTCAGAGTCCTTACTCGGTCTCAATGCGGCTACTTGCGACCTCATAGCCCTTTCTCGGCCTTAGGGCTGAAAATGAGCCAAACACAAGCGAGTACTGGTCTGCTTATGTTCGGCTCGGTATTAAGCATTGCAGACTCGAATTCGATTCGAATTCGAATCATTACCTAGACATGCTGATTATATTTGGCTCGATTCGAATATTTGAGCACTCGAGTTCGTAATTGCTCGACTCGGTTTGCAATCGAACAGTCCGATTGAAACGAATCCGAGTACTATTTGAAATTTTTTTAATACACAGCTACAACTAGTCAACTATCAATACATGTGAAGAAATTTTAATACACAGCTACAACTAGTCAACTACCAATTAAAACAACAAAAGACAATATGAGAAATTAAGAATAAGAATCTCTGTAAGTCAATAGTATTAAAAACCATATTGTTCAGGCAATACAAATAACTATAGACTCAACACAATCAAGTGATCAACACTTGGAGTCAATACAATTACATAACTAGAACTGTGGAGTCAATACAATTGAAGAAACTTGGAGTGAATACAATCAAGTGATCAACACTTGGAGTCAATACAATCAATAGACTCAATACAGATTAAACTTACAATAGCATTTAGCAATTAAAGATTGGCAGTCAACACGATACAAAGACATCAACTTCACAACTGCTAGTAGACTGCTAAAGTAGACACCATCCAAGGCTAAAGTAGCCTGCTACAGAACTAGCATTGGCAGTCAACACCATACAAAGGCTGAATAGCAGACTAGCAGTTAACATATTAGCAATGACAGATTGGCAATTAGCATTTAGCAATTGAAGAAGACTGCAGCAGACTGCAATTAAAAATTAGCATTGGGTTCAGTAAGTAGCAAGTAGCAAGTATTAAACTAGTTAAGAAGAGTTTACCTTCAGTCTTGACAGTGCTGCCAATTAGGTTCAGACCAGCAAAGCAAAATGCCAAACTTCACTCTTCACTCTTCAGGTCAGCTATTAAAACACTAAACACTAAACATATTAAGCTGCTGTACTAAACAATAAAGATAGATATTAAAACGAAATAACATAAATATAAATCAGTAGCACTCAAATTTACACTCACTCCAGTACTTATCAAATGGCAAAGGATGCAATTGTCATTAACAAGTTACACTCACTCCAGTACTTATCAAATTTGTCTTTCATTTTGAAAGCCATGACCTTCATTTTCAATTTGAACTACAGTTAACTCCAACAGTTCCTTTATTTTCCAAACTTCAAGTATAAGAAAAAATTTGCAGTCGGGTATTCATAGCCATAGAATACATTAGTTGTTTCATTAAAAACCTCCAAGAATTCCATAATTTTGGAAGCTTTTTCCCAATCCTCATATGACGACACTGACTTAAGTTAGGATCTCTTTCATGGTATCTCGGAAACACATCTTTGAACTCTAAAGCCGACTCAAGCATGGCATAAGTCGAGTTCCATCGAGTAGAAACATCTAATACAAGTCTTTTGGTAGAGGGCAATTGTAATTGCTTCACAATTTCATTAAACTTGTGAAGCCTAGTAGGTGACCCCTTAATATATTTAATACTTTCAGGAACTTTAAAAATAATGTCATCAATTACAACCAATCCATCTTGAACCATGATGTTGAGGATGTGAGCACAACACCTCACATGGAATATTTTTCCACCAAAAAATAGATTTTTTTTCAAAGTGAAACTATCTTTTAAATGTCTAACTGATGAATCATTTGAAAAAACATTGTCAAGAGTGATTGTTGAAATTTTATTTTCAATGCCACAATCATTTAGACAAGAAAAAATACTATCATTGATCATGAGACCATTATGAGGGGGTGGCATGCTAATAAAATTTAAAACTCTTTTCTGAAGGTTCCAATCATTGTCTAAAAAATGGGCAGTCAAACACATGTAATCAATAGTTTGGTTAGAAGTCCACAAGTCAGAAGTAAGACTTATCCTATCAACACTACCAAGTAAAGCTTTGATTTTTTTCTTCTCTAAAGCATATATCTTCATGCAATCAGCTCTAACAGTCACTCTTGACATGCTTTCAAATTTAGGATTCAAAGTTTTTATGAGAAGTTGAAAAAAAGCATGCTCAATCATCCTAAAGGATACTCATGAACAATAATCATTTTTGTAAGTATGTCACTAACTTTTTCATTGTCGTATCTAAATGATGTCAAGTTACCTCTTTTTCCTTCAGGTTCCATGTAAAGACAATTCTTATTTGATATAGCTATTTGTGCAGGTATTTTACGATTAAGAAGCAATTGCTTCTTGTACAGATTGTGTATTAATCTACTATAACTATACAATACCTTATTCTCACGAGTTACTGCATTTATCCGAGTGATCCACAAACAACGAAAATCCCTCTTTTGCCTGCCTCTATCTCGATGAGAGGAAGCCAAAGCTCTCATTTTCTGTTGAGTAATCGTTCGAGTAAGTCTTGAATGAGCCCCTCTAAAGGTTGATGCAAATAAACGAATTTTTGTTCGACGTCTCCGAGCTGTATATCCCTGTCTAACTCTGGTCATTGAATCAAATTAAACCTTAATGAATAACTAATTGATTTCTATTCTTTTAGTCATCCTTTTCCCTTCCCATGGGCGATTAATAACAAAACAGATTATTCTGATATATAAAATATAAATTCCAATGGCTTTTGCTACTATAACCTTCCTAACCACGATTTTTTATTCCTTCCAGGCATTTCACCCGCAAATAAGAAATTCTAATGATACTAAAAAAAAATAGTGGGTTCCATCGTTTCTATGGTTACTTCTTAAACGGTGAGGTCCTCTCTATACACCGGAGCCTCTTCTTTTATTTAATCAAACGATATTGTGAACTTGTATAGTTCACACTCTTTGGCTCTACACATCAATTATAGAGTAATAGCTCTTTTCACAATAAGAGTTATCTATACAGTGACGGCATTTAATTAGGAAAGTTGGCTAGGTAGCTGATCCTCTTAGTCCGTTCTTTTACAACAAAGAGGAAATGAAAACTATAAACGAAAACTATAACTATACTCAACTAAAATGGAATATATTAGGATTAGGGCTATACAGACTCGAACCGTAGACCTTCTCGGTAAAACAGATCAAACTTATTATTATCGAAATGATTCGAACTGTTTCATAGACCCAACATGCATTTTGTTGCATTGGGCTCTTTCATCAACTGATGTAAAGATCAGTTAGTCCACCATATTTTTTCTTTAAAGGAAGATAATGAGATGGCTCCATGTGCTCTGATTTATTATTTGTATTCTGATCTAGGAGCAATACCAAAGTGTTTCAAAGAAGGATTACGTTGACTTAGGTCTGCCTTCAGCCTAGGTTAATAGATTAACCTAAATTAAATGGAATCTCTATCACTCCGCAGCAACAATCGAATATGAGACTTCGTACACCTTAAAGTTCATAGGACTAAAAGAGGTTATTTTGAGGCCCTTATACTCATTATGCCTAGATTGAATGGACTGGGTATTTACCTTATCAACTTTCAAATCAATGTATTTGATTTGGCAACTGAATTCGCACCTGAATCGGACCGAACCAAATATTTGTCAGGCTATTGTTCTCTTGTTTCCTCGAACCTATGGAGTAAGACATCGATTTCTCAATACAATCAATTATGTTCGTTGCATAATTGGCTCCCTTGAAAAACATTGGCGCACGTGTAAACGAGGTGCTCTACCAACTAAGCTATAGCCCTTGTCATAGACATCTTAACATATAGTAATCCAAGATTTTACTCTTTGGTGTCAATTAGGCGGTCTGTGGACTTTTGTTGCTCTCCATGGTGCTTTTGGACTAATAGGTTTCATGTTACGTCAATTCGAACTTGCTCGATCTGTTCAATTGCGACCTTATAATGCAATCGCATTCTCTAGTCCAATTGTTGTTTTTGTTTTCGTATTCTTGATTTATCCACTGGGTCAATCTGGTTGGTTCTTTGCACCTAGTTTTGGCGTAGTAGCTATATTTCGATTCATCCTCTTCTTCCAAGGGTTTCATAATTGGACATTGAACCCATTTCATATGATGGGAGTTGCCGGAGTATTAGGCACTGCTCTACTATGCGCTATTCATGGTGCTACTGTAGAAAATACTTTATTCGAAGATGGTGACGGTGCAAATACATTTCGTGCTTTTAATCCAACTCAAGCCGAAGAGACTCATATGTATAGAACCAACTGGGGCATTGGCCATGGCCTTAAAGACATTTTAGAGGCTCATAAAGGTCCATTTACAGGCCAGGGCCATAAGGGACTCTATGAAATCCTAACAACGTCGTGGCATGCTCAATTATCTCTTAACCTAGCTATGTTAGGCTCTTTAACCATTGTTGTAGCTCACCATATGTATTCCATGCCTCCCTATCCATACCTAGCTATTGACTATGGTACACAACTTTCATTGTTCACACACCACATGTGGATCGGTGGGTTTCTCATAGTTGGTGCTGCTACACATGCAGCAATTTTTATGGTAAGAGATTACGATCCAACTACTCGATACGAGGATCTATTAGATCGTGTCCTTAGACACCGCGATGCAATCATATCACATCTTAATTGGGCATGTATATTTCTAGGTTTTCACAGTTTTGGCTTGTATATTCATAATGATACTATGAGCGCTTTAGGGCGTCCACAAGATATGTTTTCAGATACCGCTATATAATTACAACCCATCTTTGCTCAATGGGTACAAAACACCCATGCTTTAGCACCTGGCATAACAGCTCCTAGTGCAACAACAAGTACCAGCTTAACTTGGGGAGGTGGTGAGTTGGTAGCAGTAGGCGGCAAAGTCGCTTTGTCACCTATTCCATTAGGAACCGCAGACTTTTTAGTCCATCATATTCATGCATTTACGATCCACGTGACTGTACTGATACTACTGAAAGGTGTTCTATTTGCTCGGAGTTCCTGTTTGATACCTGATAAAGCAAATCTTGGTTTTCGTTTCCCTTGCGATGGACCTGGAATGTATCCATCTGTTTACTGTATACATAATACATATTTACTATATACATAGATATATGCATGATCTAGTATTTCTGCTTGTGAAGTAAATACTCAAATTCCCCTAGACTCCATATAAAGCGGTAATAAGTTCTAAAGAATCAATTGATTAATGGTCAAATCCCTACATGATGTATTTTATTACAATTTTTACTAAGCGAGGGATCAAATGGTAGTTCATTTGTTGGTAGCTTGGAGGATTACAAACATGACTATTGCTTTCCAATTAGCTATTTTTGCATTAATTGCGACTTCATCAGTCTTACTGATTAGTGTACCTGTTGTATTTGCTTCTTCTGATGGTTGGTCAAGTAATAAAAATATTGTATTTTCTGGTACATCCTTATGGATTGGATTAGTCTTTCTGGTAGCTATCCTTAATTGTCTCATCTCTTGAACTTATTTTTGATTTCCCCGATCCAAAAATTCCATTCCTTCTACTTCCACTTCTAATAAATTCAGATTGTGAGACACATTAAAGATTCAATCGGAGTTCAAAAAAAAAATGATATTTCATTCTTGTATCTGAATATTTGGCCCTGTACATATGATCAGAGTGCCAATACCTGCTGAGTTTTTCCGAAAATACTAGCCAACCGAACTCCACATGTGAGCATGTGTCTATTTAGATGTGTTGTTGAGCCAGTGTTTTGATAAGCTAGACGAGCCCGACAATAGTTGCATTGGTTTTTTTTAGTACCATCCTTCAATGACACCACAATGAATTCATTCCAAACTTTAGAAGTCTTTCTTTTTTTCTTTTCTGGAGTATCAGTATCACCATTCCCAGCAGTTTTTGTTACTGTAGTATTACGTTGTCCTTCGTCAGGAACCTCTTGGCTTGAATTGACAATGACAAAATTTTCACCTGCTTCAGATTGCGATCCTGGGGTTGTGTTTGAATTATCCCCAGGCAACACAACACCTCAAAAATAAAATCATCACAGTTAAGACTTACATTATAGTTAAAGTATACAATAAATTGAATGAAACTAATCAAATATTAAAAAAAACATATTAAACTGATTCACTGCTTACCATTTTCAGAGGTAGACATGATGGAGAAGTAGAGCCGTAGATAAGTAGTCAAGTAGACAGTAACACAGTAACAATGTAACACTGTAACAAGTAGATACTAAAGTAGTCAAGTTACAGTAACACAGTAACAGAAGATCTCCTCGGGCCACGAACACCAAGAAATTGACTCAAGTAGATACAATTTCACAGTAACATAGTGTAGGAATTAGGAACCCCAAATGGCTTACTGCTTACACACGGGCAGTTCACAGTGACACAGTATTAGCCTAAGGGAGATTGCTGAGAACCAGAGGACAAATGACCTCTATTTATAGAGAATTAGAGTCATCAATCAATAATTGATCATGCGAAAAAATAATAATTAAATTTTAGGTTTTGAAACTTATAGAATCAGATATTTACAGCAGATAAATCTTCTTGGAACCGAGAGATAATCCTCAAATTGACTCGAAAATCATCGATCGGCAATATCGCTTCAACTTCTCTACTTGATTTGGGCAAATGATTTAAGGACTTACCGCTTGAGAAAGGCAATCGGCGTCTCGAACTCGGAGTCGGCACTCGGCAGTAGTAATTGCATTGCATCGGCGTCTCGAGCTCTCAGCTGCGTAGTCGATCTCCGCTCGAACAGCTCGAGCGATTTCGAGCGGCAACACCTTCGCGAACAATTCGGGGAGGAGTCGAGTAGCTTGAGGAGAAAACGAGTCGCGGCAACACCTAAGCACCACTACATTCGGCATCAGAGCCCTTACTAACCCCTGGAGCGATCTTGCCTTACGCTCCTCGGCGAGCTCGGCTCAAACCCCCAAGCGTGGTCATTGACCTTAGTGTCGTTACTTTCGTCCTCAAAGCCCTTACTCAACCTTAGCACCGCTATTGCAAGTTTTAAAATTCTCGCTATTTCATGCCTCGGCGCCCCATCCGAGCCTTCAATTTCGCAATCGCAGTCGCCACACCGTGGCTTTAACAATTGCCATGTTACCTCAAGCTTTCGTGCTCTCGACAGGCACTCTACCCTATAACCCCCCAATAAGGAATTTAACTACATCTAGTAAGCTCAAAATGTTGGGACACTCTCTCGGTCAGATAAGAAAGCTTGATTGTAGATCACAAAGATATGCAGCTCATAATCAGCAACAGTGACAACCACAAACATATGAAGGAAAGTAAAAGCCCAAAGGCAGGAATATAAGCACATGAAGGGGCAATTGTCACATACTGCGAAGAATCTCAAAATACCCTCAAAGGGCAGCAATCCGCTACAAGCAATCATCCAGACAGCCCATAGACGAACAATTAAACATATTAGGAGAGGCCACATTAGCCTCGGCAGACACGGTTAGAGCATCTCTCCCCGGAGCATCATCATCCAATGGAGAAATGAGCATTGTCCTAGAGCTGAAACTGAAGGTCCCACTCCAGGCGATCCAGGAACCTCCTCCTCAGCCTCGGGATTCACCAGGACACAATCTCTTTGCGATCCAAGAACTTGGTCTGATCGATCGCCCTATTGAAGCCCTCAATGTACATGGCGAGGGAAGCATCTGGATAGCAATTCACCTCGTCCTCAAGGCCCTGTAGTGGTCTTCGTGACTCTGGTGTTCTCCTCTTCTCTAGGATGATGTGTGTGGGAGACCTCGTCTCGAAAGGCAAGGGCCTACCTCCCTTATCTTTCCAAGTGGCTGCCTTCACCATATTCTGAGTGGTGTCTCTTGTGCTCGGCCCGGTGTTGTTCTCAGGACCGTGTCAGCATCTCGACTTGGGCTGCTAACTGTCGGTTTTTCGCCTAAAGGTAATTGATTAGATGCTAGGATTCTTCTAACGAGAGATTGGCTGGTGCTGGAGCGTCACTCCTCATTGTTTTAGCATCTCCAAGTAGAGGGGGAATGTTACTGCTAGGGTGTTGCCTGCGTGCTGCAGTATTCGCCTGACTCCGGCTACCAACTATTGCGGGGCGGGTAAAAATTACTCGGCCCCATGGTGGGCACCAAATATTCTTGCATGAAGTCGAGATGATGTGATCGACCGCATCCTAGTCAAGTGCGACTCCGACGGAGGGAGGGGCCTGCAAAAGTCACTCCGATGCTCCAGTAAGTTTGAGTTCCAAGTGAGGATAATAGAAATTGGAATTTGTTTGTACTTGAGGAGCATCGTATTTGTATATAGTGCAGGATGAGGGGTGTGATGATGATGCCGCCCGATAATCTCGTAGAGATGTTGGTCAGAATGGGTCGAGACTGATCCCGGAGATGTCGGACTCATAATTGTCGAATATCTCGTTATTAATTAAGGACGTAAGTATCCTTATATGGCCAGATGGAGTCCCCAGTTTGAGCCATTTGACTTGACTTGAATCTAGTTCAAAGTCTAGTCAACTTTCAAGTCCGTAAGTTTTGTTCTCTCTTAATAGATAGTTTATCGTCATCTTCCAACGAAAATATAAAAAAATAATAATTTATTTTTGGATCCATATATATGTAGTCACAAACATATATAATTGCATTCAACTAAACAAAAGCTAAATATTTTTTTGAAAACTAGATACATGTCAAATTCAATTATTAATACCGAATTTTTCAATTACATATGACAAAAGAAAAGAGACATTTGGACGACTAATTTGGCAGAATCAAGTGGGAAATTAATCAATTTTCATTACGTTGTTATATCTCTGTGCTAAAAGTAGCTAGTCAAAATGGGGCATCAATAATAATAATAATAATAAATAAATAAATAAATAAAATAGAGTATCCATTTTTAACTACTTCATTTAATCGCTTCACTTGGAAAAGAAATAAAAAGCAGTCCACAAACCTTCCACATCAAATTAAATTGCTTGAAGTCCATGTGTTATTATCTGCATGCCACAAAGTGAGAGGGATAAGGGAAAAAAATTATTATGAAACTCTTCGTATAAATGAACCAAATATTTTTAAAACTAAACATATTATCATTAAGATTGAATCTAAAATGAACTTACTGAGTTTACTCTTTTGCAATATATTTTCACTCTTATTTTAAGTTGATCATCTTTAATCATACGAGATTTAATTTTAATAAGATTACTTCTGGTATGCTTCGTAAAAATTTCTATAGGAAAAAAAGATCATGCACTCAAGAAGAAGCCCAAAGCTCGTCTGTGTGGATCCTTAAAATGAATACAATTATTTAAATACTTAACTTTTACTATATTTCTCATGAGTCATGAACATAATTGCAGTAGAAGTTGAATACTTAAATTAAAATTAAAAGTGCTTGCGTAGAAATAAAGTCGTGATAAAAAGGAAAATTAGGATGTGGTTTAGAAGAGAAGTGAGTAAACACGGGATGCAGTAGCGTGACAAGTGGAATTGGGGGAAGAAGGCAGGCTACTCGTGAACTCATGTCATGCATCTCACGTGCATCTAATTAAGGATATCATCTTTTACTTGAATTTACTCAAGCTGGTTCGGGAAAATGGTAGCAGCCCGCCTTTGACCCAAATTTCACTACAAGAAAACTAAGATTTACTGGCGGATTATAACCGGCGCACTTTGTTAGCGCCGGTTATTAATCTAATTAAACATAGTTAACTAGATTAATAATCGGCGCTAACAACGAACACCGGTTATTTTTTTTCTATGCTTACTGTTTCTCGTTGCTTTTCTCCCGCTTCTATTTCCCGCTTCTTTTTCCCGCTGCCTTCTCCCGATCTGTCTTCTCCCGCACGCTTCTCCATCTCTCTGCAGTCTGCACTCCATCTCTCGATCTGGAGTCTGCACTCCATCTCCCGATCTGCAATCTGCACGCGCTTTGAAGCTAATCCGAGGAGATGTTTCTTCTCCCGCGTTGAAAGGTAATTTTGTTTCTCCCCCAATTTGTTTCATTCCAATTTCCCTTTACTCCCTCCACCCTCAAAATTCTCCTATTTCTCTCACCTCACTCTCCACTTTCTAGAACCCCAACCAAACAGCTTCCGAGAAGAAGGTTGAGAAGACGGGATGCCTCCTTCTTCTGCGATGGCATGATCTTCTCGGCAATCGGTTTCATTCGCTTCTCCCCGACCACCCCTATTGTGATCGAAAACGGCGGCTCCGTCTTCCGAATTGGGTAATGCCCTAAACCGTAACTCTAGGTTTCATTCGCTGACGGTTTCTTCACGTGCCCTCTTCATGCGTTGATCTAACTTCTTTCCTCTTCAACAATGTTTTCTAGTGGATGCCCCCCATATCAGGATTTTTCACAGAGATTTCTAGTTAGCTAATTTTATCAAGCTCTTCATGTTGCAGTTTTATTTCAACAGCTTCTTACCTTGGCCTTATCTACATTGCATTAATCTTTTGTTACAAGTCCATCTTGCGTAGGTAATTAATTGCCCTCCATAAACTCTCACTTTCCTTCTCTTTGTTTTGTTTTGATCATAAAATTAAAATATGTCATTATGATCCAGAGGAGAGAACATGTATTGTGATGAAAGAGATGAGAATTACATGGTGGGTGAAGAAGAGGCCATCTGGCTTCTAAGGCTGCTCCTTCCCTACCTAAATGAGCTGTTGTTTAAGATGAGGGCCCTCTTCTCTGGCGACCCTGCAACTATAATGAAGGCAAGCGATTTGGCTCCTCCGTCTCGCTCTATTTTTTTTTCCTTTGTTTTATTTTACCACTCATGCATGTAAAGTAGGTGTTACTAAGGCCGGTGGTTTCGTTTGATTCTGGTAGCTAGCTGTGCTGCTATTTGTCATGGCCCGGTGTGAAAGCTCCATCACCATTTGGACTCTTTCAAAATTTAGTAAGTCTTCTGGATTCGGATTCATGAACCGTCAAATTCCCTTTTTAGTTTTTACCGTGCAGTGAAATTGAACAAAGTGGAAGGTTAACGTATAGAATTACTTGCAGTTGTTGCAAAGTGTAAAGAGAAGTAAAAGGAGACTAATTTAAGTTCTCTTTCAATGCTGCTTAGCCTTTCAATGAATCCGAGACGTAGGTTTTGAGTTATTCATTTGTCCTTTTTCACGTGCACTGGGGTTATTAGACCAAGGCAGCATATGAGCTATGACTCAAACTCGGGATACCAACTACATCATGTCTCAATGCATGTGCTAGCATTGTACCATACTACTCTAACATCAAAGCATTATTTAACTTCATGCCTGGTTTTGCTTGTACAACACTGGACAAAAATTTTCATGTTCAATCTTAAAGCTCTTGCTTTGCATTAGAGGAATTAATATGTAATCTTTTTTAGATTAATTAGATGTCACAATGCTTTTCTTTTATGATATTAGAGATGGGGCCTTCATGCTTTAAACAAGAGCATAAATGGAAGCAAGAGATTTGAGCATGAATCTAGCCACCTTGGAGAGGGAAGAAGGTATTTAGCAAGAAAACTTTTTTTTTGTTCTTCATTATTTTGATTGTATATTTTGATTTAGGATTTATGTATGGATAATATTTATTTGAGGAGGAACACAAGGTAATTTATTTTAATTTCACTATGTATATTATATTTTAATTTTAATATAAAAAATGAAAATGAAAATTGAACCATACATAGTAATTTATTTTGTTTATATCCATTATGGTTTTTCTACATAGTAATTTTTTGACAAATATTGATTAATATTCTCATACTAGAATTCCTGACCATGTCATTAAGATTTGTGTATGTTGTTCTTTTTCTCTACTCTATTACCTTTCTTGTCACAGTAAATTAACATGCCATGACATTTACATTTTCATAAGTTGCTTTTCATGTAAGACATACTTTATTTTTCTTATAATAAGCTTTACTCAATCTTATTTTATATCTAGTTAGTTTAGCTGATAATTGTAAATAATCATTCAAGTGTAAAAGCTTGTCATTTTTTTGCTCCATCTTGTGTATCGTGATTAGCAACTTAATTAGAAATTCAAGTGCTTATGTTACACCAGTGTGCTTGGAAAGAGAGTTAAATTTTCAGAATCAACATTCCACATGATACTTTTACTGATAGATATGCTCATCTATACTTTATCCTGTATATCTAGGTTTTCTGTTGGTATTTTGTATATGATTTTTTGAGATGATTTGCAGTTTTGTGATTTTTGTAGCTTTCTTATAAATATTTGTGTTCTCTATCTAATGCAGTGTCTTAGTTAGGAAGATGGCCAAAGATTTTCAAACATTGGTATGTTGATCAATTCTTTTTCTTGGTTAACGTGAAGCACTACAAATCTACAAGAAGCAGTTTGATTAATAGGTTTCATTGTTTGCATTAATAGTGTTAAATGTATATATTTCTGATCAGGCTACATGTTGGTGTTTACATGTTTATTTTAATTTATTTTTTTTATATCTCAGATCTCTCAACTTTCATTGTGGGGTTTGTTGTTGGTTACCCTTTCAGCTTGCAGGGCTAAAAAAGTGTGGAGGTACACTTGTTTTTCTTGCTTATTATTATATTGCAAAACTTGGGACTTCTTATCCCTGAATTTTCTACCGTGCTTTGGAGAAGGCTGTACAGGTTAGGATTTTTATGGAGGAGCTACGGAAGATAGGAAAACTTGATGACCTAACCTACACTTATTGGGGCAAAAATTATACTTCAAAGGTGGGTTATAAAATTGCCTTTCTGCTAGCAATGATGCTGCAAGTAGAATTTCCTATACTATAAAGTAATCTAGTTAATCTCTACTAAATTAAACTTTTGAGTTCAATTTGATTTGATTTTGTAGGTATTTTGATAAAACATACAATTTAGTTTGGATTAAATGTTTTGCTCAAATTTGATTAAATATTTTTGGACAATTTGATTTAGTTTGATTCCTATACTATTTGAAAACTTAGATTAAAATTTTAGCTAACTTAGATTAAAAATACTATATTGATAGGGATACTTGGACAACATGAACAGAGGCATGAAATCAGGCAACCTGGCTAGCGAGTGATACACAGTATATTGAGAGGGAGCAAAAGCATTCAAGTTATACTTCTAGTGGATGTCTAAAGCATACATACCCATTAAAAGCCAAAATACTTTCTAGAAGATAAACCACAGAACAATTTATGATCTCTAACTTGATTAGTTAATTATTTGATTCTTATGTTTCCTATGATCAGATCTCTAACTTTTAAATTCATAGTTGGCAAGAATAAGAATATATGTTTAGTTACTTTTTTATTGTTACCGAGACCTTAAAGGGTGATGGAGCAGTTGGATTCATAAAATTCATTTTGATTTCTTTCTTGCAGGCTGAAAAGGTAGCATTTGATGAGACTGAGAAAAAGAAGGAAATAGAGGTATGTTGGCAATTCAATCACATGATGGAACCCAATGAACAGGGAAATAACAAAATTTATCTCAACATTATTTGATATTGTATTATCTTACAACAAAGCGAGCCCATTTATGCAAAATGAGAAAGTCTTCAGCCGCTACTAGGATACAAAATACTTGGAGAGGATTTTTCTAAATATGTGCATCAATTTAATGATATGTTAGCAAATAAATAAATATTATTTTTTTAAAATTTTATTTAATTATCTAAATAATTTGTAATTTGTAATTTGTATCGGCGAAATAGTATTTGTAATATATGTCTTGCTTAGTTATTATAATTTTCAATTTTGAATTTGAGATTGGATGACTTGAGTAAAAACTTGAATAACTTTCAATAGTCATGACCATTGTTCTCATATTTCATTTGAGCATTAAAATGAGCATTTTTCTTTTTTATGTTTAATCATGCAAATTCTTGGAGAAGATTATTAGAAAGTGTGATATTTACTTAAAAAGTGCAATAATTTTTATGCATGAAATTGGAATAATTGCTTGAGTAATTTTTAGTTCTAGAATAACTTAACGATGAATACAATAATGTGATAAAATTAATGATAAATAGGTCAGATGTGGTATTTGTGTATCTTAGAGTAGAGTAAATAAATATTAATATTTATTGATATAAATATAAATATATATTTATATAAAATTAATATATACTTATTAATATAATATATAATATATTTAAATATATATTAATATAATCTAAATTAATAAATATATAGCAATATATATTAAAATGTATATTTATATAAATATGTGAATATATAAATATATATAGTATAGATAATATATTATATATTTTATATATTATATAATATATATAATATAGAAATGGACGCCCTTCTTGGTAACGGGAGCTTCCTTTAAGGGAGCGCCAGTTATTAATCCCCATTAGTGGGGGATTAAATGGAGGATTAATCCCCCACTAATGGGGATTAATAACTGGCGCCCCCTACAGGGAGCGCCAGTTAGAAATATACCGGTGCTTTTTTAAGGTGGCCGATTATTAATTAACCGACCAATTTTGAGGGCGTTCTTTTTTTTATTCATTTACTCCTATATTTTTACCTTGCATCTGACGTTAGTAAAAGCGTCTAAATTATATTTTAAGCTCAAAAATAATGCCTGAATTCTCATGTAATAAGCGTCGAATTCTCTTACATTTACTGTAGTGTTTGGGGTTTGTGATATATATTAAAATAAATTATACTATTATCTGTTTGATGTACTATATTCTTTTTATATTATCTTATTCTAATTTTCAAAATTACATCATTATTCTTTGGTAAACATAATTAATTTGAGTCAATAATTCTTCTATTCTTGCTGATTATTAAACTTGAATATTTTTGGGCTTGACTAATTCTTTGAGCTCGGTCGGACTGCTCTCAGAAACACTTCAACTCATAAATCAAATCCAAATTGAACCAAGTACAATTTAGCCTGAGGGCTCCACTCGACCAAGTTACGACACCTACACTCCTAGAAATATTGTGATTTGCGACTGCGATCTGCGATGGTGATCTATGACGACTTTTACAGCAGTCGCAGATGCGACGGCTCGGCAACTGCTATAAATAGTCGTCGCAATGTATGAAAGCTTGCGATGACACGACGATCGCTGCGACAACCATCGTGGAGTAATATATATTCGGCCGAAATTCTAGCCGGAGTTTTTATCAAAATTAAGAGTTTTGTTGACTTTGGAGCGAATATATATGATCAGTTGGTTTTACATATATGTTGGATTTACGGCAAGTGGGAGGGCTGTCGGCGGCCCTCCATCCCTTCCACCTCTTTCTCTCTCTCTCTTGAAATCCTTGCCGGCGGCTAGGGTTTCTGGCTGAGATTATTTAATCAATTTGCCGTTGTTGTTGTTGATCCCTCTCCTGTTCATCTTGTTGTTTGGTGCCTTGGGAAAGCCTTTGGGTTGCAGTTCATTTAGGGCTTTCATCCTGATAGCAACTTGACTGGGATTCTAGAATCCATATTGCACTATGATCTTCTGGTTTTGGAATCATCTAGTTTGCAGCAGGTAAGTCTTACAATTGATGCTTTGTATCGATCTAGTTTGCAGCCCTTTATGGTGTAGATGCTTTGTATTGAGGTAGTTTAGATTAAATTGTGCCCTTTATGGTGTAGTTTAGATATGCTGTCTTAATTCTAATGAATTTGTTCAACTGAAAGAGAGCTGACTCTTTCCTGACACCAATGCTAATTCTAGCATGTAATTGTTATACTAAGTAATATATATTAGGAAGGTTAGTCTATGTTTCTGTTTAGATATGAAGTTATCCTGAAATCTGAAATATGCAATTGATATTCAGTGGATCATTTTTCACATAATAGTATGTAAGTTTAAATTGAGCATCACTGATACATGTAACTACATAGATTAAATGTACCATACTCAGTTTTATGTTTATAGTTTACCAAAATGTCATACATGCATCTCATGATTGAAATGGTGTAAACTGAAAATTTAGTTTACACCATTTCAATTTAGATTTAGATCAACCACACTGATGTGCCTCTTTCTTAGTATGCTAGTATTCTTGATGAATTGCTCTATTCAACATAGTAGGTGTATATCTGACATCAATTTTTTCTTACACGCTGAAAGCATGCTAAACTTTCTCCAACATGACAATTTGATGCTTAAGGATACTTTCATCTAGTAGCTATATCCATGATTGATTTATGTTGCTTAAAGTTTAAATCTAACTAATATCATAGAGCTTATTTGAGGATCTGACGTCTCACATGTTGCTCGCAGCATCACCTCTATTATCAAGATATTATTTCAGGAACCGTGGCGTTCAAGATTTAGTGTGTAGTTTATTAATTTTTTAGTTAATTGTATTGATTATTAATACCATTATTAATAATCATAGTTGACATTGAATAATATGCTTTACTACAGTAGAAATGTTTAAAATGATTGTATTAATATTTTTTTTTGTAGGCCCTATACACTTGGGATCCCGCCATTTAGGCTCATGTGAGGATGCTTGGGAAGCTTACTGTAAGAGGCTTTTCAAGGATATCGTCCATCGAGCGCAAGATGAGGCGCGGGCGAATGTAGGCGGTAATAAAGATAAACCTATGGATATGCTCAAGGGACATGGGCCCAACTGGATGCCGATCAATGTATGGAATCGACTATGCAACATCTAGCCGTCAGAGGGGTGGCAGGGTGACTCCCAGACGGCGCACTAGAACCGAATGACGTTGGTCGAGGGATCTGTCGCCCGACATACTGGTGGGTCAATCCCATTTATCAGCCACGAGCGTCGATTGGTAAGTAATTTAATAATTTTATTTATTTATTATTGTTGTAGAAAAACTAATTATATTTATTTTATTGCATGGGATGCAAGATGAGCAGGGGATGCCCATCTCGGCTAATCCTCTGAGGATCATCGAGGAGACACATAGATATCAGCATGGTCCTCGTTGGGGTCAGTTCATCAGCGGAAGGTCGGAGACGATACTAGTAAATTAATAGTTAATTTTTTTTTTATCTAGTTCAATTATGTATAATTAATTCAATTAATCAACTTAATTTTCTTTAAAGGCCACGTATAGTGACCGAGTTGGTGATCCAGCGGGGAGGTGATCCTACACAGCATCAGCTTGATGTTGACGCATGGATACAGGTGACAAGTGTCGACCACGACCGTGTATAGGGCATTGACACAACGGCCCACGCACGGGCGTTGTTGCAGCCACATGGTACGGGGTCGTCTACCTTCACCTCTTAAGATCAATTAGCGACCTTCGAGACTGACATGATTGCTATAGGGATATTATGACCCAATACATGGTGCAAATGAACCAGTATATGACATAGATGACCTAGTACATGTCGCATCTTGTTTCTATCATACCTGGTGCTCTTGCCCTTCCACCTCCCCCTCATTCAGCATGATGACATTAGCATCAGATCCATCAGATCCACTGTGGGGCCAAGTAAATCTTACTTGTTGGAGAAATGACAACACTAGAGGGGGGTAAAGAGTGTGTTATCTAATAATTTGTCTAACTTCGATTTTAACCATTTCTTGATTGGTTAGGCTAAGCACAATATTTTTAGCACGCGGAAGCAATAAATACAGGGCAATAAGCACAAGCAACAGACAATGCTAACACAAGTGTTTATAGTGGTTCGACCAACCGCCTACTCCACTACCTTGGCTTTACACCAAGGATTTCTAACCAACTACTTTATAGAACTTGTGTTTTCCTTTGAATACAACTGAGGACACAATTCTCACCTCTTTGAGAACTCCTCAAACCTATTCACCTAGGCAAAACACAAATCTACAAAGTCTAACCCTAAATGTTTCTCTAGCACACCTAGCAAGCTATTACAGATGGAAAACAAATCTGAAATAAAACTTCAAATACAATGTAAAAGAGCTTAAGAATAGAAATAGAAACCACAACTCTTTTCCCAAGCCTTCACGCCTTCAACTTGCCAGAAGATGCACTGGAGTTGCAGTAGAGTTGAGGAGCAGCGGACGCTTGAAGAAGAACGTTAAAAAGGAAGAGCAGAGCGTGCAACAATCGATCTCTTTAAAGGCTTGAATTACTTCTTAAAGATGCTCAATAATATTTCCAAGAAGAATTTAAGAAGGTAGGTGAGGGGTATTTATAACCCCTCAGCTGAACGGCGACTCAACGAGTAGAAAAATAGCTGTTACAGTCATTCGATCGCATGTTGATCGATCGTCGGTCGACCGACCGATCGACCGTTGATTTATTGTCTATTTTTGCACTGTTCGATCGACCGACGGGCCAACTGAATGAGTCGCAGTTTAGTCAATCCCAAATTCGGTCGACCGATGCAGTGAAGCCAGATCGACATGCTATTTTTGATCCGATCGACCGATGCAGGGAAGGCTAGTCGCACGATCTGTGATTTGCGATCCGGTCGACCAATGAGCCATATGTCTATTTTTGGCTTCGGTCGATCACCGACGTAGCCTTATGCGATTTCTTCATAGACTTCGGTCGATCGATAGATCGATCGAATGGCTACTGCCATTTTTTCGCAACATTCGGTCGACCAAACTCAGGCTGAGGCTGACTTCTACTTGATTTTTGTTACATGCCTTTTTATGGGTTTAGTTACCAAGTTTAAACTTGGATAACTTTACAATTTGGCTTGAGATAAAATCATCCTAGGGGTATATTACATGATTTCTACTTGATCTAAGCCTGAGCCTTTCTTTGACGTTTTCTTCTTCCGTTTCTTTGAGAATCTCTTCTTTCGTTTCATTTGAACGAACTTGGCATGCTTATCGCAACCTCAACCTGAACTCAAAACATCACATATAGATTAAATACTAGTTTGTTATCCTCAAAATAAAGATCGAGGCTTAAGAGAGACCCTTAAGCCAACAATCTCCCCCTTTTTGATGATGACAAACATGACATGGAATTTTTAAGAAACATTATGCATATATTTTTTGAGTTTGAGATAAGGCATATATGCTCCCCCTATCAATGTGCATATCATTTTAACTCTCACCATCATACTATATGTAATACCTGAAATTAAGTAGTCATTTTAGTGCTCCCCCTATCATTATGCATATATTTCCTAAGTCTCCCCCTTTTTTCATCCATCAAAAATATCAAACATAGTAAGCATACATAAAGGAAATATCACTTACATCACTAATTATCAACCATAGTCAACCAAATACATATAAAGTTAATTATGAGGCACATGTTCATAAGATAAATAGCATCAATACATCAAAGATGACTATTCGCTCTCAGGTGGTGGAGGAGGAGGTAGATGTGACTGATAATATTGCCACATCTCATCCACTTTTCCATACATTTCATCAACTTGACGGCCATACTCATCGATGCGCCGGCCATGGTCACCGATCATGATACCATACTCGTCCATCTGATGGCTGAATCATCTATGTGCGATGTTGTTCATTTGTTCCATTCCACCTGATCGATGTGAAACTGAGCAAAGCGATGCTCCAGATCACCTAGTCGCCCAATAGGAGTGTTGGATGATGAACTCCCACCAGCACCGCCCTCGTCCATGCCTATGTCATGCTCGGTCTCCTCCATGGGTTCTCCTCGCAGTCTTTTCCATGCTGATTTTCAAGGATCTTCATGCGGCTCAGAGAGGAAGAATCTAAGGCCTTGGGTATGGGCTCAATTTCAAATCTAGACCTATTTACCCCAGCTTCATATATGAAGTAAGAAATTACTGAGGCATATGGTAAGGCTTGTTTTTTCGAGGCATGAACTTCAGCTATATACATAAGTATGAGATCAAGGACTTCTATAGGAATGCGAGACATGACAAAAAAGAGTACCCTAGAACTCATAGTAGTGACCTCATCATAATGACCTGCTCTAGGAAGGATGTTATACGAAATGATATGATGCATAATCCTGGCAGTGGTTGAAAGTTTGATGCTTTGGGTAGGGATCATTCCCTGATAACCCTCAGGACAAATGGCTGATACAACTTCATGAGTAGGAAAATCCCCATGAAAATGATGTGTAGACATCTTATAAACTGGTCTTCCTACTAGAGGAAACCCAAATGCATCTTTAATGTGGATTCGGTGATTACTATGGATTTTCCTAGAATTTCAGACCGAAGAACTAATTCATCACCATACCTTGCCTTTTCTATCACAAGGTTGGAGAAAAAGACTTTTATCAAGATGGGGCAAACATGTACTTGCTTTTCTAGAAACTCTACCCATCCCATGCTAATAAGTTTGCTTCTAATGTCAAATTCTTCTAAGTCATCTAAATTGACTGGATGTGTCTGCAGGATAGCTCTATCTACAAACTTAGCAGCTTGTTTCTTGCCTAAAGGGGTCATTAGGTTATCGGGTAAGGTTGGGAGTTTAGTCTTGGGTGCCATTCTGCAAGACAATTATGATGATGATGTAGATGATTAGCTTTAGATGAGAGATGCATGCTTTTAACGCAAATAAAAGAAAGCAATTTTTTTTTGGATCGACATAGATTCATGCAAGGCCAAAAAGATTTTATCATTAAATTTCAAAATAAACAATAAAAATAAAAATAAAAAGTAAGATTGAATAAAATGATCCATAAATGAAAAGACAATACTTTTTTTAAAAAAAAAAACTTGTTTTGGCTAGATGAGGATTAGAAATATTTTTCTATTTGACCAATACAAAATTCTTTTAAGAAGGGCAAAATGAATGTTGAGAAAAGCTCATGAAAGAAAGCAAGAAAGAACTAGTTCTTGACTAATTTTTTTTTATTAAAAAGTAAATGTTGAATCAGTTGAAGAAGACATGAGATATTCTGATTTTTCTTAAAAAAACTTGTTTTTGCAGTAAACATGCCAAAGAGAAATTATCATTCAAGTAAAATAAGCATGAATCACATTTTTATGAATGAATCAAGATATATTAAGAGAATAAGAGATGAAGAAACCACGTTTTTGAGTATAACCTCGTCAATGATGGATAAGGATTAAGCTTTTTACCTTGGAGAGGAAGTAGAAAGCCTAGAAGATGAGAAGAGTGGTTTTGACAACCGGTCGAATGGGCAAGGAAGCCCTAGTTTTGGGCTTAAAAACTTGATTTGAATGGTCAGGATTGAATCTGGCAGAAAAATGGGCGTACCAGATCGATTTCCGCCCGCCGGTCGATCGGTCGGTCGCAGGTCAATCAACCGCTCGATCTGCCCTGGGTTTTTAATCCTTAAAGAAAAAATTATTTTTGAGAGGTGTGAGCATTTAAATTTTGTGAAATTTTTCCATCTGAACTAGGCTTTATGAGGATTCCAAAAATTGAAGAATCACTTAAAAATGATATCTCTACAATTTTCTAAAAATTTTACAAGATCTCCGTGATATTTTTATAAATATGAGTCATTTATCCATCGATTTCAGATTTTGTTCAAACATTCTAGATACCAGCATATGACCATTTAAAGCATGTATGCTGAGTTTGAGACAAAGATAATGTCATTTCAAAGGTTTTCTTAGCCTCAATTTGTTTGGGAGATAAGCATATTCCTATAAAGTTGCTAGATATCAATCCTTAACTTCTACTCATGGTTTTTAAGAGAAGACACATGAGCACTCAATATAAATAAGTCTAAACATGTTTTCCAACCACTAACTCAATATGATAGCCTTTAATGTGAATTTTGACCTAGTGCACATTTCAATTGATCAAGCAATCATAAAATTTCTCAAGATATCAAAATTTTGTCTATTAATGTAATTTCATATATTTAGCATTCAAAAATAATCATGAGTATAGAAGCAACATGAAATCATGAATATTCAATATTTTTCAAGGATTTTGCCAAACTTGAACTCATACCTCGTTCTTGAAGTTTTGCCAAACTTGCTTTTTTCTTTTCAATTTCATTCTACTAGCCTTCCATCATATTTTTGATAACTTGCAACAATATTCATTAGTAACATAATGGAAATATGACTACTAACAAGTTATCGTACTAGATAGCAAGAAGAAAATCAAGTATCGATTTCAAACTTTGCTAAATAGTTTGAAATATATTTCAAAATATGTTGTCATGAATCCAAAATGAATTTTTTAAGAGATCATAAATATAATATTAATGAAAACATGATCTCTAACCCTTCCTATTGGTTGAAAACCGAAAGGTCACAATGAGCCTATGATTTAAAATCGCAAGGTCGCTTAGGCCCATTACAGGCCACATAGTTCTCCGAAGAGACAGGAAATCAACAATCAAAAACATTTTTGAGAGCATATCATGAGCGGCAAATCTACTAATATTAAGCATGTATCAAAACTCCAACTCTAATTTAATCAAGTATAGGAGATGATACCAAAGTATTTGATGCCAACTTTACCATAGGCATCTAGTCTAGATGAAGACTTTGAAGTTGCAACCATGTAGAGATCATTCCTTCAATTCATTGGTCAACTTCAATTCTTCAATATTCTTTACCCTTGTGTGGTAGCTCCCCCTATCAAATAAGATGAGATTTTTGGTACCCAAATGGCTTTGGGTCATTGGGGGTTAGTGGGCTTAGGTACCCAAAGTGTCTTAACAACACTAGGGTTCATTTTAAAAGCATAATTATAAATTGGATGCCCATATGTACCACAACAAAAATAATGTCCATTAAATCTTTTCATTTCATTTTTCTTATGGACATGAGGCATAATGTTAGGATGCTTAGCATGAAAGACATGATGAACATGAACATTTTTAAAGAAAATATTTTTCTTTTGAGGTTTCCTAAATGAGACATTTTGAATTTTTGAATTAAGAGAAGAATTATTAACTTTTCCACTCAAGATCAACATTTCATTCTTCAAATCATTGATAGATTTATGCAAAGCATGCAATTGAGTTTTCAACATATTATTTTCATTCTTTAACATGTGATTTTTGTTTTTCAATTCCTTAGTGTCAATACTTAAAACGTCATGGCATGGATTAGAGTCACTAATTTTTAGCTTCTCATTTTCTAGTTTAGCATCATGTAAATGAGAGCTAAGAGTCAAGTTTTCTTTCTTAAATTTTTTATTCTCTTTATCCTTTTTAACCATCAAGGCATACATAATTTTACATTTGTCTAATAATTCATCAAAAAGAAGATCCGAAGAACTAGATGAATTAGATCTATAATTATGATCATCATGACTAGAAGAAGAGCATACCTCCTCATTAACGTTCATGATGTTAGCTTGGTGATCATGGTGTGAGGATGCTTCACTTGATGCACGCGAGTGAGTGGAAGCATTTGACCTCCATTTTGCCTTGTTCTTAATACTAGGGCAGTTCTTCTTCACGTGCCCTTCTCATTGCATAGGTGACATATCACTTTTCTCTTTCGACTCTTTGTACTTATTTGGCTAGATACAGTATTAGCTTCAAGAACTTCATTAGATATAGGAGTATGACAATTGTCATCGTCTCCTTCATTTAGAGTAACAAGTTCTTCAGTTTTAGCATAATCATAAAGCATGTTCAAAGTTGCCCAAATATCATATGACGAAGTACAATGCATGACTTTTTCAAAAAGTTTATTTTCCAAAGAATAATATATGCAATTTGTTGCCTTAGCATTTAACTCAAATCTGTTAATTTGTTCTTGGGTCCATGCATCCATATTTTCCTTAGGTTCTATGTATTTTGACTTTACCATATTAAACACACCTATACCTTGAGTCTTTAAGAATGTATACATTCTTCCTTTCCAAAAACCAAAGTTTAACTCGTCAAACCTAGGTGGTATAGACGCTGCCAATTCTAGTGCCATTTTCAGATCGAGACTAGATGTAGACGAGATGGTGAAATCTCAAACTACGACCCGCTCTGATACCAATTGTTGGAGAAATGACAACACTAGAGGGGGGGGTGAATAGTGTGTTATCTAATAATTTGCCTAACTTCGATTTTAACCATTTCTTGATTGGTTAGACTAAGCACGATATTTTTAGCACGCAGAAGCAATAAATACAGAGCAATAAGTACAAACAACAGACAATTCTAACACAAGTGTTTATAGTGGTTCTGCCAATCGCCTACTCCACTACCTTGGCTCCACACAAAGGATTTCTAACCAACTACTTTATAGAACTTGTATTTTCCTTTGAATACAACTGAGGACATAATTCTCACCTCTTTGAGAACTCCTCAAACCTATTCACCTAGGCAAAATAAAAATTTACAAAGTCTAACCCTAAGTGTTTCTCTAGCACACCTAGCAAGCTATTACAGATGGAAAGTAAATCTAAAATAAAACTTCAAATACAATGTAAAAGAGCTTAAGAATAGAAATAGAAACCACAGCTCTTTTCCCAAGCCTTCATGCATTCAACTTGCTAGAAGATGCACTGGAGTTGCAGCAGAGTTGAGGAGCAATGAGCGCTTGAAGAAGAACGTTAAAAAGGAAGAGCAGAGTGCGCAGCAATCGATCTCTTTAAAGGCTTGAATTACTTCTTAAAGATTCTCAATAATATATCCAAGAAGAATTTAAGAAGGTAGGTGAGGGGTATTTATAACCCCTCAGCTGAACGGTGACTCAACGAGTAGAAAAATAGCCATTACAGCCGTTCGGTCGCATGTCGGTCGATCGTCGGTCGACCGACCGATCGACCGCTGGCTTACTATCTATTTTTTGCACTGTTCGGTCGACCGACAGGTCGACCGAATGAGTCTTAGTTTAGTCAATCCCAAATCCAGTCAACCGATGCAGTGAAGTCAGATTTGCGACATGTGATTTTTCGGTCAACCGATGCAGGGAAGGCTAGTCGCGTGATCTGTGATTTGCGATCCGGTCGATCGATGAGCCTTCTATCTATTTTTGGCTTCGGTCGATCACCGACGTAGCCTCATGTGATTTCTTTATAGACTTCAGTCGACTAATAGGTCGACTGAATGGCTACTGCCATTTTTTCGCAACATTCGATCAACCGATCAGTCGACCGAATTGGCTGCTGCCAAAGATCTGCCTTGTTCGATCGACCGATCGATCGACCGAACTCAAGCTGAGGCTGACTTCTACTTGATTTTTGTTACATGCCTTTTTATGGGTTTAGTTACCAAGTTTTAACTTGGATAACTTTATAATTTGGCTTGGGATAACATCATCCTAGGGGTATATTACATGATTTCTACTAGATCTAAGCCCGAGCCTTTCTTTGACGTTTTCTTCTTCTGTTTCTTTGATGATCTCTTCTTTCGTTTCGCTTGAACGAACTTGGCATGCTTATCGCAACCTCAACCTGAACTCAAAACTTCACATATAGATTAAATACTAGTTTGTTTTCATCAAAATAAAGATAGAGGCTTAAGAGATACCCTTAAGCCAACATTACTTGCTTCGATCATAGTAGACACTCGGAGATAGGCAAACACTGTTATGCACTCGCAACAACCTAGCAATAAAGTTCCCCCGCTACCTAGAGATGCTAACACAGCAAGGAGTGATGATCTGGCGCCCACCATCTCAACTTTAAGGAGCTACGATGCATGATCGTCGATCTCCAAGCGTAGAACCAAAGGATGTCAGCCCAGGTCGACGCGCTAACACAATCTAAAGATCATCATCCATTTGAGCGCGAGCGTTGCCGCTCGAAGCATGAAAAAGATAGCCATGAGTGAATCGGGAGACTGGTCTCCGCCTTTAGAGATGAGATCTCCCGCACACAACTCTATAAGAAGGGACTAGGGTCATAGAGATTGTTCCTCCTCCCGCTGTCGACTTAGGACCGTTCATGGAGCATATCATGGCGGTTCCACTCCCTCACAACTTCAAGTTGCCGGCCACCCTCCAACCCTATAATGGCACGGGTGCCTCAACCACCCACCTAATGATGTTTCTGTTCGATGGTGCTCCTCAACAGAGCTATAACTCCCGGCCTTAATGCCCTGGAAGACCTCAACGATCCCAAGTGTGGTCATGTCTTACACTCCCCGCTAGTTTGGCTTGATCTCAAGCGCAGTTCTCAGCCCCAACGCTACTACTTCCGGCCTCAGCGCAGCACTTACAATTCCAGACTCGAATGAATTTGAAGGGGAGAAAATTAGCGAGACCATCAACGACCATCTAACATGTAATCTCGATCCTAAATCTACCTTTGATAGGAATTTGGTCCCGGCTTGAAAGTGGTCCATGGCCTTAATGACTACGCACTAGCTGATGCCGGTCGAAGAAGCATCACTCCTTAGACTAAGCGATTGTCGGCCAAATAGCATCGGGTGGCCCCAAGTGCCACGGCCAGCTCTAAAAGAATTGGCTGACCAAAACACTCAACTCACAACGAGCACAACATTACATTGAGCATACACATGCACCAAGACAGAAGCTTCGTAGAAAAAGGAGTATGCAATATGTGTGTGTGTGTGTGTGTGTGTGTGTTTTCACAAGGCAACAAGGGGAAGATATACAATAAAGGATAGTTGTTGGGGACAAAACACTCTGTTATTACAACAAAATACATGACATCTCTTTAGTCCCACCATATCTAATGCCACTGAGAGCAAGGAAGCTTGATCAATACCTGGTTGAACTCACCACGAATAGTAATCCATTAAATGGGGAAGGATTGAAGTAAGGGAAGAAGAGAGTGTTAGTAGTGTGTCCTAGGCCAATGGAATAATAAATGTCATTGCTACTTTCCTCTTTAATGGAACACTTATTTTATCTTGTTATTCATTGTGAGCATGTTTGACTTGATAAAAGATTCATTGAATAGTTGGTTTCGCCTAATGATTATCAAGTAGGAGACTTGATAGTAAAACCCTAAGGTAGTTGGAATCCTATTTTAAACAATCCCTAGTCGGTCATTATCATTGGAATGATAATGTTATTCAAATACCCACACGACCGATCAAGCCGTTGTAATTTCTAACGGCGTTCTTACGGTCGCTCGGGCCATTGCAGATGTGATATATCTGCAACGGCTTTGTTATCACCGCTCGAGCCATTGCAGATATATTATCACATTAGCAACGACTTAGTTACGGCTATGACATCCATCACTCTTGAGCCGATCGCGGGCTCGTGGTGCGAAAATAAAATATTTATTAGCAACGGCGTTCTAACGGATGAGTGCGTCGTTATTGATGATGTTACTTATCAGCAACGGCTTTCTAACAGACGAGTGAGCCATTGCTGATAAGTTTATATAGGTCGACCGATCGCACCCGCCCCTTCCTCCTTCTTCTTCCACTTCCTGCTGCTGCCGCCGCTGATCTCCACCTGCTGCCCGCCGTCGTCGCCCGCCGTCCTCGACCACCGAAGCCACTTGTCGTCGCCGCCCACCGTCGTCGCTTGCTCCAGGTAAGTCGCGCGCCATCCCCTCTCTATTTACTGTAGAACCGATCGAAACCCTATATTTAGGGTTTCGGCCAATGGCCGAAGCATGCGACGGATTTCGGTGGACTCCAGCTCTGAGAATAGGGTTTTTTTTTAAACCCTATTTTTTAAAATTAAATTAATTAAATATAAAATTTGACAAATTTACATGTTTAGATTAATTAAATCTTAGATGTTTAGATTAATTAAATGTTTATGTTAATTTAGATGTTTAGATTAGATTAGATTAATTTAGATTAATTTAGATAAATGTTTTTTTATATTAATTTAAGTTATATTAGTTTAGATTAATTTTTTTATTAATCTTTATATTTAGATTAATTAGAATCGTCCACTTCGGACTTGCGCCAGAATCGTCCACCTCGGACTTGCGCCGGAATCATCCATTTTGGACTCGCGTCGGAATTATCCACTATGGACTCGAACCAACTCGAAATATTTAGAAAATAATTATCCATCCGACGAGTTGATACTTTTCACATACGCATTGACAAGTCGGATATGTTGGCTTAAGGGTCTCTCGTAAGCCTCGATCTTTATTTTGATAATAACAAACATATATTTAATCCAAGTGTGAAGTCTTGAGTTCGGGTTGAGGTTGCGATAAGCATGCCAAGTCCGTTCAAACGAGATGAAAGAAAAGATCATCAAAGAAACGAAAAAAGAAAACGTCGAAGAAAGGCTCGGGATCAGATCAAGTAGAATTCATGTAATGTACCCCTAGGACAATCTTATCCCAAGCCTAATTGTATAGTTATCCAAGTTAGAACTTGGTAACTAAATCCACAAAAAATGCATGTAAAAATTTCAAGAAGAAATCAGCCTCAGCTTGCATTCAGTCGACTGGTCGATCGATCGAACAAGGCAGTATTCTACTAAGTAGCCCATTCGGTCGATCGGTCGATCGATCGAATGATAGTAAAAACTGGCAGTAGCCAGTCGATCGATCAGTCGATCGACCGAAGACGGTGAAAGAAAAATTCAAGACTGCGTCGGTCAACTGACCGAAGCAAAAAAGAGGCAGAATGCATAGCGGTCGACCAATCGGTCGACCGAATTGGAGATAGCCTATCGCGTGACCCTGGCTCTAGGTATTCGGTCGATCGACTGGTCGACCGAATGTGGGATCGGCATCTTTCTGTCAGCCGGTCGACCGAGCTCTCTCATCCAACTAGCGGTCGCAGTGGCGGTCGATCAGTCGGTCGACCGATCGGCTAGCGACCGAATGGCTTCAATGGCTATTTCTTTATCCATTGAACGGGTCGTTCGAGTGAGGGGTTATAAATACCCCTCACCTAACTTCTTTACAACTTCTTAGAAGTTTTATTTGAGCATTAAAGAAGTTTCTTAAGCCTTCAAAAGAGCAAATTGCTACACGCCCCCTCTGCTTCCGTCGACAACTCACTTCAGGCGCTGATCCCCTGCTTCTTCAATCTTGAAAGAGCCATCTTCTTGCAAGTTGGAGACGTGAAGGCGGTGGAAAGAAGCCTTGGTTCATTTTACATTCTTAAAGCTCTTTCCTCTATATTTGATTTTTATTGTAAACTTGTTTAAGTTTGAGATAGCTACTAGGTGTGCCGAAAACACTTAGGGATAGCTTTATAGAATTGTGTTTTGCCTAGATGAATAGGATTGAGGTGTTCTCGGAGTGGTGAGAAGGGTGTCCTCATTGTATTCAAAGAAAAATATAGATTCTATAAAGTAGTGATTAGAAAACCTTGGTGAGGAGCCAAGGTAGTGGAGTAGGCAGTTGGCCGAACCACTATAAGTATTCTTGTTTGCATTGCTTCCTTACTTGCTTTTATCATTGCTATTGAAATTTGATCACATTAACTATTAAGAAACAATTGCATTAAGTGAAGCTAAAGTTGAGTAAGAAGAAAACACACAAAAAGGGGACAGACACTATTCAACCCCCTCTTCTAGTGTCGAGTTTCATACAATAATTGGTATCAGAGCCAAGTCGCAGGTCTAGATTTAACCATCTTCCCTACAATTCAAGATGTCTAGTGAAATCCAATTAGCTCAAGGGTCTTCTACTTATACTTCACCACTATTTGATGGAAACAACTATGCATATTGGAAGATCTGCATGAATAGCTTCCTACAATCTTTAGGCATGGATGTATGGAGGATGATCCAAGTAGAATATAAGCAACCCACTAAGGATATGGATGAGTGGGACCAAGAAGAGATTAAACTCTTTAATGCAAATGGGGTGGTTGAGAGAAAGAATAGAACTTTACAAGAAATGGCTAGAACCATGCTATGCGAAAACAATTTACCTAAGTATTTTTGGGCGGAAGCCATAAATACCTCTTATTATGTTCTTAACCGAGTTTTATTGAGACCAAAAATTAAGAAAACATCTTTTGAGCTTTGGAATGATAAAATCCCAAATGTGGGATATTTTCATGTTTTTGGATGCAAATGTTTTGATTCTAAATCCTAAGGAATTTTCCTAAGGATATTTTCATGTTTTTGGATGCAAGTTAGAACTTGGTAACTAAATCCACAAAAAAGGCATCTAAAAATTTCAAGAAGAAATCATCCTCAGCCTGCATTCGGTCGATCGATCGGTCGACCGAACAAGGCAGTATTCTGCTAAGCAGCCCGTTCGGTCGACCGGTCGATCGATCGAATGACGATAAAAATTGGCAATAGCTAGTTGGTTGACCGAAGATGGTGGGATTGGTCGATCGAAGATGGTGAAAGAAAAATTCAAGGCTGCGTCGGTCGACCGGTCGGTCGACCGACCGAAGCGAAACACTTAGGAATAGCTTTATAGAATTGTGTTTTGCCTAGGTGAATAGGATTGAGGTGTTCTCAGAGTGGTGAGAAGGGTGTCCTCATTGTATTCAAAGGAAAACATAGATTCTATAAAGTAGTGGTTAGAAATCCTTGGTGGGGAGCCAAGGTAGTGAAGTAGGCAGTTGGCCGAACCACTATAAGTATTCGTGTTTGCATTGCTTCCTTACTTGCTTTTATCATTGCTATTGAAATTTGATCATATTAACTATTAATAAATAATTGCATTAAGTGAAGCTAAAATTGAGTCAGAAGAAAACACACAAAAAGGAGACATACACTATTCAACCCCCCTTCTAGTGTCAGGTTTCACACAACAGGATATGATTTAGCAAAACCTTAGATCCGTTCGTGGGTTGTATATTCGTGTAAAAGAAGTAGATGAACTTTTATACGATGTACAACCCTTGAATTGTTCCTGATTGGATAATTTGGGAATATAATTATTTGTGTTGCACTTAGTTTTTTCTTTTAACCGTTAACTCATTAATTCTTAAATTTTGGCTACTTTGTCTCTCTTGTTCTCCGGTACGCGCTCAGATGATATGTGTATTCGGAGAACTGTAGGGAGATATTGCCGAAATTTAGAATGAAGTTAGCGGTTAAAAGAAATACTTAGTGCAATATGAATAACATGAATCCCAAATGGAATAGGACCATCTTACCTAAAGGCATTAACTGGAGAAATTATCATTGATTGATAGAATCATGTCGGATGATCGAAGTTGGATGTACCGATAACTTGATCGTGGAGCTTTAACGAATGAGTTTCGATTAGGCGTAACTCACTTCCTAAATTTTGCCTATTCGAGTCGAAAATTCGTTAGTGTCGGTGATAAAATTTGATGTTTGTGCCGCATTTGCTTGAATGAACAATTTTTGCTTCGAGAAACTGTCACTCTGCATCTATATAGCAAATGATTTGAACCAAGATATTTTCTATGGACTTGTCATGGGGAGTCACGTGAAGTCGAAACGTCAAGCAATCCTGTCGTTCAGAACAGTTGGGGACAAAGGAAGATGAGTTTGGGAGCTTATATAGATATCTCAAGGGCAGGAGCTCGATTTCCAGCAAGCTTAACGGGTAGAAATTCAAGATAGAACCATTGAGGGTATTTTGGGAAGTTTGGATAATTTTTCGGGCTATTCTGGATTGTCCATCCGGGATGTTCCGGGCTATTTCGGGATGTCCATCCGGGAAGATCCAAGCTATTCCGGGATGTCCATCCGAGATATTCCGGGCTATTCCGAAATGTTACAACATCTCATTCGGAATATTATTTATAATTTGAAAAGTCTTGGTAATTGATTAGGTTTATATCCTAGAAATATATTACACTTGATTCTAAGCCTAAACCTAGGGTTTGACTTGGTTTCAACTTGATCGCCACTGTAACAATTTTTACTTGATTCTTTGCATTTTTTCGGACGAACTTTCTAGGTGGATCGTTCTATCAATCTGAACCCAAAACTCACCAAATGGATTACATACATGTTTATTATCATCAAAATAGAGAGTGAGACCTAGGTGGAATCCTTGGGCCAATAGATAATGAGTGAATACTAGTATGCAGTCTGACTGACAATGATCAAGTTTTACTGGTCGTGAATATGTGATATTAAAGTCAGATCATAGACACATGTTGCAGAACATGGTGTTGGACAGACCCACCATGAGAATGCTACATTGATTATATCATTAATATATATCACAGTGCTAGTGATACATTAGTCCTCCAACCCAATGTCACTAGAATTCTTACATGAGGAATTCTATGCTTTGACCTAGTCTAACACGATTCATCCAATGGAATATGTGTAGTTGTGAAGGAATGTGTCTCTCTCGTATATGAGAAAGATATTTAAAGGCCCCTTGATGTGTGTGACTGAGGAAATGCAATGTCGTGCTCAAATGAATTGATAAGAGTATTAATGTCATTTGTTAAGTTAGTCTACTCATGAATCAAGAAATCAGATTGAACAATATAAGGATGATGTAATCCATGCCTTATGCTTGATCCAGATATCGCGTGACAAAAGAACATAATATCATATTGTGAGTTAGGTTCCTCGGATCACCGACCTCGCTTAACTTGGGTAGTCATAATTTCTTGCTAGAGACCGCTTATGACTTGTGGGTTGCAAATGAGTTTGGACCCACTGCCAACATTACGTGAACCTACAGTGTCGCACATATAGGACGAACCGAATTGGGCTTAGGGTTATGACTCATCGGATTGGATCCACATGACCATTAACCGACTATATCTCTCTTGGTAATTTTAGAAATTAATTTTGAATTTGAAAAGGACTTTTCAAATCGGAATTAATTATTCTGAATTTTAAATATGATTTAGAAATTGGAATTACGTTGATTACCATTTAGGTAATGTATATTTAAATAATCGTTATTAAAGGATACATTATAATCGACATCTTGAATTTAAGAAATTCATCATTGCTAATTGTTATTAAGGATATATTTTATTTGTGCATTAAAATCCTTTTAAGATTCTGGATATGGCTTTGAATTAATCAACGGGTGAGAAGACTCGATCAATATGATTGATGCGTATATAAATACTCGCCTATGATTTAGATAGGGAGATGATCATCTCGTGAAGGCTGCTAACCTCATTGTGAAAGGAAACCGACCTCCTTTTGAAGGAAGCTGAGCTCCCTTTGTGGCAGCCGACCTCCACCCAAACACACACAAAGAGAGAGAGAGAGAGAGAGAGAGAGAGAGAGAGAGAGAGAGAGAGAGAGAGAGAGAGAGAGAGAGAGAGAGAGTCTGAAAGGAGTTACTTGCTTGTCCAAATCCGAAGGAGCTCCGAGAGAGCCGAGCTAACAACCGAAAGCCACATAATTCGTCGCAATCGCTCGTGTGCCAATTGTAGAGGGTGTTTATCTCTAGCAACACCTATGATCCCGATAACATGTTTATTTTCCATCATTTGTTGCTTATTTTCATGCTAAATTCGAATTAAATACTTCGTAAAATGTGTTTATTATTATGTTTAATATTTAGGCAACAAAGTATGGAAAGAAATCAAAACGAAGCCTCCCTGCACGTTTTTGGAAGTTGGAAATTGGAAAGCAAGTTGGATTTGGTCGTCATGCCTTAGACGTGCTCACGCCTTAGCGAAGATACATGTGGCAGAATCAGAAATTACCAATTTCAGGAATGGAAATTTAATTCTAGCTTCCCATACGAATTTGCACTCTCCTTTTGTGTCTAAAACATTAAGCCAAGATATTTGGTTGTTAGTTTATTACTATGTATGGTTGATTTGATTTTTATTTCTATTTTAGTTAGGTTTGGAATTCTCCTATAAGAGGAGAAAAGTTGTAATGAACAAGGACTGCAGTTTTTAGCTTTAGCATTCTTTTTAGTTTTGCTCTTTTTAGTTTAGAATTAAATTTGAATCCAGTAGTGATTTTTGGAGAATGAAAATATTTGTGTTTGCGATGTGTGGCTAATTCACTTCTTTCTAGCTAAAGGACGATTCGACATTTCAGTTCTACGGGTTTTGAGATTCCTCCGTGCTTAACATCTTTTACTTTCTAGTATTCATTTATTTTCTGCAGAAATTATTCTATTATTCCTTTTTAATTATTGGTCTGTTTCCATATTATTAGGACAATAGTTAGTCTTTCGGTATGGCTGTTCCATGCCGGATTTAGAGACAAATTAGTCGAGGTTGCTGTTTAATCTGTACTAATAGAATTCTTGAATTAATTGACATGTGAGATTGTTGTTCAATTCACATAGTCTATTAAATTTGCTAGAAATAAAGTAACTCATCCATTGTGTCTATGATCAATCCTACGAACCGAGATCGAGAACATACATTTAGCTAGACTTTTCTCTCATTGATTTCTCCTCAATTTTAATTACTATTTTTAATTACTATTTTTATTTATATCTTTTTGCATCTAATAAAAAGAAACTCATTTTTACTTTCTTTTAATTTATGGTTTTGAAAGAATTTGAAACTAACCAATATTTGTGGATTCGACCCTACTTGTCACGACTACAAAATCTTAAGAAGTAGGTATTTATTTTTGGTGGATCCGACACTGATCATATCTGAAGCCTTGATCTTGCGGAGTAGAAGAGGAGCTTGACCTTCAAGGCTATATTCCCAAACCTAGTTTTGATTTAACCGAGATGCATGGATCCACTTGGATAGAGGATCGATTTATTCTTATGTTGTGTGTAAAAATTTTGTTGTTTGCCCAGTCCTCGCATAACCCAACAGAGAGGATGTCGGCGCAACTGTCGGAGTCGGGCATGCTTCGTGGCTTGAACTCCCAAAAGCAAGGCAAGCGCCTAACACCCTCCTCAACGTCGGGACGAGAGCGATGCCTTCAAAAGCCCCATGGTGGGAACCCACAACGATCCATGATCTACTCACTGTCAACTCAAAGCTGACTTTCGAAGGAATGAAAACTCGCAGGACTCCACATTCTATACCATAGCTTGAGATGCGAGGAAAAGGAAGATACAAGGGGCTTTTAAAGACCCTGAGAGAGCCTCCCTATGTGACGGATGTTGGCCACACACTGCGAACGGAGCAAGGCTCATCAACCGGTAGCAAGTACTCGAGTGCCTCGAAAATAAGTGGTTGAATATCCAAGTCATAATTACCCTCTATTAGAATTAAATGATTGGGTAAGCCGCTGATTGGCAGTAGGCATATGGGAAAGGCACCCTTTCCCCCGCGACTGCCACATTGAGCACAAAGATCGAAGAGTCACGGGGTGACAAGGCCGAAGCACGTCGAGTTCTTCTACCCCAGCAATTTGGCTAAGGACAAAACATAACAAATATTCATATATTCGCCCGAGGTCATATGCTCAGTAGATAATCAGAGCTCAGATATACAAACAAAGGTCGACACACTATCAGGGCTCGGCATGAAGTCATAGGACTCCGATCAAGCTCGAGGGCTGTGGACTGGATTAGCTCCTTAGGGCTAGTCGGACCAGGCCCGAATGCACCCACACTCATGAACCAGTCTCAGGTCGAGCCAACCATAACTTAGCCTGGGGTCCACCCGACCAAACATGGATATCTAGATCATCCTTTAATTACTAGAGATTCAGTAGTAATGAGCTTATCATCTTGGGATAAACTTCGGCCCGTTCAGGACATATCCCCGCGAGATTCTGAGAGACATCATTGTCAAACATCCCTGGCTTGCTCAATATAAACAAACACGTTGCACATCAAGTATACCCCCGATTTCAATTCCATACCCATCATTTGAGATTCTTTGTCATTTGAGCGTTGGAGTGTATTTGCAGGTTCCCACCGGAGCTACGTTGGACCAAGAAGACGTGAAGACCCGCATCACCCCGACTTCAGGCGAGAAGAAACTTAAACACAACTCCACCATTTTATTTCTACTCAAACTCTATCCAAATTCGTTTAAAAACTGACATGATTTTAAACAAGTCCAACGATTTTATCGTCCAATTAAAAATTGACATATTTCCCTTAGGGTGGTATTGGACTATTGGCATATGAGGTACGTCGACAAAAATATTATTTACTATTATAAATTGCCCTAAGTATGACGCGGCTTATAAACCGGTAAGGACTATATATGTACAACAATATCCCAAAATCGGATTTTAGGAGTGGAAAATTAATTTTCAGATCCGGATTTTGAGAATCAAAATTCCCAAAACCAGAACATAGTGGATTAGATACTCATTTTATTCCTGGGCCAAAGTCTCCAACTGATTAGAGACTTTAGTCAAAAATTAAATAAAAAATATTTAAAAATAACTTAAATTTATAAAATATTTTTATGATAAAAATGAGATATTAGAGTATAAAAAATATATTATCAAACTCTCGAATGCATTAAAGACTTTTGGACAAAGTCTATAAATTTAAATTAAAAATAAAAATTATGAAATATTTTGATGTAAAATATTTTTTTCGATCATGGTAGATATTTTGTATCATTAAAAAATTAATTCATGAATTTTTTTTTATATAAAATACGAAACTATTATAGATTTTGCACAAAAGTCACATGAGTGAGCGACTTTTATTTATAATAATTTTTTAATTATAAAAAATAAAATTTAATTCAAAAAATATATATATTTAATATACAAGATGAGCAGGAGTCTATGGAAATATTTTGGATAAAAAATATTTTAATATTTTAATATTAAATTTAATTTTATAGTGTTCGGGTGAAAGTCTTTAATGTATTAGAGACTTTTACCCAAAATCTATAATAACTTTATATTCAAAAAAAATAATTTAATTAATGAAATATCTTTTTTAAAATACAAAAAATCGATTGTGGTTAAAAAAAATATTTTTCATCAAAATATTTCATAATTTTTAATTTAAATTTAGTTTTATAGACTTTTGCAAAAGTCCCTAATGAATTAAAGAGTTTGAAAATATATTTTTTAAATTTTAACACCTCAGTTTTATATAATTCTATTTTATAAATTAAAATTACTTTTTTATATTATATTATATATATATATATAATCAATTAGAGACTTTGATCTAGATAGAATGAGTATTCAATCCACTCAATTTCGATTTTGAGAATTTTAAAACTTTAAATCTGATTTTAAAAATTTCTTCTTCAAAAAATTTGAATTTGAAAAATTGTTCGCATATGTATCCTATTTTGAAGCATATTTTTAAAATTCAATTATCAAAATCCGATAACCCATTATCAATTAACCCAAAACCCAGTAAGCAATAACCCTAACCCCATTCCCAATTCCCCGCCTCCATCCCTCACGATAGTCGCAGCCGCCGACGACCCGCGACCACGTGCAGTCTCCGGCGAAGGTATCTCACATGCTCCGCATTTCTCCCATACATTCAACTGTGTGTCTCTCTGCAGAGCATTTCCAAGTAAGAATCAAGATCTTGATCTTGCAATAGTCCTGAAGATCCTAGTCTTTAATTTGGTGAAAATATTGAGAGTGGAAGGCTCAAGCTCTCTATCTAGTAATTGGTAGTGTGTTGTTCAGATCTTCATCCAAATGCAGGATTCTTGGATTCAATCCAAGAATTACAATACGAATCCTAGAAGGCTTAGAATCTTTGACAGCCAAAAGAATTGAAGATTTTCCTTTGTAGGTAATTTGACACTTATCCTAACTAGCACTTTGCAAATTAGTAATGATTTTTCCAATATGATTTTCTTTTTACTGTTCTTATATACAATAGCAATATAGCTGCAGTTAAACGAATAATTACTTAAATAATTATTGCATTACGGATTCTCAAGCTCATCTTACTCTTTTCTGTCTGTGGTTGTTTCCAAACGCCTCTCTTTTTATCTCCATCTTAAGAAAATTCTGAGTTTCATTATTATATGACTTGTTGGAGTTAATGTGATATAGAAATGAGTGATAATTGCATCTTGCAGGATGTGAGGAACATGTACCATTATTCTTTCAGCTGTAAATGAAGAAAATCCTTAAAATAACTAGGACTAAGCTCATCCACTCTCCTAATATAGCATTTCATCAATTCATTGCCTATTTGCTGTCATGATCTTGACTGGGGAAGTGGCTATAGATCCCTATACTCCGGTAGCATCATGGGCAAGAAAGAAGGGGGTTTGTACATAATTCCCAAAAAGTTTGGCGCTGTTGGAAAGCTTTGCAAGAAAGAGATGGTATCCTTCATTGGTTGCTTATCTCTGAACGAGAACAATGATGATAAGTGTGTGAGACAAAATGATCTTTTGATTTCTTGTGTGGAATCTCAGGTGCTCCATCTTTTGACCCAGCACTTCTTTATTTCAGTTCTACAATCACAGTTCAGTCATTGATTTTCCATCTTTACTTATCTTAGATGACTACCCCATGTTGTCAAAGGCGCTCGCCTAGGTGCCTAGGTGCGCCAGGCGAGGCGCCATTTGAGTCATGCACCTGCGCAGCGACTTCACCTAGGCTCACGCCTTCATTGCGCCTGAGTGCTTTTTTTGAAGCCCTAGGCACGCATCTTATGCGCTTGGGTGTAACTTGGCTCTTTTTTTTCTTAAGTGGAGGGGATCATCACTTAATGCAATATTAAAATAATTAAAATAAGAAAACATCTAGGGCTTCAGCCCCCCCTTCACTCGTGCCCTTCTATTTCTTCTTCCCTTTCACTGTTGCTCTCTCTTTTCCTTCTTCTCTTTCACTCGCGTGATTTTGAAGAGAGTGAGGCAGATTCATATGAAAGAGAAGATGATGTAAAAGGCACTAGGCCCACTCAAGGCTCAAAGGTCCCATATAGCATGAGGTTCAAGTCATAAAAAAAGCGCGCCCCTGACTGAAGCAAGGCACACCTTTTTAAAAATATTATCTATACTATTCTCAAACAATAAAAAATATGATATGCAAAATAAGAATTAAATTATATGCACCAATGCACCTATAACATCTACAATTCCAACGAAGAATTAAAACATCACATTATCATGTATCTAATTAAAGAGATAAACAATAAAATCTTTTAAAGACTAATAGTTTTTCACAATCCAAATCAAACATGAAAAACTCCAAAACTTTTAAGTTTTAACACAAAGTTTGTGAAAGGGGGAGAAATGTTGGGGCACCGCTGAGGCCCTAGATGTTTTTTTAACATTACATTAAATGGTGGTCCCCTCCACTTAAGAAAAAACTAGAGTTTTACCAAGGCATATAAGTTGCGAGTCTGGGCTTCAAAAAAAGCCCCCAGGCGCAGCGAAGGTACACGCCTGGGTGAAGTCGCTGCGCCTTGGCTTGGCCAAGGCGCGGAAAACTTCAACACCTAATACGACCGGATTTGCCATATCGGGAAGGAGAGGGGGGGGAACTCACTCCTATTTAGTTTAGAAGGTCTTATCAGAAAGAAGATCACGTGGGCGATACTATACTTGTTTTGTGGCGTCTTTCATCAAAGATAGGTGTGGTGTCAAGCTCAGCAGTTGAGAGAGAATTTCCCAACTCAAAGCTGCTTTGTCGGAGATCCTGTGGAGAGAGAGTTGGTACCGGCACGACATCGAATCTTGGCCAAGGTGCTTGAATTAAATGGTGCCTCGCTTGGCGTGCCTAGGCGCCCAAGCGAGCGCCTTTGACAACATTCTCCATCTCATTGGAATCAATGTTCTACAACTTGTTCAATGCTTGAGTCACCAACAACCTTTTGCTGCTGACCTTTGTTGACTGCCATAGCTAGTCATCTTCCTCTCTTCTCAGTTCTCACTCTTCTCATCCCTGAGCTTTCCTCTCTCCAATCGCATTGCCTTCTACCCCTAATTTATTCACTCTTTTTCTCATATCTCTTCCTATCTCTCTACATTTTTTAGTCAAACACTCATTTTTGTGATGGTACAAAAGGAGATGCAACTGATATATGCAATATGATTCTGTGGTCTGTCTTGAGATGCTGATTTTCATTTAAATTTGTCTTCACTTGCTTATTGTGTATCACTTTTTAGGTTTAATTCATGCATCCCCATAGATAAAGGATTATTGGGAATTTTTGTGTTTCCAAACTACTCCATTTTGTATTGTGATGTGATTCATTTACCATGATCTCATCATATATTGTTTATCTGTTCAATATCTACAAATTCACTTTCTTCTACTCTTTGAAAAGTGCAACCATGTTGTCAACTAAAAACTAATTAAATCTATGAGTCCCATCAATTGCATGATCTTGTGTGAAATAACTTGTTTTTAGTTTAAATTTTGTCATTTTTGCTAGGATTCAAGTATTTGTAAAATTAGGTACATTCAGTCTCTTTCTTTGCCTTTCCATTCTTCAATTTGTATATCTATAGACAATGGGTAGATTTTTTTGTAAGAAAACTCATACAGACAAATTGCAATATATTTCCATCTATTCAAAGTAATTATAAAATTATTTTTGAACTTTAATTTCATCAAAATTTTGGTATTATGGGATTGATTTTTTTGGAAGCAGGTTTCCGTAACTGGGGTCCCGGTCTGCTATTGGCTCCACCAATAACCAAAATACCATGATGTGTCCATATTCTAGGCTACAAATCCTTCTTTACTACACTAAGTCGATGAAGCTCTATTTCATTCAGATAGGATTTGAGAAATCAAGATCCTGCAAAATCTCAAGTTTAAAGGAGTTCTAGTAGAATCATAGAAGAGATTGGGAAGGAAATGAGCAATTGATATGCCAAAAAATAATAGTTCCATTTTTCGAAACCTCGTGGTAACTGCTACTAAGTGTAGTTAGGGGTGTGCATTTGGTTAATACCACACTGAATTAACCGAATTAAATCAGTTAATGAAAAATCTATTAGTGAATTAATCTACCGAAACGAAATAAGTTTGTGTATATCCAATTTGTACCTACGGATTATTATCTGAATTAACCTAATTGTTTATTTAACAAACTTTGTTATTTAATGACCTTATAACTTATAACTTTGTTAAGTTAACTACTTAATGTTATAATATATATGTATAATATTAATGTAATGGTTATATTGCCGATATGAGACATTTATATATATCATATATATATATTAATTTTTTTTTTTTACTACTATATAATATTATATATATATATACTATTTACTGATTTTTTAGGATCCTACCATTAACCTACCAAATGAATTGAATTTTTATTTTTGTACATACCTAATAGGTACCTGTTGATTAACTGAATTAGTCTACTAAAGTAATCGAATTTTAGTTAATTCAGTATTTACCCAATTGTTTGCACCCCTAACTGTGGTTACATAATCTGTTTGATGGCTTCCTTAGACTGATGTATAATAACTTGATCTTGACTAGTTATATTTCATTTTTTGATCCCTCTCTTGTGTATTTACATTTCACTAATTATTCCTCTTGTTATATATTCATATTGGCTTAAATTTCTATACATTTTCAATCCTCAGACTTTAGATTGGCATATAGTATATACTTTATTATTATTGATTATTTCAGGAAGGTTGCACTACTGCTAGATTCCAGATACACCAAATGAAACTACAGCGAACTTTGAGGGCTTGCAAATTTGGAATTGTTAATTACTTTGATGCGCTTAACCTCCAAGAGAGGCTTGTTTCTGATAGAAAAGCTGGCAACATTCTTGATACTATCTTGTCTCTTCAACATCCACCAACATATACACTCGGAAAAAGGCGAACTGATCACAACTTATTAGTTTCTGAGTCTGATCTTAAAGCCATGGGTGCTGAGCTTCATTACACAGAAAGAGGGGGTGATATCACATTCCATGGGCCAAGGCAAGCTATTCTTTATCCCATTGTTTCTCTAAGAGAGATTGGAGTTGGTGCAAGAAAGTATGTTGAAGGCCTTGAGTCAGTAATGATAGAAGTGGCATCCCTTTATGGTGTTAATGCCCATCCTGGGAAAGCAGGTGAGACTGGAGTGTGGGTTGGCGATAGAAAAATTGGTGCCATTGGTGTTCGGATATCGTCGGGCATCACTTCACATGGATTAGCATTCAACATAAATCCCGATTTGAACTACTTCAAGCACATCGTTCCTTGTGGAATACCAGATAAAGGAGTCACATCATTGAGAACAGAGACAGAGATGGAATTGCCAGAAGATGAAGTGCTCCACGAGCAACTAATTCAGTCATTCGCTAAGATATTTCAATTTGGAGTCATCCAGTGGAAACAAGATGGACCCTTTTTGCCCACTGAAGAAATCACTTAGTAAATAGTTATTTGATGCCATTGTTCATTTTAATTGATATTTTTCTTTTCTTTCATATGCTTTCTCGTTTTAAAATAGTATTTGTATTCATTTTAAAAGCCATGAAATGGTACAAGAAGCAAAGTAATGAAAAGGAAAAAAAATGGAAGAGAAGAAGAGAAAAATACAAGAACCCCAAAACTAAGCAATTACATTGCTAATATTATTATTGTGACCAGTTTATTCCGAAGCCACTTCTAGTGTTAAGCGCTTGTATGTCACTATATTATTAGCAATGTTCTTTTCTTTCTTTTTTTTCTTTTTTTTTATATATAACAAAGATAGAAAGTCTCAATAGGTAATCAAACTTTAAATCTTTAGGTAATGTTCAACATGTTGTCACCAATTGTGTTATCCACAATTGGCTTAGCAATGTGGGTGACTTTAGCAATGCTGCTCATTTTGATTGGCAGTGCAGTCTCTTCTAACTTAACCAAGAGAGAACAATTATAGATCTTGAAAACAAACCAAATTATAGATCTTGAAAACAAACCAAAAAATAAAAGTCAAAGGAAAACAGGCTTGTTATCCTTCGAGTGAAGGTTTTATATTGATTGAAGAACAAGAAATATTATGACATGTGTCAACTACATGGATATCATGATAAGTGCAAGTTTGAAAATACATCCATGATTTACCTGTGAATAGCCAATATTGGAAGATGTTTTGGCATTTCTTTTTCTTTTATCAATAATCACACATCATTTCACAATGATGATTAATTACATAGCCATGATAAATTTGTAATCTTGCGAAGTATAAGAGATTCGGCTCCATTATGTAGGGGCGGTAGAAATGGGCATGGCACGATAGCACGGCACGATAACTGCGGGCCGGGCCAAAAAATTTGGCCCGATAAGCTTATCGGGCCGGGCCGGGCCGGCCCGCAGTTATTGCGGGTTGACGCGGGCCGGGCCGGCCCGTTTGGCCCACAAAAATTTAAACCTATCTTTTTAGTTTTTACCCACTCGCTGCGCATCAGCGGCTCAGCGCCTCACTCGAGTCACTCGACTCCTTCCTCTTCTCACGCTGTCACACCGTCACGCGAGTACGAGAAGCGATCGCCGCAGGCCCGTAGTGCCTCACTCCTCACTCCTTGCTCGCCCTCTCCTCCGCAGCCCGCCCTACCTCCGAGTTTTCCTCTGCCTCGAGCCTCCGTCGTCAACTCCGACCTCCTACTCTCCTCCGCTGTCCGCCTACCTCTGAGCCCTAGGAGAAGCTCTCCTCTGCGGCTCTGCCTCGAGCCTCCGTCGTCAACTCCGACCTCCTACTCTCCTCCGCTGTCCGCCTACCTCCGAGCCCTAGGATAAGCTCTCCTCTGCGGCTCTGCCTCGAGCCTCCGTCGTCAACTCCGACCTCCTACTCTCCTCCGCTGTCCGCCTACCTCCGAGCCCTAGGAGAAGCTCTCCTCTGCCTCGTGCCTTCGGCTCTGCGCCTGTGCCTCCGATTTGAGGTCCGCATTCTATCTAATGTGTAATTTGATCAATTGATCATAGGTGTAATCACTGTCTTGCTCAATGTATTAGATTAATGTGTATCTTCGATTCTTGGTAATGTATCTTACTATCTTGCTTAGTAATGAATACAATGCACTGATTTAATCTAATGAATACAATCACTGTCTTGCTTGATCATACCCATTTACTGATTTAATCTAATGAATACTATCATTGTCTTGCTTAGTAATGGATCTTGAGTATGTTGCTTAGTATTTGATCTAATGTGCTATCACTATCTTACTTAGTGTATTTAATCTAACGTGTATCTTGTGTATTTAATCAGTACCCATGCACTGATTTAATCTAATGTGTAACCACAGTAATTAGTTAATAGCTATCTTGCCATCACTATTTAGTTGTGCTCATTGAACTGATTTATCATGCTCATTAGTTGCTTTAGTTAAACACACTTAATTTATTTGAGCTCACTAGTTGATTATTGAACTAAGTTATACTGTTATAGTAAAGCAATATGTCAATGGGTGAATGAGATATTATGCATGAGTTCTTTTTTGTTATTTGTTTATAGATGCCGAGGAGAGAAGATGAATACCGTTGAGAATCTTGAGATTGGACTTTTCATTGATGATAATGTGGTCAACGATGACATTGAAGAAGATGTGGATGCAATTGAAGGAGATGTGGGTTCTTCTCCACTTCCAACATCGAAGTCAGGGGTAGCTGACAAGAACAAAGGAACGAAGAGGCAAAGGAGATCAAAGTGTTGGCAGCAGTTCACTCGACTTCCCATGGGTGAAGATAGAAAAGAGATGTGTCAATGCAACATTTGTCATGATAAATTCACTTGCAAAGCTAGAGCCGGGACTGGTCATCTCCTACGCCATATGGAGAAATGTAAGAAAAGAGACACACGCGATGTCGGCCAGATGCTTTTCTCTTCTAATGCTCACGGTAATATGACTTTATCTGATTGCTCATTTGATCCTGATAAGTTTAGGGAATTGGTTGCTTCAGCTATTGCAATGCATAATTTGTCATTTCAATTTGTTGAGTATCGAGGAATTAGGGCTTGTTTTGAATATCTACGTCCTGGTGTGCAACAAGTTTTTAGAAATACTGCAAAGGCGGATATATTGAAGCTTTATGAGTCAGAAAAGATGAAGATTAAGAATGCGTTAGCAACATCGTATGGCAGGATCAGTTTGACGTCCGATTTGTGGATCGCAATAAATAGTGATGGCTATCTTGCCGTAACTGTCCATTTTGTTAATAGGGATTGGATTTTGAGGAAATACATCTTATGTTTGAGCTATATGCCTTCTCCTCACACTGGCGTAGCACTAGCTGATAAAATTTATGATGTTTTGAATGATTGGGGCATCGTTGAGAAGTTATCTTCATTGACATTGGATAATGCTTCTGCAAATGATGTGTGTGTTCAATACTTAAAGACGAAGTTGAATAGTAGAAAAGGACTTGTGTTGAATGGAGATCTCTTTCACTTGCGTTGTTGTGCACACATCTTGAACTTAATTGTGCAAGAGGGATTGAAGGACGTTGATAAAGTGGTAGAAAAAGTGCGGGATAGTGTGAAGTATGTTCGGGGCTCTCAATCAAGAAAGGAGAAATTTCTTGAATGTGTTAAAAGTTTATGTTTAGATGGTAAGCAAGGCTTGAGACAAGATGTTCCAACGAGATGGAATTCTACCTTTCTTATGTTGAAGAGCGCTCTTTATTACAAGACCGCATTTGAACATTTGGCAATGAGTGATTCGAGTTATACAAATTGTCCTTCTATGTGTGAATGGGGCAAGGTTGACAAATTATGCACATTTTTTGGTACTAACTATAATCTAACTTGTTTATTTTCGAGAACGAAGTATCCAACTTCAAACTTGTTCTTCCCCTTGGTGGTTAAGATTTATCATAATTTGAGAATGGAGTGTACATGCACTACTAGAAACTTGGTCTTCAGCAACGGCTATCAGCAACGGCCGCTCAAGCCGTTGCTATTTGCAACGGCGTTCTTACGGCCGCCCGAGCCGTTGCAGATATCTGTATCTGCAATGGTGTTCTAACGGAAAACCGAGCCGTTGCAGATTATTTTAATTATCAGCAACGGCTTTCTGACGGAAAGGCGAGCCGTTGCTGATTATTTAATCTTCGGCAACGGCTTACTAACGGATAAGTGAGCCGTTGCTGATGATAACTTATCAGCAACGGCTTTCTAACGGGCGAGTGAGCCGTTGCTGATAAGTTTATATAGGGCACGCTCTCGCGCCCGACCCTTCTTCCTCCCGCTGCTGCCGCCGCCGCTCCTGCCGACACCTCTCGCCGCTGCTGCCGACGCCGACGCCTCTCGCCGCCGCGCCGCTGCCGCTGCTGCCGGTATGTTGATCGGCCGGCCTATACCTAACTATGTTTCGGCCGGAGATGTTAAAATCCGACCGAAACCCTATTTCTAGGGTTTCGGCCGGCGGCGGTCGGCCTATGGCCGCCGCCGGACCTTCTACCATGGCCGGACAGTGTGTCCGGCCACTGTACGCCGGAGGGTGGACTCCGGCGCCGGAATATATATATATATATATATATATATATATATATATATATATATATATATATATATATATATATTATTGTTTTGAAATTGTTAATTAATTATTTTATAAATGTTAATTAATTGTTTAATTTGTTAGATTAATTATTAGGGTTTAGATTAATTTCGGATGCGCGCCGGAATCGTCCACTTCGGACGCGCGCCGAAATCGTCCAATTCGGACTCGCGCCGGAATCGTCCAATTCGGACTCGCGCCGGAATCGTCCACTTCGGACGCGCGCCGGAATCGTCCAATTCGGACTCGCGCCGGAATCGTCCACTTCGGACTCGCGCCGGAATCGTCCACTTCGGACGTGCGCCGAAATCGTCCAATATGGACTCGAACTGTCTCGAAACATTTAGAAAATAATCATCCATCCGACGAGTTGATATGTTTCACGTACGCATCGACGAATCGGATATGATTTAGCAAAACCTTAGATCCGTTCGGGGATTGTATGTTCGTGTAAAAGAAGTAGATGATCTTTTATACGACGTACAATTCTTGAATTGTCCCTGATTGGACAATTTGGGAATATAGTTATTTGTACTGCACTTACGTTTTTATTTTAACTGTTAACTAATTATTCTAAAATTCGGCAACATCTCTCTTGTTCTCCGATACGCGCCCAGATGATATGCGTATTCGGAGAACTGTAGGGAGATGCTGTCGAAATTTAGAATAATTAGTTAACAGTTAAAATAAAAACGTAAGTGCAGTACGAATAACATAAATCCCGAATGGAATAGGACAATCTCACCTAAAGACATTAACCAAAGAAATTGTCATTGATTGACAGAATCATGTCGGTTGATCGAAGTTGGATGTACCGACGTCTTGATCGTGGAGCTTTAACGAATGAGTTTCGATTAGGCGTAACGTACTTCCTAAATTTCGCCTATTCGAATCAGAATTTCGTTAGCATGGGTGATCAAATTCGATGTCCGTGCCGCATTTGTTCGAATGGACGATTTTTGGATCGGGAGACTGTCACTCTGCATCTATATACCAAAGGATTTGCACCAAGATATTTTCTATGGACTTGTCACGGGGAGTCACGCGAAGTCGGGACGTCGAGCAATCCTGTCGTTCAGACATATGGTGAATCTTCCTCTGCTGGTGCTTCTTCATCCAGTCAATGTAATCCCTATAGAACTATGATACTTGATAGTCTTGGGGTTCAATTCCACCTGAATGATAATGTTGATCGGCCAGTTCTTCAGACATCAGTCCCACCAGATACTACAGCGGTTGATATCACAGAAGTAGGGGCTGCGGTAGAGATTGAATTACCGAATAAAGAAGCTGCAGAATTTTACGAGATGTTGAAAGCTGCCGATGAACCTTTGTATGAGAATTGTCCTAAATACACTAGGTTTTCAGCAATGACACAGCTCTTAAACATCAAGGCCGATTGTAATATCAGCGGAGTTGCGTATGATCAGATTGCTGGATTGATTAATGGAATGCTGCCTACTGATAACAAGTTTGAGCCTACTTTTTATAAGACTAAAAAGCTAATGAGAAAATTGGGGCTTGGGTACGAAAAAATACACGCGTGCCAAAATAACTGCATTTTATATTATAAAGAAAATGTGCAGTTGGATAAATGCCCTGTATGTCAACACCCTCGTTACAATGAGAAGAAATCGGTCCGACAGAAAAATATCCCGTTTAAGGTGCTTCGGTATTTTCCACTAACACCGAGGCTTCAAAGGTTATTCATGTCGGAAAAGACAGCCCCCTACATGAGTTGGCATGCAAGAAGTCGTGATGATACAGTAATGACTCATCCATCTGACAGTGAAGCATGGAAACATTTGGATACATGTTATCCTTCATTTGCTATGGATACTAGAAATATCAGATTGGGATTGTGCACAGATGGTTTTAATCCGTTTGGACATTCTGCAACTCCTTATTCAGTTTGGCCAGTGCTGCTGACAGTTTATAATTTGCCACCGTCAATGTGCATGAAAGATGAATTTATTTATCTTTCGATGATTATTTCGGGTCCTAAGGGTCCGCGAAAAAAAATTGACATATTTCTCAGACCCTTGATAGATGAATTGAAAACATTGTGGACTGAGGGAGCTGTCACTTATGATTGTCATCGGAAGCAAAACTTCAATTTAAAGGCCGCGGTCTTGTGGACAATCAATGATTTCCCCGCGTACGGCATGTTGTCGGGTTGGAGCACTCACGGCCGACTCTCTTGCCCGTATTGTATGGAACACTCTAAATCAATCAGTCTTCAGAACGGACGAAAAATCTCATTCTTTGATTGTCATCGTCGATTCCTACCGGTTCATCACCAGTATCGAAGGAATCGTAATAAATTTACCAAGGGTAGAGTCGAAAGAGATGGGCCACCACCGATGTTGTCTGGTGAACAAATGTTAGCACGTGTTTCAGCACTTCCAGATATAGTATTTGGTCGCAATGAAAGAGTGTCAGGTTTTGGCCAAACACACAACTGGGTGAAAAAAAGTATCTTTTGGGAATTGCCCTATTGGAGTTCATTATTGATTCGACATAATTTAGATGTCATGCACATTGAAAAAAATGTGTTTGATAATATTTTCAACACTGTGATGGATATTTCTGGAAAAACTGAAGATAATGTCAAAGCCCGACATGATCTGAAAATACTTTGTAAAAGACCAGAGTTGGAGTTACAAGAGGTCAACGGACGATATCTGAAACCGAAGGCCCGATATGTGTTAAATAAACAACAGATCAAAGATGTTTGTCAATGAGTAAAAGAACTCAGATTACCCGATGGATATGCTTCAAACTTATCTCGATGTGTGAACGTCGATGATTGCAAAATATCAGGGATGAAGAGCCATGATTGTCATGTATTCATGCAGAGATTACTTCCGATCGCATTTCGAGATCTTCTACCTGATAATATTTGGGGTCCGTTGACTGAATTAAGTATGTTTTTTAGAAGCATCTGTGCAAATGTCCTTCGAGTCGAAGATATGTCAACACTTGAAAATAATATTGTTGAAATCATATGCAAGCTGGAGCAGTTTTTCCCTCCTGCATTTTTTGACTCGATGGAGCATCTACCGATACACTTGGCATACGAGGCACGAGTTGGTGGCCCCGTTCAATATCGTTGGATGTACTTATTTGAAAGATACATGAATCGTCTGAAGAAAAAAGTAAAGAACACCGCAGCTGTTGAAGGATCAAAATCTGAATCGTATATCATCCAAGAAATTTCAACATTCTGCTCATTTTACTTTGAATCGACAGTACAGACAAGATTTGATCGTCTTCCACGTAACGACGATGGGGGTGTTCGACATTCAGATGGACGTTTAAATATATTTTGTCACTCTGGTCGTGCTTTTGGTTCTCGTCCATCTCGACACTTAAGCGATGAAGAGTATCATTTGGCACACTTGTATGTATTACTCAATTGTCCAGAGATTGAACAATTCATTGAAATATTTGACATTGAGATGGTGCAAAAATACTCTATTCACAACGATCAAGAATTGGAGACATTACAGAATCGTGATTTCCCTTCTTGGATTCAGACTTACAGCAAAGATCACAGAGCTGAAATAGATGAAAAAATATTTGAGTTTGTTAGTGGACCGTCGCGACTTGTGTCGTGCTATAGCGGATATTTTGTTAACGGGTATAAATTTCACACGGTTGAATATTCATCTACAAAAAAGACGATGAATGCTGGGGTCTGCGTGAAAGGGACAACCTATGTTGAATGTGATATGGATTTCTATGGACTAGTGGAAGAAGTGATAGAGTTGCACTACTTCGGCTTGAAATCAGTGATCCTATTTAGATGTCATTGGTTCGATACAACAGAAAGGGGCATGAAAGTTCATCCAAAATACAAACTTGTTGAGGTTAATTACAAATCGAAATTGGCAGCAAATGAGCCTTTTATATTGGCATCACAAGCCGAACAAGTATATTACGCGAAGTATCCGGCTCGAAATAAAGATAGAGCAGATTGGCGTGTAGTCTGTAAGACAAAAGGTAGAGGAAAAATTGATCCGATAGTAGGAGAAAATGATCCTCCTGGTTTCTATCAAGAAGATCTTCCTGCTGTGGATCGTATTATTTCAATACTCGAGGATGCAGACACAACATCAATTCAATTAGAAGTTGAATATGCTGATGATGACGATCATGAAATTGAGGAAGCTGGAGATGAAGAAGATGAAGAAGAGGAAGAAGATGAAGAAGAAGAAGAATTCGAAGACTATTATTCAGATGATGAAGAATAATTGTAAAGTATATATTTTATTAAATATATCTCTACTATTTATACAATAATCTGATTATATGTCTGTTCGACAGATATGTCTGGTCGTGGTTATCGACGCAGGAGAGTTTCGGAGTCTCCGATCGGTGAGACTCCAGCACTTACTCATGCTGCTGATCCTCCTGTTGCTGATCCTCATGAGGATGATACTGTCGAGGCTAGTACATCCAGACGTAGGCGGCCACGCGGGCCGAACAGGTGGCAACCTCCACCAGCCACAGAGTCACGTAGATTGATTAGCGTGATTGGGGAGCGGTACGTAATATATCATGAATTATGAATCATTACAAATTCATTATATCATAATATAATATTAAAATTTATTTTTGTTGTGCAGGTTCGAGCAAGAAGAAGTGCCGAGGAGCATTTCTTCTACTATTCGACGATACATGCACGGGGCATGGCCTACGTGGTCTCACGTGCCTAGCGAGCACGTCGACATGTTATGGCGCGAGTTTCAGGCACGTATTATTACATGGGCCGAGGACCAGAGGCCCTTCATTTACGCTGCCTGGGAGGCTATTTCCCGGGCAAGGTACAACGGGCAGCTGGGGCAGGCTCGGTCCCAGGCGATGGCTCGAGCTGGGACCACTAACATCGCGGAGACTCGGGGATACGGCCCCGGTTGGATTACTCCGGATATATGGGACCAGCTCGTGGGGATATGGTCGACGGATCGATGGCAGGAGGTTTCTCGGAATGCGGCTAGAAATCGCATGTCGGGGGGAGCAGCGCGTCACACCGGCGGCTCTATTGCATTTGCAGTGCACGCAAACCGTATGGTAAGTATATCTTTTAATTATATATTTTATTTGTTATTATGTGTACAAATTAATGTATTTGTTTTGTAAATGTAGACGACGGTGTCGGATGACGGGAGTGTCCAGCGACCCTCCCCGATGGCGGTGTTTGAGCGGACTCACCGTCGAGCACATGTGACTGGGGAGTACATCCACAACCGCGCTGCATACATTATGGTAATTATATATTTGTTTAAATTATTCATTATATATTTATAATTTAAGTTTTATGATAAATATTAAACAAAAAATCAAACTCGAGTAGGAGACCTACAGCCAGACGGTGGTGCAGCGTGGGGGTACCCCCGAGGACTTTGACGCAGCATCGTGGGTCGAGGCCGCAGGTGGCTGGGACCATGGCCGCGTATATGGCTTCGCAGATAGTGGTCATGCGCGAGCCGTACTAGGGCCACTTGGGGCACCGACCCCTCCGGTCGCTGGTGAGCGGCCGTCCACCTCCAGATCCAGTTATGATCATAGTAATAGGATAAGGACACTAGAGGAGACGGTCGCGCGTCAGACTGAGTTGATGGAGCGCCAGAGTCAGACGATGGCGAATATAGAAGCTATGCTACGCAACTTGTCGGGTCATCCCGAAGCAGGCATCTCTTCGGCATCATCTAATCCATCATCCTCGAGTCAGTCCACGCCGGTGTACACTCAAGCACTCCAGACCCCGCCATATGATCCAGGTCATCCTCCATCGTCATCGTGAGATTTTGTTTATATTGACTTTGTTACTGAGATATTGAACTTGTTTAATTTATATTGACTATGTTACTGAGATGTTGATACTTCAATTTTGCATTTGAATTGTGTTTATACTATCGTGGATAATTATGAATATAAATATAATTGTTTTGATGTATATTTTGGTGTGTTTGTGATGTGTGAATGAATGTGTATGAGATGTTTGTGATGTGTGAATGAATGTGTGTATGAGGGTATGAGTGTGTGAGTTATGTATCAGATAAATGTATCAATGTATCAATGGAAATTTGAAATTTTCAAATTTTCTGGTTGCAGGTATAGGTCATCAGCAACGGCTTTCCCACGGGCGTCCGTGGGAAAGCCGTTGCTAAAAGTGTATCGAAAGCCGTTGCTGATGACCTACAGCAACGGCTTAGCGACGGAGTTTTACTAACGGTGTTGCTACGGACTCAGCGGCCGTTGCTATTAATGTTATCAGCAACGGCTACGGGTCTGTGGCAAAACCGTTGCTGATAATGTTTTGAGCGACGGCCCGAGCGGCCGTTGCTGATCCGTTGCTAAGTCATCAGCAACGCGACTTTCTGTCACAGCGCTATTGCAACGGCTCAGCAACGGCATCAGCCGTTGCTGATGACCATTTTTCTAGTAGTGATGTGAGGATGAACCTATGAGGAGAATGGCCACTAGGATGATGGGGAAATTTGAGAAGTATTGGTCCAATTTTAATGAAACGTTGGCCATAGCGGTTGTTTTGGAACCACGGTTCAAGTTTGAATTTGTGGAGTGGGGATATAAAAAGATTTATGGAAGTGACGCAAAACCTTATATTGAGGCCATTCGTAGAAGGTTATTCAGTCTCTTTGATGACTACGTTCAGCGGTCATCTTCCACTTTGGGGTCATCTTCCGTGGCTTCTCAAATGAATTTTGCGTCTCAAGAAAGTGAAAGAAAATTGCAAGCTGAAGTTGAAGACAAGACATTCTATGGGGTATGATAAATCTTTTATATAATTTTTGTTTGATTCTTCATATATCATTGATTAGTATAACTAATCTTTTATTCTTGTGTTACATTCAATGTAGGATTTTGACATAACTGGTGAGATAGACGGTGCATTACAAAAGTCGGAGTTAGATGCCTACTTGGATGAGAAGAGGATCAAAAGGATCGAGAAGTTAGATATTTTGTCATATTGGGCGAAGCATCACCCTCGTTATCCGATCTTGGGTTCTATAGCTCGTGATTTTCTATGCATTCCTATCACCACTGTTGCTTCAGAATCCGCATTCAGCTGTAGTGGCCGCATCATTGACCATTTTCGTAGTACGATTAAGAATGAAAATGCCGAAGCATTGTTGTGTCTAAGAGATTGGATTTATGGAGAGCAAGGTAAAATTACAATGTTGTATAGTTTAATTATAACTCATATATCAATAATTTGTTTTTTAAATTTTTTTCTTCTATTACAGATCTTGTGGAGGCCATTGCAGAGTTTCAAGAATACACTGAAGATATTTTAAATCCAAATGATGCAAATAATTCGTCTATGCAAGGATCTAATGTTGTTTTGTAATTTTTTAATTTCTGAAACTAGTAGAACTTTGCATGTGATTGGTTTTTGGTTAGGATTTTAGACTCATGTAAATCATTTTGTTAAATATTAATGTTTGATTTAGTTTGATGTCAAAGTATTGATGTAAATTATTTTGTTTGATGTTAAGTTAAGTATTGATAAAAAATATGTGATTTGGTTTGATGTTAAGTATTGATGTTTGATTTCATTGTGTTTACATTAAATTCATTTGTGTTTGGTTAATTGGTTTCATTGTGTTTCTATTGTGTTTGGTTAATTGATTTCATTGTTGGTTAAATTGTGTTTGATATAAAATGTGTTTGGTTAAATTTGTGTTTGGCAATTTTTGGCGGGCTCGCGGGCCGGGCCGGGCGGCCCGCATAGTTAGCGGGCCAGGCCGGGCCGCTAATTTCTGGCCCGCATAGTTAGCGGGCCGGGCCGGCCCGTTTTGCCACCCCTACCATTATGATTGCACTCTTGTGGCATGTTTGCATAGCAGGTTTAAGGATGTGAATTAGATCTGCGAGAACAATGGATAGGAGTCAGGGCCAAAAATTAGGTGAATTTATTTTGGTCCAAATCCACCGCTTGCTTGATTTAGAAAACTTGGGAGGGGGTGGGTAGGGATGACAATTTTATCCGCATCCGCCAACTAAAAATTGCATCTGCACCGTATCAGATCCATATCCGCAAGTAAAAACGAATACGGATGCAGATATGAATCTAAAAAAATTATATCCACGCGGATGCAATGTGAATACGCATATGGATGCAGATTCACACCTTATTTGCACCACATGTTCACGTACATTAAATTACTATTTTGCTTATATAACTTATTAAACATATAAGGATTGTATGTTAATTTCATATCAACCATTAAACATAAGGTCCTCTCCTAACCCTAAATGACTAAATGTGGTTCACATGTTCGACGGCTCATATTTCCCCATCCATTCTTGTCCCGTGACCGTGAGCTCACTACCGAGTGCCGAGAGGTCTCCACTCTCCACTTGCAACATCTCCTTCTCTAGTTCTCCTCACCACCGGCGTCGGCTCTACTTCTCCTCATCGACGACATCTCCTCCTCACCACCGTCTCTTCTCGTCCTCACCGTCGACATCCCATTCTCGTCCCGTGAGCTCACTGTCGAGAGCTAGGTCTCCACTTGCGGCATCTTCTTCTTCAGTTATCCTCAACATCGGGGTCGACTCTTCTTCTCCTCACCGACGACATCTCCTCCTCACCACCCTCACTGCGGAATCTCCTCCTCATTGACCTCACCGCGGAATTTGCTCCTCACCGCGGCTCGTTTTGTCTCCCAAAGTCCCACATGTTGCTTCGTTGTCGTCAGATCACTGTGACATCTCCTTCTCCTCTGAGGAATCTTCTGAGAAAGCTTCTACTTTAATTTAGTTTATCCATATCGATAAGTAATATTATCTGTTGAAGAGCTTGATTGAACAATGTAACGTATGATTGCAATTTTAATAAATGCTTCTTGTTGATAACTTTGTGTGTTACAACAAATGATGGTGTATGTAAATTAACATTCTAGTAACTACATCACACATCCAGTGGAAAATTAAACATAACTGAAATATCATGCTTTCTTGCTCACTTTTTTAAGTTTTTAAACTATTAGGGTATGTTTGCTACATAGGATAATGGAGAATATGATAAAACATGGATTAATATTCATTGTTTGATAAGTGCATGGATTAGAAGAAAATAAGAATAGAATAATATAAAATTAATATCATATCCAATGTACACAGGATTTTAAAAAATTCATATTCAATCCTCACTCATTTATTATCCAATCCAATCTTATCATATCCAATGAAGCAAACATGTCATTAATGTATATATAGTTGGTCGGGTTTTACTTTTATACTTTTATAATTTTTGAAATAGTCTCTTTTTATACTTGGATAATCTAATAATAAAGTTGTTAACATTTATGTTTAATAAAGTAAGTGTGTGGTTTAATAGATAACATTATGTTTATTTTTTACGTAGAAAAGATATGGATGATACTAGTAATAATGTCGTTATAAGTCCAAATGATCAAGAACTTCCTCTTGTGGGTTCAAATGAGTCTCTTCCTACTACGCAAGTGGATGAATCATCTCCCAATATTCAATCTGTGGATGATTCATATTCTTATGCTAAGAAGAATTTTATTTCTCCTATGTGGGTTCATTTCAAAAAGGAAAAGATAGATGAAGTTTGGAAAGTAATATGTATCTATTGCAATAAAAAATTGGATGGTGGAGGAAGAAATGACACATCAAATTTGTATGAGCATTATAAAAATTGTGCTAAGAGAGCAACACAAAATCTTCGACAAATGATGCTCACTAGGAATAAAAATACGACAGAAAGAAAATTAAAGATTTAGAACTATATTTTTGATAAGTGAGTAAAAGAGAACTTGACAATATGATAATTATTCATGAGTATCCAATGTCTATAGTTGATCACCATTATTTTAGAACATATTCACATAATCTTCAACATTCATTTCAGGTACCCACTCGAATTATTGTGAGAACTAACGTCATGAAAATTTATAATGAGTATAAGAGAAAACTAATGGATGCTTTGGAGAGCAACATAGGAAAAGTTGCAATTACAATAGATATGTGGACATTTGATCATCAAATGAAAGGGTACATGGTTGTTACAACACATTACATTGATAATGATTGACAATTGCAAAATCGCATAATCAGGTATATTTTATTTTTTACTATGCAAAATTTGTCATATTTGTATTTATATTGTATTTTTTATGTTTTAGATTTTGTTATATGCATGTCATGTTTTAATGAATTATTTTCTGAAATGAAATATTGATAGGAAGTTGTCAACAATTACAATTGATAAATATTTTGTGAATGATGGTGTTATTTAGCTTTTAAAAGATAGAATTTCTCATACAACAATGATATTAGAATGAGAGTTTTTTCATATGCGATGTGGGGCGCATGTATTGAAGTTGGTTGTGAAAGATGGCTTGGACATTATTGCCTATGCTATCAATAATATATGAGAGTGTGTGATTCATTTGAAAGCTACACCAAAAAGATAAGAGAGATTTAAGAAGGCAACATGATAATTAAAAATTTGTGTTACAAGAAAATTAACTGAGGATGTAAAAACAAGGTGGAATTCTACACTTGATGCTCGTGTCAGCATTGTCATACAAAGATGTTTTCACTTGTTTGAAGACTCATGAACCAAAGTATAAGAATTTGTCATCCGATTACGAGTGAAAAATGACAAAAGAAATTTGTGATAAATTTAAAAAATTTCATGATGTCACAAAGTTATTTTCTGGAACAGAATATTCCATGACAAATATTTATTTTCAAATATTTGTGAGATCAAGATGGCACTTAATGAATGGATCAATGGTGATAATCAAACATTTTCTATGATGGCTACGAAGATGATGGATCAATGGTGTGATGGGAGTTGCAATATTATTAGATCCAAGATATAAGATGGATCTCCTTGAATAATAAAGATGAAAGTTTTTTTTGAAGTTGAAAGACTTAGAAATATTGCAAGAGACTTCGTTGATGAATATGGTGCAATAATGATAAATGATAATGAGAGACCTTTAAGATCATCTTCTCAAATAGTTGGTTCTAGTAAGCCTCATCTTCGAGTTGGTATTGGTTATGATGAGTTTCTTAGTAAAAAGAGGAAACATACTAGGAATGATTGGACATATATTTGGAGGAAGATGTGTTGTCAAGAATTAGTAATAATATTTTATAAAATTTAAATATATCACATTATATTCTCTAAATTCATGTTGGTTTAAATCAAAATTTAAACCTTGTATACATAAATTTGAACTTGATAGTTTTAATTTTATTAGTGCAATTTTATTATTGGTGCTTAATTAATTGGTTGATTTTTGTTAATATCAAATTTTTGTTCAATAACACTAGCTTCTTTTTAAAAAACAACTAATTTGCTATTTACATGAAAAACTAAAAAACTCTCTTATAGTATTTATAATTATTCTAGAAGATTCTTGTTTCATTTCATCCGGAAAAGTCATCACTTTCTCAACATTAAATTTGTCATATATTGCGTTTTTTTCGAATAATAATTTCACAAATCAAAACTAGTTTTGAAATTCTACCATAAAATTCAAATATTATTTTCTAATATTTTAGAGAATTAATTTCTAAAGCATAACATTACGTAGATCATATACCTACAAATCATATTTGCAAATTGGAATATGATTTTCTTTTCCTCTATATTTAATGATGAAGCATGAAAATTATAGGATAAAATTATTTTTGTATTTTCATATGTTTATGGTAAAAAAGTGATTCCCTTGGCTATATTTTTTTTGTCATCGTACGAGGGAAGTGGGAAGGAAAAAAAAAAGATTTCTTGCTTAGCTTTGAATGGAAAAAAAAGAATTAACAAATTTCTTGGGTAGAAAAATAAAGAGACGAATTCGTTTTCTTTTTATCATTGGTTTGTCTTTTCCCATCCCACCAAGAAAATATTACATTATCCTAACGGACATAACAGAGTTCGTGAAGGTCAAAAAATAAAATATGCTCAAGCTCCATATGACATATGGAAGAGCATACATGAGTGGTCCTTATTCACCTATTATAATTTGCAGCTCAATTAGTCGTTTTGTTACATGGACAAAAACTAAAACCAACGTTACAATTAATAATTGAATACTTCAAGTGAACAATTTGATGTATGATCGACTAAAGTCTACCAGTTGGTGTATTGTTCTGAATCAGCTCAACTATCTGAAGGCAGTACTTAGTCTCAATTGTGATAGGAGAAAGTTGTGCTTGTTGTGCATGCTCCAAGCCCAGAATGATGGCAATAACTTCCATTTGCAATAGAAAGGAAGAAGAATAGTGTGCTTCAACCGATATACAAGTACCAAGTACCAGTACAATTCATAGTTACAAAAGTAGCTACAGAGTTAAAGTCCTTATCAGAACCATCACAATTTATTTTGTAAGAACCCGACTTTAGGGGAGTCCATTTAACATAGTTAATGGTTGTAGTATTGCCCTCAGACACCCTGAATTTCGTATACTTACACAGGTGATTCATAATCTGAGGCACCGAGCTTGCGGAGGGGGAGGGGGAGGGGGAGGGGGAGGGGGGGGGAGGGAGCCGCTTGACGGAGCGCACCCACTCATTCTTAGCGTACCAAGTGAAGTAAAAGGTGTAGGTCACAATACTACAAAATAAAAAAAAAACCCAAAAATTGATCCAGAATGGATAACCAGGAAGAATTGATCTGGAATGGATAACTAGAATAGATAGTAAAAAAAATGATAGATAGTCAATAATATTATAAATTTGGAAAATAATTTTTCAAGTAGAAAGTAACAAAAAAAAGATATATAATATGTTCCTGCATGAGGATAGGAGTAATTTGGTCCGGTTGTGTGTCTCTCATTGTCAGGTTTCAATGCGAGGAGGGGGCTACAAATGACACTCCGACACTCAAGTTAGTGAGACTCTAAGATGGAGGTAATAAAATTGGAACTTAGGGTTACCTAAGGCATGCCATGTCCGTATTTATTACAGGTAAAAGCGATGACGTCGCTCGATAATCTTGTGGGGATGTTGCTCAGAATGGATCGAGATTTGATCCCTGAGATGACAGGCTCGTAATGACGTATCTCTCGTGATAAAAAAAGACGTGGATATTCATGTATGGTCGGGTGAAGTCGTCTGGTCCGGCTCGAAGCAATGTTATATAATCTATTTAACCCATGTGTACACTGTTTATTAAATTGCTATTAGGATTGGTGGATTGATTTTTCTTCCCTTCGTTAAAATTATAGGCACGATACTTGTGCAGCCTAGTGATTAGCTTTTAGGGTTGATTTCAACGATGTCCAATTGATCCTACAAATAAATGTGAAAAGAAGGATCAAGAGAAAAATCACAACATACCAGCGTATAATTCAATTAGAATAATTCCTATGTTGGAAGTGAATATGCATATATAGTTCTATCAAGGGCATGCTACAGTCTATAGTCTACACTACATTATATACTTCAGCTTCTCATATTTTTTTGGAGATCAACAGAATCACATATAATTTGACTCAAATGATTTCCATGTTGACGCATGAACTTATGAATTATTTTGGTATATTCTATTGCTATGGCATGACTAAATTAGTATGAGTAGAATATTAATTGCTCGGGTGTGGCATGACTCTTGGGCGTGTTTAATTTAACTCTTATTGAAAAAATTATTTTCTTGCTTACATGCTATTTATATATCGAAGCATAGGTTTCATGGGCATCCATAATATGTGGACATTGAGGGCCTTTGAGGTCTTGGGATATTTATACCTGGCACGAGGATATTATGTTGATTCTCTTTCATCATTACTTCAAATTGTTGGTTGATTATAAATGCATAGGTGTGCTTGTGGTTGTGGATCGGAAAGCTCGTCAGTCGTCATACTGACGATCGACTCGGGTGGCGTGAGCGAAAAGTACGTTGAGACATAGTACTGATTAGCGTCCGACTCGTAGGATCGACGGGTCCCTAGATATTGGACCGACGTGTTAGGGACTTTTCAATGCGCCCGAGCGACGACGAATCATGACGGAATGTTCCCTACATATTTGTAAATATGTTTTCGCGTCCATGTAATTTTGCCTTTATTTCTAGTTCGTACTTGTAAAACCTCTTGTGCAATCCCCATGGGTCCGTGGTACGAGTTGTATGCATGTTGGGGTCATTCGACATTTGGTTCATCCGTCACGGCTAAGCGGAAAACCTTGTGTTCATTTCGTCATGGTCGTGGCCACGGAAAATCACCCCGTCGGGTGGCCCAAATTTTGTCATGCTCCTCGTGCTTTGAGGAACCTTGGGGGTGGCACATGGGGGTTAGGGGTCTCATGTATAATGTAGGAGAGCGTTGGCAAACAAAGCGGTTGCCTTGGGCGGAGACGAACGAGTGGCCCATATGGGCATGCGACATGTCGTTCTCCGCCCAACACAATTGCGGAGCTCGTCCTACACCCGGTTTTATGTTTTCTTGCGTCCATAGTCCTGTAATGTTGTTTTTGCTTTATGCCTTCAAAAGCCATTCGGCCAACATGGTCTTTTGGGGGCGCGGACATGGAGCGCGAGGTTGGCACGTGGTCCAACTTATGCCCCGCGATGTTAAGTCGGGAAGCCCAATTCGGGACGGATTCGGGATTAAGGCTTATCCCTTGCACAGGATGCAAGGGTGCCGCACGGGTTCTTCCGCTCAAAACAAGTGGCCCGTGACAGTTGGTATCAGAGCAGATCTCTAGTAAGACGCACATTGTGCGCATAGCAGACTATTTCATAAGACGCAAGTATGGTGCGCAGGGCGTTGTCCCCTAAGTCGCAGCGCAGAGCCGATGGCTTGTGAGTCGCCGAAGATGGTGCGCAGGGCGTTGTCCCCTAAGACGCAGCGCAGAGCCGATGGCTCGTGAGTCGCCAAGGATGGTGCGCAGGGCGTTGTCCCCTAAGACGCAGCGCAGAGCCGATGGCTTGTGAGTCGCCAAGTTTGTGCGCAGGGTGTTGTCCCCTAAGTCGCAGCGCAGAGCCGATGGCTTGTGAGTCGCCAAGTTTGTGCGCAGGGCGTTGTCCCCTAAGTCGCAGCGCAGAGCCGATGGCTCGTGAGTCGCCAAGGATGGTGCGCAGGGCGTTGTCCCCTAAGACGCAGCGCAGAGCCGATGGCTCGTGAGTCGCCAAGTTTGTGCGCAGGGCGTTGTCCCCTAAGTCGCAGCGCATGGCCGATGGCCTCTAAGACGCAAGATTTGTGCGCATGGCAAGATGTCCTTTAAGACGCAAGGTTGGTGCGCATGGCCGATGGCCTCTAAGACGCAAGATTTGTGCGCATGGCAAGATGTCCTTTAAGACGCAAGTTTGGTGTGCATGGCCGATGGCCTCTAAGACGCAAGATTTGTGCGCATGGCAAGATGTCCTTTAAGACGCAAGTTTGGTGCGCATGGCCGATGGCCTCTAAGACGCAAGATTGGTGCGCATGGCCAGATGGCCTCTAAGACGCAAGATTTGTGCGCAGAGCAGATGGCTCTTAAGTCGCAAGATTGAAACGTCCGAACCAAGCACAAGTGAAGAACAGCTGTGGTGTGGCAGCAATGCTCTTAGTGCGGAGAGTTCGCGGACGTTGTGACCCGGTTGGAGAAAATCCCTCAAGTCGTGATCGAGGAGCAGCGTAAGACTTGAAGCTCGTTGAGATGGGCTCGGTGGAGGGCGCCATGACCTCTGCGGGGGGCGAGTGAGCAAGCAGTGATCCGTAAGACTTGAAGCTCGTTGAGATGGGCTCGGAGGAGGGCACCATGACTCCTGCGGGGGGCGAGTGAGCAAGCAGAGATCGGCTCAAAGCGGCGGTGGAGGCAAGGCTCTAGTGTGGTGCAGCCACGGAACTACTCATCACTTGGGTGTTGCACAACGGCACCCAGATGTTATCTGAGACGAGCGTTGCTCGTATGCTCCTTAAGTCTGGGACTTTTCATTGCCCAGCAAAAACGGGACTTGGTGAATTGAGTAACCATTTCTCGGGTTCCTTCACGCGGGCGTTGCTCAACGACGCTCGTGTGCCCCACAAAGTCTGGGACCCTCATAGCCCAGCAACATCGAGACTTGGTGAACACAGTAGCTACTTCTCGGTGTCCATTCAAGCGAGCGTTGCTCAACGACGCTGGTGCCCCTTCAAGCGAAAGTTGTTCAACATCACTCGGTTGCTCCACAAGTCTGGGACTTTCTTTGCCCAGCAACGAGTTTGGGAATCTCAAAGCCCTTTCTCGCAACAACAGGAGATGATGAAACTCAAAGATGTTCCAAGTAGTCATTTCCTGGTGGCGGACTTCACACGGTGAAACTTGACATGTTGCGGCCCCACTGCGGCATGTCGTTACTCAGGCGGTGTTCCCTTCGACTACTTGTGAAGAATTCACTTCAGCAATTGCAGCCTATGCCAGAAAGGCGGTGCGGCCGAGGCGAGTTCGACGAGGACGTCGAAGCTTGAAGTGGGGGAGGATGTTAGGGACTTTTCAATGCGCCCGAGCGACGACGAATCATGACGGAATGTTCCCTACATATTTGTAAATATGTTTTCGCGTCCATGTAATTTTGCCTTTATTTCTAGTTCGTACTTGTAAAACCTCTTGTGCAATCCCCATGGGTCCGTGGTACGAGTTGTATGCATGTTGGGGTCATTCGACATTTGGTTCATCCGTCACGGCTAAGCGGAAAACCTTGTGTTCATTTCGTCATGGCCGTGGCCACGGAAAATCACCCCGTCGGGTGGCCCAAATTTTGTCATGCTCCTCGTGCTTTGAGGAACCTTGGGGGTGGCACATGGGGGTTAGGGGTCTCATGTATAATGTAGGAGAGCGTTGGCAAACAAAGCGGTTGCCTTGGGCGGAGACGAACGAGTGGCCCATATGGGCATGCGACATGTCGTTCTCCGCCCAACACAATTGCGGAGCTCGTCCTACACCCGGTTTTATGTTTTCTTGCGTCCATAGTCCTGTAATGTTGTTTTTGCTTTATGCCTTCAAAAGCCATTCGGCCAACATGGTCTTTTGGGGGCGCGGACATGGAGCGCGAGGTTGGCACGTGGTCCAACTTATGCCCCGCGATGTTAAGTCGGGAAGCCCAATTCGGGACGGATTCGGGATTAAGGCTTATCCCTTGCACAGGATGCAAGGGTGCCGCACGGGTTCTTCCGCTCAAAACAAGTGGCCCGTGACAGACGGGTCCCTGGACCGCGAAACTCGTTAGCACCGCCACACTAACGATCGACTCGGGTGGCTTGTATGGATGGTTGGATGATTTTATATGATGTTTATATATTGTTGGTTTTATAGATATGCTCATATTAATTACTGCTTATGTTTATATATTGTTGGTTTTATAGATATGCTCATACACTTGATGGTATTTATTTTATTGTATGTATGATATTACGCCCTGCCTAGGTTCATCCCTAAATAAAGAACACCGCCTAGGAGAAGCGCAACCGATGATCGATTCAACACAACCAAACCTTCACGAACAACTTATAATATAAAAGTTACTAGAATTCTGATAACAAACGAAACGACAAGAACAACCAACACAGTAAGTATCCTCAATAATAAGGTTCTACAACTAAAATAAGACAACTAGAATATAACTACTAAGCAGCGGATGACGTCTCCTCCTCTAGGACTCTAGCTACCCAACTCCAACTACCAACATACCTGCAAATTTGATGCAACAATAAACAACATTAGCGGAAAGTTGAGTAGGAGAATCGATATGTCAACAATAAGGACAACAATCATGATGCGATTATACTGTCAAATGCAATAATATACGACTCTACAATAAAATGCAACATGTTAACAACAACAACAACACACATGTTCACCTATCAACTATTGCAACTCATACCAATCAATAGCGTAGTTGACAAGTGGGTTTCCCCCGCACTCTCGCACCTCAAGAGTGGCACCTCAAGCCCGCTCTAGCTAGAGATATGATGAGACTATCTAAAAGATAGTCCACCGACGTCTAACACCGCGACACCGCACACGCACCTGTGTGGATATTTAGTGATCACCGGTGTCACTAGCTTGCCCTACACCTCGGGCAATAAATCAACAGTGTCCAGGGCCTCCGCCCAATAAAAAATCAATAATGCAACATGACAACTCGATTTCACCATATGACAATCACAACTGATCTACAATGCTAACAACAATAAATGCTACAACAACTATCAACTGCAAATGCAACCAAATAATTCATACTAGCAAATACAACTTATGACAACGCTAATTCTACAATGTGCAACATGCCTAGCATAATATCATGCTCAAGTAACCATCAATAAATAACAACTAAATCGGACTCATACAATTATCAACATGACATGTTTAAAGAAATAATACAATAGGAGATTAACGAATTTCAGAAGCAAATCAAGCAAATAGAGGCAAGGGTAAAATCGTCAATTTATCCATTCAACATTCATCAGCTACAACATGAGTCAACTCGCACCCAACACAACTATATATACTCTAAATCACCACTTAATATAGAATACCACTATTCTATATTATTTAATTATTTATCAACTGAATTAATAACTCTCATCTACCAAATAACACTAAAATATAGAAAAGACGTACCAGACGACCTCCGATCAGAAACCTGACACCACCATCACGTTGAGAATGCAAAAACCTACAACTTTGGTATTCACCTCGACTCGATCCAATGATCCTACGATCAAATCCAAAAATATCCTAATATTCCATAAATTAACCTCATTTCATGAGATACAGTTTTCTTCTTAATTAACCTATTTGTTAAATTAAATAAATCTCTCCCTCCCTCACTCGTCTCCTGCTCCCGACATCGCCCTCCCCTGCTCCGCTCGAACCCACGCGGGGCGGCCCTGCTGAACATAGGCAACCACCTGCGACCACCCGCCGGCTCCTACGGGCCTCCCCCATGGCCTCGGCCCAAAGAAGCATGGTTGCTGCCATGCTTCGGGCAGCAGCCCACAGCCACGGCCAGCGACTGCCTAGGGCCAAGCGCCCCGACTTCGCGGGCCACAACTGGATCACCGCGACCACCACCCCTCTTCGGTCGGCCCCGCTGGCACTTCCCCCTCGGCACTCCCTCGCTATCGCCGATGAGGTGAAAGGTAAATGACGGAATGAAAGAAGAAGGTGAACTCCTACCTCAATACTCCTCCAAATTCCGATCTTCACCGGAGTATTCACCGCCATCACACGCCCGCCTCCAATCACCTGCCTCTCAACCGCTACAGTAATCGAGAGAGAGGGATTAAAAATTAGATTAGGGCTTAATAAACTCCATTAGACACTTTTGCAAAAATGCCCCTTAAGAAACTATATTTACAATAAGGTCCCTACAATTTTTCCAGGTCATAACATATGATGACTTCCTTGGGCATATTTACTCCTGTGTATGAGGCATATTTTGATCCATCAATCATATATATCTGCTCGTTTGAACTATTGAATATGGTTGTAGAGGATTTTGCCACTCACTAAGTCGTCCTAGTTGGACTTACTCTTCATATGTTATATTTTTTCAGCACCTGTGTGTGATCAGATAGGTACGGGAATGCAATAGCGCGGCTGGTGACGACAGGAGCAGCGAATCTCGTGACACGTCGTGGTCGGGAGATATATACCTAAGTCTGTAGGGTCTTTTATGTTTTTGTTTTAACCATATGGGTTGGTGTCTAGACTTATTTTCCGCATTTTAATGACAAAAACTTTATTTATTTTATTTTTAAAGAGTCTTGAACATTTAAAAGCATCGGACTGTTTACTTGATGGATTTGGAATTTTTTGCTCAATTTTGTTTATTGCAAGGGAATTGGTTTCTTTTTATGAACTATTTCAGATTCTATATTTAATGGGTATCTTGGTTGGGTTAGGCTTTGGAGTACGTGTAGTACTCTGGCTGATCATGCTCGAATTTTGGGGTGTGACACAAGGGGGAACAAATGGGATTTGCATCATGACTACTGCATCAATAAAATCAATATATTTAGGATTAATTAATGAATATATCACGACTTTTATTGAAATTCTCAAATATATCACGACTTTTCATTTGTTTCAAATGCAGGCATCAACTCTTGATTCGTTTCAATTGTAACACACCGTCAGACTCTTGGTAAGTTTTTCGTTAGACTACTGACATGGCAACGATGACGTGTCTTAATAAGTCCAGTCAACCATTAAATTAATATAAAAAAATTTAAATAAAAGAATGCTGACTATACTTACCAATACACGTCAGCTATTTAATTTTTTTATATTAATTTAATGACTGACTAAATTTATTAAGACACGTCATCGTTGCCAGGTTAGTAGTTTAAAGAGAAACTTAACTAAAGTCTAACAGTGTGCTATAATTGAAACAAATCGAGAGTTGAAGTCTGCATTTGAAACAAATGAAAAGTCATGATGAATTTGAGAATTTCGATAAAAGTTGTGATATATTTATTAATTAACCCAAATATTTATTAAAAAACGTAAGAAATAAACCTAGGTCAGAGTGTTGAAACGTCTTACACCCAAATTGATGAAATTTTATGAAATTCACCCCTTTTTTCCATTTGCTTCCACTCCATCTCGCTCAATCCCAAAAAGGATTCATAATGTAACAATAATTTGAGTAACAAATAAGTTGTTTGGTGGAAAGAGAACGATTTTTTTTTTATATTTTGTCTATATTGCTTTAATTATGCCTCAGAAATAATCAAGAGCATTGGGTCGAGTAATTCACTATAATACAATTGACCTATAGAGACATAAAATTAGTCTCTAAAAATTTATAGAAGCAACAACAACATGGTCACTTAATTGATTTGATTCTAATCTATAAAAACACCAGCAATAGAGTACCACTTAATTGATTTGACTCTAAAATTATTTTTAGAGATTAATTAGAAACATATTTAATATTTATTAGTATTTAAATATGAAGATTTAAAAATAAATATTTAATTTATTTTTAATTACGTGTCTCTTGAAAAAATTCATGTTGGAAAATAATTTTAAAAAGTTAAATGAATTTTAAAAATAAGTTAAAAAATTGGGAGGAAAAGTAAAAAGAGAATTAGAAAAGTTGAGGATAATTTTTTTTTTTGTGGAAAAGAGTCGTTAACACAAAGAATTAAGGGTATAATTGAAACGTAAAAAAATACCATAAAGAATCACGTGTAAATTTAGAAAGAGAGTTAGAAGAATAGAAGAGACATTGCTTGTGTAATTTAATTGATAAACTGCAGAGTTGAGAGAGTAACGCTCTTATTTTTTAAAAGGAAAAAAAGAAAAACAGGGATGAAGATATATGTAATATGCATCCTATTTTGAAGCATATTTTTTTTAATTCAATTATCAAAATCCGATAACCCATTATCTATTAACCCAAAACCCAGTAAGCAATAACCCTAACCCTATCCCCAATTCCCCGCCTCCATCCCTCACGACAGTCGCAGCTGCCGACGGCCCGCGACCACGTACAGTTTCCGGCGAAGGTATCTCACAGTCTCCGCATTTCTCCCATACAATCAACTGTGTGATCTCTCTTCATAGCATTTCCATGTAAGAATCAAGATCTTGATCTTGCAATAGTCCTGAAGATCTGAATCTTTAATTTGGTGAAAATTTGTGTTATGAAGGAAATCAGCTTCCTCCTCCTTCTGTACGGAACGATTCTCTTATTTTCCAAGTACATATATGTGTTATGAAGGCAATCAGCTTCATCCTTTCTTCGTAGACATTACGAAATCAGCTTCATCCTTTCTTCGTATAAATTATGAAATCAGCTTCATCCTTTCTTCGTAGACATTTTTGTATTCAACTTTATGCTCTTCTTTAGTGTAAGCTAGTACTTGTGTCTGGAGAACATTGTTAGGATTGGTGTTTGACAGCATAAATCTAATTAGCAAGTAGTTTTGTGTTTCCCATGGCACGATTTGGCTACAGAGATACACTTGAATATGCTTCGTCTTCAAGAATCACTAATCATCTTTTTTGTTTGAGATCACTTTCTTCGTTTTCAGACATCCCAAACTGCTTTTAGTTATTAGTATTATTTCGTTCCAAGTTCCATATCTATGTTTCCACAACCCAACTGGAACCAAGGTCCTTCTACACACCCTTTTCTCTCAATGAATCAGAATTTCCTTTGATATATTTGCATTTTGTGCTCTGCTATAGACAGTAGCAAGTCCCTTGTAGCCTCTCGAATTATCAGGCTCCAGCATCTGCAGCTCTTGTGCTACAACTTTGCCTATATCCAACCTCCCATGTATTGAACATGCATTAAGGAAAGTAGACCATGCAATAGAATTTGCTGCAAAAGGCATGCAATAGAATTTGCAGCAGTTGCTTCAGCAGCAAGAAGAAGCTGCTCCTGCTGCTCCTGCTTTCAGCAGAAAGAAGAAGTTGCTTCGAAGCAGCAGCAAGAAGAAGATGTTCCTGTTTTCAGCAGCAAGAAGAAGCTGCTCCTGCTTTCAACAGCAATAAGAAGTTTCTTATCAGTTGCTACAGAAAACATATTTAGAAACTTCATTTTAAGGAATCATAATTCTTTATCAGGCGTAAACATGAATAATCTGTTCTTATTTTGGTTGATAGCCAATGACAATCATATCAAATATACCCCAATACACAACACATTTGTAAATTTATAACATCAATGCCTATTGCCTGATGCAGGTAGTGCTTTCTAGTATTGATCCTTCTTTGGGTTGATATGTATCACCTATATTCCGACTTTAAACCATGCTTATAATACTTGCTTTCTTACATTAACCAATACAACAGAAAATCTATTTTGCATGCTACTCATTGATGGGACCAGGAAAAACATTTATTGGTGCAGGAGAAAGAAATATAATGTAGTATGTCCTATGTTCTCAGTTATCTGGAGACTTGTAAGTTTATATTATGGCTAAGGATCTTCTGCTAACTTCGCATTGTCTGCATTCTTGCACGGGTATTGGGAACCACGGATATCTGCCAAACTAAGATATTATACTGGAAAATTTTGTACATCTGAATTAGTCTGTTGGTTCTAAATTTTTGTGTTAGAAGTTGAGTCTACTTAAAACAGGGTTAGCATGTATGCTTCTATTCTATGCTGCCATTCATCATGCCTGCTCCCTATTGTTATTTCCTCTTAATTGCAAATTAACTAGTTATGATTATGGACTCTTCTAGAACATGAAACTTTTTGAGCATCCATGATCCAGTATCATTCTTTCTATTCTATTGCTGGATATGAAGAGCCTTACAAGTCTTTAACTTCTTATGATCAGACTCAGGTAGCATCATGGGCAGGAAAAAAGGGGGTTTATACATTAACCCCAAAAAGTTTGGTGCTGTTGGAAAGCCTTGCATGAAAGAGATGGTATCTTTCCTTGGTTGCTTGTCTCTGAACAAGAACAATGATGATAAGTGTGTGAGACAAAAGGATCTCTTGCTTTCTTGTGTGGAATCTCAGGTGCTTCATCTTTTGAATCAGCACTTAATTTATTTCACACATTTCCATCATTGATTTTTCCATCTTTTCTCATCTTAAGTGACTAGCTCCTATTCTTTTGTTATTCTTGTAGAAAGGAAAACCCAAAAACCCGGCAAGAACCATCAATCACCACCTGCAGCGGCTTGGGAGAGACAAATTCTTATAGTTTGTGGTTGATTTTTATCCTGAGAGTAGACCATCGTTTGTGGTTGACTGGTTGGTTGTGTTATAGACTAACATTATTTATCTCAGTACATGCTGCCACAGACATTTTGATCATGTTTATCCCTACCTGTTAAAAAGGACTTACTATCCTTTTTTGCTTTCTCTGTCGAATAAGGTTTATTTTCAACTATAAGCACTTTTGCTATTATTTTTTACTATAAGTTCTTTATTGCTGTCATTCTAAATTTGGACATGTTAATTCATAAAAGATATTTGGGTTTTCCTTAACATACAACATTCGATTTTTAACTATGATAGGGTAGGAGTGTGAGGAAAGTTTAAAACCTGTGTGGTTGACTTAGGGTGGTATTTTAATCTACAAATGGGGAGAAATTATTTCAAGTAGTAAGATAATATCCATTACCCTTTTATTTTGTCTTAGTTATACAAAATTATGTCTATCATCTCTACTTTTGCAAAGCATTTTTTCCACTAAAATTATTTGTTATAAAATTTAAATTTATCACATTGTATTCTCTAAATTCATGTTGGTTTAAATCTAAATTTAAACCTTGTATAATTAAATTTGAACGTGATATAAGCTTAGATGATGTGGTTAGTTTTAATTTTATAAGTAGTGCAATAAAAAGTTTTTTTTAATGTTGTAACCTTTTTGTTAGTGAAGGAAAAAAGATTGGTGCTTAACTAATTGGTTGATTTTTGTTATGTATCAAAATTCTATTCAATAATGTTAGCTTCTTTTTAAAAAATAACTAGTTTGCTATTTAGATGAAAAACTAAAAAACTATCTTATATTATTTATAATTGTTTCATAAGATTCTTGTTTCATTTCATCCAGGAAAAGTCATCCCCGTCATATTGGGTTTTTTCAACTAACAACTTCACAAATCAAAACTAGTTTTGTAATTTTACAATAAAATTCAAATATGATTTTCTAATATTTTGGAGAATCAATTTCGCACAACAAATTGTGGATCATATACCTACAAATTATATTTGAGTTTCTTTCCCTCTATATTTAATGATGAAGCAAGAAAATTACATGATAAAATTATTTTTGTATTTTCATATGTTTATGGTAAAAAAATTGATTCCTTGTCTATATTTTTTGTCATCATACGAGGGAAGTGAAAACAAAAAGAAATAGAAAAAAGAAATAGATTTCTTGCTTAACTATGAATGGAAAATATAAGAATTAAAAAAATTTCTTGGGGTAGAAAAAAAAGAGATGAATCTTTGTCATTGGTTTGTCTTTTATACATCCCATCAATAATTTTTTTTTTTTTAAGAGTAAGAAAATATTACATTATCCTAACGAATAGAGTCCGTAAAAGTTAAAAAATAAAATATGCTCAAACTCCGAAGGACGTATGGAAGACCATACATGAGTGGTTGTCGTTCGTTGAATATAATTTGCACTCCAATGAATCGCTTTATTACATTTACGAAAATTACAACAAATGTTACAATTAACAATTGAATGCTTCAAGTGAACAATTTGATGTAGCAGTGGCTGAAGTCTGAAGGCAATCGATCTCAATTGTGATAGGAGAAAGTTGTGCTTGCTGCGCATGCTCCAAGCCCAGAATGATGGTCATAGCTTCCATCTGCAAAGAAAAGGAAGAAGAGTAGTGTGCTTCAATCGATAAACAGGCACCAATACAATTCCTAGTTACAAATGCAGCTATAGTATTAAAGTCCTTAGTAGAACAATCATAATTTATTTTGTAAGAACTCGATTTTAGGAGAGTCCGCATAGTTAATTGTTGCAGTATTGCCCTCAGACATCCTAGGTTTCGTATATTCACATAGGTGAGTTATAATTCAAGGCACCAGGCTTGTGGGGGGAAGTCGTCTGATGCACCCACTCATTCCTAGCATACCAAATGAACTAAAAGGTGTAGGCAAAAAAGGATGAAAAAATTAATCTAGAATGGATAACTAGGAAGAATTTGTCCAAGATGTCTGGTTGGAGAATTTAAAAGGTAGTTTGTCTTTAAGATATTCCATATTTCAAAAACATAAGGACAATATAGGAATAAATGAGTGATTGTTTCGGGAGTGATGTTACATAAAGGACGAAAGTCATTGGCCATGATACTAATTTGCTTCAAGTAAGCTTTTGTAGGCAGTTGATTATGAAGGATTTTCCAATAAAAAGTAGAACTTCCAGAATTGTGGAAGACAAATCAGTTGATTCATGATTTCTAAGGAACTTGTAGGTTGAACTCATGACAACTAGCCCCATAGCCTCATCTTCACACACCTAGGAATCATCATCAGGAGTTTGGTGCAGCTCGAAAACTCACTGAAAATAAACTTGCAAAGCGTATCAATCCACTGATTATTATTACCAATAAAAATATTAACCGAGCAATGTTGAAGTATAGGGGCAACAACAATGAAAGTGGGCTTAAGAATAAGATGTAGGTCAGTACACTATCTATTAGAGAGCAAGGATGTATTAGCACCATTGTATAGAGCTCCATTGAACCCAAATTTAAGAGCTTGAAAGGATTGGAGCAACAACTACCAAGGCCAAGAAGTCTTAGAAGAAAGATCCTTGGTAGTGAAACTTAAGGATGAGTTTTGGGTTTTAACCAACAGAACCCAGATGATGTGTTCATTTAGGAGGTACTGCTGAATTCTACAAGATTGGTGGGCTTGAGTTTTTAAATGAAGGTCTTGTATATTGAAACCTCCCAAAGCTTTAGGTAGTGTAAGAAGGTCTCAGTGCAGAGATGTAAACCTTTGGACTCAAGTTTGCCAACCCAAAGAAAGTGCCTGATTTTTTTGGAAATTTTTTGCAGGATGCTAGAGGAGACCTAGGAAATAGAAAGGGAGTGGAGTGGAGTGAAACTTAAGACGAAATTAATCATAGTTAGCCTTCCAACTTGCGAGAGAAAATTACTCTACCAAGAAGCTAATTAACTTATTGTCAATTTGGTCAATGATGTAGTCATAGGTAGGAAAATGAGCTCTTCTGGGTACAATTTTTGATCCCAGATATTTGAAAGGGTAGTAACCTTGCTTCATGTTCAACTTTCCACACATAGAGATCTTAACAGGGATAGTGGTATGCTTAGGAAAGAAGATTTTCGATTTATGAAAGTTGACAACTTGCCCAGAAAGAGCATTGTATTTATTAAGAATATTGTTACGAGTCATGATGCTTATGTTTGTAGCACGACAACCCATGTTTGATGGCAGCAAACATCATATGAGTGAAGGAGAATTGATTCTTAATCTTAATGGGAGTGAGGTTTTTTCTGCGAGACAACAATATTCAACATATTGGTTAAGGTTTGGGCCACGAGGATATAGAGATAAGGGGAAATGTGGTCCCCCAATCTCATACCCCTATTGGAAGGGAAGAAAGGAAAAGTGTGACCATTGATAAGGCAAGAGAACGTGGCCGTAGTGATACAAGCACGTATCCACGGAATAAAAATATGGGGAAAGCCAAGTAAATGCAATACATGTAAGATGGCTGACCATGAGAGCTTATCAAAAGCTTTGTCAATATCAATTTTTATCATAATATAAGGATATTTGTCTTTAGAGCTATAAGTAGTATGTGCAAGCTCTTGGGCAATAAAAATATTGCCATGAATATATATTCCTTTAAGGAAGGCAGTATGCTCTTTGGATATTAGCTTGCAGAGCATCAACTGAATTCTATTGGCTAGGAGTTTAGAAAAAAAAATCTATATGAGAGATTACAAAGGACAATAGGCCTGTAATCTTTCACAGAGTTACGAATGTTGACCATAGGAATAAAAGTGAGTAAAGTTTTGTTCATTCATAAGGAATGAATGAAAATTGGAAAGGCATTGCATGGATGTAGGGGAAATAGAAGGCCAATAAACTTTGTAGAATTCTCCAGTGAAACCATAAATAACAAGGCTCTTTCCATTTGGTAGGGCGCGAATGATATTCCAAACTTCAGAGTGAGTGAAAGGAGAGGTAAGGTTAGAGACATCTAAGTCATGATTATGATTGAAAGGGGGCCAATCCTCAAGATTGCTAGAATTGGGCAGAGTTTGAGAGGACCAAAGAGTGGTGTAATGCATGACAAAATCTTGGAGGATGGAGGAATCAATGTCAACCAAGTTGGAGTTACTAAGGTAAATCTTTTGAATCCTATTAAGTCTTCTTTTGGAAGTGATAATAAACAGTATTACTGTCACCATCTTTATTTCATTTAGTTTTGGCTTTAGTCTACCATTTGTGACTAATTTGTCTTTAGAGGGCTATAGACTTATTATATGAGGCTTTAAGGAGGTTTACCTACTCAGCAGCACTAAATCCACTAGTGCTGAGTTCCTTTCCAACCTTTTAAGGGTGGGGTTATCAGGGAGACACGTCATCTATCGAGGAGTCCACTTTTGCAAGCACATGCTTGTGAGTGTGTTACTTAGTAGGTTTGGCTTGGGGCCGAGTTGGGCGAGAATTTGTGAATTGGGACGAGGACGCAAGTTAGAACAGGTCTTAGAAGTCCAATTGTGACTAGGTGATGTGACTAGTGTTAGGGTGTGGAGAGAAAATGCAAAATAAAAGGCGGCAAAAATAGATTTCAAAAATCTTAAGGACACCTCGAAAAAATTGATCTACTTTAGCGACGTAGAGGAATTCGATAGAAGAGCAAAGAGCAATTTTATACCTTAACCAAAAAGGAGGTGAGCAACTCTAATCCCTAACTCCGAGATGCACACATGCACATCCTCCAAAGATAGTCCACTCCAAGCTACTCGTAACTTCGGGAAACACTTTCCCGAGCAACGATCAAATAGGGCTCGTCGTGGCTCAACGGACGTGCTTCTCAATCTCCGATTTGCACCAAATAGGGGTCGACCCTTCCACCAAGAACCAGGCAACAAAGAAGGAAAGAAGTATGATGAGAAACCACAAAACGAGCTCACACAAGAATGATGTACCTTGCTGGAATTTTTGGACTCTTCCAAATCTCCAACTCGACAGTAATTTTCGACAACGAAAGCTCTAGCAAGACTTCACAAGGCTTGCGACTGCTTGCGGCTATGGATGGGGTGGAAAAGAGGAGAGCTCTGCTGGTTTAATTGGAGGATCAGATGGCTCAAAATTGCATTAGGGGAGGGGGGGAGGGGGGGGTCAGCTCCAAGCCACACCCTTAAATAGGTGGTTCTCCAAACACCTAGGTTGGCTAGGGTTAGCTGACCATGAATATCTCTAGGGTTGATCAGCTACAAAAGCCGACCTAGAAAGAGATGAGGCCTCGAATTCAAATTCTGGCCTCATCCTCCAACCGACTCCCCAACAATTAGGGAGTCAATGTGCTGACCCCTACTAGTTAGGGAGTCAAAAACCGACTCCCTAACTATTAGGGAGTCAAAGCCACATGTTGGACCAAGCCAAACAGGGCTTGGTCTCCTGTTTCGAATTCGAAACTAGGTAGCTATTCAAAATAGTCGCCCACTTTTCCCACCAAGGCTCAACCGACCATGGGTTCAACCCAATCCATGGGTTGATTCATCCCATGAATCAGACCATGGGTTTGGTTTGGTTCATCCCATTAACCGGACCATGAGTTTGGATTGGTTCATCCCATGAACCAGACCAAAGGTTTAGTTGAGTCGTCTTGCTTGCCGAATCTTGGGATTTTAGGAATTCCTTCCTCAAGTACATTTAATTCGTTCAATTAGGAAACACTTTTCCCGTTTTAGTCTGTAGATGAGAATAGTGACCCTGATACGTCATGTCTGTGCTAGCAAACTTCTATTGCAGCATTCGATCTTTATCTCATAAAACCTGTTACGAGGGAAGCCTATTTGTTTATGATCCATTGAGCCCCACACTAAACCAACAGTTGTGCATAATGAAAAGTCGAATTCGATATAACGCCTTCTATTCGAATCTCCACGATCCTCCTCCAAACCCCTTTAGTGTTGTCGTGTGTGACTCCACTCACAAGTCAAGATTGATGTCTAGCAACGTGTCATGACTACCCGAATAGTGTGAGATTCAATCTTCAGGGATCGAATGCCCTTTTGGTGATTAGTTCCCGTACAATCAAATCTTTCGGTTACACAATGTCCCGAATGCAACTAGAGTGTGGAAGATGAGTCATGCTAGGGAATACACTAAAGTGATAGATCGTCAATTACAAGGTGACCGTGACAACCTAAGGTCTGAGGATTACTTGCACCTACTATCACCTAAGAAACAACCTATTGCCACTCATGTAAGGATTTCATTTGGCATTTCTCGAGCGGGTCCGTTCAGTAAACTCATTCTCTAGTGAGCACCTGCACTTGTACATTAATGACACATCATAAATAACTGTGAGATTAGCTACCCCCTATAATAGGGCATCTACCAAGTGTACTAGTCTTACCGAAGTCATCGATCCCCTACTCGGTGATCCTACGACTAGAAACATTATGAACTGAGGCCTCTAGATTCTAGGTCTCACCGGCATGATCTCATCATGTCCCTAGAATCATTGCCCTGGTTCATTGGGTTCATCGAAATCTATTAACAATTAAAGATGCAACATATGATGAAAAGTTGCCTCATTTTATTTACCCTTGAATAGTCCCTCAATACATCAACATGTGATTGGCTTGAGGGCACTATTCCTTTCAATCTCCCACTTGCACTAAAGCCAATCACTATGGTATCTAATACCTATATAATTTAAGTGGCGATTGAACTGCTGTTGTGGTAATGGTTTGGTGAACGGGTCTGCTATGTTGTTTTCAGTGTCTACTCGCTCAACACTGATATCACTTCTTCCAACGATCTCTCTAATCATGTGATACCGCCTGTGGATGTGTTTTGACTTGTGGTGGGATTTTAGTTCATTTACTTGTTGTGCTAAGTTCATCCCTAGATAAGGGACCAACCTAGGAGAAGCGCAACCTATAATTAAACAACAAGATACATCAAGAATATCAACTAAAACAATTGAAATCTACAAAGCAACCAATAAGTCTCAGATTGAAAGTTCAAGAATTCTAAGACAAAAGTACAACAAATCTAAGACAACTATAAGATAACTAATACGCAGCAGACGACGTATCCTCCTTCAGTACTCTAGCTACCCAACTCCAACTACTGACATACTTGTAAATCTGAGACAACAACAAACAACGTCAGCGGAAAGCTGAGTAGGAGTATCAATATGTCAACAAAAAGGTAAATAATCATGATGCGACGCTAAACCAAATGCAACAATATACAACTTTCAATAAAACACCACATGTCAACGAATTACCCATGCTCACCTATCACCTAATGCAACTCATACCAATCAAGAGCGTAGTGGACATTGGGTTTCCCCCGCACTCTCATAACTCGAGAGTGGCACCTCAAGCCCACTCAAGCAGAAGGTGCGACTATCCAAGGATAGGCCGCCGACGTCTAACAACGCGACGCTGCACACGCAACTCGTGTGATAATTTGGTGATCACCGGTGTCACTTGCCCAACATCTCGGGCAAATAATAAATAGCATCCGGGGCCTCCGCTGAATAGTAGATCATAATGCAACATGACAAACCACAACTGGTCTACGATGCTAGCAACAATAAATGATACAACAATCTATCGACTGAATACAAATGCATCAAATATAATTCATGGTAGCAACCGACAACTTATGATAATGCTAATACTACAATGTGCACCATCTCGTGCACAAATGGATATTAATAGACGACAACATATACAACATATGAATGTGTCAACATAGCATGTCCAACGATATTATGCAACAAGAGTTCAACGACTTTTAGAAGGAATACAAGCAAATAGAAGAAAGGGTAAAACCATCATTTTACCCATTCAACATCATCGGCTACAACAGGAGTCAACTCACACTCAATACAACTACCCATACTCTAAATCACAAACTAATATAGAATACAACTATTCTACATTATTTAACTATTTACCAAACTGAATTAATTATATTTAACTACCAAATAATACATAAAAATATAAAAGACCTATCAGATGATCTCCAATTAGAAATCCAACATAACCATCGCGTTCAGAATGCGGAAACCTACAACTTTGGTATTCACCCCGACTCGATCCAACGACTTATGATCAACTCAAAAACTACCCCAATAATATATATATACCACCCATTTCCTACAATACAACTCACATTTTTAATTATATAATTTATAAATATAATAAAAACACTCGTCTCCACCTCAAATGCCCCGACGCCCACCCAACTCTTGCTACTCTCGGGTCCACGTCGGTCGGCCCTCCTGGCCGCCGGCGATCATAATACCCCAGTATGTGTTAGACTCGAGTTGGGTTTTGACGAGGACGTCAAGACAAAAGTGGAGGAGATTAAAATAACCCAGTTTAGTCCTACATTGAGGGTATATTGGATGTGGTGTTGGCTTATAAGGCTTGATGGGTGTGCTACCATCAACTTCAACTTAAGCATTTTAATTAGGCCAATAGGTTGGCCTATGAAGTTGATGAGTCAATTATCATGTCAAGCGGGTTGTAAGAAATGGTATCAAAGCACCACCTAGTCCTAGGCATGGTGAGGGAGCCTACGTGAGAAAGGGCTGCCCGGGTGATGGGGTGCAGCCGCTACTAGGCTAGCATCACATGCCGCTGACTTGGGTGTGAGTCTAGGCTATGTGTTAGACTCGAGTTGGGTCTTGACGAGGAAGTCAAGACATAAGTGGGAGAGATTGTAATACTCCAGTTTAGTCCCATATTGGAAGTATATTGGATGTTGTGTTGACTTATAAGGCTTGATGGGTACGTGTACTATCATCAAGTTCGGCTTGAGCATTTTAATTGAGCCAATAGGTTGGCCAATGAAGTTGATAGGTCAGTTATCACATCAAGCGGGTCGTAACAAATAACTGTAATACCTCAGTTTAGTCCCACATCGGGAGTATATTGGATGTGGTGTTGGCTTATAAGGTTTGATGTGTGTGCTACCATCAACTTCAGCTTAAGCATTTTAATTAGACCAATAGGTTGGTCTATGAAGTTGATGAGTTAGTTATCTCATCAAGCAGATTGTAACAAATGGTAACATAGCAGGGCCTAGTCCTAGGCATGTTGAGGGAGCCTATGTAAGAAAGGGCTGCGCAGGTGATGGGGTGGAGCCGCTACTAGGCTAGGCCTCACATGCCACCGACTTAGTGTGATTATGGGCTATGTGTTAGACTTGAGTTGGGTCCTGACGAGGACGTCAAGACATAAGTGGGGGGGATTGTACGTAATACCCTAGTTTTGTCCCATATCGAGAGTATATTGGATGTGGTGTTGGCTTATAATGCATTTTATTTAGTCCCATCAACTTCAGCTTAAGCATTTTATTTAGACCAATAGGTTGGTCTATGAAGTTGATGAGTCAGTTATCCCATCAAGCGGATTCTAACAACTTGAGCAACAACCCCGATATTATCATAAAAAACGGGGACTGGACCGACAACCTTAGGAATGACACCTAACTCCGATATAAACTTCTTTATTCATGCTCCCTCCTTGGCGGCTTTGCTTGCAGCGATGTACTCAACTTCAGTCCCCGAGTCGGCCATAGTACCCTGCTTGGAACTCTTCCAGCTCACTGCACCACCATTTAGGGTAAACACATACACTGAAATGGATTTACTATCGTTTGGATCAGACTGGAAGCTAGAATTAGTGTAGCCCTCTTGTTTAAATTTAGATCCTCCATAAACCAGAAAAAAACATCTCTAGTCATTCTCAAGTACTTGAGAATGTTCTTCATGACTTTCCAATGTTCCTCTCTAGGGTCTACCTGAAATCTGCTAGTTACCCTAGGGCATAAGCAACATTAGGTCGAGTGCACAACATCGCTTACATGATGGATCCTATTGCCGAGGCATATGGGATTTCACTCATTCTTTTTCTCTCCTTAGGTTTCCTTGGGGACATCTTCTTAGAGAAAATGTTGTCATGACTCATAGGCAAGTAACCTCTTTTACTGTCTTCCATGCTAAACCTTTTTAACATTATATCAAAATATATACATAGATTGGGATAACCTGAGCATCTGTTTAGACCTATCCCTATAAATCTTAATGTCGAGTACATAGAATGATTCTCCCAAGTCTTTCATGGAGAAGCTTTTGAATAGCCATGTTTTAACTGGCTGGAGCATGAGAATATCATTCCCAATAAGCAGTATGTTATCCACATACAATTTCTTTTCAAACTTGAGAAATTTGCCAATATTTTCAATTTCTTTTCATTTAGTCTTCCATTTAAACTTTTTACAACTTGCAAGTAAATGTTATTAGTAGCAAAATGAAAAGTACAACTACTAGCAAATTATCATACTAAATAGCAAAGGTGAAATTGAAATCTTCTATTGAGAATTTCAACCTAAGCTAGATAAATAAGATTCGTTTCAAATTGAATCATCATGAAATTAAAACGAATCAAGAAATCTCAAAGTATAGAATTTTGAAAAGTTAGATCTTCATGCTCTTCATATTGGCTGAAAATGAAAAGGTCAACGAGTAGCCTCGAGTTTTGAACCGCAAGGTCACCTAGACCCGTTGTAGGTCACCAAGGTCTCTGAAAAAGACTAGAAATCAAAAAATCAAAAATCTATTCATAAAACCATATCGAGAGAGGAGAAATTAACTAAACTTAATCAAGTATCATGGAGTGGAGATAGGCAAATTCAATCACGAGTATTAAACATTCATAAAGACATACATATAGAGGCATTAAAGGTAGATTTTGCAAAAATCGAAGTCATACGTCAAACTTGAGAAATTTGCCAATATTTTCAATTTCTTTTCATTTAGTCTTCCATTTAAACTTTAGCTAGATAAATAAGATTCGTTTCAAATTGAATCATCATGAAATTAAAATGAATTAAGAGATCTCAAAGTATAGAATTTTGAAAAGTTATATCTTCATGCTCTTCCTATTGGTTGAAAATAGAAAGGTCAACGAGTAGCCTCGGGTTTTGAATTGCAAGGTCACCTAGACCTGTTGCAGGTCCACAAGGTCTCTGAAGAGACCAGAAATCCAAAAATAAAAAATCATTACATAAAACCATATCGAGAGAGGAGAAATTAACTAAACTTAATCAAGTATCATGGACTGGACTAGAACTATTGGGCCCGATCGGACTACACCCAGTAGCGCCCCATCATTCACCTGAACCAAACCATGCGGCCCCGCCCAAGGGCTCCGCTCAAATTACACTCTTAAGCTAGACTCAAGCTAGGCCAGACGGCTCTATCCGGAGAACCCACCCGGTCATACATGGACTCCCACGTTCTTCCTTATCACGAGAGATATATTATCATAAACTCACCATCTCCAAGATTGGTCTCGACCCATTCTGGGCAATAATCCTAGCGAGATTGCTGGGCAACATGATCACGTACACTTGCAATATATACAGACACGATGCATCTCAGGTAACCTAAGTTCCAATTCCATAACCTCCACCTTGGAGTCCCCATAACCTAAGCAATAATTATGAAGCAATTATCACAAAATAATATATCAATGCTAACATAATTATTTATAGTGGTTCGGCCCCAATGCCTACTCCACTACCTAAGCACACCGCTTAGAATTTCTAAACTAGTTTAACTAGATTAATTAGTTTCCTTACAATGAGGATTTTACACCGGAAAGTCTCCGCTATCAAACCGAAGGCACTTCCACATCCGGAAGTATCTCGCCTTCCTATCGAGAGCACTCTCCCACCTCAACCCTAAGGATAATAAGAACTAATCCTAGCAAACTACGTTTACACCGATGGAATTAAGCCTCAAACACAAAGGCAACCACCCAATTTCAAGACCTAATAATCTAGGTCTTCACAAGCTCAAATACAATGAAATAAACAAGAAAATACACAAGTTAATTGAGCAATAAATCAAATAACTTATACTTAGCTCCAAACCAAGTTTCCTAGCTTCCTCTTGATGTCTTTGATGGTGAATCAATGAAGTCAAGGCTTAATAAAGGAGTTGAGAGATCAAAGCTAGGGATTTCAAGAATGGTGGCTCAATCAAGCTCAAGGATCATCAAATATGGCTCAGAGTATGTTGGATTGAGTGGTGGAAGGCTTGCTAAGGCTTCTATTTATAAGCCTTGAGGAGATGGCATGAAACAGGCGGCTCAACAGGCAAAAAACTAGCCATTTCCGCCGTCCGATCGATGGCCGGTCGATCGACCGAAAGCAAACTATCGCTTTTTGTCACACTTCGGTCGACTGACCAGTTGACCGAATTGGCTAGTGCCAATTTTTGGCACCATTTGGTTGACCGAAACTGGGCAGACTACTAGTTTGCTTGGTTTTCTTTGCTTGTTTGCTCGTTTCTGGTTCCGTCTTCTCTAAGTCTACTTATAAGTTAATAACTTTAAAATATAAATGTTATATAAGGATTAACCCCCATTTGGATTCAATAAAAATATCTAAAAAATCAAAATATAGTTTTTGGGGTCTAGTACAAATTTTCGGAAAACAAAAATTTTCTAATCTCCCGGGTCAAATATGGGTAGGCTAAAGGCTTCCAAAAATCCTTAAAAATATCTCGTTATCTAGTTTCTACCCAAGGAACAATTATCGCCATTTTTGTGTCAAGAAAATGTCTAGGTCATATAAACCTCCAAGGAGCTCCCTAGGCTTAGTGAATTTCAAGACGATTTCCGGGTTTTCATATTTTGGGGTTCGGGTTTGAGTTTTTGATTCTTCACTTCATAAAAGAGGATTACAACACATGCTAGACACCCTAAACCTAAACTCTAACTTTCCGAAGATTCCCGAGCGACGACGAGCGTCCTTATCGATTTCTCTGAATTTTCCGATCGGGGACGTCATGCGCTAACCAACTTGGAACCTGAAGGATTTCTCAATGAAGCATTAGTTCCATGTTTGTTATCATCAAAACCGAGATTAAGACCAAGGTAGAAAATCTTAGGCCAACACGATCGATCGCAATCTGATAACGCTGAAATGGCGAGGAGAGATGCTCTGGTACCGGTCCATCCTCCCCTCGAAGATCATTATCGACGAATAGATGATTTAGAGGTTGAAACTCAATAACTAAAGGCCCAAATCAGGATGTTGATGCAATCCCCTGAACATCACCTGGCTGACCACAATCACTGCCGCTCACAACCTAGAGACAACGTCTAATAGGGAAAAAGGGGACTCGACCCAGCTCCCCGCAGCGAAGTCTCCAGCACCCCTTATCCGGAAAAAGGCAAAGATCCCAAAATCTAGAAGTTCGGGGCTGCTCCCACTCTTGATGCGGGGTCCTTCGCCGAACACATCATGACAATCCGCCTCCCACCGAGGAGCGAGTTACCTTCCACCCTCACGCCCAACACCGATACAGGAGACCCCGCCCTGCACCTGACGGCGTTTGAAACTGCAATGCCTTATCACAACTATATTTAGGTAATTTACCTAAATAATAAGAATTGACCTCAACTATAAATTTTAGACTTACAAATGATCCATCAAAACCAAAACATATGAAATTATCCTAAATACGTGATAAGATTATTTTTCGACATTGGATACACCAATGGAGAGGCCCAGGTCAGGATCGACAGCATGTCGGACTGGGCCTACACAGCTAGCGGACTAATTCGATGTAATATCCTAGATATTTAAATTTATTATTTTTCCCCGATGTGTGTTTGCCAGCCTAGCGGACTAGTTCGTGGTCGAGCCGAGTCGACTCATGGTCCGGAGCGAGCTTGCGAGCTCGGGTAAGTAGAATATGAATTTATGAATTTTAGACTTGGGTTGTTGAAATTATTTAATTTGATGTTGTGTGTGCATAATTGTTAATTATGTTCATGTGGGTGTATTTAATTAAATACTTGTGATTTATTAGAATAAGTTTAATTAAGTCTAATCGGGTTAGAGGGTTTGAATATGGCTTTAGGCGGATGCGGGTTTGATAAGAGTTAGGAGGGCTAGGGTTGAGGAAGGAGTATAAAACCCCATCCCCTTGGCTTGTGGCTCCCTATTTGGAGCCACAAAAAATTTGGAGAAAGGGAAGCCAAGCCGCCAAGCCCAGCCGCCCTCTTCCCCCTTCCCTTGGAGCCGCCACCATCGAGCCAGCCGAGCCACCCAGATTTCTCCCCTCTCCTCTCTTCTTCTTTCCCTATGGAGCCGATCCGAGGGAGCCGCTAGCAAAGCCAGCCGACTCCCCCTCTTACTTCTTCCCTTCCCCTTGGAGCCGGCGGCTTGGGAGGAGCTACCGCCTACCCCTTCCCCTTTGGGGGTTGAGCTGCCGTATTTCAGAGCCAAAATCGGAGGTCGTCGATTGGATTTTCTTCTCCAATCTTTTTCCAAATTCAGGTGAGTAATTTTACCCTCCTTCTTTCGAGTTTCTTCGAGTTCTTGAAGCCAATCTTGAAGGATTTTGAAATCTTGATTTGTTTTCTGACGATTCCTCGAATTCTCGACATTCTTTTTGTGTGTCATCTTTGAGGAGACCCTAAATCCTTCCCTATGGGGTTCGCAGCCCTAGGACAGCCCTAGGGGTGCTCGGCCAATGGTGGAACAAGGGCGCCCTTAAGGTGTTCGATGGAATGCCTAAATGAGGGATCTTGATTATCTTATGGTTTCTATTTCCAATTGATGTTTGAAATAAGTTCTTATATGCTCAAGCATGATTAGTATTAAATCTGGAATTTTTGGGTAGAAATCATGTTTAAGAAAAATTGAATCTTGAGGGTGATGCCATGAGGGTTCTTGATCTAAGGCTTGTTCTTGATGTTAATGCTTGACTCTTGATTTAAGTGTATGAGTTCTTGTTAATCTTGAAAAAAAGCATAATTTCTGTGAATTAATTCTTGGGATTAGTATTATGTCCTAATGATAATTTAGGGGTTAATTTCTGTTAATTTTCGGAATTAATTCTATAGTATGCTGAAAAATTGCATGTTGCTGGAATTGTATGTTGAGATGATGAATCTGTCCTGATTTTGGTTTATTTTCTATGGTGTTTGTATTTATGTGAATATAGTCGAGTAACCTATCGTTTCTACCAGAGAATATAGTTTGGAAATATAGGACACACTTTGGATACTAGATTCTGATTAGACACAGCAGTTCTGGACAGAACAGTAACCTAAAATAAAACCCTAAAACAAAAGACTAATCATGGTGATCTAAATTTTGATTACATAATTAAAATTGGGTTAAAGGTGAGTATAATATGTTATGAACCAACTTATAAAGTATTCATGAAATAAAACCACACGGATTCATGACATTATGGGTCTAAGGGATAGGGTTTGGGTTGGAGTGTTGAGACGCTTCATAATGAGGACACCCCTAGGACACCGTAGGAGAGTCATGACTTAGGTCATGGTGCACCATATCTTTATGAATGGCGGAGAGGCTCGTAGAGGAGCCGGATTGCGGGCTAAGCCCGAGAGGTTGGATGGCTAATTCCCAACATGCAGAACAAGTTCGGAGGGCCTTTCCCGATTGTTCTGGTTCAGCCTCATGGGATAAGTTCGGAGGGCCTACTCGATTATCCCCGAGGTGGTGTTAAGGAATAAGTTCGGAGGGCCTTTCCTGATTATTCATGTGATATCCTTTAGGAGTAAGTTTAGAGGGCCTTTCCCGATTACTCCTATGATATCTTAAAGGGGCAAGTTCGGAGGGCCTTTCCCGATTGTTCTGGTTCAACCTCGTGGGATAAGTTCGGAGGGCCTACTCGATTATCCCCGAGGTGATGCTAAGGAATAAGTTCGGATGGCCTTTCCCGATTATTCCTGTGATATCCTTTAGGAGTAAGTTCGGAGGGCCTTTCCCGATTACTCCTATGATATCTTAAAGGGGCAAGTTCGGATGAGCGAATCCCGATTGTCCCTACGCGTCTCGTTGGGCAAGTTCGGAGGGCCTTTCTCGATTGCTCCCGAGTTTTTGTACACTAGGATAAGTTCGGAGGGTCTTCCCGATTATCCTAGTATGTGTTGTTGCCTTCGAGCATGGTAGGCTTCGGCCTGATGTACTCCATTATGGAGGGTTAGATGCATTGAGGCATGTGTGGTCTGTTGGCTTGTTAGCTAGTCACACTTTCGTGACCTTGCCTTTTATAGAGATAGATTTCATTCTTGTTATCTTCGTGATTTTCTTTGAACTCACCCGTTGTCATTTAATTCTTGTTTTGCAGAGCCTGACCGGTGAGGTGGGTCGGATGCACTTGGCGCAGCTGGAGGGCAGTGGAGCCGCATGATCTCATAGCAGTCCTAGTTAGGGTCATAGTCGAGTTCTTGGTAGTAGTCATGGACTTGTATTAGCTTGATTTGGAGTTGTAGCCCTGAGGGCATTTATGTCATTTATTTTTTATTTTATTGTATCTGAACTTTTGAACTGCTGAACTTAAATGTTATTTCACACTTTTTATTTCGTTTGAGCTACTTTATTTTGGTTCGCTTTTGTTTAAAATAAAACTTGTTATTTCTTTCCGCTATATTATTTGTTGAGTTGGCATATGCATGGTTTAGGCTGCGGGATATAGTCACGTATACCATGGCCTGTCACGTGACCTTGAGTTGGGGCGTGACATCCGATTTATTGGTTTTAATCATTTCTTACAACTTAGGTAATTCACAATTCAATGATTAAATGCAGAAGCAATAAGTAAGGCAATTAAACACAAATAATATATCAATGCTAACACAATGATCTATAGTGGTTCGGGCCCAATGCCTACTCTACCACCTAAGCATCTCGCTTAGGATTTCCAAACTTGAATTTACTAGATTATTTTCTTACAATGAGGAATTTACACCGAAGTCTCCGCTCTCACTTAAGGCACTTCTACACCCGGAAGTCTCCGCCTTCTTACCGAGAGCACTCTTCCACCTCAAACCCTAAGGTACAACAATCGCTAATCCTAGTAAATTAATCTACCCGGTGGACTTATGCCTCGAACACAAAGGCTATCATCTAATCTATCAAACCTAGCAACCTAGGTTTACACAAGTTCAAATATAATGAAATAAACACCAAAATACAATAACTAATGGAGCAATAATCAAACCAAAGTATACTTAACTCCAAAAGAAACTCTATGGTCCTCTTGATGCCTTGAGAAAATGAATCTTGAAGTTTCAAATGCAAGATTAAGGTTTTATCATGGAAACTAGGTTTGCAAAGAGATGGATCAAGAAAAGCATGCAATGGATGTTAGAATGGCTCAAGGGAGTGTAAGATGATCAAGGAAGGCACTCAATGACTTGTATTTATAAGCCAAGAGATAAGAGAGGCAAAGTAGCTCACCCAACGGGCAAAAATTTGCCCGTTGGTGCCGCCCGATCTGTGGTCGGTCGACCACCCGAGCGACCGACCATCGATCGGAGCACACTGTCCAGATTGGGTAGTGGCCAATCGATGGTCGACTGATGGTCGGTCGACCGCCCATCGGCTGGCACCCAGAAATCAAGGCAGATTGTTGACTTTTCTCATGATGTTGTTTGTTTTTGAGTTTCGTCTTCGCTAAGTCCCTCTTATATAATATTTCTTAACTTTAAGTTAACAACTTTAAATATAAATATTATATAAGAATTATCCCCCATTTGGATTCAATAAAAATATATATATAATCAAAAATCTTTAAGAATCAAAATCTAACTTTTGGTGCATGCGGTTGTCTCGTCTCCCTCTCCCTACAGAACTCCTCCCTCTCCTTGCGAAACTCGTTCTGCTCTCTACGGAGCTCCTCAGTTAGCTCTGTCACCTGTGCCAGTAACTGTTCTACTCTGGGTTCCTGCACGGCCTCCTCCTGAGCCTCCTAATCACTGCCTCGAACCCGTCCTTGGCCTCGGCCTCGCCTACTAGCGGAATTACTCCCGCTACCACTCAACACGGCATCATCATGCGCCTCCATATCTATAAGTAAAGAGAACAATTTTCACACAATTTAATATACAAATAACCAAACAACTTAACCATAAATATGTATCACCGCTGGTGCACAGATTCAGTTGTCGATCTCGTGACTATGGCATACCATATGTAGACATGCTAGCAATGCCCTCATACGATACCTAAAGTCCTATTGTCGTATTTGCTCTAATACCACATTGTCACATCCCAAAACCCGGGCATGATCGGCCAGAGTACTACACGTACCTCGAAGTCTAACCCAACCAAAAGAAACACTATAAAAAATCTGGGCTTTAGTGAGGGTCACGACCCTCACTAAAACCCCATATAACCCTCATTAAAGGCTTTTAGTGAGGGTCACCCAGCCCTCACACGTCGTCAAAAAAAGTCTCGTCATTAAAAATATAAGTGAGGGTCATTTGTGACCCTCACTAATACTCATATTTAGTGAGGATCCCAGTCGACCCTCACTAAATATGAATATTAGTGAGGGTCAACTTTGTCTAACGAAAGCTACTTTTAGTGACGGTCGAGACATGACCCTCACCTATACTTTTAGTGACAAGATTTTTTCTGACGACATCTGAGGGCCGGGTGACCCTCACTAAAAGTCTTTAGTGAGGGTCATATGGAGTTTTAGAGAGGGTCTTGGCCCTAACTAATTCCTACATTTTGTGAGGGTCGGTGCCCCCCACTAATTCTTACATTTTGTGAGGGTAATTGACCCCACTAAAGATTTTTTTTTTCGCGAGAATTTAACTATATTTACATAAATGTTAAGAAGCATATAAAACAAAAAAATACATGTCATCATTTAACATATAATATATCTATTAAAAAATTCATTAAGTATCACTACATTGTCCATTACAAAAAACACATTATAAAGTATCAATCTCATTACATAAAAATTTCAACCTCAAAATAAAATCCAGACATGAATAACTAATTATACATAGATCAAGATCATTATCTTCGCAAATTCTTTCCATTGTTCCCACCTTTCGTCTCATACACTTTGAGCAAAAGTAGAATCAAATCTCCTCCGCTTGAGTGACAACATAACTTTGAGCTTGTATAATGAGGAAGAATTTACTTTGTTCGATTGGACTTATTTTGCTTACGCACATCCTACAACATAAAATCCATAAAAACATATCATGATATATTTTACAGTTAATTAATTAAAAATATGCATTAATTTACATACCTACTAGCTCTCTTTGGCATGTCATTCAACAAATACTTTTCAATCATCTACCCTAATCCCCTCTGGGACATGCTCCAGTTTTTCTTCATTTGTCTCATACATATCATAATACTTCACAAAATGAGCAGCGATCGATATTCTCATTCTCCTTCCAATAAAGCATGCAAAATTTTTCACAAATGTCTATATTCGACATTTGTGAAAATTTATCTTCCAATACTAGTCTATCTAACAAGCAATGAAGAAAATAACAATAACTCATAAACTTAAAAGTGATGAATTAATATTAAAATATTTTTCAAAATGCAATCATAGGCACATAATACTATTACTAAAAAATGGGGGACTAGACTGGACATCTGCCCATGTCCCCCGTTTGGTTTGCAAAAGAGGCTTCGGGACAAGAACTTCTCCTTGTTCGGGACATGATTTCTACCCATTTGGTATATTAAGAAATTTCTCGGTACACCAAAATCGGGCGGAGGACAAGGGTTAGAATTGTCAAAATTACCCCTCGAGCTCCTCCCTTCCTTTGACGGAGCCCTTTGCGCTCCCCGACTTGCTGCTCCCCGACGGCCACGGGGGAGGCCGGTAAGAGCCGGTGTGGATTCGGGGCGGGCAGAGGAGGCAACGGGATCGGGCGCAGAAGGGCCACCATCCGGCTGGCGATGAGTCGGACTGGTCGCGAAGGTCGGGGAGAGGGCGGACGTGTCACTGGGGTGATCGCCGGTGGCCGGGAGGACCGGCCGGCGTGGGTCCGAGCGGAGCAGAGGAAGGCGGCACTCGGGTGGGCGTTGGGGTGGAGAGGGAGACGAGTGAGGGAGAGGGTTATTTTATATTTAATGGATTTAATAAATTGGGTAATTAAAGAAGAGAACTGTATCGCATAAAATGAGATTGAATTGTGGATTATCAGGGTATTTTTATAGTTGATCGTAGAATCGTCGGATCGAGTCGAGGTGAATACCAAAGTTATAAATTTTCGCGTGTTGAACGCGATGGTGGTGTCAGATTTCATATTAGAGATCGTTTGATATGATTTTTATATTTTTCGGTATTATTCTATTGTTATACTTTTAGGTTAATTGAAAATTAGTTGAAAATTTATTAGTTAAACTAAAACTTCTTATTGTATTAAAGTATTTGATTCTATATATTAATATATTTTTACGTATTAATCAATTTTAAAACTAATTTACAAGGATAATTTAGTCATTTTGTCATGTATAGTACTTTGTTATAGCAAAACAAACGCAGGACATGATAGAATATCGTGTCATGTTATTGACGAAACAAACACGGTATAGCTACTGTCCCATGACACCTGATGTCCTATCCTTGTCTCTGTCTGGTGTCCTGTGATGAGCAATTTGCGAACCAAACGGGCTCTATGGTATACAACAAAATAAATATGTACACGGAATGTTGGAGCATAGTGCCCAGAGACATATCATGTGCTCATATTTATATAAATTATAGTCTATGACTTGCCCTTGAATCCAGCAATCAAGTTTTGATTAACTTGAACAAATTCAATGCTCATTCTGGACCATAGCTACATTACTCAATACTCAATTATGGACCATAGCTATATACCTATAATAAGTTACAGGTAAATAGAATCTAATAAGAGAATCACTATAAAAAAACAGACTTTCACCAATAAATAATTACTAACAAACAAATTTTGTTGGTATTATCAACAAAATTACCAACTCATTTGTTGGTAATTACCAACAAATATGTCTTTATCTGTTGGTAATACCAACAGACAATTGTAATATTCGTTGGTAATACTTAGCAGAGTATCATCAACGAATTTTACGAATGAAAATCCATTGGTATTAGTATTACCAACAAATTCTTGATTATTACCAACGGATTTTTTACTATTACCAACGAATTTAATCCGTTGGTGATACCCTATTTTTTTGTAATAAATTATCCGAATTCAATCACATACTTCCATAAAGATTAGTCTATTTAGAAGAAATTATATATGCACCATGAAATTTACTTTTTTTTCTCTCTCTCTCTCTATTTCATCTTCACCCGATTAGGAAAATGATTCTCGAGAAACAGATTGCATATTAGAAGAGTTCTCATTTCTTTCTGATATCATTTCTAAAATGCAGAAGAGTTCTATTTTTGATATCATTTCTTTCTGACATAATTGCATACCAAAAGAGTTCTATTTCAGATTGCATACTAACTAAAATGGAGGATCATCTTTTCAAAAGTAATAATTCAGGAATCGAAGTATAAGAGTAAAGTAAGAATGCAGGAATAAAAATTAAACTAAAAAGACCTAACCTTAAGAGTATAAAACTTAAGAGTAAATTAAGAATGTAGATGTATAAGAATGCAGGAATAAAACTTAAGAGTAAATTAAGGATGTAGATGTATAGAGTAATAATGTAGGACTGAAATATAATAGTAAATTACAAGAGTAATACTCCTGGAATAAAAAGATCTAACCTTAAACTAATAATGCAGGAATCATCTTTTGAAGAGTAAATTAAGGAATAATTAATAGGAAAAAATACCATATGATGATATGTAAAATTTCATAGAGGATTCAAACTAATGACTCTGACTAACACTATGCCAAAGATTAAATTGGGTAACCATTTTTCCAAGACTTAACTTGTTAGGAAAAATCCTAATAGATATGGTTCACCGAATTGTGAGTTAAAATATATCCCTAATAACAAATAGTATATTATTTCTTTCAAAATCTTCAAAAGATGAATTAAGGAATCAAAGGAATACGAAGTATGCGTTGGAGCAATAGGTATATTGTTATCTTGTGCAATATGAAATAAAAGCTTAATAAATACATCTAAAAGAGTAATGATCACCATGAATATCTATCCTATGGAAGAAAAAGCCTAATCAAGTGTTTAAGGGAACCTTAAAGCAGTTGAACAGTTAAACAGTAAGCATTGTGATCCTAATTATAAAAAAAGTGAAAGAATCCATGATTAGAGCAATCAAACATTAATGTTGATCTATTGACGAAATAGATGATAATTAACATGAGAACCAATTATCAACGTCAGAGCATGCATTATTTAAACAATGCGTATTATGATCTATTGGCGAAATATACATGTGAATAAGCAATTTAAACAAGGCTCAAACCAAACATGTGAATAAGCAATTTAAACAAGGTAGCTAAATCATCATGTATATTTTATCATGCTGAAACATGTATGACAAAAACTAGAAAATAATAAGTTCTTGTAAACATGCAATACATTCATCGTTAAGATTACCAAGATGCAACACATCACTTAAGTCCCAGAATTGGGTCCAGGCAAAGATACTGGCAAACCATATGAATATCTCCACTGACCGCAGGCTAAACATTTCTCTAGCTTAGTGTTGTTGTCAAGAGTACAAAATTTGCATGACCAAGTCTTATATTTAGATGCAGTAGCTTTAGGTTTTTGAGCTTCGCAAGCTTCATATAGTAATGCCAATGGCTTTAGAATTCATGACCACTTTCCATATCAACCACATATATATAGAAACAAAAAACAAAAATTAGTTCTTGCACTAACATCCAATTATACAGAAAATTTATTAAGAATGAATTGTTATATTAAATGAGACAAGAAAAAGAATGTGTTACCGAGTTAAGTGTCTCTGCATATTCAAATATAGAAAAAGCATGATGTCTTTGGATGGAAAACATGAATTATCTCATGTTAAATATTAACATAATAGATTTCATTCTACTTGTGAAAGAAGCAATAAATAAACAACTATTTCCCAAATTCGGATTTTGGGAAGGGAAAATTTCCAAAACTCGATTTGAAGATTGAAAATCCTCAAAATTGGAACTTAGTAGATTGGGTACCCATTTTACCCCTGGGCCAAGTTAGAGACTTTGGTCAAAAATTAAAAAAAAAATATAAAATAATTTAAATTTATAAAATATTTTTTATGATAAAAATGAGATATTAGAGAATAAAAAAATAATTTTTCAAACTCTCTAATGTATTAAAGACTTTTGCACAAAGTCTATAAATTTAAATTTAAATTTAAAATTATGAAATATTTTGATGTATAATATTTTTTCCGATCAAAGTACCTCATTTGTATCATTAAAAAATTATTTTATGATTCAAATATTTTTTTAAAAAATATATGAAGCTATTATAAATTTTACACAAAAGTCTCTAATGGGTTAGAGACTTTTGTTTATAATAATTTTATAATTATAAAAAATAAAATTTAATTCATAAAAGATGTGCTAGAGTCTATCAAATTATTTTGGACAAAAAATATTTTACTATTTTAATTAAAAAATAGTTTTATAGACTTTGGGCAAAAGTCTCTAATGTATTAGAGACTTTTGGCCAAAGTCTATAATAGCTTTATAATAAATAAAAAAAAATATTTATAAAATATTAATATATATATATATATATAAAAGATGTGTTGTTGTTCAAAAAAATATTTTTCATCAAAATATTTTATAATTTTTAATTTAAACTTAGTTTTATAGACTTTGTGCAAAATTCTCTAATGAATTAGAGAGTTTGAAAATATATTTTTTTTTTTTACTCTAACACCTTATTTTTATTATAAAATAATATTTTATAAATTAAAATTATTTTAAAAAAATTATATTTTTTAATTTTTAACCAAAGTCTCTAACTGTTTAGAGATTTTGGCCCATGGGTAAAATAGGTATCAAATCCACTAAGTTCTGATTTTGAGAATTTTGACCCCCAAAATCCGGATATGATAATTTTCCTCTCCCAAAATCCGATTTTGAAAAATTCCTGATAAATAAATGAAAATGCAACTTTAAAGGCAAGTAAGTGACAAGACAAGTGCTAAATGCGAAGCCATCCTTGATTAAATAGCGTGCAAATACCATACTCCCAAATTGCTTGTTTTTCCCATCATCTTTTGGTAGGGGTGAGCAAAAAAAACCGGTTTTTCGGTTAACCGGAAAATCGGTCCGAAACCGAACCGGTTTTTCCGGTTAACCGAATCGGTTTTTTCGGTTTCGGTTTTTTTTTTGGAAAAATCAGTTTTCGGTTTCGGTTTCGGTCCGAGAGGTAAAAAGTCCACCGGTTTCGGTTAACCGACCGGTTGGATATAATTTATTAATTTTTAATTATATATATATATAATAATAATAATAAAAATTTATAAACTATGAAAAATTATAAAAAATTATAAAAAATTATTAAAAAATTAAAAAAAATTAAAAAAAATTAAAAAAAAAATTAAAAATATTAAAAAAAATTAAAAAAATATTAAAAATATTAAAAATATTTTTTTAAAAATAAAAATATTAGTTTTTGTAGAACATTATCTTGGTTCAATGGTTTCACTTTTTTTTTTCTCAATGAGAATTTGCTATTTATTTAGATTTTTTCTCTATGATTTGCATAATATTATTATGTTTGTAGGTTAAAAAAATTTATTGGTTAACCGAAAATTATCGGTTAACCGAACCGAAAAAACCGAAACCGAAATAGCGGTTAACCGAAGTTAATGGACCGGTTTACGGTTAATGATTTTAAAATACAGAAGTTAATGGACCGGTTTTTTTTTTTGCTAGTGGACCGGTTAACCGATCCATGCTCACCCCTATCTTTTGGGCAATAGGACACTGACCCGCCAGCTCTTGTTGTCCCACCAAATGTGGAAGTAGTTACAGACTCATTACCTGTCATACCCCAAATCCAGTATGATTAGCCAGGATACGCCACGTACCGCGAAATCTAACCCAACTCATCAAAACAATAATAACTTCAACAGTGGAATTTTTTTTTAAAAAAAGGATAGACATGACATCACGAACCACACCAAACCAAAACACAATATGAACACACTGAACAAGTTATTAAAAAGAGTTCAATAAAATAAACAAGACTCCCCAAATAAAAATAAAATGCGAAAACCACAACCCGAGTCAACATGACTCAACAACTCAAAGAGACACTAAAATGACTCAGGTATCCTCCTCGATCACGACATGTCACGAGACCCGCTGCCCTGCCGCCAACAGCCGCGCTACTGCACCCCAGTACCTCTCTGATCTAACTTAGGTGCTGAAAAATAACATAAATGAGGGGTAAGTCCAACTAGTACTTAGTGAGTAGATCAGTCATCAATTCACCAAATCAATCATCATGCATAAAAACACAATATAGCTGATATAAATAACGTAACAACAACGTTAGAAGAAATCAGCATTAATATATACATAGCTCTATGCATGAAATCAACATCTGTCAACAAGTATAAAATATCTTTTTAAAAAATGACGGACAAGCATTAATAACATGTCCGCTATCCTACTCATATCCACAACAATAAGTATAAGCATCCATCAATAGTTATAAACATATCCACAACAATAAAATAGGATGAATGCAACACCTCAATCATATGCATGCAATGCAACACCCCAATCATATGCATGCTCTCCGGACCCGTCGGTCCCATATAGCCACATAGGGTAGGTAGACAGGTGGCCGCCGAACTACCACCCAGCTCAGTGCCGTCTCTTTGGGGCATGCCCTCCCCTCACCGGCACTGGCTCTTCCGAGCTAGCCTGTTGGGGCATACGTTCCCCTCACCAGTCGAACTTCCGGAATAAGGCCAACGCTGTCTCTTTGGGGCATACCCTCCCCTCACCAGCGAGGCTTCCGAGAAATGCAACAAGCACATCACAACACCACACACACAAGTATATAAGTATGAACAATATATGCTATCAACAAGTAATAAAAGGTATGTCAAGTGCATACCTCATCCTCCACCTCCTCCTGCCATACATCACAATCAGATACATATATATATGTAGAAATATTGCGCATAAATCATGAATGCTCAGTACAATTAAACAATCATAAAATAGAATTATAGCACTGTAAGAAAGGATGCACGCGTATCATGAAAGCAGTGCAAAAAAGAAACTCCAACTTTACATCAATGAACTGGAACATGATAAAACAACTCGTCATAGAAACCACTGATCTAGGATAAAATTCACCTCATTAAATCCTATATCCATGAATCATCTTAGAGCGAATCATAAAAATATATATAATATGATTTTTCAACTTGGCACGCAAAATGAGGCGACACCCGGCTACTATTTTCAAAATCCGAAGGTCTGATGGCGAAACAAACCTCACCAATGAATCTGGAACGTCGATAGGTGAAAATTCATATATAACATGAATATTTTTGCTAACTATAAAGCCTCCAAATAACCATTTAGAATAATAGAAATAATGCCTTAATTTATTTAATAAATTACTGCTATAAATAAATATAACGGTGTTACAATCAATAAATCAATAATAAAATTTCAGCCCTTCATCTAAACAAGATCACATCACAGTCTTCCATCTAATATGATGCAATCACAACCCTCTATTTAACCTGATGCAATCTCGGCCTTACATCTAACCAGATGCAATCACCACCCTACATCTATATGATGAAATCATAACTTTACATCTAATTAGATACAATCAGAACCCTCCATCTAACCATATGCAATCACAGCTCTCCATCTGCATGATGCAATCATAGCCCTCCATCTAACCAGATACAATCACAGCTCTCCATCTACATGATCTAATCACAGCCTTTCATCTAACCAGATGAAATCTCAGCCTTACATCTAACATGATGCATCCACAGCCTTACATCTATCCTGATGCAATCTCATCCCTCCATCTACATGATGCAATCTAAGCCTTACATCTACACAAGATCAAATATCTGCCCTTCTTCTCAACCAATTCAATCCAACCTTTCATCTTACCCAAATCAATCTTAACCCTCCATTTAACTCACCCCCTTAGGTCATCTTCCTCCTCTCCTCCCCAACCCAACCGCCGCCGCCCCTTCTTCGGCCACCGCCGGGCCGCCCAAGTCGCTGGCGCCTGCCAACGCGTCGCCGCTCGTCGGGCGCCCTGCCTCCGCATGCCTTGCCGGCGCCCACTGCCGCCGTGGCACCCTACCGGGCGTTGCCTCCTTGCACGGCCAGCGCCGACCGGCAAGATGCACAGGAAGAGGGTAGAGAAAAGAAAAAGAAAAAAGAAAAAAGAAAATGATATTTTATTCCAACATGATTTAATTAAGAAATTATTGATTCGACTTTCGATCTAATACGAGAAAATGCATCAAAAATCGATGAAAAACCCCGAGACATGAGAACAGCGACATGAATCAAGAATTGGAGAAAAGAGGGTCTAAATCCACTCACTGGACGGAGAGAAAATGGATGAAAAAGACGCGCATGATCTTCGCCGGCCCGATCGACACCGATGAACTCGCGAAAATTTGACTCCGACTCCTCCTCCTCCTTGACGGCGCCCTCTCTCTCCTCTCCTTTGCCTCAGGTGGTGTGCGGCTCAAAACCCCTAGCTGGACACCCCAGGGTCTAATTTATAGACACCGGTTGGGTCCAAATAACCAAAATACCCCTACTCAAGCTATTCGACTTAAACAGCTCATAACTCACCCGTTCTAACTCCGATTCGAGATCTGATTGCACTGCTAAATTCATCTCAAGATCCTCTATCATCCTAGCATGCTAAATCACAGAGATAAGATAAATAAATTTTTCCCTTAATTTTTTTACATTAAATGCTTACTCGGGTCATATCCCGAAGCTTCCCGCCAATCCGTGCTAACTAGGGCCTACGATCCCCCGCTCAAGAATAAAATTTTATTATTAAGATTTTGAGTATTACATTACCACCTAAGCGTCTCCTAGGGGCATCAAATCCCTGTCTAGTCCCAGTTACTCCCTTTGAAATCAGTTCTTCATATTCCTGTATCAGTTTATGATGAGTAGCTATACAAACAGTATCCACAAACTTGTAGAAAATTGATGTGCTTTTGAATAACAACGTCAGGCTTGGGTTCCACTCATCACCATCAAGAACTGTAATTACACATCTTACACAAACACCCTATACAGAAAAAATTAGACACAACAATTTAATTCAATTAGAACAAAACACAGTGGGAAAGCAAGAGAATTGAAGCTTAAGAGTTTGTTATGAGTCCAGAGAAAGATTTAAAAAACTTTCGACATTCAAATTTATACTCCAAACCAATAAAACATTATACAATCTATATATAAGAAAAGCTTGAAATGTTAAGATCAGCATAACAAATTATCAAACTTAACAATAAACAAAGAAACATAACAATAATATTCAGCACTTCAAATGCAGATAAAATTCATTAATTGGATGGTTTCCATAAGAAAATGCTCTTCAAACTTCTTCCTCTACTGACTTTTTCCACGATAACGAAACAAAAAAAAAGAAGATTAAACCAAGCTAAGAGCAAGCAAAGTCCATCTTCACTTGCTTTTTTAGTAATCAAATTAATCCTTGATGTTCAGATATGATGAACGATCATAATGAATAAGTAAATAAGAATATTAAACAAAGAAGACAAATATTTAAGGATATCAAGGAGTGACCTTGCGCAACTCATCTCAGAGCTTGTAGAAGGCGGCATTATGGGGGTAGGAGCATCGTGTCGAGGACTTGCTCGAACAGGACAAAGTCCCAATCCCTGTTGGGTCGAGGTGAAAATTCGATTGAGGCCGCCTCAATCGAATTTTCACCTCGACCCCGCCACCAACATTTAGACCCAAAAGAGACAAATTTGTCGGGCTAAAGAGCCCAAAAATGATCAATCATCACGTTGAGAAAGACTATGAAGAAGTATGAGAGTAGACGATGATGAGGAAGAAGAAGAAGATTAGGGAGATTAAATCAGTCGTCACCAAATTAATTGGTCATCATCAAATTAATCAGGGAGATAAAAAAAATCCAAATTAAATCAGTCATCATCAAATTAATTGGTTAATTGATCGTGTAGATCAAATAAGATAAGGGAGAAAAAGAAGAACTTGGAGCCGGAGAACTCGGGATGATGAGGGCTTCTGGATGACGTCGGCTTCATAATGTTGAGGGCGATTTGGGCGTCGGAGATCTCGGGACGATAAGGACTTCGAGAGAATTTGGAGATTAGGGTGTCGGGCTAAAGCTTCTCATATATCAAGATATGAGGTTTCTCATATATTATTTTGGGTATTATTTATTATGTTGGGTATTAACAATTAGTTTAGATAATAATATTATTTCGGATAAAATATATTACTGATTCTTTAATATTATTTTAGATATTTAAAATATATTTTAGAATAATTTTATCTCGGATATTTAAAATATATTTAATCAATTATTATTATTTTAAATTTTTAATAAATTATTATTTATTAATAATAATGTTATTAAGTAAATAATTTTGAGGGGTGAGGGGTGAGAATTTTAATTATTTTCTATTTAATTAAATTTTAGATTTTAAAATTATATTTAATCAATTATTTAATTATCTAAATTTATTTTTATTTTTAAATTAACTTTTATTTATTTTCAAATTTAGAAGTAAGAGGTAGGAATTTGTGAGGGTCATTTCTTACCATCACAAAATATGGGATTTAGTGAGGGTCAATATGTTGTCCTCACAATACATAATTTTTAGTGAGATCATATTAGACCATCACAAAATATAGGATTTTGTGAGGGTCATGATGTCCTCACAAAATATACCTTTTTGTGAGGGTCATATTCAACCATCACAAAATGCAGGATTTCACGAGTGCCACGATGTTGTCCTCACTATATATACTTTTTAGTGGGGGTTATATTAAACCCTCACTAAATGCAGGATTACATGAGGGCCACGATGTCCTCACAAAATATACTTTTTAATGAGAGTCATATTCGACCCTCACAAAATGCAGGAATTTGTGAGGGTCATGATGTTGTCCTCACAATATAAACTTTTTAGTGAGGGTCATATTCGACCCTCACAAAATATTTTCTTTTACTAACAGATTTTCGTGAGGGTCATAGTGTTGTTCTCATTATATATACTTTTTAGTGAGGGTCATATTCGACCCTTACAAAAGTGTTCTTTTAGTGACAAGTTTTTGTGATAGTCGACTAGCGACCCTCATAAATAGGTTGATTTAGTGAGGGTCGATGTGCGTGTTGGCTTAAGGTTTTCAATTTTGGTCTTAATCTTGGTTTTGATGATAACAAACATGGAACTAATGTTTCATTGAGAAAATCTTTCAGGTTCCATATCGGCTAGTGCACGACGTTCGCGATCGAAAAAATCGGAGAAATCAAAAAATCGAAAGGACGTTGGTCGACGCGCTCGAACTCTTCAAGAAGTTAGAGTTTAGGTTTAGGGTGTCTAGTTTATAATGTAATCCTCATGATGATGCAAAGAAACCCTAAAACCAAACTCGTACCCCAAAATATGAAAATCCGGAAACAACCCTGGATTCACTAAGCCTAGGGAGCTCCTTGGAGGGCTATATGACATAGATAGTTTCTTAACATAAAAAATGACGGTAATTGTTCCTTGGGTTAAGATTAGATAACGAGGTATTTTTAAGGAATTTTTGGAAGCCTTTAGCCTACCTATACTTGACTCGAAAAATTAAAAAATTTCCATTTTTAGAAAATTTGTACTAGACCCCAAGAACTAGATTTTGATTCTTAAATTTTTTGATTTTTTAGATATTTTTATTGAATCCAAATGGGGGGTGGGGGGTAATCCTTATATAACATTTATGTTTTAAAGTTATTATCTTAAAGTTAATAAATATTATATAAGTAGACTTAGCGAAGACAGAACCAGAAAATGAATCAAGCAAAGAAAATTGCCCTACTGCCCTGCCCAATTTCGGTCGACCGATCGATCGACTGAATGTTGCCAAAAATTGGCAGTAGCTGCATCGGTCGACCGATCGGTCTATCGGATCACAGATTGCGAGTCGCGGCGCTGGCCATAGTTGCTTCAGTCGACCGAATTTGGGATCACTAAAATCGCGATAGCCGGTTGACCCGTCGATCGACCGAATGGCGCAAATAACTCACAGAAAGTTGGGCGGTCGATCGGTCGGTCGATCGACGATCGATCAGACCATCGACCGGGCATATGTAACGATAAAAATTATGCCCGTTGACACCCTGTTTCAGCTGGGGGGGTTATAAATACACAAATCGAGCATTCCCTAAATAATTTTTGATCACTTCTAACCTTGATTGAGCCATCATTGATCAACTTCCATCTTTCACTGAGCGAATTCCTGGAGAATCCCTAGCTTTGATATCTCATCCCTTTGATTAGCCTTAACTTCATTAATTCACCATCAAAGGCATCAAGAGGAAGATAGGAAACTTTGTGTGGAGCTAAGTACTTCATTGTTTGATTTATTGCTTCGTTTATTGTTGTATTTTCCTGTTATTTCACTGTATTTGAGTTCGTGTAAACCTAGAGTTCTAGGTTGATTGAGTTGGTGGTTGCCTTTGTGTTTGAGGCTTAATTCCACCTATGTAAATTTAGTTTACTAGAATTTGTTCTAGTTGTCCCTTAGGTTGAGGTGAAAGAGTGCTCTCGGTAAGAAAGCGAAGACTTCTGGGTGTGGAAGCGCCTTAGGTTGAGAGTGAGACTCTTCGAGTCAAAGTCCTCATTGTAAGGGAAATAAGATATAATCTAGTAAATTTAGTTTGGAAATCCTAAGCGGGGTGCTTAGGTAGTGGAGTAGGCATTGAGGCCGAACCACTATAAATTAGTGTGTTAGCATTATTATTTATCCTCTGCTTAATTGTCTTATTTTTATTTACGCATCTAGTCGATAAATAGCGGTTTGCCTAAATAATTTAAGAAACGATTAAAATCGGAATTAGACAATAAGAATTAGTAGACACACTATTCATCCCCCCCCTCTAGTGTGCCATTTCATCCAACAGTGCGACCCCCACCAAATCTCGTCACTAAAAACTAGATTTCTTGTAGTGAAACTACAACACAAAAATTCTGAACAATTTCATAAAGTAGAAACCAACTTTCTCGCATTAATTATAATGGAACAAATATCCAATAAACAGTCCAAAGCCAAGGAATGTTCAAGACTCTTTAGACTAAACCAAATAGTCAAGAATAAAGTTTTTATCATTTAAATGTGGAAAACAAATCTAAACACCGACCCATATGACTAAAGAAAAACATAAAAGACCATACATACTTGGGTATACATCTCCCGACCACAACATGTCACGAGATCCGCTATTCCTGTCGTCACCAGCTGCGCTATTGCATCCCAATACCTATCTGATCACGCTCAGGTGCTGAAAAAATAGCAATATAAAATAGTAAGTCCAACTAGGACTTAATGAGTGGCATAATCCTCTACAACCATATCCAATAATTCAAACCAGCAGATGTATAAATTTATAGATCAAATATACCTCATATACAGGTGTAAATTTGCCAAAGAAATGAATACCATCAAGTGCAACTATTCATCCACATACGCAATAATATAATATGAGCATATCTATAAAAACCAGCAAGATATAAACATCATATAAAATCATCCAACATCCATACAAGCCACTCGAGTCGATCGTTAGTGTGGCGGTGTTGACGAGCTTCCCGATCCAGAGACCTGTCAGTTCAATAATCCAGGGATCCGTCGGTCCTACGAGTCGGGTGCTGATCACTGCTCAGTCTCAATGTACTTCCCGCTCACGCCACCCGGGTCGATCGTTAGTGTGGCGACTGACGAGCTTCCCGGTCTACAACCACAAGCACACCTACACATTTATAAATCAATCAACAATTTAAGTAGTGATAAAGAAAATACATAACATATATCCTCATGCTTGAGGAAACAAGGAGGAAGAAGGATTGCAAAATTCCTTGATGATCAACTCCAGCAAACTCGCGAAATTCGGACCCGACACACGTCTCCCTCTCCAAAGCCGACGCCTCCTACTACTGCCTCGGGGTGCTGTGCGGCGCCCCCTGCCATACAGGCCAGGTATTTATAGATTTTGGGTTTAATTATTACATCAAATTACTATTTTGCCCCTCACTTATAACCCAACTAGTAAAACCCGCTATAAATCAATTTTAAATCCGATTCGAGTTCCGATCGAACCGTTGAACTTATCTCAGGGTTTACTACCATGACATGTCAAATCGTAGAAATAACAAATATAAATTTTCTCTAAATTTTCCAAAGTTAAAAACTTACCAAATTTCATCTTGAAAACTCTGCTGACTCGCTTAATTTAAGTCCTCGCTTCCTGCTATAAAACCAAAATAAATTTAATCAAATTTTTATTTATAACACTTTTTGTCGAAAATTGTTTCTTCTCTAGGTTCTTGGTACTTTGACAGTGGATGCTCAAGACAACCTGAAGGATATTTGTCATGCCCATAAATCCAAAAATAATATTTTATTCCTTAGCAGGGGATTGTGGGCCTGAGTTAGTGCGAATTGGCGTAGAGTCGCAGAATTTAATTCGAGTAAGCTTTATATATGGGATTTTTTTAAAAGGAAAAATATATTTAGCATGCTAGGATGATAGAGGGTCTCGAGATGAATTTAGCGGTTCAATCAAAACTCGAATTGGAGTTAGAATGAATTAATTGTGGATTTTAGAACTCGGATGAATAAATGAAGACATTTTGGTAATTTGGGCCAGCCAGGACCCATAATAACCAAAGGGGGGGCGCACGGCTGCTATTTCCAGCCGCACGCCACCCAAGAGAGGGAGAGAGAGAGAGGAGGCAACACCAAGAGGAGGGGGAGCCGCCGGAGTTGGGATTTTGCGAGTTCATTGGCGTTCAACGTAGGAAGATCCTCAGCTTCTTCTTCCTCCCCGGTTTCTCCAAAAAGGTGAGTTGATTAGCCTTCTTCTTCCTCTTTTCTTTATCAACCATGCCGCCCCTATGTCATGGGCTTCTTGTCATTTTCTGTTGGGTTTTTCGTGAATCGAATTGGTTAATCGTGTTGAGAGTTTTATCGTGATCGTAACGATTCTATCAGATTGATTTTTGGGCAATTGGCCGCCCTTATCTTACTGTGCCACCCCCCTTCTCCTTAAAATTCTTGATTTTTTCTTGAGGCTTCTTGATGATTGTTGAGGTTTCTTGATGCTTGCTTGAGATCTTGAGAAAAGAAAGGGTTCTGGGGAAGAACTAGGGTATGCCACCCCCTTTAGGACGCTTTAGGAGCCCTAGGGTGGCCGGCCAATTAGGAACAAATTTGGGGAAAACAAAAATAAGATTTTTACACATAAGAAACATACTTTAGGGTACCTTAAATTATTCTACACTTTAGAGAAATTGTAGAGACATACAAGTAGAGAATTGAGTACCCTAGAGACTCCTAGAGACCCTAGAACCCTAGGACATCTTTAGGGTGAGCTGGCCCTTAGGGAACCCAAGGGGAGGCCGAACCCTCTATGCCCCTAGAATACTTGGGTAGAGGGGTAGGCCGGCCCTGGGGTACATGGCTAGGGAGGGCTAAAGTCGGGCTTAAATCGCGTAGGGAAATTAGGAGGTGTTGTATTATTTACATCTTATACATACTTATTTTTCCTACGATGTTTGAAGGTGTTGTACCTTAATTTTATGCTCATTGTGTACGCTGTGAATTCATGATTTGAACATCATTGTATATATATATTTATCTGCGTGGTTGTGATGTATTGCGGGAGGAGGCGGAGATTGAGGTATGTCCTGGACATACCCTTATTTACTTGTTGTTCAGCACACTTTAGCTTATGCCTATATTCCCCGCTTGTGTGATGTTGTGGTGTGATTGTTGCATTTGCCAGATGCCTCGCTGGTGAGGGGAGGGTATGTCCCAAAGAGATAGTATTGGTCTGATTCCGAAAGTTCGACTGGTGAGGGGAGATCATACCCCCAAAGAGACAATCCGAAGACCCAAGTGGTGAGGGGAACATATGCCCCTAAGAGACGGATTGGAAGAGCCATGTCAGTGAGGGGAGAGCATTCCCCAAAGAGATGACACTAGCTGGGTGGTAGATCGGAGGCTGCACCGACTACCTACCATATGTGGCAATGAGGACCGACGGGTCCGGTTGAGCATGTGGATGGTTGCATTGTGCATAATATATGTGGTGACATTTTCTTGGAAGTTATTATATGTTGACGAGGATGATTGCGCTACTAAAATAAATGCTCAAAATAAAATTATGCTTTATGTTCTTATGCTTACCTATATGCTTTTGATTATTGCATGATGATGATGATGTGGTGGAAATTGAGGACTAATCTACTCATTAAGTCCTAGTTGAACTTACCCATCACATCTGTTGCTTTGTAGTACTTGAGCTTGATCAAAAAGGCACTGGGGTGCAGTAGCGCGGCTGGTGGCGGTAGGGCAGCGAGATTCGTGACATGTCGTGGTCGAGGGGGATACCCAAGTCGTTTTTACTTCTTTTGAGTTGTCGAGTCATGTCGACTCGGTTTATTTATTTATTTTCGCACTTTTGTCATTTTAGGTGTCTTATTTAGTAATTAAATTTTAGTAACCGATTTGAACATTTGTTTTTTTTTTTATTGTTGAGTTGGTGGTCTAGGGTTTATTTGAAAATAAATATTTTTTTAAAAAATTCTTGAGATATTATTAAATGTTCAAATCTAGTTTATATGTTTATGTGGTTTGGTTTGGGTTAGGCTTCAGGGTACGTGGCGTACCCTGGTCGATCATACCAAATTTGGGGTGTGACAATATTCAAGAATATGGGAATGCAATTGTAGTTTTTGGAGATGGTGGTCACGGTAAAGTTGTTGGAATTGGTACACTCAATGTTCTAGGAATTCCAAGTCTAAAGAACGTCTTGCTAGTTAAAGGTCTTAAAGCAAACCTTGTAAGTATAAATCAACTTTGTGATCAGAATTTGAATGTTCAATTTACGAAGAGCAATTGCAAGGTCTATAATGAGGATGGAGACTGCATTCTTGAAAGGAACAAATCTAATGATAACTGCTATAAAATAGTATATTCCTTTGTTTGTTTTTCAGCTATCTCTTCTGACATTAATCTGTGGCATCGACGGCTGGGTCATGTAAATTATAGAGACCTCAAGAAAATTGTGAATGGTGGGGCTATTAGAGGAATTCCCAAATTATCTGGTGAACCAGAAGTTGTTTGTGGCCCATGTCAAGAAGACAAGCAAATAAGACAGTCACATCATCAGTTACAACTGATTGCAACTTCAAGACCTCTAGAGCTTCTACATCTAGATCTAGTTGGACCCATGCATGTTGAAAGTCTTGGAGATAAGAAATATGTTATTGTATGTGTTGATAATTACTCACGTTTTACCTGGACAGAGATTTTAAAAGAGAATTCAGGTGCATTCAACAATTTTAAGACTCCGTGCTTGAGGCTTCAAAATGAAAAGGAGCTTCAAATTATGAAGGTGGTCAGAATAAGGAGTGATCACGGAAGGGAATTTGAAAATATCTCTATCTTCGAGTTTTGTAATGAAAATGAAATTCTGCATGAATTCTCAGCTCTGGAGACCCCTCAGCAGAATGGTGTAGTTGAAAGAAAGAACCGCACAATTCAGGAGATGACATGGGTGATGCTCAATTCCAAACATATTTCAGAGAGATTCTGGGCTGAAGCAATCAACACAGCTTGCTACAATATAAATCAAGTTTACCTCCGATCAAGAAATGTTCAAACTCCATATGAGTTATGGAATGGAAGAAAACCCAATCTCACATATTTTCATATTTTTGAAAGCAGGTGTTATGTTCTTAATGATTGGGAGTGCCTTGGCAAAATGCATAGCAAGAGTGATGAAGCCATATTTCTGGGTTATTCCACAAATAGCAAGGCCTACCGTGTATACAACAAAAGAAAAAAAACTGTAATGGAGTCTGCAAATGTGAAGGTTGATGATTCTCAAAGCAGTTAGGTTCTGACTATCAATGAGACGAGAGTTACAATTGAGATCAAAACTAGCTAGAACACTACCAAGGTCATTGATCAGACAGTTGAAACTGATGATGAAACTAACACTGTGACTGATGGTGAACAAGATAAAGAAAAAAGCGATACAGGAACAGAAAAGCCTATAAAAATTCTCAAAAAGCATCCACTGCATAATGTGATTGAAAATGGAAATGATGGAGTCAAAACCAAAGAATGTAAAGGAATCAATCTAGGAAGAGTTATTAGGATATGATCAGATTATTCCTATTATACTTTCAAAGTTGAACGAAAGAATGTGAAGAAAACCTTGAAAGATGAATACTGGATTTCTGCCATGCAAGAGGAGTTAACAGTTCACAAGGAATGATGTATGAGAGCTTGTGCCAAGATCAAAAGGTGTAAATATTGTTGGAACCAAGTGGATTTTCAAGAACAAAACTGATGAAACATGAAACATAACCAGGAACAAAGCCAAACTTGTTGCTCAGGGTTTTAATTAGATTAAAGGGCTAGATTATGATGAAATATTTGCTCCAGTTGCTCAACTAGAATCTATTAGACTGCTTCTAGCCATAGCTTGTTGTCTGAAGTTTAAGTTATTCTAGATGGATGTTAAAACAACTATCTTGAATGGGTTTCTCAACGAAGAAGTATATGTTGAACAACCTAAGGGGTTTGAAGATCATACACATCCTGATCATGTATACAGACCGAAGAAAGCTCTTTATGGGCTTAAACAAGCACCTAGATTCTGGTATGAAAGACTCACCCAGTTCCTTCTTTTGAAAGGATACAAAAGGGGAAGTGCTGGCCTGGCCTTATTCATCAAAAGAAAGGAGTCAGAATTGGTTATTGCTTAGATATACATAGATGACATTATTTTTTGTTCAACTTCAGAAGCTTATGTGGATCAATTCGTAGAAGACATGAAATATGAGTTCAAGATGAGCATGGTTGGAGAAATGAGTTATTTCCTCAGTCTTGAAGTCAAGCAAACTAAAGAAGGGTTATTACTCAGAGTAAGTATGTTAAAAAATTGATTCACAAGTTTAGAATGTACCTAAGTCAGTTAGAACTTCCATCTCAACTCATGAAAAATTGAGCAAAAATGAAGAAAGCAAGAATGTCGATCCTAGTATCTATCGAAGCATGATTGGTAGTCTATTGTATCTGACAATAAACATACTTGATTTATACTTTATTAATAGTGGATTGGGCATCTGTCTGATGAGGGCTCCGCAGATTAGGTGACAAAATTGTCACTGAACTACTTACAAAAATTTCTAGTGTGTTTGTGTGTTTCTGTTTTTATCTTTTTATCTACTACTCACTTTGTTTTAAACCAGTTCCAGTATTAGTTGCAACTCATGTGCAACTGACTCTTAGCAGAAAATTTCTCTAGAGCATGTCCTTACATCTAATACTTAAATTATTGCATTTGCAGTCCACAATCTTGTATTATGGGTTTTTTGAGCTGCAATTGCTTTTGCAGCCTACAAATGATATTAGAAACACAACTTGTAAATATTAAATGTTGCAAAAGATTTTTACAGCCAATCAAACAAATTGATTTATCTATTTGCTGCAAGTAGAGTTGCAACATTTGTACTTGCAGGCAACCAAATGTCTCCTTAGTAAAATTAGACTTGATCATGTGCAAAGAAGCTTAATTATAGATTACTAGAATAGTCACATATGATTTTGGTCGAATCAACAATTAATCATATATATAGGGATGATATTGTTCATACGTGGGGATTAGATCAATTGGTGCAATGTCTCTCCGAGTCGGGTGCAACTCTGACAGGGGGTGCAAAAGACACTTCGACGCTCAAGTCAATAGATATTCGAGGTGAAGGTAATGAAATTGGAACTTAGGTCACCTGAGGCGTGCCGTGTCTGTACTTATTGCAGGTGGAGTTAATGACGTCGCCCGATAATCTCGCAGAGATATTGCTCAGAATAGGTCAAGACTGATCCTGAAGATGTTAGAATAGTAATACCGTATCCCTCGTAATTAGGGAGGACGTCGATGTACTTGTATGGACGTGTGAAGCCCCCGAGCGGAGCCATTAGGTATGACTCGAATTGGGTTCAAGAGTGCGATACGATGTTGGGCCTGATCCTACTGGGCTTAAAAGTACTAGTCCATTCCAAATAAGGGTGGAAACAGGCCAGGTCAGGCCAAGCTTTCGCCTTAACAAGCTAGGGCAATAGGGTAGAAAATTGGCTTGGGCCTGGCCTGTGGCCTATTTATGAAGCCCGCTTTCAATATATTTTTATTATATATAATCTACTTCCAATATAAAATTTTGGCCTGTGGCCTGTGGCATGTGTTTTATTAAATTAAAATAATATTAATTATTATATTAAAATAATTTTAATGTAAAAACGTAATAAAATTATATATATATATATATACACCACCTTAACAGGCCCACGCCGATCTGTCAGGCTCAATAGGCTTTAAATTGAGAACCTACTGAGCCTGGGCTTGACCTAATAAGGTAAACAAGCATATTTCAAAGCCTTGGCCTGGTTTTTTTTCTAAACAGGCCAGGCCACAGGCCCCTGACAGGCCGCCTGACCTATTTCCATCCCTAATTCCAGATATATAATAGATAGGATTTTAACAAAATACCTAGTCTACTCGATTCGATTAGTTCAAATAAGATACTCAATTAGTTAATTTTAGGTGGATTGGTAGTAAAAGAACAACACATCTTAATATATAATAATAATTTTTTGGAAATGATTTGTTTATTAAATCCTTAGGTGCTATTTGGTTAGCGAAAATGTTTTGGTTAATAAAAACAACATCAATTTTAGTTGATTTTGAAATCAGTTAATACTTTTGATTATAGAAAATAATATTAATTTTCATTGAACATATTTAGTAGTAATATAATTTTGATTAAATAATAAACTAATTTATATAAAATAGTTCATATAACTTAATATGATTGTAGAAGAAAATCACATATGGATAAAAATAGGAGGAATCACTATTAAGACTATAATTTGGACTAAAGTAACTAAAATAAATTAGTTTTGGTTAAATTATAAATATATTGTCTTTAATAAAATTGAGTTATTTTAAAATTAAGTTTGAGTCAATTAGATATAAATTGATTTAATTAATTTATCAATTTAAGATAATAGATTGATTTGAAAATTATGATTTCTATTTTAATTTTTATAAATTAGATATATTTTGATTTATTTGTAAATTAATTGATTTTTAAAAAATATTAATAATTATAAGTTTGTAACTGTATTTTGATATCGAAACCAGCGGCTTCGAAACCATAGAAAATAAATTTTGGTGTTTTCAATTTTATTAAGAAAATTAGTTTCGTTTTTATTTTAGTTTCGATTCAATTTCATGAAAATGCATAACCAAACGCGTTTTCATAAGCAATTTTGATTTCAATGAAACTAAAATCATGAAATTAGATATGATTTCGTTAACCAAACATGCCCTTATAATCTTAGGGCATGTTTGCTTCATAGGATAAGAAAGATATGATAAGAGATGAATTAATATTCATTGTTTGTTTAGTACATGAATTAAAAAAATAATAAAAAAATAAAAAATAAAATTGATATTATATTCAATGTACACCGAATTTAAAAAATTTATATTCAATCATCCCTCATGTATTATTCAATTCAATCATATTCTATCAAACGAAGCAAATATATTATTAGAGGTTTTGACAAAAAAAATATATTATTAGAAGTTTTGACAAAAAAAAACATATTATTAGAGGATTCTCATGCACTTGTTTTCTCCGCCCTGACAAAAAAATAATAGTATTCTAATCAAAATTGGTTTGTTTCTATCGGCTCAATTATCAGTAGGGCTATCCATTCGGTTCGAACCGAACCGAACCGAATCGAATTTGGCCAAATCGAAATTTTTTATATACCCGAATTCCAACCCGAATCCGAACCGAACTATACCTAAACCGATTTAACCCGAACCGAAATTATTCGGTTCGGTTCGGTTTTCAATCCGAAAACCGAAATTTTAATTATTTTAATCAAAAATTCAAAATTCAAAATAATTACTTAATACCTATTTAAGTAATTCTGTTAAAAATTTAAAAAAAATATTTTTTTGATTAATTCGGTTTTCGGTTCGGGTCGGTTCCCGAATTCCGAAAACCGAATTCGAGCCGAAATTCAAATTTCGGTTCGGTTCGGGTCAAAGAACCGAACCCACAATGGTTGAAACCGAACCGAACCGAAAAATTTGGTTCGGTTTTTCGGTTCGATTCGGTGTGAACCGAACCATGGACAACCCTAATTATCAGTATCGGTTCAAAGAATTGTGTCAAACACCCTCTTAGTAAGTTATTTCTCATGTCAGCGTACGTGTTATATGGTGTATAAATTTTAAGTCATGTTATGTGATGTAATTTTTCTGTCGTAATTGGAAACCTCAATTTTCCCTTGCTTTCCAGAAATAAAAAATTGAACTCAACACCACGGAGCCTGCAACGGACGGCGGTGATTCACTTGATCACATAATGGGTCCGTGAGTATGCGCCGTCGCCCACGTTATCTAACGGCAGTGCGCGGCCGTTTCCATCTCCCCCTTCTCATTTGCCTCGCTTCTCGCCCTCGCGCAGCGCGTCTTTGATCGGGGGATCGGAGATGGACGCAGAGCTCCTGGAACTCCAGCGCCAGTTCGAATCTGCGCAGCAGGCCAAGTCCAGCGTCCGCCTCTCCGAGCGGAACGTGGTCGAGTTGGTCCAGAAGCTCCATGAACTCCGCATCATCGACTTCGACCTCCTGCACACCGTCTCCGGCAAGGAGTACATCACTTCAGTAAATTCTCGTTCCAGTTTCCATCTCCGCATTGTTCCTTTTCTTCCGTGCTGAATTCTTGAACTAATTTGGACAAATATAGTTTCTTAATTGATTTTTCGGCTTGATATCACGAAGCAACTGTTGAAATTTGATCTTAGTGGATACGTGAGTTTAAGTTGTTCGAAAATCGATCAATTTTTCTTCATTTGTACAGGACCAGTTGAGGCTTGAGATTGAGATGGAGATCAATAAGTTGGGACGGGCTTCTCTGATCGATCTCTCGGATGTTATTGGGGTGGATTTGTACCATATTGAGAGGCAAGCTCAGAAGATTGTGGCAGATGATCCGAAGCTTATGTTGGTTAATGGAGAGATCATATCCCACTCGTATTGGGACTCTGTGGCAGAAGAAATAAACGAGAAGTTGCAGGAGTGCAGTCAGATGTCTTTGGCGGAGATTGCAGCTCACTGGCAAATAGGTTCAGAGTTAGTGGTGTCTGTTCTCGAGCCCCGTCTTGGAACTCTTGTATGTAGGCTTTGTGTTTCAGTTCATATTACCTTAGATATATCCATTTAGTATATTAAGTTTTGAGAATTTTCATGCATGGGTAAAATATAAGGATTATTGAACAAATATCATGCTGAAGTTGTACTGTTTCACAGTTTTGATAGCTCTGTTTTGAGTTGATAACCTGATCATTTTGCCCTATTTGCTTGACTTTTTATTGTCACGAATGATGCTTCAAGAGGTTGATTTTTGTATATGTTTACTATTTGCTTTGAGCCTCAGCATTTTATGTAACATATCACTATATATTTATGTATCTATGTGTATGTAGCCATCAGGGATTTCTAGATCATTAGTGAAAGTTAATGATCGCTTACCTCCCCAGCAACAAAAGAAATTATCAGTATGCTAGGGATGTATATAAACTCCAGTATATCATATATATAAAGAATTGATAATTCTCAAATTATTTTTCATGTATCATAACATGTTTCTCAAACTGATTCATGTCATATGACTCATATGAGAATCCTATATTATGTCTAAGCTTGATTGGTAGTGTACATTTATCTTTGTAGTTATAACTTGAAAAACATATTTTATCTTTTCCTTAATTTTGACTAGATAAAAGGTAGAATGGAAGGTGGACAATTATATACTCCAGCGTTCATATCACGCATTACTGCCATGGTTCGTGGTGCTGCAAGGGGTATAACAGTTCCAGCAAACTTATCTACTGTATGGAGTTCCTTGCAGCAACTACTCCAAGATACAAATGGTGCTAGTGGCGTTTCTATGGATAGCACATTTTTTCAGTCCTTATTTAATGGATTGTTGAAGGAGGGAGATATCCTTGGATCACTGCGGGCAGGTGTTCAGTGGACACCATCTGTATGTTCTCTTTGCTATCCACTTATGTTTATGGAATTTGTTTTCTGTTGCTATTTCTTACATTAAAAGGTTTATTCATAGGTTTTTGCTCATGCCCAGAGGGAAAGCGTGGATTCTTTCTTCTCACAGGTTTCAACAAACAACTTTATATTTTCTTTCCGTAATTTAGAAAAAAAGTAGATGTTTTATACCATTTCACACTCCAAAATTCGAGAATGGAACTTTTTGTATATACTTTATATACTTATTTTGAAGAAGCAAACCTCTAAATCAATACCTTAGCACTAGTGACTTTGATGTACCTTGCATTTGTGATTCTTTCACTAGATATAATAAGAGTGCTTTTACATGTAGCATAGCTAATAATAGATTATTGAAAAAGGGGATACTTTGGCATCATAGTATTTTGTTACTTTACAGCCTTGAACACCAATGTTCAAATGAGCAAAATTCTCTCCTTGCTTACATGGTGTCATATGTAGACAATAGTGAGACCATATATTGGGTAGCCTTTTGCAATGGGAAACTCATTTGTAATTTGGCTAAACATGAGTTTCTATTGAGCTGATTAGAGATATTGATGTGGAACAAGGAGAGGAAATCATGATAAAATTTAAGTTAATAATGATAACTTTATCTTATCATATATAGTTTAATCATATTTAGTCATCCAAACTTATTTTATTTCACTTGCAATATATATTCATATAATTTATCATTTTCAACCAAATTCGTAAATAATATATAATGTGCTTATTTTGCTTTATGATTGTTTGGCTTTTGAGATAGTTCTTATTAAGCCATTGTCTTCTTAATGTTTGAACTATTCATGCGAGTTACTATAGGGTTCAACACCTCTTGATCCTAACAAAACTTTTACGTCACTATAAGTTTTTCTAAAAAACCATAAAAGGTCAAATCTTTTGAAGAAATAAATACTTCATTCTTATTTAGATATCACCTAACATGCCTTTTCCTTTCATTTTTTATTTGGCATTGCAGAACTCTTACATTGGCTATGAGGTTCTTCATAAACTTGCCATTCCACAGCCGAAACAATACTTGCAGGTATCTTTAAGGCATAATTTGTTTCTTTGGTCATCTTAAATTGTGGTTGACTGTTAATGTCTAATGATGCTTTTTTTTTTTCAAATATCTTTTGTTGTATATGAATAAACTTTAGTCCAGATATCCTGAAGGTATTCCACTAGATGCAGTTTTTGTTCACCCTTCTGTGGTTGAAATGTTGGATGCTGCTATTGAAGATGCAGTGGAACATGGGAATTGGTAAGGGTTAAAATATGATTCAGATGGTGAAATCTAATAAAGCACTGCCGGTAGTTCATATGTTGGTTTATCAAATTTTCTATGTTATTTCTCCAACTTAGTTGTCTTAGCAAAATTTCAGATAGTTCTGCACTATGTATCAATTAATCATTGTCAACATTGCAACATTTATTGACCTTAATGTTTCAGAATTGGTCTAATACAATTAGGGTTAAACTCATTATTGATTGTTGAGCATGAGTTTTTTAATGTTTGTTTGGGTCATAGTTTTACAGATATATGGAGGTACGCCTAGTACTTTCTTATTTTTGGAAAATTGGTATCAAGGAGTATGCAAAATACCATCTGTAGCATTTATGTATTGGGCGATACTGCAGACCCAATGGCTATAAATATAGCCGTGGGATTCTTTTCAGCCTGTTTCCAACAACTATTTTAGCTGTTGGGATCATGGTTTCAAATCTCGTACCGTACCGGGCGGTAAGCTCGGTATATACCGGTTTTTGAAAAAACCGGTATACGAGATACCCGGTATGGGTAAATACCGGGCATCTCGGTAAATACCGCCCGGTATGCCCGGTATTTATGAAATATCGGGCGGTATTTGCTATCATACCGGGCTATACCGCCCGGTATAATATTTTGCACTGTAGCAAAATATGTATACTTTAGGAATACCGGTATACCGATAAATACCGCCCGGTATTCTCCGGTATTTAGCAAATACCGGGCGGTATCGCCCGGTATCACCCGGTATCACCCAACGTCCCAACCCAACCGGGCGCTATGATACCGGGCGGTATCACCCGGTTATTGGAGTTATTTTTAGCACAAAATCAAAAAAAAAAAAAAAAAAAAGAGCTCGGTATGCCATTTACGTACCGGACCGTACCGTGTGTCGGTACGGTACGGTACCGGTACGTACCGGTACCGGTCATCCACCGAGATGATGACCGGTATCGGTATTTTAAACCATGGTTGGGATCCGTTTTTAATAGGTTTGAGGTCAAATCCCTACACTACTCTCTCATTCCAATCTTTCTCAAAATTCTCTTGTTCTTCAAAACCCTTTGTTCATTAATCATTTTAATTAATTAATCATTTTAAACTATTAGTTGGAGTCTAAAATTAAAAAAAGAACATTGTACTAGTATAATTCTGTATAGTCCAGTGTGTATCAAATTATACCATGTGTCGAGTTGTACCATGTACCAGTACGATACGATACAGACAGTACATTATGTATTTATATCGGCCAAAATACCGAGATTGGTATCTGTACCAGATTTTAAACCTTGGGTTTGGTTATCATGTATCCAGAAAAGGTGTTAGATTTTATCTTGACCTTTTCCTAACTGCTTAGGCTTATAATTATTAGATTAGTGGTACATTAATATGGAAAGAAGTCCTATATTTAAATCATGTCAGCCTCATTTACAAAGATATATGCAAAATATACTCCCAAGTCCCAACAAAGTTCAGTCAACCCACATGTTGGGCACTTTGCCCACTCATGTTTGGGAGAGTGTTAAAGATATAAATAAATAGATTCAACCCTTTCCTAACAACTTAAGCTTTTATGTTAATTGGTTATCATAATCAAGCTTATCATATCAAATTCTTCGTGATATTGAGGTGGTTTTCTGTTTTCCTTTGTCTTTTGGTCGGTTTTGTCTCTATTATGCTTTAATGTCTTTGTGAATTAGGTGATTCTCTGGTTGTTACCAAACATTTGTAAACTAATATTTTTCACAATTTTCAAACTAAGTAAATCCTGATTTTCTAACATTGATTACTTGTATATGATGTAATATTTTATGCTATTTTAATTGTTATAGCTTATGTTATGTTACTTTTGATCCAGTGATCATTTGAAAATATGATAATAAATTAATTTTACAATATTTTCAAGATATAACAAATTGTAAAAGGCAATTATGAAAATATATTTATATATATTATATATTAATCGTTATTTTATTTGGAAATATTAAATTTTTATTTACATTTAAATCTCATTTGTAAGTATTTTTCTTGGAAAACTTATTTGTAAGTATTAAAATTTTAAAAAGTTGGCAACCCTAAAGCAGTGTCTTACCCTTGCCAATACTCGTTGGTAAAAGTGCTCATTTTGTCAATTATAATGTTGTTAATCATTTGCCTAATCAAGTCTGCCCCCTCTCATTTTGGTTCCTGGCTCCGCCACTGGGTATGTTAATGTACAACAGATATAGTAGAAGAAAAAGAAGGATACACGAGAATAAGAAGAAAAAGAAAGTAAATATTACATAGGAGAGATGAAGAGAGAAGTAGATTACATCGAGAAGAAGAAGAAACTTGTATTTCTTTGACATGCCCAAGTACATGACCAGCTATTTATAGGGCAATTCCTAGAAAGAGATGAATACAAGTGTCATTTAAATTGGTTTGCTCAAGAAAAAAAGCTTCAAGTTGGTACTGACTTCTAGTTTCATTGTTATATGCCAATTTTTTTTGAAACTTTAGTCACAGTACAATTTATATATTTGATGTATTTATTAAGAAGTAATGGCTGTCTTGTTGCAAAATTTTGTACCTTGCTACTGCCATTCCTTCCTGCCTTTTGAAGGGCTCTAATTGGTTTCCAATTCAGGACTCAATTGATCTTAATATATAAGCTTACCGCTTTATAGAAATAAGTCTAGAGGTAGCTTGTAACAGGGCATTGAAACAATCAGGTAGATGGCAGTCCATTCCCAGTCCTCACTTATCGAAGTACCTTTGCCCATACCAAGCTGTATACCACAAAATTAATTTTTTAATTAAATTTTATATTTATATGGAGATAATAAGTGGTAACGAAACCAACAAATAACACAGAACACTTTAAATTCTATTAATACCTATATATTTGGTAGATATGCCCTGGTCTGTGTTTGACAGTCCTAACTTCGTGAGGTCTTACCAAGCAGTTCTATAACAAGAAATAGTGTAAATATGTAATTTTGAAGAGTGCTCTATGAGTTATCGTCTTCGTCCTTTTACATCTCATGTAATTGCTATCTATAATGAATGTGCAAACAAAACATATTAACCCTTCGCCGTCCTGATGATATAATGATATTCATGTCTTTCTGGAATTTCTTCTCATATTGACACTAGAAAGAAAATAAAGATAACCTCTTCAGTCTTATGCTGATGACGTTAATTGAATTTATGTGGTCAAATAATATTTGTACTTCTTTGAAGAAATTCTGCACATGTTGTCACTTAAAAAGATTAGTATAAAATTCCTTATATCTTTTGTCACTAGTATTAAACTTTCCAATGAATGCCTTCTCTTGTAAGTGGTATGAGGAAAATTTCAACTTTTATGCAGGATCGATGCCCGTTCAATTCTACCAGCATATGTTGGAGGCCAAGATGCTTCGAAGGTTTTGTCACTTTGCCCATCTCTTCAGAGAGCAATCAAGGTTGGATTTTGTAGCTGTTTGACTTTCTTATTAAATTTGTATTTTTTCTAATGTTGTGAATGTTGTGTTGCAGTCTTCACAAGCAATTATATTTGGTGAATCTTGTGTATTTAGCGGTACCTTTGTTAAGGTGAGCTTATATAGATATTGTACTAACATTCTTAATACTAAGTTTTACTATCTTGTAAGGTGCGGCAAATATCTCCTTTATGTAGTTCGTATATTTACATTTTCTCTAAATTGTTGCAAGTAATTATGATTATACTTAATAACTTGTTTCCCTAAGGTTGTTCACATTTTTATTTGATAAGCTTACATTTTCCTCCAAAACAAAATACAATTATTTTTAGATGGAACTTTCGGTCAGTGTTATCAAATCGCACGATTCAGAATCTTGAATTGTGCGATCCGATGCGATTCATGCCGTCGGAGCGATTTGAATCGGGAAATAGCATGAATCGTGTTTGGAATCGCCTGAATCGGGCGATTCAATTCAAAATCGTGCAGAAAGTGATGACTTTGGCCTTGATGATTAGGGGGATACTTGGTTTTTATTAGCTTATTACTTATATTATATGAGTTGCTACTTGCTAGCTTGCTAGTACTTGAGACTTTATGTTTTTTGAGACTTGCTAGTGATGACTTTGTGTTTTTTGAGCTTATATAATATCATTTTATTATATAAGTAATTTTTCATATATATATATAAAAGTAATTTTTCATGTGTCTCTGAATCTTACGATTCGATACGATTTACGATTTACGATTCAAAAATTAGCCTCACAATTCATGGTGTGAATTGTGATTCAATAACATTGCTTCCAATATACAAAATACCATCCATAAGATCTAAGCTCAAAATAGGCAATAGACCTTTAGGGTGCGTTTGGTTGGATGGAGTAAATTCATAAGGAATAAGAATAGACAAGAAATGGAATAGACAAGGAATAGTATTACCTTGTTTGGTTGACATTATAAATACGCCAAGAATATGATTACTTTGTTTGGTTAGCATAAGGAATAGATAAAGAATACAAAGATAAATTACCAAAATATCCTTCTTATTAAAATTTAATATATTTACTTTATAATAATAAAATTCTGAAAAATAATATCAAATAATCTTTAAAATCTGAAATTAATATAAAAGTATTTATTAAAAATATTTATTATTGAAAATTATAATCTTTAAAATGACCAGAGAGAGGTCGCCTCTCTCGTTCGACCACCTCTCTGCGCCAGAGGGAGGTCGGTCGACGACCTCTCTCTGGCGCAGAGAGGTCGCTCTGACCTCTATCCGGCAGACGAGGGCGACGGAGAAAACGTAGCCGATAGGAAGAAAGAAGATGGGTAAAATTGTAAAAAGGTTGTGGGCTTTGGAACCTTCAACGTTTGATGTATGCAACCTTCACCGTGCTTTTTGTGGCTCTTTCATGGCTCGAACCCATGACCTCCAGGTCACAAGGGGTAAACAAATGAAAACAAAGTGGTCCTAATACTAGGCCTAGTGAGGGGGTTTATGTGAGAAAGGGTTGTCCATGGATGAGGTGAAGCCATTACTAGACTAGGCCTCACATGATACCAACTAGGCTTTGGTTCTAGGTTATGCAATATACTTGACTTGAGTTGCATAATAAGATTGCATAGTCTACTACCATAAACTTAGGCTTAAGCATTTTCGGTTAGTGGTTTAGGCCGATGAGGTTAATGAGCTACTTATTTCATTAGGACAACTTGTGACTATTGGATGAGAACAAACATAGTCCTAGGCATGGTAAGAGAGCCTATGTGAGGAAGAGTTGAGTCGGGTAGAGCTATTAATTTTTCTAGGGCACATATTCTTTTGTTTAGTGTCTGGTTTAGAGCTATATGTTGATTTGACTTGGCTCTTGATAAGGTTGTGAAGACTTGATGGACGTTGAGTTGCTACTAGGTTGGACTTCACATGCAATGCAATTGACTAGGATGTTATTTTGGGTATTGTTAGATTTGACTTAGGTCTTGATGTGAATGTCAAGCATTAAGTATGGGAGAGTTTAACATCACGATTTAGCATGGTAGTGGGAGTTGATTACAAGTTGTATGGATTAATAAGATTGAATGTGTCTAGTACCATAAACTTCGACTTAAGAATTTTGGGCTAGTGATTTATGAGGTTAATGGGCTAGTTATCTCATTAGGTTGGATCATGAGAAAAAATGGAGTTTTCCGTACACAAACATCATTAACTTTTGTAAGTACCCAAGGAAAGGTGAAATATATGTTTATAATGTTAGAGATTAGAAAGGATAATTCTGCTAATAGATTTTGGATTCCTTTTATCTTGCATACAAGAGGTCGTTTCTGATTGCCACAATTTCACAGTTTAAGGCCCAATGATGATGAATGAAGTTGCAATATACTATCAGGCTAACTCCTTTGTTTGGGATAACATAATCACTCCCTTCATCCCTTCATAAACAATAAGAATTTGTCTCATACCATCCACATAGATGTTTTTCCAAGTTATTAGAATTTTCTTTATTGTATTATAATATTATCAACCATGGTTTCAAATATCGTACCGTACCGCCCGGTATTTATTGGTTTTTTGAAAAATCAGTATACGAGACACCCGGTATTGGGCGATACCGGGTATCTTGGTAAATACCGCCCATACCGGGCGGTATTGCCCGGTATGATGTAATGGTTCTTAAAAAGAGCCGTTGCTACAATGGCATATAGCCGTTTGGGGCCGGATTTAAAATATTGTATTAATGTATTTGACATTTGAATATTAAATTTAAGTATTTCTTAATCAATTATGTGTTATTGGAGTTATTTTTAACAGCAAAAACGAAAAAAAATAAATTTTTTTTTGGCCGGTATGCTTTTTTCGTACCGGCCCGTACCGTGTGTCGGTACGGTACCGGTACATACTGGTACCAGTCACTGACCAAGATCGGTACCGGTACTAGTATTTTAAACCATGTTATCAACTAAGCTGACCTAGGTGAATTGAGAGAGTATTCGAGAGTTAGACAATTTTTGGAGAGTTAAGAGGGTTCTAGGTGAATGTTAAAGAGCTTTTGGGCCTTTAAATAGGCTGCCCCCCTTCATCCAAAAAATAGTACCGTTGGTAAACTTAAAAAGAATTTTTCCAATAATTGAAAAAATAGCCATTGGCTTGTTCCCAATGGTGCAAGATTTTTACCAAGTTGTAGCAGTTGATATGCTTGGTACAAGCTGCATATCACCTGATACAATTGGTACTGCTGTATAGGCCTGGCAAATCGTGCCGGGCCGGCCCGGCCCGAAATTTTTTTTGACCGGCTTGACCCGGCCCGATAACGATTCAGGCCCGGAGTCGCCGGCCCGGTCCATTAGCCCAAAAACATAAGGTTATAATGGGCCGAATTGGCTTATCGTGCCCGATTTAGCCCGATAGCCAATTTCGGCCCGATTAGTACGAGGGCTAAGTACTGCAGATAAATAAAATATTTTAACTAATACATACAGAAAATGGATGGTTTCTTCGTAAGTTGATTTAATTATTCAATATTTCTCCACCATATGATAAAATTAATCTTCAATTATTCCTTGATTGGATGGTGCTATTAGGCACCGTGCTAAGATCAATTTTTTTATTATATACACACAACCATTGATGCTTTGAGTTTGAATAATCTAATGCTTGCATAATGCAAGCCAAATGCTAATAACCCATATTGGTTATCGGGCTATCGGGCCGGTACGACCCGATAGCACTAGGCCCGACCCGACCCGTTAAGTGTTCGGGCCATATTGGGCCGGCCCGAAATTGGCCCGAACCCGATAAGAACCGATCCGAACCCGATTTTATAGGGCCGTGCCGATAATTGCCAGGTCTACTACTGTATGGGTTATTGAAAAAAAGGTAAATACTGACTGCACCTGTTGATATGGTAAACTATTTTAAACCATGCTTGTTTCTTCCACTTTAATTTACTACATAAGCATTGTTACCTTTGAAGGTTGTTGAAGCCCAGTTTTGTGTTTGGACTTTAAATTGCTATTCTTTATACCAAATTGAAAGTTATATCTGGGAAGAAAATTGTGGCCAACTAGCATATTTTATTATATGTGCATTTACTTATCTACTTTTATTTCCTTTTTCTCCCTGAAGTCATGAACCTTATAAGTTTACTTTTCAAAGAACTCTTTGCAGAAATTATATCCCCCTCCCCCCCATATTATTGTAATATATTATGTTCTATTTTTGTTTAACAATTCTTAAATAGGACCTCTTTGAGCGAGTGGAAAAGGAGATGGACACACTTGCTATTGTTAATCTTTCTCAAGGGCTGCACAGTAGTATTCGTTCGTCTAATTCAGTGAAGGTTGGAGTCAATTCTGGACAGAACACAGAGTCAAAAGAGATGGGTGATGATGTAAGCAGTAAACATAATGTTCCGGAAAAGGGAACAAAGAAGAGAAAAGGAAAACTCACAGGATCTGCAAAAGGAGCGTCTGAAGACAATATTGAAAACCAGGAGAACCTTCCTGGTAAAGCTAAGAAAAATCAGCGAAAAAACAAGGATACAGGGTCCTTGGATGCTCCTGCTGCTAAATCTGTTGCTAGAAAAGGTTCAGGTAAATCAAAAGAGGACAATTTGAATGTTCCCTCTGATGATTGGATTAAGCAGAAGATTTTGTTACTTTCCCCTGAACTCGAAGAGTTAGGAGGTTTGTTACATGGATAAACTTTACTTCACTGCATCTCTATTCATGAATGCCCACTTGCTCTAAATCCATTTTGGCTGAGTGTAATTGGTTCATCAGGTCCTGAAGATCCAAATGCATTGGTTGAAAGTCTTTCTTCTCATTTAAGGCCAATGCTGGTTAACTCATGGATGAAAAGAAGAGATACAGTTCTGCTAGAGAATGCTGAAAAGAGGAGGAAGCTTCTTGATAATCTGCAGAAACAGCTGGATGAGGTGTGCTTCTTAGCTGACTTAAGCAGATATTTTTCATTGGAACTACTTCATTAGACTAACAACATACTTAGGCATGTCATTTTCTCATATTATGAGAAGTTGATATTGATGTTTTTTGTATGCTAACCACTTTGTGTCATATGTATGGTTTCCAGGTTTTCTTAGACATACAGCTTTACGAGAAAGCGCCAGATCTTTTTGAGGATGACCCTCCCACTTCCGTAAGTTCTGCGACCAAATAGATGTTAGATGTTGATTGAAATTGCTGATCAATTCCATTGTCTTTTTTGATGTAGATAATCTTACACAAGCATCTACTCAAGACTATGGCTACTCCCATTGTGGACAAATTTCTGGCGACTCTGGTAAAGTTATCTGGTAGCATCATTATGTGCATGTCAATGTTCAAGCAACTATTACAGCACAACACATTATTATTTTTTACTGCTAAAAAAATTATGTTCTAATAGGAGTTGCAAATAATCTTTCATCCCTATCTTCTTCGAAAGGTGTCAAATAAAGACAAACATATAATATTTCGCACGTACAAGATATAAACCCTGGCCTGTTGAGCAAGCTGAGGTAGCAAGAAAAAATGTTATGAATTGAATTATAGTTTCATTTATAACTGTATGGCAGCAGAGATAATGGCTGGTGTGAAACAGTATGGTGTATTTGTGAAAAGTATATATCTTATTCACTGGGAATAGGATACATATATAGAGATGCTATACAAGACTAACCAAACAATTAAGCCATGTGAGACTATATATAACTAGTACTAAGTTACTAACTCTGTATTCTAAGACTCCCCCTCAAGATGGAGCATATAAATCATAGGCACCTAGCTTGTTACATAGGAAGACTATCCTAGGACCACTAAGTGACTTAGTAAATATATCAGCTGGTTGCTCATTCGAACAAACAAAGTCTGTAGCTATACATCATGACAGGATCTTCTCTTTAATAAAATGACAGTCAACTTCTATGTGTTTAGTCCTTTCATGAAAGATTGGAGTAGAGATAATATGCAGAGCGACTTGATTGTCACATATTAGTTTCATTTGTCCAACATCTCCAAACTTTAATTCTTGAAGCAACTACTTCAATCAAATGAGCTCGCAAGTTGTTAAGGCCATAGTACGATATTCTACCTCAGCACTAGATCTAGCAACAACCTCTTGCTTCTTACTTTTCCAGGATACCAAATTGCCTCCAATTAGAACACAGTACCCAGTAGTAGAACGCCTATCTGAAGGAGAACCAACCCAATCTGCATCACAATAACCAATCACTTGAGTATGACCCTTATCTTCATACAATAATCCTTGGCTAGGAGTTGCTTTAATAAAACCGAGAATGCGAATCACAGCATCCCAACGGTCTTTACAAGGAGACTGTAGGAATTGGCTCACCATGCTTACAGCAAATGAAATGTCCGGTCTTGTTATTGTCAAATAATTAAGCTTCCCTACCAGTCTCCGATATCTTCTAGGATATGCAAGAGACTCCCCTTGTCCTAGGACATTTGGATCCATTGGTGTATCAACATGTGTGCAATCCAACATGCCAGTTTCTTTAAGAATGTCCAAGGCATATTTGCTTTGGGAAATGACAATCCCTAAACGAGACTGAGCAACCTCAATACCAAGAAAATACTTCAACTGACCCAGATCCTTGGTTTGAGAATTAGTAAAGAGATACTGTTTAAGCCATGGTTTAAAATCTCGGTACCGGTATATACCAGTACTGTACCGTACTGACACACGGTACGGACCGGTATGAAAATGCATACCGGCCGGTTTTTTGTTTTTTATTTTTTTTGTTTTTTGTTTTGAAATAACTCCAAATCTCCCATAACACATAATTGATGAAGAAATGCTTAAAATCAATATTCAAATGTCAAATACATGAATACAATATTTAAAATGCGGACGAATGATGTCTGTCGTATCCATACATATCTTGGGCTTCGGGACATACACGACTAAGGTCAACACCGTAGGTCTCTAATGCCCATATTTGGAAATTTTCCTATGGCATAATGCCTTGGTATCCATTGTACCATATTGACATTAGCGTTTCTTTGTTGGATTCCAAGAACTAGACCCTATATCATCAGTTGAGTAGGTACTGGATACAGAGTAGGTTGATTCAGAAACCTCTTGCAAACTACTCATCATATCGTGATGGTAATCTTGCAAAGCTATTGGTCCACCTCGAGTACGCCGACCTCTTTTCTCGTACACCCTCATCCCAGTTGATCCTTCGATTCTAGCACCATGGTCCTCATCTTGGGTGGTGTGATCGAAGTATTGCTCATTTGTCCACAGATCATCATGTGCCAGTATTGATGGCACGACGGTGTCTTCTCCACCAGCTCCATCATCATCATCATCATCATCATCATCTCCTCCGTCTTGTGTGCCGCTACTGCTATGAACGGAGGGCTCGTCTTCTTCGTCCTCTTCTGCTTCTGCAATCGCATCCAAAGGATCAATTGGTCGTTTACCTTTGGCTTTGCCTTTTGCCTTTGAAGGTGTTGCCTTCTTTTTTCCCTTTGATTGGGAAGATGGAGAGTCCGAATCGGATCGACGTCTTGCTTGCCGAATTCATTGAGAGTCCAAGGGAGTAATGACCATGTCTTCTGGTTGACTCTCATACTCGAGTGCATCAGATATAATTGGTGAAGGCCCGCACCGTTTACCTCATCAAGAAGAGGTTGGTCGCTCTCCATTGCACTCCATCAATCAATTATCAGGTCTGCATCGTCTTGGATGAACTCGACATCGAACGGATCTACATGTTGAATATATTCGTTTTGTAATGTCCGCAATCGAAGCCGCATGTTGTAATGAACGTATACTAGCTTCTCTAATCGGGGCATATGAAAGCCGGTTGCGCGGCTTGATATGAATCAAGGTGAAGGTCGATCAATTTCTCTCGCATCCACTTGATGATGTGGTTTGCGAGAGGATGTGTTGCAATCTTCCGAAGAGTTGGAGCTTCGGTTCCAAATTGCAACCACCATTCAACTGCAATAGATTTAAAATTGATATTAGTAACGAGATTACCAATTTTATCATTAATAAATAAATTTTAAAAAAATTACATCTACCTAGATCTATAGAATCTCGGCACGATATTGCAAATGGATCTCCGAAATTGCCACTTGAATCTCGGAAATATCTTGATTTATTTAGAGCTTGTGCCGCTTCTCTGGTTGATGCCGACATTCGTTGTATGACCTTGCGAAGCGGATATAACAAACTATCCATCGTTCCAAAATCATATCGATACTGGTATGCGGAATTTAAATAATACGCTATAAAAAATTATAAATTTAATAAATAATTTAGCATAATGAATTAAAATTAAATAAATTTCAGAATACGCTATAAAAAATTACCCGCGATGTGTATGTCATGACCCATTTGATCCTCCCACCTCTGCGAGATAATGTCGATGAAGGGTTTATACTTGGTCTCCGAAATCATAACCCTCTTGATTTCTTCTTGTGCTTGGTGGATGTAGTGGTAGATATGACCCATTTGAGGCGTCTTTTCCATATCCACCTGTCGTAGAACCTTGTACAATGGTTCTACGGCGACGATTATCTCCGCGATGCAATCCCAGAAACGCGTGTCGAGGACGTACTTCTCGGTTTGCTTTCCATCATTATTTCGAGCATATCTTGATGTAGACCATTCCTCACTTGTAAACATTGATCGAAGGCCTGCCTTACGTTGTTTGAGCGACCTTAATGCGATGAAGTTGGTTGCAAAACGAGTCAGTCCCGGTCGAAGAATTTCATCTAAAATATGGAATAATTATTAGTAATTATCACATAAACTAATTAATAAATAAATACTATAAATTATTTTTAAAAAATACATTATGTAAATTTTCTCATAAGGGCGTGTACCCATGTGTGGTTGTATATGAAGCGCGTAATTTGTTGCGTCTTCTTTACCGTCATCTTCACCATCGGTATATCACCGATATCTTTCATCATTAGATCTACACAATGACACATGGAGTCCAACATATGTGAGAATAATCCAGTGCAATTATCTCACCTGCCCTTTTGAAATTGGCACCGTTGTCGGTTATAACTTGAACAAAGTTCTAGGGTCCAATCTCCTCGATCACCTCCTTCATTAGCTTCGAGATGTAGAGAGCGTTATGGATTTCATCAGACGAGTTCACCGACTTGTGATAGACAACCCTCCTGTTGCAATAGATGAGGAAGTTGATGATGCTCATTCGGGTTGACCTGGGCCAGCTATTGCACATTAAACTGCATCCGTAATCCCCCCATTGCCGCTTGATTCCGTCGATCCATTGATTTATTTCCTTGACCTCTTCTTCAAGGTAAGGTCCTGAAATTTCATACGGAGTTTTCGGGGCAATACCTGGGCCTACCTTTTGGATGGTAGACACCATAGTTCGGTAGTATGGGTTGTTGGCTGCATTTGCGGGAATCCGGCTGAAGTGGAACCATTTGGAGATGGCTTTCCCCAACTCCCACTTCTTCGTCTTGCCCCAAACATCGTCTATGCGCTGTTGCTTTGCTGATGAAGGAGGAAATGCCTTGGGATCAAGATCAGAAATATCAACATTAGTTTTCCTACCACTTGCTCCGAGGTTTGTGAAGAATCCACGAATGCCTCCTCTGCTTTGAGTTTGAGGTGCTCTCATGCTAGAACTCCGACCAATATAAGGACCGGAGGGAATTGGACCGCTTCGGTCCATTGCTCCGGCAGCCGAAGTTGAGCCGACGCTGCTTATGCCACCGCTGCTAGTGCCGCCGCCATATTCGAATTGAGATCCGGGATAATACATCCGATCTCGTTTGAATGCAGCATGCTGCAATGAAGCTCGGATGCCAGCTTCAAGTTCCGGATCCTCTTTGTCATTGCCACCCCGAGCATCGTAATGGCCACCCCGAGCCTCATAATGGCCACCGCCGACAACTTGGGTAGCTCGTCGGTCGAACTTGGCTTGTTGAGCTGCAGTCTTAAGATGTTGCTTCTTCTTGTTGTTGAGTTGCGTTTTGAACATCTTTCAGACTTCGGGCGGTACATTGGAGCAATTGATGACGTCGCCATATCCTCCGGCCAAGTGTTGCTTCAATCGAGTGATGCCTCCATCACGTGAAATCATATCACAGTGGAGGCACTGCCAGCGATGAGCCTTCTCCAACCAACGACCGTGCTGCCATGCGGGGTCGGCTTGAGATTTCGGCGCCATTTCGACAGAATTTCAACGTAGAAAGATGAGAGAGAGAGAGAGAGTTTGAGAAAGATTGAGAGAGATTAAGAGTTTAGATGGGTAGAGGGGTGAGGGTGAAAGGAGTGTTTTGGGGCTTTATATAGCCCCCAAAACAAGCCAAACCCGTCCTCAAATGGCTATAGAGCCGTTTGAGATTACTGTTCATCATACCGGGCGGTATACTGCCCGGTATGCACAAAATACTGCCCGGTTTGGGCGGTATTTATCAAATACCGCCCGATATACCGCCCTGTATACCCGATATATCCTGTTTTTATCAAATATCTGGTATATCGTATACCGGAAACCTAAAATACCGATAAATACCGGGCATACCGCTCGGTACGGTACGGTATTTTAAACTATGGTTTAAGCTGTTGAATACCCTCTTGGCCTCTTGATCATCTCCGGTAATGACAATATCATCAACATACACCACCATATAGATACTCCAACCATGCGGTCCATGATGGTAGAAAACAAAATGATCGGGTTCACTCCTTTTCATGCCAAACTTTTGGACAACCGTACTGAAATGGTCAAACCGAGCCCGTGGAGATTGTTTCAGACCATACAGTGACGCAGCCGACACACTAAACTAGCCTTCCCTCGAGCAACAAAACCTGGTGGTTGCTCCACGTAAACCTCTTCAACTCACCATGAAGGAAAACATTTTTAATATCCAATTCATATAAAGGCCAATGGCGCATGGCAGCCATAGAGAGAAAGAGACGGACAAATGCAATCTTGGCTACAGGAGAGAAAGTATCACCATAATCCAAGCCATATATTTGAGTGTTTAGCAACCAAACATGCCTTTAGCCCGGCAACCTGTCCATCGGGGCCAACTTTAATAGTGTAAATCCAACGACAACCAACAGGGGATTTACCTGGAGGTAAAGGAACCAATTCCCAAGTGTCATTTGAATGCAAAGCAAACATCTCATCAAACATTGCCTGTCGCCAACTTGAATCTGCAAGAGTCTCACTAACGGTGTTTGGAATGGACAAAGGAGATATAGAGGAAAGAAAGACATGATATGGACCAGATAGGCGGTGATAACTAAGACAATTATAAATAGGATGAGGGTTTCGGGTTGAACAAATACCTTTTCTTTGGGCAATTGGTTGAGACTCTTCTGTGGACAGATCCGTGGCAGGTGGAGATGCTGGTGCAGGAGGTGAGTCAGGTGGAGGTTCTTCGGTACCTGCAAGAGGACGAGGCTGATGATGATAAACCTGAAGAGGACGATCAGAAGGCTCAGGAGCAAGAGATGACTCAGGACTTATAGGAGATGACTCAGAACCTGTAAATATGACTCAAAAACAGAGGATTAATAGAGGATTAATCTGAAGAAGAAATGAAGTATGAAGACGACTCAAAAAATGTGACATCTGCTCACATGTAATAATGATGATGAGTTGAAGAATAACACCGATAACCTTTTTGAAGATGAGAATACCCTAGGAAAACACATTTAATGGACCTGGCAGTGAGTTTATCCTGACCTGGAGATAGATCATGAGCAAAACAAGTGGAACCAAAAACACGAAGTGGGAGAGAATAAATAGGTTGATTACGAAATAACACAGAGAAGGGAATTTGTTCCTTTAACACAGAAGATGGCATACGATTAATAAGATAATATGCAGTAAGCACAACATCAGCCCAAAAACAAAGTGGAACATGATTATGAAGTAAAAGTGTACAAGCTGTTTCAATTCAATGTTGATTCTTTCGCTCAACAACACCATTTTGCTGTGGTGTATGAGCACAAGAGGACTGGTGGAGAATGCCATGAGAAGTCAAGAATTGAGAAAAAGAAGCAGAAAAATATTCACGGGCATTGTCGCTACATAGAATACGAATAGAAACATTAAATTGATTCTTGATTTCGGCACAAAACTCTTGGAAAACACAAAGAACTTCAGACCGAGTTTTCAATAAATATAACCAAGTACAACGAGAATAGTCATCAACAAATGTAACCAAATATTGAAATCCCAAAACTGAACTAACACGACTAGGACCCCAAATATCAAAATGAACTAACTCAAATGGGGACGCAGCCCGGTTATTGACACGCTTAGAAAACGAAACTCGAGAATGTTTACCAAGCTGACATGACTCACACTCCAAAGATGACAGAGAAGAAAGATTTGGAACTGTCTTTTGCAACTTGGAAAGACTTGGATGACCCAAATGACTGTGAATAAGGAGTGGTGAATCTGTGGAAGTGCAGGCAACTGAAGTGGAAGGCGAATGAACATGATAAAGGCCTTAAGACTCACGTCCTACGCTAATCATTTGTCCCGTGCCTCGGTGAATCATCAAAGAAGATCACAGAACAATTTAGAGAATGTGTTAATTTACTAATGGAGATAAGTTTAAATGGGCATCCAGGTACATAAAGAACAAAATTCAAAGAAAGAGAAGGGAGAAGTTGAGCTTGCCCAATCCCTTGAGCAACAACTTTACACCCATTAGCTAAGGTAATCGACGATAGAGATGTGGAATAGGTACTATGAGAGAAAAGTGATAGATTACCAGAGATGTGATCAGATGCACTAGAATCAAGAATCCAAGGTCCAAGTTCAGAAGATTTAGTAAGACAAGCTACAGAGTTACCAGTATGAGCAACAGAAATAGATAATTACTAAGCTGCTTTGTGGCGGAGATAATCCTCATAATCAGTAGTAGGCAAGGTAAATGAGGAAGTTGGCCCCTGAGTATGTGTAGGCATAGAATCAGCATTATCAGCTTGAGCAACATTAGCTGCACGAGGATGTCGACCATTGAGCTTGAAATATTTTTCCCTTATATGACCCCATTTATGACAATAGCTACACTTGGGCCAATTTCTTTTGAAAGAACCTCCACCTGCCGGAGCACCAACTCTACCACCACTAGTTTGGTCTTTGACGTGAGATGCCAAACCAGTAGCATCAATAGAAGTAGTAACTGAAGATGAAGGAACAAAAGCCACACGGAGTAATCTTGCACTTAGATCATCAAGGGAAGGAACTATAGAATCTGCAAGTATTTGCAAGTATCTGTTAAACTTTAACAGAAGCAAGCTCTGGTCGAAGAGTAGTTAAACCAAGTATCATAACAAATTTATCAAGTTGATTGAACTTATCAGCAAAAATGGCCATAGGCAAGAGAGAAGTTAACTCTTCTTTTTAGGATTGAAGCTTACCAATAAATTCTGTCATGTCAGAATCTTGTTTCAAATTAACCATATCAGATACAACTATCTATAAGCGTTGAATATCATTGGTGTAAAGAGACTTGGCCTTTGCCCACACATCATAACATGTTTCATAAGCATTATAAAGCCTACTTAATTTTGGATCAATAGAGGCGGATAAAATGTTGCACAAAAGTGCATCAATTCGCTGAAACTCCTTTTTCTCGGCATCATCAACATCATCAACAGCCTTAGTGGTCAAATGTTTTTCATATCCTTGACCACGAAACCACAATTTAACGGCCCGAGCCCAAGAAATATAATTAACACTTCCCAACAATTTTTCAGAAGTGATTTGAGGCGTGGGAGCAATTGTTGCAGAGAAGTTTGGTACCTTATATCCTGAAGAACTTGGTTTTGACATGCTTGAACGAAGGCAGCCTCAAAACAGTCTGAAACGCCTTGGAAAAGTCTCAGAACAGCCTCAGAACCAGTGGCAGCACGTGGAGATGAAGATCTGGGCAGCGACGGAGCCCAAGGACGCGATCTTTGGTGGTTGGAATGAAATACAATTCTTGAGGACCGAGAGTAATGCAGCCGGGAAGTATGAATATGACGGCTAGGGTTTACTGTTGGAAGGATGAAGATGATGGCTAGGGTTTATTGTTGGGAAAGATGAATATGACGGCTAGGGTTTCAACCTTGCTCTGATACCATGTGAAACAGTATAGTGTATTTGTGAAAAGTATATATCTTATTCACTAGGAATAGGATACATATATAGAGATGCTATCATGGTCTAAAATCTCGGTACCGGTACCGGTTTCGGTCACCGGCCGGTACCGGTTTCGGTCACCGGCCGGTACCGGTATATACCGGTACTGTACCGTACCGACACACGGTACGGACCGGTATGAAAATGCATACCGGCCGGGTTTTTTCTATTTATTTATTTATTTTTATTTTTTTTCGTGACATACCACCATATACCGCCCATACCGGGCAGTATACCGCCATATACCGCCCGGTATACACAATATACCCGGTTTTTTCAAATACCGGTAAATACCGGTATATCGTATACCGGAAACCTAAAAAACCGGTAAATACCGGACTTACCGTACCGTACCGACCGAGATTTTAAACCTTAGATGCTATACAAGACTAACCAAATAATTAAGCAATGTGGGACTATATATAACTAGTACTAACTCTGTATTCTAACAGCTGGAAGTTCTGTGTGACTTGTTCAATGCTACAACTTCAAACATATCATATGCATTGGTCAGTATGCCTTGAGAGTTGTAGTACCTTGTTTGGGAAGAGATTAGTAAGGGAGATGAAAGGAGAGGGGGGCAAAGAAAGGGGAGGGCAGAGAAATGAATTACCAAACAAGTGGTACTAAACTTCTCACTTTCATTCCTCTGATCCTCTCCATCCCTCTCAATCCAAACAAGCTACATTGCAGCACTGTTTCTGGCACTTAGAAAAGTTTGCAGTATACATATTTTACATCTCCTTGATTCATGCATTTGTGAGGCCGATAGAGTTGATTTCAAACAGGTGGTACCCTACTGGTCCAAGCAAGAGGTGGTATCAGTATGTACTTATACATTACATGTTAATAAATTAAAAACAAGTACAATTTTAAGGCATCAATTCTTTAGTATAAATTTAAACTAATACATTAAGCAGTTTAAATTAGAACTACTAAGCCCAAATCAAAATATCTATGTTATATATATTTTCTGTTAATTAGTATAAGGTATAGAATTTAAACTTATCCATAATGCAAATACATCAGGCAAGATATTAGTGTTAGAACTTAATAATTTAATATACATATATGTCTGTTATTATTTTTGACTAATTTGTAGGAACTTAGGATCTATGTTACAAGATTTTGAATTCTTTTTGTCTAGGTTGGAAAGTGAGCTTGATAATAAGCCTTGTACAAAAAAGTTTGTTTTCCTCCTAATAACAACTTGGTGATTCTTTTCTAATGAAAATATCTTATTTCTTTCATTAACAACAAAATACTCAAGTTTTTTATTCTACAAGTACTGTAGGAACCAGTTAACAGAGGTTGCTTAATTCATGGAGACATCTTTTGATTTCTGTTTTGCTAGGATATGGAAAACAAGCTCAAGTCTGGAATTGAAGTTGAAGATTCTGAGAATGTGGAATCAAAATCATTCACTTCAGCAGATCGCATTTCTCTGGTCTGAAGCAACCATTATCTAACTATTTTTATAGTTTGCTTATCTCAATATTATGTCTTAATTTGACAGCTATAACAAAGTTGGTCTGCATCTGTTAAATAGTCGGAGTACTTTATCCCCCTTTGGCCTTTTTTTCAAGTATGATTTTCATTATGCAGGCAAAAGGATTGCCTGATACCATTTCCGTTAAGGCTCAAGCAGTTGCAGAAGCACTTGAAGGAAAGGTTACTTCATTCATTATTTAAAAAATAGGAGTTCCTAAAATTTTCAGGCACTTTATTGATCTTTTTGGATTGTCAATTTATGCATCAGAAAATTGCATTTTCTACATGTCATTTCTGTTAGTCATATTCATCCATTCAATGACATTATTTACTTTGATGTCTAAAACTTGAGTAAATTGAATGGTTCACCTAAGGTAATGCTTAGATCTCTGAGGTTATATGCACAGATGTTGTGCCATAGAAAAGTGCAAACCCGTCAAATAACCACTTCCCAAGTGAAACAATTAAAATCTTTAATGTTCCTGAAAATACTCTATTTAGTTACTGAAAATCGATAAAAAATACAAAATCCTTTTGTATTTTCTCGATTCCTTAAAAGATGCGCAGTGTTACAAAATATACAATATTTTCCGGATTCCCTAAAATTCCATAAAATACTGAAAAATCCCATTTTTGTAAGAAACAATTTCACAAACCCAGTAAAAATACCCTTTACATTTCCTAGTTCCGAAAAATATCCCAAAATCATATATTCCATGTAAATATACCTGAAAATTATCAGGTATATTTTCTTATTCCACACATCCTCAAAAATATGTTTCATTTTCTTTTGTTCCAAATCATGTTTCTTCAACTCTAAAAATACAACAATTTGAGATCCAAAACCTTCACAATATTTTGTCTTGATCATGAAAAGCCCCAAATATCATTTTAAAATGCCAGTTTGTATGATAAAAGTAGCCATGTTTAGTTCAATTCGTCACCCATTAAATTATCATTAGCTTTTTTTTTTGGAATAGAAGTGAGCATAGTTTAAAAATTCGTACCGTACCGGGCGGTATGCCCAGTATTTGCCGGTATTTGGACTTACCGGTATACGAGTTACCCGGTATGGGAGAATACCGGGTATCTCGATAAATACCGCCCGGTATGCCCGGTATGCCCGGTATGCCCGGTATTTATCAAATACCTGGAGCTATTTGCTATCATATCGGACTATACCACCCGGTATGACCTTGTGCATTGTAGCAAAATACCGAGTTTTTAAAAATACCGGTATACTGGTAAATACCGCCAGGTATGCTCCGGTATTTAGCAAATACCGGGCGGTATTTGCTATCATACCGGGCGATACCGCCCAATATGATCCAACGGCTCTTAAAAGGAGCCGTTGGGTACTGCTTGATACTGTATTAGGGTTTTTTCATAGATACAAAAGAATCATTATATTGGAGTTTGGGGACATACAACATACGGTGTTGGGGACATACACGACTAAGGTCAACACCGTATGTTGGGATGTGTAGCAACTGATTTGCCCTAATCGTCTTATGTTGCGCTACGCAGAGTTTTTTGGACCCTTTGGGTTGTGGGCATATGTCGCCCTATATAAACTCCAATATAATGATTCTCTTGTATCTATGAAAAACCCTAACAGAGTACTTCTTGATCAATTATTTCTTGATTCGCCTTAAATTTAAGTATTTCTTGATCAATTGTGTTATTGGAGTTATTTTTAGCAGGAAAAAAAAACCCTGCCGGTATGCCTTTTCATACCGGACCGTACCGTGTGTCGGTAAAGTACGGTACCGGTATATACTGGTACCGGTCACCGACTGAGATCGGTACCGGTACCGGTATTTTCAACCATGGAAGTGAGGCATAGCCACACGATGCATTTCATGAGTATTGAAATGTACAAGGTTGAGAGGGTACAACATTAGCCATAACCCAGATACAACCTGCTAGGGTAGACCCTAGTGCTGCACAATGAGAAAATACGGAAAGAAGACAAAAGAGAAAAAGTACAAAAGCCGTATCAGCTTGCCAAAATACGCCGCCAAAACGAAGATGCCAGGTTGACAGAGCTGTCCACCCCCCGAGAGTTTCCATTGAAAATAATATCATTGTGGGTGGACCATACACTCTAGCTCCAGATTACAGACGCAAGAATCCTCCTGGCCGACCACCCCTCAATGTTATCCGAGGATAGGGGGATTACCGAGAAGATGTCCAACCCGGAATGCCCTAGAAAGACATGCCACCCTTGATTGAGGCCTACGCACTGGGCGTAAAGGTGAGTAGAGAATTCATTTGAGGCCATGCAGAAGTCGCATAGGGGGTCAATAGACGGACAACCATGCTTGAAGAGCCTATCCTTAGTCTGGAATCTGTCTCTAATTGCCCGCCAGAGAACCATCTTCATCTTCACCGGAGCTTTACACTTCCATATCTTGCCTAACCTAGTGTCTGTAACCCCCCTTTCCACTAGGGTCTTGTAGAGGGAAGAAGTAGAAAATACTCCGTTTGAGTTCCATCGCCAGAAGATATGGTCCTCTTGTGCGCCCAACGGGAGGTCAGCCAAAAACATCCAATAGACTTTCGCGCTCCTCTTGCCCCACTTGCCGACGGCAAGGGAGCTCCCACACCCCCTCGGCAACATGCCAAAGCTCGCTTATCCGAGAGTGCCTCTTTCTACTCGCATTAAATAGCTGGGGAAAGCGGTTCGCCAGACGGATGTTGCCAATCCATCGGTCAAGCCAGAACAATGTGGTCACGCTGTTTCCCACAGAGGCTTCCAAACCTAGCGAGAAGGGAAGTTTTGCCTCGCAAATACCTTTAAAAACACCAGACCATCGAGTGGTGCAGTGGTCAACTTGCCACGACTTACGGTGGAAATAACACTGTCTGACTACCTCTACCCACAGGCCTCCAGCACTCGAGGCGATACCCCACCACCAACGACCCAGCCTGGCGATATTGTGGAGGTTCAAGTCTAGAATCCCAAGGCCTCCGTTATGCCTGGGAGCATGGTTTTAAATACCGTACCATACCGCCCGGCATGGTTCAAAAAATCGTACCGTACCGGGCGGTATGCTCGGTTTTTACCAATTTTCGGACTTACCGGTATACGAGATACCCGGTATGGGAGAATACGGCGGTTTAGTGTCATACCGGGCGATATCGCCCGGTATGATACAACGGCTATATAGTCGTTGCTACCGTGGCCGACAGCCATGTCGGGCTGTCGGCCACATAACATGTCATGACAATACCACTCGGTTTGGGCGGTATTTTCAAATACCGCCCATACCGGGCGGTATTGGGTGTCATACCGGGCGGTTTCACTCGGTATGATGTACAGTACGCCCCCAAACGGCAAGAGGTTTCTGAATCAACCTACTTTGTATCCAGTACCTACTAAACTTTTGATACAGGGTATAGTTCTTGGAATCCTAACAAAGAAACACTAATGTCAATGTGGTATAATGGATACCAAGGTATTATGCCATGGGAAAATTTTCAAATATGGGCATTAGAGACTGTTGACCTTAGTCGTGTATGTCCCCAAGCCCAAGATATGTATGGGTACGACGGACGTCATTCGTCCGCATTTTAAATATTGTATTCATGTATTTGACATTTGAATATTGATTTTAAGCATTTCTTCATCAATTATGTGTTATTGGAGACTTCGAGTTATTTCTAACCAAAAAAAAAAAAACCCGGCCGGTATGCATTTTCATACCGGTCCGTACCATGTGTCGGTACAGTACTGGTATATACCGGTACCGGTCACCGACCGAGATCGGTACCTGTACCGGTATTTTAAACTATGCCTCCCGGTTTGGTCGGTATTTACCGGTTTTTTGAAAAATCGGTATACGAGATACCCGGTATTGGACGATATCGGGTATCTCGGTAAATACCGCCCGGTATGGGCGGTATTTATCAAATACCGTCCATACTGGGCGGTATTTGATGTCATACCGGGTGATACCGCCCAGTATGACGCAACGACTCTTTTTGAGAGACGTTGCTACACTGCCCTACAGCCCTAAATGGCTATATAGCCGTTTGAGGCCGGGTTTGGCTTCATTTGGGGTCTATATAAACCCTCCAAATTTTAGTTTTCACCCTCGCTCACCTCTCTACTCATCTAAACTCTCTCAGCTCTCAATCTCTCTCAATCTTTCTCAAACACACACTCTCTCTCATCTATATTTTCTTAATTTCCACGCCGAACTCCGTTGAAATGGCGTCGAAATCTCAAGCCGACCCTGCATGGCTGCACGGTGTTCGGTTGAAGAAGCCTAACCACTGGCATGCATCCACTATAATATGATTTGTCGTGGTGGAGGCGTCACTCGATTGAAGACACACTTGGCCGGAACATCTGACGATGTTGTCAAATGCACTAAAGCACCGTCGGAAGTCCGAAAGATGTTTAAAGAGATGCTCACCAACAAGGAGCAGCGTCTTAAGAATGCAGCTCAACAAGTCGAGTTCGACCGACGAGCTACCCAAAAAATCGGTGGTGGCCATTACGAGGCTCAGGGTGGCAGTGACGACGAGGATCCAGAGCTTGAAGCCGTCATCCGAGCTTCATTGGAGAACGCTGCATTCGAACGAGATCAGATGTACTATCCGGATCTCATTTTGAGTATGGTGGCCGCAGCAGTGTCAGTGGTGGCACAAGCAGTGTCGGCTCGACTTCGGCTGCCGGATCAATGGACCGAAGTGGTTCAATTCCCTCCGGTCCTCAAATTGGCCGGAGTTCTAGCATGAGGGTACCTCAAAGCAGAGGAGGCATTCGTGGATTTTTCACAAACCTCGAAACAAGTGGTAGGAAAACTAATGTTGATGTTTCTGATCTTGATCCCGGGGCATTTCCTCCATTAGCAAAGCAACCACACATAGACGATGCTTGGGGCAAGACGAAGATGTGGGAGTTGGGGAGAGCCATCTCCAAATGGTTCCACTTCATCCGAATTCCCGCAAATGCAGCCAACAACTCATACTACCGAACCATGGTGTCTACCATCCAAAAGGTAGACCCAGGTATTTATTTATCAAAGATAAAATCCCGTTACTAATATTAATTTTAAATTTGTTGCAGTCGAATGGTGGTTGCAATTTGGAACCGAAGCTCCAACTCTTTGAAAGATTGCAACACATCATCTCGCAAACCACATCATCAAGTGGATGCGAGAGGAATTGGTCGACCTTCGCCTTGATTCATACGAAGCTGCGCAACCGTCTTTCGTACGCCCGATTAGAGAAGCTCGTGTATGTTCATTACAGCATGCAACTTCGATTGCGGGCGATGCAGAACGAAGATAAAGATATTCCACGTGTAGATCCGTTCGATGTTGAGTTCGTCCAAGACAATACGGACCTGATAATTGATTGGTGGAGTGCAATGGAGACTGACCCGCCTCTTCTTGATGAACTAGGCGAACCACCTCAGCCTTCACCAATTATATCTGATGCTATTAAATCTGAGAGTCAACTAGAAGACACGAACAACCAAGCTCTTGAGAGGGACACGACCCATGCTCCCTTGGACTCTCAACGAGTTTGACAAGTAAGACGGCGATCCACGTCCGACTCTCCATCTTCACAATCAAAGGGAAAGAAGAAGGCAACACACCTTCACCTTCAAAGGCAAAAGGCAAAGGAAATGACCAATTGATCCTTTGGACGCGATTGCAGAAGCGGAAGAGGATGAAGAAGACGAGCCCTCAGTTCATAGCAGTAGCAGCACAAAAGACGGAGGAGATGATGATGATGATGGAGCTGGGGGAGAAGGCACCGTCGTGCCATCAACACTAGCACTTGCCGATCTGTGGACGAATGAGCAATACTTCGACCATTGCACCCAAGATTAGGATTACGGTGCTAGAACCAAAGGAACAACTAAGGTGTACGAGAAGAGAGGCCGGCGTCAAGGAGGTGGACCGATAGCTTTGCAAGATTACCATAACGATATGATGAGTAGCTTGCAAGAGGTTTCTGAATCAACCTACTCTGTATCCAATACCTACTCAACTAATGATATAGGGACTAGTTCTTGGATTGCCAATAAAGAAACACTGATGGGTATGTGGTATAATGGATACCAAGGCATGATGGCATGGGATCATTTCCAGATATGGGCATTGGAGACTTACGATGTCAACCTTAGTCGTGTATGTCCCCAAGAAATGTACGAGTACGACGGACGTCATTCGTTCACATTTTAAACATCGTATTCATGTATTTGACATTTGAATATTAAATTTAAGTATTTTTTGATCAATTAAGTGTTATTGGAGTTATTTTTAACAAAAAAAGTAATTTTTTTTCTGGCCGGTATGCCTTTCTTGTACCGGCCCATACCGTGTGTCGGTACGGTACGGTACCGGTACATACGGTACCGGTACATACGGTACCGGTACATACAGTACTGGTACATACGGTACCGGTACATACTGGTACCGGTCACTGACCGAGATCGGTACCGGTACTAGTATTTTAAACCATGCCTAGGAGTGATGACGTCGTCCCAACACACCAGCGGAATTGTCCCCCCATCTGATCCCCCATTCCAGAGGAAGGTTCTCCGTCTCTTGTCGATTTCCTTGATCACCCAGGAAGGCGCCCTGAAGATAGCTAGGAAGTGCCCGCAGAGACTACTGAGGACATTGTTTATCAGGGCCAATCTCCCTCCCCTCGATAGTAGTCTTCCCTTCCAAGAAGCTAATTTACTGTCCAATTGGGCGATTACCCGCAACTAGTCCTCCCTGAGCAGTCTAACTAGTCTCAGCGGAAGCGGAAGACCCAGATAATCGATCTGCTTAGCCTGACATCCGAGGGCATCAGCCACAAACGCAGCTGCTTTCGAGAGATCATTAAGAAGGTGGGTGACTCCTGTCTTGGAAATTATCAGTAGCTTGATTTGTGATTCCTTTCTGTTCATAGGTGGGATAATCATCCATAGGCCACATATAGGCTGGATGGGTTGATCATCCACAAGCCATATAGAGGCCAGATAACCATCCACAAGATGCAAATAAGTCAGCTTACATATGAGCTTATAGGCCAGAAAGTCGTCAACAAGCCATTCATATGTTGAACAGTTTGTATGCCACACGTGGCTTATTGACAGGATAATAGTCCATAAGCCATTTATATGTTGGATAGTCATCCACAAGCTACATATAGGCAGGGAGTACTGTCCACAAACTGTTAAAATATTATTATCATGCTAACATATGATCTAACTCCACTATTTTCTTTCTGACTAGCTACATACCTTTTCTTTTTTGGGAGAAGTTTTTATTGTGTTAAAAGTTAAGTAGATAATATAGAGCTTGACCAACTAATAATTATGTATGTTTTCGTCAATTCTCAGAAAAGGATATTTTACTATAGCTGTGGAATAAAAGAGTTAAAAGTTTTAGTTAAGTTTGAGTTATAAGTTAAGTAGATAATATAGAGCTTTAACGACAAATGGCCATGTATGTTGTCAATCATCAGAGAAGGATATTTTATTTTTACTATTGCTGTATAATACAATGTGGAATGTCATAAAGAAGAAAAGGTTAAGCTGGTTTGCATTAGACATGCTTTTCAAGGGAAATGTTATAGATAGATAAGATTGTGGTGTGTGCCTACTTTTAGTTCCTGAAAATACATAACAAATCGAAAATCCATTTGTATTCTTAGTTCTCTAAGGATCTATATATTTCTGTTTTCCATATTCACTGAAAATTTACAAAAAAAAAAATCCTAAGTTCCTTTTTTTTTTTTTCTATTTTTCTCATTCCACAAACCTGTGGAAAATACCCTTTACAAGTCATCAGAGGGCGGAAGAAACTCTTTTGGTCACTAACTCTTATTATGATATCAAATTATGAACAATTTATATCCAGCTGCCTTTTGGTGCCAATTTTCCACTTTCTTCTGCCCTTATCCTGTACATTTGCTGAACAAACCTCTTATTATGTTGGGTTCAGAACTAGGTGTTTTTTAATCAAAGCAATCAGTTCTAGGTACATTTGCTGATTTTACTTATTCCTGACTTTGTCAGCGGTTAGATGTATTCATACCTGCATTAAGAGATTTAGCGGAAGAAAGGTAATATTTACTTCACTCAGGATTACAATTTTATAATTTCTGGTCCTCTTAATTACTAGCATTTCTACATAATTTTGCAGTGGCCTACTAGTAAAGAAGCTTGACAAAAAATTGGAAAGAACAATGTTGCACTCTTATTGCAAGGTACTTTGTAGACTTAGCTATATATAGAAGTCCATTCATTCAGTTCTTGTTTGCATATTTTTTTAATGATCTTGCATATTGCAATACTTTTTACTTCTAAATGAAAGATTTATCACATAGACTGTTGACTGTGTATGCTATGATCAAAGGTTTTGCGTGGAATTGAAGTTTTCAGTTGGTTTCAGATTATTTGTTTACTTGGCAGATATCTCTAACTTACATTCATGGTTTTTGAGAACTTAACCTATGTTTTTCTTTTAAAATCCAGAGTAGAAAATCATTTAAGGGATCAATTCTATCCATGCTTGAAATTCCTGGAAATATTTCTTTATACAAGTACTAAATGCTCTTTTAACTTCATAGGATATGTGTTGGTATGTATGTTAGATTTTCCACCAGTTGGTTAGTATTGCTGGTCCTCTGCCCATCATCCAAAGAAATTTGAACTCCCTCTCTATGTTTTATTAATAGATTGAAACAATTTTTACTTTTGTTGCATAGTTTCATCATGTGCAGTAAAATACAACCACTTAAGCTTCATTCAGGATGCAGCTTGTTTCTGTGAGTACATTGTTCACCTTCTTGTGTTATACAACAACATCAACTAAGCCTCATTCTCTAACCTTCTTGTGTTATAGTACATCTTAAATAGGAAGATGCTGATGCTTGTTTTTCTTGTGGTTCATCCATTTATATGTTTTGTAATAGAAATGCGTGATCCACAATACTGCGAATGTGAATTTCAGGATTTGACATTACAAATCTCCTCAGAAACTGATCCAGTTCAACTTTTGCCAAAGGTTGTTGCCCTGCTATATGTGCAGGTATGGTAGTACTAACATTATTCTATTTTACTTTCCCACACTGCATAAGTAAAATACTGAGAATCCATATAAAATGGTGTTAGGTTTATAACAAAGCTCTTCAGGCACCTGGAAGGGCCATATCTGCTGCTATTTCTCGGTTAAAGGTAAAACTTTCTACTACGGTGATATCTTCTTTTGTATTCTTGCAAGATAGTCTTAAATTCATAAGACATTTAAGCCTTCCCCACTGTCCAAAGTCCAAAGTATGACATATTATTCAATCAAGCAGCTCCGACCCTAAAGTCAGAAAGATTGCTCAATTGGTAGAACATCCTTGTGCTTTAAGACTAAGGAACCATTTTGTTGGGTCATTCAAGCACTGGCCTCTGATGATTGCAAGCATGTTAGAAAAGTATTTAGACTACAAGAACAATTCAATAATTGAAAAGATCCAATCCTAGAACAAAAGAATAGAAAGTTTTTATGTGATATGCGATGTATATACTTTTGCATGCATGGCCTGGGAAAAAAACCTTGGCCAACAATCTATGATCACAACTCTAAAGATAATTTTTAGAACCAAAGAGCTTAAATGAAAATAAATCTGATTTAAAACATTGTCTTGATTTTTGTTCCTGAATTTTAAGATGAATAAAATGATAATAAAAGTAACCTTCGTTAATTGTTGATGCAGCTTCCCAATAGGATTCTGTAGAGGAAAATTTATATCCTCAAAACATAGATTCTATGAACATTCTGTTTTACCTATCTCTACAAAAGATCATATCATAAAAATGTATTTTTTATGTAAATATTTGCATTCTTCACTGGGAAAGTTGGTTTAGATATTTAAGGTTCTTTCTATATGGCAGGAAAAATTACCAGATTCCGCATACAAGATCTTGATGGACTATCATAGTGCAACAGTTACGCTTTTAGCATTACAAGCTGCTGCTACTGGAAATGTGAGTTTATAAATTAAGGGTTAATTCATTTTAGACGTTCAAAGCTTACTCATTCTCACCATATTAATTGCTGTATGCTTCTATCTCAACACTTTCTGGTACACAGTATATACTGTAACATACAGGACATGGTAGTATTTTAATTCATCACTTGGACTGTTTTAACAGTCTCTTTATATTTAGGCATCACGGTTCCATGATTGACCTCAATGAAGCAATGCTTCTTCCAGTTAATTCTCATATAAATTTTAGGAAGTCTTTAGAGTGAAAATTATTGATACAATGATTGCACGACACTTAGAAAACCTGCTTAGAAACAAACCAAAAAATTTTAATCACTTATTCTTTGACTGGGCATTTTGGATAGTTTGGCATTTGCTTTACCTTTTCAAGAGAGCATTATTGAAAGCATTTTTAAGTAAAGTAGTTGAGTACTTGAGTGTTTGGTTAATGAACCTTAAAATTACTTTCTAAGCGTTTTTAAGAAAGTGTTTGGCAACAAGAAACCTTAAAAGAATTTGTTTTTGGAGCCAAGAGGATTCTTGTTGAAGGTAGACTCTCTTGGAAACTTCCTTTCGCATACCTTAAACCAATGTTGGGATAGTGGTGCTTAAACCAAAGCACTTTGGGTTAACTTTCATGGAACATTCTTTTTTGTCTTTAATTCTTTTTAAGGCTTAAAGTAATTTTACAAGGCTCAATGATGCGAGCGAGGTAGTCAACTCATATTAGCTGGGATATTAAATTTTGCTATCATTTTTTTATGTTTTGTTGAAGATTTTGTATATACGGTAAATAATTAGGTGCATATGAGCTGTAATATTAGTTTAGGAAATCCCTTAATTTGAGGGATTTGATTAGATAGGAGTAATTAATTTTTTCATATTTAGAATAATTAGCTTCCCGTCTTATCTCTTGTAATATTTCTTACTATCTTATCTCCTGTAATATCCTATATATGTAGATGTAATATCATTGGAGAAATACATTGAGAAGAATTATTCCCCTTTTGTGTTGTGGTATTAGAGCCCTAGGTCTCTTCCTGGGTTTCTTCTTCTTCCTTGAGCAACCTTCATTGTTGCTTGTTCAGTGTTCCAGCCTTCAATGTTGCCCTATTTCTTTCTTCTTAACCTCAGATAAGGTCGCCTTAATTGCTACCGCATGTCAACCTCGCAAATCAATGTTTCTAGCCATTCTAACCCTTCCGAAGAATCCAATTTTGTTCAAAAAATTGGGGACCTGCAAAATATTCGGGCCTCTTATAGACTTAATGGGAAAAACTATCTCAAATGGTCTCGGTTTGTCTGTACATACCTCAAGGGCAAAGGGAGGCTCAGTGATCTCCTTGGAACCGGATCAGCAAAGAGTGATCCTACATTTGCAGCGTGGGATGAGGAGGATTCTATGATAATGTCTTGGTTATGGGATTCTATGGACCCCATGATCAGTGACACGTGCATGTTCTTGGCCACATCTAAAGAGATTTGGGACTTCATTCGTCGCACATACGTGAAGGAAGCTGCTCAAGTGTATGAGATCAAGGTCAAGACTACAACCACCAAACAAGGAGACAAATTTGTCACAGAATATGCAAATCTGTTGCAAAACCTATGGCAAGAACTCGATCATTACTGAGTCTTTGAGATGAAAAGTTCTGAGGATGCCGCCATCTTGAAAAGCTTCATTGAAAGAGATCGTGTTTATGATTTTTTGGCCATATTGAATCCTGAATTTAATCAGGTTAGGGTTCAAATCCTTGGGAAGGACACACCGAAGAGACAATTTCTATGATTCGAGCAGAAGAAAGTCGAAGGAGTGTTATGCTTGAACAACCACCTGTGGATGGATCTGCCCTAGCAACTAAAACAGATCATCTAGAGAAAGAAAAAAGTGATCTGCCAAGGTACCAAGGTAGAGAAAACCAATGGAAGGAAAACAAGGACAATATGTGGTGCACTTACTGTAAGAAACCAAGGCACACAAAGGAGAAGTGATGGAAATTAAATGAGAAACCACCAAGCTGAGAATGGGGAAATCGTGGGGGGCAGCAGAGGCCTCAAGCACACATGGCAGAATATCCCAAGAATGAGGAGAATATGCAAGCAGGAGGATTCAACGGTGAGGAAATTGAGAAGTTGAGAAATTTATTGGGATCTCTTGAGAAGCCATCTGGACGCTATTCGTTGGTTCTTTCAGGTAAACCTTCAAACCCTTTTTTCATGAATGCCTCATACAAATTTTGTAGCAATTCTTGGATGATAGACTCCATCACTCCGGTGCCACAGACCATATGACACCCACATCCCAGTTTTTTCATTCCTGTACCCCATGCCCAAGTAATAGGAAAATTGTGGTTGCCAATGGTTCTTTAGCCACTGTTGCAGGATTCGGAGATATACATCTCACACCCGCTCTCACCCTTAAAAATGTCCTTCATGTACCAAAATTGTCAGTTAGCCTTGTTTTCATCCAAAAGCTTACTGATGATCTTAAATACTATACTATTTTCTCTTCCTCTGATTGTGTTGTCCAAGACCGAAGCTCGGGGAGGAGGATTGGACTTGCTAAGGAAAGGAGCGACCTTTACCACCTTAAATCATTTCAGAAAAATAAGAGCAATTTGTCCTTGTCTTTTCTCAGTTCCTCAAATAAAGACACCATTTGATTGTATCATTATCGTCTAGGTCACCCATCCTTTAAAGTTTTGAAAGTTATGTTTCCTCATCTCTTTCAAGGATTAGATATTTCTAAATTTCATTGTGATATTTGTGAATCGGCAAAGCACTCTCGTGCATCTTTCCTTGTGAGCAATATATGGGGTCCCTCTACTATACCCAATGTCTCTGGAGATCGTTGGTTTGTATCCTTAATTGATGATTGTACACGGGTTACGTGGTTATTTCTTCTTGAGCAAAAATTTGAGGTTAGCACTTTCATACCAAACATCTACTCAATGGTTCAAAATCAATTTGGGGTTAAAATAAAGAGCTTTAGGACAGACAATGCTAGAGACTACTTTAATCAAACTTTATCATCATACTTCCAATCTCAGGGCACTATCCATGATTCATCATGTGTTAACACACCTCAACAAAATGGGGTGGCTGAAAGAAAAAATGGGCATCTACTAAACACCACCATGGCTTTACTCTTATAAGGGAATGTTTCTAAGTCCTATTGGGGGGAAGCTGTTCTTACTGCCACATATATGATAAATAGACTCCTCGTGTGTTAGATAACAAAAGCCCCATAGACATCCTTAACAGTTTCTACCCGCACGTCAGAACCTCCAATGGCCTCAAACCTTGGATATTTGGGTGTCCTTTGTTCATATCCATAGCCAAAATAGAGGTAAACTTGACCCTAGAGCAATCAAATGTGTGTTCCTTGATTATTCATCCACTCAAAAAGGATACAAGTGTTATCACCCTTCATCAAAAAGGTTTTACATCACTGCAGATGTTACTTTCACAGAAAATAAATCTTATTTCCCCAAGTCCTCTCTTTAGGGGGAGATTTCAAGAATGGAAGAGGGGGAGATTTCAGGAATGGAAGATAGTACTTGTGAATCCTTTGAACCTCTTATACTTGATCTTCCTCATGATTCCCGTGGTGTTGAAAGTGTGATTTCTAACCCAAGTACACCTAAGTCACCTAATCTTGAACTTGAACCTCTGTTATCTCCTCCTGCTCCAACTCAAAATTTTTCTCAAGTGTATTCAAGGAGGATGGCTGTTCCCGAACTGACACAAGTTCAAGAATCCAACTCTGACTCTGGGAATGAAACCACGGTAAGTTCTTTGCAATCTTTATATACACAATCTATTAAAATTGACTTTGATCCCATAGATGATCCAGATCTTCCCATTACTGTTAGAAAATGTAAAAGAGAATGCACAAAATGTCCTCTCTATCCCCTATCACATTACGTTTCTCTTAAGCACCTATCACCAACCCACAAAAAATTCATTGAGTCTAAACATCATTGCTATTCCAAACACTGGATGCTATGAGAGAAGAGATGAGTGCACTAGAAAAGAACAAAACCTGGGAGATTGTTGACAAACCAAGAGGGAAGAATATTGTTGATTATAAGTGAATTTTCACACTAAAATACAAGGTACAAGGCTGATGGATCCCTTGAAAGATACAAGACAAGATTGGTAGCAAAAGAGTACACTCACACTTATGGGGTGGATTATCAAGAGACTTTTGCTCATGTTGCAAAAATGAACATTGTTAGAGTTCTACTGGCCGCTCATTTTAATTGGCAACTCCTGCAGTATGATGTTAAGAATGCATTCCTTCATGATGACTTAGATGAAGAAATCTACATGAACATTCCACTAGGATTTGAAGGAGACAGATAACAAGGCATGCAAACTAAAAAAGGCTCTTTATGGGTTAAAACAATCTCCTTGAGCATGGTTTGGGAGATTTGCCAAGGTCATGAAGGAGTCAGGGTACAAACAAAGCCAAGGTGACCATACTCTCTTCAAACATTCTACTGCAGAGGGAGTGACAGCTTGATGTGGATGAAAGCTGACCACCACATCACCAAGTCAATATGCTCATTCAATAGATACATCCCCTCATTGAAGACTCAAATACCAAAGAAGATGCAAAAGACAAATCAAACACAACAACAATTAAATGGCTTGGGAAACATCATGTAATCAATTATCTTTCAATTATTATGATTGTGCAAATTCCAAAAACACTCATTCATAGCATGAATGTACTCTATAAATACATGATGAAAAGGAACAAGAACAGATTGAATTTTGGCATCTACTCTCCACTCTTTCTATCTCTCTCTCTATATCTCTCTATCTCTATCTCTATCTCTATCTCTATCTTTCTATCTCTGTGTCTCTCTCTCTATCTCTCTATCTCTCTATCTCTATCTCCATCTCTATCTCTCTATCTCTCTCCCTCTTCTCCTCCCCTCTCCCTCCACCACAGTCCACAGCCACCTTCTCCTGCGTTTCTGAAATCCCAGAAATTGCAAATCGATCACCAGCCCAAGTATAATAGGTGATTCGAGCAAGCTAACTCGTCCTCAGACGAGGGCATATTTGCGCAACCATAACAAATTAGTATCAGAGCCACCAATGGGGGAAAATTTCCGGAACCAAGTGCTGGAAATCCTCAAGGGGGTTACCGAATCACAAGCCCAAGAAAAAGCGGAACAAATGATGCTACAAATTGCTGCTCTTTCAAAAGAAGTCGAGGCACTTCGATCATCGTCCAGCGTGAAAGGTGGTAACATCAACAATATGCCACCAAGGGAGAGCCCGCCCCACGCATCCATAAGGCTGTAGCCTTCTCGGAAGACCTCCCCACAGCCCGCCCTTTCCAACATGCTTTTCGTCAATTCCTGCTTGCGGACAAGCAAAGTTCTAAAGGGGGAGGAATTGATGTGGATGAAAGCTGTCCACCACATCACCAAGTCAATATGCTCATTCAATAGATACATCCCCTTATTGGAGACTCAAATACCAAAGAAGAGGTAAAAGACAAATCAAACACAACAACAATTAAATGGCTTGGGTAACATCATGTAATCAATTATCTTTCAATTATTATGACTGTGCAAATTCCAAAAACTTTCACTCATAGCATGAATGTACTCTATAAATACATGATGAAAAGGAATGAGAAGGACAAATTGAATTTTGGCATCTACTCTCCGCTCTTTCTATCTCTCTCTTTGTATCTCTATATCTCTCTATCTCTATCTTTCTATCTCTCTATCTCTATCTCTATCTTTCTATCTCTCTATCTCTATCTCTATCTTTCTATCTCTCTATCTCTATCTCTCTTTATCTCTATCTCTTTATATCTCTCTATCTCTATCTCTATCTCTATCTCTATCTCTCTATCTCTCTCCCTCCACAATCCACAGCCACCTTCTCCTGTGTTTCTGAAATCCCAGAAATTGCAAATCGATCACCAACCCAAGCATAATAGGTGATTCGAGCAAGCTAACTCGTCCTCAGACGAGGGCATATTTGCGCAACCATAACAAATTGGTATCAGAGCCACCGATGGGGGAAAATTTCCAGAACCAAGTGCAGGAAATCCTCAAGGGGGTTACCAAATCACAAGCCCAAGAAAAAGCAGAACAAATGATGCTACAAATTGCCGCTCTTTCAAAAGAAGTCGAGGCACTTCGATCATCGTCCAGCGTGAAAGGTGGTAGCATCAACAATATGCCACCAAGGGAGAGCCCGCCCCACGCATCTGAAGGCTGTAGCCTTCTTGAAGACCTCCCCATAGCCCTTCCTTTCCAACATGCTTTCCGTCAATTTCTGCTTGCGGACAAGCAAAGTTCTCAAGGGGGAGGAATTGATGTGGATGAAAGCTGTCCACCACATCACCAAGTCAATTTGCTCATTCAATAGATACATCCCCTTTTTGGAGACTCAAATACCAAAGAAGAGGCAAAAGATAAATCAAACACAACAACAATTAAATGGCTTGGGAAACCATCATGTAATCAATTATCTTTCAATTATTATGATTGTGCAAATTCCAAAAACTCTATAAATACATGATGATGATGAAAAGGAATGAGAAGGACAAATTGAATTTTGGCATCTACTCTCCACTCTTTCTATCTCTCTTTCTATATCTCTCTATCTCTCTCTGTATCTGTATCTCTGTATCTCTGTATCTCTATCTTTTTATCTCTCTATCTCTATCTCTATCTCTTTCTCTATCTCTATCTTTCTATCTCTCTATCTCTCTATCTCTCTCCCTCCACAGTCCACAACCACTTTCTCCTACGTTTCTAAAATCCCAGAAATTGCAAATCGATCACCAACCCAAGCATAATAGGTGATTCGAGCAAGCTAACTCGTCCTCAGATGAGGACATATTTGCGCAATCATAACAGAGCTCTTCTAGTCTATGTAGATGACATTATTGTGATTAGAAATGATAAGAGAGAGATGCATGAATTGAAGCAAAGGCTTATAAAAGAGTTTGAGATAAAAGAGCTAGGGAAACTGGAGTACTTCCTTGGTATTGAAGTGGCATATTCCACACAAGGGATTTTTATATCTCGGCAAAGGTATGTGACTAATTTGTTGGCAGAAACCGGGAAGATGGGGTGCAAACCAGTTTCTACTCCAATGGATCCAAACCATAAGTTTGGGAGAAGCTAAAGAAGAACCAACTGTTGATAAAAGGATATATGTACCAAAGATTGGTCGAAAAACTTATATATCTTGCTCACACTCGGCCAGATATAGCATACTCAATGAGCGTGATCAGTCAATTCATGCATGATCCAAGAGAACCTCATATTCAAGCTGCTTATAGAGTGCTACATCACTTGAAAGGCAATCCAGGGAAAGGAATTTCGTTCAGAAGGAATCATACTCTTGCTCTCGAAGCTTATACAGATGCTTACTATGCAAGATCCCTAGTAGATAGAAGATCAATCACAGGATATTGTACTTTTCTTGGAGGCAACTTAATGACTTGGAGGAGTAAGAAGCAGAATGTGGTGGCAAGGTCGTCAGCTGAATCAGAGTCCAGAGCTATTGTCCAAGGATTATGTGAATTACTTTGGTTGAAGATTATTCTTGATGATTTGAGAATCAAATGGGAAGACCCTATGAAGCTCTATTGTGACAACAAGTCAGCTATCAATATTGCTCATAATCCTATACAACATGATAGGACAAAACATATTGAGATCGACAGACATTTCATCAAAGAAAAGTTGGAGGAAGGGTTAGTGTGTATGTCCTATGTTCTTTCGTAACATCAGTTAGCATAGCAGACGTTTTAACAAAGGGACTAAACAGCTCAAGTTTTCATGACCTTGTATTCAAGCTGGGAATGGAAGACATTTATTCCTCAGCTTGAGGGGGAGTGTTGAAGATTTTGTATATACGGTAAATAATTAGGTGCATATGAGATGTAATATTAGTTTAGGAAATCCCTTAATTTGAGTTATTTGATTAGATAGGAGTAATTAATTTTTTCATATTTAGAATAATTAGCTTTGTGTCTTATCTCTTGTAATATTCTCTTGTAATATTTCTTCCAATCTTATCTCCCGCAATATCTTATATATGTAGATGTAATATCATTGGAGAAATACATTTGAGAAGAATTATTTCATTTTTGTGTTATGTTTGAATCATAGTATCTGAATATATTCTAAGAACACTAAGCAAGAGATCACATAATTCACATAATTTTCTCCAGTGATAACAGACTATTTTGCTGTAAGAATCTTTTAATTATGAAAAGAAATTCAATCCAATTCCTCATAATGCAAACAATGAATTCCTATTCTGCAACAGCAGTTATTGCATAAATGATTTATGATTTATGGATTATAATATTACCTCCTAATAACTTTCCATAAAGAAAAGAAATTGATCTACTTGAGTAATATTGGAACACGTCATTGATATGTGCCTCATCTGCTATGTAGGAAGAAGACTGTTCAGCTGACAGGATTCTTAGCAAACAGGAGTTGTTGGAAAGTAGAATGCCGGAGCTGAAAGCATTAGTATTGGGTACGACAAACCCTACTTCATGAACTTACTGGCTGACCGGGATGTTTATGTGGACGACATTATGCCTATATATCCACCACCAGAGAATATTTTTACACAATTCTGGAGGCTGTGGGGAATCAACGACTGTAAAGAGTTCCTTTTATCTCCAGTACATGAATGATTATCCATGGAGAGTGAAAGTATTTTGTGGCAACATAGTCTGTCAAATATTTGTCTTAAATCTTTGTGAAAGGCATATTGCTTCAGATTTTGTTATATTTTGTAATCACTGGTACAGAAAACTAGCTTAAGCGTTATCAAAGTTAGTTTTTTTTTTAATATTTAAGTAGAATTGTTCATCTGTAAACGCCTACAGGGAAAATTAGAGTGACATTTTTAGTGAAATTTTTCATCGCATCCCATAAAGCCTTTTCAATTTACCTTAGGATTGAAGCAGTATAGCTATCTATTCATCGGATCTGACTTGTAGCTTCACAAAAGACTGAGATATACTCAGTAGAAAAAGTTACTTTTATTGCATTTGATAAGCTTGAAAGCAAAGCAGTGTTTCTATTTATGCTTGATAATACATCATTATAGATAATAAAAAAATACACAAATTAATAACTAAATCCTAACTTTGTTTTTAAATTGGAAATTCATAAATCAAGCATATAAAAGTTTCTTTTCTTTTTTATCCCATTCCATGATGATGTCAAGAGAATTGAGAATTCCGCTCTAAAGGACTTTCGATTTCGATGTTCACCTGCAGGTATATCATAAAAAAGTTAGTACCTATTTTGTTCAAGTAAATATTTATTTTTAATAAGAAACTGTAAAAATAAACAAATTCTTAGTTTTGAAAAAAATAAAACTATTTGATATGTATACGGTTTACAACCTTTTTTATGTTTCTCCATATTGAATTTAAATTCTGTCGTGTATTTCAACCTTGGATAAATTTGATTTTAACTCCTGTATATTTGTTTTGGGCAAAATAACAACAATTTAAATCTAAAACATGATTTTAACATATATGCTTGGTTTTTAATGAGATGTTGATGGATTGCTTAACGATGGTTTTATCTCATGTGGCATTACTTTTATCCATAAAGCTATTTATTTGAACACACTTATACACTCTTTTACATGCTCGGAACAAAACCGTTTCTGAACTAACTAAATCTTCGATCTTTAATATTTTTTTCTTGTATGTGCTAGCTTTAACTGCTAGTTATGTGGAAAATTATAAGTCTGAGCTATCATTATGGTTAAGTCTTGGTCAGAATTGGAACCCTCCTCCTCATGGCCGGATTAAATATAATTTGGGTGGTTCGTTTGGTTATACTTCTTGTGTTGGCTCATTTGCTTTTATTTGTATGAATGATACTGGAAACTGTTTCTATGCTTAGGGTATGTTTTTTAATCAAAGTAGTTCTTTTATTAATGAAGCTTTAGTTATATATTAAGTCGGTTGTTTCACATGCTTCAGAATTCACATCATGGCTACTCCATGGTTATTGAATCCTATTCAAGTAATTGATTGATATACGTAATGGTCAATCAAGTTGGTATGGTTATGTTTATCCCATTCTTAAGGATATTAATGTCCTTGCAAGGAGTACTGAACATATCAAATTTAGCTTTACCAAATGAGAAGGGAATAGAACTACTGATTGGTTAGCAGCAGAATATGTGAGGAAGACTAAGAGTGCATTTTCATAGAATGATCGCTGCCCACCAGATTTTCTTACTGTACTGATGTATTGATAAATGATGTGAATGTACCCGTGGATATTTATCTAGCACGGGTCATGTTATGTTAGTAGCATGTTGATTATGTCATAATCACTTGGAGTTGTTGCTATGTTGTTGATCATGGTGATATACCTTGTTGCACTCTTGGAGTCGAGTTGCATGGTTGCTGTCGATCTGGAGGCTACGGCCTCGGAGAGGACTTCGGTCCAGGACCATTTTATTGCGGTACCCTCCAGACATGGATGAGGGTATGGATATTGACTAGTCACTTTGGGCACCTTCGGGTGTGCGGATGTCGGATACGACGCCCGTCGGGCTACCTGCTTGGTGGGGGTAGTCGCGTCACCGTTGGAGCGGACGGTTGATGCCACTCTATGGGTGGTAGAGTGTGGGGTTTTTACCCAATGGTCCACACGCTTGATGATTCAGTTGATGTTGTTTAGGAGTAGATGAGGTGTATTTGTTGTGTTCGTCGCCTTTGACTGCATCTTAGGCCATGTTGTTATTCATTGTCGAGTTGACACTTGATACTTGTTGATCATATTGTGATTCTCCTACTCAGCATTCGCTGATCTCCGTTGTTTTTGCTTCAGACTTGCAGGGGTGAGCAGTCGATTTGTAGATCGAGGTGTAGATAGTTTTTAGACAGCTAGTAGTCGATCGTAGATGTGGAGCTCTGATGGCGACTGCTTTTGTATTTTGGTTTGTTTTGTCGTCTTATAGCTCGGCTTTGATATTGTTATTTTGGAGCTATAATTTGTAGATCAATTTCATATTTGGTTAAATATTGTATTTGATCGGACTTATGAATTGTAGTTATTGGTTTTTATGTTCTTGTTTTCTTTTATGATTATTCGTGGCTTTTCATTCCGCTGCGCGGTGTCCGAGTCGCCGTCGCGTCCCGGGTCGGGGGTCGGGGCGCGACAATAACTTGGTATCAGAGCATAAGATTGAGGTTAAGGTTAAGAGCTTAGATGTCTTGCCTTAATGATAATTTTGTAAGGTGTAGGAGGTGTCGAGGTTCCTGATCTGATCGTCTATTGTTGGCTGCCGATTGTTGTTACCTGAAATGGAAGGTCTTGGCGCAAGAACCTCCGTTCTTGTGGCAGTTTGATTAGAGGAAGTCATTGTTTAAGTTTGGCCTTTTCTTGTTCAAAGATTAATTTAGGATCTTTGAAAACGTACAGTTTCCCTGGGGGTTTAGGGATTTTCTTTTCTGAAGGCTCACCACTGATTTTTAATTTTTGTAGATCCTTGGCTAGAGAATCTATAGAGTCTGTGATAGACTTTGCGTCTTTCTGAATTACTTTGGATGCCTTAAGCAATTTGACTTCTAGAGCTAAGTCAGCTACTTGCTCTCTAATTTTGCAGGTGAGTTGTATGAGGGTATTTAGTTGTTTAAAGATAACCTCAGATTGTTTGGAAGTTACAGAAGCAGGTTTCACAAATCCTTCAGCGGGAGAACCAAGAGGTTCAGTTAACCGAAGGTTCGCAGTTGGAATTACCATTTATTACTGACAACAGTTATGCTGTTTTAGTTCAAGAAGGACTGCAACACCTTCATCTTGGCATGATCATGGTACGACTTCACACCTTGCACAGAAGAAGTGCTGGTGTTAACGCTCTTGTTTTATTAAGGGACACCAGATGGTCTGATGACCGTTCGGTGATCAGTTCCATGGAGATAGATCTCACATCAGGCACACAACTTGCCTATACGGCCCCTGATATGACGATCAGCATCCACGACTTCCGTGAACATATCCAGTTGGTGATTCAGACGCACGGATACATCGGATGGCAAGGAGGTGAGAGCAACCTCCTTATATCTCGATCTCTGCTGGGAAGGCTTAGGGAATCATCAAGAGGATAGTCAGTAAGGGCTAGAAATTGGAGATCCATCTCCGCCTGTTCCGCCTCATCATACTGGCTGGACCAATCTAAGCTGTCATCATCAAAAAGCATACCTGCAAATTCGTCAGCAGGCACGTCATCATCTGTCTGAGTGGCTGTGGGTTGTGTAGCATAATCGGTGAACTGGACGGCTAAAGCGCCGTCTGTGCGAGTCTTGATGCTGGAAGACTGCGGATTCCGAGTTACTGCTATCATGGCTGGTCGAATGATCCACTGCTGGCCTTGGAGACTCTCAGTGGAGCGTATCTGACCAGGAATAGCCCGAATACCTCTGCTTGCTAGGTGGTCTTGTAAGCTTATTTTAGGTGTTTTGTTGGAATTTCTTTTTATTTGTGGTGGTGGCGTTGAGAGGTCGGTGTTAGTGCCAGAAGCTGTAGCCTTCAGATTTAGAGGCGTCGTGGGAGCATGTGTAGGATATCAGAGTTGCGCAGTGGAAGCGTGGTGGGCTCATAAATTTGGAGGGCCAAATTTCTTAAGGTGGGAGGATGTTATATTCGGGTATTAAAAAAAAAGAGAGAGAAAAAAAAGAAAAAAAAAGTGGAGACGTGGCAGTGCCAGGTGGCGGTGAGGATAAGTGAGGGAGAAGTGTTGTTGAGGGGTTTTAAGTGAGGAGAAGTAGAGAAGAAGAGGAAGAAGCGAGGGCGTCGGCATGCGGCAGAGGAGTTGGTGCGTGTCGCCGGTGGAGTTCGTCATCGCCGGAGTCGCGGGATCGAGGTAGGAGATCTCTCCCTTCTCCTTTACCTCCGTATTTGTTTTCCGACGACGTCGACGAGGCGAGGATCAGCCGAGCCCGAATGGTGGCGATCGGCCAAGCCGCGAGCGACCAGCCGCGGGCGGCCATGTCGCGCGCAGGCTGGCGGCCACCATTCAGTGGGAGGTGGGTTGGATCGGTCGTGGAGGTCGAGGAGAGGGCGCGGGTCGTGGAGTCGCCGGTCGGTGACGGGTAGGCGGCTGGCCGAGAGGAGGAGATGGGTCTGCGGGTGATCGGAGGAGAAGAGGGAGATTGGGAGAAGAAGAAGAAGAAGAAGGAGAGAGAGGTGGTGGTTGTCCCGCCGGTGCCGGGAGCCGCGGGAGAGGCCCGGCGAGGCCGGCGAGACCGTCGGGGTGATCGCAAGCGTCTGGGAGGTCGGTCGGCGTGGGTTCGAGCGGAGTAGGGAGGTGGCGTCGGGCGTAGGGGCAAGGGGCAGCGTGAGGGGGAGAGGGAGACGAGTGGGTGGGATAAATATTATTTTAGAGAATAGAGCTGTATCATATGAAATTGGATTGATTTATGAATTATTGGGGTATTTTTGTAGTTGATCGTAGAGTCGTCGGATCGAGTTGAGGTTAATACCAAAGTTGTATATTTTCGCGTGCTGAACGCGATGGTGGTGTCGGATTTCTGATTGGAGATCGTTTGATATGATTTTGATATTACTTCAGTATTCTGCTGTGTTTAGTAAGTAGGTGAAAATTATGTTTGAAATTAATTTAGTTGGTGGGCTCCGAGTTGTCGGTTGAAGTTGAGGTGAATAGAAATCTTGATCGTTTTCGCGTGCTGAACGCGGTGGTGGGGTTAGTTTTCCGAGAAAGCATTGTTAGGTTGTTCTTTCAGTTGGTTAGTGGTTGAGGTTGTCGATGTGTTTAAATAATATTAAATTATTAGTCTGAGAATTTAGTCGATTGATTGGTGTGAAATAATTATGGTTTGGAGAATGAGTTGAGCATGGGTGTTTGGAGAGTGTGCTGAGGGTGGGTTGAGCATGCAAGTCTGTTGTTGATTTGTCGTCGGAGATAAATTACGGAAATACCTTTGCTTCCATTGTTTGGTTTGTTTCCTGAAATTATTGAACTCCTGTTGCATATTATTGTTGGACATGCCATGTAGAAGAATTGCATGTGTTGCATTTTATTATTGCTTATTGGTGTTTATTCTTGATCATAGTATGTTGTACTAATCTTACAGTGCATTGGATTAGTCATTGTATGCATAGTGCCATGTTGATATATGTGGTGTTGTTTACTTGTTGATCATGTTCTTATCCTGTTGATCATGTCATAATCAATTGGAGTTGTTATATTGTTGATCATGATGATGTTATGTTAGTAGCATGTTGATCATGTCATAATCACTTGGAGTTGTTGCTATGTTGTTGATCATGGTGATATACCTTGTTGCACTCTTGGAGTCGAGTTGCATGGTTGCTGTCGATCTGGAGGCTACGGCCTCGGAGAGGACTTCGGTCCAGGACCATTTTATTGCGGTACCCTCCAGACATGGATGAGGGTATGGATATTGACTAGTCACTTTGGGCACCTTCGGGTGTGCGGATGTCGGATACGACGCCCGTCGGGCTACCTGCTTGGTGGGGGTAGTCGCGTCACCGTTGGAGCGGACGGTTGATGCCACTCTACGGGTGGTAGAGTGTGAGGTTTTTACCCAATGGTCCACACGCTTGATGATTCAGTTGATGTTGTTTAGGAGTAGATGAGGTGTATTTGTTGTGTTCGTCGCCTTTGACTGCATCTTAGGCCATGTTGTTATTCATTGTCGAGTTGACACTTGATACTTGTTGATCATATTGTGATTCTCCTACTCAGCATTCGCTGATCTCCGTTGTTTTTGCTTCAGACTTGCAGGGGTGAGCAGTCGATTTGTAGATCGAGGTGTAAATAGTTTTTAGACAGCTAGTAGTCGGTCGTAGATGTGGAGCTCTGATGGCGACTGCTTTTGTATTTTGGTTTGTTTTGTCGTCTTATAGCTCGGCTTTGATATTGTTATTTTGGAGCTATAATTTGTAGATCAATTTCATATTTGGTTAAATATTGTATTTGATCGGACTTATGAATTGTAGTTATTGGTTTTTATGTTCTTGTTTTCTTTTATGATTATTCGTGGCTTTTCATTCCGCTGCGCGGTGTTCGAGTCGCCGTCGCGTCCCGGGCCGGGGGTCGGGGCGCGACAGGTCAAGTATGGAGAACATATATATTATACTCATGGGTGCGAGTATAAATTTTTACCCATTTAATAAACGGGTAAGGGTATGAATACTATATTATTCACACCCATGGATACTCGTTATCCATATATATATATATATATATTAATATCTAATGAAAAGTTTAAAAATAAATTTAAATTATTTATTCATCAGATTTATCTACCTAAATATAATATATTTTTATATATTATATCAATTCTTAATTTTAGTTAAAAATACAATTTTAAATTTTGTGTTGAATGAATGAATATTGCTATTTCTTAAGACAATGAATATTTTAAATTTCATCCGGTGGAATAAGAATTATTGATGATATACTATTAGAACAAAATAAAATTATTTATAATAACTTAAATGGGTATCTACGGATATCAATTATCCACACGGGACATGTGACAAATACCCGTCACGATTGCGGGTGCGGATAGCCTAATACAGGAGACAAGTTTAATAAGTGGGCATCGGTGCTGGGGCTGGCGACACTATCTGCCTGTAATTTAAAAAGAAAGAAGTTTGATACGATAGTATGCAAAGTTAACGGGCTTATCCAGCATTTTGAGCCCACCGAAAACAGAAAACAGAAAACAAAAGGACAAAAATTACTTGTCACACATGTTTCTTTGGCAAAGGCAAAGAAAGCCACGGAGAAGATGGTGGTGATTCATGTCAAGGCGGCGGCGGAGTCGGACTCAGAGGAGGAGCAGCAGCAGCAGTTCCTCTACGATTGCCGTTCCACTTTGACCATCGACGATGTGGCCGACGGCATCCTCGGTGTCTACGCCCTGCAGTCTCACATCCAATGCCTCTCCCTTCTCCTCAAGCGACGCCTGCTGGCCAACCCTTCTTTTGCCGGTGATTACCCTACTTTCTTCGGTGGTCGGTTCTAATGTTTCATAATCTAGTGAAGCAAATGAAAGATATGGTTTTGCTATAATTCTTGAAGATTTCGGCGAATGCTTTACCATTCATAACACAGGGAAAATAAAACAAGTGATATCTTTGAGCTTACTTGTTCAACTTTTCCAGAGGGTTTTGTCTTTCAGAACATACGAAATCAAAACTTTTCGGATGTTTTTTCTTATTATCATTGCTCATATTTGCTTCAGAAAGTTGTCCGGATGCAGCTCTTGCCGTGGAGAGATCTTTATCAGAAGCCGAGGCCTACGCATCAAAGGTTATATACAACTTCTTGCTTTTATTGTTTTCGAGAAAAAGGTGGAAGTAAATCGACCCTGTTTCCATGTCCTAAATCGTAAACAAATTATATACACTGCCATAATTTGAGTTTCTCATGAGGATTGATGAATGCTTTTGGAGTTTGTTTTCAGGATCAAGTTGTGCACAAAAAGTTCTTATCACCTCACACTCTCAGAGTCCATATTAAGAGCATAGAAAACGTACTAAAGATTGCTAAATCCAAGGGTTTTCTGGAATTTGATCTGCCACAGCCTCCCTCTGGTATTGTTGTTTCCATATGCAGATTGCATATTTTGTTCTTGATATTGTTGTTAGTGGTCTACACACACAAAATGGAAAAAAGTAGTCTCCTATCATATTCATTTAGTTGTTATTAAGTTGCTTGCTTTGGAGATAGCAGATTTTATAATAGTAAATTTGGGGCCGCTGGTTAAGAACTTAACACAGTCAAGTAGACTGCAATACTAATCATCTTTGATTTCGTTCCGGAACTTCTTATTTGGTGACTTACCCTCACATAACAAAGATGTGGGTGGTGTTTGGTGATTTTAGGTGAAAACTCAGTAACATTGTAGATGATCAAAAGTTACTTAAGTAACCATTCCGTATCTCAATATTATTAATTTTACTGAATGGTCATACCACTAGGTATTATTAATTTTATACCTTTGCTTTGTCTTTTGGAAACTGATAACATACCTATACTCTAGGTTCAGCACTGAAAGTGTATATAAAATTGTGCATTTTGCTTCTTACTTTGGATTCTTTAAGCTCTGTCTAAGATAGGGAAAGAGTTGGAAATTCAGAATTTGATGAAACCCCAAGGCCTCTATGCAATAGTTAAGGAGCTCTTTTTTCAAACTTTTCTTAGACTTAATCACCTGTCACATATTTACTTAAATTTCTGTAATATTTTTGCACCTGTGAATAAACTTGATTTATAGATATGTGGCTAATAACACCTATCGTGATATTCTGATATTCAATTAATCAAATTCGCATACAAACTAAAATTAGTTATTCGTTGGCAAATCTACAGAAAACTAAATTTTAAGTCTCTAAACCCTTCAAATTTTAAACAGGCAGAACTTCAAAATGTAGATAGAATTTTATATTGGTTTCAGCCACACCTATTCACAATAGTAGAAAATTGACTTCAGCTGAACTTAAAGTATATTTTTAAATCCTAAAGTAGCTATATCTTTTATTATAACTTTTGAGTAGGGCCAACAATTTCTGTTGGTGGGTTATAAATGTATCAGCACGATTATGACATGAGACACAATTAGCTTAGATATGAACACCACAAGATTAACTAAACATGTCAAAATACGAAATATGAACACAACATGTTTATTAGACAGGTAATGCGACATGAAATGCATAATGCGTTTAATATACATGTCCCAACGACTCACACAATCTAATTCTATCTGATTGACTCAAATAAATTAGTGTCCACACAAAATGACTAATACAACACGAATATACACGATTATCCAATAATTTATAGAATTTTAATATTTTAACAATAAAAATAAATCATTAAAAAATTCAATTAGTCATTCGATTCATTAAATGTTCAACTTGAAGCAACAAGATTATAGGAAATTATGGAAAAAATAATAGGATGTCTTTATATATTGGTCATAAGCGGATTGATCTGTGTAAGGCATGACATGAGACGATACAAATCTTGTCATGTCAGAAATGTGTCAGCATGATTATGGCGCTGTTACAGGAAGCACAAACACAATCAACTTTGTCCTGTGTCATGTTTGTTTTTATCGGCCCTACTTTTCATTTCTGAATTTAATATTTATTTATCATGTTAAATTACTAACCTCTTCTTTGCTAATTGCTGAAGCATTATATTTTTCATTCTCTTCACTTACCATATAGATTCATGTAAATATAGTTAGATTTTGTATATGCACTGAGAATTGGATATTGAAACTAGATTGTGAGCTCCGTCGAGGTTTGCAGCTATGGTGGGCAGGGAAAGAACTTGTCAGGGGCAAAAGACTATGTGACTACATTGGCACAAATGAGAAAACAAAGGTAAATTAGTAAATGCATTGCACTGTATTTTTACATTCCTACTTTGGTCCTTAAAGTTTAAAAAGTCTCATTTTGGCCCCTGAAGTTTATTTTTAGTTCCACTTTGGCCCCTAAAGTTTGATAAGTTTACTTTAATCCCTCAAGTTTGCTATTGACTTAATCAATTTTCCAATTGACTTAATAAAGTCATTTATAAAACAAGCATAGCTACTGACTTAATCAATTTTCCAATTGACTTAATAAGGCAATTTATAAACCATACAAAGCAAACTATCCAAGCACAATCTTTCAAAAATTAGATAGACTATAGGCTACATTAAAACGTAACAAGCCTAAGTTGTAATGAAATCTATCATAATTCAATCAATTAATCATGTAATTAATCCATGAATCATACTGTAGCCAATTCCGAAGAATCAGTGTAAGGTTCTAAATTAACATCTATAGAAAGAATGGAACATCTACTTATACTAGTGCATGTTATCTATTAGAGAGTTGAAGCATGATTTCTAACCTATGATGACTTAATAACCTAACAACTCATTTTCACCTAAGGAAAGTTCATATGTGCAATTATAAGCTGAAGCTTATATTTAGATGCCAGCATGAAATATACATTCAGTCCTAAGTCCACATGCCATCCACCATTTCCAGAAATACTTGATTCTAAAACAACCATGAGTTGAAGCTGAAAAGAAAGCAGAAATCAAAAGGAAGAAGGAGAAGAATCTTACCTAAAAGAACTGTAATTCCTACCAATCTAATAGTGACACCGTGACTCGCACAATGCTCTGATCAATCTCCCTCATACCACACAACTGGAGCATGCAAACCATGGTATCTAGCAGCCCTCTGTACTCGACTTTAAATCCACTTCAACAGGTTTGAATTCAGTGCAAATTCGACCCCAACAGCAAATCAATTAAGAAAAATACACATCGCAAAAAGGGTCCTCAAAAATTCTTTAATGACAATTAAGTCCATTTTTAATGAAACAGTATTATCTAATCAAGAAAATAAGTCGAAAAATTTCATAAAATTATAAAATAGAGAAATGAATCTAAAACACCACAACACAAGTTTCTAAAATGATTGGCAGGGTTTAATCCTAAATTGCATGTTTGAGGAAGGAAAATATGTTATCCTTGTTATGATAACTATTAATCATTGTTGTTAATGCACATGTATGCTTGAATTGAAAACACATGAGGCTTTCATTTAATGTGGGGATGATTTAACTAGTTAGTGATTTTTTGTTGACATGGAAGCAAATTTAAACGGGCCAAAGTGAGACTTTTTTTTCATATTGTAAGGACCGAAGTGGAAGTCAACTCAAATTTGAGTGATCAAAATGAGACTTTTTGAACTGTAGGGGCCAAAGTGAAACTAAAAATAAACATTAGGTGCCAAAGTGAAACAAACCCTTCAAAGTACATAACCTTTGTCATGAATGATTATAATTGACGCCGTAAGAAGAGGTGTAAGAAAACTTTACTTGAAACGGTGAATATGATTTAATTGCCTTGGGGCAATAAAGAACTGATACAGCCAACCCCCAGTAGGGGGGCACTATGCAACTATGGCTTGAGTTTTGAAACCCTTTACATGATCTTTGACTTGTCCATGACAGATTGTGATCACACTGAAACCAGCTTGTTCAAGCCCTTGAAGCTTTTATCAGTCTCTCTGCACTGACTCAACGTTCATTTGTTTTTCATCATCACTTGTACAGTTCTAGTATCTGTTTACTGTCCTGTAAGTTTTTATGATAAAAAAAAAGTTCTCATGCACTTAATCTGTAAATGCTTCCTGACTGATTTTCCTTCAACCTTTATGTTCACTAACACTTGGAGGATCTTCCCTCAAAAGAAGTTATCTTGAGAAGTTAGAGCATCCATTGTTACTTGAACCATCAACAATATTTTTTTCAGTGTGCTACTCACAATTTTCAATCATTCTTGGTTGGGTTGGTCAGATCCAAAAATTGAGTCATGCTTTTCCAACCTGTGTTGGTGAAAGAAGACTTCATCCAAGTTGGGTTGGGTCAAATTTAGGTCAAATAAAATTTGTATAATTAATTAAAACATTGGAACTGGGTTTAATATTGGGTCCAGTTTTCATTGAATTTCACTGGGTCGTGTTAGATTGGTTGAATAAGGTCATTTGCTTGTCGAAATTTATAAAATTAAGATGAAAGTAGAGTTAAGAGTAAAATGTATATTTTCTGGTCTGATTAGAACAAAGAAAACCTAAAAATTTACTCACTACCTAATTTCAAAAATGTAAAATTGAGACTGGAGCGAAGATTTCAAAAGACCTCAAGTTTTGGGTGTGATTGGGCAAGTTTGGAACCCCTGGTCACTCACTATCAAACATAGAGTTCTCTTATGCACTTGTGTTCATAACTTTCAGTAGAATCAAGCTGGTAGTTCAAAGGTGATAATCTTATATGCATTTTTAGGTGAAGCTGCAAACATCTATAATATTGATGTAGTTAAAATGCTCAAAGCACCCTGTTAATTTAATCTCCTTAGTGAAAAAATAGAAAAAAAACTTTTTAAAAATGGAGCTTAACATATTATAATCGGTCTTCTTCATGTGCGAGGAACTCATGCTTCTTCCTTAAGTACCCTCATTACTTCTTCTTCTCCAAGAAAAGAAGTTCATGATCCGTGAGCCTTTTTATCTCCACGTGACATTCTTCCTTTTTAGGCTTTCATCCGCTGTAGAAAATTTCCCATTTCTGTCTTAGTCGCCTAGTGTGGTTCATCATCCTCTTGAATTAGCTATGAGTGTTGCTATATCCTTCTAAAAATCAGCCTAAAAATTTTCCTAACCACTCACAATGACATGATTTGTAATCTCATCAATAATCATGAGCAATTTATTATATGTGATCATCGCTTTGTAAAGCTATTGCCCTCCTTGAGTGGATTCCTTCATTTACTTACTTGAGTTAGCTTGGTGATATTCTATCCAGCCGATCACCCTGTCCTTTCTCCCTTGTGTTGTCATTAACGCCCCCTTCCTTGCTCTAGATGAAGACTTCCCTCTCTCGCGACCAACTCCTCTCTCCTCACCACTACTGTTGAATCTTGTAGGAGAGGAACTCCTTATGTCAGCACACTTGAAGCTTGTGGGATCCTTGTCATTAGCAGATTGCCACTATTCGAGTATGTTATTTATTTTCTCTGCAATAAGTTTTACTATATATATCAGATCCTAAATGTATGCCACGACCATTGAGTTCCTATCATAAAAATATGGACATCAGTTTAAAGGTCTGCACGGTTAAAGCTTTTTGAAACCTCTTTTTCCTTTGTGTTGTATATATCAATATCAAAGTTTTGGGTAAAGTCATGTATAGATTGATGTCTTACATTTATGGGTTTAAACTAAAATTCCTTGTGAGATTAGATGATACTATACTATTAAAATAACTTTTGATTTAAATGGAAGATTATCCTATTTCTACTGGTAAAATGAGTTCAAACACAATTTGATGTTTTTGAGAATGCATTTTCCTCTTCAATTTGCTTATTATACATGTGGTGGTGAATTGTTTTATGAATTAGTTTAATTTGATTTAACTTAGTTAAAGCTTAGTGACTAATTTAATTTCTTTTTTTTCAACAATGTCACTACACTTGGAAATTCTCTACATGTAATTCTATTTGAGCACATGCCATGACTGCATGCGTTTGAACATGCCACATCTATACCACTGAACATAGACTAAGTATAAAATAGTGTGATCGATTGATGTAACCAAGACATGCAAATTATCTTCAAGACAGCTTGATGCTTATAGTACTCACTCGACGATAATGATTATAGAATAATTAAGGTAATAATTTTTCACTCTTTTCTCTTTTTCCCACTCATTTAACAAAAAAAAAAAAATTATGGACATTTTTATAAAATTATTAAAAGGACATTTACGTAATGTTCATTCAAAAAATTCTTTTTGAGATTTATTTTATGAATGAATATTTTTTAAAGAATTTTACAAAAATATTCATGAAATACGTGGAAAATTACTCTAAAATGAGCGAGAAAAAATATTTTATTTTGCACAAAAGTGTGTAACATGTCATAATTTTTTTTGAAAAAAATATAAAAAAGTAAAAAAAATTTGAAAAAAATATCTGAATTGTATTTATTATAATAAAAATAGATTTTAAAGGTATAAAAAATGTGGTCTAAAAATGTCGGAAATATTATTTTTAAAAATTTCGGATCATAAATTAAAATTCATTTTTAAAATTTCGGTTTAATAAAACTATATTTTTAATTTAATAGTATTACACCCCAACTGAGGGTAGTGTGATCGTCCAGGGCTTACATCCTATCCTGTAGCTTACTGTCTACACTGACATATAAGAAATCAGAACATATTGATGAAAAAAAAACCTCAACACAAGCTTTATTTAAAGTTTTTCAAAGTTCACAATATATGTTTTTAAACTAAAGAGAAAATCATCATCGAAACAAACTGAACATTTCAAATATCAAGGTTTTACAAACTTTTACAAAACACAACTGTTAGTGCAGAAAAAGAAACAAAAACTAATATGCTGGACTATGACCCAAGGATGCTGCTACGAGGTATGATACCACCACCCGCCCTTCAGCTGCACCATGCCGATAGGTTACAATCACTGCTCATGTTCTGCAAAAGAAAACAAGGAAACAAACAGTGAGTCCACTTGGGACTCAGTGAGCGGTTCTTGCGAACCTCCACATAATCCTCAGTTATTCATGCATAACATATAAGGCAACATAATATATATTCAGGGAGGAAAGTTATTTTCTAGTGTGACTATTGACCCTATGGGTCATTCCGTATGAACCATATATGTGAAAACTTGCCAGCTCGGCCTATCAAGCCTCCGGCATCCGGCCCTTGGGCCTACTTATGGTATAAGAATTTTAGCTACAATCGGCCCTATTATATAAGATAGAATCACACTGGCCGATCGGCCATATCATATCAAGATGTAAACAAGAAATCTCGGGCCATCGACTAGGATGGTCCACTAGTCTTCGGACACCGTCCGGGGTAGGGATAACTAGTCCCACCCAACTGGGGTCTGACACCTAGCAGGCCCGCTGGTGCATCTCAAGACCCAAACACTGGCCGAGCTAAGCATTGGTCATTTTCGACCTCCATGCTTCTCGGCGGATCATCTCAAGCACATCACACAATCAAATGCCCTAGGGTTTCCTTATATACACTTCAGGCTCTTGCTCGTATCTGGCCCTAATTCGGGCTATAGGGTCAACAAATTGATGTTGCCCTTCCAAAATTGTGCACACCAAATAGTTGTGTCATCTCCTAGCTAAGTTCCCATATATGCTAAGAATCTCGCAATGTTCTACATGTTATCTAACGTTATACGCTACCTTGGGTGAGGAATTCTATGTACCGACCTTGGAATTCCACCCATGAACATTTTAGGACAGCTTGTATGATTTAAGGAAAAACAAGAATAACTTACAACAACTACTATATATACCTACTAGATTCATCAATAATCATTTATACACTACATTTAGAATTTATCTCAATAAGAAGCAACTTATATAGTATGGTAAGATAATCATAAATTCACAACACATAAAATACTAAGCATGGTAAAATATTTCATCATTTCAAAAATTAAAGAGGAATGAGCTAAGGATAGTCACTATGCTATCATTCCTATAATTACATGAAATAATAAATTTACTTGCTATAGTTAAGGTTCTTCCTAAGTGTCATTATGTCTCTATTGTTTTAGCATTCTAACCATGAAAAATTTCATCTAAAGCTCTCCCTCTCCCTCCCCTAGGCTTGGCCGAGCCTTGGGCAAGGTGAACCTTGCTCGGCCATGCCTCTTAGGGTAGGAAAGGAAAAGAAAAATTAATCCTCGACCCTAATTCTTTGTCTTCGCTATATCTTAATTTCATATGGACTAGATTGCCCCTTCCCCTACACCTGGCCGAACATTTCTCATGAAGTTTAGGGTTCATTCGACCACACCTATGAGTTCTAGGGAAGACAAGCTCCTTAACACGTGAAATCGACGATTAAGAATGCTCTATTGATGAACTTAAGATCATCTAAGGGCTCTACTTCAGTGAAGGGAATTGGGGAAAATTTTGGCATGACCTTTTCCCTTTTCCCATGATTCGGCTGCCCTAGTATTGGAGCAATCGACGAGGAAAACAAAACAATCCGACAAGGATTGATACAAAACCATGAATACACAACTACAAAACCTCGATTCGTCGGAAACTCGTGAGAAAACACGATCCTATCATCACTAGGGGTTCGGCTACCCGCCTCCCCCATTACTTCAAATCTAACCACTCACCTTGATTGAAGAAGATGAAGGATTGGATGACGACAACTTCGAATCTTTCGGCGACGGCGCAAAATCCCGGATCGACCAAAATCCTCTTTTCCTTGCTTCTTCTCCCCCTCTCCTATGCGCTGCCTTGTGCGACTCCAAGATGAGTCGCACGACAGCATGGATGAGGGGTTTTAATCCCTCATCTAGCCTTCCATATTGGCCCTTGACTCTTACTCAAGACTCGACTAAACCCGAGCTTGACTTGGGTTCCGACTCTACCCACAACACGAGTCGATTTAAACTCGATTAAGGTATAAATGCATAAAAGGAAAGAGTCATTTGCCCAATTAAATTGCATACATCATTAGTCGAGTCATACCTTTTTACTCGAGGTGATCCCGAGACTCGACTCGACTACCCTCGGGTTCGGCGCGCTGCACCAAAATAGATTTTTTTTATATTAGGAAATTTTACCGGGTCTTACAAATAGGAAAAAGATAAAATTTTATGTCATTTTAATATAAATTCATGTCGGTATAGAAATGAATGTGATTGGAGCATAAGGAATATGATTTTAATAAGCATGGTTGAAATTTAATTTACATTTACATATAAAGATAAATATAGACAATATAGTTGACATTTTATTAAAAGGAGAAGTGCAATAGAAGTCCTATAAGTTTTAAGTTTTTTGGACTTTAGTCCTGTAAATTTTATTTTGGAGTTTTCAGCCCTATATGTTTGCTCCGTAACACATATTTGGTCATATCTGTAAAAGTTCGTTAACTCTGTCAGCATGGATATAACGCCGTTTATTTTTCTTGGACGAAGAATTAATGGACCGTCATATATAGGACCAAATCTATGTTACAGAGCAAACATATATGACTGAAAATTTCGAAATAAAACTTATATGACCAAATTTATCAACGTGTATGAATGACATTATGTCTACGTGGACGGAGAGTTAACGGGCCATCACGGATAAAATCAAATCTGTGCTACGTAGCAAATATATAGGACTGAAAATACCGAAATGAAACTTATAGGACTTAAGTCCAAAAAACTTAAAACTTAAAAATTTTTCGTTGCACTTCTATATAATTTCAAATTGACAAATCAAATTAATTTGCTTATTGAAATTTATTAACCAATATAGGTAGTTAATTATTAAATTGATTTACCCAATTAAATTAATTATGTTTTTGCTAAAATTTACAAAAAAATTATTGTAAATAAATTTAAGATATTACATCATTATATCAAATTATAATAAAATTAGATAAACTTGCCTATTATCTTTATAATAATTTTAGTTAGTTACTTATTCAAATTTATAAGTTAACGTAGCATGTTCACATGTAAAAGAATTTACTCCAAAATTTTATTAAATTAGGATTTCGAAAATTTTGAATTTTATATTAAAAATAATTGTGAAATGTCAAAAAAAAAACTTCATTCATAAGAAAATTCAAATTAGAATTTTTGTGATTTTCGAAGAATTTTAGGATAGTTTTTAAAAAATGATTTTGAAAACTTCATACATAATTAAAAACGATTTTGAAAATGCATCACAAAATCTCAAAAAAATACACAAAAATTTCAATTGTAAAAAGACCCCAAGAAGATTTTTTTGTGATTTCATGAGGATTTTAGAATACATTTTCAAAGTAGCTTTTAGTTTAGAAAAAATAAAATATTCATGTTAAATAAAATTATATTTTTACTTTAATAGAAAATGAGAAATTTTATGCAAAAATAATTAATAAGAATAATATAATAATTTATTTTTATTAAATTCAATTTAGAATATAATTTGCCAAGAGTAAACTATTTTAAATTCCTTAAATGAACAGAAAAACTAAACAAATATATTCTAAATGAGCGATATCTCATTTTTTTGTTAAAGAATTTTACAAAAAAGTTCATGAAATTGTAATATCCTAGATATTTTTATTGTTTGTGTTTGCCAGTCTAGCAAGCTAGTTCGAGGTCGAGTCGAGTCGACTCGTGGTCCGATGCGAGCTTGCGAGCTCGGATAAATTGAATTATGAGTTATAATTGTATAGCTAATTTATTTGATTATGTTACATGTGGATGTGGATGTGTTTATTTTGTTTGTATTTTATCTTAGGGTTAGTTTGGGTTAGCAGGTTGCGGATCTGGGTTGAGAAGAGTGCGGGTTCAAGTATGGTTAAGTGAAAGTGGAAGAGGATTATAAAAATCCCCCCCCCCTAGGGTTGGCGGCTCCCTGTTGGAGCCGCACCAGCCAAGAGAGAGAGGAGAGCAGCCGCCGAGCCAAGCCGGCGGCTTGGTAGAGCCGCCGCCCCTTCCTCCTTGTGGAGTGTCACACCCCAAACCCGGTATGATCGGCCAGGATACGCCACGTACCCCGAAGCCTAACCCAACTCAAACACAACAACAATAACCTAAACAGTGGGAGATTTTTTTTGGAAAAGAATAGACATGACATCACAAACCAAATCAAACCAAAACTCAATATGAACACCCTGAACAAGTTATTAAAAAGGAGTTCAAATAAATAAACAAGACTGCCCAAATAAAAATAAAATGCGGAAACCACGACCCGAGTCAACATGACTCAACAACTCAAAGAGACACTAAAATGACTCAGGTATCCTCCTCGATCACGACATGTCAAGAGACCCACTGCCCTGCCGCCACCAACCGCACTACCACACCTCGATACCTCTCTGATCTAGCTCAGGTGCTGCAAAACAACAGTAATGAGGGGGTAAGTCCAACTAGGACTTAGTGAGCAGATCAGTCCTCAATTCACTAAATCAATAATCATGCATAAAAATACAAATAGCCGATATAAATAACGTAACAACAACATTAGAAGAAACCAGCAATAATACATCCACAATTCTATGCATGAAGTCAACATCCGTGAACAAGCATAAAATATCTGTGACAATAAAATAGGAAGAATGCAACACCTCAATCATATGCATGCTCCCCGGACCCGTTGGTCCTACACAGCCACATAGGGTAGGTAGATGGGTGGTCACCGAACTACCACCCAGCTCAGTGCCGTCTCTTTGGGGCATGCCCTCCCCTCACCGGCACTGGCTCTTCCGAGCTAGCCTGTTGGGGCATACGTTCCCCTCACATGCTCGGGTCTCCGGACTGTCTCTTTGGGGCATGATCTCCCCTCACCAATCGGACTTCCAAAATAAGGTCAACGCTGTCTCTTTGGGGCATACCCTCCCCTCACCAGCGAGGCCTCCAGAAAATGCAACAAACACATCACAACACCACACACGCAGGTATATAAGCATAAACAAGATGTGCTATCAACATGTAATAATGGTATGTTAAATGCATACCTCATCCTCCACCTCCTCCTGCCATACATCATATACAGATATATATGTAGAAATAGTGCTCATAAATCATGAATGCTCAGCACAATTAAACAACCATAAAATAGAATTATAACACTGTAAGAAAGGATGCACGTGTATCATGAAAACAGTGCAAAAAGAAACTCTAACTATAAATCAATGAACTGGAATATGATAAAATAACTCATCATAGAAACCACTGATCTAGGATAAAATTCACCTCATTAAATACTATATTTATGAATCATCTCAGATCGAATCATAAAAATATATAAAATATGATTTTTCAGCTTGGCACACAAAATGAGGCAACACCAGGATACTATTTTCAAAATCCAAAGGTTTGATGGCAAAACAGACCTCACCAATGAATCCGGAACGTCGATTAGGTGAAAAATTATATATAACATGAATATTTTTGCTAACTTTAAAGTCTCCAAATAATTATTTAGAATAATGGAAATAATGTCTTAATTTATTTAATAAACACTGTTATGAATTAATATAATGGTGTGACAATCACTAAATCGGTATTGAAATCTCAGCCCTTCATCTAAATAGGATCACATCACAGTCTTCCATCTAATTTGATGCAATCACAGTCCTCTATTTAACATGATGCAATCTCAACCTTACATCTAATCAGATGCAATCACAACCCTCCATCTAACCAGATGCAAGCACAGCTCTCCATCTACATGATGCAATTATAGTCTTACATCTAACCAAATGCAATCACAACCCTCCATCTAACCAGATGCAATCGCAGCTCTCCATCTAACCTGATGCAATCTCGGCCTTCCATCTAACATGATGCAATCTCAGCCTTCCATCTAACCATAATGAAATCTCAGCCTTACATCTAACATGATGCATCCACAACCTTACATTTATCCTGATGCAATCACAGCCTTCCATTTAACCAGATGCAATCACAGCTCTCCATCTACATGATGTAATCACAGCCTTACATCTATCCAATTGCAATCACAGCCCTTCATCTACATATTACAATCACAGCCTTACATCTAACCAGATGCAATCCCAACTCTCCATCTACACAAGATCAAATCACTGCCCTTCATCTCAACCACTTCAATCCAGCCCTTCATCTCACCCAAATTAATCTCAGCCCTCCATTCATCTCCTCACCTAGGTCTCTTCATCTTCATCCTCCCCTCACCCATCGCCGCTGCCGCCCCTTCCCCAGCCACCGCCGTCGTTCAACGATGGGGTCCGACCGGACGGGGACATCGTCGGGTCTCCTGCCGTCCGACGGTGGCTCGCCGCCGCATGGCGCTCGGCGGTGACCCCAAAGGAGAGGAATAGGTCGGCTGCTCCAAGGGGCGGGCAACCGCCTAGCCAAACCGCAAGCTGCGCCCGGCGGCACCCACCTGGGCAGGCGACAACCCAGCTGGTAGCGTCGTCGCCGGCCTGACCCACCGCCACCTGGCAGCGGTAACTCCTAGCGGCGGCCGTGTCGACGACAGCTGCTCAAGGTTTTATATATATATATATATATATATATATATATATATATATATTTAAATCAATAAGAGGAAGGACAATGATTTTTACTTCCGATCCGATACAAGAAAATGCATCAAAAATCAACAAAAAACCCCGAAACATAAGAACAACCATATGAATCAATAATTGGAGAAAAGAAGGCCTAAATCCACTCACGGACGGAGAGAAAATGGAAGGAAAAGACGCGTAGGATCTTCCCCCGATCGACACCGACGAACTCACGAAAATCCGGCTCCGGCGGTGCCCTCTCTCTCTTCTATCCTTAGCATCGGATGGCGTGCGGCACAAAACCCCTGGCTGCACACCCCAGAGTCTAATTTATAGACACCGGTTGGGTCCAAATGATCAAAATACCTCTACCTAAGCTATCTGACTTAAACAACCATAACTCACCCGATCTAACTTCGATTCGAGATCCGATTGCACCACCAAATTCGACTTGAGACCCTCTATCACCCTAGCATTCTAAATCACAAAGATAAGACAAATAAAATTTCTCTTAATTTTTCTACATTAAATGCTAATTAGGGTCTAATCCCGAAGCTTCCCACCAATATGCGCTAATTAGGGCCGACGATCCCCCACTCAAGAAAAAAATAATATTATTATGATTTTTAGATATTACATGGAGCCGAGCCGCCGCCGCCACCTTTGAGGCCGGATACGGAGGCCGCCGATTGGGAATTTCCCCAATTTACTCTTACTAATCAGGTGAGTGGTTTTACCCTCCTTTCTGGGTTTCTTCGGATTCTTGAAGCCGATCTTGAAGGCTTGGATGTTCTTGAAGGTTTTCCGTTGATCTCTCAAGTTTTCACCGTTCTTTTGATTGCCATGTTTGAGGTGGCCCTAAACCTTTCCCTATGGGGTTCGGAAGCCCTAGGATGACCCTAGGGGTGCTCGGCCAAGGGTGGAGCAAGGGTGCCCTCAATGTGTTTGATGAAATGCCCAAGTGAGAGATCTTGGTTATCGTGAAGTTTATGCCTCGAATTGCTTATTAAAATGAGTTCTTATATGTTCAAGCATGCTTTGTATTTAATATGTGATTTTTGGAAAAAAACATATCTTTTGAAAAATTTGGATCTTGATGTTGATGCCATGAAGGTTCTTGCAAGTGCTTCCTGTAGAATTCTGTGAGAAGATGGCCCTCAGAATGGCTTAACTGGTTGGGTTCTTGATCATAATGTGTGTTCTTGTTTATGATATTGTTGGTGCTTGTTATCTTGTTAATAAGCATGAATTTGAGGAATTTATCTCAAGATTAGTGTTTTGTATTAATGATGATTAACGACCTAATTTCTATTAATTTCGGATTGATTTTCATGCTATGTTGAAAAGACTTAATGTTGCTGGAATTTCATACTGAGATGATGAATCTGTGTTATTTTTATAATATTTGTTGTGATGTATGTATTTCTCTTAACATAGTCGTGTAACATATCGTTTGACAAGAAAACATAGTTTGGAAATATATGACACACTATGGACACCAGATTCGGGCATAACAGTAAGCTAAAAAAACCCTAAAACAAAGTCTTAATCTTGGTGATCTATATTTTAATTGCACAATTAAAATTAGGCAAATGATCAGCAGAATATGTTATGAACCAACAAGTAAAGTTTATGCACGAAATAAAATCACACGAGATTATGACATTACGGGTCTAGGAGTTGGGGTTGGGTATTGGAGTGTTGAGACGCTTTCCAATAGGGACACCCCTAATACATTGTAGGAGAGACTTGACTTAGGTCATGTTGCGCCATATCTTTATGAATGACGAAGAGGCTCATTGAGGAGCCAGATCGCGGGCTAGGCCTGGGAGGTTGGATGGCTAATTCCCAACCTATGGAACAAGTTCAGAGGGCTTTCCCAGTTATTCCGGTTTGGCCTCGTGGAATAAGTTCAGAGGGCCTACCCGATTATTCCCCAGGTGCGTTTAAGGGGTAAGTTCGGATGGACGAATCCCGATAATCATACGTTATTTATTGGAACAAGTTCGGATGAGCAAATCTCGATTGTTCTGATTTGGCATCGTGGGATAAGTTCGGAGGGCTTACTCGATTATCCCCGAGGTGGTTTTAAGGAATAAGTTCGGAGGGCCTACCCGATTACTCCTGTGATATCTTAAAGGGGCAAGTTCGGATGGGCGAATTTCGATTGTCCCTTTGCGTCTCGTAGAGCAAGTTAGGAGGGCCTTCCCGATTGCTTCTGAGTTTCTTTATACTAGGATAAGTTCAGTGGTTCTTCCTGATTATCCTAGTATGTGTTGTTGCCTTAGGGCATGTTAGCCTTAGGCCTGTTGATCTTCACCCTTTGGTTGTTGGATGCCTTCGGGCAGATGGTGGCCAGATGGCCTGTTAGTTGGTCACTCGTCACTCTCTTGTGACTTTTTTTGCTACTTAAATAAGGAGTTTTGCTTTATGCATTATATATGTGTTTGGTTTTTCGTGGGGGTTGGTAGAACCTCTCATTGAGTTCTTTTGAACTCACCAATTGTCGTTGTTTTGTTTTGTTTTGCAAGGCTTGACCGGTGAGGTCGGCTAGAGCACTTGGCGCGGTTGGAGGGCAGAGGAGCTACATTGATCTCATAGTAGTCCTAGTTAGGGGCCATAGTCGAGTTTTGGTAGTTAGTCATGCACTTATATTTCAGTATTTTGGAGTTGTAGTCCCTTGAGGGACATTCATGCTTCATTCAGATTTTATTTGTTAAAAGAACTGTTACTCTTTGGTTCGTTTATTTTCGCACTTGAACTTTTTATTAAAAACTTTGATGTTTTTTAAAATCTGTTTTAGTTCTTTTCTTTTGATAAAAGTTGTTATTCTTCTGTTATGTTTATGAGTTGACATGTGCATGATTTAGACTGCGGGTTATAGACACGTATACCCTGGCCAGTCACGTGACCCTGAGTTGGGGCGTGACAATGTGGTATCAGAGCATGTGGTTCGATCTGACTACGACCTAGAGTTGCCACCGTATAGGGCATTGCTAGCGTGTCAGTATATGGTAGGGGTTTGTTATGAGATCAATGGGCTAAATTTGCACCTCAGCACGACTCGTGGTTAAGTTTGCAAAATGTTAGGGTGAATTCAATTGCTTGATTATAATATCTTTCTTTTCTGGTGATTCCAGATTGATGGAGGCCTTTGATGCCGCTAGGAGCGGTAGTGACAGCAACTCTACTGAGCGCTGAGGCCGAGGCCAGGGCCGGGGTCGTGGGAGACCACCTTGGGTCCGAGAGGAACTAGGACAGTCCTAGGGTAGCACAGCTTGAGGCCGTGAATGGCCTTGTGCTAGAGAGTGCACCATTTTTGGGGACTACCTTTGTGTGGGAGTCTGGGTTAGAGATCCTTACAATATTTGCTTAGTATCATGAACGATTAATTTGGTCTCGTCATATAGTGTAAATATTTATGGCGATCCTAGGGATCCTAGGGGGGGCGGTTGATAGAGTTCTGCAGAAAGGATCTACAGGGGTTGGCTGATGGTAAATTTCTCATATAGCTAAAATTTTGGATTGATTGGAGGATCTTTCCCTTAGATTTCAGGAAATATAAATTATGGGTGTAGAGCAACCTTATGCTTAAGGGCCATGATTATGTGCGACCAGAGTTGAGCAGGACCCAGAGCGGTTTCGCTGGTTTCGTCTGAGGCATGTTTTGGGTGCGAACATGCTGGACATTGAAAAAAAAGATTGTCATAGCAAGGGCAGTCAGCAGCCTGATCAGACCAGAGGAAAGGCACCGATGTTAGTGGGTTGCGTAGCTCAGAGGGGTCAGAGGCCAGCGAGCTGGTGGTTCAGAAAGGCCCGCTGCATGGTTGTTTGCTATGAAACAAGAGGGCGCTTAGGCGTCTAGGGCAGTAGAGTCAAGTAACCTTGTTGAAGGTTTTGCCATTGCATATTTCTTGTTTGATCTCGGTGCTATGCACTCTTTTGTGTCTGCCTTGTTTGCTGCAAAGTTGTTAGGGAAACATTCTGTGTTTGATTTGCCTCTTGTGTCTACGCCTACGGGCATTTCTGTGATGGCAGAGACAGTCTTTCGGGGCTGCGAGGTTATCATTTGTGAGCATGTGCTAATGGCCAAATTGACACTCCTGCCAATGTTAGAGCTCGATGTAATTTTGGGCATGGACTGGTTGGTAGACCATTTTCGCCTCAGTGGATTGCAGGGCTAAGACTGTGACCTTCAATGAGCCCGAATTGCTCCAGTTTACCTTCTAGGGTGAGGGAAGGGGAGATTCGTTGGTATCGATTTCATCTCTCGAGGTTCGAAAGCTACTTCTGGGCGATTGCCAGTCCCTCTTGGCCTTTGTGTTTTTGGCAGAGGAAGGCAGAGGTGCGACTAGGGACATCGGGGTGATGCCCGTGGTGTGCGGGTTCTCTGATGTGTTTCTGGAGGAGTTGCCAGGGTTGCTCCAGAGAGGGAGATTGACTTCTGTATTGACTTGCAGCCTGGGGTGAAGCCGATCTCCATTATGCTATATCGGATGGCACCAGCTAAATTGAGGGAGTTGAAGTCCTAGTTGCAGGAGTTGCTAGAGTTGGGCTTCATTCGCCCAAGTGTTTCGCCTTGAGGTGCTCCAGTGCTCTTTGTGAAAAAGAAAGATGGGTCTATGCGGGTGTGCGTTGATTACCGATAGCTTAACAAGGTAATGGTGAAGAATCGGTACCCGCTACTTGGGATTGATGATTTATTTGATCAGCTTTAGGGAGCTCAGTGGTTTTCTAAGATTGACCTGCGGTCAGGGTACCATCAGTTGAGGTTCCGGGACAGTGACATCCCCAAGACTGCTTTCAGGTCGAGGTATGAGCACTTTGAGTTCCTAGTGATGTCCTTCGGGGTGACTAATGCATCTGCAGCATTTGTGGACCTGATGAACCGAGTGTTCAGGGAATACTTGGATAAGTTTGTGATAGTGTTCATTGATGATATCTTCATATATTCCAGGCGCTGGGAGGAGCATGCTGAGCACTTGCAGATGGTTCTAGAGACTCTTCGGGAGCATCACTTGTATGCTAAATTCTCCAAGTGCAAGTTTTGACTAGAGAGTGTGGGGTTCCTCGGCCATGCGGTGTCCAGGGAAGGGGTAAATGTGGACCCCGCGAAGATAGAAGCGATCCATAATTGGAAGAGGCCAACTAATGTCATTGAGATCGGCAGTTTCCTGGGGTTGGTAGGCTATTACAAAAAATTTGTGGAGAATTTCCCCAGGATTGCAGCGCCGTTGACCCGCCTGACTCAAAAAAAGGTCAAGTTCGAATGGGACAGTAAGTGCGGGGAGAGCTTTCTAAAGCTCAAGGACTGTTTGACGTCGGCACCAGTTCTAGCAGTACCCTTGGGCTTGGGAGGATTTGTTGTTTACTGTGATGCCTCCCGGGTCGACTTGGGTTATGTGTTGATTCAGAATGGCAGGGTGATAGCTTATGCCTCCAAGCAGTTGAAGGTTCACGAGAAGAATTACCCAACCCATGATCCTGAACTGGTAGCAGTGGTGTTTGCATTGAAGCTATTGCGTCACTACCTTTATGGCGAGGCTTGTGAGATATACACTGATTATAAGAGCCTCCAGTATTTGCTCACCCAAAAGGAGTTAAACTTGAGACAGAGAAGGTGGCTTGAGCTTTTGAAAGACTATGACTGCACGATCATGTACCATCCGGGAAAGGCTAATGTGGTGGATGATGCTTTGAGCAGGAAGTCTATGGGCAGTCTGGCACATTTGGCAGTCAAGAGGAGGTCGTTGGCCCAGGATTTAGCCATATGTTTGGATGGCAGGGCAGTCTTGTCAGTTTCAGCTTCCGATGCGCTTGTGGCTCACCTGAGAGTGCAGTCCACGTTGATTGATATGTTGCGAGCAGCACAGGAGGAGGATGCTTTTTGTGCTCTCACTAAGGATCTGGCAAGGAGAGGCGATGTCGATAATGGTTTTGGTGTTGACTCGGAGGGCGTTCTGAGGTTTAAGAACCGAATAGTGGTGCCAGATATGGCCGAAGTTCGTAGGCAGGTGTTAGAGATGGCTCATCGGTCCACATACACTATTCACCCGGGAGCCACGAAGATGTATCGTGACCTAAGGCAAAATTATTGGTGGAAAGGCATGAAAAGAGAAGTGGCTGAGTTCGTATCTAAGTGCTTGGTGTGTCAGCAGGTTAAGGCTGAGCATTTGAAGCCGACATGGTTGCTCCAGAATCTAGAAGTACTAGAGTGGAAATGAGAGAAAATAACCATGGATTTTGTGATGGGGTTGCCGAAGTATGGGAAGGGCAACGATTCTGTTTGGGTGGTGGTGGATCGCCTAACCAAGACGTCATATTTTATACCAGTAAGGATGACCTTTTCAGCCGAGCAGTATGCGAGGTTATTCTTGGATCGAATCGTCGCTTACCATGGTGTTCCTGTTATGATCATTTCAGATCGGGGTACTCTGTTCACAACTCAATTTTGGCAGTTTTTCCAGGAGGCATTGGGCACTCAGGTTCGGTTCAGTACCGCATTTCACCATCAGACAGACGGTCAGTCTAAGCGGACTATTCAGATGCTGGAGGATATGCTGAGAACACTTACCTAGATTTGGAGGGCAGTTGGGAGAGACACTTACCTCTGATTGAGTTTGCCTATAATAACAGCTATCACAGTAGCATCGGGATGGCCCCATTGAGACATTGTATGGGCGGAGATGCAGGTCGCCTGTAGGATGGTTTGAGGCAGAAGATTCCCTTATGTTGGGACCTAACCTGGTGGAGGAGGCAGTAGAAAGGGTGAAGCTAATTAGAGAGAGGTTGTTAGCAGCTCAGAGTCGCCAGAAAATGTATGCTGATGGAAAGGCTAGGGAGGTAGAGTTTGCTGAGGGGGACATGGTGTTCCTCAAGGTATCCCCTATAAAAGGGGTGGTGAGATTTGGTGAGAAAGGAAAGCTAAGCCCTAGGTTCATTGGGCCGTTTCCTATTCTCAAGCGCAGGGGAGCTATGGCCTATGAGTTGGCCTTACCTCCTAGTATGGATTGAGTACATCCAGTGTTCCATGTGTCTATGCTGAAGAAGTACATCCGGGATGAGTCCTATGTGATTGAGCCTACCGCAGTGGAGGTGGATTCGACAGTCTCCTATGAGGAGCTGCCTATTGAGGTGCTAGACCGCTAGATCAAAAAATTGAGGTCCAAGGAGATTCCCTTGGTTAAGGTCAGGTGGGAGCATCATTCCGGGCAGGAGGCCACTTGGGAGGTGGAGCAGGATATGAGGGAGCGATATCCTTCATTGTTTGATGATCTGGTGAGTCCTTAATCTTCTTTTTCGAAATTCGAGGACGAATTTTCTTTAAGGAGGGAGGATTGTAATATCCTAGATATTTTAGTTTATTTTTCCTTTTACTGTTTGTGTTTGCCAGCCTAGTGGGCTAGTTCGAGGTCGAGCCGAGTCGACTCGTGGTCTGGTGCGAGCTTGCGAGCTCGGGTAAGTTGAATTATGAGTTATAATTGTATAGCTAATTTATTTGATTATGTTACATGTGGATGTGTATGTGTTTATTGCTTGTATTTTATCTTGAGGTTAGTTTGGGTTAGCGGATTGTGGATCCGGGTTGAGAAGAGTGCTTGTATTTTCCTTTTAGTTTGGGCTGGAGCATTTGGTGCGGCTGGAGGACAGAGGAGCTACATTGATTCATAGCAATCCTAGTTAGGGGTCGTAGTCGAGTTTTGTTAGTTAGTCATGCACTTATGTTTCAGTATTTTGGAGTTGTAGTCCCTTGAGGGACATTCATGCTTCGTTCAGATTTTATTTGTTAAAAGTACTGTTACTCTTTCATTCATTTATTTCCGCACTTGAACTATTTATTAAAAACTTTGATATTTTTTTATAATCTGTTTTAGTTCTTTTCTATTGATAAAAGTTGTTATTCTTCTGTTATCTTTATGAGTTGGCATGTGCATGGGTTAGGCTGCGGGGTATAGACACGTATATCTCGACCGGTCACGCGACCCTGAGTTGGGGCGTGACAAAAATAAGCGGGAAATAGCTCTAAAATGATTGGGAAAAAATATTTCATTTCGCACAAAAGTTGATAACACATGACAAACTTTGTTTGAAAAAAATAAAAAAAATAGTAAAAACGTTCCAAAAAATATGAAATATTTTTATTATAATGAATATAGATTTTAGAGGTTTTAAAATAAAATTGGTCCGAAAATCTCAAAAAAATCCTAAAATATTTTTTTAAATCCCCAAAATTTTAAAAAATTGAATTTTTTTATGAATGCTTTTTAAATATTTTTTTGGTTATTTTCGTATATTTTTTTCAAAATCATTTTTAATTTACGATTCAAAAATTTCAAAATCCTAATATTTTAAAGATTTTGATGCCAATTTTTTTTATACGACAACATTGTATATTAACTTATAAATATCAATAACCAAGATATTTATAAGCAACTTCTGATTTTATTACAAAGATAAATATGTAAATTTATTTCTAAATATCAATAAGTAAGATTTTTTAATCATCATGAACATTTATCTAATGTTAATTCACAAAATTCTTAAATGAATTTTTGTATGAATGAACTTTTTTGTGATTTTTTGGGATTTTTGTATGAATGAACTTTTTTTTTGTTGATTTTTTGAGATTTTAGAATATGTTTTCAATATCGTTTTTAATTGAGGATCCGAAATTTTTAAAATTCTAATATTCTCTAGATTTTTGGGTCAAATTTTTTTTAACTTAGGATCCGAAAATTTTAAAACTCTAATAAAAATTACAAAGTCTATGGGTAAAAAGAAATATTATTTCCCGCTTATTTCATGGTAGTCCATTGGCTCACTTGATAATAAAAACGAAACTTATTATATATGATGAAACTCCAATGCTGAAGAAGCATTATTTTGAAGCTGTTGATGGATATAATATTCATTTTCGAACCTTGAGGGATATAATCAAGCTTTGAGCAACCTTTTGAAGGAAAATAAATATTTTTAGGAGGGGTGAATTCAAAGAGATTCTATCTATTGTACCCAAAGGGTCAAGACAAGATATTGTGCATGCTACCATTAATTCATCTTATTTGTGAAGATACTGTATGAGGTTGCACTCAGGGAATTCACTGTATCAAACATTGGAAATGAGACCCTAATGATGCTAATGATGGGGATGTCAACATAAAGATTTCTGATGATTTGCTCATAGAAGAAATTGGTGATCCACTTGCTGCAATTGTGAATGTCATTTATCTATTATTTTTGAACAACATGGGTGATCTCAATTACTTGCACCACAGAACTATGTTAGTACCTACCAATAGAATAGTTCAAAAGGTGAATAATTTTATGTTGTCTTTGGTTCCTGGTGAAAGGAAGATTTATCTCAACTTTGACAACCCCTGTTCATCGGATGGTGGATGTGATTCAATTAATGACATTCATACGAATTGAAGCTCAAAGTCGGTGTTCCTGTCATGCTGCTTTTGAGAAACATAGATCAATCTTCATGTCTATGTAATAAGACTCGACTTGAGATAATTCGAATATGTCAATATGTGTTGAAAGGAAAAATAATATCAAGAACCAATATAGGGGATAAGATTTTTATTCCAAGATTGATATTGACGCCATCAAATATAAAAGTTCCTCTTAAATTTCAATGGAGACAGTTTTTGATATATGTTTGTTTTGCTATGACCATAAATAAGAGCCTAGGTTAAAACCTTAAACACGTTGGAGTATATCTAGAAACATGTGTCCTCTCATAGTCAACTATATGTTGGTATTTCTAGAGTAACCAGCAGTCGTGGTTTGAAATTTCTTATACATGACAACGATGACAATGAAAAAAATAGCACTACAAATATTGTTAAAAGGAAGTCTTTCATCATGTATAATAAACAAGTTATTTAAATTTGTTTGAGAGGTTAGTTTACAATAGGGCTAACACGACACGACACGACACGACACAGAGTTACGCGGGTTCGGGTTTGGCTAAACGTGTGTTTTGATTAAACGGGTTCAACCCGGATTAACATGCACTACCAAAAATCATGCATTTTGCGACGGTCGTTTTGCGACGGCTGTTGTTGCGGTCGCAGATGCGACCGTTCTGTGATCGCGTACAACGGGGGGTCGCGGAGAAGCCACCTTTGCGATGGCACCGCGACCGCCTTGAGTACCGTCGCAAGTTTAATGACACGGCGACGACTATGCAACCGCTTTGCAGATGCCTTTTTGTGATCGCTAGTTGCGGTCGCAAACCCGTAAGGGGACCAGATGACTTAGCCCACGCCGAACCTTTCTTTTCTTCCCTGCTCACTCGCCCTCTCCCGCGCCGAACCCTTTCTTTTATTCCCCGCTCACTCGCCTTCTCTCACTCGCCCTCCTTCCGTCACCCGCTTGCCTGCCCGTCGCCCGCCTGCGCCGCCCCTCGCAACATCTCTCTCTCTCTCTCTCTCTCTCTCTCGGGCTGCCTAAACCCTAGCCGTTGCCGGCTAGGATTTCGCCCGAAGATGGAAACGTGGATGGATGATCGGTCCTCCCTTCCAAAGCAGACCTCTCAACGAGACCTACGAACAAAAACAAGCTACAGTCAGGTTCTCTTGTTGTCATTAGAACCATTTGATGCATGATTGATGAGTTGATCCATTCAGCTTCTCAAAATTAGGGCTTTCTAATGGTCAATCATCATATCTTCTCCTCAGTCCATTCAGCTTCCATCACCAACTTTCGCTGCCTCTTCTGCCTCCTCCATCTCCAAGCACACGCTCAGAGCCCCTGCTTCTCCTCCCTCCCGCTCGCCCTTTCTTTCCACTGCACGGGTGAGTTCCTCTTCCGACTAATCTTTATCTCACAAATCATGCATCAAAAAGTTGATCATTTTCACTCGATGATGCAGAAATCTGCTTTCCATGGCTTGGTATTGCCGGCGGAGATCAATGGGAGAGGAAGAAATGGGACTGTCGGAGGAAGGCGAGGGATTGAGATCAGCGCGTGAACTGTGAGTATTAATAATTGCGGGGCTTGAGATCAGGGCTTGAGATCAACGGGTAATCGAAGAACATAGAAGTCGAAGTCGACAAACCCTTGGGCAGAAACCAGGCAGTGGTGTCGTAATCACTGTGAGTATTAATAATTGCCTTGTTGATTTTATTTCCGAATTTACCTTTGATTGGGGAATGCTAAATTTTCATCAATTGTGCTCCCAGAATATGATGGTGCAGAGTTGTATGAGAATGGGTACTTAATTGATGTGGTGTGCCTGTCTTGATATCATCTTTGTGTTCCTAATTGCTATGATAGTTTATAAAAGTTTTCTTCTTCTTATTAAGTTTTCTTTTTCCTAACACTAATAACTGTACATGGCTGCTTGCAGAGATCCACCAGATGCCTAAAATCTATTTCTATCATGTGTTTTTGTTGCAAATATTGGAGCAAGTGGCGTTGAAGGAATAAAAATATTTATCAGTTTACACGAATTACATATTTAATTATCAGAAAGAACATTCATCGAAATCTTTATGTTGCTTTGAACAAAACATAGATTATGATAAGGTTTTCCTGAATTGGGAAGTGGATTTGATTTTGGTACTCAATTAGACTTTTACTGTAGCCTTAGGAAGACTGGGACTAAATATCATTTAGAAACTAGCACCACCTTTTAGGTTTATAACTTCTAAGTAGCAAAATCTTGAAGATTTTGTTGAGAAATAAAAATCTCCAACCTTTTAGTCTTCCGGAAAGACGTGGAAGATAAAAAATTGTTGGTTTCATAGTCATATTTCTCAAAACATAGCATTGAAATGAATATCATCAAATTGTTACTTTAACAAGCAAGATTAATGTATAGTTATAAAAGTATCAAACAGAGCATGGATGATGTGTATGTACTAATTAACAAGCAACTTTTTAGTTGTCTCAATGTTTCATTCATAAGATATATAATTAATGTACAATTGTTAACCTTATGCTCACAAGGCAAGGAATTTATCATCTAAGATGCTATGAGCTAACCATCCATGTATTTGACTTCCTATCTTCCTTTTGGTAAGATATTTAGGGAGAGGAATAATTAAGTAGAAATTAAATAATATTTTGATATCCATATATTTTAATTTATTGTCTTTTGTTTCATATGTATTTTTAATTAAATATTGGAGCAGGAATTTATATATATATATATATATATTTTAAAAAATATATACTTCTGCGACGACTCTGCGACCGAATTGCCGTCGCAGATGCTTGATCTGTGATCGCATATGCGGTCGCAGTGCCGTCGCGGATGTAAACTTGCGACCACATATAGGCGTCGCATATGTCTTGCAACCACATTCTGCGACCGCCACTTTCCGTCGCAGAATATTTTTACTTGCGATCGCTGCTGTTGCGGTAGCAAACTTTCTACGACGAGCTCTTTTGCTACCAAATTTTGCGATCGCCTTTGCTGTCGCAAAAGGTCATTAGCGATGGTTTTGCGACGATAGTGTCTGTCGCAGATGACCAATTTTTTAGTAGTAACGATTAAATAATCGTGTTAATCCGGGTTGAACCCGTGTAACCCGTATAAACACGATTAAACCCATTTAACTAAACGTGTTTAATCATGTTACTGAACTCATTTAATCAATTTACCCGTTTATAAGGATATATATATAATAATAAGTAAAAAGTTTCAGATGTTGGGTATGTCTTGTTATTAATAGTCTTTCTACTATTTTTAATTTTTAATTTCAGAAGCTTTCATTTTGTTCACTATTGAAATTATGTTTATTGTGTTGTATCTTGTAGGTGTACACATGTACATGTTTAGACACATTTACTTAAACGAGTTAAGTGTGTCGTGCCAATCCGGGGATAAAAGGGTCGGATTCGGGTTTAGCCTTTCACAACATAAGACACGTTTAGACCCGACACGACACGAATTGCCACCCCTAGTTTACAAGAAAGTTTTCGATAGTGTATATTTTATCTTTAGTTATATTTTAATTTAAAATAAAATATTAATTTTTCTTTTGTAAATAATTTAATATTTAATATGTTGATATATAATTCAATATTATTGTTACAAAAATCATCTAAACTATTTTTCTTTTATTTATTTTTAAAATTTTAAATTTTACACCCAAAATATATTTTTCATAACTTATTATATTTCTAAATCTCTACGTATGCAATAAATATCTAATTCAATATTATTTTAATATATATAATTTTTATTTAAAAAAGTAGATATAATTGTTTTTACTCTATAATTAAATTTATAAATGCATATAATTAATTAATTTATCTTTATTCAAATAATTTTTATAGTATAATTACGTCGTGCTAATTATGTTAGTTAATACAATATAACGTACTATATAAAGGGGGCCTAAGTGTACAAGTACATAATTCATGTTTCTATACTTGGAATCCAAATTATTATGTCATGGTATGTACTTTTGAAGGATTTATTAAGAATAATATAGTAATCACCTGATTGGTCGACCGAATTGCAGAACACAGGAATTGCGTTTGGCGGTCGACTGCACAGAGAGAGTAAGGCAACGATCGCTCGAGCAGTCGATCGGTCGGTCGATCGACGATCGACCGAACGGCGGTAACGGCTAGTTTTCTACCCGTTGAGCTACCGTTTCTTTGAGAGGTTATAAATATCCTTGATCTAACTTCTTTAACCTCTCTTACAGATTTAATTGAGTATTCTAGAAGTGATTTGAGCCTTCAAAAAGAATTAATTGCAGTGCTATGTTCTTCCGTGAACATTTTCTCAAGCGCTCAATTTTCTTCCTCAACTCGGGTTTTGATTCGAGCTCTACTTCTTGACGAGTTAAAGGCGTCGAAGGCTTGGAAAATAGCTGTGGTTCCTCTCTCATTTCTTAAGCTCTTTTGCCTTGTATTCGAAGTTTTATTTGAACTTGTTTTTCTTTGGTTTTGTGCGTGTGAAGACCTAGGATTGTTAGGTCTTGAAATTGGGTGGTAGCCTTGGTGTTTGAGGTTTAAATCCACAGGTGTAATTAAACGTAGTTTGCTAGGATTAAGTGAGTTGTCCCTTTGGGTTGAGGTGGAAGAGTGCTCTCGGTAAGAAGGTAGAGACTTCTGGGTGTGGAAGTGCCTTAGGTTGAGAGTGCGACTCTTCGAGTCAAAGTCCTCATTGTAAGGGAAACAAAAATTAATCTAGTAAACCTAGTTTGGAAATCCTAAGCGGGGTGCTTAGGTGGTGGAGTAGACATTGGGGCCGAACCACTATAAATTTGTGTGTTAGCATTGTAATCTTTTATTTGTGCTTAATTGGTTTATCTTGCTTCCACATTTAATCGTAAAATTGCAATTTGCCTAAACAATATAAGAAATGATTGATACCGGAATTAGGCAAATAGATTTAGATAACACACTATTCACCCCCCCTCTAGTGTGTCATTTCGTCCAACAATTGGTATCAGAGCGGGTCGTAGATTATGATTTCACCATCACTTCTATAATTTGTCTCGATCCTAAAATGGCATTAGAGTCGGTAGCGTCCTCGCCTCCTAGGTCCAATGAATCAAACTTTGGTCTTTGGAAGTCTAGGATGTACACTTACCTAAAGACTAGAGGTCTTGATGTTTATAACATGATTAAACTAGAATACATTGAACCTAAGGTTGACATGCATGATTGGAGTGAACACGATAAGAAAATGTTTCAATTTAATGGAGATGCTATGTATAGCATTTTTTGTACCTTACCTAATAGCATCATTGAAAAAGTCATGCATTGCACTTCGGCTTTTGATATTTGGGCAACATTGAATATGTTATATGATTATGCTAAAACCGAAGAGCTTAATACTTTCGTTGAGGGTGGTGATGACAATGGTCATCCCCCTAGTACTAACCTCGGTTTTGATGATCTTAGTGCTTCTAGTCAAAGAAGCAAATCAAAAAGCCGAAAAAGAAAGGTGATATGCTACTTGTGCAAGGAAAAGGGGCACATTAAAAGGAATTGCCCTTCATCAAAGAAGAATGCCAAGAAGCGGACAAGTGCTTCAACATCCACCTCCAAATCACAAGAAGCATCCTCTTGTCATGACGATGAAGTTACATCGAACTTTTGCCTCATGGGTCTTCAGAATGAGGTAAAATCTTCTACTTCTAGTCATGATAGAAATCTTGATAGTGATAATAATGATAGTAGCTCAAATTCTTTAGATATGAATTATGATGAGCTATTAGAAAAATCTAAGAAGATGTATGCCTTGCTTATGAATAAGATCAAAGAAAATAGAAAACTAAAAAAGGAAAATTTAAGGCTTGATTCACAAGTGCATAAATTAGAGAAAGAGAAATTGAATACTAGTTTTGCTAATTCTTGCCATGACAATTTTAAGATTGAAATTGAAGACTTAAAAATTGAGAATATTGATTTGAAAAATTGGAAATGATGATTGAAAAATTGAATTAAAAAATATCTCAAAAGTTGAGATTGAAAATTTTAAAGTAGAAAATACAAGATCAAAAATGAAAATAGTACGATGAAATCTCAATTGCATGCTATTCACAAATCCATGAGTGATTTGAAAAATGAGCTTGTATTCTTAAATAGGAAAATCAATGATTTATCAAATGCATCTTCCTTTAAGAACTCTAGAAATAAAAATGCTTATGTAAAGAATGCTAATGTTCATCATCATTCTCATATCAAGCATTCCTCATTTAAACCTCATGTTCAAAAGGAAAAGTTTCATGGAAATTATTTTTGTTGTGGTATATATGGTCATGTCATTCATGATTGTGCATTTAAAAGAAATTCAAGTGTTGCTAAGACACTTTGGGTTCCTAGACCAACTCACCCTCAAGGACCGAAAGCCATTTGTGTACCGAAAGTTTCTTGTTCTCTTGTAGGGGGAGCTACCACAAGGGGTGGCAATTTTATCCGCATCCGCTAACTAAAAACCGCATCCGCACCGTATCCGATCCATATCCGCAAGTAAAAATGGATATGGATACGGATATGGATTTAGAAAACTTATATCCGCGCGGATATAGTGCGGATACGGATATGGCTGTGGATCCGCACCGTATATGCACTGCCTATCCGCGTCTCTGAATTACTATTTTGTCCATATAAGTTATTAATATATATAAGAGCTCTATGGTAATTTCATGTCAAGATGAATTTTGAAGTATATTATATATTTATTTTGGATCAATGAATTGGTAATTTATTGATTTTTTTAATTAAATATAAAATTTCAATATTTTTTTATTAAATACGGTGCAAATACGGATGCGGTGCGGATATCCGTATTTGAAGCGGTGCAGATATGGATATCCATATTCACATCCGTGGCGGATACGGTGCGGATACGGATGGGCGGATATGGAGTGCGGTGCGGATACGGATAATCCATATCCGCACCGTATCCGCTCCGTTGCCAGCCCTAGCTACCACACATGGTTGAAGGAAAGTGATGTGTTGAAGTTGACCAAGGACTTGAATGATGAATCCTCCCTTGGTTGCAAATTCAAGCTACATTGATGCCTTAGGTAAAGTTGACATCAAAACTATTCCGGTATCATCTTCTAACTTGCATTATTTTACCTTAGTTGAAGATTATGATACTATATTTAATTTGAGTTGTTTTCCCCACTCTTGCTAAAGAGTTCTTTTGAAAATGTTTTTGATTTTTGATTTTGATTTCCCGGTCTCTTCGGAGACCTAAGTAGCCTGTAACGGGCTCATGCAACCTTGCGGTTTTAAATCGTATGCTCATTGTGGCCTTTCGGTTTTCAACCAATATGAAGGGTTGGAGATCATGTTTTCATATTTATTATCTTTGTGATCTCTTAAAATTCATTTTGGTATGACTTGATTCCATTTAAAACGAATTTCAAACTATTTAGCAAAGCGGACTTTGAAAATGATACTTGATTCTTTGCTATTTGGTTTGGGTTGCTTGCTAGTAGCTTTATTTTCATGAAATCTACTAATGAAGTCTACTTGCAAGTTGTGAATGTTAATGGAAGGCTATTTTATCTAAAAGAAAATGGAAAAGGAAATGAAAAATTTCAGGAATGAGGTATGAGTTTAATTTTGTAAAAATCTTAGTATAATATTTGAATACCTATGCTTAAATGATTTCTCTATGCTCATGATTGATTGTGCATGATAAATATTTGAATTTTCATGAGTAGGAAAAATCTTGATAACTTAGCTCATTTCATGATATCATGATATTTATGAAATCGAACTAGGTAGAAATTTTTCTTTAGAGACTTTATTTTAAGTTAAAAATTGGATGAACATGTTTAGGTGTGTTAATGATTAGTTGTCATGTGCTTAAAATTAAAAATTCATGAGAAATTGAGTAAAATGATAACTATTTCACTTTAGGGGACTTAAGCTTGAAAAGTTTGTCCCAAGTCAACAAATCGACTTGAACACTTCATTTTAAGTCAAAACCTCATAAACATGTTTAGGAATAAGTATGACATGTTTCCATGCATTTAGAATAAAAAATTCATATGGATATGGATAAAATAACATAGAGGTGGTTTCATGAAAACATCTTTTGAACCAAGTTGACCCAAGTCAACAAATTGACTTAAAGGTCTCATTTTCCATCCATATTTGAGGAACATGTTTAGATTTACTCATGTTAGGTGTCCATAAGTTTAAATTTGAAAAACTATGAGTAAATGATAAGATTGACACTTGGTAAGTTTCTTAATAACTAGTTTAGTTTTGAATGAAACCATGCTAGGTTGATATCTTCACTCAAGGACATAATTTTTATTTCAAACTTGACATACTCTCTTTACATGATCATTTTATGGTATCATAAAAGTTTGAATGAAAATTGAACATGTTTTGAAAAATTACTGAAAATTGCAAAAATACCATAAAAATTTCAATATTAAAACAGTTTACTCAATGAATTTTAGAAAAATATAAAAAACTGATTTTGAGATGATTCTTGAAGCTGCACTTTCATTGAAAAATCTAGTATTTTTAGTAAAATTTTTGAAAAGTTTCATCAAGAATCTGATTTATAATGGAATTTTGAAGTTGGATTTCAAAAACACAAAGTGTCATCATTCTTGAAAGGGAAAATACCTAAATATAGCATGTACTTTGGACCTTTTCTCAATTGTGGCCCGTAGTTTACTTTGTCTCAATTGTGTACACGTACTAAGACATTTGTTTCAATTATGGCATGCCGTTTAATTTCTGTCGGATGCTCCGTTAAGCTGATGACGTGGCATGCTGACATGTATAAAAAACTATTTTTTATTATGTTATTAATCCAATCGCCACGTGTTATTAATATTGGGTCCCACTTTTTTTAATTAAAAAGTGGGTCCCATCTTTTTAATATTACAGAATGGTCCCACCTCTCTCTCTCTCTCTCTCTCTCTCTCTCTCTCTCACTGCCCCACCATCTTCTTCTTTCACCGTCATCTCCTCCACCACCACGTACCTCCTTTTTCTTCTTCTTCTCTCTCGCCAACCCGCCACAGCCATCTACACCCGGCCACCTCCCTCTCTCCCTCTCTCTCCACCTGCGGAATAGAGACGTCCTCAAGTTCTACGTCGGCCCTCTCTCGGCGACCTTTGATTTGTCCAGCTTTGAGAAGTGCCTGCCCAGTCCCCCTACCCAACCGGTCCTACCGGGTCACCCATCACCGCCTCGGTGGAGCTCCCCTCGTGGGTTGGCGCCATCGCCCCGTGGATGATGATTGCCAAGAGGAGAAGCTGGATTGGGTTCATCGCGGTTTGCGATAATGAGCGGGAGATATGCCGGATGGGGCGCCGCGACATCGTCGTCGCCCTTCGCGACACCTCCACCTGCCTCGAGTGGGTCGAGAACTTTCGCACCGGGCTCGTACCGGTCGATGATGATGGAGATAATTCGCCCAAGGTGGAATGCGAGCTCCGGAGCCTATACAAGACGGTGGCGAGGGACGAGCCAAGCCTGTCTTCAGTGGTGGTGGAGGAGGTGAAAAAACTGACGGAGCAATACGTAGGGGAGGAAATGAGCATCACGTTGGCGGGGCACAACTTGGGGGCAGCGTTAGCGGTGCTGGCGGCGAACGAGGTGGCGGCACACGTGCCACCATCCATGCCGATGGTGGTATTCTCCTTCGGCGGGCCACGAGTGGGGAACTGGGCGTTCACGAACAGGATGGAGGGGCGCGGGGTGAAGGTGCTGCGGGTGGTGAACGCGCACGACCTGGTGACGCGTGTGCCGTCGAAGTTGCTGCCGACGTCCACCAACGGGTACGCGCACGTAGGGTGGGAACTGCGGGTGGACAGCTGGAGGTCGCCCTACCTGCGGCCGGGTGCATGTGGTTGTGGCGGGTTGGTGAGAGAGAAGAAGAAGAAGGAGGTGGTGGTGGTGAAGGAGATTACGGCGAAAGAAGAAGATGGTGGGGCAGAGAGAGAAAGAGAGAGAGGTGGGACCACTCTGTAATATTAAAACGATGGGACCCACTCTTTAATTTAAAAAAAGTGGGACCCAATATTAATAACACGTGGCGATTGGATTAATAACATAATAAAAAATAGTTTTTTGTACATGTCATCATGCCACATCATCAGCTTAATGGAGCGTCCGACAAAAATTAAACGACAGGCCACAATTGAAACAAATGTCTTAGTACGTGTACAGAATTGAGACAAAGTAAACTACAGGTCACAATTGAGAAATAGTCCAAAGTACAGGCTATATTTAGGTATTTCCCCTTCTTGAAATATCAATCTTTTCAATACTTTGGTCTTTCTTCAAAAACTTCAAATAAAACTTTGTGCATGCTATTTTGATTTCATTTCTAATATTGTTCTCTCTATTCTTTGAGTAAAATCATTTCTAAAAATGATTTTGATAATTTGAGTGATATCTTAAAAAAATTAGCTTTTAGTTGAAATCGACGATTGAAAAATGGACTTTGAAAATTCATTTTGAGTTCAAACTTGACACATGCATTTCAAATGACCATTCAACGATATTTGGAAAGTTTGAATTAAAAATGATAACTTTCGAAAAATACCTGAAATTTATGAAAATACCCCTGGACTTTCAAGAATTTTATGAATTTATAGAAAACTGATTTTTGATTGATTCTTGAACCTCTAGATTCCTTGTAAAATCTAGTTTTCCAGTTAAACTTTAAAAAATTTCGTCCAACAATTGGTATAAAAAAATTTCGTCGAAAATATGATTTTGTATGGATTTAAAAGTTTGATTTTTGAAAACTTGAAGTATAGTTCGACCTAAGTCAACAAAATGACTTAGAAATTTCATCTTAAGCCCAAACTTGATTCATATACTTGCGTTCATTCATGTTTGATGTCTAGATGCTTAAGATATAGAAAACATGAGTAGATAGCAAAACTTGATACTTAGCATTGTCATGTTTTCATGCTTAATTCAAATGAAACCGTGCTAAGTTAAAAGTTTGATTAAATGACATTAGTTTTACTTCAAACTTGATATACATGATTTAAATGACCATATCTTGATATTTTGAAAGTTTGAATTAAATCTAAAAATATCATGAAAAAGATATGAGTATATTCAAACTTGAGTGCATACATGATTTAGGTTTGGATTCTATCTATCACTCTTTGCATATCATGTATGATTTTGTTTTATATTAAATATTTGTTTTTCATCCATTTGGTTGAAATTGTCATGTTTAATGAAAAATAACTTTAGAGTCTCAACTTCATGAAAAAAATATTTGTTTTTCATCCCTTCGACTAGATTAATCTTTCTTGCCCTTTTTGATTGATGTCAAAAGGGGGAGAAAATTATAGGTAAAGGGGAAGAAAATTATAGGCAAACGGGAGGAAAATATAGGAAGACCATGCATATAGATAGGGGAAGTTTATTTTCCTAGATATGCATGTTGATAGGGGGAGAAATCCCTTAGTTGATATCCTCTATGCTTTAATGAATATATTTTCTTAAGGATGTTTGTCATCATCAAAAAGGGGGAGATTGTTGGCTTTAGGTTTTGAACCTTGGTCTTAATCTCGGTTTTGATGATAACAAATATGGAACTAATGATTTAATTAAGAAAATCTTTCAGGTTCCATATCGATTAGCGCTCGTTGTACTTGATTGAAAAGATCAGAAGAAATCGCAAAGTCGGAAGGACATTGGTTAACGCGTTCAGGTTCATCGCGGAAATTTCTCGAAGATCGATGTGTCCACCAAAGACGTCTTGGACAAGCCCAAAGATCACATGAAACGCTCTCCAAGTTGATGCTCGTTGAAAGACAAAACCCGGAAATGAAGCGCGGAAGAAGAAGGCTGAAAAAATCAAGTTCAACCTATGTTCGTTCGACCAAATAGTGTTAGAAAAATGGCAGTAGGCTTGTCGGTCGACCGGTTGGTCGACTGAATGTTGCCAAAAAATGACAGTAGCCAATCGGTTGACCTGTCGGTGGACCGAAGATGGTGTAGAAATTGGCTAAGGCTACTTCGGTCGACCGGACGGTCGATTGACAGAGGTGAAAAATTGGCAGTGCGTGCGTTGGTCGACCGAATCGGTCGACCAAATTGCAGATCGCAGTTACGCACCTCTGGCTTCACTGCATCGGTCGACCGGATTACGAAATGCAGGAATTTTGTCTGGCGGTCAACCCGTCGGTCGACCGCACAGAGAGAGTAAGGAAGTGGTCGCTCGAGCAGTCGAGCAGTCGGTCGATCGACGATCGACTGAACGGCGGTAACGGCTAGTTTTCTACTCGTTTTCCGCCCGTTGAGCTACCCTTTCTTTGAGAGGTTATAAATATCCTTGATCTAACTTCTTTAACCTCTCTTACATATTTAATTGGGTATTCTAGAAGTGATTTGAGCCTTCAAAAAGAATTAATTGCAGCACTCTGTTCTTCCGTGAACATTTTCTCAAGTGCCCTCCACCGGTGTAATTAAACGTAGTTTGCTAGGATTAAGTGAGTTGTCCCTTAAGGTTGAGGTAGAAGAGTGCTCTCGGTAAGAAGACGGAGACTTCCGGGTGTGGAAGTGCCTTAGGTCGAGAGTGCGACTCTTCAAATCAAAGTCCTCATTGTAAGGGAAACAAAAATTAATCTAGTAAACATAGTTTGGAAATCCTAAGCGGGGTGCTTAGGTAGTAGAGTAGGCATTGGGGCCGAACCACTATAAATTTGTGTGTTAGCAATGTAATCTTTTATTTGTGCTTAATTGATTTATCTTGCTTCCGCATTTAATCGTAAAATTGCAATTTGCCTAAACAATCTAAGAAACGATTAAAACCGGAATTAGGCAAATAGATTTAGATAACACACTATTCACCCTCCCTCTAGTGTGCCATTTCGTCCAACATAAACCTCCTTCGTCTAACTTATTTCTAAATACCCATTTAGTCCCAATCACGATTTGTCTGCTAGGTCTAGGTACTAAGTCACATACTTCATTCCTAACAAATTGATTAAGTTCTTCTTGCATAGCTATTACCCAAAATTCGTCTTCTATTGCTTCATTAATATTTTTTGGCTCTACTTGAGATTTGAATGCTACATATTGACAAATGTTCTTAAGTTTAGAGCGTGTTACCACTCCCGTTGATGGTTCTCCAATGACTTGATCCATTGGATGATCTTTAATCAACCGGTACCCTTTGGGGAGAGGTGGTAGAGCTTCTTCTTCTTCTTCTTCTTCTTCTTCTTCTTCATCTTGAGGTAGAGTTGAGGATGAGGGTTCTTCATGTTGAGTTTCCTATTGTTTTCTTCTTCAACCTCTTTATCATGAAATGTGAGTTTCTCAAGTTTCTCACCTACATTCACAATCCTAACATTTCTAGAAAAATCATTAGTTTCATCAATTGTAACATGAATAGATTCTTCAACAATCATAGTTCTACGATTATAAACTCTATATGCCTTAGAACTATTTGAGTAACCTAGGAAAATATCTTCATCAGATTTAGGATCAAATTTTCCTAGATGCTCCTTAGTCTTTAAGATAAAACATTTACATCCAAAAACACGAAAATATCCCACACTTGGGATTTTATCATTCCAAAGCTCAAAAGGTGTTTTCTTGATTTTAGGTCTTAATAAAACACGATTAAGCACATAATAATAGGTATTTATGGCTTCGGCCCAGAAGTACTTGGGCAAATTATTTTCACAAAGCATGGTCCTAGCCATCTCTTGTAAGGTTCTATTCTTCCTCTCAACCATCCCATTTTGTTGAAGGGTTCTAGGGGAAGAAAAGGTATGCTCAATACCCAATTCATCACAAAATTCAGAAAACTTTTCATTTTTAAATTCTCCTCCATTATCGCTTCTAATTTTCAAAATTGAAGTTCCCTTCTCATTTGTAACTTTCCTACCAAATTTTTTGAAAAAGTCAAAAGTTCCATTTTTCTTAGCTAAGAAGAAAACCCATGTAAATCTCGAGAAATCATCAACCAAAACATAATAATATAATTTTTGACCTAAACTAGCTACATCACAAGGACCAAAGAGATCCATGTGCACAAGTTCAAGTGTTCTAGATGTACTCACTTGATTAATACTATGAAATGAAGACTTAACTTGTTTACCATGTTAACATGCATCGCAAAGTTTATCTTTTTCAAATTTTATCTTAGGTATTCCTTTACCTAAGTCCTTTTTAGATATTTCTTGGATGAGGCTCATGCTAGCATGTCCTAGCCTTCTATGCCACAACCAAGAATCATTTTCCATGGCAACCAAACATCTAACATGGGGATTAGGCAAAAAATTTAGAACTAATGTGTAAACATTTTCTTGCCTATTTCCAATGAACATAATATCATTAGATGGTGCATTTCTAATGACGCATTTAGATGCTTCAAAAATGATTACATATCCATTGTCACATAATTGAGATATGCTAATCAAATTATGCTTTAACCCATCAACTAGTAAGACATTTTTAATGCATGGATAGGGGAGTATACCTATATTACCAATGCCAACAATATTACCTTTGGCATTATCTCCAAATGTCACATGTCCACCATCCTTGCTTGATAGGGTTGCGAAAAGATTGATATCACTCATCATGTGTTTTGAGCAACCGCTATCCAATATTCATGTGCTTCTACTTGCTTGAGGATGCTTCTCCATCTACAAAAGGAGAAGAGATAATTTTAGGTACCCAAAACTTCTTGGGTCCTTGAGTGTTAGTCATCTTAGGAACCCAAGTGAATCTAGCATGAGGGTTTCCTCTTAGTGCACAATCTCTAGCCATATGGCCAAACAGACCACATGAAAAGCAACTTTCATTAAACTTGCTTGGGCTATGTGTGTGAGCATGGAAGTGTGCATGAGCATGATTGTTTGATGACCTTTTTGCATGTACAACCTTAGGCATGACATTTTGTAGGGTTGTCATTTTCTCATTTAGCATGCAAAGTTCCTTTTTTAAGTTTAGCATGCTATCATTCAAGTGCTCTACTTTATCACTTAAGAACTTATTTTCATTTTCCAACTTTTCATTTTCATTTTCTAAGTTTTTCTTAGCATCATCTAAGGCATGCTTCTCTTCCTTAAGGGTATCTACTTCTTTCCTTAATGCATTGCATGAAAGTAGCAAGTTATCATTTTCAATCTCTAAAAATTTGTTATCCTTTTTAAGCTCTTTAAACTTCTTCCTAATAGCATTAAATTCATCATGCATTTGATCAAATTCATTTTCTAATTCTTCTTGCATGAATGAAAGCTCGCCAAATGTAAATCTTACCTCGTTGTCATTTGCCATGAGGCAAAGATTTACCTTTTCACTCTTGGAGTCTTCTTCACTTGACGAAGACTCGCTTTTATCCCAAGAAGCCATCATCGTCTTCTTCTTCTTCTTCTTGTATTTGTCTTTCTTGTGAGGGTTGGAGGTGAAAGCCATCTTGAGAAGTGGGCAATCCTTCCTTAGATGCCCGATTTTATTACAATTGAAGCATGTGTAGCCTCCTCTTCCCTTCCTCATACCTCCTCTCATGAAACTCATGAATCTTCTTGCCAACATCGTCATCTCTTCAAATTCATCCGTCTCTTCCTCGGATGATGAGGGTTCTTCACCCCGGTGTGATGCTTTTAAGGCAATGGTCTTGCCTTTGGGAGCATCTTCCTCCTTGTATTGCTTCATATGGGTCTCATGTGTCATGAGAGACCCAATGAGCTTGATGATCTTCAAGGTGCTTGTATCCTTTGCTTCCATGATTGCGATGGCCTTAGGCTCCCAAGCTTTTGGAAGGGAACGAAGGAGCTTCCTTACCTTCTCCTCTTCCCTTATATCTCTACCAAGGTTAGCTAATATATTTGTAATATTTTGAAAGCGAGCATACATGGCATCAATAGATTCATGTGATAACATCTTGAACATTTCATAATCATGCATGAGTAGGTTTATCTTAGATTATTTAACTTGTGAAGTCCCTTCATGTGTAGTCTCTAAGACTTTCCAGAGTTCATATGCAGACTTGAAAGTAGAAATTCTATTAAACTCATTAATTGATAGGCCACAATATAGTGCATTGACAGCCTTTGCATTTGTATTAAAGAGTTTAATTTCTTCTTGATCTCACTCATCCATATCCTTAGTTGGTTGCTTATACTCTACTTGAATCATTCTCCATACATCCATGCCCAGTGATTGTAGGAAGACATTCATGCGTATCTTCCAATAGGCATAGTTATTTCCATCGAACAATGGTGGAGTATCAGTAGAGGATCCTTGAACTAGTTGGATTTCACTAGTCATGCTAAATTGTAAGGTAGATAGTTAAATCTAATCCTACAACCTTGTTATGATACCAATTGTTGAGTGAATACCGACACTAGAATGGGGGGTTGAATAGTGTTGGGTGACTTTTAACAATATACTTCAGTTTCTTTTAAGTCAATTCCAGCTTCAAACGGAAGTAAGTGCAACTAAATGATGTTCGTTAACAAGTATGAAACACAATCATAAGCAATCACACAAGGCAATGCAAACTCAATAAATTATAGTGGTTCGGCCAACCGCCTACTCCACTACCTTGGCTTCACACCAAGAATTTCTAACCAAGTTCTTTATAGACCTTATGTTTCCATTTGAAAACAACCAAGGACTCGGTTCTCACCCCTTTGAGAACTCCTCAAAACTATTCACCTAGGCAAAACACAATTCTACAAAGAAAACCCAAAGTGTTTACACTAGCACACCTAGCAAACTAATCAATGAAAACCAAGTTCAAGTAGCAGGTAAAATTACAATGAAAAGAGCTAAAGAGTAAACCACAACAAAGAGCTCTTTTCCAAGCCTTCAATGCCTCCAACTCCACAAGACGTTAAGATCGAATCGAAGCCGGAGTTGAGGGAAGATGAGCGCTTGAAAGAAGTCGTTGATCGGAGAAGCAAGCGTGAGCAAATCAAGCTTACAAGGAATATATTACAAGGGCCGAGGTTGATTTTTACATTTGCTTTATTACACGCTTTTTCATGGGTTTTGTTACCAGGTTTTGACTTGGAAAACTTTACAAATAGGCTTGGGATGAGGTCCTAGGGATATATTACAAGGAATCTACTTGATCTGCATCCGAGCCTTTCTTGACAATTTTTGCGATTCTCAGAGCGAAGTTCGCGTGCTTATCGCAACCTCAACCTGAACTCAAGACTACACACACATATATTAAATACATATTTGTTATCATCAAAATAGAGATCGAAGCCTAGGGGAAACCCTTAGACCAACAGCGCACCACTCGACCCATCTGGCCCAATACCAACTTGTGCGCGATGCGCACCACTCAGCCCATCCAGCCCAATATCAACTTGTGCGCGATGTGCACCACTCGACTATTCGACCCAATATCAACTCGTGGGTGATGCGCACCACTCGGCCCGTCTGGCCCAATATCGAAATATGCTCATTTAGAGATTAGGTTGTACCCTCGTAATGAAGTAGATTAGTCGGGTAATTACGGCTTAATTCATATTTCTCGGTGCACCTTAGGTAGCATCCACTCGGCCTTCACTAGGCCCAATTAAGTTACTCGCCTCGTGTACCCTCCACTACTACCTCATAATTGTCTTATAAATTCTTCTATTCAAGAACCTAACACCCATGATGGTTGTCGCGTAGCGGAACGTTATGTCTTATCGAGTAGTTTCCGCACAATGACCACTTATCACAACTCATCGTTCAAAGTCTCATCCGAACTTACAGAATTTCTCGGACAATGACAAAGAGTATCACATCTATCTAAGGATTTTGAATTTAGTGGAACAAACTAAACTCCTCAGTTTTCTTACTTTCCTAGGTCTTTCGGAAATTCGGTCCGCATTCGGGATTTCAACCCCTTTACGAGCAACTTTCCTAAATTTTCCACTTGAGGGCTTATACCCTCATCCCGAGCATGGGAGTGTTCAATTAACCCACTGTTCATAAGGTAAAACTACTACAACTACAGCAAGCCGGGAAGTGTCGCACCGGGCTCGCAACCTGACTCATTCAATAAACAATATGACAATTCCAACCTACCTAACCAATTTGTTTTCTGTTCATACACTACTATTCATGTCATAATAATGTATTCGAAGCTCACATAATATGGCGTACATAAAGATCGATAGGTTATTTCGATATTTTACAAACTGCATTACTACAGGGCAAAGTAATATCAGCATACACTTAACGAAAATTCCCGCATACATTGAGAAATTTCAGCATATATGAATGTCTATGTTTAACACCTTGAGCACAGCAATATGGCAACATAACCTGAAGGAAAAGTTCATCTAATTTCCCTTAAGGGTATCCTACACCCTTAGGGTTACTCGACCACCCTAGTCCACCATCAAAAATGAGATTCTAACTTGCTATCATACATAAAATTTTCGAAATTAATCCGCAATTAAATTGGAAATAATTATAAAACATCATTACTAAGTTTCTCACACTAGGGTTGCCCTCACTAAGGTTAGGGGGCATGCCCTAGGGCTGCCGCCCCCTCCAAACCTCAAGGAGGCGCCCTACAAACGACGTGAGACAATGAACAAGCATGAAGGATGATCTACTCCCAAGAAAATCACACAAAATCGCTTCCAAATCCCTCCATAAGGATCAGCAGCCCCAAATCTAAATTCTAGCGATTTTGGGGAAGAACCACTCACCTAGGATTGGATTAAGGACGAGGAAGACGATGGAGAAGCCCCACGTTGATTCTGATCCGATGAAGGCTCGATCCCCTAGCTGATTCCCTCTCTGGTTCCTCCCTCTCCCCCTCGCCTCCTTGGGTAGCGTGCGGCTCCTCCTTCAAGCTGTATGCCCCAGGTGGCTTCACTCATATTTTTTTTTTTTTAATTGCCCAAATTACCTATTTTCCCCTCGTCACTTAACTCGACCCAACTTTCTCAAAACAGATCTGATTTGAGCTCCGATCGCACCCTCGGACTCGACTCGAAGCCAACTCGGACTTAACATAATAATTAATTCTAAATTTAAGTAATTTAGATTGAGCAAGGGTCTCGCTTCAGTTCGTCCCCAACTGTGATTAACCATGCACGCGCCGTTAGTGTCGCGATCATCCTGCTGATCCAATATGCAAATTTTAATAAATTTCACGGGTATTACACATATAGTGCAACAAAGCCTTCTTGTTTAAAAGTTTCTTTCACCATTTCGAAGCATGATCATAATACTTACCACTTTATAAAAGAAATCCAACTGTGAAGGCACCCAAACAAAATCGAGCACCACCAAGGAATTAGTTGAGGTTGATCGAGGTCGTTAAGGAATCCAACTGAGAAAATAACTCAGCACTGTGACTACCAACTGGTCTGTTCAAGCACTGTGAAGAACCCTAGTCCGGCAAGACTTTAGGTATTGTCACTAGCCTATTCAAGCACAGTGACTACCAAATGTGCGTCGTGAAGAAAGCCTGCGGTCAACAACTCCTCATCGGCTTCTTTACTAGAAGAAGCTCCAACTAAAGGAAAGAAGAGGCAACACAGAGGAAGAAAACATACGTCAAGTACATGCTGGCAGTGGTAAAAAAAGGTAAAAATGGTGATAAAAAAACTTAATCTAGTAATAACCCATTTTTGGGGGCAAAGTCGTCCATTTGGAAAAAAAAATTATAGATCTGCAAATTTTTGAATACATATTATGAATTTAAGAAAATTTTAAATTTATATTATGTTTTTAAGTAATTGATCTACGTAAATATTTCGTACATAGAGGGAAAAGTACCGGAAAAGAAAAGGAAAAGGTAATGGTCAATTTCAGTCACACTGATGAGATCAGGTGGAGGATAACTTCCATGCTAAAGTTGGTCAATAATTTATCACATCACATCTATCACGTTTCTTTCATCTTTTTATCACACCACATCAGTTACAGATCTGTTATATTTCTCTTAATTGTATTTAGGTATAAGCAATTTTCTAAATTCTAATTTTGGTAAGCGAAAATTTTCAAAATCGAATTTGAATATTTGAAATTCTCAAAATCAAAATTGAGTGGATTAGGGTATCCGTTTTACTCATGGCCAAAGTCTCTAATCAATTAGAGACCATGGTCAAAAATAAAATAAACATATAAAAAAATAATTTAAATTTATAAAATATTTTTTATTATAAAAATAAGATATTAGAGAATAAAAAATATATTTTTCAAACTCTCTAAAATATTAAAGACTTTTACACAAAGTCTATAAATTTAAATTTAAATTAAAAATTATAAAATATTTTGATGTAAAATATTTTTTTGGATCATAGTACCTCTTTAACTCTTTTGTATCATTAAAAAATTATTTCATGAATTTAATTTTTTTTTGAAATTATGAAATTATTATAGGCTTTGCACAAAAGTCTTTAATAAGTTAGAGACTTTTGTTTATAATAATTTTATAATTATATAAAATTTAATTTAATTCACAAAAAATATGTATGTTATATAAAAGATGTGCTAGAGTCTATAAAAATATTTTGGATAAAAAATAGTTTATTATTTTAAATTAAAAATTAGTTTTATAGATTTTTGAGCAAAAGTCTCTAATGCATTAGAGACTTTTGTCCAATGTCCATAATAATTTTATAATTCAAAAAAATTAATTAATAAAATATTTTTTCTAAATATAAAAGATGTGTTATGGTTCAAAAAAATATTTTTCATCAAAATATTTCATAATTTTTAATTTAAATTTAAATTTATAGACTTTGTGCAAAACTCTCTAATGAATTAGAAAGTTTGAAAAAATATTTTTTAGACTTTAACATCTCATTTTTATTATAATTTTTTTTATAAATTAAAATTATTTTTTAAATATATTTTTTAAATATTTTTCAATTTTTAACCCAAGTTTGGCCCAGGGGTAAAATGGGTATTCGATCCATTCAATTTTAATTTTGAGAATTTTGAATCTTTAAATCTGATTTTGAAAATTTTCCCTGCCCATAATTTGAATTTGGAAAATTATTATTTAGGTATAATGCAATTGCTAGTCTTCATCCAATAGATTAGTTTTTTTCTTTCTTTCTTTTTTTTTCTTTTTTTTCTTTTCTTTCCTGGGAAGTTTCTGTATATGCATTTTTTTTTTTTATGATGCAATTATATGTTTTTTCCATATACAATGAATAAGCACCAAGAAGTAGGGAAGAAATCCAAAAGAGAAAAGTAGGCAATTTTGTTGGGCTGCTTGTCTTGACATAGATGAGCCATAATTAGCCAAAATTTAGGGCTCTTTTGGTATCATGTATAAGTCTCCTGTATAATATTAGGATAATACTATACAGTGTTTGGGAATGGTATAAATTAATATTCGCACTAAAAATAGTACATCATAAGTTGTCATAAGGTGTATTAATAATACACTCTCAAAGCTCTTCATTAGTAGCCTACACTAGAATTTTCAATATTTTTTATACTCATTTTACCTCCGATCAAAAATTAAAAAATATATAAAAAATAATAAAAATAATAATTTTAATTTATATAATATTTTAATGGTAAAATATATTATATTATATTACATATAATATAATATAATATAATATTATATTATAGTATATTATATTATATTATATTATATTATATTATATACTATATATAATATTATATATTAATATATATTACGCTACATTATATTATATTATATTATATTATATAATTATAATATAATATTATAGTGTATATTATATTATACAGGTCAGTTAGTCAATACATACTAGTACTATATAGGCTAGTACATGTGTGCACCAAATACTAGTATAATAATAGTACAATGTATGCTAGTACTATACATGTTAGTCAATATATACTAGTACTATATAGATAAATACTATACGATGTACCAAACGAGCCCTCAGTGGATACTTCAGTTTGATTTTTGAATTATTTGCTACATTTGGATATATAAATTAGCATTTTTTTCTCTTTCAAATTTAAAATTAATATTTTATTAACTTTATGTAAAATTTGAATATAAAATAATTATATGAATTGAACATTACTAACTTGCTACATTTGGATATCTAAATTAGCATTTTTTTTCTCTTTCAAATTTAAAATTAATATTTTATTAACTTTATGTAAAATTTGAATATAAAATAATTATATGAATTGAACATTACTAACGTGACAATAAATAATTATGTGACTCAGATTTTTGATTTAATATCACATCCCAAACTCGAATCACGTGACCAATCAGGATACAATGCGTACCCGAAGCCTACAAACAACACATATGCAATAATATACAAAGGAAGTAAATTTATAATAAATGTAAGAGAAAATACCTAAATATAATTTGTATTTTGACATTTGTCTCAATTATGATATAGACTTTTATTTGTCTCATTTATTTGTATGTACTAAGATATTTATTTTAATTGTGGCCTATCGTCAAATTTTCATTAAGTGCCCCGCTAAGTTGACAACCAGGCATGCTCACTTGTATAAATTTTTTTTTTAATATTAAAATTTTATAACTTAAAAAATGAGTCCACTTTTTTTTTCTCTCTCTCTCGAGTTTGCACGCCGTGTGGAGCTCCTCCGGCTCCGAGGTTGGTTGTTTGGCCCGTTCCTGTTGGCGCAATGATGACATGTTTATTTTCCATCTTTTGTTGCTTACTTTCATGCTAAATTCGAATTAAATACTTCCTAAAATGTGTTTATTATTTTGTTTAATTTTTATGCAACAAAGCAAGGGAAGAAATAAAAAAGAATCGCCTTGTACATTTTTTGGAAGCTGAGAATTGGAAAGAAAACTGGACTTGGTCGTCATGCCTTGGACGTGCCCACGCCATAGTAAAGATGCATATGACAGATCCAAAATTTTTCATGTTAAAGGCTGAAATTTTGTTTTCAAGTTTCTATGCGAATTTGGACTATCCTTTTGTGTCTAAAATATTAAATCAAGATATTTGGTTGTTAATTTATTACTATGTATGGTTGATTTGATTTTCGTTTCTATTTTAGTTAGGTTTGAAATTCTCCTATAAGAGGAGAAAAGTTGTAAATAAACAGGGCTTCTTTTGGTTTTGCTCTTTTGTTTTGAGTTTAGAATTAGTTTGAATTCAGCCGTGATTTTTGGAGAATGAAGATGTTTGTGTTTGTGATGTGTGGCTAATTTACTTCTTTCTAGCTAAAGGACGATTCAACGTTTCGATTCTACGGATTATGAGACCTCTCTATGTTTAAACTCTTTTGCTTTCTAGTATTCGTTTATTTCCTGCAGAAATTTATCTATTGGTCCTTTTTAATTGTTGGTTTGTTGCTAAGTTATTAAGACAACAATTAGCCTTTCGGTATGACTGTTCCATGCCGAATTTAGAGGCAAATTAGTTGAGATTGATGTTCAATCCACACTAAGGAAATCTATGAATTAATTCAATATATGATATTGCTGTTCAGTTCATATTAATCAATTAAAATCGGTGATCCCAAGAACTTTAGCTATTTATAGTTCTATAGAGTGTCTCTTGGAATACTAATCAATAAGGGTTTAATCGCAACGCTTCTTAGTGCTTGCCTACGACCAAACCGATTTACTAAAAATAAAAGAACTCATCCTTTGTGTCTATGATCAATCCTACGAACCAAAATCAAGAACGTACCTTTAGCTAGACTTTTCTCAAGAAGTATGTATTTATTTTTGGTGGATTCGACACCCATCAAATTTTGGCGCCATTGCCGGGGACTGATAATAATTAGTTTTAATTCTTTTGTTAACCAGTTTTGACTGTGCAGGAAAATTCCAGACAGGTTAGACGTGGACGCGCCTTATCATTGATGGTCAGATCTGATCGCACAAGAGAACTCATATACGATCATGAGATTGAGAAGACTGTTAGAAGTCTTAGAAAGGCTACCCAACAGCGAGGCAAACACATTTCAATACCCTCATCTTCAACAGCAAACGAGACGTGGGCACCCCTTAACCCTGAGACAGAAGCAGAAATGATCGAAAATAATTTGACTTTACATGAACTGGCTACTGCACCTTTCAACTAACCATCATTACACATCACTTACCCAGAACTAGAGGTAAACTTTGAATTAAAATCTGGACTGATACATCTCTTACCTATTTTTTGAGGACTTGAAAATGAAGACCCTCACAAGCACTTGAAGGAATTCCACGTTGTATTCTCAACAATAAAATCACACGGGATTTCCGATAAGCAATTCAAACTGTGAGTCTTCCCTTTTTCCTTAGCAGATGCAGCCAAGGAGTGATTGTTCTACCTTCCTCCTAGATCAATCAATGCATGGACAAATTTGCTAAGGTTGTTCTTGCACAAATTCTTTCCAGCTTCACGAGCCGTTGGAATTAGGAGGGAAATCTGCGGAGATAAACAAAAAGACATGGAGACTCTACATGAATATTGGGAAAGATTCAAACGGTTATGTGCAAGTTGCCCTCAACATGGTATTTCTAAACAATTACTAATCCAATATTTTTTATGAAGGTTTGCTGCCTATGGAAAGAAGGATGATGGATGCAGCAAGTGGTGGGGCTATAGTGAACAAAACTCCTCAAGCCGCTAGGGAATTAATCTTCATCATGGCTGCGAACAATAATTCAAGCTTCGACAGGAATCTTCAAGAGGAGTAAATGAGGTAAATGTGTCATCCCTGAATAAAAAATTACTCATCTAACTACTATGGTTCAGAATTTGGTTGTAGGAAAGACATCACATGTTAAAGTGTGTGAGATTTGTGCCTCACTGGTCATCTTACCAACAAGTGCCCTACCCTTCAAGAGGACACACAAGAACAAGGTAACGCCATTGGAGGATTCCCAGGTCCTCCACAAAGGAAACCTGATCCCTATTCAAACACCTACAATCCAGGTTGGAGAAATCATCCAAACTTAAGTTACGAGACAAGGCAACCAAATTTTCAACAACAAAATTTTTAGCAATATCAGCACAAACCACCTATCCTGTTACAATAAATCCCTTCAAATTCAAGTACATCTCTTGAAGAAATTGTTAAAACACTCGCAATTAATACACAATAATTTCAACAGGAAACAAAGGCAAGCATTCAAATTTTGGAGAATCAAATGAGCCAATTGGTGTCATCTCTAAGCAAGCTGGAATCACAAGGCAAGCTGCCCTCACAAATTGTCATCAACCCAAAATAAAATGCTAGCGCAATAACTCTAAGAAGTGGGAAAGAGTTAACAAAACCCAGTCTGTCAAGATGCGAACACGCTTTAGAGACAGAAACTGAAACTGAAATTACTGCCAACCAGAAAAAGGATGAACAAGAACAGCCGAGAAAATTGATGATCAAGCCCCCATTTCCAGGAAGATTGGCCAAGTTTAAGAAGGAAAATGAAGAAAAAGATATTCTTGAAACTTTTTGCAATGTTGAAATAAATATCCCCTTACTTGGCGCCATTAAGCAAATACCTCCATATGCTAAATTTTCAAGGAATTGTGCACCAACAAGAAAAAGCTTATTGGTAATGAAAAGGTAAGAGTGGGAGGAAATGTTTCCGTTGTACTTCAAAGGAAATTACCTCCCAAATGCAAAGATCAAGGTATGTTCGTTATTTCCTGCAACATAGGCAACATTGGTATAAAAAGGACTATGTGTGACTTAGGAGCATCTATAAATGACATGTTATTGTCTATACATTCATCTTTAAATATTGGTCCATTGAAAAAGACAGGTGTGGTCATTCAATTAGCTGACAGGTCGGTCGTTTACCCCGAAGGGGTGTTGGAGGATATCTTAGTTCAAGTGAACAACTTAGTTTTTCCTGCAGATTTCTTTGTGCTTAACATGGAGGAAGATACTTCTTGCAACTCATCTGAAATTTTACTTGGGGGACCCTTCCATAGCACGGCTAGGACAAAAATAGATGTACATGATGGTACGCTCACTATTAAATTTGATGGGGAAGTCATCAAATTCAATGTTTATGATGCCATGAAATTTTCTAACGAAGAACTTTGTGTTAACAGTGTTGATATTATAGACTTCTCAGTTCAAGAAACCTTTAATTTGAGTATTATGGATATGAATCTAAATCTGGATAGATTTGAATTTAATGCTAAAAATAAATTGCAAGATGAATTATAGGCAATTGAAACCATAGAAAAAAATGCTCGTTACCTAGAATCTTCTAATTCTCACACTAAACTTCTACCTTCTATTGTGCAGGCACCCCGAGTGGAGTTAAAGGCGCTGCCCGACCACTTGAAATACACTTTCTTGGGAGAAGGAGAAACCCTTCCAGTAATAATCTCCGACAAACTTAGCACTAGTTAACACGTATTGGCGGAAAGCTTCGGGATTAGACCCGAGTAAGTATTTAATGTAGAAAAATTAAGAGAAAATTTATTTGTCTTTTCCCCATGATTTAGCATGCTAGGATGATAGAGGGTCTCGAGGCGAATTTAGCGGTGTAATCGGATCTCGAATCAGAGTTAGAACAGGTGAGTTATGGGCTGTTTAAGTCGGATAGCTTAGGTAAGGGTATTTTGGTCATTTGGACCCAACCGGTGTCTATAAATTAGACCCTGGGGTGTGCATGCAGGGGTTTTTAGCCGCACACCACCCCAGGCAAAGGAGAGAGGAGAGAGGGGGCATCGACGAGGAGGAGGAGCCGCCGAAGCCGAATTTTCACGAGTTCGTCGGTGTTGATCGGGGGAAGATCCTGCGCATCTTTTCCTTCCGTTTTCTCTCCGTTCGGTGTGTGGATTTAGGCCTTCTTTTCTCCAATTCTTGATTCATATCAATTTTCTCATGTTTCGGGGTTTTCGTCGATTTTTAACGTGTTTTCTCATATCGAATCGGAAGTTGAATCGGTTATTTCTTAATTAAACCATGTTGTTTACCCCTTTTGGAATAAAATATTCTTTTCTTTTTTTCTTTTTCTTTTTCTTTTTCTGCCCCTTTTATGTTCACCCTGTCGGTCGGCGTCGGCCGCGCCGGGAGGCGATGCTGCGGCGGGAGGTGGCGCCCGGCGAGCAGCGGCTCCCCGCGTGGTGTCACTGCCTCGCGCGGGCCGCACGAGGCGCCGCCAAGACCACGTGGTGGAAGTGGTGCGTCGGTTGGTGTCGGCGTCGGTAGGTGTCGGCGTCGGTGTTGGTGTCGGTGGCAGGGTTGCTGGTGGCCCGGCCGACCGAGGAATGGCGGCGGCAGCGGCTGGAGTAGGGAGGTGGCTGAGAACCCTAAATTTTGGGTGAGGGAGTTGAGATGAAATAGATTGCTGAGATTGATTTAGGTGAGATGAATGACTGGATTGAATTGGTTGAGATGAATGGCAGGAATTTGATCTTGTGTAAATGTAAGGCTTAGATTGCATCATGTAGATGGAAGGATGAGATTGCATCTTGATAGATGTAAGGTTATGATTGTATCATGTAGATGAAGAGCTGTAATTGCATCTGGATAGATGCAAGGCTGATATTTCATCATGTTAGATGGAAGACTATGGTTGCATCATATAGATGGAAGGTTGGGATTGCATCATGATAGATGTAAGACTGTGGATGCATCATGTTAGATGTAAGGCTGTGATTGCATCATATTAGATGGAAGGTTGTGGTTGCCTCATATAGATGAAGGGCTATAATTGCATCTGGTTAGATGTAAGGCTATGATTACATTATCTAGATGGAGAACTGTGATTGCATCTGGTTAGATATAAGGTTGTGATTGCATCATATTAGATGGAAGGTTGTGATTTGATCCTGTTTAAATGAAGGGCTGAGATTTCATTACCGAGTTATTGATTCTAACACCGTTATATTCGTTCGTAACAATGATTTATTAAATAAATTAAGACATTTCTTTCATTATTCTAAATAATTATTTCGAGACCTTAAAGTTAGCAAAAATATTCATGTTATATATGAATTTTCACCTAATCAACATTCTGAATTCATTGGCAAGGTCTGTTTCACCATCAAACCTTCGTATTTTGAAAACAGTAGTCGGGCGTCGCCTCATTTTGCATACCAAGTTGAAAAATCATATTTTATATATTTTTATGATTCGATCTGAGATGATTCATAGATATAGTAGTTAATGAGGTGAATCTTATCCTAGATTCGTGATTTCTATTATGAGTTATTTTATCATGTTCCAGTCCATTAATTTATAGTTGGAGTTTGCTTTTGCACTGCTTTCATGATACACGTGCATCCTTTCTAACAGTGCTATAATTCTATTTTATGGATGTTTATTTGTGCTAAGCATTCATAATTTATGAGCATTATTTCTACATATATATCTATATTTAGTTGTGATGTATAGAAGGAGGAGGTGGAGGATGAGGTATGCACTTGACATACCTTTTATTACATGTTGATAGCACATATTGTTTATGCTTATATACCTGCATGTGTGGTGTTGTGATGTGCTTGTTGCATTTCCCGGAAGCCTCGCCGGTGAGGGGAGGGTATGCCCCAAAGAGACAGTGTTGGCCTTATTCTAGAAGTCCGACTGGTGAGGAGAGATCATACCCCAAAGAGATAGTCCGGAGACCCGAGCAGGTGAGGGGAACGTATGCCCCAACAAGCTAGCTCGGAAGACCTAGTGTCGATGAGGGGAGGGCATGCCCTAAAGAGACAACACTGAGCTAGGTGGTAGTTCGGCGCCCACCCGTCTACCTATCCTATGTGGTTGTATGGGACCGACGGGTCCGGGGAGCATGCATATGATTGAGATGTTGCATTCTTCCTATTTTATTATTGTAGATATTTTATACTTGTTGACATATGTTAATTTCATGCATAGAGTTGTGGATATATTATTGCTGATTTCTTCTAACATTGTTGTTATGTTATTTATATCGGTTATTTATGTTTTTATGCATGATGATTGATTTGCTGAATTGAGGACTGATCTGTTCAATAAATTCTAGTTGAACTTACCCCTCATTACTGTTGTTTTGCAGCATCTGAGCTAGATCAGAGAGTTACCGGAGTGCAGTAGCACAGCTGGTAGCGGTAGGGCAGCGGGTCTCGTGACATGTCGTGATCGAGGAGGATACCTAAGTTATTTTAATGTCTCTTTGAGTTGTTGAGTCATGTTGACTCAAGTTGTGATTTCTGCATTTTATTTTTATTTTAGGAATCCTGTTTATTTATTTGAACTCTTTTTTTTATAACTTGTTCAGTGTATTCATATTGAGTTTTTGTTTGGTTTGGTTCATGATGTCATGTCTATTCTTTTCAGAAGAAAAAAATCTCCCACTATTCAGGTTATTGTTGTTGTGTTTGAGTTGGGTTAGGCTTCGGGGTACATGGCGTATCCTGGCCGGTCATACCTAATTTGGGGTGTGACACAAGATCACCCAACCCTTATGTCGGTTGCTTCAAAAGGAGATGGCATTTGAGTTTGATGATATGTGCAAACAAGCATTTGATTCCTTAAAAGAGAAATTAGTTTCAGCACCCATCATTCAACCACCAAACTGGAAATTTCTTCTTGAGATCATGTGCGATGCAAGTAACCACGCTATAGGGGCTGTTCTTGCACAGAAAATTGAAAAAAAATCCACGTGTCATATATTATGCCTTAAGGATGCTTGATGATGCCCAATGCAACTATTTGACAACAGAAAAAGAACTCTTAGCCATTGTTTTTGCTTTAGAAAAATTTCGTTCATACTTGCTTGGGACTAAAGTTATTATCTATTCTGATCATGCAGCTCTGAAGTACTTGCTCAAGAAGAAGGAAGCAAAACCAAGGCTGATCCGTTGGATACTTTTAATGCAGGAATTCGATTTAGAAATACGAGATAAAAAAGGGACAAATAATTTAGTTGCCGATCATCTTAGTCGATTACTCATGGATGAAGAATCTCTACCCTTAAAAGATGACTTTCCAGACTAACACTTTTTCTCTATTCAGGAAATAAATCCATGGTATGCTGATATTGTCAATTATTTGATTGCAGGTTCATTCCCCATGGAGTTATCTAGAGCTGAAAATGATAAAATCAAAAGAGATGCTAGGTACTATGTTTGGGACGACCCATACTTGTGGAAACATTGTTCAGATCAGATTATTAGAAGATGTGTTTCTGAAACAGAGGTTCCCTCTATTTTACAATTTTGTCATTCATATGCATGTGGTGGTCATTTCGGTCCTAAGAGAACAGCCTGCAAGGTATTGGAAAGTGATTTATTTTGGCCCTCTTTATTCCGCGATTCATACTTGTTTTACGAATCTTGTGAAAATTGTCAACGAACTGGAAATTTGGGACATAGAGATCAAATGTCACTCTCTCCTATCCTAGTTTATGAAATATTTAATGTATGGGGAATCGATTTCATGGGGCCATTCCCCTCTTCATTTGGTTATGTTTACATTATTTTGGCCGTGGACTATGTCTCAAAGTGGGTAGAGGCTAAAGCTACTCGAAATGACAACGCTAAAACTGTTGTAGATTTTGTCAAATCTCAAATTTTTGTCAAGTTCGGAATACCAAGAGCTATAATTAGCGATCGAGGAACCCATTTCTGCAACAAGGTGGTAGAGGCTCTCTTGAAAAAGTACAATGTCACTCACCGTACCTCTACAGCTTATCACCCTCAAACTAATGGTCAAGCCAAGGTGTCCAATAGGGAGATAAAGTTTATACTTGAGAAAACAGTCAACCCCAATAGAAGAGACTAGAATTTGTGACTCGATGACGCGCTATGGGCCTATCGGATAGCATACAAAACTCCCATAGGGATATCTTCTTTTCAGCTAGTGTTTAGCAAACCATGTCACCTACCTGTTAAATTAGAACACAAGACATATTGGGCTGTTAAAAATTGCAACATGAAGATGGATGAGGCAGGAGAACACAGAAAATTATAGCTTCAAGAGTTGGAAGAAATTCGGAACGATGCTTATGAGAGCTCAAGAATTTGCAAAGAAAAGACCAAAGCTTTCCATGATCAAAAGATTTCCCGGAAGAAATTCTTAATTGGACAAAAAGTCTTGCTTTACCACTCTCATTTGAAGTTATGCCCTGGTAAGTTGAGATCGAGATGGGTAGGTCCTTTTATTGTCACTAACATATTTTCCCATGGTGCAGTATAAATTGAGAGCTTGGACACCGACAAGACTCTCAAGGTTAATGGATATCGCTTGAAACCTTTCTATGATGGATTCCAAGTACAGAATATCAAAGAGATTAACTTGGAGTACCTAATTGAAGACTCATAAATTGCAGCAGAGTATGGCCCAAGACAAGAAACAGGGTGCTTCTGGGAGGCAACTTAAAATTTTAGGCGTGCCTGCGCCTTATTTCATCAGCTTACTTAAAATTTTAGCATTAGGCGTGCCCTCACCAACCCCTTATTTTATTTAGTTCCTCCTCTAATTCAAATTTTTGTTTATAATTGCAGGTAGACAAAACTAGCACCCATGATGGCATGAAAAAAAAAGAGAAAAAGAAAAGGAATAGTGGCCGCTGAAAAAAAAAAGGAGAAAAGAAAAGAAAAGAGAGAGGGGGTGGGTTAACGGGCGTACACGTGTCCAATTCAAATGGCAAAATGGGCACGCCCTAGTTCCCCCCCCCCCCCCCCCCCTTACCCGACGCCACTCGACGCCTCCCTCCTCTCTGCAATCGCCTTCCTCCCCAACCAGCCTCCTTCTTCTCACCAGGTCTCCATCAAGCAGCTCACTGCCGCCTTTCTCTCTTTTCGCCGACATCGTCTCCAACTAGGCCGCCGCCTTCCTCTCCAGACGCTGCAAAGGAGTTGCTGGTTTCCCTCATCAAAGCCGACCCCCTCCTCTCTTCACTCTCTGGATCTCTTCACTAGAGGTCGCCGACCTTTAGTCATCGACCTTCCTCACCGAAGGTCGCCAAACATCACTCGCTGCCCCCTTCAATAGAGGCCGCTGAGCTGCAACCTCTTCTTCTCCTCTTCAACACTGGTCGCCGAGCTTCACACACCGATGTCGAGTTTCCATCACCGACCCCCCTTCACTAGAAGCCATTGTTACCTCAAGCCGCAGACAACCCTATCCATGCCTGCTCTCACTTTGCTAAACTTCTTGCTTCGCCGCCAACTTCCCAATAGCAATGAGAACCCGCAGCCAAGCATGACGGCCACCGAGATGGGAACCCAGAGCCAAACGCCCTCGTTCATCCCATGGGCGACACAATTCTCCGGACCAACCAGCTCCAGGAGTTTCATTTGAATCCTCGAGCTCATCATCATCCACCTTTGTGATTCAACCCACTCCCAGAGTGGAGGTAGTGGAGGCAGCAATTGAAATTAACCCTCCTCAACAAGGAGGGGAAACTGATGCAAACAGCCCCTCCGAGGCGGCAAGGGCTGGCCCGATTGAATGGGCTGAACCGACTAATACTATCCCTCCTCAACAGGGAACAAAAGCTGATGAAGAACCTCCCCAACATGAAACTGAGACAGAAACTTCCCAACATCGCAGACAGCAATCAATAATCAAGAAAGGAAAACAAATTCTTCCACCACCAGAGCTCAACCGGCCACAGTGGGAATTTGGAATTCACTTATCCATCCGGAAGAAAAAGGTATTCAAAAATTTGCAATCGCACTATAGTCCAATGTAAGTATCCCGACATCCCCACTTTAGAAACTTTGCAAATTAAAGATGATGTGCATGACTTGATTGATAATATTGGTTGGCGTTTGTATTTTAAAATAAACTATCCTACATTTGTTGAATTGATTAGAGAGTTTTACGCAACATTTTATTTTGAAAAACCCACCGAGCTAACTGTCACCACACCTGCACTGATTAAATTTAGACTCATGGGCAAGAAATTTAATCTCTTTATCACTGAATTCAATATTGCACTAGGTTTCATTAGGGAAGAAGATGCAAAATCAAAAGAATATCTTAGCCGCCTTTGCGATTTTATTGATGATTTTAAACCAAATTATGTATATCGATTCTTAATTGGGAACCCCAATGCATCATATGATCCTAGCAAATCCAAGGACTCTTACATACATGATCCAGCGATAAAATACATTCATCATTTTCTTGCATATTCATTCTTGGATAGAAAAGATTCTGCGGGTATTTTAACAAAATTTGAACTCTATTTTTTGTGGTGCATGATTCATGAAAAGAAAGTGAATCTTGGTTTTTGGTTTGCTACACAACTAGCCAATGTCAACGCATTTAGACGCTCACTTATTTTAGGACCATATATCACTCACTTGGCTTTACATGAAGGTTTGCTTGATCTTAACGAACATGATTTACAATTAGCATGTCACATGGCTCCATTAGATCTTAAATGTTTGGATGGAATGGGTTTGCTTTGTAAAGAGAAAGGTAGTGTTTGTTTTTCTCCTCCAGGTCCTCTCACACCCCGCAGTCAAAGAGCCTTCCGCAATAACGTAACAAACACACTAGCAAATGCCCCATCCTCCTCTACCCAACAATCACATTTGGAGAAACAAAAAGTGTGCCTAGAGAAAGCCGTGACCCAGCTTACCGAGCGTGTTGCAAAGATTGAAGAGAACTTGTTGAGCTTCTTCCTCTTCATGGGTTTTGACCCTCAAGCACCCCAAGACAGTAAAGAATGACACCCCTCCTCCATTGTTCAAGGAAGTTCTCATTTTCCCAAATTGCTCTCATTTTTCTTTGAATTTATTTTGAACCACATTAGGGACAATGTGGATTTTAAGTGTGGGGAGAGGTTTATTTTGCATGATACCTGTTTTTATTCAAACATGACTTTTCTTAAATTAACTTGCATAAAAAAATTAAACTTTTAATGCTGAAATTTTGTAGCTAGCTGAATTTTTTATGAAAATCACTATTATGTTGCTAGTTGCCATTTTTCTTTGGTATTTTCCGTGTTGCACAGTCCTTTTGAAATCTTGTCCTAGATTTTTTTTTCAACTCATACATTTCAATTACTGTCTTGAAAGGCTCATTTATATCCTTGAAAATCCCAAATCATTTATTGTCTTGATTCCTGAACTAAATTACAATAGGGAGTTGACTTGAACATGACATTTCTTACCTCTCCACACGATATATGGCTATCTCTTGATGAACTCTCAGAATTTCAAGATGCAATAAACTTTGAAACAACCATGCATGCTTAGTTCACTACAAGAAAATAAACTTTCACCAACAAACTAATTTTGTTGGTATTACCAACAAAATTACCAACAAAATTACCAACAAATATATCATTTGTTGGTATTACCAACAAAATTACCAACTCATTTATTGGTAATTACCAACAAATATATCTTTATCTGTTGATAATACCAATGGATAATTGTAATATTCGTTGGTAATACCTAGCAGAGTATCACCAATGAATTTTACCAATGAAAATCCGTTGGTATTAGTATTACCAATGGATTCTTGACTATTACCAACAGATTTAATCCGTTGGTGATACTCTATTTTTTTGTAGTAGTTTTATCTTGCACAGTAGGAACTTTACCTTGTTATGCCTCAAGTCTAAAAAAAAGAAAAAAAAAAAAGAGCATCACTACTCCGCTGGTCACCAAAGATCATGAGTAGAGCTAGTAGCCACCTTGAATTGTGATCAACTAAGTAACCGGGTGGATGCATCACCAATATATGTCCCCGCGTCAAAAGGTTGTATGACATTCTAGGCAAGGAACTTAGATTCAGGGCCAATCGAGTAATCGGATGCATGCATCACCAATGTATGTCCTCGCATCAAAAGGTTGAGCAACGATCTAGGGAAATAAAAGGTGCTCAGTCAATAAGTTAAGTCTCTTAGTTTCTTGACTTATGGCATTGCTTGGTAGATGTTACTTTTGTGCGAGGATTCTTTTTGAAAATTTCATGTGTGCTTAAATCTTTTTAGCCTTTGCATCTTGTACTCTGAATGTGCATCTAAGTAGTTATGAATCTGTGTGGGGTGATGAGATTTCACTGTGAAAAGTTAACTTACTATTGTGTTTTAGTTTGGGTTATTGAGACTTTATGATACGGGCAGCGATAGGGTGTGATGGATTTTAAAAGAAAATGATTATTTTGTGTGAGTTATGCTTGAGGACAAGCATTGTTTAAGTGTGGGAAGATTTGATGATATATTTATTTTTCATCTTTTGTTGCTTATTCTCATGCTAAATTCGAATTAAATAATTCCTAAAATGTGTTTATTATTTTGTTTAATTTTTAGGCAACAAAGGATGGAAAGAAATCAAAAAGAATATTTTTGCATATTTTTTGGAAGCTGAGAATTGGAAAGAAAGCTGAACTTGGTCGTCATGCCTTGGACGTGCCCACGCCTTAGTAAATATGCATGTGAAAGATCTAGAATTTACCATGTTAAAGACTAAAATTTTGTTTCCACGTTTTTTTGCGAATTTGGACTATCCTTTTGTGTCTAAGATATTTGGTTGTTAGTTTATTACTATGTAGGATTGATTTGATTTTTGTTTTTATTTTAGTTAGGTTTGAAATTCTCCTATAAGAGGAGAAAAGTTGTAAATAAACAGGGCTTCTTTTGGTTTTGCTCTTTTGTTTTGAGTTTAGAATTAGTTTGAATTCAGCAGTGATTTTTGGAGAATGAAGATGTTTGCGTTTGTGATGTGTGGTTAATTTACTTCTTTCTAGCTAAAGAACAATTCAATATTTCGGTTCTACGAATTGTGAGACCTCTCTATGTTTAAACTTTTTTGCTTTCTAGTATTCGTTTATTTCCTGCTGAAATTTATCTATTGTTCCTTTTTAATTGTTGGTCTATTACCAGGTTATTAAGACAATAGTTAGCCTTTCAATATGGCTATTCCATGCCGAATGTAGAGGCAAATTAGTTGAGATTGCTGTTCAATCCACACTAAGGAAAGCTATGAATTAATTCGATATATGATATTATTGTTCAATTCATATTAATCAATTAAAATCGGTGATACCAAGAACTTTAGCTATTGATAGTTTTATAGAGTGTCTCTTGGAATACTAATCAATAAGGGTTTAATCGCAACGCTTATTTCGATTAACCATAGATTTAAAGAAGATCACGGTTCTTAGCGCTTGTATATGACCAAACCGATTTACTATAAATAAAGAACTCATCCTTTGTGTCTGTGATCAATCTTACGAATCGAAATCGAGAACATACCTTTAGCTAAACTTTTCTCACATTGATTTCTCTTAAATTTTTAATTACTGTTTTTATTTACGTCTTCTTGCATTTAATCAAAACCCCTCCTTTTTTTCCTATCTTTTAATTCCTAGTTTTGAAAGAATTTGAAACTAACTAGTCTCTGTGGATTCGACCCTACTTGTTACGACTACAAAATCTCAAGAAGTAGGTATTTATTTTTGGTGGATTCGACACCCATCACGCAACCGCCACCGCCGCCGCCTACTTCGGCGCCCTCTCCGGCATCCCCAACGTGGTTGGCGCCATGTATACCACCCACATCCCCGTCATCGCCCCAAAGGTCGGCGTGACCTCCTACTTCAACCACCGCCTCACGGCGCGCAACCAGAAGCCCTCCTACACTGTCATGCTCCAGGGCGCCGTTGACCCCGACGATGTCTACATCGGCTGGCCGAGGTTGATGCTGGACAACCAGGTGCTGGAGAAGTCAGCGTTCTACCAGCGCACCAATGTATGGTTCCAGTCTATTGAACTGGCAATGGATCGTCGGTGGTGCCAGCTAGAGCTGTCCAATATCCGGTTCAACCCGAACCGAACCGAAAAACCGAACCGAATTTTTTGGTTCGGTTCGGTTCACATGCTGCGGGGTTCGGTTCTTGACCCGAACCGAACCCGATTTATTATATCGGTTCGGGTTTGGTTCCCGGAATTCGGGAACCGACCCGAACCGAAAACCGAAAACCGAATACCCATTATTATTTTTTTTCGGATTCGGGTCGGGGATCGCCGGATCGGCGGTTCGGGTCAGAGATTCATCATTCATCCGTTAGGTACTTAGGTCATTTCTCCGATTCGGCGCCCTCCAAATCCAATACTCGATCCTCATCAATCCCGCCTCCCTGCTTTGCTCGACTGGCGACTGCTCCCGTCGTTCGACTCGGTCTCGACTCCCTGCTGAGCGTCTGCCAGTGCCGTCAAGCGCCGAGCGAGCATCAACGAGCGCCGAGCGTCTGCCAGTGCCGTCGAGCGCCAAGATCTCATCAATCCCGCCTCCCTGCTTTGCTCGACTGCTCCCGTCGTTCGACTCACTCCCGACTCCCTGCCGACTGCCGAGCGTCTGTCAGTGCCGTCTAGCGCCAAGCGAGCATCAACGAGCGCCGAGCAAGCGTCAACGAGCGCCGACTCTCCCTCAATCTGCGACTCCCGAGTCCTGAATCTACTCGACAAGCGGCGACTCCGAACGGCGACATCTACTCCAGCGCGGCAGCGCTTCATCCCCTCCCACACAGTGACACGCGGGCACGCGACAAACACTTCATCTACTCCTGGGCCTCCTGGCTGCATTCTTCGGCGACCAGCGCTGCTGCTGCCGCGCCTTGGCACCTCCGTGAGACCGTGACCTCTCCTTTCAATTCCCGCTCCTTGAGTCCTTGGCACCTAGGTAAGTACTAAGTAGGTAATTTCTATGATCTATCATAATTATGTGATCTGCTCGTTGTGATCTACTGATCTGTTAATTTCAAATTGAAATTTCATCGTGGTGGACTTGTGGGCTGCGGCACTGGCCGAGTGGCCATTTAATTAAGGCAATTTGATATGATTTGAAATTTTAATTAAGGTAATTAATTAATGTATTGTGGTTTGACAGTTTGATTTCATTATTCATGGTAGATTGATATGAATTATAGTTCACTAGTTTGATACTTTGATATGAATTATAGTTAGAAGTATAAAATTGTTTTTCAATTTAGTATCATGCATTTTTCTCATATCTTGCCTAGATGAACTTGATAGTATATATAATGTTGATATGAATTAAAGTTTTCCTTTATATGTTTATTGCAATTACCAATGATTATGTAACTTTATTTTGCATAGATGGCAGAAGAAATATCTCCTAATGTTGACATTGGTGTTGATGTCCTTGATAACTCCAATAATCTCATTGAGAGTTCAAGTTCGGGTTTAGGACCAACACTAAAGAAAAGAAAAGCTATGAAACCACGGGCTGATGTGTGGAATCACTACACGAGATTTACCAATAAGGAGGGAAAGTTGAAGGGCAAGTGTAACTATTGTGGACAAGAGTATGCTTGTGACACGAAGCAGTGTGGTACTAGTACACTTAAGACACACCTAGAGAAATGCTTTGAGAATCCTCCTAATAAGGAAAAACAACAGAAGAAGCAAACAGAAATTGGTTATACACCAAACTTGACTGAATCAGGTCCTGGGTCAAACACAATGAGCACATGGAGGTTTGATCAAGCTGCAACTAGAAAATCACTTGCACGGATGATTGTTAAGGATGAATATCCCTTTTCATGTGTTGATGGTGAAGGATTTAGAGATTTCTGTGCTACTGGAATGCCTAGGTTTCAAATTCCTTCTAGGCAAACTGTGAGTAGAGATTGTTATGAGTTGTATGTGGCGGAGAGGTTGAATCTGAAGAAGTTATTGCAGGTGGAGTGTCAACGTGTTTGTCTGACCACAGATACGTGGACTTCTATTCAAAGAATCAATTATATGTGCATTACAGCTCATTTTATTGATCGGAAGTGGAAGGTGCAAAAGAGAATTCTGAACTTCTGTCCGATTAGTAGCCATAGAGGTGAGAACATTGGAAAGGCAATTGAGAAGTGTTTGAATGATTGGGGAATTGATAAAGTCATGACTATAACAGTTGATAATGCAAGCTCAAATGACACTGCTATTGCTTTTTTGAAGAAGAAAATGAAAAATTGGCCTGATGGATGTGTCATGAATGGTGAGTTCTTACATGTGCGATGTTTTGCTCATTGCATGAATTTAGTAGTTCAGGATGGTTTGAAGTTATCTAATATGTCGCTCACTCGTGTTCGGGAGGCCATCAGATACATTCGACAATCACCAGCTAGGCTTAAGAGATTTAAGACATGTGTTGAGAAAGAGAAAATTGAAAGTAAAGCTCTTTTGCGGCTTGATGTCCCCACGAGGTGGAATTCAACCTACCAAATGTTGGAGGTTGCTTTAAGGTTCGAAAGGGCCTTTGAGAGGTATCACGAAGAGGATCCTTGTTTTGAAAGGGATCTTCTCGAGGGGGATGGTGGGGGACGGCCTATTGATTTTGATTGGGTAATTCTAAAGGGTTTGGTTCAGATGCTTCAGATATTTTATCGAGTCACTTTAACTGTATCTGGAACGATATCTACCACTTCTAATGTCTATTTGCATGACATTAGCGAGATTGCGGCTCTTCTAAATGAATGGGTGTCCGATCGATCTCCTTATCCTGAGTTTTGGGACATGGCAGTGAAGATGAAAGAGAAATGGGATAAGTATTGGGGAAATCCAGATAAATTGAACTTCCTGATATTTTTTGCCATGATCCTTGATCCTCGATGTAAGTTTGGTTTAGCCGAGTTTGCACTTGAAGAGATGTTTGGGGAGGAGAAGACTCGAATTATTTCGAGGAAGATGAAGGATAAGTTTTTTGAACTTTTCAATGAATATTCCAAGAGGTTTAATAATGGGCAATTAAAAAGGAATCCTTCTGAGATTTCAGGCTCTTGTACTTCTAGTTCTCATGCTTCTAGTATTCAATCATCAAGTCTACCACGAGCATCAGTTGTGGATGTCACTTTTGGAACAAGAAGAACAATTGAAAAATATAAACAAAAGAAACAGATACTTGGTGTTGAAAGCAAGACTGAGTTAGACCGATATTGGGATGAGGATCCTGAAGTTGATGATATTGATGTTCTAAAATGGTGGAGTGTCAATAGTGGGAGGTATCCTATTCTAGCTTCGATGTCACGAGAAATACTTGCAATTCCTATCTCCACCGTGGCATCTGAATCTACTTTTAGCACGGGAGGTCGAGTTCTCGATGAGTTTCGGAGTTCATTGGCTCCTTCTATGGTGGAAGGACTTATTTGTCTTCAAGATTGGATTCGACTCAGAAAAGGAAAGCAAGTTGTGGATGATTTGGAAGAGGTTGAAAAATTACAAGAAGGTATATTTTGGATTAATAAGTTCCTTTAAGTTTTAATTATATTGGACTTGTTTTATTGCTTATAGTTTATACCGTATTGATGATTTCTTGTTTTATTGTAGAGTTTGCGTAGATCGATTTTGCACCGCCTATCATCGACATTCCTAATTGATCCAGTCATCTTCTTAGCAAGGAGCAATGATGGTTTTGTTTTGTTGAATTATATTTGGTTTTTTGGTTGGTAATGTACTAATGTTTTGTTACTTTATAATGTTGTGAGCAAGGAGCTGTGAAGCAATCACTAACTAAATTCTATAATTTGCAGCACGGGCTAGCAATTGCCAAGTTGGAGAGGATACTAGAAACTGGAAAGCAGAGACTGCCCTAATCTGGATGTTTCCATGGGTTCAATTAACAAGGAAATTATAGCCAGTGGGATGTTGCCACAAGTAATGACTTAGTGATTGTGTACTTGTGTGGTTGTCCGGTTGTCCGGTTGATACTTGATAGTTGATATAATGTTTTGCTACTTGATAGTTGAGAACTTGAGATAATGGTTGATAATATTTGTAATAAGTAATTAAGTATTGGTATTTGGTATAGATAATGGTTGCTAGTTGATAATATTGTTGCCTTAAACTCTTAAAGTGTAAATAGCTTGTGTAAAGGTTCTTTGGTAATATTGTATTTGGTATTTGGTAGAGATATAATAGTATTGGTATTTGGTAATATTGTTGCTAGTGTAAAGGTTCTTTTGTTGAGGAATTATGTCAGCTTGATAGAATGATAGCTTGTGTAGATTTTTGTGTATAAATTTTCATTGTTTGGTAGAGATAGAGATGGTTTTATAGAATGATAGCTTCTGTTGCTAGTTGCTAGAATGATAGCTTGATAGAATGATAGCTTCTGTTGCTAGTTGCTAGTTGCTTGTTGCTTGATACTTGATGGAGATGCACATTAGCTGTCTCTGGTTGAAATTTCTTCATGTCCAGCAAATTTCGGTTTTTTTCGGGTTGAAACCGAACCGAACCGAACAATTTCGGTTCGTGTTAAATCGGGTTAGGAATTGTTCGGTTCGGGTTCGGGTTGTAGTTTGGGTTTAAAAAAAATTTCGGTTTGGTCTTATTCGGTTCGGTTCGGTTCGAACCGAACGGACACCCCTAGTGCCAGCTACCTCTGCGTGACTAGTTGCTCATCCTTTACTCGCAAGGGAATCTGACGTGAGTGCAGCACACCTTCAACGAGAGTGCGTGAGAGGTGCGGCAGGTGGTAGAGGAGGCCTTCGCGAGGCTGAAGGGAAGGTCGGGGTGAAGCAGGACGACCTTTTACTGATGCTTGGCACTTGCTGCGCGCTCCACAACGTGTATGAGATAAGAGAGGAGGTGATGGAACTAGAATTGCAGTTCGAGCTGGTTGGCAATGAGATGGTTTGCGAAAGGGCACTCCTGTTGCATGGAACAAATATCTTGTAGCCAGCTTTGCAAAATCTGCAGCTCCCCCCTTAGGATCCTGCTCATCTTGTTTACTAGTGCCACGTCCCTCCTCGTGTGGCTCTCGAATGCCGTCTCTGAGCTCAAGAATTTGTCTACCACATGCAAGTACATCTCCAGGTGGTGGAACCCGGTCGCGTGGATGTCGTCTTGCTTCAGGAATGGCGACACCTTCACGTCGAGCACAAGCTCCATGCCGGCGTGCATGTACACGTGCTCCAACATCTCGTTGACGCTCTCGAACTTCTTCAGCCTCTCGTTGAAGAGAATTCCATGCAACTTTGGCACCAGGTCCTACTTCATCATCACCCATAGCACCTTCACGTTCATCTGGCCAAACTGCTCCACAAACATGTAGTTGCCGACGCACGCCGAAGGAGATGACGCTCGGGAGGTGTACACGCTAAGGAAGTTGTTAGAGATTGAATCAAATTGGGTACGAACCGAATCCAACGAATCAGATCGAACCCAAATCAGAGTTCATATGATCAAATTATGATGGAATAAAAAAAAAGAAAATGGATGTTTTTTCTTGGGCTCGGGCACGCCCATGTGGGCTGAGCCCATGTACTCCCTAATTTGTAATATCCTAGATATTTAAATTTATTATTTTTCATCTTATGTGTGTTTGCCAGCCTAACAGACTAGTTCGTGGTCGAGCCGAGTCGACTCATGGTCCGGAGCGAGCTTGCAAGCTCAGGTAAGTAGGATATGAATTTATGAAATTTAGGCTTGGGTAGTTGAAATTATTTAATTTGATGTTGTGTGTGCATAATTGTTAATTATGTTCATGTTGGTGTATTTAATTAATTGCTTGTGATTTATTATAATAAGTTTAATTAAATTAATTAAGTCTATCAGGTTAGCGGATTTGGTTTTGGCTTAAGATGGATGCGGATTTTGGATTAAGGTGTTTAAGGGGTTAGGGTTGAGGATGGAGTATAAAACCCCCTCCTCATGGCTTTTGGCTCCTAGTTTTGGAGCCACCCAAAGAATTGAGAAAGGGAGCCAACCGCAAAGCCAAGCCAAGCCGCCAGCCCCCTTTCCCTTTTCTCCTTGGAGCCGCCGCCACCCAAAGCCGAGCGGAGCCACCTGCTTTCTCTTTCTCTTTCTCTTCCTCTCCTCCGTCCTTTCCTTTGGAGCCGAGCCGAGTCGAGCCAAGCTGCCTGCTTTCTCTTCCTCTTTCTCTCCTCCTTCCTTCCCTTTGGGGCTGAGCTAAAGGAGCCAACCGAGCCAGCCCCTCTCCTTCTCCTCTCTCTCCCTTTCTCCAAGCCGGCGGCTTGGAGTGATCGAGCCTCCGCCCCTTGGAGCCTCTTCTTGGGTTGAGCCGTCGGCCTTTTGAAGCCGGATTTGAGGGCCGTCATCTGGGATTTCTTCCTTAGTTCTTCTTCCAATTAAGGTGAGTGGTTTACCCTCTCTTTTCGGGATTTCAATCGGATTCTTGAAGCCGTTCTTGACGAGTTGGTATTTGTATTTCGTTTCTTGATTATTTTTCGCGTTCTTGCCATGTTTCCTTTGATATGAAATCTTGATCTATTCTCCTAGTTTAAGATTCTTGATTATGAGTTTCTTGTTTAGAATTAAATCTGTGATTTTTTGGTAGAAATTATGTGGTAGGATTAAGATCTTGATAATGACTAATTTAGGGGTTCTTGATCTTAATGCTTGATTCTTGGTTTAAGTGTGTGGGTTCTTGTTAATCTTGATGAAAAATATGATTTCTGTGAATTAATTCCTGATATTAGTATTCTGTCTTAATGGTATTTTAGGGGTTAATTTCTGTTAATTTTCGGATTTAATTCTATAAGTATGCTGAAATTGCATGTTGCTGGAATTGTATGCTGAGGTGATGAATCTGTGCTGATTTTAATTTATTTGTTGTGATGTATGTATATGTGTGAATATAGTCGTGTAACAAGGACACACTTTGAAGATGATGAATCGTTTCGACTAGAAAATATAGTTTGGAAACATATGACACACTTTGAAGACCAGATTCGGGTTAGACATAGCAGTTCTGGGCAAAACAGTAACCTAAAACAAAACCCTAATGGAGATGATCTAAATTTTAATTATTTAATTAAAACAGGGTTAAGGATGAGCATAATCTGTTATGAACCAACTTATAAGGTATTCATGAAATAAAATCACACGGGTTCATGACATTACGGGTCTAAGGGATAGGGTACAGGTTGGAGTATTAACACGCTTCATAATGAGGACACCCCTAGGACACCGTAGGAGAATCTTAACTTAGGTATTGATGCGTCATATCCTTTAGCATGACGGAGCGGCTCAATTAGGAGCCGGGTTACGGGCTACGCCCAGGTGGTTGGACGTCAAATTTCCAACCTGCAGAACAAGTTCGGAGGGTCTTTTCCCGATTGTTCTAGTTCAACCTCGTGGGATAAGTTCGGAGGGCTTACCCGATTATCCCCGAGGTGGTGCTAAGGAATAAGTTCGGAGAGCCTTTCCCGATTATTCGTGTGATATCCTTTAGGAGTAAGTTCGGAGGGTCTTTCCCGATTACTCATATGATATCTTAAATGGGCAAATTCGGATGGGCGAATCCCGATTGTCCCTACGCATCTCGTCGAGCAAGTTCGGAGGGCCTTTCCCAATTGCTCCCGAGTTTCTGTATACTAGGATAAGTTCGGAGGGCCTTCCCGATTATCCTAGTATGTGTTGTTGCCTTCTGGCATGGTGGGCTTTGGCCTGATGCACTTCTTGGAGGGTTAGATGCCTTGGGCATGGGTGGCCTGTTGGTTTGGTAGCTAGTCACACCTTTGTGACATTGTCTCTTTAGAGATAGATTTTATTCTTGTTATCTCTGTGTTTTTATTTATGAGGGTTGGTAAAATCGCTTGCTGAGTTCTTTGAACTCATCCGTTGTCGTTTGATTTCTGTTTTGCAGAGCCTGACCGATGAGGTGGGCCGGAGCACTTGGCGCAGTTGGAGGGCAGTGGAGCCGCGTGATCTCATAGCAGTCCTAGTTAGAGTCGTAGTCGAGTCCTTTGGTAGTAGTCATGCACTTGTATTAGCTTGATTTAAAGTTGTAGCCCTGAGGGCATTTATATCATTTATTTCATATTTTATTATATTTGAACTTTTGAATTGTTGAACTTAACTATTATTTTCACACTTTACGTTTCATCAAACTTCTTGAAATAAAACTATGTTTTAGTTCGCTTTTCATTTGAAATAAAAATTTGTTATTTCTTTCGCTATAATTACTTGTTGAGTTGGCATGTGCATGATTTAGACTGCGAGATATACGTAAGTATATTCTGGTCGATCATGTGACCCTGAGTTGAGGCGTGATATAATTGCACCACGAGGTTGTGCTGATGATGCAAGCATCTCAATTTTCCAATTTGTGTTGTGTACGTGGTAAACAAACTTGGTCAAAAAGTTCAACACCTGGGAACTCAATTCGAAGCTTTGATTAAATTCTTTAGAAGCAATATATTCTCAAATGGCGCAGCTTTCTCCGGTCAAAGATAAATTGATTCTTCAATTACAGCCGCACGAATAAATCGAAGTGCTGCAGATCCCGAATTTTTTCAACGATCCTTAGACCCATCCCCTGAAAGTATAAATACACGTAATTTTCTTAATCATCCCCGCAACGAGAGGAAGAAAATTTCACATCCAGGCATAGAGAGTTTTGGAGGACAATCATTATTATTTTGGAGAGCAATCGAGTATTATCTTCCCTTTCGACCACGACGGCAGATTGAAGGCAGTTTGTTTTCTTCCATCAAAGCAACGGAGCAATCTTTCATATGGCAAATTTCAGGATATAAAAAATTATCATACAGTATTTTATTTTGATTCACAATTAATTATTATTGCATTGTATTGGCAAAAGATTATTTCCTCCTCTCTTTAATAAAAGAATAGTGTCATCTTCTTCCCGTGGAGTAGGATCGGTATCCCGCCGAGTCCGAACCATGTTAATCCTCTTGTGTCTTATTTTTCCACATTATTATCGGATTTGGTTTTTTTTTTTTCTCTTGTCGGGTTCGAGTTTTGTAGATCCTGCAAGAAGTTACTCCAAATTTCCTAACAGTTGATATCAAAGTCTACTTTCCCAACTATTACGAGCACCAAATTTGATATTGAGAAGTTAGATCGCAATGTCAAATATGCACTTTGGTTAATGAAGATGAAAGCGATCCTAACTATAGAGAAGATACATGATGCCATCCTTGGTAAGGATAATATGTAGGGGACCGAGGAGGAGAAAGAATACAAGGAGCAAAAGGCAATTGCAGTTTTGTACCTAAGCTTGTTAAATGAAGCACTTCGAGAAATTACATCCCATAAGACAGCTAAAGGTATTTGGGACAAGCTCACATCATTGTATCAGGACACAACTCTCACTGGTAATATGACTTTGAAGCAGAAGCTCTATTTCCTATGTATGGCAGAAGGCACATCGGTCAAAGAGCATATCAATAATTTTCAAACAATCATCATGGACCTGGAGAATATGGGTGTCAAAATCGAAGATGAATATATGGCTTTATTCCTTTTACGTTCACTTCCTTCTTCTTTTAAATTTTTTTGTGAAACTATGCTATTTGGAAAGACTATTATTACTCTAGAACAGGTGATCACTGCTCGTGTCTAATGAGCTTATGGACACATATCTTATAGCAAATTCCTCTAGTTATTAAGGAGAAAGGAGAAGCTCTCTACTCTAATGAAGTGGGAGGAGGTAACAAGTCAAATATCACTTGTTATTACTGCAAGAAACGAGGTCACATCAAGTCAGAATGTCGCAATCTTAAGAAAAAGTTGCATAAGCAAAATAAGGGTCAAGACGAACATATGGAGGCCTCTTATGCAGATTTTGAGAAAATTGTGATATTGGTCGTGACAGATGGCACAAACACTGTTAAGACACGTTGTGGGCGACGACGGTCTCGTCGGCGACAACACACCTAATGTCAAAATTCATCTTCCTCTTCTTCTGATATGTTTGATCATGCAAAATGCAATCCATGTCAGCAGGCGAACATGTCAACCACCGAAAATTGATGAGTGGTTCCTGAATTATGGGTGTTCCTATCACATGACTCCATACCTGACGGTCTTTGTGGATTATCGGTGCACCAATGGTGGAGTAGTTCGTGTCGGCAACAACGTACCCTACGAAATTGTCGGATTTGGAACGGTAAAATTAAAGTTGCATGATGGCTCGACAAAAATCGTAACAAATGTTCGTCATGTCTCGAAGCTAGGAAGGAATCCAGTATCTCTTGGAGTTCTTGACACTAGGGGCTACACAACATCCTCTATAGGAGTAGTCTTGGAGGTACACGGTGGAGCCACGATGGTACTGAAGGCTCTAAAGACGTCGAACAATTTGTACAAGGTGGACGGATCCATTTTTCGTGAAACAGTTCAGATTTCGAGGCAAAACACAGCAAAATCAAACACTGAATCAGGTATAAATTTTACTTTCAGGAAAATCCCTTCTCAGAAATACACAATGAAGGAGAAGACTCAAAGGACTATGTGGATTCCTAAGTCCAAGCAGGAAGCTGACTTAGCCCACTTGAGCACTGATTCGACGTAGGCCATGTACGGGCCTTGTAGGAAAGGAGGATGACTTCTGAGGATTGCATCAGCCCTAATTTTTCATCAAATAGGGAATTGTTAGAGATTGAATCAAATTGGGTACGAACTAAATCCAATGAATCAGATCGAACCCAAATTAGAGTTCGTATGATCAAATTATGATGGAATAAAAAAAAGATATTTTTTCTTAGGCTCGGGCAGGCCCACGTGGGCTGAGCCAAGCCCACGTACTCCATAATTGCACCATGTTGCTGTGCTGATGATGCAAGCATCTCAATTTTCCAATTTGAGTTGTGTACGTGGTAAACAAACTTGTCAAAAAGTCCAACACCTGGGCACGCTCTCAAATGGCGCAGCTTTCTCCGGTCAAAGATAAATTGATTCTTCAATTACAGCCGCACGAATAAATCGAACTGCTGCAGATCCCGGATTTTTTCAACGATCCTTATTTCTCTCCTTGGACCGACCTATCCCTTGAAAACTGCTGCAGTTTTCTTGATCATCCCCGCATCGAGAGGAAGAGAATCTCACATCGAGGTACAAAGATTTTTGGACGACAATCATTATTATTTTGGAGAGTAGTCGAGTGTTATCTTTCCTTTTGACCACGGCGGCAGATTGAAGGCAATTTTTTTTCTTCCATTTCCGGACAACACATACAAAGAGACCCGCCAACAGTAAAGTTTTTAGTGAACCTCTGAAAGATAGCTATTTTTTTTATGATTAGTTCCTTTCTTTCCTATCCCCCATTCATCTATTTTATTTAGTTATTCACTAGAACAATTATGATATTGAAGTCAATCCAAGGCAAGTGTTCGGATCTATTATGACATAAGGATTAGGTGCCCAACGGACCCTTTTCCCTGTAAAGTCCTTTCCCGGCGTGACGAAAAAATTGTTTTTTTCTGAATGTATAAGTACCTATACGAAAAGCAACAGAGCAATCTTTCACAGGATAGATTTTAGGATACAGAAAATTATCAGGTAGTATTTTATTTTGATTCACAGTTAATTATTATTGCTCTGTATTGGCAAAAAATTATTTCCTCCTCTCTTTAATAAAAGAATCTCGTCGGATTCGAGTTTTGTAGATCATGTACGAAATTATCCTAAATTTTCTAACAGAAGCCATGCTCCACCTTGATGTCTTCATTGTTGTCGGCGTGGAGCGGCTCAAGTTTGCACTTCATATCCGTCATCGGCATGAAGAGCAGCTCAAGTCGGTGCTCCAGTCATTGGCATGAACAGAGCGCTCGAGCCATTTGGGGAGCTCGACAACAGACATGGCATAGCTATATATACTTGGAGATAGGTGTAGCCACTGCGAGCATGGACAGAGCGCTCAAGCCACCCGGGGAGCTCGACAACGGACATGGCATAGATATACTTGGAGATTGGTGTAGCTACTGCGAGCGCCGGCCAAGCTTGAGGAGGAGGCGCTGGCAGCCGTAGAGGCAGTTGCCGCTGAACTTGGAGAAGGGGTTGGAGTTGAAGGCATCGCAGGTGGCCTGCGTGAGCTCGCCGTACTTGAGAGAGGTGGGGCCCACCTTTTAATATTTAAAAAGTGGGACCAAATTTTAATAACTCTGTGAAGGTTGGGTTAATAACGGAATAAAAAATAATTTTTTTATACATGTCAACATGCCACGTCGTCAACTTAACGGGGCATCCAACGGAAATTTGATGACATGTCATAATTGAAATAAATGCCTTAGTATATATACACAAATGAGACAAATGAAAGTATAAGCCACAATTGAGACAAAGGTCAAAGTACAGATTATATTTAAGCATTTTCCCTAAATGCAATATGAAAGAGTACACATGTCATGACACAATCCCATAAAATATCAACCTCCAAGGGTTACATGCGCAAGATGTTAAATACAAACTTGACTCTCTACGACTACGCACGAGACATCTTGACGAGCTTGCATTCCCAGCCGCTAAATCTAGGTAGAGCGTGTTGGCTTAAGGGTCTCTATTAAGGCTCGATCTTTATTTTGATGATAATAAATATATATTTAATCCAAGTGTAAAGCTTTGAGTTCAGGTTGAGGTTGCGATTCGCATGCCAAATCCGTTCAATCAAGACAACGAAAAAGATCGTCGAAGAAATGGAAGAAAGGCTCAGGGATTAAATCAAGTAGATTTAATTTAATATGTCCTTAGGAGAGTTTGTCCCAAGCCTAAAATATAAGGTTATCCAAGTTGAAACTTGGTAACCAAACCCTTAGAAATGATATGTAAAAATGTAAGGAACTAAACATCCTCAGCCTGGGTTCGGTCGACCGGTCGATCGACCGAACAAGGCATTAGAACGAGGCATTAGATCTGGTCGACCGAAGATCGCTAGAAATTGGCAGAAGCATTCAGTCGACCAGTCATTCGACCGAAGTTGGCGAAGGCAGTTTTGCTGGGCTACGTCGGTCGACCGACAGAGGCAAAAAAATGCCCGAAAGTAGCAATCGACCAATCGATCGATCGATCATGACTTAGCCTCAAAAGTGCGACTCGCTGCAGCCATTCAGTCGACCGACGGGTTGACCGAATGTCGGAAGATTGTTGGCGATCGACCCGTTGATCGACTGATCTCTCTTGGCTACGAGCGGTCACACTGGCGGTCGATCGACTGATCGACCGGCCTTGTGATCGAACGGCTTCAACGGTCGATTTTTTACCCGTTGAACAGACATTCGGCTGAGGGGTTATAAATACCCCTCACCAAACTTCATTAGACACTTTTTGCAATCTTACTTGAGCATTAAAATAGATCATTAAAGCCTTCAAAGACCTACACCTGCGCGCGCCCTCTGCTTCCATTCTCAACAGCGAATCCAGGCACTGCTTCTTTCTGCTTCAACTTGGCTGCATCCATTGAGTCATCTTTCGGTTGCAAGTTGAAGACGAGAAGGTGGTGGAAAGAAGCTTGGTTCAATCTTTCATTCTCTAGCTCTTTCCTTGTATTTAATTTTTGTTGTATCTTGTTTTCAAATTGATAGCTTGCTAGGTGTGCTAGGAAACACTTAGGGTTAACTTTGTAGAGTAGTGTTTTGTCTAGGTGAATAAGATTGAGGTGTTCTCCAAGTGTGGGAGAAGGGTGTCCTCAAGTGTATTCAAAGGGAAACATAATTTCTATAAAGTAGTGTTTAGAAATCCTTGGTAAGGAGCCAAGGTAGTGGAGTAGGCGATTGACTGAACCACTACAAATTGCTTTGTTTGCATTGCTCTTTACTTGCTTTCATCATTGTGATTGAATTATGATCATATCGTTCATTAAAGAACAATCCCATTAAGCTAAGACAAAATTAAGTTAAAAGAAATTGAAAAAAGGGGATTGGCACTATTCAACCCCCCCTTCTAGTGTCAAGGTCCATCCAACAATTGGTATCAGAGCAAGGTAGTAGGCTAAGATTTAATCATCTTTCCTACAATCAATCAAGTCTAGTGAAATTCAACTAGCTCAAGGATCCTCTACCCATACTCCACCATTATTTGATGGAAGCAACTATGCCTATTGGAAGATCCGTATGAATGGCTTCCTTCAATCATTAGACATGAGTGTATGGAGAATGATCTTAGTAGAGTATAAACAACCTACTAAGGATATGGACCAATGGGACCAAGAGGAAATTAAGCTTTTTAATGCAAATGTCAAGGTCGTCAATGCTCTATATTGCGGTCTATCAATTAATGAGTTTAATAGGATCTCCACATGCAAGTCCGCATATGAAATATGGAAGGTCCTAGAGACCACCCATGAAGCAACTTCTCAAGTAAAAGAATCAAAAATAAATTTTCTCATGCATGGTTATGAGATGTTTAAAATGATTTCACATGAGTCTATTGATGTCATGCATGCTAGGTTCCAAAATATTACGAATGGTTTAGCTAACCTTGGCAGGGAAATAAAGGAAGAGGAGAAGGTAAGGAAGCTCCTTCGCTCCCTTCCAAAATCTTGGGAGTCCAAGGTAATCGCCATCATGGAAGCCAAGGAATTGAGCCAATTGAAGATCATCGAGCTTATTGGGTCTCTCATGACACATGAGATCCACATGAAGCAATATCAAGAAGAAGATGCTCCAAAAGGCAAGGCCATCGCCTTAAAAGCATCCCACCGAGCCGAAGAGACATCATCATTCGAGGAAGAGACAGATGACCTTGAAGAAATGGTGATGCTTGCAAGAAGGTTCATGAGCTTCATAAAGGGAGGCATGAGAAAAGGAAGAAGTGGCTACACGTGCTACAATTGCAACAAGACGGGGCACCTAAGAAAAGATTATCCGCTTCAAAAGATGGCCACTACCTCCAACCCTCACAAGAAAGAAAAGTAGAAAAGGAAGAAGAAGACAATGATGGCCACATGGGATGAAAGTGGGACCTCATCAAGTGAAGAGAAGGCAAGGAGTGAAAAAGCAAGCCTTTGCTTGATGGCAAAGGAAGATGAGGTAAGATTTAATTTTGGTGAAATTTCATTTACCTGAGAAAAATTAAAAATTGAATTTGAGCAAATGCATGATGAGTTTATTGCAATTAGAAGAAAATTTAAGTTCCTCAAAAAGGAGAATAGGTACTTAGAAATTGAAAATGATAGATTGTTACTTTCCTGCAATGATCCTAGGAAAGAGGTAGAAAATCTTAAGGAAGAAAAGTGCCTAGAAATAGACAATGAAAAATTAGAAAAAGAAAACAAATATTTATGTGATACAATAGAACATTTAAATGATAGCATGCTAATATTAAAGAAAGAACTTTGCATGCTCAATGAGAAAATGACAACTATTCAAAATATCATGCCAAAAGTTGTCAACAAAAAGAAATCATCACACTCCCATGCTCACACACACACAAAGAACATTTCATGGTAATTGTTATTCGTGTGGTATTTTTGGTCATATGGCCAAATATTGTGCGTTAAGGAGGAACCCACATGCAAGATTCACATGGGTTCCAACTAACACCCAAGGACCCAAGAAAATTTGGGTACCTAGGATAGTGTCTTCTCCTTTTGTAGGTGGAGAAGCATCCTCAACCAAGTAGGAGTACTTGGATCTTGGATAACGGTTGCTCGAAGCACATGATCGGAGATATCAACTTGTTCGCAACCCTATCAAGCAAAGATGGTGGACATGTCACATTTGGAGACAATGCCAAAGGTAAGATTGTTGGCATTGGTGACATAGGTATACTCCCTTACCCATGTATCAAGGATGTTTTATTAGTTGATGGTTTAAAGCATAACTTTATTAGCATATCTCAACTATGTGATAATGGGTACATAATAATCTTTGAAGCATCTAAATGCATTATTAGAAGCACACCCTCAAATGATATCATGTTCATAGGAAATAGGCAAGAAAATGTATACACCATAGAATTAAATATCTTGCCCAATCCTCATGTTAGATGCTTAGTTGCCATGAAAAATGACTCTTGGTTGTGGCATAGAAGGTTAGGACATGCTAGCATGAGCCTCATCCAAGAGATATCAAGGAAAGACTTAGTAAAAGGCTTACCAAAGATAAAATTTGAAAAAGATAAACTTTGTGATGCATGTCAACTAGGTAAGCAATTAAAATCTTCAAGTTAGTACATCTAGAATTCTTGAGCTTGTACACATGAATCTCTTTGGTCCATGTGATGTAGCTAGTCTAGGTGGAAAGTTTTATTGCTATATTTTGGTTGATGATTTTTCTAGATTTACATGAGTTTTCTTTTTTGCTAAGAAAAATGAAACATTTGAGTTTTAAAAAAAATTTGCAAAAAAAGTTTCAAATGAAAAGGAAGTTTCTATTTTAAAAATTAGGAGTGACAATGGAGGGGAATTTAAGAATGAAATTTTTTCCGAGTTTTGTGATGATTTAGGTATTCAACATACATTTTCTTCCCCTAGGACCCCTCAACAAAATGGGGTGGTTGAGAGGAAGAATAGAACCCTCCAAGAAATGGCTAGGACCATCTTATGTCAGAATAATTTGCCTAAATATTTTTGGGCCGAAGCCATAAATACTTCTTGTTATGTTCTTAATTATGTTTAATTAAGACCAAAAATCAAGAAACCCCTGTTGAGCTTTGGAATGGTAAAATCTCAAATGTGAGATATTTTCATGATTTTGGATGTAAATGCTTTATTTTAAATACTAAGGAGAATTTAAGAAAATTTGATGCTAAATCCGATGAAGGAATTTTCCTAGGTTACTCCACTAGTTCTAAGGCTTATAGAGTTTATAATCGTAGAATTATGATAGTTGAAGAATCCATGCATGTTACTTTCAATGAAACTAATGATTTTTCAAGAAATGTCCATATTGTGAATGTAGGTGAGGAGCTTGAGGATCTCACACTTCATGATAAGGAAGTGGAGAATGAAGATAATGAGGAGACCCAACATGAAGAACCTCCATCCTCAAGTCAACCTCAAGTTGAAGATGATGAAGAAGAAGCTCTACCACCTCTCCCTAAAGAATACCGATTAGTAAGAGATCATCCAATAGATCAAGTCATTGGAGAGCCTTCAACGGGAGTGGTAACACGTTCTAAGCTTAAAAATTTATGCCAATATGTAGCTTTTGTTTCTCAAGTAGAGCCTAAGAATGTTAAGGAAGCTATAGAAGATGAATTTTGGGTATTAGCCATGCAAGAAGAACTAAACCAATTTGATAGAAATGATGTATGGGACTTAGTGCCTAGACCTAGTGATCAAACCATAATTGGAACCAAGTGGGTATATAGGAATAAGCTAGACGAAGAAGGACTAGTCATTAGAAACAAAGCTAGGCTAGTGGCACAAGGGTACAACCAACAAGAAGGAATAGACTATAATGAAACATATGCTCCCGTAGCTAGATTAGAAGCAATTAGGATGCTTTTAGCATTTGCTAGCTTTAAAGGTTTTAAACTTTTTCAAATGGATGTGAAAAGTACTATTTTAAATGGTTTTATAAATGAAGAAGTGTATGTTGAACAACCCCGCGGTTTTGAAAGTTTTGAGTTTCCAAATTATGTTTTCAAACTTAAAAATATTTTATATGGTTTGAAACAAGCCCCTAGGGCTTGGTATGAAAGACTCTATTTTCTTAATCGAACAAGGTTTTGACATAAGAAAAGCGGATGTCTCACTTTTCATTAAGCACAATGAAAATGACATATTATTAGTTCAAATATATGTTGATGATATAATTTTTGATGCCACTAATGAAATACTTTGTGAGTGATTTGCTAAGTGTATGCAGGATGAATTTGAGATGAGCATGATGAGAGAGCTCTCCTTCACGCTTGGTCTCCAAATCAATCAAACCAACAAAGGGATATTCATCAATCAAGCTAAGTACACAAAGGAGCTCATCAAAAGATTTGGAATGAATGAAGTCAAGATAGCTTCTACACCTATGAGCGCATCAATCAAGCTTGGCAAAGATGAAGAGGGCATTAAAGTGGACGAAAAATGATATCGAGGGCATTAAAGTAGACCTGATATCATGTTTATTGTGTGTTTATGTGCTAGGTTTCAATCTTGCCCTAAGATGTCTCATATAAGTGCGGTAAAACGTATATTGAGATATCTAAAGGGTACGGTTGACTTAGGATTATGGTATTCATGTCATGCATCATTTGATTTAATCGGTTTTTCGAACGCTGATTTTGTCGGATGTAAGATAGATAGGAAAAGCACTAGTGGGTGTTGTCAATTCCTAGGAGCGAGTCTTGTTTCTTGGTTCTCAAAGAAACAAAACTCGGTCGCGCTTTCAACTACCGAAGCGGAATACATCGCCGCGGCTAGTTGTTGTGCGCAAGTCCTTTGGATGAAACAAACCCTTTTGGACTATGGACTTAGGTATTCTTGCATACCTATACATTGTGATAATACTAGTGCAATTAATTTAACCAAAAATCTTATCTTACACTCTAGAACTAAGCATATTGATTTGAGACATCATTTTCTTAGGGATAATGTAGCTAAGGGAAATATATCGGTAGAATTTATATCCACCGATAAACAACTTGTCGATATATTTACAAAACCCTTAGTTGAAGAAAGTTTCAAAACCTTAAGGATGCAACTAGGAATTTGTGCTTTACCTTGTGTTTAAACAGAATTTTCTTCAAAATTTACATGATTTCAAAACTTGCATTCTATAAAAGTGTCATCACACTTATGTATTACTCTGTAGTGGGGCTTTGCGACCTATTGATGTTTGCTTTCTATAGGCTCACATTGATGGGAAGGACTATAGTGGTAGATGATACTTGGTTTTTGTGGCTTTCTTGGTTTTTTGGTTTTATAATGAAATGTCATTAATTGTACCTTGATTCTTACCCTTTTTGATTGATTTCAAAAGGGGGAGAAAAAGAAAGGTCACACTTGGTTTTCACGATACATATAGGTAGTGTGAGTTTTATAGTTAAGGGGAAGAATATAGTTAGGGGGAGTTAAGAAGAACATGCACAATAGTAGGGGGAGCATAAGTTAAGTTATAGAAAAGTTAATATGCACATTGATAGGGGGAGCATAGGTTGAGTTATAAGTAATGGAATGCAAATGTTAACTTAGAAAGTTGAATGCATAGGCTAAAGTATTTATCTTGCATACCCTAACTCTTGAATACCTTAACTCAAACTCACAAATGCTTATATTTTCTTAAATTCTAATGTTATGTTTGTCATCATCAAAAAGGGAGAGATTGTTGGCTTAAGGGTCTCTCTTAAGCCTCGATCTTTATTTTGATGATAACAAATATGTATTTAATCCAAGTGTGAAGCTTTGAGTTCAGGTTGAGGTTGTGATTCGCATGCCAAATCCGTTCAATCAAGACGACGGAAAAGATCGTCGAAGAAACGGAAGAAAGGCTCGGGGATTAAGTCAAGTAGATTCAATGTAATATGTCCTTAGGAGAGTTTATCCCAAGCCTAAAATGTAAGGTTATCCAAGTTAAAACTTGGTAACCAAACCCTTAGAAATGGCATGTAAAAATGTAAGGAAATAAACATCCTCAGCCTGGGTTCGGTCGACCGGTCGATCGACCGAATGAGGCATTAGAATGGCGCAGTAGCCTATTCGGTTGATCGACTGGTCGACCGAAGATCGCTAGAAATTGGCTGAAGCATTCGGTCGACCAGTTGGTCGACCGAAGTTGGCGAAGGCAGATTTGCTAGGCTATGTCGGTCGACCGACAGAGGCGAAAAAATGCCCGTAAGTAGCGATCGACCGATCATGACTTAGGCTCAAAAGTGCTACTCGCTGCAGCCATTTGGTCGATCGACGGGTCGACCGAATGTCGGAAGATTGTTGGCGGTCGACCCGTCGGTCAACCGGCCTCTCTTGGCTACGAGCGGGCGCACTGGCGGTCGATCCGTCGATCGATCGACTGATCGACCGGCCTTGTGATCGAACGGCTTCAACAATCAATTTTTCACCCGTTGAACTGCCGTTCGGCTGAGGGGTTATAAATACCCCTCACCAAACTTCATTAGACACTTTTTGCAATCTTACTTGAGCATTAAAAGAGATCATTAAAGCCTTCAAAGACTTACACCTGCGCGCGCCCTCTACTTCTATTCTCAACAGCGAATCCAGGCGCTGCTTCTTTCTGCTTCAACTTGGCTGCATCCATTGAGTCATCTTTCGGTTGCAATTAAGTTGAAGACTAGAAGGCGGTGGAAAGAAGCTTGGTTCAATCTTTCATTCTCTAGCTCTTTCCTTGTATTTGAGTTTTGTTGTATCTTGTTTTCAAATTGATAGCTCGCTAGGTGTGCTAGGAAACACTTAGGGTTAACTTTGTAGAGTTGTGTTTTGCCTAGGTGAATAGGATTGAGATGTTCTCCAAGTGTGGGAGAAAGGTGTCCTCAAGTGTATTCAAAGGGAAACATAATTTCTATAAAGTAGTGTTTAGAAATCCTTGGTAAGGAGCCAAGGCAATGGAGTAGGCGGTTGGCCGAACCACTATAAATTACTTTGTTTGCATTGCTCTTTACTTGTTTTCATCATTGTGATTGAATTGTGATCATATTATTCATTAAAGAACAATCTCATTAAGCTAAGACAAAATTAAGTTAAAAGAAATTGAAAAAGAAGGATTGATACTATTCAACCCCCCCTTCTAGAGTCAAGGTTCATCCAATAGAGCGTACCTCTAGTAGTTTGAACATGCAATAAATAACAAGGAAAGAGTAATGTGTTCACTAGAACTCAGTGAATGGCCTGAACCGAGCCCTCTCTAAGTGAAACTATATAATAATGAGCATAAATATAAACCAACATAATTATATCCACACCCTTGTAAATTATCTCATATACACATAGACACAGACCAATATCACATATATCACAAGGAGCATAAAGTAAACAATCACACGGGTCAATCACTAGGATGGCTCCCTAGCGAGCTTCCCGCCCCGGGACCTCCGATCTAGGATGACCGACTAGCCTCAGTGCCCCTCTTGTTGGCCTATGATTTTCAACATTGGTCTTAATTTCGGTTTTGATGATAACAAACATGGAACTAATATTTGAGCGAGAAATATTTTCAGGTTCCATGTCGATTTGCATGCGACGTCTGCGATCGAAAAAAATTAGAGAAATCGGAGAAATCAGAAGGACGATCGTCGACGCTCGAGAATTCATAGGAAGATAGAGTTTAGGTTTAAGGATTCTAGAATACTTGTAAAATCCTTGTTAGTGTTTGGCTTATATGTGTTGGTTATATTTGGCAAAAGTATTCCCGGATTGTTCTCAGTTTAATAGACAGTTACAAAATTGCTTTTGCCTATGAGGAATTCTGTTAAGTTCTCAATTGTAAAGACAGTCACAACTGCTCTGGTTGCTGTGCAATTTATGCTGAAGCTTATGATATTGTGTGTGTTGTTTATTAACTCAGTTACAACTCATCTTGCTTGATAAGTTGCTTGAATGTTGTGACTGTGAAATACTCTGGATATTCTATTGACAGTTTGTGTTTTTGCCAAATAAGCCAAAGGGGAAGATTGTTGGTGTTTGGCTTATGTTGTGTTAACTATATTTGACAAAAGGATTATCGGCTAGTTCTCAGTTTTATGACAATTGCGACTACTATGGAGTTTATGCTGAAGTTTTCAGTTTATACTTACATGTTACATTATATTGTCTAACTATTACTTGCTCTATGGTTGCTTATGCAAAAGTATTCCAAGTTATTCTCAGTTAAATGGACAGTCACAACTATGAGAAGTTCTGCTTATGTTGAAGACAATTACAACTGTGTGAGGACAGTCTTAACTGCTCTTATAGACTATGGTTTTCTGGATAAGGATATTGCGGATATGATGACTTTTGGTTTTCAGTATTAATGATCATTCTATTTTATCTTAGATATTTTTAAATAATCTTTAATAACTTATTTATTGCCTATGGAAGAAATGAAGTAGTATTCATTGATCGACTGGCGGTTATCTTGAAGCATTTATGACCAAAGTTAATTATGAAAGAAATGAAGTGGTCTTCAGTAATGGGCTGACAATTTTTAAAAGCAGAGTTGGCGGCAATTTTTCATGAAGCTTTTACGATCGAAGTATTATGATGTGTTATGACTATATTTTGAGTTTGAAACTGCTAAGGTTAAGATCTTTTGTTTAAGTGACATTTATGGAAGTTGGTTTGACCTTCTCTATTTATGAGGAAAGAGAAGTTATGGATCTGTAAGTCTCTTATGTCAACACAGTCTTAACTAGTCGTTGGTCAGTTACAACTGCTTTGGTTGTAGTAAAGTTTATATTGCTGCGATGTTTATCCTGCTGTGGTGTTGTTTGAATGTTGCTGAGATTATTGATAATATATAGGGAAAATTAATGAAAATGTTCTGAACTATTGAGTTTTTAACAAATATGATTTATACTTTTATTTGTAACTAATTTATACTCGAACTTTCATTTTGGTATCAATTGTATACTCCATCAACTAGATGTTAAAGTAGTCGTTATATGCCGACGTGGACTGCACAGTCAGTATAAATAAATTAATTTTTTATTCAAAGTTGTATCATCATCAAATGATCCACGTCAGCAAGACCAGTCAAAAAAAAAAATTAAAAACTCTTCAATTATTTTTTTCCTTGTTTTTTTTAAAGGTATAGTTTACGTGGCATTGAAGAGTTTTTTAATATTTGTTTAAACTGATATTGCTGATGTGGATCATTTGATGATGAGACAACTTTGAATAAATAATTAATTTATTTATGTTGATTGTATAATCCACGTTAGCATATAACAACTACTTTAACACCCAACTGACGAGAGTATACAATTGATACCAAAATGAAAGTTCGAGTATAATTAGTTACAATTAAAAGTTTGAGTCATATTTGTTAAAAACTTAATAGTTCGGAATATTTTCATTAATTTTCCCATATATATATATAATATCCCGATGATATTATATATATATATATATATGTATTTATGGTGGAGTTAATCTTGATTGATCATTTATGGTGATTTTTGAACTTGATCATTTATGGTGACTGTTGGACTTGGTCTTTTATGATGTTGAATGGAGTTTTGGCCATCATTGAGCTACTACTTTATGACATTGGTCGTTCACTTTGGTGGAGTTATAGTCATCATGAAGCTTTATGACATTGGTCATCCATTGGTGGAGTTAATGGTCATCATGGAATTAGGAGTTTCTCTTGTGGAGTAATGACTATCTTTTGGGTTGCTTACTTTGCTTATAAATAGTGTGAGAGAATGTTTGAGAAGGTTAACCATCTTTGATGGATCCACTCATATCCACTCCAATGCGGATCATCTCATATTGATCTAATCTTATGGATCCACTCCTATGTGAGTAAACTATGTTGTCAATTATATGAGGAGTTAAGACAGCTGAGTGTAGACTGCTAAGTGTAGATTGCTGAATTGTTGAGTGCAAGACTGCTGAGTACAGACGGTAATAAGCTATCTTTCTTATGTTCTGAGTGAAGATGGTTATGGACTGATAACTCGCTACAACACAAGGATTGTGTGGAGGACGAAACTATGTGGCTGAGATGTCACAGAGAGGCAAGTTGGTATGTACTTGTAATAGCAAATAGGTTTTTGTTATTTCCAATTCACTGTAGTACTGGTAGTCGGATTTCGGGTGTGAAATCCCTATGACTTATATTGTACTTATAGAGAGTGAATTGAGCATTTGTCCGATGAGTACCCCGCAGATTAGGTGACTGGTTTTGTTACTGAACCGCGTAAACAAACTTTTGTGTTTGTGTGTGATTTTTTGCTTTGGTTCTTACTTTGCTACTAATAACAGTTGCAATAACAGTTGCAACTTCTTATTCAACTGTCCTTAACAGAAGTTCCCTTAGAGACATATACTGTCAATTGATTCAGAGCGGTTGTGCTAACCTTTACCTTCACAAGATCCTTGGTGTGTATCTTTTCTTTTAGACTCAAGATGGAACGTATGCCTATAGGAAATTCTGTCAATATTCATCCTTTATTTATCGGAACAAACTATGCATATTGAAAGACTAGGATGAGAGCTTTCATCAAATCTTTGGATGATTATTGCCGGGACTCTATAAAAGTCGGTTATATTCCTCCAACAATAGATGGGACTGAGCGCAAGCCAAAGAACCAATAAATTGAAGCAGAAATTATTGCAGCAAATTATGACAATAAAGCTCTAGAAATCTTAGATGCAGAAGTTGATCACTACAAAGTTTAATGTGCTGATAGTCTTCCACCTACTTCAACTGAAGAAACATTAGTTGAAACTCTCTGTCAAGTTCATGAGGATGAATCTACCCTAGTTCTTGTGTTTGAGATAGTTCCAATTGAAACTGTCCCTGAAGCAGTTGAAACAGCTATGTTAAGTCTTGAAGCAATCAAAACTGCTGCTACGGTTCCAAATGCAGTTGAAACTGCTACAACTGGACCTGAAACAGTTATAATTCAGTATATTTCTACAGATCAATAAGTGACTGATGTCTTCACAAAGACCTTTGATGTAGGGAGTTTTGAGCAGTTGAAATCTGCTCTAGGATTGTGTATTTTGTGATGTTAGGAGGATGAAAATGAATTTTTTATTTAAAGAAAAAGAAAGTGTAACCTCTTTTGTTATAAATGTTTTCTTTTTCTTCACTAATTTTGCACAGCTAGGGATCAAAGCATTAAATCCTATCATTCAAGACTTGGAATAGTAATCTCCTCAATCAAAGTCTGAAGCAATAATCTCCTCTTTCAAGACTCGGAATAGTAACTCCCTTCATTCAAGATTTGAAATTATAATTACTCTCTTTTGGTTACTCATCTACTTCATTTTTATTATGCATTTTTTTTTTGTTACAAACGGAGCCCGTCAAGTCTTCCTCGAGTTTGCAATGAAAAAAATTTACGAGAATAATTTTAAAAAAAATTACTTCTGCTCAGTATAAGTGCCCGTCATCTTCTAAACTGAGACATCACATCAAATTACGAATAGTAAGAAAAATCATTGCACGGAAGTCAATGTCCGTGTCAAACTGAGACAGCACATCAAATGCTGCAATTGGTCGAATCCCCAACTTGAACCCACTCAGACTCGGTCAATTGCAAAATAAATCAAACGGGCTCACGAGCTTGACCAGGAAAGTATGATATGAATTGACTTAGTCAAGCCCTACCAAGAATCCATTGGTTGCACCAACAATCCATTATTTTTGGTGATTGATTAATCCACAATGTTCAAATATTTCCCCGCACCAAACCCACTATTTTATTTGTTGTTATTAATTGCAGATCATTGTTCAATATCATAAAACATATTGCTGGTATTCTATTCAGAGAGCGGGTAGCTGACGCGTGTACAGCGTCAGGCGTGTAAAACAATTAGCTTAAACCTGATTGACATCAGTCTCAGATCGAGGGATCTTCTGGGTCCCAATCTTTTAACCAACAAATATATGGGTATTATAATGGGTAGAAGTGAAGGAGCACACGAGACCTCGGCCTAAATTAGGTGACATCTTCCTTTTATTGTCGCCTTCTGAAGGCCACAGCAAGTTGCAATTTTGGAGCGATGACTTCTCCTCTGCCTTACTTTATTCGCCACCTCGCGAAGACGCCAATTGGAAACCTCCCTCCCGTTTTCCCACTGTTTAGCGGCGTGTCCACTCTACCTAATGGAAGATTTTGGTTGCCATGCTCTTGATATGGGGTGGGATTGATTGAAGGTTCATCTGAGAGCACTTGCTCGGCTCGTAGGAAGTAACTCAAAGGTGCCCTCTTTTCCTTTCTTCCCCATCTCAAATCCCCAGTCCGTGAAGCTTCTTTCGTAGAGTGAAATCATTGCTTTGTTTTCTTTGAGGTAGTCTTTGCTTGTGCCACGTAATCACTGTTCCAGTTCTTGCAGTCTTACCCCTTTCCTTAAAAATACGAAGATAATATTGGTTTCCTTGGTCGTATGGTGAATCAAAATCGGATTTTATGTTGACCTTTTCAGGATAAATTAATTGCTTCTTCATTTTGTTTCTGTAGCGTGAATTAGGAGAATAGAATTCTACGTAAATTCCAAGATCACTTTTCCCCCTTTGTTTCATTTGATTTCATGTCCTTGCTCAACTTTCTTTCTTTTTCAGAGTAGTTTTCTCTTTTCTTCTACTTCCCTTTATGTTCTTCAAATAAATTTAGACTATAATCCATTATAGGTTGCGTTTTGATGGCTGTTGGGATCCATGAACTGGGCCTCATTATCGCTATTATCATATCAATTCAGTGGGTCTGCTATGCCTCCATCCCCACAATCACAGACAACTATCTGATTGATTGTGGGTCTTCAATCAGCACAAACATCAATAACAGGAACTTTGTTGCTGATTCATCCCTTTCTTCGATACTGACGACCCCGACGGACATCCTAGCAAGCACCACGCTAAACCCAGGGTCGTCTTCGGGCATGTCAGCCCTCTACAAAACTGCTAGGATCTTCACTGGACCATCGTCATACTCTTTTTCAATCAACGAGCAAGGCAGGCACTTTGTCCGCTTGTATTTCTTCCCATTTGTACATGGGGATTACAACATGACTACTGCAACTTTTAGTGTATCAACGCAAGATGTTCTTCTCCTCAACAATTTCCAGCCCCCAGTGAATCTCTCAATGAAGGAATTCTCATTAGATATTACTCGTGACAACTTGATTATTTCCTTTGCACCATCAGGAAGCAGTTCTTTTGCATTTGTGAATGCTATAGAAGTTATCTCAGTCCCTGATGATGTATTTAGAGTTACTGCAACCACAGTTAGAACGCAAACAACCCAGGAATTGTCAGGACAGGCATTGGAGACAGTTTATCGGCTCAATGTTGGTGGCCAACAGGTCCTTCCAAATGATGATAGCTTGTGGAGAACATGGGAAAGAGATGCAAAATTTCTAGAGGATGGTAGTCGATCTAAGAATTTTACTTTTTCTGGAGCTATTTACTTTCCGCCACAATTTCCTACTGACACTGCCCCTGAGATCGTATATAAAACTGTAAGGGAGTTGGCTCCTGCAAATAATTCTGATGCACAAATCAAGATGACGTGGAAACTTGATGTGGATCCTAATTTTGGATACTTGATGAGGTTTCATTTCTGTGATGTAGTCAGTGCAGCACCTAATATGCTTGAGTTTAATGTTAGTGTTAACAGATGGCCTATACTTACAAATTTTGAGCTTGATAATAAGTTATTTACAGCTTTGGCTACAGCTTACTATACAGATTTTCTTTTGGATGCAAGTGATGCATCCAATCAGCTTCTTATTGATATTAGTCCTTCAACCCCTAATTCATCCCGCCCTATTCCTCCTAATGGCATCCTAAATGGGCTGGAGATTATGAAGATAAATTTCTCCATTGGTTCTGTGTTCGTTGTGACACCAACTGATTCAAAGAAAAACTTAGGCATCATATTGGGCTCAGTCATTGGGTCGCTTGCCATTGTAATTGTTGTTGTTGTTGTTGTCCTTTTCTTGGTGTTTAGGAGAAGGAGGCCAACAATTAAGAAGTACTCTGGAACTTGGACACCTTTCTCCATTGATGACTTGAATTCCCATAGCTCAGCTGATAGAACCTCTATTGGAACTGCTTTTACTTCTGAGCAGAATGGAAACTTAGGTTACCGCTTCCCTTTTTTCATGCTACAAGTGGCGACAAACAACTTTGATGAAAGTTGGCTGATTGGAATTGGTGGGTTTGGAAAGGTCTACAAGGGGGTGTTAAAAGACAAGACAAAAGTGGCAGTGAAGAGAGGGAATACAAAACACAAACAAGGTCTTAAAGAGTTCCACAATGAAATTGAATTGTTATCACGATTGCGCCACCGTCATCTGGTGTCTCTTATAGGCTATTGCGATGAAAAGAATGAGATGATTCTTGTCTATGAATACATGGAAAAGGGGACTCTTAAGAGCCACCTTTATGGCTCTACTCTTCCTTCTCTTAGCTGGAAACAGAGGTTAGAAATCTGTATTGGATCAGCAAGAGGACTCCATTACCTTCATACAAGCTCAGCAACAGCTATCATCCACCGGGATGTGAAATCTGCAAATATTCTACTTGATGAGAATTTCTTGGCAAAGGTTTCAGACTTTGGCTTGTCAAAGATTGGACCAGAGATGGATCAGACTCATGTCAGTACTGCAGTAAAAGGTAGTTTTGGGTATCTTGATCCTGAGTACTTCAGAAGGCAAAAGCTAACAGAAAAATCTGATGTTTACTCATTTGGAGTGGTTTTACTTGAAGTTATCTGTGCAAGACCAGTCATTGATCCCACATTACCAAGAGAGATGGTGAATTTAGCAGAGTGGGGGATGAAGTGGCAGAAGAAGGGAGAGTTGGGACAAATTGTTGATCCACGAATTGTAGGAACTATTAGGCCCTCATCTCTTCGGAAATTTGGAGAGACGATCGAAAAATGCCTGGCAGATTATGGTGCTCAACGTCCCTTAATTGGAGATGTACTTTGGAATTTGGAGTATACGCTGCAGCTTCAAGAGGCTGATTCTGACATATCTGAGATTAATAGCGTAAATCGCATTCCTGAACTTTCACCGGTGGTTCGAAGTATCAATGCCTCCGAAGATGGCACTGCAGAATTTAATACCTCCACCTTAAATGATTTTACAGATGCTTCAATGGATAAAGTTTTCTCACAATTGATCAATTCTGAAGGGAGGTGAGATAATTTGCTTAGTTAATGCTTGTAGTGCACTTGTAAATGGTTGTTTGTTCATAATGTTTTCATGTTGCTGCATAGAAGGGTTTGGTGTTTTCCTTTCAGATTTTTCTGTCATTTTATATTGATGTATCCTAGTTGCATGAGCAAAAGTAGTCCCATGATCAGAATATGTAAGTAATGAACCACATGGTTTGGTATTACTAAGTATACTGCTCATTTTCTTGTTATCTTTTTTTCTTTTTTGTTTATGAGTGATATCAGATGGTACAGATTGGTATACCATACAGTATTTTCTGTAAAAGATAGTCAAAAACAGTTATCAACCTAGTGTTTGAAGTCTTGATTGTATCATCTTGTTCCAGACGCTGCATAACAATGTCTCCTAAACCACCTTCACTTGTTTCATATACTTAATGATATATCCTGAATCACCTCCGTTTTGGACTTTTAGTTATTTTCTTCTTATCTACTTGTGTTTTGGATATGATGTTGGGAGTTCTATGAACTGTAACTTCAGAATAAGAGAATCCTGCTATTAGAAGTACAAATACTACTGCCATGTTATCTTCTGACTTAAAAGAAGCTCTCTCACTTTCATAACCTTTTTCAGACAGTCTTTAATTTTCATAACCTGCAGGCACAAAAACATTTTTTTCAACTGTTTTGTTGCAATGTTTTTAAACCCGGACGACAACTGAATTGGTTGGGTCATCCGTTTGGTCAGGTCAACCGGATCAACCAATCCAAATGATAAAATGAATAATTTGCAAATTAAGAAAAATATAAAAATATCCTGGTCAATTGAATTGGATTTGACTGGGTCAACTGATTTGCACTCGGTTTAGTCAGTTTTGATCAGTTCTGACTGATTTCCGACCAATCCGGTTTTTGGGCATGATAAGACTGGATCTGATAGCCGGTTTGCAATCAAAATGGCCGGTCTGGTCCGTGTTCAATAACATGGGAAATAATTATTCTTTAGTTGATTATTCATTTATTATATTGTTTTTTGAAATGAAATATTCATTTCTTAAACTATAAATTCACAAAGTATTGATGGATCTAATTGTATATGAACGTTATGATTATGATCCCACTTCTTTAGATGCCTTTTGTTTATATAGTTCTAACATTATTCATTAGAATATTATCTGAATCTTACCTTGTTAAAGATTTGGTTATAGATTAGGACGATGGATAGTCCTCTCCTTTCTCATTCTGGAGTTAAAAATGAAGCGCAATTAGAAGATGGATACTTCAGAATTGTTTATGGTTGCTTGCATGATTTTCTAATCCAGGATTAGGTATAACAAATCCAATTTGGTCCATGTAATTAAATTTTTAAAAAAACTTTAAGTAGAACCAAATTTGAAACAGTCTACCACTAAAAACCATTGGTTGACTAATTTATTTGTCATACCCAAATCTTCCATCCTGATTCATGTAAACATCCGATTATCTATTGATTCAAGGCTCGTCAATTGATTTTGGTTCAGCAATAACAATTAAGCAAAAACTTGTACACTTGAAACTTCTTAATTAGGGGTGACAATTTTATCCGCATCCGCTAACTAAAAATTACATCCGCACCGTATCCGATTCATATCCGCAAGTAAAAATGGATATGAATACGAATACGAATTTAGAAATTTTATATCCGCACAGATATGGTGCGGATACGAATATGGCTGTGGATCCGCACCGTATCTGTACCGTATCCGCACCGCCTATCCGCGTCTCTGAATTACTATTTTGCCCATATAAGTTATTAATATATATAAGAGCTTTATGGTAATTTTATGTCAAGATGAATTTTGAAGTATATTATATATTTATTTTGGATCAATGAATTGGTAGTTTATTGATTTTTTAAATTAAATATATTATTTTAATATATTTTTATTAAATACGGTACGGATACGGATGCGGTGCGGATATCCGTATTTGAAGCGGTGCGGATATGGATATCCATATTCACATTCGTAGCGGATACGGTGCGGATACGGATGGACGGATATGGGGTGCGGTGCGGATACGGATAATCCAGTATCCGCACCGTGTCCGATCCGTTGTCAGCCCTATTCTTAATAGTGCTTTAGGAAAACCAGAAGTATATACGCATTGAATTCAGCTTGTGTACGTATAGATAAATAGTACTTTAGCCAATTAATTATTTTCTTACGCAGCCAAAAAGAATCCATAGTAAAAGTCGCATTATTAAGAGTATGTCTGATAAGACAATACAATTTGAAAAATGTATCATAAAGGGTCTCATCTTTATTTAAAGGGTAAATACCAAAAACTTTAATGGTAATTATCTCTTATTTGAACTATGACTTATTTATAATTATCTTTCATGAACTTTGGAATAAGACAAAAAAGAGTTAATATTATGAAATTAACAAAAATACATTCTTTATTAACTCAATGTTATTTATTTAATATAATCTTTTTAAAAATGACACATGATATCTTTTTATTAGTTCAAATATTAAAAAATAAATAATTTAATTAAAAAATTAATAAATTTAAAAATAAGAAATGTTAATTGCAAATTTATTTTCTAATTAATTTTTCGAGCAATTAATATTTCATAATTTTTAATTTATTAATTTATTAATTAATTTTTTTATTTATCTTTTAATATTTATGTATCATTTAAAAAAAGATGTTAAATAAATACATGAGTTAACAAAAATATATTTTTGTTAGTTTCATAAATATTAGTTATTTTTTTATCTAATTTCAAAATTTTGAAAAATAATTACAAATTAATCATAATGCAGGAAATATTTTTACTATTTACCACGAGCCTCCACCTTCACTATTATAATTTAATTAAAAATTGACACTCCAGGAGCTTGAATGTAAATTTAGGCATTTTGAATAAATGAGAGCAAAAAACTGAAGTAAAGGAAGTATTTGGCTACAAGGGTCGATATCCATATTGGATATTTTTTTATTTTAAATGATGTGAGACTAAACAATAGCTGTTTAGTATTTTTCTATTTCATGTTAATATGGATTATACATGAATTAATGTTTAGAAACCTAGATTAAGTGAACTAATGAATCACTTAAAGAAACTCTGATCATGATTAAAAAATTATATACTCAACGTGGGACTACGTAAGCAAGGAAAATTAAAACCTGTCATCAATGAATAACCGGCACCAATTTCCAATTGGAAATCAGCGCTAGGCGCCACTGGTTGAAATCGGCACCTTACACAAGCATCTATTTCATGCCATTTGTGCCAAGAAAATTTAGATCTTATTTGATTGACATGAGAAATAATTTTTTATAAAAAATTATAATTCACATGAATTAATTTTTTATATATATTTTTTAAAAAATATCTAAAAAGTATTTGGTTGACAAAAAATTAATTCATAAAAATTATAATTTTTTCTCTAGTATATATAGGAAGTGTTTGGTTAACATATTTGGTTGACATGAGTATTTCATAGGAAGTGCATATCAAATGATCAATATACTATTTTTAAATTTTTTTTATAAAATAATATTTTAATTTATATATATATATATATATGAAAAAAATAAATTTACTTATAATTTAATAATTTAATATATATATATAATATAATATAAATTTTGCATATATAATTAATATGATATATACTTTATTATATATGAAAAATTAATTTTTATTTATAATTAATATAAAAATTACATATTTTTATTAAAAATAAAATAAAATAAATACGTAAATAATTCAATGATTATCTAATCTATAATGTTGGGAATATAAATTATAAATTATGTACTAAATGCAAATGTGAGAGTGAAATAGATTTTTTTCTTCAAATATAATGCAGAAAATGCAACTTACCTAGGGGGGACTAAGTAAGTTACTTCCTGCATTTTGCAGAAAGTTGCACTTACTCAGGAAGTCACAACTTTCTGCAAAATGCAGGAAGTGTGTCAACCAAACATGAGTACTTTTTTCTACTATCGAGAAAGTACAATTTTCTGCATAAAGTAATGTCAACCAAACGAGACCTAAATAGTGCTTCACAGTGTAACAAAAAAATATAACTTCATATAAATGTATCAAAATAAGACACATTAATTAACTTTCCATCCAAAATACTATTAGACCTCGTTGGCTTTGATGGATTGGATTATCCATTGTTTGTTGCATCAATGGAAAATAATCGGGCCGGATATCATAAGTGTTGACTGCTCGTGTGCGCAGAACATTGTGGAGCAGCGGAGACCAGCGTGCGCAAGGCCGTGTTGGCTTTAGGTTTAATTTTCAACCTTGGTCTTAATATCTTAATCTCGATTTTGATGATAACAAACATGGAACTAATATTTCATTGAGAATATCTCCAGGTTCCATATCAATTAGCGTTCGATATCCTCGATCGAAAAAATCGAAAGAAATCAGAAGGACATTAATCTTCGCGCTCAGGTTCGTCGCAGAATTTCTTGAAGATCAATGAGTGCACTGTTGGCTTAAAGGTCTCTCTTAAGCCTCGATCTTTATTTTGATGATAACAAACATATATTTAATCCAAAGTGTGAAGTTTTGAGTTCAGGTTGAGGTTGCGATACACATGCCAAATCCGTTCAAACAGAATGACAGAAAAGATCATCAAAGAAACGAATGAAGAAGTCGTTGAAGAAGGCTCGGGATTTAGACAAGTAGAATTAATGTAATATGTCTCTATGATAGTTATCCCAAGCCAAAAGTGTAAGGTTATCCAAGTTGAAACTTGGAAACCAAACCCATAGAAAAGGCATGTAAAAACACATGGAAGAAATCATCCTCAGCCTGGGTTCGGTCGATCGGTCAGTCGACCGAACAAGGCAATAGTATAGCATGGCAGCCCATTCGGTCGACCAAAGATCGCAAATAATTGGCAGAAGCCATTCAGTCGACCAGTCGGTCGACCGAAATTGGCAAAGGCAAGAATGCAGGGCTGCATCGGTCGACCGGTTGGTCGACCAACAGAGGCAAAAAAATGGCAGAAAGGTAGCAGTCGACCAATCGGTCGACCTACCTAAAGATAGCCTCAATTGCGACTTGCTGCAGCCATTCGGTCGACTGACGAGTTGATCGAATGTCGGAAGATTTATTGGCGGTCGACCCGTCGGTCGACCGACCTCTCACAGCTGCGAGCGGTCGCACTCGCGGTCGATCCGTCGGTCGATCGACTGATCGACTGGTCTTGCGACCGAACGGCTTCAACGGTCGATTTTTCACCTGTTGAACGGTCTGTTCGGGTGAGGGGTTATAAATACCCCCCACCAAACTTCTTTACACACTTTTTGCAAAAATCATTGAGCATTAAAAGAGTTCTTTAAAGCCTTCAAAGATCTACACCTGCGAGTGCTCTCTGCTCCCAGTCTTCAACATCTAAACCAGGGGCTGCTTCTGCTTCAACTGTGCTGCAATCCTTGAGTCATCATCCTGTTGCAAGTTGAAGACAAGAAGGCGGTGGAAAGAACCTTAGTTCAATCTTTTAATCCTTAAGCTCTTTCCTTGTATTTTAAGTTTATCGTAACTTGTTTTCTAGTTTGAGATAACTTGCTAGGTGTGCTAGGAAACACTTAGGGCCAACTTTGTAGAATTATGTTTTGCCTAGGTGAATAGGATTGAGGTGTTCTTCAAGTGAGGGAGAAGGGTGTCCTCAAGTGTATTCAAAGGAAAACATAAATTCTATAAAGTAGTATTTAGAAATCCTTGGTAATGAGCCAAGGTAATGGAGTAGGCGGTTGGCCGAACCACTATAAATATTGTTGTTTGCATTGTTTATTTACTTGCTTCTATCATTGACATTGAATTGAGATCATATCAACCATCAAAGAACAAATGCATTAAGCTAAGATAAAATTGAGGAAAAGAAAATTGAAAAAGGGGATTGACACTATTCAACCCCCCCTTCTAGTGTCAAGGTTCATCCAACAATTGGTATCAGAGCTAGGTAGTAGGCTAAGATTTAACCATCTTCCCTACAAGTCATCATGTCTAATGAAATTCAATTAGCTCAAGGGTCCTCTACCCATACTCCACCATTATTTGATGGAAGCAACTATGCCTATTGGAAGATCCGCATGAATGGTTTCCTTCAATCATTAGACATGGGTGTATGGAGAATGATCTTAGTAGAGTATAAGCAACCAACTAAGGATATGGACCAATGGGACTAAGAGTAAATTAGGCTTTTTAATGCTAATGCCAAGGTCGTCAATGCTCTATATTGCGGCCTATCAATTAATGAATTTAATAGGATCTCCACATGCAAGTCCGCATATGAAATATGGAAGGTCCAAGAGACCACCCATAAAGGGACTTCGCAAGTAAGGAATCCAAAATCAATTTACTTATGCATGACTATGAAAAGTTTAAAATTCTTTCACATGAGTCTATTGATGCCATGCATGCTAGGTTTCAAAATATTACGAATGGTTTAGCTAACCTTAGCAGGGAGATAAGGGAAGAGGAGAAGGTAAGGAAGCTCCTCCGCTCCCTTCCAAAATCTTGGGAGCCCAAAGTAACGGCCATCATGGAAGCCAAGAACTTGAGCACATTGAAGATCACCGAGCTCATTGGGTCTCTCATGACACATGAGACCCACATGAAGCAATATCAAGAAGAAGATGCTCCTAAAGGCAAGACCATTGCCTTAAAAGCATCGCATCTAGTCGAAGAGTCATCGTCATCCGAGGAAGATACAGATGATCTAGAAGAAATGACAATGCTTGCTAGAAGATTCATGAGCTTCATGAGGGGAGGCATGAGGAAAGGAAGAAGTGGCAACACTTGCTACAATTGCAACAAGACGGGGCACCTAAGGAAGGATTGCCTGCTTCTAAAGATGGCCACTACCTCCAACCCTCACAAGAAAGAAAAGTACAAGAAGAAGAAGAAGACAATGATGGCTACATGAGACGAAAGCGAGGCCTCATCAAGTAAAGAAGAGACAAGGAGTGAAAAAGCAAACCTTTGCTTGATGGCAAAGGATGATGAGGTAAAATTTAATTTTGGTGAAATTTCATTTACTCAAGAGAAATTACAAATTGAATTTGAGCAAATGCATGATGAGTTCATTGCAATTAGGAGAAAATTTAGAGATCTCAAAAAGGACAATATATCCTTAGAAATTGAAAATGATAGATTATTACTTTCATGCAATAATCTTAGGAAAGAAATAGACAATCTTAAGGAAGAAAATTGCACACTAGAAAAGACTAAGAAAGACCTAGAGATTGACAATGAAAAACTAGAAAAAGAAAACAAGTATTTATGTGATATAGTAAAGCATTTTAATGATAGCATGCTAACATTGAAAAATGAACTTTGCATGCTTAATGAAAATATGACAACCATTCAAAATGCCATGCCGAAGGTTGTCAATAAAAAGAAATCATCACAATCCCATGCTCACACACACACAAATAGAAAATTTTATGGAAATTGCTTTTCGTGTGGTATTTTTGACCATATGGCCAAAGATTGTGCATTGAGAAGGAACCCACATGCAAGATTCAAATGAGTTCCAAAATTGACTAACACCCAAGGACCCAAGAAAATTTGGGTACCCAAGAAAGTTTTTTCTCTTTTGTAGATGGAGAAGCATCCTCAACCAAGTAGGAGCACTTAGATATTGGATAGCGGTTGCTCCAAGCACATGACGGAGACATCAATTTGTTTGCAACCCTATCAAGAAAAGATGGTGGACATGTCACATTTGGAGACAATGCCAAAGGTAAGATTGTTGGCATTGGTGACATAGGTATACTCCCTTACCCATGTATAAAAAATATTTTGTTAGTTGATGGTTTAAAGCATAATTTGATTAGCATATCCCAATTATGTGATAATGGGTACATAATTATCTTTGAAGCATCTAAATGCATTATTAGAAGTACACCTTCAAATGATATCATGTTCATAGGAAATAGGCAAGAAAATGTATACACCCTAGAATTAAATGTCTTGCCCAATCCTTATGTTAGATGCTTAGTTGTCATGGAAAATGACTCTTGGTTGTGGCATAGAAGGCTAGGACATGCTAGCATGAGCCTCATCCAAGAGATATCCAGGAAAGACTTAGTAAGATGATTACCTAAGATAAAATTGGAAAAAGATAAACTTTGTGATGCATGTCAACTTGCTAAGCAAGTAAAATCATCATTCCATAGTATTAATCAGGTTAGTACATCAAGAATTCTTGAGCTTATGCATATGGATCTCTTTGGTCCATGTGATTTAGCTAGTCTAGGTGGAAAGCTTTATTGCTATGTATTGGTTGATGACTTTTCTAGATTTACTTGGGTTTTCTTTTTGGACAAGAAAAATGAAACTTTTGAATTTTTCAAAAAATTTGCAAAGAAAGCTTCAAATGAAGGAGTTTCTATTTTGAAAATTAGGAGTGACAATGTAGGGGAGTTTAAAAATAATTTTTTTTTTTGAGTTTTGTGATGATTTAGATATTCAACATACATTTTCTTCCCCTAGGACCTCTCAACAAAATGAGGTGGTTGAGAGAAAGAATAGAACTTTACAAGAAATGGCTAGGACCATGTTATGCGAAAATAATTTGCCTAAATATTTTTGGGCTGAAGCCATAAACACTTCGTGTTATGTTCTTAATCGAGTCTTATTAAGACCAAAAATAAAGAAAACACCTTTTGAGCTTTGGAATGGTAAAATTCCAAATGTGGAATATTTTCATGTTTTTGGATGTAAATGTTTCATTTTAAATACTAAGGAGAATTTAGGAAAATTTGATTCTAAATCCGATGAAGGAATTTTCCTAGGTTACTACACTAGTTCTAAGGCTTATAGAGTTTATAACCGTAGAACTATGATTGTTGAAGAATCCATGCATGTTACTTTCAATGAAACTAATGATTCTTCTAGAAATATCAAGATTGTGAATGTAGGTGAGGAACTTGAGGATCTCACACTTCATGATAAGTAAGTAGAGGATGAAGATAATTAGGAGACTCAACATGAAGAACCTCCACCCTCAAATCAACCTCATGTTGAAGATGAAAAAGAAGAAGCTCTCCACCTCTCCCTAAAGGATACCGATTGGTAAGAGATCATCCAATGGACCAAGTCATTGGAGAGCCTTCAACGGGAGTGGTAACACGTTCTAAACTCAAAAATGTATGTCAATATGTAGCTTTTGTTTTTCAAGTAGAGCCTAAGAATGTTAAGGAAGCTATAGAAGATGAGTTTTGAGTATTAGCTATACAAGAAGAACTCAACCAATTTAATAGAAATGATGTATGAGACTTAGTGCCTAGACCTAGTGATCAAACCATAATTGGAACCAAGTGGGTATTTAGGAATAAGCTAGATGAAGGACTAGTTATTAGAAACAAAGCTAGGCTAGTGGCACAAGGGTACAACCAACAATAAGGAATAGACTATAATGAAATATATGCTTCCGTAGCTAGATTAGAAGCAATTAGGATACTTTTAGCATATGCTAGCTTTAAGGGTTTTTAATTCTTTCAAATGGATGTAAAAAGTGTCTTTTTAAATGGTTTTATAAATGAAGAAGTTTATGTTGAACAATCCCCCGGTTTTGAAAGTTTTGAGTTTCCAAATCCTGTTTTCAAACTTAAAAAGGCTTTATATGGTTTAAAACAAGCCCCTAGGGCTTGGTATGAAAGACTTTCTATTTTATTAATTGAACAGGGTTTTAATATAGGAAAAGCGGATGTTTCACTTTTCATTAAGCACCATGAAAATGACATGCTACTAGTTCAAATCTATGTTGATGATATAATTTTTGGTGCCACTAAGGAAGTGGAGAATGAAGATAATGAGGAGACCCAACATGAAGAACCTCCATCCTCAAGTCAACCTCAAGTTGAAGATGATGAAGAAGAAGCTCTACCACCTCTCCCTAAAAAATACCGATTGGTAAGAGATCATCCAATAGATCAAGTCATTGGAGAGCCTTCAATGGGAGTGGTAACACGTTCTAAGCTTAAAAATTTATGCCAATATGTAGCTTTTGTTTCTCAAGTAGAGCCTAAGAATGTTAAGGAAGCTATAGAAGATGAATTTTGGGTATTAGCCATGCAAGAAGAACTAAACCAATTTGATAGAAATGATGTATGGGACTTAGTGCCTAGACCTAGTGATCAAACCATAATTGGAACCAAGTGGGTATATAGGAATAAGCTAGACGAAGAAGGACTAGTCATTAGAAACAAAGCTAGGCTAGTGGCACAAGGGTACAACCAACAAGAAGGAATAGATTATAATGAAACATATGCTCCCGTAGCTAGATTAGAAGCAATTAGGATGCTTTTAGCATTTGCTAGCTTTAAAGGTTTTAAACTTTTTCAAATGGATGTGAAAAGTGCTTTTTTAAATGGTTTTATAAATGAAGAAGTGTATGTTGAACAACCCCGCGGTTTTGAAAGTTTTGAGTTTCCAAATTATGTTTTCAAACTTAAAAAGGTTTTATATGGTTTGAAACGAGCCCCTAGGGCTTGGTATGAAAGACTCTATTTTCTTAATCGAACAAGGTTTTGACATAGGAAAAGCGGATGTCTCACTTTTCATTAAGCACCATGAAAATGACATATTATTAGTTCAAATATATGTTGATGATATAATTTTTGATGCCACTAATGAAATGCTTTGTGAGTGATTTGCTAAGTGTATGCAGGATGAATTTGAGATGAGCATGATGGGAGAGCTCTCCTTCATGCTTGGTCTCCAAATCAAGCAAACCAACAAAGAGATCTTCATCAATCAAGCTAAGTACACAAAGGATGAATGAAGCCAAGATAGCTTCTACACCTATGAGCGCATCCTTCAAGCTTGATAAAGATGAAGAGGGCATTAAATTAAGTGGACGAAAAATGATATCGAGGTATGATTGATAGTCTCCTTTATTTAATCGCAAGTAGACCCGATATCATGTTTAGCGTATGTGTATGTGCTAGGTTTCAATTTTGCCCCAAGATGTCTCATTTAAGTGCGGTAAAACATTTATTGAGATATCTAAAGGGCACGGTTGACTTAGGATTATGGTATTCATGTCATGCATCATTTGATTTAATCAGTTTTTCGGACGCTGATTTTGCCGGATGTAAGATAGATAGGAAAAGCACTAGTGGGTGTTGTCAATTCTTAGGAGCGAGTCTTGTTTCTTGAATCTCAAAGAAACAAAACTCGGTTGTGCTTTCAACTACCGAAGCGGAATACATCGCCACTGCTAGTTGTTGTGCGCAAGCCCTTTGGATGAAACAAACCCTTCTGGACTATGGACTTAGGTATTCTTGCATACCTATACATTGTGATAATACTAGTGCAATTAATTTAACCAAAAATCCCATTTTACATTCTAGAACTAAGCATATTGATTTGAGACATCATTTTCTTAGGGATAATGTAGCTTTGGAAAATATATCGGTAGAATTTGTATCTACCGATAAACAACTTGCCGATGTATTTACAAAACCTTTAGTTGAAGAAAGTTTCACAACTTTAATGATGCAACTAGGAAGTTGTGCTTTACCTTGTGATTAAAGAGTATTTTCTTTAAAATTTACATGTTTTCAAAACTTGCATTCTATAAAAGTATCATCACACTTATGTATTGCTCTATAGTGGGGCTTTGCGACCTATTGGTGTTTGCCTTCTATAGGCTTACATTAATGGGAAGGACTATAGTGGTAGATGATATTTGGTTTTTGTGGCTTTCTTAGTTTTTATGATAATTCATTAATTTTACCTCAATTCTTATCCTTTTTGATTGATGTTAAAAGGAGGAGAAAAACTAAGGTCACATTTGGTTTTCACGATGCATATAGTTAGTGTGAGCTTTATAGTTAAGGGGAAGAGATATAGTTAGAGGGAATTAAAAATGACATGCACAATGGTAGGGGGAGCATAGGTCAAGTTATAGATAATTGAATATGCACATTGATAGAGGGAGCATAGGTTGAGTCATAAGTAGTTGGATGCATATGCTAAGTTAGAAAGTTGAATGCATATGCTAACTCTTGAATGTCTTAACTTAAACTCACAAATGCTTATATTTTCTTAAAATTTTATGTTGTGTTTGTCATCATCAAAAAGGGAGAGATTGTTGGCTTAAGGGTCTCTCTTAAGCGTCGATCTTTATTTTGATGATAACAAATATATTTTTAATCCAAAGTGTGAAGTTTTGAGTTCAAGTTGAGGTTGTGATACGCATGCCAAATCCGTTCAAACAGAATGACGGAAAAGATCGTCAAAGAAACTAGAAGAAGAAGTCGTTGAAGAAGGCTCGGGATTTTGACAAGTAGAATTAATGTAATATGTCTCTAGGATAGTTTATCCCAAGCCAAAAGTGTAAGGTTATCCAAGTTGAAACTTGGAAACCAAACCCATAAAAAAGGGATGTAAAAACACATGGAAGAAATCATCCTCAGCCTGGGTTCGATCGATCGGTCGGTCGACCGAACAAGGCAATAGTATAGCATGGCAGCCCATTCGGTCGACCGAAGATCTCAAAAAATTGGTAGAAACCATTTGATCGACCAGTCGGTCGATCGAAATTGGGGAAGGCAAGAATGCAGGGCTGCGTCGGTCGATCGATAGAGGTGAAAAAATGGCAAAAAGGTAGTGGTCGACGAATTGGTCGACTGACCTAAAGATAGCCTCAATCGCGACTCGCTGCAGCCATTCGGTCGACCGACGGGTCGACCGAATGTCGGAAGATTTGTTGGCGGTCGACCCGTCGGTCGACCGACCGACCTCTCACAGCTGCGAGCGGTCGCACTGGCGGTCGATCCGTCGGTCGACCGACTGATCCACTGGCCTTGCGACCGAACGGCTTCAACGGTCGATTTTTCACCCGTTGAACGGTCCGTTCGTGTGAGGGGTTATAAATACCCCCCTCCAAACTTCTTTACACACTTTTTGCAAAAATCATTGAGCATTAAAAGAGTTCTTTAAAGCCTTCAAGGATCTACACCTGCGCTCGCTCTCTGCTCCCAGTCTTCAACATCTAAACCAGGCGCTGCTTCTGCTTCAACTGTGCTACAATCCTTGAGTCATCATCCTGTTGCAAGTTGAAGATAAGAAGGCGATGGAAAGAAGCTTGGTTCAATCTTTTAATCTTTAAGCTTTTTCCTTGTATTTTAAGTTTATTGTAACTTGTTTTCTAGTTTGAGATAGCTTGCTAGGTGTTCTAGGAAACACTTAGGGTCAGCTTTGTAGAATTGTGTTTTGCCTAGGTGAATAGGATTGAGGTGTTCTCCAAGTGAAGGAGAAGGGTGTCCTCAATTATATTCAAAGGAAAACATAAATTCTATAAAGTAGTGTTTAGAAATCCTAGGTAAGGAGCCAAGGTAGTGGAGTAGGCGGTTGGCTGAAACACTATAAATATTGTTGTTTGCTTTGTTTATTTACTTGTTTCTATCATTGACATTGAATTGAGATCATATCAATCATCAAAGAACAACTGCATTAAGCTAAGATAAAATTGAATGAAAGAAAATTGAAAAACGAGATTGACACTATTCAACCCCCCCTTCTATTGTCAAGGTCCATCCAACATGCACCAAACTCGCATTGGACGGGCTCAAAGATCAAATGAAAGCTCTCCAAGTTGATGGTCGTTGAAAGCCGGAACCCGAAAATGAAGCGCGGAAGAAAATGGGCTAAAAAAAATACAATTCAGCCTAAATTCGATCGACCGAACAGGGTAAGAAAAATGCCAGTAGCCTTGTCGGTCGACTGGTTGGTCGACCGAACACTGCCTAAAATAGGCAGTGGCTACTTCGGTCGATTGGTCGGTCGACCGACATAGGTCGAAATCAGGCAGTAAGCCCGTCGGTCGACCGACCAATGGATAGCCGAGACGAGAGATCGCGTCGGTCGACCGACCTACGAATAGCCGAGATGCGAGTTCGCATATGTCGACCGATGGGTCGACTGAAGGCGTGATCGATGGATTCGCGTCTGGGCGGTCGGCTCATCGGTCGATCGCTCACAGGGAAGAATGAAGCGGTCGAATGACCGATCGATCGATCGGTCGACTGACCAATCGATCTGGGTCCTGCAACAGATAAAAAACTATCCGTTGAGCCGTCGTTTCTTCGTGAGGGTATAAATATACCTCACCTATCTCATTTAACCTTCTTCCCTTAATCTTACAGATTTTATTGAGCATTTAAGAAGCGATTTAAGCCTTCCAAAGATCGATTGCAGTGTGCTATGTTCTTCTGTCGAGTTTGTCTTCAAGCGCCAACTGCTCCTCAACTCGGCTTCGAATCAAAGCACATTTACTAGAGAGTTGGAGGCTACAAGGCTTGGAAAAGAGTAAATAATCTTAGTTTTATCTTAAGCTCTTTTCATTTGTATTTTTAACTGTTAATTTATCGTTTCTTTGATTTGGGTTTGTACGAAGACCGGGTGTTAGGTCTTCTTGTGTGGAAGTGGTTATCTGGTGTTAGGTGTAAAGCCACTTGTGTAAACTTAATGTTTACTAGGATTAGTTTAGTTGTCCCTTAGGGTTGAGGTGGAAGAGTGCTCTCGATAAGAAGACGGAGACTTTCGGGTGTGGAAGTACCTTAGGTCGAGAGTGTGACTTTTCGAGTGAAAAGTCCTCTGTGTAAGGGAAACTGAATTAATCTATTAAAACTAGTTTGGAAATCCTAAGCGGGGTGCTTAGGTAGTGGAGTAGGCATTGGGGCCGAACCGCTATAAATTAACGTGTTTGCATTGCTTTATTGTTTATTTTAATTGCTTAATTATTTATCGCTTCCGCATCCAGTCATCAAATCGCAAATTGCCGAAATGATTTAAGTAAACGATTAAATTTGATATTTAGGCTATCAATTTAGTAAACACATTATTCACCCTCCCTCTAGTGTCGCCATTTTGCTTATAATTGGTATCATAGCGGGTTCGTAGATTGAGATTTCACCATCTCCTCTACAACATCTCTCGATCGTAAAATGGCTCTAGAGTGTGGAGCGTCTATACCCCCTAGGTTTGATGAGTCTAACTTTGGTCTTTGGAAGGGTAGAATGTACACTTTCCTAAAGACTCAAGGTTTAGGTGTTTTTAATATGGTAAAGTCAAAATACATAGAACCTATGAAAAATATGAATGCATGGACCCAAGAAGAAATTAGCATGTTTGAGTTAAATGCTAAAGCTACAAATTGCTTATTTTATTCTTTGGAAAATAATGTGTTTGAGAAAATCATGCATTGTACTTCCGCATTCGATATTTGGGCTACTTTAAACATGCTTTATAATTATGCAAAAACCTTAAGAGCTCCATACACTTTATGAGGGGAGTGATGACAATTGTCATCCACCAAATGCTAATATGGTTTTTGAAGCCCAAAGTGTCTCCAGTCATAGGAGCACTAAAAGCCGAAAGAGAAAGGTGATTTTCCATGTATGCCAAGAGAAAGGGCATGTAAGGAAGAATTATCGTACCATGAAGAACAAGGCAAAGAGGAGGTCAAATGCTTCCACATCATCCTACTCAAGTGAAGCATCCCCCCTTCATGACTATGAAGCCATCTCAAAAGAATTTCTCATGAATGATAACAATGAGGTACACTCCACTTGTTCTAGTCATGTTAGTATTAACTCATCTAGTTCTCATGATTTTGATGAATTGATGGATGAGTATAAAATCATGTATGCCTTGATGGTTAAAAAGGACAAGGAAAATAGAAATTTTAAGAAGGAAAACTCTAAGCTTAGTTCACATGTGCATGCCTTGGAAGTAGAAAATGAAAAATTAAAGACTAAGCTTTTTGATCCATGCCATGATAACTTAAAACTTGAGCTTAAGGACTTAAAGCTAGAAAATGAGATATTGGAGTCTAACTCATTTGATTTATGTCATGATAGATTGAATTTTGAGCTTAAGGACTTAAAGCTTGAAAATAAAAATTTGAAATTTGAAAATTCAAAAATCGTAAGTGAGAATAATATTTTGAAATCTTAACTATATGCCATGCATAAGTCAATTGATGTTTTGAAAGATGAGATTTTGGTTTTGAACAAGGAAGTACATAATTTGAGAAACTCAACTTCCTTCAAGAAAATTGGAAAGAAAAATGTTTCTCTCAAAAATGCCTATGTTCATCATAAATCTCATGCTATGCATTCTAATGCAAAAACTCATGCTATGCATTCTAATGCAAAATCTCATGTTAGGGATTCCACTTTTAAACCTCAAATTCAAAAGAAAAATATTTCACTTAAGAATGCTCACGACCATCATCCTTTTCATATCAAGCATTCTCATGATAAATCTCATGTCCATAACAAAAAGGAAAAGAAGTTTAATGTACATTGTTTTTGTTGTGGTATTTATGGCCATGCTATTTACAATTGTGCATTCAAGAAAAATCCAAGTATAGTTAAAACACTTTGGATTCCTAGGCCAACTCACCCCCAAGGACCCAAAGCTATTTGGGTACCAAAAGTCTCATATTCTATTATAAGGGGAGCTACCACACAAGGGTGAGATGAAGGTGGTTGATTGAAGTTGCTTGAGGATTCAAAGATTGAACCATTTCAAAGTCGTAACTTCAAGTCATCTAGATGCCTATGGTAAAATTGGCATCAAACATTGTGGTATCATCTCCTTACCTTAACTTGTTTTATTTTAGTTGGAGAGTATGATACATGTCTAATTTGAGTTGTTTTCTCCGCTCTTGTAAAAGAGTTCTTTGGAAATAATTTTTTATTTTTGATTTTCCGGTCTCTTCGGAGACCTATGTGGCTTGTAATGGGCCTAAGCGACCTTGCGATTTTAAATCATTGACTAATTGTGGCTTTCGGTTTTGCAACCAATAGGAAGGGTTGGAGATCTTACTTTTCAAAATTTCATATTTTGAGATCTCTTGATTCATTTTGTTATCATGAATGATTATTATGAAAATGAATCCATGCTATTTAGTGAAGTTGAATTTTGAAAATGATATTTGGCTTTTCTCTTCGCTATTTAGTTTGATAGCTTGCATGTAGATTTGGTTTCATTTTCTACTTATAAAGTATACTTGAAAGTTATAAATATTTTAGGAAGGCTAGTTAGGAAGAAAAAGATTAGTTTGACAAATTATCATGAATAAGGTATAACTTTGATAAATTCAAAATCTTAGTGTTATACCTCAATATTTAAGCTTAAACTATGTCTCTATACTCATGATTGGATTTGCATGATAAAATCCTTGATTTCTCATGAGTAGGTAGAATTTTAGCACTTACGCAAATTTCATTGAATGAAACTTGCTCTAGGTAAATATCTATTATTAGAGACCTTCTTGTAAGTCCAAACTAATTTAACATGGGTAGAGATCTTATTCTTCAAATGTTTCACATCTTAAGATCCCTTAGATTCATTTTGATATCATGGTATCCACCTTAAAATGAATCTTTACTATATAGCATAGGTTGAATTTTTTTTTAATGAAACTTTGCATTAAACTTGTGTTATTTAGTATGTTAGCTTGCTAGTTCACATATTATTTCATTATGATACTAATGATGTCTACTTGCAAGTTGTGAATGCTAATGAAAGCTATGCTATCTAAAAGCAAATGAAAAAGGAAATGAAAAAGTTTGGGAAAATTTTCAGAAATAAGGTATGATTTAGTTTTACAAAAATTTTAGTATAATTCTTGAATTTTCATGTTTAATGATGTCTCTATACTCATGATTGGTGTTGCATGATGATATATGAAATTTCATGAGTAGGTAAAAGTTTGATAACTTAGGCAATTTCATGACATCTTGATTGAATAAAATTTGCTCTAGGTTAAAATTCATATTAGAGACCTCATTTTGAGTTAGTGGTTGTCAAACATGTTTAGATATACATATCACTTGAGTCTAGGTGTTTAAAAATGAAAATTCATGTCTAGATGAACAATGTGATAATTATATCACTTTAGAGGACTTGAACTTGAAAAGTTTGACCTAAGTCAACAGATTGACTTGGACACTTCATTTTTAAGTCCAAACCTCATAAACATGTTTAGATTTACTCATGTTAGGTATCCATAGGTTTAAGTTTGAAAAATCATGAGTAAATGTTAAGTGAATTCTCTATGCTCATGATTAAAATCATGAGTAAATATAATACTTGAATATTTATGCTTAAGTGATTTCTCTATGCTCATGATTGATTATGCATGATAAATATTTGAATCCTAATGAGTAAGAAAAATCTTGATAACTTAGCTCATTTCATGATATCATGATATTTTATGAAATTGAACTAGGTTAATACCTTTCTTTAGTGACTTCATCTCAAGTTGAAAAGTTGATGAACATGTTTATGTGTGTTAATGATTAGTTGTCATTTGCTTAAAATTAAAAATTCATAAGAGATTGAGCAAATTGAAAACTAAGTCAATTTAGAGGACTTAAGCTTGAGAAATTTGACCCAAGTCAACAAATCGACTTGGACATTTCATTTTAAGTCCAAAACTTCATAAACATGTTTAGGAATAAGTATGACATGTTTCCATGCATTTAGAATGAAAAATTAATATGGATATGGATAAAATGACAATTTAGGTCAATTCATGAAAACCTCTTTTGAACCAAGTTGACTTAAAGGTCTCATTTTCAATCCATATTTGGGGAACATATTTAGATTTACTCATGTTAGGTATCCATAGGTTTAAATTTGAAAAATCATGAGTAAATGTTAAGATTGAAACTTAACAAGTCTCATAAAAACTAGTTTAGTTTTGAATGAAATCATGCTAGGTTGATATCTTGACTTAAGGACATAATTTTCATTTCAAACTTGACATATACTCTTTACATGACCATCATGTGGTGTCATGAAAGTTTGAATGAAAATTGAACAAATTTTAAGAATAACTGAAAATTGCAAAAATATCATTTCAACCTACATTTGGTAGCAATTTCAGTTATTTCTAGAAAAATATAGAATTTTTTTTTTTAAATGATTCTTGAAACTGCATGTTCACTGAAAAATCTAGTTTCTTCAGTAAAAATTTCAAAACATTTCATCAAGAATCTAATTAATAATGGAATTTTGAAGTTGGATTTCAAAACTCAAAGTATCACTTATTTAAAATATCAATCTTTTCGATACTTTGAATTTTCTTCAAAAACTTCAAATGAAACTTTGTGCATGCTATTTTGATTTCATCTCTAATATCGTTCTCATTATTCCTTGAGTGAAATCATTTCTAAAAATAATTTTGATATATTGAGCGATATCTTAAAAATAAGCTTTTGATTAAAATCAATATACGATGAAAAATGGTATTTGAAAATTCTTTTGAGTTCAAACTTTATACATGCATTTCAAATGACCATTCAATAATTGGTATCAAAAACTTTCGTCCAAAAATTGATACCAAAGATTTTCATCAAAAATATGATGTTGTATAGATTTAAAAGTTTGATTTTTTTCAAATCTTGAAGTATAGGTTGACCTAAGTTAACAAAGAAACTTTAAAAAAAATTCATCTTAAGCCCAAACTTGATTCATAGACTTACATTCTCTCATGTTTGATGTCTAGATGTCTAAGTTTGAGAAAACATGAGTAGATAGCAAAACTTGAGACTTAGCATTTTCATATTTTTTCATGTTTATTTCAAATGAAGACATGCTAAGCTCATATCTTGATTGTATGACATTAGTCTCATTTCAAACTTGATATACATGCTTCAAATGACTATATCTTTGTATTGTGAAAGTTTGAATGAGGTCAAAAATGTCATGAAAAAGAAACAATATTCATGGAAATATTGAGTGCATACATGACTTAGTTTTGAATTCCATCTATCATTCTTTGATATCATGAATGATTTTGTTTCATATTAAATATTTTTTTTCCATCCATTTGGTTGAGATCTTCATGTTTCATGAAAAATCTTTAGAGTCTCAACTTCATGAAAAATTACTTGTGTTTCATCCCTTTAACTAGATTGGCCTTTCTTGCCCTTTTTGATTGATGTCAAAAGGGGGAGAAGAGTATAGGTATAAAGGGGGAGAAAAGTATAAGAAAATTAGGAGAAAACTATGGAGAAAAGGGGGAGAAAACCATGGAGAAAATTATAGGTGAAAATTGGGGAGAAAATTATAGATAAAGGGGAGAAAAATATAGGAAATCCATGCATATAGATAGTGGGAGTTTATTTTCATAAATATGCATATTGATAGAGGGAGAAATCCCTTAGTTGATATCCTTTATGCTTTCAATGATATATTTTCTTAAGGATGTTTGTCATCATCAAAAAGGGGGAGATTGTTGGCTTTAGGTTTTCAACCCTAGTCTTAATCTCTTAATCTCGGTTTTGATGATAACAAACATGGAACTAATATTTCATTGAGAATATCTTCAGGTTGCATATCAATTAGCGTTCGATGTCCTCGATCGGAAAAATCAGAAGAAATCGGAAAATCGGAAGGACATTGATCGTCGCGCTCGGGTTCGTTGCGGAGTTTCTCGAAGATCAACGAGTGCACCAAAGTCGCATTGGACGGGCTCAAAGATCAAATGAAAACTCTCCAAGTTGATGGTCATTGAAAGACGGAACCCAGAAACGAAGCGCGGAAGAAAATCGGCTGAAAAATACAATTCAGCCTAAATTCGGTCAATCGGCTGAAAATCGGCTCAAAGGTCAACCGAACAAGGTAAGAAAAAGGTCAGCCCTTGTCGGTCAACCGGTTGGTCGACCGAACACTGCCTAAAATAGGCAATGGCTACTTCGGTCGACCGTTTCTTCGTGTGGGTATAAATATACCTCACCTATCTCATTTAACCTTCTTCCCTTAATCTTACAGATTTTATTGAGCATTTAAGAAGAGATTTAAGCCTTCCAAAGATCGATTGCAGTGCACTCTGTTCTTCTATCGAGTTCGTCTTCAAGCGCCAACTGCTCTTTAACTCGGCTTCGACTCAAAGCACATTTACTGGCGAGTTGGAGGCTACAAGGCTTGGAAAAGAGTAGATAATCTTAGTTTTATCTTAAGCTCTTTTCACTTGTATTTTTAACTGTTAATTTATCATTTCTTTAATTTGGATTTGTACGAAGACAGGGTGTTAGGTCTTCTTGTGTGGAAGTGGTTACCTGGTGTTAGGTGTAAAGTCATTTGTGTAAACTTAATGTTTACTATGATTAGTTTAGTTGTCCCTTAGGGTTGAGGTGGAAGAGTCCTCTCAATAAGAAGGCAGAGACTTCCGGGTGTAGAAGTACCTTAGGTCGAGAGTGCGGCTCTTCGAGTGAAAAGTCCTCTGTGTAAGGGAAACCGAGTTAATCTAGTAAAACTAGTTTGGAAATCCTAAGCGGGGTGCTTAGGTAGTGGAGTAGGCATTAGGGCCGAACCACTATAAATTAACGTGTTTGCATTGCTTTATTATTTATTTTAATTGCTTATTTATTTATCGCTTTCGCATCCAATCATTAAATCACAAATTGCCTAAACGATTTAAGTAATTGATTAAATTCGATATTTAGGCTAATCAATTTAGTAAACACACTATTCACCTCCCTTCTAGTGTCTCCATTTCGCCTACAGGCCGGCGCAAGGCAACATGTTGTGGAGTAGCGGAGACCCGCGTGCGCAAGGGCACGAGGAGAGCATTGCGAAGCAGCGGAGACCCGCGTGTGTAATGGTGAGGCATGGCATGGCATTGCAGAGCAACAAAGTCCTATGTACGCAAAGACATAGGGTGTGGCGTTGCGTTGGCCTGTGTGCGTAATGGCCTGGGGCATGGCGCTGCGGAGGCCCATGTGCGCGAAGGCACGGGCATGGAGAAGGAGCAATGGACGTTGATCAATCGGAGCAATCATATGCAGCCATGATGCAGGTTGTAGTCGTTGAGGACATCAATTAGGATGGATGCGGATCGATGCGGCTATCGATGCGAACATTGGCTTGGGAAAGATGTGAAGCGGTTGGCTTGTTGCGAACATTGGAGAGAAGCAAAGTGTTGCCGAGCCGCTGCCCCGATCAATGATGGCAGCGGCTCAATGATGCTCCATGGACAGAGATCACTTGGTGGACTGATCGGGTCATGTGTTGAGTTGCACATGACAAACTGAGTGTTTAGTGGCACTCAGACTCAGCCCAAACAACCCCAAGCATCGTGCGGACTAGACTGAAGCTTGGGTTGGCAATTTGCTACAATTTGGACAGTTGGGGTCGATTGTAACCGACCACTGCCTTGTTGTAAGGTTGTGATTTTCCCTGTGGCTGGGTCTACACCCCATTGAAGGGTGCCTTGTGTCGATTTTGATGATAGTTGGTGGTACTTTCATGGTGCTTGGTGTTGTTCAAGGCTTGTTGGTCAACTCTCTCTTGTATGTGTGTATGTGCATGTAAGAGTTGTCAAGTGTGGTGTCTTGACATTGGCAGCGTGGCTAAGTGACTAGTTTTCGTTAGGGTTTTGTTCAATCTTGTATATTGTTGTAATGCAAGTATGTTTCCCTTATGTTACATTTTTGTTGTATCATCCATGCTGTTTGTTGCGCTGCAGTTGCTGTTTTGACAGCAGTAAGCGACTCCCTGTGATGGTATGTGCAGGACTGTGCACGATGAGTAGTGGGTTGTTGAGAGGGCGAACTGCTCAACACCATCATTTGGTGAAATTTTTGAGCCCAAAATTCACCTTGTTACAACTACCACCTCATTCTCTCCGTCCCTTCTCCTCATCTTCCTCCTCCTCCTCTACCATCACCTCCTCCTCTCTGCTTGGCCGATCTCTTTCTAATATTTATTCTCCTCTTCACTATTCCATCACCACCATGCTCTTTTCTCTTTCTTCTCTCCATATTCCTCTTCCGATCAAGTTCTTCTCATTTTCCTCATATTCCCTCCTCCTTTGCTAGTCTCCTTCGCTAATTTAGGAGGTCAGAGATAGAAGAGGAAATTGCTAGAGGAGGAGGGAGCCCCTAATTTAGGGGGTCATTGATAGAAGAGGAAGTTGCTAGAGGGGGAGTAAGAAATGATAGTATATTATGTTATGTCATAATGCCACATCAATATTACAACATCAATATGTAATAGTGTTTTGGATAATAGGTTAATGATGTCATAATGCCACATCAAGCTTTTTTTAAAATGTAATTTAGCTAAAGATTAGGTCTTTAAAGTAATTTTTCCATAAAATTTTAAAAGATAACAATGATAATATGACAAAAGATAAATGATATGTTTCTAAAATTTAGTTATACTTTATGTTTGGTTTGTTTTAGTGATCAAAAGAAGGAACAAATAAAAGCTTAATATTTATGACTCCTCAAGATTGAGTTAAATATACAATTGGACTTAATATGATTGGGTTCAAAAAAAATTCAAGTGAATTAGCTCAAGATACATGTAATCCCAAGGTTAGGTTCAATCAGCTTGGTCAGATGGGTCAAGCTTACATCTAATTCTATAGGGCTAGCATCGATCATTTTAGTTTAAATTAGTTAATAGTTTAAATTATGTAATAGTTTAAATTATGTACATAAATATTTATTTCATTATTTTTATTTCTGTTATTTATTTTATGATATTTTACATTTTGAAAAATATTTTAATTTTTTTTATTATATTATTTTCAAATTGACCTGAGCGTGACCCTTGAGTGTCCGGGCCACAAATTGAGCTAGGTTGATCCTAAATAATTTTGGGCCATGCCGAACACTGACATGAGCCCAGTCCATTGCCACCTTTAAGGTATAATGTAGGGTAAACATGAAAAATTGAGGAAATTTTTTAAAGAGATTCTTTTTACCCTCCTTTCATTAGAGGCGGCACGGGTTGGGCCAGCCCATGGGTGGCATGGGCCGGGCCTGGCCTAGCACGGCTGTGCCCACAAGACGGGCCGGGCTCGCCTTCTGGGCACGCGGGCCGTGCCTAGCACGGCCTGCGCACCGTGCTAGCCCGAGCACGGCACGCGGGCCGACCATGGCCCGTGTGCCCGTGCTCTGGTCGAGCACGGGAGGCCTGGCGTGCGCCAGGCCTAGATCGGCGCTACCAGACCAGAGTTTGGCGCGCGCCAGGCCTACGTCGGCGCGCCAACCTGGATCTGGCGCGCACCAAACCAGGTCTGGCGCGCGCTAGACGTAGGTCAGCCCGAGCCAGACTTGGCTCGGGCCGACGAATATTTTTTATAAGAAATTTTTTTATTCCTCCCCTTCCTCATTTCTTCTATCTTCATCTTCAACTCTTTCTCTCAATCCTCAACTCTCAACTTTCATTTCTCAAATCTCTTACTCTCAACGATCAACAATATTTTAAGCTCATCAAGAAGCCAAGGATTCAAGATTGTTGTTAATTTTTTTTAATCTCTTCAATTTGTTTCATTGATTAGTATAATATTTATACTTTTTATATTTTTAATTTTTACTAATGACGGATGGAGGTTTTTCAGGTTATACTCCACAAACTGGATCAAATATGTTAGAAGAGATGTCTCCTACTACTCCTACCACTCCTACCACTCAACAAAATCAAAACATAGAGATAAGTCCATCTATTAATTTATGTCCATCAGGTATAAAAAAAAGTATGGTTTGGGAATATTTTTAGAAAATTATTGAACCTGATGGCACCATAACAAAAGCCCGGTGCAAAAAAATGTCAAAAAATTCTTTCGGCTTCAACAACCGGAGGAACGGGTCATTTATTACGTCATGCAAAGGGTCATAACACTGAGGTTACACAAGCTCAACAAATTCTTAATTTATCTTCTTCTGGTTTAACAACTTTTTCGTATGATCATGATTTTCAACGTCGAGAACTTGCAAAATTAATTGTTCAAAGTGAATCTCCTTTTAGTTTTGTTGATCAACCAAGATTTTCTAGTTGGATTCAAAATACTTTACAATCAAAATATAAAAAAATTACTCGAAATACAATGAAAAGTGATGCTTTAAAATTATTTTTTACATATAAAGAAAATATAATGACTAGTTTTCAAAATAATAAATCAAAAATTTCTTTAACATCTGATGTTTGGTCTAGTCAACGTACTACTAATTCTTACATTTGTGTTACTGCACATTGGATTGATGAAAATTTTATTTTGCAAAAAAGAATAATTAGTTTTGAAGTTTTTGAATATCCACACACTTCTGTTGCCATTTTTTCTGCTATTAGATTTGTAACATCTTTCTATAATATAAACGATAAAAAAAATTCGATTAGTTTTAATAATGCTAGTAATAATGATGCTGCTATCCCTCCCCTTATACAATTATTTAAACCAGTATTAGAAGGTGAATTATTTCATGTTCGTTGTGTTTGTCATGTTCTTAATTTATGTGTACAAGATGGTTTAAAACAAGTAAATATACATATAGAAAAAATAAGAGATGTTATTAGATATATGCGTTCTTCAAAAGCAAGAACACAATAATTTAAAAAATTATGTCAATCTTTTAATAAACCATTTAAAAAATTTAATGGTTATGTTATTACTAGATGGAATTCAACATATCATATGCTTATGTCTACAATAAGATATCAAGATATCCTTACAATGTTTTACAATCAAAATATGCCTGGTGATCCAATTAATAATAATGATTGGTTAGTTGATGGGCATATTACTCAAATTTTAGAACTTTTTAATAAAGCTACCGAACAACTTTCCGGTGTTCATTATCCTACATGTAATTTAACTCTTTCACATATAGTTCGTATTAGTGAAGTATTTTCTTCATATAGACACCATCCTTTATTTGCACAAATTATTTCTTTAATAGAATCTAAATTTAAAAAGTATTGGTCAGATATACCTACTTTATTTTGTTTAGCAATATGTTTAGATCCTAGAATGAAAATTGATGGTTTAAATATGTTGTTAGATGATTATTATAACAATATGGAATTAGATAATGTTGAAAAAAAAAATTAAAATTTTGAATTTATTGAATTCTATGTTTGTATTTTACGCTTCAAAATTTGGTGATATAATTACAAATAAGACAATATCTTCTTCTTCTAGATTAAGAGATGATGGTGGAAATAATATTAATTCTCAACTTGGTCGTAGAATAAAAAAATTAAATCTACTAATTTTAATGAATTACTTTTTTTTCTAGATCATAATCATTCTGAAGAAATAGATGATAATGAAATTTTACCATGGTGGAAAAAACAAAAAAATATGTATCCTATTATTTCCATCATGGCACGTGATATACTAACTGTTCATGTGTCTATAGTAGCTTCTGAGTCTTGTTTTAGTGCAGGAAATAGAATTCGTCGACGAAAAAAAAAGCTAAATGAGTGAAGAAACAGTTGAAATGTGCATTTGCTTAAAAGACTGCTGGTTGGATGTTGAAGATAGATTACAAGATAAGGGAGGACACAACACTTCATCATCGGGAGAGGAGGAAGCTCAAACAAGCGAAACTGGTGTTGCTGATCTAAGTACAAGTTAAATCACCGGGACTACGGGTGATTAAAAATGTAAAAAGAACTACGTAGACCTGATCCTTCTATAGTTAATCATTGGGGAGTACAAGTTTAGCTATAGAAGGTACGTAGGCAACCTTTTAAGGTGCGATCTATTATAATATTAAAAAAATTATTTTATCATTGGATGAATATTTTTGTATTAAAGATAAATAAAAATTTAATTATAATTTGATTTTCTAAAATTCTTTTTATTAATTTGTACTGTGTTACATATAAAAAATGTGTTAAAAAATATATAATAAAATTTAGTACAATTATTAATAAAATTAGAGGCCCAAGTTCAAAATTAACCCGTAATCATTAATTTTTAAAATTTAAACCTTTAAAAATTTAAATTTAAACCTTTAAAAATTTAAATTTAAAATTTAAAAATTTAAATTAAATAATTAATTTTCGGGTCTGCCCGAACCCGGCCCGAGCCCTGCTGGGCGGGCTCTTGCTCGGGTTGGGCTTGGCTGCCAGTGGTTCGGGCCATGCCTGGCACGGCCCGTTGCCACCTCTACCTTTCATACCTTAGGGCTTGTTTGGATGGAAGGGGAGGAGGGGTGGGGAGGGATGAGGAGGGGAAGGATAAAGAGAGGTGGGAAGGGAGAGATGATGAAGGGTAGTTAATCCCATGTTTAGATAGAATAATTAAAAGGTGGGTGGGGGAGTGTGGGATAATATATCACTCTTCTTGTTTGGGTAGAAAATTTAAATGGTTGGGTGAGGAAGAATAATTTTAAGGGAAAAGGTACTAAAATGCCCCTATCATTTTCTCATAGGTACTAAAATGCCCCTAAGATTTTTTTTGGATCAAAAATACCCCTTACGTTATAGAATTGAATACAAAAATGACTCTATAGGTAAACAACGTTAATGAAGGGATAACAGAGCTGATGTGGCTAATGACTGGGACTGGTGATGTGAACACATGATGCGCATGCAGACCAAGATATTTTCTCACAGGTACTAAAATGTCCATAATGTTTTCTTACGGGTACTAAAATGCCCCTGAGATTATTAAAAATGATACAAAAATGACTCCCAATCTAACTTCTATTAAGTGAGACTTAACAAAGATGTCGTGAATGCTGACTGGGATGTTGACTTTACACGTAGCACACATGCGCAGAGCAACTTGCCACACAAGCGACACATAAGATGCAACGTAGAGGTGAGCAAAAAAACCAAAAAATTGGTTAATGAAACCGAACCAAATTTTTTGATTAACCGATCTGAAGGTTTCGATTTTAGTTTTTATTTTTTAAATTTTCGATTTTCGATTTTGGTTTCGGTCAGCTTTGCTATCCCTCCATTAATGTCATTATCCCTCCATTTACAAAAACGAAACCGAAATCGAAAACCAAAAATTTAGAAAATAAAAATTAAAACAGATCGATTAAGCGAAAAATTTAATTCGGTTTCAGACTGGTTTTTTTGTTAACCAATTTTTTGATTTTTTTTGCTCACTCCTACGTTGCATCTTACATGTCGCTTGCGTGACAAGTTGCTCCCTGCATGTGTGCCACGTGTAAAGTCATCATGTCATCACTACTAGAATAATGAGCATCACCAACTGCCATATCCATTCCTAAGCCGTTGCTGAAGACCATCAGCAACGGCTTGCAATGACTTGAATCGGCCCCGTTCGCTGCAACGCAATCGTGGTAGAAGATCGCGTCGCTGATAACTTAGCAACGAATCAACAATGGTCAGAGCGGCTATTGCTAATAACATTATCAGCAACGGTTCCGCAATGGGACGCATCCGTTGTTGATATCCTTATCAACAACGGCGCAGCAACGTTGCGCTCTTGTTGTTGATATTTTTATCAGCAACGGCTCCGCAATGGCCACTCGGATGTTGTAGTTATTGACATCAGCAACGACCCAAACTCCATTGCAGAGCCTTTGCTGAAAGGCTATTGCTAAGCCGTTGCTGTAGTTCATCAGCAATGACTTTGAGTTTGCGGCCTACGAATTACGATACACTTTCAGCAACGGCTTTGACACAGATGACCATGGGAAGGCCGTTGCTAATGATGTTAACCTGTAACTGAGAAATTTTAAAATTAGAAATTTCCATTGATACATTTATAACCTAATATATAACTCACACACCCATAAACATATCCATTCACATACACATCACAGACACACCCAAATATACATCAAAATAATTATAATTATCCACAATCATATAAAAAATATACAAAAACAAAACTATTGTATCCACACGATACAAATCAATATATACAAGTAACAAGTCACAAGTCACAAAACAAGTATCTGTAAGATATCCAAGTAACAAGTATATAACAAGTCAATATCCAATTAAGTCAATCAAGTCATAAATCAATAAAAGCTCACTACGACGGTAGAGGAAGGTCGGGATCATACGGTGGGGTCTGAAGTGCTTGAGTGTACACCGGCGTGGACTGAGCCAATGACGATGGATCTAAGTGTACACCGCTGGACTGACCTATCACATGTCTCAACATGGCATGCGCGCATCTCAGTCATCATCTAACTTTGATGAGCCATCATCTCACTCTGTCATACGACCGTCTCCTCCAGTGTCGATATCCTCCTATTCTGATCATTAATCCTGGAGGTGGAGGGCCTCTCACCGGCTACAGGAGGGGTCGGTGCTCCAAGTGGCCTGAGCACGGCTCGTGCATGGCCACTATTAGCAAAGCCATAGACACGGTTGTGGTCCTGGCCACCTACAGCCTCGACACACGCTGCCGGGTCTCCTACACGAGTTTGGTTTTTGTTTTATTTTTTTCCTAAAGCTTAAATTATAAATAAATAATGCATAATTGAAACAAATATACTTACCATGATGATTGCAGCGCGGGTGTCGATGTACTCCCCTGCCCCAAGTCCTCAACGGTGAGTCCTCTCGAACACCTCCATCGGAGAGGGTCACTGGACATACTTGTCAGGCAACACAGTCGTCTATATTTACAAAACAAATACATTAATTAGTACACAGAGTAACAAATAAAATAAATAATTCAAAAAGGTATAATACTTATCATACGACTTGCGTGCACTACAAATGAAATAGACCCGTCAGTGTGTCGCACTCCTCCCCTCGACATGCGGTATCTAAACATGCGATATATAAACATGCATTAAGCATTTAACCTAAAAAAATATTTAATATTAATCTGAACATTAATCAAATTAATATTAAATATTAATCTAATCTACACGTTAAACATTTAATCAACCTAGATTATGGTTTAATTTAAATAGATTTAATTAGAGTTTAATAAAAAAAATTAGGATTTAAAAAAACTCTAACTCACAGTTTTAGGACTCCGGCGCCGACGTCCAATGTTCGACATATGTCGGACATTGGACAATGCTTCGGTGGCTGGCGACTGGCCAAAACCCTAGGTTTAGGGTTTTGACCAGCCCTAGTATAGGAGGAAGGGGAGGGGCGTTGAAATTACCTGGAGAGGGTTTGACGGTGGGCGACGTCGGGGGGCGCGTCGGCGGGCGACGACGGCGGGTGGAGATCGGCTTTCGGCGGCATCGGCAGAAGCAAGGAAGAAGAAGAAGAAGAAGCAGAGGGAAAGGGGTAGACGCGATCGGGGTTGAGTTAAATAAACTTATCAGCAACAACTTACTCATCCGTTAGAACACTATTGTTGATAAGTAATATCATCAGCAACGGCTACGCGGCCTTTGCTGATAAGTATTTTATTTTCGTGCCGCGAGTGCGCCATCGGCTAAAGAGTGACGGATGCAAGAGCCGTAAATAAGCCATTGCTAATGTGATAATATCATTAGCAACGGCTGACGCGGCCTTTAGTAAGCCGTTGCAAATAAGTTGTTTCCTTTGCGTGCCGCGTTCGCGCCATCCACTTGTTAGCAAGGGCTCGAGCGACCGTAAGAAAGCCGTTAGCCATTGCAACGGCTTGAGAGGCCGTTGTTGAATAACATATTTCTAGTAGTGCATTTAGTGTCCACGACATCTCCGTTAAGTCTTACTTCATAGGAGTTAGTTTGTGTGTCATTTTTATACCATTTTCAATAACTTCATGGGTATTTTAGCTTCAAAACAAACGTTAGGGGTATTTTAGTACCCGTGAGAAAACGCTTTGGTCTACATGCGTGTCGCATGTCCATGTCATCAATCTCAGTGATCAGTCATGTCAGCTCCGTTATCCCTCTATTAACTTTGTTTGTCTGTAGGATTATTTTTGTATCCAATTCCGTAACGTAAGGGGCATTTTTTATCCAAAATAACTTTAGAGACATTTTAGTACTCATGAGAAAATGTTAGGGGAATTTTAGTATCTTTTCCCTAATTTTAATGAAAAGACCATCTTAGTCATCTATACACATTTAAATATAAAGTGAAAGTTAACTAGTTTATATTCTTTAATAATTTGTTAAAAGAACAATTAAAATAAAAAATATAAATTTTAATAACCAAACTTAAAAGAATAACAAATATTAAAAATTAAAAAAATATATGAAAGATAAACCCAACAATCCGTGTTGAGCCGAACTTATTAGGCCGGCTTGGACCGAACAAAAATTGTGCTCGGTCTGGCCCAACCTAATAAAAGTTCGGCCTCGGAGTCTCAGGCCCGAATGAATAGTAAACGTGCTGGCCCAACCCGTTAGCACGATAATAAAAATTCAGAAATGAGATATCGGGCGGGAATCGCCCTATCGGGCTGGATTCGGGCCTAAATCATGCTATCAGGCTATTAGAACAAGAATATCGAGCTGATTTGGTCTAGATACCTGATATTTAGATAATGAATAAAAATTCTTATCTGGCTATCAGGTCGGGTGTCACACCACAAACCCGGTATGATCGGTCAGGATACGCCACGTACCCCGAAACCTAACCCAACTCATCAAAACCACAATAACTTGAACAGTGGGAGATTTTTTTTTTTTGAAAAGAATAGACATAACACCACGAACCAAACCAAACCAAACCAAAACTCAATATGAACACAGAATCCCCAAATAAATAAACAAGAATCCCCAAATAAAAATAAAATGCGGAAACCACGACCCGAGTCAACATGACTCAACAATTCAAAGAGACACTAAAATAACTCAGGTATCCTCCTCGATCACGACATGTCACGAGACCCGCTGCCCTGCCGCTACCAGTTTGCTACTGCACCTTGGTACCTCTCTAATCTAACTCAGGTGCTGAAAAACAACATAAATGAGGGGTAAGTCCAACTAGGACTTAGTGAGTAGATCAGTCCTCAATTCACCAAATCAATCATCATGCATAAAAAAACACAAAAGCCGATATCAATAACGTAACAGCAATGTCAAAAGAAATCAGCAATAATATATCCATATGCATGAAATCAACATCCGTCAACAAGTATAAAATATCTTTAAAAATGACGGAACAAACATCAGTAACCCATCCGCTACCCTACTCATATCAACAATAATAAGTATAAGCATCCATCAATAAATATAAACATAACCAAGGATGGATGCAACACCTCAATCATATGCATGCAATGCAACACCCCAATCATATGCATGCTCTCCGGACCCGTCGGTCCCACATAGCCACATAGGGTAGGTAGACGGGTGGCCGCCGAACTACCACTCAGCTCAGTGCCATCTCTTTGGGGCATGCCCTCTCATCACCGGCACTGGCTCTTCCGAGCTGGCTTATTGGGGCATACGTTCCCCTCACTTGCTCGGGTCTCCGGATTGTCTCTTTAGGGTATGATCTCCCCTCACCAGCCGAACTTCCGGAATAAGGCCAACGCCGTCTCTTTGGGGCATACCCTCCCCTCACCAGCGAGGCTTCCGGGAAATGCAACAAGCACATCACAATACCACACACGCAAGTATATAAGTATGAACAATATGTGCTATCAACAAGTAATAAATGGTATCTCAAGTGCATACCTCATCCTCCACCTCCCCCTACTATACATCACCATCACATACAGGTATATATGTAGAAATAGCGCTCATATATCATGAATGCTCAGCACAAATAAATAATCATAAAATAGAATTATGGCACTCTAAGAAAGGAAGCACGTATATCATGAAAACAGTGCAAAAAGAAACTCTAACTGTAAATCAATAGACTGGAACATGATAAAATAACTCGTCATAGAAATAACTAATCTAGGATAAAATTCATCTCACTAAATACTATATGCATGAATCATCTCGGGTCGAACCATAAAAATATATGAAATATGATTTTTCAGCTTGGCACACAAAATGAGGCGGCATCCGCCTACTGTTTTCAAAATCCGAATGTCTGATGGAGAAATATACCTCACCAATGAATCCAGAGCATCGATTAGGTGAAAATTCATATATAACTTGAATAGTTTCGCTAACTTTAAGGCCTCCAAATAATTATTTAGAATAATGAAGTAACTACCTTAATTTATTTAATGATCATAGCCCTTCATCTAGCCAGATGCAATCACAGCTCTCCATCTACATGATACAATCACAGCCTTTCATCTAACCACATGCAATCACAGCCCTCTCTCTAACTAGATGCAATCACAGCCCTTCATCTAACCTAATGAAATCTCAGCCTTCCATCTAATCAGATGAAATCTCAGTCTTCCATCTAATCAGATGAAATCTCAGCCTTACATCTAACGTGATGCATCCACAGCCTTACATCTATCCTGATACAATCTCATCCCTTCATCTACATGATACAATCTAAGCCTTACATCTACACAAGATCTAATCCTAGACCTTCATCTCGACCAATTAAATCCAACCCTTCATCTCACCCAAAATAATCCCAACCCTCCATTTCAGCTCCTCACCTATTCTCTTCCTCTTCTTCTCCCCTCACCCACCACCGCCGCCCCTTCCCAGGCCACCGTCGGGCCGCTAGAGATTCTGGCGCCGGCGCCTGCCGATGCCCCGCCGCCGTGTCGCCTCGCCGGTGCAGCTGCCGCCGCGGTGCCTCGCCGGGCGCTGCCGGCCGGCCGACTGCAACAGGTAATGGGTAGAAGAACGAAGAAGAAAAGGAAAAAAAAGAAATAATATTTAATTTTAAAGAGATAAACCACATGATTCACAAAAAAATGACTGATTCAATATTAAAAAATGCGTCAAAAATCGACGAAAAACCCCGAAACATATGAACAACGACATGAATCAAGAATTGGAGAAAAGAATGCCTAAATCCACTCACTGGACGGAGAGAAAACGAAAGAAGAAGACGCGCAGGATCTTCGCCCGATCGACACCGACGAACTTGCGAAAACTCGGCTCCGACGGCTCCTCCTCCTCGACGGCGCCCTCTCTCTCCTCTCCTTTGCCTCGAGTGGTGTGCGGCTCAAAACCCTTGGCTGCACACCCCAAGGTCTAATTTATAGACATCGGTTGGGTCCAAATGACCAAAATACCCCAACTTAAGAGATCTGACTTAAACAACCCATAACTCATCCGATCTAACTCCGATTCGAGATCAAATTGCACCGCCAAATTCGCCTCGAGACCCTCTATCACCCTAGCATGCTAAATCACAGAGATAAGACAAATAAAAATTCCCTTAATTTTTTCTACATTAAATGCTTGCTCGGATCTAATCCCGAAATTTTCCGCTAATCTACGCTAACTAGGGTCCACAGTCCCCTGCTCAAGAATAAAATATTACTATTAAGATTTTGGGTATTACATCGGGCCTGTACCGCCTGGCCACGGCCCGACCCGATATTTGTTCGGGCCAGCTTGATAACGACCCGAACATGGAAAGAATTGACTCGAGCCCAATATTATCATGTCGGGCCAAGCCAAAAATTATCAGCTCTAGTGAAAGATAACTATGCAAAGTAAATAATTAAAAAATAGAAGATTTTTTTTGAATTCATGGAGGAAAAATGGTATTTTTGATGAAATTAGAATATTCCAAATTTGTTATCCCTCCTTGTTCCACCATTTTGGTGGAATAAAAATTTGAGAGTTTATGTCGGGTTTGGAGGGGTTGCTAACACCTCCAATCCCCTCACTCTCATTCTGAAATTGAAAGCTAAACTTGAGATAATTAACCTATCACTTCCTAGTTCCTCCTTATCCCTCTATTCCACAGTCCAAGCATGGGATAATTAACGTACTCCTCCCTATTTTAATTAAATTAAAGTTATCTGTATTATTTAACTAATCCAAATTAATCTAACTATTTTAAATTAAATTAAAAGTTATTTAATTTAATTCACATAAACCTAACTAATTAAATTAAATTAAAATTTAACTAAGTTATTTAATTTAATTAAAATTAACCTTAACTATTTTAATTAAACCACGTCAATCTAACTAATTTAATTAAATTGAAGTTAAACTAAGTTATTAAATTTAATTCCGAGTGAACCAAATTGATTAAATTAAAATTAAACTAACTTTATATATATATATAAACAAGCAACATATTATTTCCGCCTAAATTCCCTCCTTCAATTTTTTTTCACTTTCTCCATCTAAATTTTTCCCTCATCGAAAGAAAACTTGTATTGATTTGAAGAGTAACGAAGGCCGATAGTGGGTGGGTGGGTGGGAGGGGGGGAGAAAGAGAGAAAGAGAAAAAAAGAGAGAGGGAAAGTCTTAAGCAAAGAGCAAAATAAGCAACAACCACAAGATAGAAAAGCTAGACCACTGAGACAACAAGGAACTAAAAGACGAGACCACTCGACAGGCAACCACGTTAAGAGAACATAAGAGCAAGGGTAGCAGCTTCGGTAGCAAGCTAAAAAAAACACCTGTCGTTGCTATCAAAGATTATCAAATTTCTCTCATGCCATATTTTTGATCTCCAAAGTATTACCAAGCGAAAGGAAGATTTATCCCCACAACCACTACTAAAAAAAATATCTTTTGCGACGGCTCATTTGCGACGGCATCTGTTGCGATCGAAGATGCGACGGTTTTGCGACCGCTTACAATGGGTGGTCGCAAGGCAGACACATTTTCGACGACCGTGCGATCGCTTTAGATGCGATCGCAATTTTAATGGCAGGGCGACGGTTGTGTACGATCGCTTTGCGACTGCGCTGTTGCGACTGTCACGGGCGGTCGCAACACCGTCAGGGGTCACAATTACTTAGCCCGCCAACCCTTTCTAATATTCTTCCCCGCTCACTCGCCTGCCATTGCCCTCTCTCACTCGCCTGCCGTCGCTCGCTCTCACTCGCCCTCCTGATGAATCCAAGGGCTTCCTAATGTCGAGTCTTCGCCCTTCTTCTCTGTCCCTCTTTGCTTGCAAGTGCATGACGCAGCGAAAGCCTACGGCACCTCGGGTCCACATGCTAGGGTTTCCTCCTTCTTGCTCGCTTACGCTGCCGGTGTCGTCAGATCTCGCGACCCTCTCCAACGCCCGAACTCTCTGCAACACCCGACCCACTATACGACGCCTCCCTTCGCTGCAATGCCCGACGCCTCCCCTCGCTGCAACGCCCGCTGCCTCCCCTCGCTCACTTAGGTTTCTTTCTTTGCTCGCCTATGTTTCTCTGCTCGTTTGACCATATATATTTTCTTCAAAACTTAGTCATGATTTTTGGTTGATTAACTAGAATGGAGAATCAGAAAGCATCATAGACTAAATTTTATCCCCCCATCTCTCAACTTTGGTTTCTCTATTTTTCACCAACTAGCTCTCACCCTCTCCTCTCAATTAGTATTTTAACTCTCCTCTCTTCTCAATAATCATGTAATAGTGTATGTATTTTAACTAAAATCATCAAGTTCTTTCTTTTGTACCTTTATCTAATAGTGTCACTAATATTTGAATTTATTTGAAGACATTTACATGGCAATCAATTAATAGGAACCATCCCTGAGTCACTTGCAAGTCTGAATAAGCTAAAAGAACTATATGTTGCTAGTTTTTATTGTCTTAGCTTACATAGTGTCAATTATGACCTAGCATTTTCTTTCCCTTTTATTTGAAGCAATTATTTGTTAATTTTTTATTATAGTGATTAGATAACAAATAACAGATTGTTGTTTTCCTTAATCACCATTAAATCAAAGATTTCTTTTCCTTTAAATTTCTCATGCCCTAGTCTTATTTTATTGTAGCTATTATTTCCTTTAAATTTCCATTAAATTAGATGATTGTAGCTATTATTTCCTTTGCTGAAGTTGGTAGATATAGTTGTTGCTTCTATGATGCTTTCTCCACAAATACTGTAGTTTCACAAAGAATATAGTTGTTTTAATTAGTACTTAGATGCTATTGCTGTAGTTACCATTAGATTGACTATAAAAGTTAAATTCTCTATTAAGAGGATAAACTATTGCTTAGCTTTTTGTTTACCATTTTTTAAAACACGAATTTAAAATCTCAATAATTTGTCGTTTATATGTCAGTATTAGCTTTTGAGTTTGAATGTGAGAACCATCTCAGCTGTGGATATTTCTAGATTTTAATGTTTTTTTTAAAAAAATTATCATTGTTAAGATTATAAATGTATATGTTGGACCCTTTCCTAACAACTTAAACTTTTGAAAGTTGATCGGCCTATCAAAGTTAACTTTGTATCTAAGTAGGATGTTAGGTCCTAAGTCTTGAGTTCTATTAGGATCACTAATTAAAAATATCCCAAGTTTAGTTTGGGTTGCTCGCCCACATGTGAGATGGAGTTATTAAGAATATAAATATATGATTGGGTCATTTCCACTACAACAAATATAGCAAATGATGGCGTCTTTTCTTTCTCTTAAGGACGCTTTTTTGCGTCACTAGCTAATTACCTCACCGACGCTACTTACAAGCGTCGGTGATTTCTAGCGAAGACGCTTTTTAATTGCGTCTCAAATGCAACTCTTGACGCTTTTACTAAAAGCGTCTCCCGAATAATATTTGTGACGCAAAGACTTGACGCCAATGATTTCCAACGGAGACGCTTTTTAGGTGCGTCTCCATTGCGACTTGCTTATTCGAGACGCAAAAGCCCAGCGTTGATGATTTCTAGTGGAGACACTTTTTAGTTGCGTCTCCAATGCATCTCGTAATGCTTTTACTAAAAGCGTCTCCCAACTAATATTCGCGATGCACAAGCCTTTGCGTATATATATATATATATATATATATATTGTATATTTTTATAAATATTTATTTATATTAATCTATTATATTGAAATACATTAATATGTATTTAATTAATATGAAATATATATTAATTCATATTAATATATAGAATAATATATATTATATTTTATATTAATCTATGAGTAGAATAAATAAAATCTCAAAAACCAAATATGTCAACACAATAATCTTCTGCAAGGTTCAAATGAAACATTAAAAAGTGAATAGTCTATTACAAACCAAATTTATAAAGCTAACATCACATAACAAGTCTCCAGCACATCCTCAAAAAAATAATATTAACATCCTCAAGCTCTCTGTTTTCTTTTTCTAGCACATCCAATAGAAAACTAAGCATGTGCAGTAATATATCATGAAACAGTGCACTGAAGACATAAACTGAGCTTGTGTCTGTTTTTCTTTGCAAGGGTTGCTCCCAGAAGCTCAGCAAAGACATAAGCTAGCACACGAGAAATTAGACACAAGCATGTGCAATAATATGTCATGAAACAGTGTGCTGAAGACGCGGACCTGCTTCCATGGAAACCTTCAGCATGTGACGAAGGCAATTGTGACGGCAGGATTGAAATGGGCGCCAAATATATGACCTACTGAGTACACCATGACCATGATAACAAGCCCCCACATGAAAACAAAAGCTAAATATTTTACAAGCTATCAATCCACATGATACAGGCTAAAGGGAACAAGATGGCCAGACTGATCTTAACAATCTGCCAGTGACCAAAATCAAATGGTAAGACACCAAAATTAATGATTCATATATAAATTTATAAGGATAAATACTGTGTTCTTGTTCTTTAACACCTTTTCCATCAACTCCTTAGTGCCTCAGGCTCTGTTTGCAACACTGCTACGATGGATGATTATGATTAATGTTGTAGTCAAAGCCTTCAAAAGATAAACATAAACAAGTTCTGAGACAGACTTCATTTATCAATGTCAACTTGCAGTTTAATTGATCGAAGAAATGCAAAATACATTTTTATTATACTGAACACGGGACCTCAGAACTTTCAAAAGGAAGACAAGAAAAAATCAATATTAATTTATTAAACTAATACCAGCAATAAAATTAGATTTCACTCAATAACAAAGATAAAAAATAGTAAACTACCTGCAAAACCTCAAGATTAATGATAAGTTTCTTCTCACAAGTAATGAGACTAAGTTCAGTAATGATTGGAATCTGAATTATTTTTCAGATGGGCATAAGAATCTTAACTAAAGACAATGAGCTCTGGAAAGGAAAAATTAAGTTTAATCATTGACTGTATCAATGTAAGACCCGAGGTTTCCTAATATAAATTTATTTTGGTGCAGCGCAACGAACCGGGAGTTAGTCGGGTCGAGTCGCGGAATCTCCGCGAGTAGAAGGTATAATTTAAACCTTATGAAATTTTATTTGATAAATGTTCCTTCCTCCTTAATCATAAGATGTTTTAGTAGAGTCGAGTCCGAAATCGTGTTCGCGGATTGAGTCGGGGCTCGAATCGGTCTCGGATTGAGTCGAGTAGGGGCTAAGTGAATAGGAGCGGCATAATGGTCAAGGGAAGATGAGGGAATTAATCCCTCATCCCCCTAGCAGTCGTGTGGCTCATTATTGGAGCCACACGCCACCCGAGAAAGGAGAGGGAGGAGGAGAAAGTTTGGAGATGGCGTCGGATATTCGTGCTGCCGTCGGAAAGATCGAGATCATCGTCGCTCGTCCATTCTTCTTTCTTGATCAAGGTGAGTGGTCGAATCTCGGCTTGTAGGTGAGGCGTGTGGCCTAACCGAATAGATGTGATAAATCGAGATTTTTGCATGTCATTTTTTGTCGATTGATGACGTTTTTCGAATTCTCAAGTCATGTTCTTCCTCGTTGTATGGATTTTGTTGTTAAACGATCATTTTGTGGTGATTCAAGGGCCGGCCAACTAGAGGAAAAAGGGAAAATGTCATGCTGACATTTTTCCCAATTCCCTCGAGTGGTTTAAACCCTTAGATCGATTCCTTTTTGATGTAGACAATTTTGTGCAACTAGATCTTGTGATTTCATGGTCGAATTAACCTTTCTTCCCCTTCAAGAAGGCTCGGCCGACCATGTACCCTTGCTTAGGGTTCGGCCGATTGGAGAGGAGGGTAAATTCGATCGAGCATCTTGATTACATCTTTTAGGGACAATGTTCGTCGATTGAAATTATAGATTTAGTGATTGACGAATGTATTGTAATTTTGAGTATATACATTTTTAAGATTTGTAGAAGAACACCTCCTTTAATATGCATGTATGACAAAATACTATGTATGGTATATGATTTATGACGTTTCCTTCATCGAAATCCTAATGCTATTATTGAAATTACCATGCTAGATCAATTGCTACCTTGCTGGAATTTATTGATTAAATGCAAAATTTAATTACTTTATTGTTGAAAGCATGTTGTTAATTATGGTAGTAGTTGTAGAATAATTTCCTTATAACTTATGTGCTGTGGCATAAATATATTCGGATATTTCTACACTTATGACATGTAATCTACATTTAAGGAATATGGCAATGATGCTAGATGACTATAAGGAAATTATGGGGTGCTTAAATTGTCGGAAAAACTTGAATGTAGACAAGCTAGGTTTCACACCTAGGGAATAATCAGTGGGCGCTAGTGTGCGGCTGATGTGGCTCGGAATAAGGGGGCCGGATACGAGTGAATGCCCGGGGTTTTAAATAAGGAAATTTTAGAACACTTTGCTTGTGTATTGTGATTGTGATGATAGGCTGAGAAGCATGGACGGTCGAAACGACTAATGCTTGACTCGGCGGGTGATTAGGGCCTTGAGATTGCACCAGCGGGCCCGCTAGGTGTTAGACCCGGGTGGCAGAGGGTCTTGAGATTCCGTCAGTGGGCCACGCTGATGGTAGACCCGAGTTGGGTGGGACTAGCTATCCCTAACCCGGTGGGTTCCTAAGACTAGTTGACCATCCTAGTCGACGACCCGGTAATTGTTTGGCTTTCCTTATATGATATGTGGGTCGTGCTGCCGAATTATTATCTTGTGGTATAGTTCGGGCAGAGCCGAGCCACCAGTCCTTGAACAAGTTCTAGTGGCCGAGTGTTGCCCGGTCTAGTTGGGCCAGTTTGGCCGGTTGTATGGTTTATATAGGTTGGCCTTTGGGTCGGTCGTCATATCATGACTAGATTAGATCCCTATATTTATAATTGCTGACTTATATGCATGATGTTTTTGGGGATTTATGTGGAGGTTCGGAAGGACCGCTCACTGAGTCCAATGTGGACTCACGATTTATTTCTCTTGTTTTTGCAGAGCCCGACCAGTGAGGTGAGGCTTGGAGTCATGGTGTAGTTGGAGGGTAGGCAGTGACGTAGATCTCGTAGCAGCGTCCAGTAGTCGTAGTCGTGATGTCTAGGGTTGTGTTTTTTTTATATACACTGAGAAATGTTAATTTGAAAAACATGTATTTGACTTTAACTCGAGTTGTTCTTAATAGTCGATTTGTTTTGCAACTCTTTTAAAAATTGTTGAACCTTCTTTAAAATTAAATGAAAGTTTGCATCGTTGTTCTTTTACTCGTATGTTTTTTGGTTAGCGTGTACTCTCAGTATCCTGTTATTCAGTGTATGTGATAGGCTTCAGGGTATGACATAGACCTTGACCAGTCACGCAACCCTGAGTTGGGGCATGACAATCAATCTGAAAAATGCACTAATTAAGCATCAAACAGTTGAAACCACATTAAATTTAAACAACCCAACTCTTCAATACTTCAATACTGGTCCTAAATCATCAATACGTTCATCATCCAAAGCTCAAGAATTATGATCACTGACTTCGACTTATTAATAACAAAAGCTAATATGTTAAATAATGAAGTTGGTCTAAAGAAATTACACAAAGCAAAATAAGAAAAGCTCAACACCGGACAATTTTCTTACTGCACGTACAATTCACAAAATTAACCAATAAATACATATTCTTCATTGAATACATCAAGTTCAGTAGAAAAAGTACGTCGAGTTGTATAGAATGACAAATACTAAAATAGTATTTTGATTAAAAACACCTCCCAAGTCCTCTCTTAATCAAAACCAGTAAACTTGGTCCACAAACTCTAGAAATTTAAAACTAGTAGGATATTGGTTGGAATCAAAATACTAAAATAGTTGTTTTAGTATTTTGATTATTGGAATACTAAAATAGTTGAACACTAATCAAGTTCCTCAACATTACATTGTTTGCACCATAAAATAGTAATAAACACATAAACCCTTGCATAGTTCTATGTTAAAAATAGATTGCTATAGTAAAAAAAAACTAATATATAACACACATGGATTAGGGAATTAGAACTGAACACGATGAGGAATACCTGTAGTTTACATTTTGTAATGCTTAGGTGATCATTACGCAAGATCTTCAAATGGTGCCAAGATCATCAACTTCGAGCAGAGGGAGAAGAGCAAATAGTTTTGTCGATCTCAGGGATGTTGCTTCAAGATTATGTGAAGACAAACAAGGTTCCCTTGCCAATGCCAAAGGATGCATGCAGAAGGAGAAATTAGATCATTCATCTTACAGTCAATGCATGAACCTGAAGAAGATTATCAGTTACGATCTCCACCTAAACAAAGAAGAGAAAGAAGAGAAAGAAAATGAAGAAGCAACAGCAGCTAGCCGTCCTGCATATTTTTTTCTTCTTAATTTCACATACCTCATCATTTGCTTGATCTGTTAGCGAAGCTTTAGAATCCATGGATTTTTTAATGTCAATAGAAAAACTAGATTTTTTGGCTGCCATACTACCACGTGGATTAGGGAATTAGAACTGAACACGATGAGGAATACCTGTAGTTTACATTTTGTAATGCTTAGGTGATCATTACGCAAGATCTTCAAATGGTGCCAAGATCATCAACTTCGAGCAGAGGGAGAAGAGCAAATAGTTTTGTCGATCTCAGGGATGTTGCTTCAAGATTATGTGAAGACAAACAAGGTTCCCTTGCCAATGCCAAAGGATGCATGCAGAAGGAGAAATTAGATCATTCATCTTACAGTCAATGCATGAACCTGAAGAAGATTATCAGTTACGATCTCCACCTAAACAAAGAAGAGAAAGAAGAGAAAGAAAATGAAGAAGCAACAGCAGCTAGCCGTCCTGCATATTTTTTTCTTCTTAATTTCACATACCTCATCATTTGCTTGATCTGTTAGCGAAGCTTTAGAATCCATGGATTTTTTAATGTCAATAGAAAAACTAGATTTTTTGGCTGCCATACTACCACAATCAGTCATAACCATCCATCACCCTAATTTTTTAAACTGAACACACATAATGTAACACTTAACTATCCTACTATGTTTTTTTCAAACATTCTATTAAATAACATTCTATTACACTCATGAATTTATATACCTTGAGAGCACCAAATACTCTGTTGCCAGTTGTTGTCCTCACAAGCCCAACATCAAGTAGAGCACGAAAGGGCCTCTTGCCTCAGCAGGTTCCACAGAGAAGTCCTCTCCAGTGGCCTGACCAAAATATGAATAGAAGTTATGCATAAAATCTACACAAAAACACCAACTGCCAGCATGAATTATGAAATAGTCAAAAAAATACCTGCAGCATAGTTTGTAAGACCAACTTCGAGTCCATAATGTGGGAGCTCATGAGCATAAGTAGATGCTAGAACCAGGTCACCAGCAATGCTTGCAGAAATTATTTGCGCAACAATATCCTTGTTGGACTACGCAAAACTCATCAAGTACTTAACCAAGCTGGCCACTTGTAACTTTCAAAAAATAGTATGAGTAAATAATAGACTAGCATATATAATGAAAGAAATGCATTTAAGCATTTGTGATTAAATGCTTCAATTCAGAGAAGGAAGATACAGAAAGAAATGCATGAAAAAGCTGCATGAACAAGTTGAAGGAAGATACAGACAGAAATGCATGAACAAGTTGAAGGAAGATACAAAAAGAAATGCATGAAAAAGCTACAGGAACAAAACAAGATTCAAATATAGACTTCTAGCTTCCATCCTTTCTCGCATTTATGTTATTCATTTATGTTATTCATCTGATTTATGCTATTCATCATATGTCCGGCAAAACGCACCAACATTGCATTTATTTTATTCATCTGATCTTGCATGGCAGACATTTGAGACCGATGGTTAAGTTGCATAGCCCGCATTTGTATCTCCTTCTCTTCCCGCTCCAGCTTTAACTTCTCTTGAAAATTTGATTCCATTTGTTGCCTCTCACGAAGTACAATTTCCTTGACACGAGTTTGCACAACCTGCTCAATATCACCAACTACTCTCGTTGTCCCTGCAATATTTCGAGGTCCGTGTACTTTCCTTGCATTGACCCCATGCCCATAACCAACTACTCGACCATATTTATCTACCCCCCTCAGTTCATTGTAGACTTGCTCCTCTATGTCAGTTGGAATAGAAGATTGTTCGTAGTTCATTGTTCGCTCTGCAACCAATGCAGTAGCCTTTTCCTACATGCCAAAAGGAAAATATGCATTATATGCCGCATATACAAGTAAAATGTTAAAATTTAATTATAAAAATAGTAGCAAAAATATGCATTATAATTTATTGCTTCTGACCTAGAAATTAAGCATAAAATAATTGCTTCTTATAAAATTGTCCAATAATGCATGGAACTTAGCTAACCAACTAAAGAAGTTATCTTGCATTACAAATAGTACTCATAATTTATACATACCATGAGTTGCTCAGAAGCTTGGTTTACAAAATCTCCATCTCTATGTTTGTGAACTAAAGAATACCATTCAAGCGGAGCATGATCTCTTTTATCTTTCCGTCTCTGCAATAAAAGAATATTAACATCATAAAGGTATTATATGTATCAAGAGTTATATGCAAAAGCAAACTAATTATATAGAAATTCAATAGAGTGACAAAGGAAGAATATATCATACAAATCTTCGTTTCTTCCGAGCAAAACTTTGAGATCCTAATGTGTGAGAAGCCACCTGATGCTCACGTGTTCTCTTTCCAATTTCAGATAAGTTCTAAAACATATGGAGAAGTATGAGCACTTATTCTAAGCATAGAACATATTAAACTTTTTTAATAACCTTGCTTTCATTGGTGAACCAATATCGCACAAGATCTTTTCATCAATCATGCATTTTCCTTTCAAATAATGCTTGAAGTTCCTCCAATTTTTTGCAGTTGATCTTATTATCGAGGTATCAACATCAGAGTTGGAAGGAAGCACGAATTTGTCCTATGTAAGCAAGCTCGTTAGGATGCTATACGAACACAACAATAATATAAAGAAAGATATAGAAAGAAATACATGAAAAAGTACAAGAACAAAACAAGATTCAAATATAGTCTTCAAGCTACAAAATGCAATCATTATTAGAAATTTTACTCGGGCTAAATCAAGCACCCCCTGTTTGAATGTATAAGGCATTCGTCCCCACTATTTGTAGTTCAAAGGGCATAAATTTGTTCTTCGAGCTACTGGCCCTAACCAACCACCCAATAGACTACCACCCCTACTCTCCGGCTGGTGAAACTCATTACACTCAACAACAATTCGATCACCATTTCTTAAGTTCCAAACATCTTTCGCACGAAAGCGTCCTGTATGGACTCGCGTTGTTCCATCAGTATCTAAAGATATGCATATATTAGTCATGACAAAAATAAAAAAAGCTTTAAAAAATGTTAAGAATTTAAGAAAACACACTTTGTATTATAAGATCATTATCATCGTGATCACTACTTGGATCATGAGAATGATTGTTGTCTCTGTCATCATAGTCATCCTCCAAAGCCTCAGAGTTGGAAGAGCTTTGAAACTCCATTGTACTGACATTAAAAAAGTAATTATGCTGGTTTGAAAATGTGCGGTTTATCCATTTCAACATCCTGGTTGGTTGGTGAGTTCATGTAGAGCACTAGTATGAAAATGAAACTTGTTTCTATAAGAAATTATGCTATATAGAAACAAGTAAATGTGTCATGATGATAGAAACAAGTAAATATGCTATATAGAAACAAGTTATGAGTATGTTTTTCATGCATAAAGGCATCAATTAAGATCTAGAGCATCATCAATAACAAAGTTATGACTTGCACATTCAGTATAAGCTTCATCATCCTCTTCTTGTGATTTGCTTCCCATGTCATACAAATCCCTTGGCTTCGTCGTTACCACAAGTGACCAATCTTTCCTTTTCGGATAATCCACACAAAAAACTTGTTTTACTTGTGATGAAAAAACAAAAGGATCATCATGTAACTCCTTTCCTGTGTGTATCAGTTTAGAAAAATTAACTAGAGTGAAACCATTTGCATCTTGCATCAGCCCCCTAGGAGACTTCACATCCACCCAATCACAACGAAAGAGAACAGCCTTATACTTTCCATAATAATCCAACTCTAGTATTTCAGTAGTTGCCCCATAATATTTTTTTCCGTCAGCTTCTACCATAACACCACTATTTTGAGTTTTTCAAAGTTTCTCATGATCTCTAGTGTGGAACCAAAATTCATTAATGATAAAACCTTCAAATCTCCTTGCAATATTATTTGGTCCTTGAGCAAGTGCTACTATTACATGAGAACAACCGCTCTCCATCATTCGTGGGACCTATTAACGAATGTTATTAGATTATATATATATATCAAATTTTAGAAGTGTACCTTTAGTAAGAGCCACTAAGCAAATTTCTCTACAAGCCACTTATTCAAAATGTTTTGGTTAGGACGAAGATTTTGATTAGCTCGATGTTGAGCAGCTAAGAATTCTCTGTAGAAACCATAATCAATATAGAAACTCTTCCAATGTAATACTAAAATTATGCTATATGGATCTAAAACTAAGAAATATACAAACCTATGGTAATGTGCCATCTGATCACTATGGAGTAACACATAACGATGTGCTTGAGACAATGATTTTTCATCAAGAATTGTAATTTTATCCTTTTCAATATATCGTCCGCTAGAGGAGAATAAATAATTATCTCCATCCACAACCTCAAAATTTCTTTGAGGCCGATTGAAAGTCGTCTCCCTACACTACTAGAAATTGGGTCTTCAGCGACGGCTATCAACAATGGCCGCTCAAGCCGTTGCTATTTGCAACGGCATTCTTACGGCCGCTCAAGCTGTTGCAGATATGCTACATCTACAATGGCGTTCTAACGGACTTGTGAGCCGTTGCAGATATTAATTACCTTAGCAACGGCTTTCTAATGAACACGTTAGCCATTGCTGATGATAAACTTATCAGCAACGACTTTCTAATGGACGAGTGAGCCGTTGCTGATAAGTTTATATAGGACACGCTGCGCGCTCGCCCCTTCCTCCTCCTTCTTCCTATTCTGACGCCGCCGCCGCACCTCTTCTGACGCCGCCGCCCATCCTCGAATGCCGATTCCGACCGCCGATTCTAGGTATTTCTCGCCGCCCCGCCTTCTCCGTTGATTCCTAGGTATAATTCGACTGAAACCCTTAAAATAGGGTTTCGGCCGCCGGACACTGGACTTCGGCACCGAAAATACCATTTTTTTGACTTTTTATTTAATTATTTAATTGTTAATTAATTATTCACATTAATTATTTAATTAATTTTTTAATTTGTTAGATTAATTGTTATGATTTAGATTAATTATTAGAGTTTAGATTAATTTTTAGATTAATTTAGTTAGATTAATATTTAATAATGGTAGGTTAATTATTTAAATTAGTTAAAATGTTGTAGATTAATATTAATTAATTAGTTAAAATGTTAATTAGTCCGGAGTTGTCCTTAGTGGACTCGCGCCGGAATCGTCCACTTCGGACTTGCGTCGGAATCGTCCACTTCGGATTCGCACCGGAATCCTCCAGTTCGGACTCCTGCCAGAATCGTCTAATTTGGACTCGTGTCGGAATTATCCACTATGGACTCGAACTGACTCGAAACATTTAGAAAATAATCATCCATCCGACGAGTTGATATGTTTCACATACGCATCGACGATTTGGATATGATTTAGCAAAACCTTAGATCCGTTTGGGGGTTGTATGTTCGTGTAAAAGAAGTAGATGATTTTTTATACGATGTACAATCCTTTAATTATCCCTGATTGGACAATTTGGGAATATAGTTATTTGTATTGCACTTACGTTTTTTTTAACCGTTAACTTATTCTAAATTTCGGCAGCATCTCTCTTATTCTCCGATACGCGCCTAGATGATATGCGTATTCGGAGAACTGTAGTGAGATGCTGTCGAAATTTAGAATGAAGTTAGCGGTTAAAAGAAATACTTAGTGCAATATGAATAACATAAATCCCGAATGGAATAGGACAATCTCACCTAAAAGCATTAACCAAAGAAATTGTCATTGATTGACAGAATCATGTCGGCTGATCGAAGTTGGATGTACCGACGTCTTAATTGTGGAGCTTTAACGAATGAGTTTCGATTAGGCGTAACGTACTTCCTAAATTTTGCCTATTCGAATCGGAAATTCTTTAGCATCGGTGATAAAATCCGATGTTCGTGCCGCATTTGCTTGAATGGACGATTTTTGGATCGGGAGACTGTCACTCTGCATCTATATAGAAAAGGATTTACACCAAGATATTTTATATGGACTTGTCACGGGGAGTCACGTGAAGTCGGGACATCGAGCAATCCTGTCGTTCAGACATATGGTGAATCTTCCTCTGGTGCTTCTTCATCCAGTCAATCTAATCCCTATAAGACTATGATACTTGATAGTCTTGGGGGTCAATTTCACCTGAATGATAATGTTGATCGGCCAGTTACTCAGACATCAGTCCCACCAGATACTACAGCGGTTGATATCACAGAAGTACAAACTGCGGTACAGATTGAATTACCGAATAAAGAAGCTGCAGAATTTTACGAGATGTTGAAAGCTGCCGATGAACATTTCTATGAGAATTGTCTTAAATACACTAGGTTTTCAGCAATGACACAACTCCTAAACATCAAGGCCGATTGTAATATCAACGAGGTTTCATGTGATCGGATTACAGGATTGATTAATGGAATGTTGCCTACTGAGAACAAGTTTGAGCCAACTTTTTATAAAACTAAAAAGCTGATGAGAAAATTGGGGCTTGGGTACGAAAAAATACACGTGTGCCAAAATAACTGCATTTTATATTATAAAGAAAATATGCAGTTGGATAAATGCCCTGTATGTCAACATCCTCGTTACAAGGAGAAGAAATCGGTCCGACAAAAAAATATCCTGTTTAAGGTGCTTCGATATTTTCCACTAACACCGAGGCTTTAAAGATTATTCATGTCGGAAAAGACGACCCCCTACATGAGGAAGTTGTGGTGATACAATAATGACTCATCCATCCGACAGTGAAGCATGGAAACATTTGGATACATGTTATCCTTCATTTGCTAGGGATACTAGAAATATCAAATTGGGATTGTGCACAAATGGTTTTTATCCGTTTGGACATTCTGCAACTCCTTATTCAGTTTGGTCAGTGCTGCTGACAGTTTATAATTTGCCACCGTCAATGTGTATGAAAGATGAATTTATCTATCTTTCGATGATTATTCTAGGTTCTAAGGGTTCGCGATAAGAAATTGACGTGTTTCTCAGACCCTTGATAGATGAATTGAAAACATTGTCGACTGAGGGAGCTGTCACTTATTATTGTCATCGGAAGCAAAACTTCAATTTAAAGGCCGCGATCTTGTAGACAATCAATGATTTCCCAGCATACGGCATGTTGTCTGGTTGGAGCACTCACGGCCGACTCTCTTGTCCGTATTGTATGGAACACTCTAAATCAATCAGTCTTCAGAACTGACGAAAAATCTCATTCTTTGATTGTCATCGCCGATTCCTACCGGCTAACCATCAGTATCGAAGGAATCGTAATAAATTTACTAAGAGCATAGTCGAAAGAGATGGGCCACCACCGATGTTGTCTGGTGAACAAATGTTAGCACGTGTTTCAGCACTTCCAGAGATAGTATTAGGTCGAAATGAAAGAGTGTCAGGCTTTGGTCAAACACATAACTGGGTGAAAAAAAGTATCTTTTGGGAATTGCCCTATTGAAGTTCATTACTGATTCGACATAATTTAGATGTCATGCACATTGAAAAAAATGTGTTTGATAATATTTTCAACACTTTGATGGATGTTTCCGGAAAAAGTAATGATAATGTCAAAGTCCGACATGATCTGTAAGTACTTTGTAAGAGACAAGAATTGGAGTTACAAGAGGCCAACGAACGATATCTGAAACCGAAGGCCCCGTATGTGTTAAATAAACAACAGATCGAAGATGTTTGTCAATGGATAAAAGAACTCAGATTACCCGATGGATATGCTTCAAACTCATCTCGATGTGTGAACGTCGATGATTGCAAAATATCAGGGATGAAGAGCCATGATTGTCATGTATTCATGCAAAGATTGCTTTCGATCGCATTCTGAGATCTTCTACCTGATAATATTTGAGGTCCGTTGACTGAATTAAGTATGTTTTTTAGAAACATTTTTGTAAATGTCCTTCGAGTCGAAGATATGTCAACACTTGAAAGTAATATTGTTGAAATCATATGCAAGTTGGAGCAGTTTTTCCCTCCTGCATTTTTTGACTCGATGGAGCATCTACCGATATACTTGGCATACGAGGCACGAGTTGGTGGCCCCGTTCAATACCGGTGGATGTACTTATTTGAAAGATACATGAATCGTCTGAAGAAAAAAGTAAAGAACACCGTAGCTATTGAAGGATCAATATCTGAATCGTATATCATCCAAGAAATTTTAACATTCTACTCATTTTACTTTGAATCGACAGTACATACAAAATTTGATCGTCTTCCACGTAACGTCGACGGGGGAGTTCGACATTCAGATGGACGTTTAAATATATTTTGTCACTCTGGTCGTGCTTTTGGTTCTCGTCCATCTCGACACTTAAGCGAGGAAGAGTATCATTTGGCACACTTGTATGTATTACTCAATTGTCCAGAGATTGAACAATTCATTAAAATATTTGACATTGAGATGGTACAAAAATACTCTATTCACAACTTCAAGAATTGGAGAGATTACGGAATCGTGATTTCCCTACATGGATTCAAGCTTACAGCAAAGATCATCGAGCTGAAATAAATGAAAGAATATTTGAGTTTGTTAGTGGACCGTCGCGACTAGTGTCCTGTTATAGCGGATATTTTGTTAATAGATACAAATTTCACACGGTGGAATATGCATTTATAAAGAAGACGATGAATGTCGGGGTCTGCGTGAAAGGGACAACCTATGTTGAATGTGATATGAATTTTTATGGACTGGTGGAAGAAGTGATAGAGTTGCACTACTTCGGCTTAAAATCAGTGATCCTATTTAGATGTCATTGGTTCGATACAACAGAAAGGGGCATGAAAGTTCATCCAAAATACAAACTTATTGAGGTTAATTACAAATCCAAATTGGCAACAAATGAGCCTTTTATATTGGCATCACAAGCCGAACAAGTATATTACACGAAGTATCCGGCTCGAAATAAAGATAGAGCAGATTGGCGTGTAGTCTGTAAGACTAAAGGTAGAGGAAAAATTGATCCGATAGAAGGAGAAAATGAGCCTATACCTGATGTGACAGATGGTTCTATCAAGAAGATTATCCTCCTGCTGTAGATCGTATTATTCCAATACTCGAAGATGCATACACAACATCAATTTAATTAGAAGTTGAATATGCTGATGATGACGATCATGAAATTGAGGAAGCTAGAGATGAAGAAGATGAAGAAGAGGAAGAATTTGAAGACTATTACTCAGATGATGAGGAATAATCATAAAGTATATCTTATATTAAATATATCTCTACTATATATATAATAATCTAATTATATGTCTATTCGACAAATATGTTTGATTGTGGTTATCGTCGCAGGAGAGCTTCGGAGTCTCCTATTGGTGAGACTCCAGCACTTACTCATGCTGCTGATTCTCCTATTGTTGATCCTCCTGTCAATGATACTAATGAGGCTAGTACATCCAGACGCAGCAGCCATGCAGGCCGAACAGGTGGCAGTCTCCACCAGCCGCAGAGTCACGTAGATTCATTAGCGTGATTGGGGAGCGGTAATATATCATGAATTATGAATCATTACAAATTCATTATATCATAATATAATATTAAATTTTATTTTTATTGTGCAGGTTCGAGCAAGAAGAAGTGCCATGGAGCATTTCTTCTACCATTCGACGATACATGCACGGGGCATGGCCCACGTGGTCTCACGTGCCCAGTGAGCACGTCAACATGTTATGGCACGAGTTTGAGGCACGTATTAAAAAAATAAATTATACATGCATGATGATTAATATTGGTACTGATATTATTATTTTGCAGGCTCGCTATACATGGGCTGAGGACCAGAGGTCCTTCATTTACGCTGCCTGGGAGGCTATTTCTTGGGCGAGGTACAACCGACAGCTGGGGCAGGCCTGGTCCCAGGTGATGGCCCGAGCTGGGACCACTAACATTGCGGAGACTCGGGGATATGGCCCCAATTGGATTACGTTCGATATATGGGACCAGCTCGTGGCAATGTGGTCGACGGATCAATGGCAGGAGGTTTCTAGGACTGCGGCTAGAAACCACATGTCAGGGGGAGAAGCGCGTCACACTGGCGGCTCTGTTGCATTTGCTGTGCACGCGAACCGTATGGTAAGTATACCTTAATTTTAATTTTATATTTTATTTGTTACTCTATGTACTAATTAATGTATTTGTTTTGTAAATGTAGACGATGGTGTTGGACGACGGGACTGTCCAGCGACCCTCCCCGATGGCGGTGTTTGAGCGAACACACTGTCGAGTGCATGGGACGGGGGAGTACGTCGACAACCGTGTTGCATTTATTATGGTAAGTATATTTGTTTAAATTATTCATTATATATTTATAATTTAAGATTTATGAAAAATATTAAACAAAAAATTAAACTCGAGTAGGAGACCTACAGGCAGACGGTGATACAGCACGGAGGCACCCCCGAGGACTTTGACGCAGCAGCGTGGGTTAATGCTGCAGGTGGCTGGGACCACCGCCGCATGTATGGTTTTGCAGATAGTGGTCATGCGCGAGCCGTGCTAGGGCCACTTGGGGCGCCGACCCCTCTGCATGCTGGTGAGCGGTCGTCGACCTCCAGGTCCAAAGATGATCATAGTAGCAGGAAAAGGATATTGGAGGAGACGGTCGCGCGTCAGACTGAGTTGATGGAGCGTCAGAGTCAGATGATGGCGGATATGCAAGTTATGCTATGCAACTTGTCAGGTCATCCCGTAGCAGCATCATCTGATCCATCGTCCTCGAGTCAGTCCACGCCGGTGTACACCCAGGCACTCCAGACTCCGCCATATGATCCAGACCATCCTCCATCGTCATCGTGAGATTTATTGTTTTTTTATTATATTGACTTTGTTACTTCGATACTATATATATTTCAGTTTTGTTTTGTTTGGATATTGATACTTAAATTTTGCATTTGAATAGTTTTTATTCGATTGTGGATAATTATAAATATAAGTATAATTGTTTTGATATATATCTGGGTGTATTTGTGATGTGTGAATGGATGTGTGTATGGGTGTGTGAGTTATGTATCAGATAATGTATCAAAGTATTAATGGAAATTTGGAATTTTGAAGTTTTTAAGGTATCAGTATCTACTAATCAGCAACGGCTTTCCCACGGCCGTCCGTGGGAAAGCCATTACTAAAAGTGTATCGAAAGTCGTTGCTGAAGACCTACAGCAACGGTCTTTCACTAACGGCGTTGCTACGTACACGCGGGCCATTGCTAATAATTGTTATCAGCAACGGAACCGGGTCCGTGGCAAAACCGTTGCTGATCCGTTGCTAAATTATCAGCAACGCGTTTTTCTGCCACGGCTTTGTTGGAACGGGCGGAGCCGTTGCACACCGTTGCTGATGCCCATTATTCCAGTAGTGCTATGAGCAAGATGACTTGAAAAGAAAGTAAGACACTCTTTGTTATGAACATATGATTTCAACCGCATCAAAAACCTTCATAAAATGAGTGCATGTATATGAAGGAGAATGAAATCAAAATTTAATTTTTAAACTCACTAACCTCTCAATAGGGTACATCCATCGATATTATACGGGTCCACCAAGTTTTGCCTCATAGGGTAAATGGATGACCACATGAACCATGATTGTAAAGAATCCCAGGGGGAAATAGTTTCTCCATGTGACAAAGTGCTAGTGCGACCCGAGATTGCAATTCATCGAGTTCATTTGGATCAAGAGTTTTGGAGCATATCCTCTTAAAGAATGATGACAACTCTGAAATAGCTACAACAACAATGTTAGACATAACCCTCTCAATGCAAGTGGAAGGATGTCTTGCATTAGTATGTGGCCATCATGAGATTTAAGATTTGAAAGCTTGCGTTCTTTTAGGTTGACACATCTCAATATGTTAGAAGCATATCCATCTGGCACTTTCAAATTTTGAAGAACAATCAAAAACCAATCTTTCTCCTGTAAAGACATGTTGTAGGATGCCGCCGGTAAATATGTTTTCCCATTAGGAAGAACTTTGGGATGAAGCTCATGCCTAATACCCATATCTTATTGAAGCTCATGCCTAATTCCTAACAACTTACACTATGGTTGAGAGTAGGTGAGTTTGATAATATCTTTTCTTCCAATAATAGGCCTTCCAATATTTTTCCCTTTCCCTCCCCTAGTTATTGTTGAATCTCAACTTGCATGTCAAAGTCATCTAATCCAAACGATGGACTATGGATGACAATTAACAAAAACAAAAATGCTTATATACCATGAAACTTGAAAACTATTTTCTCAACCATCTCTTCCAACTCAGTCATATGTAGACGAATACTCTCTAATTCTTTTCTTGAGGAGCTCTCTCCAGTAGAAGTATGGTCCAAATCATCACCATGCTCAATGCTAGAACTACCATGATCAGCGATCTCTGGCAATGCAACAAGCTTTTCCATCTTAAGGAAATCATCCATTAGATGAATTTCCATAGAAGTGGTGACATGTCTTGCATTAGCTTTTTTATATATATATATTTGTCAAGCTCTGCAATTAGGATTGATGACTACGAATCTGAATAACTTTGTTCATTATCTAGACTTAAAAATTCTTCTCCTGCATCTGATTGACTATCAGTGACAGATTCAGCATAATGTGAATTAGAAATGAGCTTCTGCTCATGGGCTAATGATGATTTACGTGCATCAGCTCGTAATTGACAGCACTCAGCTTCAAGCTTGGTAACTCTTTTTATGTTGTCCAAATGTTGTTTGCTAGCAGCTTCTGCTGTACTGATGCTGAGCTCCAATTCTAGTGTTCTCATTTGTAGATCCCCAGCAAGGGTAGCAAGTTGATCCTTAAGGGCACACTTTTCTTCCTCAAGACTTTCAATTTTTGAGCAAAGCTCACGGTCAAAAGATGTGCTAATTTCAGCTTTAGCTTCCATTTGAGCTCAAAGCTGAATAAGTTTGATTTCAATCTTCGTTTTTTCAGATTCCCATTCATGGGTTTTCTTGATGATGACATCATGGACTTTCTGTTCCTAGTCTTCATCATGAAAATTAGTATGATGATGACATCATGGATAATATATACACTCTATTTTTTCAGTCATTAGAATTTGACAATTAGCATGGAAGCACCACCACCACCACCAGCCGTGGCATCGGGACCTTCGACGTCCACCGCAGTGCCGCCACCACCACCGGCCCCGGAGGCTCGAGGCCGTCGTAGGCCTCATGGGCCTAATCGGGGGCTCATGCACCTTCATCGATCGACCAGCGTCAGCGGATATCGCTGCGCGGTTTAAAGTAAGTATCAAAGTTTATTTATTATAATTGTTAATTAATTAATTACTACTTATGTTGTTATACTTGAGTTGTAGATTCGAGCAGGACGATATTGCTCGCAACATCACCTCTATTATCAAGAGGTTCTTTCAGGAGCCGTAGTGTTCATGGACCCACGTGCCGCAACATAATTGAAATTCATTATGGTCCGAGTTCGAGGTACGCAGTTTATTAATTTTAGATATTGTAACTAATTAATAGGTGGATTTAAATGTTATTATGTTTGTTGGATTTTATACCGTAAAGTATCAAAATTTAGCCTCTCTTCTTTACCAAGTGTTGATATCTGCTTTAAGTGTTGATTTTATAAATTATTTCACCAATAATTTATTCATTTGTTCTACTGTGACAATGTACTTTGATGTCAATCCACGACTCACACACTTGGAATTGGTAAGAGGGAGCTAGAATATATTGTTACTCGTTTGGTTTAGAAATGGGATTAATTTGATGTATGTTCATTTTAATCAATTCATTTTTCTTTTTGGAAAATTATTAATATGGTAAAGTAACACTAGTTTATATTGTTTTAAAGAAAAGTTAAAGTTGAAGGATACTATAAATTTTCCAGGATAGATGTATTAATTTGGTAAAAAAGAGAGGCTCAATTTTGTAGTGTAAATGCTATATCGATAAAGAAGAGATCCTTAACCTTGGATTTTATATTGTAAATGTTATTATGCATCGCTGCACTTAACATAATTCTATTCCGTTTTGTTCGTATAATTTAACATGTTTGTGGAGCTATGCAACTATTAAGCTATTAAAGTAAGTAGTTATCATGCTTTATGTTCATCATTCTACTACACTGGATATGATTATTTGAATACAAATAAGAAGTTTAATGTTTTTTTTTAACATAGATAGAAAGTCACAATATGTGACCATACTAGGGTACGTTCAACATGTTGCCACCAACTGTGCTACCCACTATTGGATATGAAGTTTAATGTTTAATATCTACTTTTTGTGAACTTGTATTAATGTTTTCCTTTCGTAGGCCCGATATACCCGAGATCCCGCCATTGAGGCTCAGGTGAAGGATGCTTGAGAAGCTTACAATTAGTGGCGGATCCATAAAATTTTACTAGTGTGGGCAAATTAATACATAAAATTTCAAAAGTCTACGTACACTTCAAATTTACGTTGCAATGAATTTAAAAGGAATTTAAAAATAATTTATATCTAGTTATCTAGTGAAGTTAAAAGAATTTATATCAATATATCTAGTTATCTAGACGACAAATTTACTATAAAAATTTTCATCTATCCTTAAAAGGAATTTAAAAATAATTAAAACTATAATTATAATAAAAAATTTAAAATCTCTTTTAAAAAATTTAAATTAATTAAAACCATGACTGATCCACAACCATGCAACATATGGAAATATAGGTGTTAACAGAGTGTTCATCATCACATTCAATGGTGCTAAAGAAATAAAGCATATTCTTTGCAATGAGTCATAATGTCTTTATTTGTCATTCTTCACTTCGTATGAAACTATGATAGACTTTTAGTTTCAGATTGATTGATATATGAGCATAAAATTGTCTTCCAATTGAGACTAGGCAAATCTAAGTTGAAATATTTTGACAAGGCAAATCTAAGTGCTCTCTTATTGATAGGCATACAAATTTGCAAAGAAATCTTGAGTCAAGATTTGTTTAGAAGCAAAAAGAAGTACATAGCCTTGTGAACTTTAGGGAAGTTAATTGCAAGGAAACAGAGCCTCTGCAGCTTCCAACATTGTGACTGACAGGCATGGAATTGCTTGCTCTTTATTAAATCAAAGTGACCTACATCTCAGGCTCTCAGCAGCAACAATGGCCAGGTGTTAACTCAAGAAACCAAACAAAACCAAAAGATTAAAGATAGCGATGGCAAAGGCTCTCCTTCTATCTCAACAGAGGAATCTGGAGGAAGCAGTCAAAAGAACAGGCAGGAGTTAGACATATGATCTTTATGTGTTGCTTTCAAGTTTCAAGTAAGCAGTCAAAACTTTAGACGGGTTTAACTAAATCGAGATCCAATAGCACAAAAGAATAGAAAAATAACAAAGAAAAAAAATAGGGATCTCGTAAACAAGAATAAATACAGCAAGCAAAGTTCTCAAGAAAGATCTACCACAACAAAGCGAGCATTAACCAAGAAAATGAGAAAGGCAAGAGAGAGTAACAATCTCAAAGGGAAACAAAAAGAAACGAGAAAGACACACATAAAGCACAAGCGGAGAAGGAAACTAGAGCAGATTTAGAAAAGAGGTGCAAGCTAATGGAGGAGGAGGAGGAGGAGGAGAAGCTAATGGAGAGGAGTAGAGGAGGAGGAGCTTGCTGCAGCAAGCAAAGAAGAATGCGGCAAGCTAATGGAGGAGGAGGAGGAGAAGAAGAAGAAGAAGAAGAAGAAGAAGAAGAAGAAGAAGAAGCAGCAGCAGCTAGTGGAGGAGGAGGATGAGAAGCTTTCTGCAGCAAGCTAAGAAGAATGCAGCAAGCTAAAGGAGGAGGAGAATAAGAAGACTGCAGTAAGCTTACGGAATCTTGCTGCGGGAGAAGAAGCGGCAACAATTTTCAGTGGGGCCTACTGTAGATCCGCCACTGCTTACAATAATAAGCTTTTCAAGGATATCCTCCATCGGGCGCGGGATGAGACACGCGCGAGTATAGGCGGTAACATGGATACGCCTATAGATGCGCTCAAGCGACACGGGCCAATCTGGAGGCAGGTCGAAGAATGCGACATCTGGGCGTCGGAGGGATGACAGGGTGCCTCCCAGACAACGCACCAAAATCGAATGATGCTGGTCGAGAGATCCGTCGCCCGACGTCATACCGGTGGGTCCATCCCATTTATCAACCATGAGCGTCGATTGGTAAGTAATTTAATAATTATTTTTATTATTTATTATTATAGAAAAATTAATTATATTTTTTTTATTGTAGGGGATGCTAGACGAGCATGGGACGCTCATCCCTGCCGATCCTCTGAGGGTCTTCGAGGAAACACATAGATACCAGCATGGTCCTTGCTAGGGTCAGTTCATCAGCAAGAGGACGGAGACGGTACTGGTAAGTTAATATTTTAAAAAGAATATCTAGTTCTATTATGTATAATTAATTTAATTAATTTAATTAATTAATTTACTTTTATTTAAAATAAAGGCTACGTATAGTGAGTTGTTGACCCAACGGGGAGGTGATCCTACGCAGCATCAGTTTGATGTTGACGCATGGATGCAGGTGGCAGGCGTCGGCCACGATCGTGTATATGGCATTGGCACAACGGCCCACGCACGGGCATTGTTGCAGCCACATGGTGCAGGGTCGTCTGCTTTCACCTCCTCCGTCGCTCGTCCATCAATATCACGTGTGAATCAAGACCGATTAGCGGCCATCGAGACTGCTCAGGCACGCCTCAGCTCCGACATGGCCGTTATGAGAGATATTGTGACATTATATATGGCGCAGATGACCCAGTACATGACACATATATCTTCTGTCATACCTAGTGCTTCGGCTCCTCCGCCTCCCCCATCATTCGGCGCGATGACATCAGAATTAGATCCATCATCGTCATCGACGCCGACTAATGTGCTCCCCACGCAGCCCCTCTCCACGTTGCCGCCTGATGCGCCTGATCATTGATGTACTTTTTTGATATAATGTAATCATTATTGTTTTGATAAAATGTAAATAATATTTTGATATCCATATATTATAATTTGTTGTCTTTTGTTTCATATGTATTTTTAATTAAATATTGGAACAAGAATTTATATATTTTGATTTTTTTTATAAAAAAAATACCTCTGCGACCGCAGGGCCGTCGCAGATGCTCTTCGACCTGGTCGCCAAATGCGCTCGTAATTGGCGACCAGTTCGATGACGGCATGTGCGGTTGCACTACCGTCGCGTATCTACATTTTACGACGGTGACTACGGTCGCCATACCATCACAGATATAAAGTGTGATGGCTTATTTGCGTCGCAAATGTCACGCGACCCCATTTATGCGACGGTACCTTACCGTCGCAGACCAATCACAGGAAGTTTTTACTTGTGACTGTGGAGGTTGCAGTCGTAACACATCAGCGATTATTCCTTTTGCGACCGTCGTTTGCGACCGCTTGAAGCCGTTGCATATATATGGTCTTTAGCGACCGATTTGTGATGGCTTTGTCCATCGTAGATAACCAATTTTTTAGTAGTGAACTAGTCCCCTGTTTGATCGAACCTCCGAAGGTTTGAATTCCAATGGAAAGAGGGTGGTGTGCAGTAGGCCGAGAAAAGTTTCCCATCCACAAATAGAAGTATGAACAGGCTCTGAACAAGTGATCGTGTGATTCATCTTGAGAGTTGCAAAGTGGACAAGATGAAGGAACTTGTATGTTGCGAGCAATTAATCGGTCTGTTGCGATGAGACGTTCCTTTTCGACAAGCCAACTATGGAGGGATAAATTTATAATAAAAAAATTTACCTCACTTATATTTTCTCTATATGCACATATTTTGATTCTTTTAATTTTGTATTTATTATTTTTTGAATAATCATTGTAAATATTTTTTATTTATTAAAATTTTTTATATTAGTTTTTGAGTTTTGAAATATTATTTTTTGGGTTTGTTATTGAAAAAGAGTATTTCAAAATAAAACAAATTTATGTAGTTTAGAATAATTGAAATATCTTATTTTTTATTTTTCAACTTGTTATCTTATATTTATCTTATATTTAATTTTTATCCATAAAAATATTATTATTTTTGCATTTTTTTAATGCTTTGGTCATTAAAATCTATATAAACTATTTTTAACGTACATAATTATTTTTTATAATTACTTTTGTATTTATGAAAGATTATTTTTCTTTTATTTAAAAAAAAATTAAATAATTTCAATTTTTTATTTTTGAATTAATTGTTTATACTTATAAATTTTTAACCGGTATATTTACTTTATATTTACATTATATTTTATGTTTACTCTTAAAAGTATTAATAGTTTTCCATTTTATTTTTTCTCTCTATATATATAAGTATTATTTGTGTTGAAATAGTTTTGATTTTTTGATTTTTAAAACTATTAGTTTAAATTTTTATTTAGAAATTTTTACTTTGAAGATTTATGCATTTTGAAACAAATTAATAAAATTATATAAAAATATTATTGCCACTTTTGAATTTACATCTTATTGATATTTTATTTTGTATGTTACTCTAGGTTATAAATTTATTTATATGGATTTTTATTTTTTTATGTTTGTCCTATATGAACATATTGTTTTAAGCGTAAAAATAATTATTAATTACTAATCTAAGATAATTCATCTTTTACCTTTTTAATTTTAATTTTTATATTAAATTTAATCATTATTTATAGTTATTTTAAATTAAATTATATAAATGTACCGGGACACTTTCATAATTATGTAAATTAAATCAATATATATATATATATATATATATATATATATATATATATATATATATATATATATATATATATATATATTCATTTGTGGTATGTTGATATATTACTATTTAAAATTATAATTTAATTTGAATAAAATTTTTATTTTACTGTTGCTTTTATTCTTAATAATATAATTTTTTATATTATGATAATAAATATGGTGACTTATTTTTAAAAATCTTGGTATATAAATATTTAATTTTAAAATTTTAGTTTATATTATTAAGAATATTAAACTATTGTTACAGATTTAATTTAAAGTTTACAGTAAATTTTTTTTATAATTGAAGTTTAAATTAATCATTTTTCTAAAAATATAAAAATTAATTTTAAAATATAATTTATATAATTTCAAATTAAAATTATGTTATAAAATGTGAAAATATAAAAAAAAATCGATAGATTATTATATTTATATATAATAATATATTAAAATATAAAATTCAATTTTAAACTTTTTTTAATTTTAAACCACCGATTATACAATAATATATTAAAATAAAAAATTTATGTTCAAACTTTTTAATTTTTAAAATCACATTTTAATCGCGCAAAGCACGGTACTGCGGCTAGTTTAAACTAAATTAATTTAACCTAAAAATTAAACTAAATTAGTTAGTATAAATCAAATTAGTCTAACTAATTAAATTATTAAAGTTTACTAATTTATTTAGATTAATTAAATTAACATTATTAGTTTTAATTTAATTAAAACTTATTTGATTTAATCCACATTAATCTAACTAATTAAGTTAAATTAAAATTAAAATATTTTATTTAATGTAATTCAAGTTAATCTGAACCAAATTGATTAAATTAAAATTAAAATAATTTATTTAATTTAACTCAAATAAATCATAACTAATTTAATTAAATTAGAAGAGATTAAGCTTTTTAATTTAATCCAAAATCTATATAATTAAATTAAATTAAATTAAACTAAGTTATTTAATTTAATTCAAAAATTAATCTTAACTATTAAAATAAAATAAAACTAAGATATTTAATTAATCCTGATTAATCTAAGTAATTAAATTAAATCTGAATTTGATTCAAATTAATCTAGTGAGTCGAAACATCTTGCACAGTCGCTGAAAGGAAGAAGAGAAGATGGTAAGACTTAGATTTGATTCATATGAAGTTTTGGAGTCTCAATTCGGAAAGAGTTGCAAGACTATGTAGAGGTGAATCGTTTGAAGAGAATGACGTGCAATTTAATTAAGAGTGTCAATATATCATTACTAAAGATTTTAATGCATTCTTAATTGCATGATACAAAATTTTAGGAGGTGCAATTTTATCAGGGTTTTTTGATAAGGGTACGTGGGGATAGATTTGAGAATTTTTTTAAAAAATCGAAATATATTTATTAATTATCAATAACCGAGCAGATAAGTTTGAACTAGGTAAGAGACTCAAATAATATTATTATATATGTTGTAATTGTAATATAATGTGATATATATAATATTTTATATCATACTGTGCATACAATATATCAATATGATATAATGATAAATATTATCAATAACAGAATATTATTTTCAAGCACATAATATATTATAAAATTATTTATTCCCATATCCTATCTGACCTGATTAATGATTAGCACTTAATAATACCCCTCATCAAATTTAATTATCTATAGTATATAAACTCGATCCATGTCCTATACAATGACTAAGTAAACGTTGGATAATTTTATATATTTGGTAAAACAAATATATATTACATAATTTAACCTTATGCCGAGATGATGAGAAAAAAAGTGTTGGGTGATTCTCACTAAAAATATAAGTTTCACCTACGACTAATACCGTTGCAACAAACCATCGCAGAAGTGCTTGTCGCTAATAAGTTGCGACAACCAAAAGACTTGTCACAAATAACTTATCAGTGATAGTCGCTAGAGCCGTCGTTGATATCTAATCATCAGCGATAGTCGCCAAAGTCGTCGCAGATAAGATATCATCAATGACCGCAGTGGTCGTTGGCACGACTTACTAACGGATAATTGTCGGTAAGCCGTCACTGATGTTTTATCATAAACTTGAAAAATTAAAAAATAAAAAATTCTTGTTTACATCGATTTATGCACAAACCAAATACATAAAATATAAAGTTCAATTATATTACGATATATTAAATTTTATATAAATAATACATTACTCTTGTCACACACACTAATTGGTTTGCGCTGCTGCCCCTCGCCCAACGAACGTAGAATTGTGTTCGGCCCTCGTGGCCTACGTCGCGATGTCGACGACACCGGCATCGACAGACTTGGATCAACTGGAGGAGTGGCAACCAAATAGAGGGGATGGTGGATGTAGTAGAAGGGACGGTGGCTAGAGAAGGGATATTAACTGTGGGTGGAGGCAAAGGGACGATGGCTAGAGACGGGGGTGATGGGTGGAGGCGAAGAGATGATAGTGGATGGAGATAGGATAGTGATTGGAGGCGGGGCGATGTCATGCCCCAACCCAGGGTCACGTGACCGGCCAGGGTATACCCCGCAGCCTAACTCATGCACATGCCAACTTATGATAATAAAACCTAGCGGAAAGAATGTAACGAGTTTTATTTAAAATGAGAAAACATAACCAGATTTCATTAGAAATAAGTTTAGCAAAATAATAAAGTGCAGAAACAATAAATCAAGGTTCAACGGTTTATTTACAAGTGAAATCTGAAATAAAAGACATGAATGTCCTCAAGGGACTACAACTCCAACATACCAAAGCATAGGTGCATGACAAACTACCAAAGACTTAACTACGACCCCTAACTAGGACTGCTATGAGATCAATGTGACTCCTTTTCCCTCTAGCCGCACCAAGTGCTCCAGCCCACCTCATCAGTCAAGTTCTGCAAACAAAACAAAAACGACAATGGGTGAGTTCAAAGAACTCAGTGATCGGTTCTACGAACCCCCACGAGAAACCAAACACAGAGATATAGCATATGATAAAACACCTGTCACAAACAGGAATAAAGTTATAAGGGAGTGACTAGCTATCAGGCCATTTGGCCACCACACGCCCGAAGGCATTCAACACTCTAGCAGTGAAGTGCAACAGTCCTCAGCCTACTGTGCCCTAAGGCAACAGATCACACTTAAGGGTTACGAGGATAATTGGGATTGGCCCATCCGAGCTTATCCTAAAAGAGAACCCTTAGATCAAACATAGGAATAATCGGGATTCGTCCATCCGAACTTATTCCTTAATAAAGACACTCGGGAGCAATCGGGATTTGCTCGTCCGAACTTGCTCCACGAGAAACGTATGAACAATCGGGATTCGCCTGTCCAAACTTGTCCCTTAAAGATATCGTAGGAATAATTGGGATTCGCCCGTCCGAACTTATTCAACGAGAAAACTCAGGAACAATCGGGATTCGCTCGTCCGAACTTATTCCACGAGAAAATATAGGAACAATCGGGATTTGCCTATCCGAACTTGTTCCAAAAAGATAACGTAGGAATAATCCGGATTCACCCATCTAAACATATTCCTTTAAACACAGGTTGAGAATTAACCATCCAACCTTCCGGGCCAAGCTTGCAATTTGGCTCTATCCGAGTCACTCCGCTATTCATAAAGATATGGCACAAATAAGACCTAAGTCAAGTGTCTCATACGGTGTCTTAGGGGTGTCTTTATTGGGAAGCGCCGCAACACTATATGCCCAATCCCAACACCTAGACCCGTAATCCATCAATCCATGAGGTTTTATTTCATGCACAAAATTTATTTGTTGGCTCATAACAGATTATGCTGCACTTTGAATTTTAATTATGCAATTAAAATTTCCATTTGCCGAAATTAGGGTTTTGTTTTAGGTTTTATTTTTAGTTTACTGTTGAGCCCAAAATTGGTGCACCCAAGTCGAATCTGACTTCCAAAGTGTATCCTATGGATCCGGACTATGTTTTCTGGTCAAATGATAGGTTACACGACTATGTTCAGTAAACTATACACATTACAACAAAGTTTTCAAAATCAGTCATGAATCAACAATTCAACATGGAGTTTTCAGCAAGATTGAATTTTCAGCATATCATGATAATTAATTCGAAATTCATAAAAATTAAATCCTTAATCACTATCAACAGATTTATAATATCGAGATAAATCTCATAAGGACAAAAATAATATTTAATTGCTAAACAAGATTTGCATGCATCAATACCATCTTTAAACAAATATCAAGCTTCATGATCAAGAACTCATACCAAGAACACACATGACGTCAAGATCAAATTCTTATCCTTGTAAAACATAATTAATACCCCAAAATCACAGATTTAATCACAAAATATGCATTGATATTATAGGAACCTAAATTGGTAAGCAATCCAAGGCATAGATCATAAAATAAACAGGAATCATCTTTAATTTAGGCATTTCATCAAACACCTCAAGGGCACCCCTAGTGAATTTTCAAGCACTAGGATAGTCCTAGGGCTGCCGAGCAACAAAGGGGAAATCTCGGGTTCCTTCCCACAAGTCGACATAAGAATTCGGCGATCAAAACACAAGAATCGACGGGAAACAACAAGAACGTCACAACGCCCAAATTGGCTCAAGAACACGAGAGAAAACTCAAGAAAATGAGGGGTAAAACCACTCACCCGATTAGGAAGAAAGATTAGAGGAGAATTATCCGATCGGCGGCCTCCGAATCCGGCCCCAAAGGGTGGCAGCGGCTCGGCTCCTCAAGGAAGGGGCGGTGGCTCCAAAGCTTCAAGAAAGCGGCGGCTTCAACGAAGCCGACGGCTTGGCCTCTAAGGAAAGGGGAAGAAGAGGGGGCTCGGCGGCTGGCTGCTTGAGGGCGGCGGCTCCAAGAGAGGGGGAGAGGGGCGGCGCGGCTCCTCTCTCCAAGAAAACTTGTGCGGCTCCAAAAGGGAGCCGCCAAGCCAATGAGGGGGGGTCTTTATACTGCCCTCCTGAAACCCTCAATCCACTAACACTTTTCAAACCTGCATCCGCCTCAAGTCCGAATCCAACTCGCTAACCCACCTTAACTCAATCTAACCCCATGCTCCACATAGGCATCAAATCACATGCACACCCATGCAACATAATTTAATAATTCAAGCACACGCAATAGAATAATTAAATAAATTTATCTATGCAGGAAAAGAAATCGCAAAATTCATATTGCTACTTACCCGAACTTGCGAGCTCGCACCGGACCATGAGTCGACTCGGCCTGACCTCGGACTAGCCCAATAGGCTGACAAACATAAATCATAACAAAAATAAATATTAATATCTAGGATATTATAGGCGACTAGGGCGACATCAGTGGAGGAGGTGGTGGCTAGGGCTACGGTTGATAATTGTCGGGGGGTTCTACGAACATACGCTCCTCGACCCATAGCCGTCGAACAAACATATAATTAGATTATATATATATTTAATCTATCTAATATATAATGTAGATAGATTTAATCAAAAATAAATAAATAATTGAAAATATACTATTCATTTACAATTATTCCTCATCGACATTATCGTCATCCGAGCAATACTCTTCTTCTTGTTTTATTGGTGGGATATAATTTTCATCCTCTGAAGAGTTATTTATTTTGATATTTTAGTTAGAAACTTTTTATTTTGAACCTTCGCTTCGGTCACTTAAGAATAATATTAGGGTAAATTATACGAAACCCCCTTTGACTATAGTGTTGGCGTAAGGTTTTCAACATTGATCATAATTTCGGTTTTGATAATAACAAACATGGAACTAATATTTTCATGGAGAAGTATTTTCAGGTTCCATATCAGTTAGCGCACGATGTCCGCGATTGGAAGCATAGGAGAAATCAAAGAAATTGAAAAATCAGAAGGACGTTGGCTGACATGCTTGGATTCGTCGAGAATAGAGTCTAGGTTTAGGGTGTTTAGAATGATTATATTAATCCTCATTATGATGCAAAAATCCCTAAACAATCAAACCCAAAACTTGAACCTGAAGACCTTGCTAAAATTGCATTTAGTGCAGTTTTGGCCAATGGTTCGGTCGACCAGAAAGTACCATTACTTTCCAGTTGATCAGTCGATGATCGACCGATCAACCGGCGGACGGTAACGACTAGTTTTGGAGCCGTTGAGTGGTGTGTTACTCTTTTTATGCCTCTCTATATAAACACATACACTGTCTTTCTTATGTTCTCTAACCATTATTGAGCCATTATAAGTGATACAAAAGCTTTCACTAAGCCACATCTCTTGAGAAACCCTAGTTTGGAGCCTAAACCCTTAATTGAGCCTTATTTTTTTTGTTTCATCATCAAAGGCATCAAGAGGAAGTTAGTAATCTTGTTGCGGAGCTAAGTACTTTATTATTTGATTTATTGCTCCATTATTGTTATATTATTGTTGTTAGTTTCATTGTCTATCAAGTGTATAAAGACCTAGTGTTTTAGTCTTGTAGTTGTGGTCACTTTGGTATAGAGATATAAATCCACTTGTGTAAACTAGGTTAGGAGTGTTCCTTAGGAATTGGGGTGGATAAGTTCACTCGGTGTGAGGGTGGAGATTTCCGGGTGTGGAAGTGTCTTCGAAGTGAGTATAGAAACTTCTCAATGAAACGTCCTCATTGTAAATGAAATAATTAATCTAGTAAAACAAAGTTGGAAAATCCTAAGCGGGATTCTTAGGTAGTGGAGTAGACATTGGGGTTGAACCACTATAAATTTATAGTGTTTGCATTGCTCTATTATTTGTGCTTGCTTATATTGATTATCATTTGCTTCTGCACGTAATTAACTCATATTGTGTTTTGTTTAAGTAATTTAAGAAAAGGATTAAAACCAAATTTAGGCTTAAGTTTAACAAATATACTATTCACCCCCCCTAGTGTACGCCATGTGCGCAAGACCTACATTGACTTCAAAGTGTTCACAGAACTCCCTCCACTTCATTAGTGGTTCGCATAGGCCACATCTGTTAGCCCTCCGTTAGCCCTTCGTCAAAACAAGGTCACGTGGCAAATGATACTTGAAGCATGACAACCATCAATACATTGTCCGAGTCAAACACATCCAGGAACGGTTTACGTAAATATTAATATAAGTAAATATTATTTACGTATATTAATATTTACAAAATCAAGTTAAGTGAGGTTGATATAGGAAATATTTACAAAAAATCAAATTATATAATATTAATATATGTACATATTATTTACAAATATATAATTATCTACAAAATCAAGTTAAGTGAGATTGGTATAGGAAATATTCGAACCCCAAATCAATTTACTATGTATAAAACTCAATCCATCACAATCCAGTACACTAAGGCTATGTTTGCTTTGCATGATATAATTTGAATAAGATAAGATTTAAGGTGAATAAGGGTGTGATAGAAATTCAAAAAGATTTCTTAAAATTCTATCCTATGTTTGTTTTGACATAGGATAAAAAACATGGATAAGATATAAAATCCATATATTGTGAATTTATGCCTTATAAGTTTTCTAAATCGGACCAATAGTGGATTTGGGCCAAAACAAATTCACCCAATTTTCGGCTTGATTCTTATCCATTGTTGTAGCAAACAGTGGATTGGATTTTAAAATTAAATCCACCTCCTTACACTACTAGAATATTAGCTATCAGCAACGGGGTTCACCGACGGCCACCTGGGCCGTTAGAACCATTCACGGCTTTCCGAGGCCGCAGCGACTGTGGCTGATGTAATCAAATCGGCCGCAGCGGCCGTGGCTGATGTAACCAAATCAGCCGCGGCTCGCATACGGCCGCCTAAGGCCATCACTCATATCTGATGGCGTACACGAGGCGCGAAATGAAATAACATAATAGCGAAGGTTTAGTGGGGGCACGAAAGCCGTCAGTGCTATAAATAAGTCAGTAGCCACGGCTACCAGCGGCCGTTGCTTATTAATTGATGGCGCGAACACAGCACGAAAATAAAAAACAACTCACCGACGGCCTAAGAGCATGTTTGCTTCATTTTTTTTCTAATATGATTGGATTTGATAATAAATGATGAAAAATTGTATATGAATTTTTTAAATTTGGTGTACATTAGATATAATATCAATTTTATATTCTTATATTCTTATTTTCTTCTAATCTATGCACTAAATAAATAATGATTAATAATCCATCACTTATCATATTTTCTCTTATCTCGTGGAGCAAACATGTCGTAATTGAATTACATTGATTTAATCACTTGATTATATATATATATATATATGCCCTTAAAATTAATATTCAAATCAATAATACATTTTAACTACGAAGATTAAAGTAGCATATATATATATATATATATATATATATATTATTTTTCGAATTAATTTTAATTACAAAAAAAAAACTAAAATCTAATTCGACCCTAAAAACTCGGGTCTATAATTGGGTCGTGTTTACGCGTGCATATTTTATTTAACACCCTATGCACAACCTCAGCCAGCAATGCAACTTTTTCCGACTTCTCCCTCGCCATTTTCCCTGTTTTACTCCCATTTTTCTCGTTGATTTTTCAAACACCAGCGCGGATTTGCGAAGAAGCGAATACAAACGTCGTCATCCTCCTTCTGTTTCGCGCTTCCAGCTCGCCTTCTGCAACGATTCCCTCCATTTTTAGGAAGCACTACAGCTACCAAAGCATCTCTGTCTCAAACAATCTCCTCCTTTTCTCCCCCTCCCTGCTCCTCTTCTTCTCAACAGCCCTTCTCATCTCAACTTCACAGCCTTCTCTCTTTCTCACAGAAGAAGCAGGTCAGAGATCTCTCTAATTCCTTCTCAGACAATACAGAGTGAGGAAGAAAAGATGCTCAAGAAGGCCGAGAGCAACGCGTACTCGTGGTGGGCGGCGAGCCACATAAGGACAAAGCAGTCGAAATGGCTCGATGGCAATCTCCGAGGTCAGTCTCCAACTCTTCTTAACTTGTTTCTTTTTCTCATCTTGTTTGCCTCCTCTTCATGAACTCCTTATCTACAGATATATCTTATTTTTGGACATTCGATCATTGTAGTAAGCAATTTTTGATAAGAATCTTGCAATTGCAGATATATAGTTTTCTTAAGATTAATGTGTTCATCCGTGAATGAGTTCAAGAACAATGCATGCAATATTATTAGAAGCAGCAACTCAAAGACCTGGAACAATTTGACTGCTTTAGTGCTGGTTAAACATTAATTTATTTCTTCTGTATGATGTAGAAGCAAATAAGAAAATTCTTTCAGCCAGCATTAAATTATTAGTTTAAATGCAGCTAGTTCATAGATATGGTCGGCAAAGCACTGGCAATATCTTTTAATTTTTTCATATATATTTTCCAGATATAAGATTGAACTATTGAAGAGATCTTTTTTGTTGTTATATATATAGATGACCTGGAACCAGATTCACTTGTATATCAAAAATGACTAATTCAAACTTCTGTAAAATTAATGCTTTCACTATGAATTTAGTCAATGCAAAAATAATATTTTGTAATCCATCATTGTTCTTCCTGGTTTCTTACAAGTGGGATTAACCTTCATTACAGAGATGGAAGACACAGTGCACAACATGCTCAAGCTCGTCGAAGCAGATGCAGATTCGTTTGCAAAAAGAGCAGAATTGTACTTCAAAAGGAGACCCGAGCTGATAAGCTTTGTGGAAGATGTCTACAGGGCGTACCGAGCATTGGCTGAAAATTATGATCGCATCTCGGGAGAACTACAGAAAGCCAACCACATCATTGCAACTGCTTGCCCTGAACAAGTCCCGTATGCAATGCTAGAGGAGGAGGAGGATGAGAATTATCCAAAAGCATTTACCCCCGTCGATCCAAGTAGAATCAACAAACGAACAATCGAAGATTTGATCAAGAAGAGAAGAGAAAACAATGTGTCACAAAAGAATTCACCGGATAGGAGTCCCCCTCCTGAAGCTGATGAAGCAAAAGCTCAAGAAGAGATCAATAAGCTGGAGAAGGAAATACTGGTTCTACAATCCGAAAAAGAATTTGTCAGAAGCTCATATGAGAATGGCATTGCCAAATATTGGGAGATCGAGAAGCAAATAGTGGACCTGCAAGGAGAAATTTGTTGTTGGCAAAATGGGTCTGGTGTTAGCTCCGCAGGCATGGAAGACTCCGAGGAGCAGAAAGTAATGGTAGAATTATCCCTCAAGTCCTGTGAAGATGCCGTGGACCGAGTGCTGCAGCAGCGAAAGGAATCGGTGGAGCATGCAGAAGCCGAGTTGGGAAGAATTAACATGGCTAAAGAACAGTTGAATGCTTTCAAGAGTAAGTATTGTGAATCTGAGATGGAAAATGAAGCGACGATTGATGAAAGCACGGAGATGATCTTTGCTGCTAAGAACATGGAGAAAGAAACCGAGTCTCTGAACAAGGCAAAGCTTGAGTTGCAGTTGATTCGAGAGAAAATTAACGATTATTTTAAAATGAATCCTCAGAGTTCTGCTGCGGAAGTTGCAGAGAAGGTTAATGAGCTCGTGAACATAATTGTCAGACTGGAAATCACAGTTTCATCTCAGGCTGTACAAATAAATCGGTTGACTTCCGAAAGCACTGAGCTCGAGAAGAACCTGCAGAACTTGGAAGAGCAGAAGATGGTTATGATCAAGGACTCAAGTCTGCTGAGTGAAAGACTGAATGAAGTCGAAGGGGGGCTGAGCAATGTGCACGCAATTGAGAAATATCTCCGACACCAAGAATTAAGTTTCCATCAAAACTTAGTTGAAGCTTGTCAAAGCCTCAATGGAATTTCAGAGAAGATGCTCCCTCCTAAACCTGTGGAAGATGCTTGCATTGGACATGAATTCACCGAGGAAGAGGATTCCACTTCAGTTGCTGAACCACTAGGGGAAGTTAAAGAGGTAACTGAAATATGCGAAATCAAGGAGGATTTGGTGGAGGAGATTCATGTAGCTCAGCCACTTGTTAATTTCCTGGAAGATTTCTGCCAGAATGGGGCAGCAACCAATGCATTGGGAGAGAAGAAATCAGAACTGCATGAAGTGGAGAAGAAGAATGAAGACTACATTAGAGAGATGATGGCTCTGATAGGAGAACTGGTTAATGTTATTGCAATAAGAGATGAGGAGATCCGGTTGCTGAAAGAACAGTTGGCCTCTCTAAAGATGAGGCTTAACATGAAGAATCAGAACCCTTCTGACTCTGAGATGCCTCAAGATCTTAATGTTGAAAACATTGCTGAAGGAATTAATGAAGAGAGCATCAACGAGCAGAAGGGTGCTCTGCATACGGATATCGACGATTTGATCGGAAAAAACTTAGAATTCTGGCTGAGATTCAGCACAACATACAATTACATACAGCTGCTCAAATCAAAGTACGCGGATCTACAAGCTGATATCAGCAAGCTGAAGGATAAGCAGCCACAAGAAGGGGAAGGGACCGCAAATCCCGAAACAGAAGCAGCGGTCACGAAAAGACTGAGTGAATTGAAGACTGAACTCCAGGTGTGGGCGGAGCAGAGTGCCCTCTTGAGGGAGGAGCTGGAAAGGAGGTCCAAGTCTCTCAACCACATGCAAGAGAAGATAACAAGTGTTGTCAGCACAAGTTCAGCATCTGGAGAAGCACTCTTCACTGCCTCTGAAGCTGAAAGATTGAAAGGTGAGGTTATGAGCATGAAGCAGGAGAGCAACAAGGCTTCAAGTGAACTGCTTCTAGGAATGGATCAAGTGAGGGGTGTTCAGTCTGAGATCGACAAGCAATTGGCTAAACTATATGAGAACTTTCAACTATTCATATCAAGAAGATGTGCTAATCTAAGTAGCAACTCAGGAGTGCCACTGAGAGTCTTCCTTTATGGTGCTACCAAGCCCAAGAAATCATCATCATTATTCGCGCGACTCCGGCCGATCTTTCGGAAACAAAATCATCCATCTGCCTGACGGTAATTCGATGAAAAATCTTTGAAAACATCAAACTCTGCTATTATACATGCTTCTACGTACTGACTGTCTAAACTTGTGGAATTGTTTTGAACAGGTCTTTGGAAGGCATTGTGACTTCGATACAAATTTCCATGACTGGCAACCTAGATCTTCTACCAATAGTTGCAAAAGTAGTCAGAAGTTGGTCTTCTTCTTTTTTTCCCTTTTATTACTTTGCCGTGAGGCTTGTACTGCACGTTCTTATCCACAAGAATGGTCTCAAACGTTCCAACGTATTTTTGAGTAATAGCATTTTAAAGTGATTTCTTTGGTCTAATTCTTTGAAAAATGAAGATATGCCTTGAAAACAGCCAGGTATAGATGTGCTAATAATTTGGGTGATTAAAGACATCCGGTTTGAGACAACGTGTTAATCATTGCTCAAAGTGATGTTTTAATATAAAATAGAAGTGAGAAAAGTGATTACATAGTTCAGAATATATTTAATTAATTATTTAAATTAAAAAATAAAAAAAATAAAAAAAATAAAAAATAATTTATCTTAAATTATTAATTAATAATTATTGTTACCATAACAATAATACGTTCGTATAAAAAAATATAGGAAAATAAAAGAGCCCATATAAATAAATTTATAATATAAAGTAACATAAAAATTAAATATCAATAAGATGTAAATTTAAAAATGGCAATAGTTTTTTTATATAATGATATTAGTTTATTTCAAAATACATATATTTTATTTAAAATAATTTTTTGAATAAAAATTTAAACTAATAATTAATTTTTAAAATAAATAAATCAATAATATTTCAAAATAAATAAGACTATATAGATTTTTAACAAAAAAAATATAGAAAAATAAAATTGAAAACTATTAATTAATAAACATCAAATATAATACAAATATAAATTAAAGGAAAAAATACCTAAATATAACTTGTACTTTGACATTTGTCTCAATTGTGGCATGTACTTTCGTTTGTCTCATTTGTATATATGTATTAAGACATTTGTTCCAATTATGGTATGTCGTTTAATTTTCGTCGGACGCCCCATCAAGTTGACAATGCAGCATGCTGACTTATATAATTTTTTTTTTGTTACTTACTCTCGAGTTTTTAAAACTGGATCCCACCTTTTTAATATTAGAAATGGGTTCCATCTCTCTCTCTCTCTCTCTCTCTCTCTCTCTCTCTCTCTCTCTCTCTCTCTCTCTCTCCACTCCTTGTCACCATCGCCGACATTGTCTTCCACTCCTCCTCCTCACCTCCATGCCACTGTTCCCTCGCGAACTCCTCCTGCTCCTCCGACAGTGCCGTCGCCCCTTGCCTCCGTGAAAGAAGATCGAGCGTCGTAAAGCAGCTCGTTGGGTGTTCCTCGACCTCGATGACTTGTGCCATCGCCTTGGCTTGCTTGTGGTGGTTGTTGGGGAGCAGGCATGGGTGGTTGTGGTCTCTCTCTCTCTCTTGCAGGTCCTATAGTGACTAGCTCCGTGTCAATACTTGAAGAATTAGAGGGCAAATGAGAACGTGAGAGAGAGGAAGTAGTAATTCAGTTCAACACTTCACTTTCTCACTTTTATCGGTGGAACTTCCTGGGCATAGATTTGAGCTATACATGCATGCCCGCATAAGTGAGAATTCTATAAGCTATATATCCATCATCCCAAGCTGTATAATTAAGCTTTTTGTTATAGCCAAAAAGTTTGATTATAATTATTTTGATTGTATAGCAGGGAAGCGTTAATTTAAATTAAGCGAGATAGCGGAATTTTTGGGGTGAAATTTGATAAGTTTTTAACTTAGGAAAATTTAAAGAAATTTTATATATGTTATTTCTGTAATTTGGCATGTCATGGTGAAAGTAGACCCCGAGACGAGTTCAGCGATTCGATCGGAACTTGAATAGGATTTTAAATGAATTTATAGTGGGTTTTGCAAGTCAAGTCTTAAGTGAGGGGAAAACTAGTAAATTGGGGTGGCATTTAACCCCAATATTTCTTATAGCCTGGGCTGTACAGCTTGGGCATCGCACAGCACCCGAGGCGAGTAGGAGGAGGCATCGACGCTTGAAGGAAGGCTTGAGTCGAGGCCGAAATTCGGTGGTCACCGGAGTTGATCGTTGGGGAGCCTTAAGAATTCTTCATCCTTCTTGTTTCCTCAAACCGATGAGTGGTTTTATCCCCTCCTTCCTTGTTCATTGATTCAAGCCGCCGCTCCTCTTCTAGAAATTCTTGACGTGGATTTTTTACATCGTAATTTATAGGTCCTTGGTAAATCTAGGAAATTCAATTGTTAATGTATAATTCTGGTATTCATGCTCAATCTTCTTCATACTTGCCGCATGATTCTTGTGGGTTCTTAGGGTGTACCGCCCCCCCCCTATTCTTGAGGAATTATTGCTCTGGATTTATGTCATGATCTCTAGGCATTTTGAATCGAATGATAGGCATTTTACTCGTGTTTGTAAGGGGGTCGCTCGGCTTGTGAGGTGTGGCCGCAAGACCTTAATGATGTTAGTTTGTATGCCGCCCCTCCCTATATGTGTTCTTGAATTCCTTGATAGTAGCTTGATTTGTGAACTAGGATCCCATTGATTGATACTCCTTTAACTTCCTAGAATCATGCTGCCGCCCCCTATGATTTATCTCAGACTTAATAGAGGGTGAGATCAAAGATATATAGGTAAAAGGTAGGAACACTTGAACATAGAGTCGCATAGATATACATTACATTCCATAGTTTGAAAACCTAAGGTCACTAACTATAGGAAAAGGGGAAGCTTAAGCAAGGGCCGGAATTTCCATGAGGGGAAAATTCCAAACCTATGCGGCCGGCCCTATGGGGGAGTAGTTATGTTGTTAAGTAGATACTTACATGTTTGCACTTAGGGGATTCATCATGGCATATTACAATCAATTATGGTTTTACTATATGAAATAGGTGATTGTTTATGTATGACATGACATGAGGATAGGAATGATTAATTCTTTATTGTTGAGATGGATACTGCAAATATGTTTATATTTGAGAATGCGCACTATGATAGTAAATGTGACATGTGGATAGGAATGAGTTATTCTTTTTTGTTTGATATAGTTTACCGCCTATATGTATATATGTGACGAAGATGAGTACTATGATAGTAAATGTGGCATGTGGATAGAGACAATTTATTCTTTCTTGTTTGATATGGTTACTGCCTATATGTATCTATATTTGAGAATGAGTACTATGGTAATAAATGTTGCATGGCCGGGTATGGTAACGAGCTTGTGTGCATGGATGATATATGGATTCGGAGGACCTTTGGGTCCTAGGATGTTTATATAGGCACGAAGATGATTTGTTCATTTTCCTTATTTAAAATTGTTGGTTGATTTAAGAATGTCTGATTGTGCTTGTGATTGTGGACCAGGAAGCTCGCCAGCTACCACACTGACGACCGACCAGGGTGGCGTGAGCGAGAAGTACACAGAGATAGAGCAGTGATCATGTAAGACCCGAAAAAAAAATTCATAATATAAAAATATGTTTTGGTGCAGCGCGCCGGACCCGGGGTTAGTCAAGTCGAGCATCGAAATCGTCTCGAGTAGAAGGTATGACTCGACTAATGAAGTATGAAGTTTAGATTTGGTGGGTCGTCTAGCGACTCGTGGGTCGTCTTGTGTTCGATATATTTTAGATTTTTGGATTGATGCTCGTGTTGTTGCCGCAACCATGTTTACCACCCCTAGAGGGCTCGGTTGAGCTGGTTATTACCCTGCTTGAGTCAGCCGAGCAGTGGATAGGGGAGGGAAATTGGGGCTGTTCGGATCGATACGCCGGATCTCATGTTATGTCGTCTTAATTCATGCTTTCATGCTTAATGTTAGGTTTAAATTATAATACATGATTACTGTTCATCTTAGTAATTGATAGCAAATGTTAATCTACATTCTCATGAATATGGAAATGTTCTTACTAATGCTCACATGGACATGATGGTTATAGTACATGCATCAAAGGAAAGGTTTCATTAAATTCCAGATATCATGTTTAATTGTTGCTATGTTTATTGCATGTTACTTATTGGTGTAATCAATGGAATATTTATCTCTTTAATTCGGATTCCTCATGATGTTTGTTGCTCATGATTAAATTTGGTAAGTGTCGTTGGGATATTTTTACCATGCTAGATAGTATATTCCTTGTGGAAATTATTTGATATTTTACCATGCTAGATACGATGTTCCATATTGAAATTAATTCTATATGTAGTATATAATTTTTTATCGTTGAATCTTGTAGTTATGCATGGTAGTTGTTGTGAATTATAATTACATTTCTTTTATATATATATGCTGTCCAAAAATGTTAATGGGTGAAATTCCAAGTCCGGTACACAGAATTCTTCACCCAAGATAGTGTATGACGCTAGGTAACATGTAGGAGTTTGCAAGGTACATATTAGATATGGAAACATAACTAGGGAATGACTCAACTTCTAAGACTTTTTGTATTCATTTTTGGAAACCTAGAATTATTAGGTGTTCACATTTTTCGGAAGGGTGACATTGAATTGTTGACCCTACAGGCCGAGTGAGGGCCGGATGCGGGTAACTGCCCGCGGTGTATATAAGGAAACCCTAGGATATTTTGATTGTGTGATGTGCTTGCGATGGTCTGCCAAGAAGCATGGACGGTCGAAAATGACCAATGCTTGACTCGGCCAGTGATTGGGTCTTGAGATGCACCAGCGGATCGGCTAGGTGTTAGACCCCAGTTGGGTGGGACTAGCTATCCCTACGCCAGACGGTGTCCGGAGACTAGTAGACCATCATAGTCGATGGCCGGGATATCTTGACTTCATCTTGATATGATGTGGCCGAGCGGCCGGTGTGATTCTACCTTGTATGATAGGGCCGGTTATAGCCGGGATTCTTATACCATAAGTAGGCCCTAAGGGCCGGATGCCAGGTGGCTTAATTAGGCCGTTATTGCAAGTTTTTCTCATATATGGTTTATACATAATGACCATGGGGTCAGTAATCATATTAAAAAGTAGCTTACCTCCCTGAATATATTCTATACTGCCTTATATGTTATGCATGACTAATTGAGGATTATGTGGAGGTTCGAAAGAACCACTCACTGAGTCCCAAGTGGACTCACGATTTGTTTCCTTGGTTTTTGCAGAGCATGACCAGTGATTGAGGCTTGTCGTCATGGTGCAAATAGGAGGCAAGCGGTGGTGCTATATCTCGTAGCAGCATCCTTTAGTCATAGTCCAGTGTCATATAGTAGTTTCTTTTCTTTTTCTACACTGACAGTTAGTGTTTTGAAAAGTTTGTATTAAACTTTGATACTTGATATGTTCTAGTTTGTGACGATATTAGTTTTTCTCCTTTGGTTTGAAAAATTTAAATAAAGATTGCATTGTGGTTTTCTTTTTCTCGATATGTTCTGGATTTTCTTGACGGTCAGTGTAGACAGTAGGCTACAGGGTAGGATGTAGGCCCTGACCGATCACACTACCCTCAGTTGGGGTGTGACAGATCAGTGCTCGACTCGTAGGATCGACGGGTCCCTAGATTATTCGACCGATGGGTCCCTGGACCGGGAAGCTCGTCAGCACCACCACACTGACGACTGACCCAGGTGGCTTGCTTGGATGGTTGGTTGTTTACATGATGTTTATATTTTGTTGAATTATTGGATATGCGCATTTCAGTTATTATTTATATAGATGGATGGTCATGCTTGATGATATTTATATTTCATATGAATGGTGATTATGCATATTTATTACTGCGCATGAGTATATGCTTGTCTATAAATCATTTACCTGCTGGTCTTGAATTATTGGATATGGTTGTAGAGGACTAAGCCACTCACTAAGTCCTAGTGAGACTTACTGTTTATATGTTGTACCTTTTTCATGTTGGCCTAAGGTTTTCAACCTTGGTCTTAATCTCGGTTTTGATGTTAACAAACATAGAACTAATGATTTAATGGATAAATATTTTCAGGTTCCATATCGGTTTGCATGCAATGTCCGCGATCGAAAATATCAAAAAATCGGTGAATTGGAAGGACGTTGGTCGACGCGCTAGGATTCGTTGGGAAGAATAGAGTTTAGGTTTAGGGTGTCTAGAATGATTGTATTAATCCTCATTATGACGTAAAGACCCCTAAAGAACCAAACCCGAAACCCGAATCAAAAGAAAGAACCTTGTTGGTTTGGTTGACTAGACTTCAATTGAAATGTACCTGTACTCTATAGTATTACCAAGAGTTTACAAGTCATGACCAATATTCTGGATGAGATGTTGTAACAACCCGGATAAACAACCCGGAATAACTCGGAACAACTCGGAACAACCTAGATGGACAACCCGGAACAACCTGGATAGACAACTCGAAACAACTCGGATTGACATTTTGGAATAGCCTGGAACGTACCGATACACTGCAGTACTTCCAGCAGAATTCCCAGAATGCCCCAACGGCTCTATTTTGAATTTTTACCCGTTGAGCTTGTTGGAAACCGAGCACCTAGCTTTGGAATCTCTATATAAGACCCCAAACTTGCCTTCCAAGCTATCCAACACTCTTTGAGATATATTTTGATCACCATTGAGCTTGATTGAGCCATCTTTTGTGCAAACCCTAGCTTGGAGACAAAAACCCTTGATCTTGCCTTCAATCTTCAATTATTTCATCATCAAGGCATCAAGAGGAGCTAGGACTTCTTGGTTGAGAGCTAAGTTTGTATTTTTTATTATTGCTCTCATTTACTTGTATTTTCTTGTTGTTTATTGTTTACTTGTGTTTGTAAGAAGGTGTGGGTGACACACCTTGGGTTCACTTGTTTGTAACTTTATGGTTCCTTATGTTCGATGTAGAGATACTCTCTAGTGCGAGAGATAAGACCTTGGTAGACCCTCATTAGAAGGAAATGAAAGTTAATACAAATGGTTGTGAAATCTTTGATGGTGAGCTAAGGTAGTGAAGTAGGCATTAGGGCCAAACCACTATAAATCAACTTGTTAGCATTGCTTGATTTTGTGTGATTCTCATTCACTTATATTGCTTTCGTATTTAGAGTAAAATTTAAAGTGGGGATAGAATCTAGACTCACACTATTTACCCCCCATCTAGTGTGCCTTAACACCTTACATTTGGTATCAGAGCGGGTTGTACTTTGAGATTTCACCATCTCTTCTACACTTTGTCTCGATCCGAGAATGACGCTAGAGTCGGTGGTCACTACACCTCCTAGGTTCGATAGCTCTAACTTTGGTCTATAGAAATTTAGGATGTATACCTTTTTAAAGGCTCAATGTTTAGGGGTTTATGAGATGTTAAAAACCCAATATATTGAACCTAAGGTAGATAGCAATGCATGGACTCAAGAACAACATGATTTGTTTATATTAAATGCAAAGGCTAAGAATTGCATAAGTTGTTCTTTACAAAATGATGTTTTTGGAAAAATCATGCATTGTACCTCCGCTTTTGATGCTTGAGCTTGTTTAAATATGTTGTATGTTTATACAAAAACCGAAGAGTTAATCACTCTTGATGAAGGTGGTGATGACAATGGTCATCCACCTACTACTAACTTGGTTTATGATGCCCAAAGCCTATCTAGTCAAAGGAGCACAAAAAATCGAAGAAGAAAGCTAAGGTGCTTCTTTTGTCAAGAAAAGGGACATAAGAAGAACAATTGTCCCTATTTCAAGAAAGATGGCAAGAAGACGAATAATGCTTCAAAGTCTTGTATTGACTCAAGTGAACCCTCCTCTCATCATGATCAAAAAGCCGCTTCAAAATTATGCTTCATGGGTATCCATGATGAGGTACTATTCTCTCCTTTGAGTCATGATAAAAATATTGCTTATGATAGTGATGCTACTTCTTCAAGTTCAATTGAAATGTCATATGAAGAACAACTAGAAGAAAGTCAAAAATTATGTGCCTTGCCTTTGAAAACGGACAAAGAAAATAAGAAGTTGAAGAGAGAAAATTTAAGTCTTAGTTCTCATTTACATTATGTCAAATTAGAAAATGAGAAGCTAAAAAATGGTTCTTTTGATCCGTGTTATGATAACTTAAGTCTTGAGATTAAGGATTTGAAAAGTAGTAATGAAAATTTAGAAATTGAGAATGATGAATTGCTAATTAATAATTCAAAATATAGAAATGAGAATGAGATCTTGAAATTGGAAAATTCAAAAATTAAAAATGAAAGTGATATTTTGAAATCTCAATTGCATGCTATCCATAAATCCATGAATGACTTGAAAAATGAGATTGTATTCCTAAATAAGAAAGTTAGTGATTTATCAACTGTTTCATCTTTTAAGAACACTAGAATGAAAAATGCTATGTAAAGAATGCTAATGTTCATCATCATTTCCATGCTAAGAATGCTACACTTAAACCTCATGTTCAAAACAAAAAGTTTAATGAACATGTTATTGTTGTGGTATTTATGATCATGCTATTTATGATTGTGCATTCAAGAGAAATCCAAGTGTAGCTAGGATACTTTGGATTCCTAGGCTAACTAACCCCGAAAGATCCAAAGCTATTTGGGTACCAAAAGTTTCATGCTATTTTCATCTTTTGTAGGGGGAGCTACTGCACAAGGTTGAAGGAAAGTGAGGTGTTGAAGTTGACCATGGACTTGAATGATGAATCCTCAATTGGTTGCAACTTCAATTAAGCTACTTTGATGCCTTAAGTGAATTGGTATCGAAAAGGTACCTTAGTTCATTTCCCTTACTTTACTTGCCATATTAAAGTAGGAATTATGATACTTGTTTGAGTTGAGTCATTTTCCCCGCTCATGATATGATTTCAAAAATAAATTTTGATTTTTGATTTTCGGTCTCTTTGGAGACCTATATAGCCTATAACGTGCGACCTTACGATTCTAAATAGTTGGCTCATTGTGACTTTTTTGTTTTCAACCAATAGGAAGGGTTGAAGATCAATTTTTTCAAATATTTTATATTTTGAGATCTCTTGATTCATTTTGGTTTCATGATTGACATTCTTTAAAATGAATCTTTACTACTTAGCAAAATAGGTGGTTGAAATTGATACTTGAAATTTTCTCTTTGCTATCTAGTCTAGTTATCTTGCTTGTAGCCATAAGTTCATTAAGATAAATGATACTTGCTTGCAAGATAAACTTAATTTTAATGGAAGGCTAAAGAAATCCGAAAAAGAAAGTGAAAATTTTGAAATTTGTCAAGAAATGAGGTATGAGTTTCATTTTGGCAAAATTCTTGCATAACACCTCAATTTTCTTGATAAAATGATTTCTCTATACTCATGAATGATTTTGCATGATAATTGATTGAAATCTCATGAGTAGATAAAATTTTGATACTTAAGTCATTTCACGATACCTTGATTGAATGAAATATGCACTAGGTAGAAATTTATCTTAGAGACTTCATTTTAAGTTAAAACTTTATGAACATGTCTGAGTTTACTCATGATTTACTTCCATGTGGTTAAAATTTAAAAATCATGTGTAAATGAGAAAAATGATAACTAGTTCACCTTAGGAAACTCAAACTTGAAAAAGTTTGACCTAAGTCAATAAATTATCATAGAAATTTTTTTTTGAGCTCAAACTTCACAAACATGTTTAGATTTACTCATGTTAGGTGTCAATGTGTTTAAATTAAAAAACAATGAGTAAGAGTTAAAATTTGATACTTAGCAATTTCATGATATCGTGCTTGTTTTTGAATGAAATCATGACCAAATGATATTATTTTCATCTCAAACTTGATAAACATGATTTTCATGAATATATCTTGATATATGAAAAGTTTGAATGAAAACTGAATACATTTGCAAAAATAACTGATATTTACGAAAATGCCATTGGAATTTCAGCATATTCAGTTATTTTTAGAAAAATGTAAAAAATTTATTTTTGGCTGATTCTTGAAACTGCATCTTCATTGAAAAATTTAGTTTCTCCAGTAAAAATTTCAAAATTTTTCATGAATATTCTGATTTATCGTAGATTTTCGAAGTTCATTTTCAGAAATCCAAAGTATCGTTTTAGTCAAGAACTCATTTTTTCGATACTTTGCTTTCTGTTCGAAATCTTTGAATGAGACTTCAAGTATGATATTAGAATTATGTTTTTGGCATCGTTCTCATTTTGACTCATGAAAAATTATTTCTAAAATGATTCTTGATATTTTGACCGATACTTGAAGATAGACCGATACTTGAAGAGATCGATACATGATTTCCAGATTTGGATTTTAGTCATCATTCCTTGCTTTCATGTATGATTTAGTCTTATATTAGACATTTTGTTTTCATCCCTTTGGTTGAGATCTTCATGCTTTATGATAAAAATTTTAGGGTTTGTTTGTTTGCACACTTTTCGCCGTTTCGTTTCGCCCGAAATTGAAATCAGGCTCGAATTTGTGTTTGTCTTGCTCAAATCAGGTTTCGTTTCGCGAATTGGGTGGTTTCACGAAAGCAACAATTACACGTGAAGGTTGAAACCGACGAAAGCTACTCGAGGCAGAACTTCGTCGATTTGACAAAAATAATTTTGCCCCGCGAAACGACGGTGGCAAACTTGTGAATACCGCAAGTTTCACCTGCATTTTCGTCTGCTCCCAATAAAACCCATATCCCATGATGAAACCCTAGCTCGAGCTCCCTCTACGACTTCAGTGCGAGAGCGGCGATTTTTTTTTCCGCCCAAGCCCCCGTCTTAAATCTGTGGACTCAGAGTACTCTTTTCCTTCTCCGTCTTTGCTTGTATACAAGTTGTTTTGCGCCATGGATTTTGTCGAGATCGTGTGTTTCTTTGTCAAGATCATGTGTTTCGGCTCTGGATTTTGTTGGGAATATCTTTTGATCTTTTTTTTTTCCGCCCGAGCCCCAATCTTTGATCTGTGGACTCAGACTACTATTTTCCTTCCCCGTCTTCGATTCATGTAAGAACTCTTGTATACAAGTTGTTTTTCTCCATTGATTTTGTCGAGATCATGTGTTTCAGCTCTGGATTTTGTTGAGAGTACCTTGAATTTGTTTCGGTTGAGGCCCCGTCTTCGATCCGTGGACTCAAACGGCTCTTTTCCTTCCCCATCTTCGATTCATGTAAGATCCGTCTTAGATCTGTTGTACAAGTTGTTTTTGTAGAGATAGTGTATTTTCAACATTTTCTTGATCCATGTTTATGGTTTATTTTTTAGGGTTCCTATTTATGGGTTTGATTCTGCTTGTTTCTACTCTAGAGTTAAGTATCCCTGTTGTACACACTGTTTACACTCGGTTTTTGATCGAGATTGTGTCTTTTCAAAGGTTCTTGATCGATGTTGTACATTGTGTTTCCACTAGGTTCAGTTTTTAGGGTTTTTACTTATTTTGTTCATGAGTTCTTGGTATATTTTCTCAATGGTTTACTTTGATGTTCAATTAGCATAGTAAACAAGTTGTTAGTATTTGCTAGCTATATCATATCTGTATATTATTATGTTCATGTACTGTTCTGTTATTAGTTATCTATATATCATATCTGTATATTAATTCATTTATTAATTCATGTATTCTTCATTTATCATATATCTTTGAGTTCATGTACTGTTCTGATATCACTTTGCTAGCTATATCATATCAGTTATCTATATGTTCATGTATTCTTCTTACTATTTATTAATTCATTTATGAGTTCATCTACTGTTAATATTTGTTTGTTAATGGGTTACTTTGATGATTAATGAGTTCATCTACTGTTAATATGAGTTCATCTATTTGTTAATATTTATGAGTTGATCTACTGTTAATATGAGTTCATCTATTTGTTTGTTAATGAGTTCATCTATTTCATTTATGAATTCATTTATTAATCAGTTATCTTTTCATCTGTTTGTTCCACTCTACTGAACTATATCAATATTTAATTCGATTATTGCTTGTTCACTGTAATATGTTGCTTGTTCAATGCAAAGGTTTCCATCTATGCTTCATTTTGCATATGGTTGAACTTAGTCATTATTCTGTAATATGTTGCATGTTTATGTAATATGTTGCTTGACTTCGGTTATTGCTTGTTCACTGTTAATCATGCAATCTGTTAGTAGATATATTGTTGCATGTTTCTGTAATATATTGCATGCCTTCGATTATTACTTGACTTCGATTTCTGTATCAATTATTATAAGTTTATTGCTTGTTCACTGTTATCATTGTTCATATTGCAATTTGTTATCAGTGTTATATTGTTTAGACTATTATCAGTAGCTTACAAATATATTTTTAAGTAGATATAATAAGTTGAACATATGGGTGGCCATCGGAATCTGAGGAAAAGTCGGAGTTCTGGCCAAAGAATGCCACAGAAGAATTTTTGTACCTCTTGCATAATAGACAAGATGAATTAGACAATCTCAATTTTGATAAGACTGTATGTGAAGATATTAGTAAAAAATTGGAGAAGTGTGGGACTAATTACGGGATGGAGAAATGTAAGTCCAAACAAACACAGCTTCTTCATTTATATAAGCATTTCCAAGAGTTGATTAACCACACTGGGGTCACATGGAATCTGACACAGGGAAGATTGATGTCGATGAAACAGTGTGGAACTCATCGGTCTGTTGTTTTGTATTTAATCAATGGGGTTAAGTTAGTTGGTTTTAGAAAAAAAAAATTTCGTGTGCATTAAGGAACGACAAAAAGTTATTTCAAACCCTTTAAGAACGGGCCACCACCACACTATAATTTGATGGAATTGATATTTCAAAATCAATCCTCAACTGGTGGGATGGCCCGATCATCAACACAACCCCCAATGGATTCGGATGAAGAGCGTATGTTAGAGAAGGAATATGTGAATCCGGATGTATGTGGGAAGGAGCCCTTAGTGAAGGAAGATGATGATAGTGTTGAGGAGGTAGGTAGACATCCATCTATTTCCTCACGCGGCAATAAAAGAGGTAAATTATCGGTGAGATCAACTCTAGAACAGGAGAAGAAAAAACTGTATGAAATGATTTCAAATCACTATGCAGCCCGTCGAAGTGATGCAGCTTCAGTGTACACATCACCCCCAGATCCATATAGCATCCCAAATTATGTTGGACACATTACTAGTGTGGAAGGGCTACCCAAAGCTCACTTGTTTAAGAGAATGACTTACTTGGTTGAGCACTCAGATGCTAGACCACTTGTTGTGTCATTGAATGATGAACAGCTCAAGAAATGGATGCAAAGTTTACATGGGTGACACGTTATTTTATTTCTTATGATGTCGGATTGAACAATGTGTGTAACAATATTTTATTTTATTTTTTTCATGCTTTGGTTATGAACTGAACTGAAAGATTTATTTCAAGTTTGTTTACTTTCATGCGTTATTTTATGCATTATGTTTTACTTATTTTTAAATTATCGTAGAATGAGTCATCAACCTCCACATACATTTTATAGCGATGAAGAAATTTTCGATGACTTGGTATTATTACTCATGTTGGATATATTGGATAAGTTGGATGAATTAGAAAATCCAACCCCAAGAAGAGCAGTGCGCACTTCAATTTTGAGAGGTGCGGACTATGTGTAGGAGTTAATACATAGTCCTGTACGATGCTACAAGAACTTGCGTTTGGAGCCAAGTTTATTCCTTAGATTATGCACCGATCTTAGGAGACTTGGCTTAGAAGACCAAAATATATTTGTGGAGGAAGCAGTTGCAATGTTCATATATACACTTTATCATAATGAATGAGTGAGAGTGGTTGCGGAGCGCTATCAACACTCCACTCAAACGTGTCACAAGTGGTTCAAGTTGACACTTGCAGCAGTTCTTAGGTTGGGGACAAAAATTATCAAACCCTGAGAACCTCGAACTGTTCAACCTGAAATTGAAGGGCATCCTAGGTGGTTTCCTTATTTTAAGGTAAAATCCTTTTCTAGTCCTTATGTATAATTCCATAGGGTTTGTCTAACATTTGAACAATCCTTTTGTAGAATTGCATAGGGGCGATAGACGGGACATATATCTCGGCATTCGTTCCCGCAAATAAGGCATCTTTATATCGAGGACGTAAGGGAACCATTACATAAAATGTAATGGCAGCATACACTCACAACATGCTATTCACCTACGTAAAGAGTGGTTGGGAGGGAAGCGCGAATGACGCGTGTATTTTCAGCCACGCTATTTATTCTCCCAACTCAGATTTTCCTATGCCAATAGGAGGTAAATTTAACTCAACGTAATCACTTCCTTAGTGTTGATTTGGTTTTAATAAAAAAATTTCTTACCTTTTATTAGATGAATTCTATGTGGTTGATGCGGATATCTGAACATATCTGGATTTTTGGCACCTTATCGTGGTGAAAGGTAGCATAGATCAGATTATCTTAGGCGGGGAACTTCAACAGCAAGAGGTTGATAGTACTTGTTGTCATTGCAATTGTTTTTTTGTTTAAATAGTTTAGATAACAATAATGATGTAAACCTAAATACTTTATTGGACTACTAATGTAATTTGACTACTTTATCTTATTATTTGATTAAATTTAGTGTTATATCGACGGGGAATTGGAGGCGATAACCAATCAATGGTTATGCGCACTTTCGTCCTAAGGTCGTAAACTAATGTTGCCCATTATCAGTTATGATTTTATATAAATGCGTGATTGTGCTTATATTTCATTGTTTGGTTGTCCTTATATTTCATTGTTTGGTTGTCCTTATATAAATGCGTGGTTGTGCTTATATTTCATTGTTTTGTTGTGCTTATATAAATGCGTGATTGTGCTTATATTTCATTGTTTGGTTGTGCTTATATAAATGTGTGGTTGTGCTTATATATTTCATTGTTTGGTTGTGCTTATATAAATGCGTGGTTGATTTTATACTTTGGTTGTTTTAAGATAATGGACAAATTTTATTTTGGTGGACTATGAATTGGAGGCAATCACCAACTAATGGTGGTACGTATTTTCCTTCATTGTCCTATATTTTTTACCGTCATAATTGATGTCGTGAGGATTGTTGATGGACAAGGAAAAAAATCAAACATAGTTGATTTTTTCATCCTATTCCATCAACAATTCTCACTGACAACAGTATTGTTGATGGTGCTTGGCTGCTGGGTTGTAACTATTATGCAATGTTTATCGGTGAGTGTATGAAAAAAAGAAGAAACGTAGCAATGCTTGATGCCGGCCGACATTTTTCGATTGGCAACTTCCATTGGCTCATCAACTTCCATGACATGTCCGAGGAAACTGCAGTAACTGCATTATCTAGGACACTTCCCTGGTTCCACAAGCGGATGCAATAACCGGCTCAGGATATAGTTAATAAAAACATTTGTCATTGTCTTTGATACTTAAGAAACCTCATCATTTGTATGCCATTGATTAGTATTATAGCAGTTTAGCGCTATTCATAGCAGTTTTGCTCTCGATGTTGATGTAGATACTAACAACCACACTACTTATTTGTGTGAATGGATCAATACCATTGTGTGTAAATTGATACTTCATTTACTTTGATGCCATGGATCAGTGGTAAGACGAAAATCGTAAAGTGAGGTAGAGTATATTAATCACATAAACTTCTCTAGATTATCTCATGTGCTCAATTATGTGTAACTATTAACTATGTGTAAAGTGAGGTTAAGTAAAATTTTGTGCTTTATAAAATCATCACTTAAAACCATCACTTAAAGCCATTTGATAGGGCTCATCCTTAAACAAAGCTAAGTAAAATTTTGATTTTAAAGTCATCACTTAAAACCCTCAACTAAAGCCATTTGAGATGGCACATTCTTAAACAAATTACCATCACTCATAATTCATTATTTGATTTAATGAATTGTTTTCATAAAAATAATAATTGCTAATATCTATTGTATTGAACAAGTGTTTTTACTTCACAATCTTTCACGTAGCACAAATTATCAAACCAAAAAAATATATTTGTAACATAATTTAAATATATTTGTAAAAATCAATTATTTCAACAATTATTAAGTTGGATTAGTTAAAGAAGTAAAAAAATACAACTTCATACTTAGTTGATACGTAGCTCATACTTAGTTGATACTTAATTGATAATTAATTCATGATGATATTAATACTTAGCTTATATTTTTATTAACTAATTAATATTATTTACAAATATTTTTTTATTTTGAATTATTTATAAATAAAAAAATATAATAAAATATATTTTAATGATTTTTATACCCTAATTAAATAATATTCACAATATTTTTATTAACTATTTACAAATATATTTTTTAAATTTGAGTTAATGATATCAAATTAAATAAATTATAATAAAATAGTATAACTTAATCAACTGAAACTAAAACTATGCTTGATAAACAAACACAGTTTCAGTTTTCGTCTCAAAAACTGTCAACGAAATCAACACAAAACAAACAAGTTTTCACTGGTTTTATTTCGTGAAATATGAAATTTGGACATGCAAAACAAACACGTTTTCACCAAACAAAAAAATCGAAACCAAAATTCCAAAATTTGAAAATCCATTTCGTTTTTCACGAAACGAAAAGTCAAAAAATATTTTCACAAACAAACGCACCCTAAGATATTGAGAATATCAGTCACGTCTTCCATCGTTGTGAGGAACAAGTGTGTCTATTTGTTGGCCTAAGGTTTTCTACCTTGGTCTTAATCTCGGTTTTGATGATAACAAATATGAAACTAATGTTTCATGGAAAATTACTTTCAGGATCCAACTCGGTTAGCGTTCGACGTCCTCGATCAGAGAAATCGGCAAGGATGTTCGTTGACGCTCGAGATTCTTTGGGAAGATAAAGTTTAGATTTAGGGTCTCTAGCATGTGTTGTAAATCCTCATGATGATGTATAAGAACCCCAAAACCAAACCCGAACCCCAAAATACGAAAACCCGAAAAATTAGAAAATGCCCTGAAATTCACTAAGCCTAGGGAGCTCCTTGGTGGGCTATATGACCTAAATATTTTCTTGGCACCAAAAGTCCCGGTAATTGTTCCTTAGGTAAAAACTAGATAACGAGATATTTTTAAAGATTTTTTGGAAGTCTTTAGCCTATCCATATTTGAACCGAGAGATTATAAAAGTTTCGGTTTTCGAAAATTTGTACTAGACCCCAAAAGTTAGATTTTGATTCTTAAGGATTTTGATTTTTTAGATATTTTTTCAATCCAAATGGGGGGTAATCCTTATATAACATTTATGTTATATAAGTAGACTTAGCAAAGACAGAACCTAGAAATAAACTAACGAGCAGAAAAATAAACAAGCGAAAAATCTGCCATACCCAGGTTCGGTCGACCGACGACAAAAGGTGAAGGCATTTCGGTTGACCGACCGACACCCAGAATGGGCAAAATGCCTTTGGTCGCTCGATTGGGGGGGTATAAATACCCATCCCAAACTCACTCATAAGCAGTTGTTGATGCCTCTAAGCCTCAAATAGCCACTCCTTGCATCTCTACCAGAATTCTTGAGCCATCTTTGCAAAGAACCCTAGCTTTGAGCCTAGAAATCTTGATATTGACTTTGAGCTTACTTTGATTCATCTTCAAGTCATCAAGGGGAGCTAGGACATCTTGTTTGAGAGCTAAGTTTATATTATTTATTATTTGCTCTAATTATTTTTGTATTTTGGTGTTTATTTCATTGTATTTGAATTTTTATAAACCTAGGTTACTAGGTTTGATTGAGTTGGTGGTTGCCTTGGTGTTAAGGCTTAAACCCACCGGTGTAAACGTAGTTTACTAGAATTAGTTGAGTTGTCCGTAGGATTGAGGTGGGAGAGTGCTCTCGGTAGGAAGGCGGAATACTTTCGGGTGTGGAAATGCCTTCGGTTTGAGAGCATAGACTTTCCGATACAAAGTCCTCATTGTAAGGAAACTAATTAATCTAGTTAAACTAGTTTCGAAATCCTAAGCGGGGTGCTTAGGTAGTAGAGTAGGCATTGGGGCCGAACCACTATAAATCATTGTGTTAGCATTGTTTACTTTGTGTATCGTATTGCTTATCTTTATCATTCGCTTCCGCATTTAGTCGTTAAATAGTGAATTGCCTAAGTAAATCAAGTAAATAATTAAAATCGGATTTAGGCTAATTGATTAGTTAACACACTATTCACCCCCTCTCTAGCGTGGCCATTTTACCAACACTATTGTCACAACAGGTTTATTGTGCACACACAAGGCCTTTTGTGCTAATAGACACGTTGAACCTCATATGGCACATATCCATTTTGTTCTCTGCTATCGGCTTGAACATGACTTACCTTGTTGAGCTACACTCAAGGGTGGTTGTTTTCTCACTAGGGCATACGAATGATGGTTCCGACTCAACTTGGGCTCATTGGTTTGTTGTGCACACACAAGGCCTTGGTTGGCCTAAAGGCAAAAACATATGGAAGTCACATAGTGATGTGATCGGTAAAGAGTTAACAACCCATGGACTTATTAGGGTTTGTCGTGTTACATGCGAGACCCAAGTAGGAGAAGTGGGGTTCCATTTTTCCCCTAAGGAAGTCTACCAACGAGAGCTTCCTGCTTCCAAATCGAAGGGTATTATGGAACCACGAAAATTAGTGGGAGACATGATTAATTAAAAGACCTCATTGATCATGCATGTGAAATGGTAGCTTATACTTGTCTTTCTTTTTGCTTGTAGCATTTAATTGTCACCATGTCATCTACATTGTCATTGCGTAGCATTCTTGATGCAAATAAACTAACTGGAACAAACTATGTCGATTGATTGCAAAATTCGAGGATTGTCCTCACCCAGGAGAGACTTTCCTATATTCTTGATAACCGGCCTTTGGATACCCCTTCCCAAAGGGCTACCGAGGAAGTAAGGGCCACTTACAAGAAGTGGCAAGATGACAGCACTATTGTTCAGTGCATTATGCTCACCTCTATGTCCGATGTGTTGTAGACAACATGAAAAGATGGACGCTAGGGCCATCCTCTCTCACCTCAAAGAGTTGTATGGTGAAGAGAGCCGAACTGCTAGGTTTGAGCTGTCAAAGCAACTCTTCCTGGCCACGATGACGACAGGGACCCCAGTTGAAACCCATGTCCTCAAACTAATCGATTTGATCGAGAGGTTAGAGAAATTGGGTCTAAGCATTGATAAGGGACTAAGTCAGGACTTAATACTTCAATCCATCCCAGGGTTATTTTCACATTTTATAATCAACTATCACATGAATAAGCTGGATGCCTCGCTTCTCGAGCTCCTTAATATGCTAAAGACTGCTGAGTCCCACCTTCCAAAGGGAAAGGACAAAGTCTTGTTAGTGGGGAGTGCCCCGAAAAAAGCGAAGAAACGCTCTATTAAGAACAAAGGGAAAAACAAAGCTATGAAACCTAAGAAGGAAATCAAGAAAAAGAAAAAGACTGCTTCTAAGGGCATCTATTTCCATTGTGGTAAAGATGACCATTGGAAGCGCAACTGCAAGGAGCACATTGCAGAAGTAAGACAAAAGATGGCTTCTGAAGACCCCTCCGTAGGTTTGTTTGTTACTGAAATAAATTTATTGTTACATAATTCTACTATATGGGTATTGGATACTGATTATGGTTCTCGCATTTGCAACTCGTTGCAAGTGTTGAGAAAATGTTGAATGCCGAACAAGGGCGACTACGACCTTTGGGTAGGCAATGACGCAAGAGTTGCAGCTTTAGCCGTAGGAACATATTGTTTATGTTTGCCTTATGACAAGACCATTGAATTAAATAATTATTATTACGTTCCAATTTTAATAAAGAATATTATTTCTGTTCCCTTGTTACTTGGACAAGGTTATGAAATGTCTTTAAAGGGCAATTGTTGTCACATATATCATTCTGATGAGTTATATGGAACTGGACACATTTCATGGTTTTAGATGTAACTGATAATATCTTTCATGTTGAAACACATAAAAGAAAAAGAGATAATTTGAACCTCACCTATCTTTGGCATTTGAGACTCGATCATATTTATGAGAATTAGATCAACAAGTTGTATAAAGATGTGTTATTTGACCCATTCGATTTTGAATCGATGCCAACTTGTGAATCCTGTCTCATGGGAAAAATGATCAAGTCCCCCTTCACTGGACATAGTGAGAGGGCCGCGGAGTTGTTAGAGTTGGTTCACACAGATGTGTGCGGACCGATGACAACCCAAGCCAAAGGTGGGTATTCCTACTTCATCACGTTTATAGAAGATGCATCGAGGTTTGGATATGTCTACTTGTTGAGACATAAGTCTGATGCTTTTGAAAGGTTCAAAGAGTATAGGGTTGAGGTTGAGAAACACGTAGGGAGATGTATTAAAACCCTTCGATCAGATCGAGGTGGTGAATAAGAAAAGTAAAAAAAGTAAAACAAGTGTTTATCATCCATTGGTGGGGGATAGGATAACCTTATGATAAAGAACTCGAGTTCGGGTAAAGAAGTAGAAATTTTAGCTCAACATATATGTAGTATGTCTATTTTCAAAGAGCGAAGAGTAATTGATCAGATTCGCGGGCATTCCTATGAGGAAACACTTATGATACTGGAACTCATGCCTTATCGAGCATCTTATCCCATTTTAAAATTGGTTTATTCTGCAGCAGCAAATGGCAGTCATAATATGGGTTTGAACGAAGCTGATTCATTCATTAGTGAAGCCAAAGTTAATAGGAGGATTGTCTCTGAATGGACCCCTCATGGCACACCACAACATAATGAAGTGGTTGAAAGGAGGAATCACACATTGCTAGATATGATGCGGTCCATGCTTTGCTTCACTGATCTCCCGATTTCTTTTTGGGGATATGCGCTAGAAACCACTATATACCTTCTTAAAAAGGTTCCCATAAAATATATCTCTAGTACACCATATGAGATATGGAGTGATAAGAAACCAAGTCTAAGACATCTCAAGATTTGGGGTTATCCTGTATACGTAAAAAAGTTTAAGTCAGATAAACTTTATGCTAAATCAACTAGGTGCAGGTTTGTCGGATACCCTAAAGAGAGTTTAGGGTATTACTTCTACTCACCAACTGAACAAAAGGTGTTTGTCAGTAGGCATGCCACTTTCTTACAAAAAGAGTTTATCGAGGAAAGTGGGAGTGGAAGAAATATTGAACTTGATGAAGATCAGCAACCACAGACCGAATCGCAACAACCGGTGGATAGTCCACAAGTTGAACCAGTCACAGAAACACTACCTCCCAACACTCTTCATAGATCAAGGAGATTACATCGACAACCTGAGATATTCTTCCTAAAATTGAAAATGACCCGGAAGATGTTGATCCACAATCCTATGATCAAGCAATCAAGGATGTTGTTTGCAAACAATGGCAGGAAACAATGAAATCTGAAATGGACTCGATGTTCACCAACCAAGTTTAGACTTTGGTTGACTTACCTAAAGGAATCACTCCTATAGGGTGTAAGTGGATCTTTAAAAGAAAGATCAGAGCAGATGGCAAGGTAGAGACCTATAAGGCCAAACTGGTTGCAAAAGGTTACACCCAAAGGCAAGGTGTTGACAATGATGAAACTTTTTCTCCTGTAGCCATGCTCAAGTCCATTAGGATAATGCTAGTCATTGCTGCATATCATGACTACAAGATCTGACAGATGGATGTCAAGACTGCATTTCTCAATGGTGAACTTGAGGAAGAGGTCTATATGACCCAGCTAGAAGGATTTGTGTCCTCGGTAGGACCAGAGAAGGTATGCAAATTGCAAAGGTCCATTTATGGACTTAGGCAAGCCTCGAGGAGTTGGAACATCCATTTTGATAAGACTGTCAAAGAGTTTGGCTTTATAAAAAATGTAGACGAACCTTGTGTCTACAAAAAGGTTAGTGGGAACGTTGTTGTGTTTATTGTGTTGTATGTGTTGGCCCAAGGGTTCTCCCTAGGCTTTGATATCTATTTTGATGATAACAAATATGTAGTTAACATATTTTTGAAGTTTTGAGTTCAGGTTGAGGTTACGATACATGCGCGAACTTCGCTCGGAGAAATGCAAAAAATCGGCAAAAAAGGCTCGGATGTAAATCATGTAGAATTTATAGATTACTAAGTAGATTTCATGTAATGTACCTCTAGGAATAAATCCCAAGCCTATTTGTAATGTTGTCCAAGTCAAAACTTGGTAACGGAACCCGAAAACAAAACGCGCAACAAAATGAGTGTAAAAATAGCCTCAACCCATATACGATCGACCGCCTGGTCGACCGACAGAAGCAAAAATGAGGCAGAAAGAAGGAACTCGGCATTCGGTCGACCTGTTGGTCAACCGCCCAAAGTCAGAAAAGAATAGAGGAAATTCGATCGATTAGGCGGTTGATCGAATGTGGCTAGAAAAGGGTAGTAGGCTCGTGGTTGTTGGGCGGTCGATCAATCGATCGACCAACGATCGATCGACAAGCGACCGGATGGCGTCCAACAGGCAGAAAAACACCCGTTGGAGTGTACTGTCGAGTAAGGGGTTATAAATACCCCTCACCAACCTCTCTTAAATACTCTTAACAGTGATTAGTGCATTCCTAAAAGAGATTTAAGCCTTCAAAGATCAATTTGCACTCGCTTGCTTCGCCGATAGCTTCATCTTCCTCAAGCAATCTTCTCGTCTCAACTCCGACAATAATTCGAGCTCACGATCTTGAAGAGTTGGAAACTTGGAAGGCTTTGGAAGGAGATCACAATTGTGGTTTCTTTTTTAGCTCTTTCTTTGTTGTTTTTAATTGTTTTTAATTGTAGTTCTCACTATTAGCTTGCTAGGTGTGCTAGTGTAAACACTTAGGGTTTACTTTGTAGAATTATATTTTGCCTAGGTGAATAGGTTCGAGGCATTCTCAAAGGGTCGAGAAGCAAGTCCTCGATTATATTCAAAGTGAAACACATAGTCTATAAAGTTTTGGCTAGAAATCCTTGGTGTGGAGCCAAGGTAGTGGAGTAGGCGGTTGGCCGAACCACTCTAATTGCTTGTGTTTGCATTGTGATGCTTATTTGATATTAATTGCTATTTATAATTGTCAAGCATTGTAGTTTGGTTGCACGATTAATTTGGTTGCACTAGAAATCGAATAGAAGTTAAAACTCACCCAACACTATTCAACCCTCCCTTCTAGTGTGGGTATTCGATCAACATTTGGTATCAGAGCAAGGTCGTAGGATTAAACTTAACCATCTACCCTACAATCTAGAATGTTTAGTGAAATTCAACTAGCTCAAGGGTCCTCTACTCATACTCCACCATTGTTCGATGGAAACAATTATGCCTATTGGAAGATACACATGAATGGCTTACTTCAATCACTAGGCATGGATGTATGGAGAATGATTCAAGTAGAGTATAAGCAACCAACTAAAGATATGGATGTATGGGATCAAGAAGAAATTAGACTCTTTAATGCAAATGCAAAGGCCGTCAATGCACTATATTGTGGCCTATCAATTAATGAGTTTAATAGGATTTCCACCTGTAAGTCAGCATATGAACTTTGAAAATTCTTAGAGACTACACATGAAGGGACTTCACAAGTTAAGGAATCTAAGATAAACCTACTCATGCATGATTATGAAATGTTCAAAATGTTATCGCATGAATTTGTTGATGCCATGTATGCTCACTTTCAAAATATTATGAATAGCTTAACAAACCTTGGTAGAGACATAAGGGAAGGGGAGAAGGTAAGGAAGCTCCTTCGTTCCCTTACAAAAGCTTGGGAGCCCAAGGTCATCGCAATCATGGAAGCAAAGGATACGAACACCTTAAAGATCACCGAGCTCATTGGGTCTCTCATGACACATGAGACCCATATGAAGCAATACAAGGAGGAAGACGCCCCCAAAAGCAAGAATATTGCTTTAAAAGCATCACACCAGGTTGAAGAACCTTCATCATCCGAGGAGGAGACGGGTGATTTTGAACAGATGGCAATGTTGGCAAGGAGATTCATGAGCTTCACGAGAGGCAACATAAGAAGGGGAAAAGGAGGCTACACATGCTATAACTGCAAAAAAGCCGGGCACTTGAAGAAAGATTGCCCACTCCTCAAGATGGCTTCAACCTTGCACCCCAACAAGAAATACAAGTACAAGAAGAAGAAGAAGACGATGATGGCCTCATGGGATGGGATGAGGAGAACCATCCTCAAGTAAATAGGAGTGCATGAACACTTTTTTCATACCCTAGCCGTATTCGGGATATTGTAACTGAGGGACTTAGTTGCTCGGTAACTAATCACTGAAGGGCATTCGATTCCTGTAGATTGAAGCTCACACTATCCGGGTAGTCTTGACACGTTGCTAGACGTCAATCTTCACTTGTGAGTGGAGTCTCTCACGACCACACTAAAGAGGTTTAGTGGTGTCTCGTAAGATTTGAATAGAAGTTGTTCTATCGAATCCGACTCTCCGTTATGCACAACTCACTACTGGATTAGTGTGGGGCCAATGGGTCACACAAAACAGGCAAACCTCGTAACAAACCTTATGAGATAAAGTCCGAATGTGGCCCTATATGTCTACTAGCATGGACATGATGAAACTAGATCACGAATCTCGTTTACGGACATGATAGGAAAAATATTTCCTATAGGAACGAATGCGCGAGGAAGGAGTTCCTCGATAACCCTAATTTGTAGGGCATCCCTAAATTATAGGGATTGGCACATGATAATGTAGTTGATTAAATTTAATTATGAATTAAATATTTAACTAACTACTTGACCGGGAATGTATTTAATTATGAATTAAATATAATTTGATTTTGAATCAAATATACATTGTGGGAAAATTAGTTTCTAACCATGAGTCTAACCAATTAATTGGGAATCAATTTATTTGGATAAATCCTAATTAATAAGAATTTTATTTTATGGAGATAAATCATAAAATTAATAGATATATTATTTATGAGAATAAATCATAATTCTATTAATTAATAATTATTTAGATAAACATATTTCCTATTGTTTAGGGGATTGGTTTATTAAGATAATTATCATTCTTATTGATAGGCTCTTAATTTATGGAGATAAATTAAAGTTTATATTTAAATGGATTTAGTTAATTTCGAATTAATTATGAAGCCATTAAAATATAAATTATTTTTGGAGGCAAACCCCAAAATTTTGAATTCCGGGGAGAGAGTTTTTAGGGGGGCGGGTCTACTCTTGTAGCTGCCCCCCTCTCTATGAATAGTGGTCAAACAGCCCATAGGAGGGGTTGGTTAGTTAGTTCTTGATCTTTTTGGAGAAGATTAAGGACTTGATTATTTAGAGGCTTCTTCAAGATAAAGGCTCCAAAGAACTCATTCTCTCTATTGGTGGCCGGCTTTTGCGAAGCCAAAATTGAAGGCGTTCTCTTCTTGGCTATGCCGCAATCTTCATGTTCTTGGAGGAGTCAAGGAGGACAGTTAGGTATCTTCACCTATTCTCTTACGTTCCAGTATTTTCTCATCCTTTCTTCTTCCCTCTTTGGTGCCCGGTTCTTGTTGGAAGGGCCGGCCTTTCCTTGGTGGATTTCAGGATTGAGAAAGCTTCTCTATTGAGCCACAACGAGCCCCGGTGTTTGCTGCCCCTATTGTTACGAGATGCTTGGTGTGAACTATCATTGGAGGACGTGCGTGTGTGCATATTAAAAGGGGAATAGGAGCACCTAATCCAACCGCGGTATAAGGTATACCTTCTTCTTCTACTCATAGATTGAATTCTTTAAATATTGCTAAAGTAGATCACTATTTTCGGGATGGTTTGAAATTTTTAAATTGTTATTTTTACTACATTTCTTATTCCCATCCCAACAACAGGAACCGAGATATATTATAAATTCTGGTTCCTGGCGATTACAAGGAATTTTTCCTTTTTTACCATTCTGATTATATCCTTGCAGCCAAAATATACGAAAAATAAAAAAAATAAAAAAAATAAAAAAACCTCATACGATATCTTATACAGTACACATACTCTTACTGCCAAAATACACATAAAAACAAAAATAACTTGCATGGTACTGTATACAAGTACACATACTCAAATTGAGCTCTCCATACTCGAGTACAGCCGCCCATCTCTCCAAGGCTCCTACCGATGGTGATGAAACCCTTCTTCTTCACTTTTTCATTTCCTTCCCATCTTCTTCATATGCTTCCTTAATTTATGCAAAGTTCGTCAAGAAATCAAGCAAATACACATGTTCAATCTCCTCTAAGGCTCCTACCGACGGTGATGAAACCCTTCTTCTTTACTTCTTCATTTTCTTCCCATCTTCTTTATTTGCTTCCTTAATTTATACAAAATTCCTCAAGAAATCAAGCAAATACACACATTTAATACGATCTCCACATCATCGAGCTAAAAAAACCGAAAATAGAAAGGTAAATATTTGTAGTTTATACTAATATTCATGTTAGTATTAAAATTCATGTTTTATTGTTATGTAATATCAGCTGAGAAGTGAGAAGTAGCCCGTGTATGCCGGTGCAACGTTTCGATGTTCTCTGAGTGCATGTTTTGGTCGGACGATTGTTAATACATCCCGTGCAATGTTCTAATATTGATTCGAGCGGGATGTTAATGTTATAAATTGCACGAGATGTCACAACATCCCGTGCAATGTTATAAGCTGAGAAGTCAGAGGTAGTCGAGTACGCCGGTGCAACGTTTCGAGTGCATGTTCTGGTCGGCTGGTTGTTAATACACCCCGTGCAATGTTATAACATTGATTCGAGTGAGATGTTATAACATCCCACCCGATGTTATAAAATTGTACGAGATGTTACAATATCTTGTGCAATGTTATAAGCTGAGAAATGAGAAATAGCTAGAGTACGCCGATGCAACGTTCCGATGTACTCTAGGTGCATGTTATGGTCAACCGATTTTTAATACATCATATGCATTGATATAACACTGATTCGAGCACGATGCTATAACATCCCCCCAGATGTTATAAAACTGCACAGAATATTATAACATCCCGCTCGATGTTATAACATTGCTCGCGATGTTGTAACATTCTGCTTGGTCATCCAGTTACATTTGTTGGTTATTGTTATACTTATTGTAATGACTCATTAAATTTCCCCCTTTATTTTCGGTGAATCCCTCCTCCTTATTTGCTAACTCGACTTCCCCCTTTATTTCAAGCAATTTCCCCCTCTCTGATATGCCAATCTCCCCTTTCCGCTATCCCGATTTCCTAGTTTCTTACGCTAGGAATTTCAACAAAAAACCAGCATTCTCTCTTCTTTAATGTTTACTGCCGTGATCCTGTCCATCAATTAGTCCAAGTGTCGTTAGCCCTTATCCACCGAGCTTGCTCTCTAAGGTGAGGTTTCGCGCCCTATTGTCATTTAGATTTGGTAGAAAAGCAGTCAAGACAGTTAAGAAGGTTTGATTCGGGCGCACAAAACAAACGTCCGATCAAACAATTGCCTTTTGGTTTACCAGATTAGCAATTTCCTATATTTTTCACTACAATCCACTATTAACATAATGACGAAGAAATTTGTATCATGTTGCACGTTGACTTCAGTGAGTTCAATTTTGCAAAGAAAGATTGTGTTGTCCGTTGGACACAAGTCTCTATTGGATAAAACACCATTTGTGATGTATGTTAGTGGTACACCAATGACGATGGACACAGGATTGATGGAATACTTAGTCGAAAATTGGATTGACCAACATAGTGCTTTTAGGATTAAAGATAAAGAAGTATCATTTACTATGAATGATGTGGCACTTATACTAGGCTTGAAGTTATTTGGAATGTTGATTGTGTTTGAACTAGGAGGTAAAAGTGAATTCTAACTTTAATATTTTAATGGTGAACAATATCAAAGAGTACATTAGAGAAAAGGATTTGCAAACTCCAATAAGTCGAGAATGAGACACATGCCTTTGTTCAAATGATGATATTATACTTGTTTTGTACAATATTTTCCCTCAGAAGAACAAAACCCTTGGCGATGGTCTTGTGAAGTACATACATGATTTTGAAGGATTAAATCAATACAACTGGGCCAGGAAATACCCGTGTTTCCTAATATAAAAATTTCATGGTGCAGCCCATCGAGTCGGAAACTAGTCGGGTCGAGTCGCAAGATCGCCACGGATAGCAGGTATAATTAATTTAAATTATAACCTATTGTTGGCAATTGGGGGATGAGTGTATTGGTTGACTCAAGTTGGGTTGAGATCGGGTTCGCGGATCGAGTTAGGACTTGATCCGGGTTGGATAGAGTCGAATGAGGGGGTTTAAGTTAGTAGGGGGGTATTCTAGTCAAATGATGAAGGAGAATAAAACCCCTCACCCAAGCCACCGTGCGGCTCAAAGGGGAGAGCCGCACGCATCCCAAGGTGAAGGGGAGGGGGATCGTGATCGGCGCCGAGTTCGCGTCGATGCTCAAGGAAATCGAAATTCATCTTCATCGAGCCTACCTTTTGATCCGATCGAGGTGAGTGGTTGGTTTGTTTGTGAGGGGAGGTGGGTGGCCGAATGTAGTAAGCTTTGAAATCGAGTTTTTACGCGAGTTTTCTTGTCAATCGATATGGTTTTCTCGTGTTTGGACTCTAGATGATTAGTATATTTATGATCTCGTGTTTTAGATCGTATTTTTCGTGTTTTATGGGTTGGCCGAATAGAGGAAAAAAGTGAAAGATCATGCCGAATTTTTTTCCAATTTCCTCGAACGTCTTTTAACTCATGGATCGCCTTCTTTCCGTTAAATGTTAGATCTTTAGATTGATGCTTAGGATTTGTTGTCGAGAATATGCTCATCCTCCCTAAAAGGCTCGGCCGAGCTAGATGTTACCCTGCTCAAGTCGGCCGAGCAAGGGTAAGGGTGGAATTACAAGTTTGATCGAATTATCTGTGCTAGGTTTCATGTTGGGTGGTCTTGATTCATACTTACATGCTTGATGTTAGATTGTAATTATATTATGAGATTGCTCGCTCATCTTAGAAATTATTAGTAGTTATAGATCTAGATTATCATGTTTAAGGAAATATTCTTATTAGTGCATACATGGATAGGATTGGTATGGCATATAAATCAAAGGAAATGTTTCATTAATTTTCAGATATTATGCTCAATCATTACTATGTACACTGCATGTTCCTTATCTATTTTTGGAATTTAACCTCCTTAATTCGGCATTCACATGATAACTATTGCTGATAGTTATTTTTGGCAAGTGTTGTTGATAATGGTAGTCCACGTACTCATCTATGCTTGGTATGTTCTAATAAATTTAGAAAGAAAGATTTCGGTACCTAGTTGTGATAATTAACTGAGAGACAAAGTACACTCACTAGGTTCTACACTTAGGGGTAGTTAGCGGACATCAATACCCTAATAGTGCGACCTGAGGGGAGGGTCGGATATGGGCAATGCCCGAAATGCAAAACACAGGGAAATTTGCACAACTTGGTTTCGGTTGTGGTTGAGATGGTCTACTGAGGAGTGTCATTAGCCGAATGGCTACCACATGCCTCAGCGGTTTATAGGGTCTTGAGATTGCACCAGCGGGCCCGCTAGGTGTTAGACCCGAGTGACGGAGGGTCTTAAGATTCGTTAGTGGGTCACGCTGATGGTAGACCCGAATTGGGTGGGACTAGCTATCCCTAACTAGGAGGATTTCTGAGGCTAGTGACCATCCTAGTCGATGAATCCATGACATGAATGTCTAGTATGAAATGCCCTTATAGGCTAGTTTTGGTGGCCGAGTTATAGTGGAATTGTTAAGGGCCGAAGAGACCGATTTACTTATCCTTATGACTTGGCAAACTGGCTAACTACTATGGTGTGATCAATTTATAATTCCTTATCTGTGTCATATCTTTGCATATGTTATCTTGCCGAGGATTTAAGTGAGGTTCGGAAGAACTGCTCATTGAGTTCCTCAAGAACTCACTGTTTATTTATTGTTGTTTTGCAGAGCCTGACCAGTGAGGTATGGCTTGGTGACATGGTGCGATTGGAGGGCAGACGTGGGCGCAGATCTCGTAGCTGGCAGCTCTATAGTCGTAGTCGTGTTTGAGTAGAGTCGTGTGTATGCACTGAGTTGGTTCTGTAAAACATCGAGATGTCTTCTTTGAAAACCTTTAGATGTTTGTTTAAAAACTTCTGATGTTTTCGAACTTGGTTTGGTTAAACTATTTTCAAACAACTAATAAAGTTTGGTACTGTTGCTTTTGCGTTTATGATTTCCATGTCAGTCTGGTTGTGCTTTATGAGTTGATGGTCAATGCATATGGTATGCTTCGGGGTACCGACATGTACCCTAGCCGGTCACGCGAACCCTGAGTTGGGGCGTGACAGGCCACTTCCGTTCATTCATTCTTGGTGAAGCATATCAAGTCGGCACAAAACCTAATAGCAAGGAAATCCCGCGAAGTTGTAATCGGAGAGTGCTCAATTGTTTTGAATGTAAGTATGTTGTAATATGCATATCTACGTAAGTATTATTATTTGATTCTATTAATTATCATATATTGCCAAACAAGCATGGTATTTTGAACACATTCCACCATTGAATAGAGATGCCTGCAATCCATTGTCCAACACACCTAGGTTGTTTCATTGGCATTGGATGTATTTCAAGCAACGAAAGTCACATATTAATGATGTGTTGCAATTGAAGGAAGATGAAGTAAATCAAATATATATAAATTAGCTAATGTCATAAGTACCCTTAGTGGGATTGAATTATCTATTGTTCAAAAATGTAGGTAGTGGAATCATTAAGTGCAACTTCACATGAGTTGCATTGGTTGGAGAATGCAATATCTACTGCACAAGTTGATCAAACCAATGAACAAGAGGTAGGTTAGGTAAATCATTTGATTGAAATTTTATATTATTGTTATACGTAGTTATAATATTCTTTCAACGACAAAGGATCACTTTGAAAAACTTTGAGACAGAAATTGAAATATGGTATGAAAAATATGAGAATATAAGGGCTGAACTTGAGCAAACAAAACTTGAGTTAAACGGAGAATGGATGCATTAGTCCGAAAAGTTGACACACTTGCGGACGAAAATATAAAATTAAAGGAAGAAATAGATCGTTTGAGAAGCCTCCTTGATGCGCGTGAAGAGTTGGAAAAAGATCATGGGCATGATCCCTTCGATGATTGGCATAATCCCTGCGCCGAAGAAATCATCTTTAAAGATATTCCACATGTTGGTATGCAAGAAAGTCACATGTCTGAAGATACTAATCATGCCGATGATGATAAGGGAATTGCATCTATGGATGCGCGTAAAGAGTTGGATCCCTTCGATGATCAACATATTCCCTGCACCGAAGAAATCATCCCTGAAGATATTCCACTTGCTGGCCATAATGTAGGTATGCAAGAAAGTCACATGTCTGAATATACTAATCCTGCTGATGATGATAAGGGAATTGCATCTATGGATGCGCAAGAAGAGTTGGAAAAAGATTATGAGCATGATCCCTTCCATAGGAATGATTCCTTCGATGAGCGACATAATCCTTGCGCCGAAGAAATCATCCATGAAGGCATTCCACATGTTGGTCACAATGTTGGTATGCAAGAAAGTCACATATTTGAAGACTATCCGAGAATTACATCTATGGTTAAAAGAATACAGGAGCGTGCTTAGACAAAAGGAAAGTTATTGTACACCCTTACATTAATCCAATCCAGCACAAGAAGAGAAGAAAAAAAGGTGAAGAAAAGAAAAAAGACGACTAATGCCATAATTGATTTGTCCCGAGGCAATGATTCATCTTGCTATGATGAAGTATGTTGATTTATTGAGAATACAATATTAATTTTTTATTTTGTTATATTAATTTAATAAAATTAATGATTGTCGGTCGACTGGCCAAGCGACCGCCTGAGCGATCGGAGCAGTCTATGCATTCCGAGCTCAGTTTGATCGATCGCCCCTGAGACTGAACCTAGGAAATCAGCCTTTTTGTTGATTTCTTATCGCGTTCTTCATTTTCGGGATTTGGTTTTCGACGACGTCAACTTGGAGAGCTTTCCAGGTGTTTTACATGTTCTCTAGACTCTTTCAAAGCATCTTTGGTCCACCCGTCGAACTTCTAGAGATTTAATTTCACGACGATTCCAAGCACGTCGACCAACGTCCTTCTGATTTTCCACTTTCTCTGATATTTCCGATCGAGGACGTTGTGCGCTAACCAATATGGAACATGAGAATAATTCTCTATGAAATCATTAGTTCCATGTTTGTTATCATCAAAACCGAGATTAAGACCAAGGTTGAAAATCTTAGGCCAACAATCTTCCCCGTTTTTACGATGACAAACATCCTTAAGAAAATATATTCAATTAAGCATAAAGGATATCAATCATGGGATTTCTCTCCCTATCAATATGCATATCTACATAATGGAACTCGCCCTATCTATACGCATGTTTTTCTTATATTTTATTCCCTTTTTACCTATATTTTTCTTCCCCTTTTGACATCACTCAAAAAGGACGAGAAAAGTCAAATTTGGTCAAAGTTGAGACTCTAAAACTATTTTTCATGAAAATGAAGTCAACTAATCCAAGTAGGGCTGGCAACGGATCGGATACGGTGCGGATACTGAATTATCTGTATCCGCACCGCACCCCATATCCGTCCATCTGTATCCGCACCGTATCCGCTACGGATATGAATATGGATATCCATATCCGCACCGCTTCAAATACGGACATCCGCACCGTATTTAAGGAAAAAATATTAAAATTATATATTTAATTAAAAAAATCAATAAATTACCAATTCATTGATCCAAAATAAATATATAATATACTTCAAAATTCATCTTGACATGAAATTACCATAGAGCTCTTATATATATTAATAACTTATATGGGCAAAATAGTAATTCAGAGACGCGGATAGACGGTGCGGATACGGTACGAATATGGTACGAATACGGTGCGGATCCACAGCTATATCCATATCCGTACCATATCCGCGCGGATATAAGTTTTCTAAATCTGTATCCGTATCCATATCCATTTTTACTTGCGGATATGGATCGGATACGATGCGATTGCGGTTTTTAGTTAGCGGATGCGGATAAAATTGCCACCCCCAAATCCAAGGGATGGAAACAACATATCTATTATGAGACAAATCAATACATGATATCAAAGAATTCTAAGTCTAGTATTCATGTATCAAGCTCAACTATGTATCGGTCAACATATTAAAAACTATTTTAGAAATGATTTTTTCACGAGTCAAACTGAGAACGATACCAAAAACATGAATCTAACATCATACTTGAAGTCTCATTCGAAGATTTCGATGAAAATCCAAAGTATCGAGAAATTAGCACTTGGAAAGACTGATACTTTAAAGTGTCGAAATTCAATTTCAAAAATCCATAACAAATCATATTTATACTCAATATTTTTTAAATTTTTATGTCATAAACTAGATTTTCAAAGGAAGATGAAGATTCAAGAATTAACAAAAAATTATTTTTCTGCATTTTTTCTAAAATTTACTAAGTTCTAGTGGCATTTCCGTAAATAATTAGAATTTTAAAAAATGTTTCCAGATTTCATTCAAACTTTCTAGATACCAAGATATGGTCATCTAAAGCATGTGTATTAAGTTTGAAGTGAAAATAATATCATTTGGTCAAAATTTTACCTTAGCATGATTTCATTCAAAAATAAGCATGTTAACATGAAATTGCTAAGTATCAAGTTTTAACCTTTACTCATGGTTTTTCAAATTTAAACACATGGACTCCTAACATGAGTAAATCTTAACATGTTTGTGAAGTTTGGGCATTAAGATGAAGTTTCTAAGTCAATTTGTTGACTTAGGTCAACTATATTCAACTTAAGGTCTCCTAAAGTGAACTTGTTATTAATTTATCTATTTTCACATGATTTTTCTATTTTAATCACATGGAAGTAAATCATTAGTGAACTCAAACATGTTCATCAAGTTTCAACTTAAAATGAAGTTTCTAAGATGAAATTCTTCCTAGAGCACATTTCATTCAACCAAGATATCATGAAATTGTTTAAGTATCAAAATTTTATCTACGCATGAAATTTCAATCAATTATCATGCAAGATCATTAATGAGCATAGAGAAATCATTTAATCAAGAAAATTGAGGTATTATGCAAGAATTTTGCCAAGATGAAACTCATACTTCATTTCTTGAGAAATTTCACAATTTTCATTTTCTTTCCCAATTTTCTTTAGTCTTCCAAATTTACCACTTTCTCAACTTGCAAGTAGACTTCATTAGTATCATAATAAAATCATATACCAACTAGCAAGCTAACTTACTAAATAGCAAATGTTCAATGCAAAGTTTTATTTAAAAATCTCAACCTATGCTAGATAGTAAAGATTCATTTTAAAAGAGTTAACATGATATCAAAATGAATCAAAGAGATCTTAAAATATGAAATATTTGAAAAATAGGATCTCTAAACATGTTTAACTAGTTTGGACTTAAAAAAGATTGTCTCTAGATATTCACCTAAAGCAAGTTTCATTCAATGAAATTTACCTCATACTTGAAATTTAGTAAAACTAATCTTTTTCATTCTAATTAGCCTTCCATTTAACCTTAGATTTAACTTGCATGAGGAAATCATTGGTGACATAATTACATAATTATTTCAAGCAAGTTAATTACTCTAGATAGCAAAGTAAGCATCAAAGTTTTCATTCGTAATCCAACTTTGCTAAATAATTCGAAATCTATTTTAAATGAAATCAAGTCATATGAAAAACAAATTTTAAGATATCACAAGTGTAATGAAGATGAAAACTTGATTTCCAACCCTTCATATTGGTTGAAAACCGAAAAGCCGCAATTAGCCTACGATTTAGAACCGCAAGGTCGAATTAGCCATTTATAGGCTACATAGGTCTCCGTAGAGATCGGGAAATAAAATAAAAAATCATTTTTCAAGAAATATATCAAGAGCAGAGAAATCAACCAAAGTCATTCATGTATCAAAATTCCAACTTTAATATAAAAATTAGAGTGATAGGAATGATACCAAAGTGCTTTTGATGCCAACCTTACTAAGGAATCAAGATGACTTGAAGTTCAAACTCATGAAGATTTTTCATTTGAATCCAAGGTCAACTTCAATATTTCATTTATCATTCATCCTTGTGTGGTAGTTCCCGCTACAAAAGAGCATGAGACCTTTGGTACCCAAATGACTTTGGGTCCTTAGGGGTTAGAGGCTACCCAAAGTATCTTAACACTACTTTTTTCATCTTAAATCCGCAATCATATATAGCATGCCCATAAACACCACAACAAAAGCAATGACCACGAAACTATTTGTTTTCATTTTTCTTAACTTGAGGTTTAAATGTGGAATGCCTAACATTTACTCTTGAGATGTGAGATTTATGGTTTGCATGAGCATTCTTGAAAGAAACACTTTTCCTTTCAAATTTCCTAGAAGAATAAACATTCTTAATTTCATTTACTCTTTTATTTAAAACTACAACCTCATTTTTCAAGGTATCAATAGATTTATGCAAAGCACACACTTGAGATTTCAATATGCAATTCTCATTTTTTAAATTCTCATTCTCAAGTTTGAAAGTACTTTTCAAATCATTACTTCCAAGTTTCATATTTGATTTCAAATTCTCATTTTCAAGTTTCAAGGCTCTAAGCTCAATTTCTAAATTATCATGGCATGAATCAAAAGAGCAAGATTTCAATTTCTCATTTTCACTCTTCAACTCATGCAAGTGACTAACAAGCTTTAGGTTTTCTTTCTTGATTTTTCTATTTTCCTTATTTGATTTCATGAGCATGGCATACATTTTCTTAGATTCTTCTAATAGCTTATCATATATAAGTCATACCTAAAGAATTAGAGCTACTATCATATTTATCAAGATTTTTATCATGACTAGAAGTAGAAGATTTTACCTCATTATTAGCATCCATGAGGCAAACTTTTAAAATGACTGCATAATCATGGCAAGAGAGTACTTTACTTGAATGAGATGATGATGTGGAAGCAATTGACCTCTTCTTTGCCTTGTTCTTCATGGAAGGGTAATTTTTCTTCACATGCCCCTTTTCCTTGCATGCATGACACACTACCTTCCTTTTGCAGCTCTTGGAGCTACTCCTTTGACTAGAAGAGCTATGGGCATCAAAATCAAGATTAGCGGTAGATGAATGACCATTGTCGTCACTACTTTCACTAGAAGTGCCAATCTCTTTACTCTTGGCATAATCATATAGCATGTTTAAAGTTGTCCAAATATCAAAAGCCGAAATACAATGCATGAACTTTTCAAAGATATTATTTTCCAAAGAACAAAATATGCAATTTGTAGCTTTAGCATTTAATTCAAACATATCAATTTGTTCTTGGATCCATGCATTCATATTTTCCTTAGGTTCAATATATTGAATCTTTACCATGTTAAAAATACCTAAACCTTGAGTCTTTAGGAAGGTGTACATCTTAGACTTCCAAAGACCAAAGTTCGATTCATCGAACCTAAGAGGTATGGAAACAACCGACTCTAGTGTCATTTTCGGATCGAAACAAAGTGTAGGAGAGATGGTGGAATCTCAAGCTACGATCCGCTCTGATATCAATTGTTGGTGAAATGGCCTACACTAGAGGGGAGGGTGAATAGTGTGTTTACTAAACTTTTACCTAAATCCGATTTATCATTTTTAATCATTTATTACAACTTAGGCAATTCAAAATTCAAATATTAAATGCGGAATCAATAAGTAATTAAGGCAATTAAACACAAATAATATATCAATGCTAACACAATGATTTATAGTGATTCGTCCCCAATGCCTACTCCACTACCTAAGTACCGTGCTTAGGATTTCACACACAAATCCACTAAATTATGAGTAGTTTACAATCGATGATTTTTCACCGAAAAGACCCTGCACTCACTTCGAAGGCACTTCCACGCCCAGAAGTATCTACATTCACACTAAGTACCTTACTGTGGCTTTATACCTCAATTCCTAAGACCTACTCCTAATCTAATTTACACAAGTGGCTTTATACCTTCTATACCAAGGATGCCACTCAATCACAAGACCAACCACTAGGTCTTCTTACAAGCTCAAGCAAATCAATTGAAAACAAAGTAAAAACACTTTTATCATAAGAAGAGAGTAAATATGACTTATCACAACAAGAACACCTCCTCTTCTTGAGCCTAGCACCCTTGAAGAACCCTTCAATGAAGAAGCACTTGAGAATGAGGGATCAAGAGCTAGGGATTATGGACTTGAGAAATAGAAAGCCTTAAAGATGCAAAGAATAGCTCTTTGAGGTTTTTGGGCATCAACAACTCCCTAGGAGAGAGTTTGGGATGGATAGATATAACCCCCCAAACACCAAGGCTCGTCAACGGGCATTTTTCTGCTCGTTGGTGACGCCTAATCGCTAGCCTGGTCGATCGTCGGTCGATCGGCCAAGCGATTGCCCGAGTGACTGGAGCACTCTTTGCATTCTGGGCTCGATTCGATCGACCGCCGCTATGACCGAACTTGGGAAATCAGCCTTTTTACTAATTTCTTATCGCGTTCTTCGTTTTCGGGATTTGGTTTTCAACGGCGTCAACTTGGAGAGCTTTCTAGGTGTTTTACATGTTCTCTAGACTCTTCCAAAGTGTTTGGTGCACTCATCGAACTTCTAGATATTTCTGCAATGATTCCGAGCGCGTCGACCAACGTCCTTCCGATTTTCCACTTTCTCCGATATTTCCGATCGAGGACGTCGTGCGCTAACCGATATGGAACCTGAGAATAATTCTTCACGAAATCATTAGTTCCATGTTTGTTATCACCAAAACCGCTATTAAGACCAAGGTTGAAAACCATTGGCCAACAATACAAAATGTAAGGATCCTTGAAGAAATTCTCATGCACGCCGCGCACCCTCCGGCCTACCTCGGCCAAAACATCAAATGCTCAAAGAAACACAATTCACAACTCGCAGGTCGATCAGTAGGTTGGCCACCCTAGTGAGCTTCTCTCATGAACCGCTGAGCTAGGAAGGCCCTCTAGTCTTAGTGCCATCGATCCTTGGTTGGAAAATTAAAGGCCCTCCAACCAGTGCCACTAGGATCAGTCGTTGACGTGGCCCACCGACGAGTATCTAGACCCCACTATCAATTCGCTGGGTCAGGCATTAGCTTTACATGCTAATGCACTTCCCAACCCGGCCATCAAACAAGCACAACCACATACATGTCCAAATAAGGGAAAATACAATGTATATCAAGTATAGCCAACTCGGGTGGGTGCGGTTGTATGTAAGTTCTTCAAGTGCGTGCATGCGTAGGCGTATCCAACACGGCCTCAACTCGGGTCAAAGCCCTCGACCACTCGCCGCACCACCCACCAATTGCAACCACTGGAATTTAGATTTGAAATCCTATCCAAAAGGAAGGCATATGGCAGATTTCTGCTCATGGACATTTCGACACGTAGCTGAAAATTTCAGCACAACGTTCTGTGACGCCATCTACCGTTTCAACCCCTTAAACTCCTCCAATTACCTGAAAACTCTTGGAACCTCAAGCAAGGTTACAAAGCTAACTTAGAAACCTCAAAATTCAGTGTAATCAGAAATAAAAATCAGGTTTTCAATCAGTTATCTTACGCTGAAAATTTCAGCAACATACATTGTTCTTCAAGTGCAGAATCTTAACACGTTCAATATACAAGAAATGGATTATGATATTCCACGGTTACACAATTATAGAACAATGGAAATTTATCGCATAAATTATAACACACTCCGGCTCATGATACAATCGGTTCAACACGTGAGTAGCTACCAGGGCAGCCCAACAGATATTGTGGCATAAGGCAAAATCTTAAGATAGGGCCTTTTGGGCCTAATGGACAGGCCGTCCTTGGGCCGTTGGTCTTAATTGAAGATGGCATAACCGTTGTCACTTAATTGATTATTTGCATGTATAATTGTTAATTGATTTTTTTTTCTTTCATCAATTGATCAAAGTAAAAACATGTCAAAATTCAAATGCCTATTTTGTTTGACAAGAAATGCATGCATGCATTTGTTCTACCTAATTAGTTTTAATTGACAGTGAATGTTCAATTAGTTAAGAGAACCTTTTTTGATACAATTAATCAAGAAAATTAATTATGACCGACGTTTAATTGATAGGAGGGGTAATAAGGTATTATGAAAAGTAGAGCTATTCACAGGTTGGGTTTAGGGAAAAATCGATCCGACGCGACCAAGTGTAATTTGGTCGGGTAGTCGGGTTTAATCATTTAGGTAAAAATAAGTATTTTGAAAATATTTAAAATTAAATATTTTTTAATATAATATTTTAAAAAATACATAATCGGGTCATCGGGGTCGGGTCTCGAGTCATCGACTCGATTATGATTGGGTTTGGTCTGACTGTACCCGAATACCCGATGCGACTCAACCCAAATAGGTGGGATGGGGTCGGGTTCTCGGGTTCATATGGTCAGGTTGACCCAATGCCCAATCCTAACGAAAAGTGAGTACAAAATTAGATTGATCGAGAGAAAATATAGGAAAGTGGGAAATTGATGAAGTAATAGTGGACTAATTAATGAAAATGAGAGAAATATGATGGTAGAAGATTAAATGACTTATTTGATACCTTAATTTATAATAAAATAAATATAATATTAAGCAATGAGCCTAGGTACTTGGAGGCCTATAATTTTGGGGGGCCTAACGCGATTGCCTTTTAGGCCTAGTGGTACTACTCCATCAATGACATACATTGAAATGAATACATTCATCACATGCATCCAGTTTAGAATTATGTTCACATTAAATAACATGAAATAAGCATTTAAGTTTTCAGATATTGAACATGTTCCATCTAGAAGACAATATATGCTCATGTTAAGATCCTAGCGAATTCGACAACCGCGCCTATAGGGGTTTGGCCCTAAACATAGGGCCGAATGTACCCTACAATGCTGAGCATCTCGTGACACCTTGACACCTTTATTTCTCTGGATCACAAGGTTTGGGAGGAGCATAGTCATGTAAGTTTGCATGGAAGTTGATTTCAGCATACATGCTCCTTCCGCATGAACAGCCTACCCTAAATGGTTTCTTTCCTCGCCTAGGGACCCTACCCGAAAGAATATCGTCGAGGCTACTATGCACCCTCGTTTATTTCCACACATAATCGACCTAAATCCCTAGGGTCAAGGACCCCTTATAAGCATGCTGCTCTAAATGTAGGGATTACCCTAAAGTATAGTGCTGCCCTAAAGTGTAGGGTTTACCCTAAAGTGTAGGGCTGCCCTAAAGTCTCCATCATCTCCAACCCCTCGAGGACACTCCTGCCTATCTCATTCACAGAAAAGACAAGGTAAATTAAAGCATGTAATTGGCACACCAAAATACCCAAGATTTAGCATGTAATATCCTTATCAAATTTGGCCCCTTGTTGGGGCTGCCTTACATCAGGGGGATGGCCATGAGAAAGGCCATGAGGCTGCCCCTTGATGCCCAAACTATCAAGGAGGCTTTTCCTCGGGCAAGAACACATAAAACCATGTTAAATCAATCTAAAACCAAGAATATCCAAAAAATTCTAGAATATGGTTCTCCCTCCACATGATATCCCTAAAGCAGGGAAAAGGCCGAAACTACTCACCTGGAGAAGGGCTCAAGGAAGGGGAAGGTGAGGATGAAGTCTTGCGACGATCCAAATCCGGTGGAGTCCCCGGCCAAAATCCAAGGCTTGGGCGTCTCCTTCCTCATGCCCACCTAGGGATGCGTGCAACTCCTCTTGGAGTTGTACGGTCCCCAAATATTTATTATAATGTATTTTAATTTTACCAAAATGCCCTCCACAACTTGAGTTGACTCAAACCGGGCCTAGACTCGACCAGATCGTGTTTCGATCGAACCTCCGAACTCGACTCGAGCCCAACTAAGATCCAACATCCCAAACAACTTATTTTAATTAGTTTTCCTTGCACATACGGGCCATATTCCTATTCGAGCCCTCAGCAATTCAATCGACCCACTTTGATGCGCCTTCTGATTTCCCTGCTGAACCCGAATCGAAAGTTTTATTTATATTTCACCATGGTATATGGTAAGTCTGTTGTTATATAACATAAACAATTTGGCAATTATTTCGAACATAGGATAAGGTCAAATGATTGGTTTTTTGTATGAAATAGAATTATACCTACATTCCGCGAATAAGGCCAGGGTCGTGAAGTATATCGAATATAAGACAAAAGCTACCATTTCCTCACATGAAATGATTCTATCGTTGATTCATTCCATGGACCCATTAGCTTTTATGTTGCATGGACCTGAATGAAAAAAAAAACTATTTTACAACTCATTAGGAATGCATCAGACGGAAAGGAGAAAATCAATGTAAGAATAAGTTACTTATAAGTTCCACAATACATATCTTATTGATTTTAATATTATCTGTGTGAATTGGTTGATCCGCTATTCAGACATCTGAAAGCTACGTGTGACATTGATATCAAAAAGTTTGGCTTAAATTTTGATGTGAAGTGTCCACGACAAGTTGGCAGGTAACTCGTCGTGATGGTCCACAATATCAGTATTTTGATACTTTATTTTTTTATACTAACCTACGGACTATAGTTAACATGCAGCGTTGAGAGTGTTGTTTTCATTATGAAATATATTGACATGCTTTCAAGGGAAAAGGAAATGAATTTCACGCAAGCAGAAATGCCATATTTTAGAGGTTTGATTGCTTATGAATTGTTAGTGGGAAAATTGTGTCCCAACAAAAATACATCGTTAAGTGGATATTAATCGAGTGAAAATTTGTATATTTGAGTGAAAATTTATATATTTGTATATGTATGTATTTTGTTTGAGTCAAACTTTTGTATATTTTACTGAAATTTTGTATATTTGAATCGGACCATTGAGTATTGATGGGAAGTGTATGTTATCAACCGCCCCATTCAAATATCGGGTGGCCGGAATGGATGTCTCCCTTTTTCAACAGTTGGTTGTCAATCGTCCTGTTGTAGTTTCGGTGGGTCTGATATAGCTAAATCCAAGCGTCCGAATTAAATTTTGGGCGGCCGGAATAGGAGTGCTATAATTTCTTTGGAGATATTATGACATCCCGAGAAGATGGAATAAAATCCCGAGCAGATGTTGTAGCATCCCGGAGATTGCTATAACTTCCCGGTTTAGTGTTATAACATACCGGTTTATACTTTTGACATCAAAGATAATCAAATTCTAATCAAAATATAATATCATGGGGAATGCTATAACATCCCGTTGTATTTTTCTAACATCTACGGGAATGCTAACATCCCGGTTAACTTTTCTTACATCCCGAGGAAAGCTATAACATCCCGGTGGAGATCACTACTATAATATTAGCTATCCGCCACAGGGCTCACCGACGGCCGCTTGGGCCGTCAGAACCATTCATGGCTTTTCGACGGCCACAACAGCCGTGGCTGATGTAACCAAATCAGTCGCGACTCGTATACGACCACCCAAGGCTGTCGCTCATAGCTGATGGCGCGCACGGGGCGTGAAATGAAATAACCTAGTAGAGACGGCTTAATAGGGGCCAAAGGGCCATCAGTGATATAAGTAAGTAATTAGCCACGGCTAGAAGCGGTCATCGCTTATTAATTGATGGCGTGAACGCAGTGCAAAAATAAAAAACACGTCACAGACGGCTTAGAGAGAGCTACGCGACCATCGCTGATATTAGCCATCGGTGATAAACCTTTTTATTTGCATTCGCGCCTGACCTTTCCTCTTTCCCCCGCTCTCTTCTCTATCCGTTGCCAATCATATTATCACCGTCGTTGATCTTTTCCTTGGCACCGACTTCACATCGTCGATGGAGACGCCGCCCTCGCCCTCACCGATCGAGCCCCAATCTCCACGCGCCGACCCCTCTCCTCGATCGTCGCCCGCTCCCTCGCCGCCTTCACCCAGGTGAGTTCCTCCCCTCTCCCCTCTCCCCTCTCCAGTCGGCGCCGATCGAAACCCTAGGGCTTCATTTGGCGCCAGCATTTTTTTAATAGATTAATTATATGTAATTAGTAAGAGTTAATGTTTGATTAATTAGGGTTATTTGTTAATTAGATTTAATTAGTTTTTTGCTATTAGATTAAAGTTAGGTTAGTTTTAATGTTAGGGTTAGTTAATCAAGGGTAGAATAAATGTTAGGGTTAATTTTAGTTAGGTGCAATTACAATTTTAAAATCGTCCATTTTGGACTCGCGCGCGCCGGAATTGTCCATTTTGGACTTGCGGCCAAATCGTCCACGATGAACTCGCGCCGTAATCATCCACAATGGATTGACTCATGCCAAAATCATCCACTTTGGACTCGTGTGGAAACGTCTGCTATGGACTCGCACCGGCATCCACAAATTTAGAAAATAATCAAGACAAGTTGATACGTTTCATGTACGCATCGACAAGTCAAGTTTTAATTTTGCAAAACCTTAGATCCGTTCTGGGGTTGTATGTTCGTGTAAACGAAGTAAATGATCGCATCGACGTACAACCCTTGAATTGTCCCTAATTGGACAATATGGGAACATAGTTATTTATATTGCACTTAGTTTATTTCTTTTAATCATTATTCATTTTATAACTTTGGCTTGTATTTCCCTTGTTCTCCGATACGCGCCTAGATGATATGCGTATTTGGAGAACTGTAGGGAGATGTTGCCGAAATTTAGAATGAAGTTAATGACTAAAAAAAATTCTAAGTGCAATATAAATAATATGAATCCCGAATGGAATAGGACCATCCCACCTAAAGACATTACCTATAGATATTGCCAACTTTTTAACAAAACTTGTCGGGTGATCGAAGTTGGATGTACCGACGTATTCATCGTGGAGCTTTAACAGATGAATTTCGAGTAGGCGTAACTTACTTCTTAAATTTTGCCTGCTTGAATAAAAAATCCCTTAGTGGTGATAAAATCCGATGTCCGTGCCGAAAATGTTCAAAAATAAGATTTTTGGATCAGAAAACTGTCATAATGCAACTGAATACAAAAGGATTCATACCAAGATATTTTGTATTGAATTGTCACGGGGAGTCACGTCAAGTCGGGGCATCGAGTAATCCAGTTGTCCAAACTCATGGTGAATCCTCTATTGTTGTCGTTGCTTCTTCCAATCCACATAATCCTTATAGAACAATGATTCTGGATAGTCTTGGCGGACAATTCCATTTAAATGACAATGTTGAGTCAATGACTGAGACAATACAACTACCAGTGATACAGATTGAATTGCCAAATATGGAGGCTGCAAAATTTTATGACATGTTGAAAGCTGCCGATGAACCTTTGTATGAGAATTGTCTTAAATATATAAGATTCTCGGCAGTGATGCAACTCCTAAACATCAAGTCTGATTATAATATCGGTGGGGTTGCATTTGATCAGATTGCAGGCTTTTTCAATGGTATTCTACTTCCAGATAACAAGTTTGAGCCAACTTTTTACAAGACAAAAAAGTTGATGTGAAAATTGGGGCATGGATACGAAAAGATACACATGTGCCCAAATAACTACATTTTATATTATAAAGAAAATGCACAGTTGGAGCAATGCCCAGTATGTGAACATCCTCGTTACAAGGAGAAGAAATCGGTCTGACAAAAAAATATCACATTTAAGGTGCTTCGGTATTTTCCACTAACACCGAGGCTTCAAAGGTTATTCAAGTTCGAAAAGACTGCCACCTATATGAGTTGGCATGCAAGAAGTCGCGATGATACAATAATGACTCATCCATCCGACAGTGAAGCATGGAAACATTTAGATAGATGCTATCGTTCATTTGCAAGGGATAGTAGAAATTTCAGGTTGGGATTGTGCACGGATGGTTTTAATCCGTTTGGTAATTTGGCAACTCTGTATTCAATATGGCCAGTGCTGTTAACAGTTTATAATTTGCCACCTTCAATGTGTATGAAAGATGAATTTATCTATCTTTTGATGATTATTCTAAGTCCTAGGGGTCCTCAGAAAGAAATTGACGTGTTTCTCCGACCCCTAATTGATGAACTGGAAACATTATGGGCTGAGGGATTTGTCACTTATGATTGTCACCGGAAACAAAACTTCACTTCACGAGCTTGTCTGGTTGTAGCACGAATGGGCAACTCTCTTGTCTGTATTGCATGGAACACTCAAAAGCCTTCAGTCTTGAGAACAGTCGGAAAATTTCCTTCTTTGACTATCATCGTCGGTTCCTACCGTCTAACCATTAGTATCGAAGGAATCGTGACAAACTTACCAATGGTAGAGTCGAAAGAGATGAACCACTACCGATGTTGTCTGGTGAACAGATGTTAGCACGTATTGAATTGCTTCCAGAGATTACTTTTGGTTAGAATGTAAAAATTTCAGGCTTTGGTCAAACACATAACTGGGTGAAAAAAAATATCTTTTAGGAATTGTCGTATTGGAGTTCATTACTAATTCGACATAATTTAGACGTCATGCACATTAAAAAAAATGTGTTTGATAATATTTTTAACACTATGATGGAATTTTCCGGCAAAACTAAAGATAATGTGAAGGCTCGACATAATGTGAAAATACTTTGTAAGAGACCTGAGTTAGAGTTGCAAGAGATCAACGGGAAATTTCACAAGCCAAAGGCATCGTATGTGTTAAATGAACAACAGATGAAAGATGTGTATCAATGGATCAAAGAACTAAGATTACCCAATGGATATGCCTCAAACTTACCTCGATGTGTGAACGTCGATGAAGGCAAAATTTTGGGGATGAAGAGCCACGATTGTCATGTATTCATGTAGAGATTGCTTCCAGTCGCATTTCGAGATTATCTACATGATAAGATTTGGGGTCCGTTGACAGAATTAAGTATGTTTTTCAAAAATATTTATGAAATGTCCTTCGAGTCAAAGATATGTTATCACTTGAAAATAATATTGTTGAAATCATATTGCAAACTGTAGCAGTTTTTCCCTCCAGCATTTTTTGACTTGATGGAACATCTACCGATACAATTGGCATACGAGGCACGAGTTGGTGGCCCCGTTCAACACCAGTGGATGTATTTATTTGAAAGATACATGAATCGTTTGAACAAAAAAGTAAAGAACATAGCTGCAGTTGAAGGTTCCACATCAGAAGCATATATAATTCAAGAAATTTCAACATTCTGCTCATTCTATTTTGAATCAACCATCAAGACAAGACTTAATTGTCTTCCACGGAATGACGACGGGGGAGCTCGACCTCAAGATGGGGGATCTCGACCACCAAATGGTTGTTTAAATATCTTTTGTTACCCTAGTCGTGCTTTGGTTTCTCGACCGTCTCGATTCTTAAACGATGAAGAGTACCATTTGGCCTACTTGTATATTTTACTAAACTATCCAGAGATTGAAAAGTTCATTGAAATATTTGACGTCAAGATGGTAACAAGAGATTACGCAATCATGAGTTCCCTAATTGGTTTTGAGCTTACTATACAGAACATAGAGGCGAAATAGATAATCAAATATTTGAGTTTGCTAGCGGATCGGCACGACTTGTACAGTGTTATAACGGTTATTTTGTTAATGGATATAAATTTCACACACATGAATATTCGTCTACAAAGAAGACTATGAATGTGGGTGTCTGCGTCAAAGAGACAACGTACGCTAAATGTGATGTCGACTTTTACAGACTGTTGGAAGAAGTCATAGAATTGCAATTTTTCGGATGGAAATCAGTTGCCCTTTTTAAATGTTAGTGGTTTGATAGAAGTGATAGGGGCATGACAGTTCATCCAAAGTATAAACTTGTCGAGGTCAATTACAAATCAAAATTGGCTTCAAATGAGCCATTTATATTGGTATATCAAGCTGAACAAGTATGTTATATGCAGTATCTGTCTCGAAAGAAAGATAGGGCAGATTGGCATGTAGTCTGTAAGACTAAAGCCAAAGAAAAAATTGACCCAGTAGTTGGAGAGAATGAGCCAATAGATGACTTCTATCCAGAAGAGGATCATGCTGAAGTAGAGCTAGTTAGTGCAATACTCGAGGATGATGATACAGAGTTAGTTCAATTGGAAGTAGAATATGTTGATGACGACGATAACCATCTTGAGGAAGAATGACAGAATGATGATGAGGGAGAAGAAAAAGAATTTGAAGATTCTGATACAGAAGAACAAGAAGAAGAGTATTACACAGATGATGATACTAACAATGACGAATAATTGTAAATATAAAGTATATATCTTCAATTATTAAATGTATCTATTAATCTATTATATATATACTAATTATATTCATATTTAATAGCTATGGTTCGAGAAGTGCGTGCTCGAGGAGGCATTCCTCGTAGGACTACCCCCCGACGATTACCACCTGCCACCCCTATACCCACCTTCGGCCACCATCCCCCAACCTAATCCGTCCACCATTCCCCAACCTAATCCGTCCACCATCCCCCCCCCCCCTGCAGCTGATCTAGCCACCATCCCCCACCTCCAACCACCATCCCTTCAATCGATCCAGGCCCGTCGATATCGAGACGTAGGCCACGAGGGCCTAACAGAATTCTCCCTCCGCCAATTGAGTGAGAGTCGTGTAGATTGGTTAGTGTGCGCGGTAGTAGGTAAGTAAATGCATTAATTATTCCTTCTAATTTATTTATAATTCAATATATCATAATATAGAATTGTTCTATATTTGGTGCAAATTTCAGCAGGAGGACGTCCCACGCACGATAGCGAAGACGATCCAGAAGTTTATACACGGGGCGTGGCCTACATGGTCTCACGTGCCCCGTGAGCATATGGATTTACTATGGCGAGAGTTCTCGATAAGTATGTTTATTAAATTAATATTAATGTTAAATATTGATCGGTAATAATAAATTTATTTTTTTGCAGGCTCATTATACATGGTCGGAGTACCAAACTCCTTTTGTGGAGTGCGTGGGAGCGCGTTGCCCGTGCTCGCTATAACGGGCTGCATCAGTAGGCCCATAAGAGCATGATGAGACAACTGGGAGCCACACAGATTGGACAAACTCAGGGACACACCCCCGAGTGGATTCTTGGACCTGTGTGGGACCAGCTTGTTGAGCGGTGGTACATGCCTGAGTAGCAGGAGGTCTATCTGACAGCCTAGAGAAACCGCATATCCGGGGGGGACGGCACGGGGGCGCGTCACACTGGTGGCTCTGTGTCTTATGCCGTGCATGAGCGTAATATGATATGTATAATTTCCTTACTTTTAATTAAAATATTATATATTGTGTATAATGATACTAATATATTTGTTTTCTAATATAAGACACGAGTTGCGAAGGATGGCACCGTTCAACGCTCCTCTCTGATGCATGTGTTTGAACGCACTCACCGTCGACGACGAGGAGTGGGGGACTACGTCAATAGCAGGGCCTCGATCACCATGATAAGTATTTATGTCTATTTGATTTACATAATTTTTATTTTTAGTATATATATGTATTATTAGAATATAAACGCGTGTAGGAGACCTACACAAGGACCATGATCAAGCGCGGAGGCATGCCGGAAGAGTTTGACGTGGGTGCATGGGTCGAGGCCGCATGCAGGTGGCTGGGAGCACAGCCGTGTTTATGGCTTTGCAGACAGTTGTCGTGCACGTGCTGTGTTAGGGCCACTTGGGGCACTGACCCCTCCCGCTACGGGTGAGAGGTCCTTGACATCACAGACACAGGACCAGAGCTGGATAGCGGCCTTGGAGTCCGAGCTAACACAGTAGAGAGCGACAATAGAGGAGTAGAAACAAGCGATGGCGGAGTAGAGACGCACGAATGATGAGTTGAGACAGTTGACGAGGCGGAGCTAACACAAATACACAATAGCGGCCTTCTACCGATGATGTCGCACCCACCGTCCTCCTCCATCCAGTCAACGCTCCTGACCCAGTCGCTGTCGACTCCACGGCCTCCATCGCCTCCACCGCAGCCATGAGATTTTGGTTTATTGTATTTTGATTATATTTTGATACTTGTTAGCCTTCGTGTGAGGCTTAGATACTTGATAGATGTTTATACTTTGCATTTCATATTTTGATACTTGTTTACCTCCAGTTTGATAGTTGTATATATGATAGTTTGATACTTGTTTGCCTCCGGTTTGAGGCTTAGATTGATGATATTTAAGTAAAACTTGTATGGTTACTTGACAATGTATATGTATGATGTTTTGTCGTTGTAATATGTGATTGCAAATAGATTGTGATGTGTAAATATCATTGTATACAGAAATTTTTAAAAATTTATTTTTTTTCGGTTACAGGATATAACTTCAGCCACGGCTTACCCACGGCTACATGTCACTACGCCATGGCTGAAAGCGTATCATAAATAATTGATGGTCTGGGCAGCACCAAATATCATGGTTGCTAATAATATTATTGACAGCTAACAGCCGCTACTGATGTGTATAAATTAGCGATAGCCGCCGAGGGCCGTCATTGATGTGCTTAAATGAGCGACGGCACACGCGACTGTCACTGATGATTACTTGTGACGGTAGAGGTCAACCGTCACAACTTATTTGAGATGCGCACATCAATGATTGCGTTTTGCCACGATCCTCACCGTCTGTGATAGTTGTCACCGACAGTTCAGCCAGGGCCAAAGCCATCGGTGACAACGACAATTCTAGTAGTGGATGGTTCTGGCATATGAGGGAATGCTATAACATCACGGTGAGAATATTGTTTGAACTTGAGTGAAAAATTCTTAAGGGGAGTGGAAAATTATTTAAGTACATAAATTTGGATTTGGATTGTGAAAACTTTGGTACGTTGTATACGTCTGAAGATAAATCAATCAGATTTTGATTTCTAAATACATTTGTATATAATCCAAACCTTTGATCGATTTTGTTAAATATAATCCAAAGCTTTTAATAGATCATTGACGGCATTTTCAAAATATAATAAAGATAATTACTTTCTAAACAAAATATAACATACTAGTTTACTTTCATGGCATCCCGAGGAATGCTATAACATCCAGTTAAATGCTACAACATCTCGTTTTTTTGTTCAGACATCTTGTGTAATGCAATAATATCCCGGTGCATTGTTATAACATCCCGAGAAGCTGTTATAACATCCTTTAGAATTCATTAATATCTTGAGCAAAGATATAACATCCCCGACATAGGGGTTTAACATCCTGGTTCATTGTTATAACATCTCGGGTAATTCAACAACATCCTGATTCATTGGATTAGAAATGTGGATAATTTGGATAGTTGTTTGTATGTGTGAAGATAAATCATTTGGATTATCATTTCTAAATACATTGGTGTATAATCCAAACCTTTCAATTCATCATCGATAACATTTTCAAAATATAATCAAAATATAACCTTCGGGGGAATTCTACAACAACCCGAGTATTGTTATAACATCATAGAGAGTGCAATAACATCCCGATATGTTGCTATAACATCCCAGACAATGTTATAACATCTGGTTCAATGTTACAACATCCCGTTTCAATTCAATAACATCCCGAGATTTTTTATTTGGATTTTGTTAATTTTTCTGACATACCTTTCGATCAAATTGATTAGTTTGTGGACGTGGATTTCAACAGGGGCTGGTTCTTGCCGTCATCTTGGCATGGAAGAGTTGCTTTGACTGTTCAAACCTAGCAGTCCGACTCTCTTCACCACACAACTCCTTGAGGTGAGAGAGGTTGGCCCTAGCGTCCATCTTTTCATGTTATCGCTGTAACATATCGAACATAGAGGCAAGCATAATGCACTGAACAGTAGTGTTGTCATCTTGCCACTTCTTGTAAGCGGCCCATACTTCCTCGGTAGCTCTTTGAGAAGGGACATGCGATGGCCGATTATCAAGAACATAGGAAAGTCTCTCGTGGGTGAGGATGATCCTCAGATTTCGTAACCAATCGACATAATTTGGTCCAGTGAGTTTATTAACATCGAGAATGCTACATAATGACAGTGTATTTGACATGGTGACAATGAAATGCTACAAAAAAAAGAAAGACATAAATAAGCTATCATTCTACATGCATGATTATTGAGGTCTTTTAATTAATCATGTCTCCCACTAATTTTTGCGGTTCCCAAGTTACCCTCCGGTTGGGAAGCGGGAATCCCTCATTGGCGGACTTCCTTAGGGGAAGATGGAACCCCACTTCTCCTACTCGGGTCTCACATGTAACATGACAAAGCCTAATTGGTCCATGGGTAGGTAACTCTCTACCGATCACATTGTTGTGACTTCCATCAATTTTGCCTCTAGGGCAACCAAGGCCTTATGTGTGCACAACAAACCAAGGAGCCTTATGTCGGACCCATCGTTCGTATACCCTAGCAAGAAAACAACCACCCTTGAGTGTAGCTCAACAAGATAAGTCACGTTCAAGCCGATAGTAGAGACACAAAAGGGTATGTGCCATATGAGGTGCAACGTGTCTATCAGCACAAAAAGCCTTGTGTGTGCACAACCAACCCGTTGTGACAATAGACACACTTGCACCCCATAATGATGGAAGGCATGATCGATATTCTAAATACCTTAGCCATTCGAACTCAATAGTAATGGAGGGATTCTTTATGTAATTAAAATTATCTAAGCTATGAACAATTGAAGCAAGAGCAACCAATAAAAGCATAAAGTAAATAAGGATGATTATGGATGTACTAAGGGATCGACCCAAGCCACCGGGCGAACACCAAGGCCATTCATCCTAGGGTTTTTAGGGAGAGCCTCTCGCCAAGGTGCCTCCCAAAATCTCCTTGTAGGTTGCTAGTTCCATAGTGCCATCTCGGTGTTCAAGCCGTCATCTACATGGCGTCGAACACCACCTCTCCGCGCACGCACCAAAATGGGGCAGCAAGCGTGCTCATCGCCAAACAGCCCCTAAACTTCTAATTTTACAAAACTAAAAGAAAAAGATCCCAAACAACCCTTGGGGAAATATTTAAGGAGAGAGAGAAATGAATTACAATAATAATTCTCAAGAGGAAGGCAGGTGTACGCAGGCCCTATTTAAAAGATATAGTGCTGAAATTTCATAAATTTACAAGCAATCAACACAATCATCATTACATGCAATCACATGCACATAGGGCTCATCCACAATCATCCTTTCATGCATCACATCATATATGAAAAAGAAAAGAAAAAATAGAATCCGAAATCATGCAAATCTGATCATGTTTCCACCCAAAACGGTTCAAACAATACATGCTGAATTTTCGATTCTCGGGGTTGTTCAATCATGAACCCATGCAGTTTTTGAGTTCAAATTCTGTCCAAAATTGTTATGGACAATAGGCTTCTACCTTGATTCATCACATGAACCATGCATCCAAGGAAAACAACTCAAAGACCCCCGAAAACCAAAACTGGGTAGCGTGACATTTAGGGAGTGAACGGTTCGTAAACGTGATCAAAAAGCGAAATAAAAATTGCAAAAGATCGCTAAAGGTGGATCTAATACCACTGTTGGAGTGAGAATAGAGAAACACAGCAAAAAATGGAATTTAAAAATGCAAACACTCTGAAAAACAACGATCTACTTTAGCGAGAGTAAGGAATTAAGCATAGGAAGAAAGTATACCTTCAACCGTGGTTGACGGAGCTGCTCCTATCCCTGTTCAAGATGCACACAATGACGTCCTCCAATGCTAGTCCACACCAAGAACCTTGCAACAAAAGGGGCAGCGATGAACGGGGCTCATTGTGGCTCAACGAAGTGGCTTTCTCAACCCCGAAAAGCACCAAGGCTAGGCCTAGCCTTCCACCAAGAACCGGGCTCCAAAATGGGAGGCAAAGGGGATGAGAAAACCACGGAATGAGAGGATGGAAGAGAGAATACCTTATTGTCCTCTTTTCTTTCCTCCAAGGAGAGGAAGTGGCGGCACACAAAGGTGGAGAATAACACCTCTCCGGCTTCTCGAATAACTCGAGGAAGGGGAGGAAGATGGCCGGCCACTCAAGGAAGAAGATGGAGGTTCTTTGGAACTTCTTTCCACCCAAGAACGTATCACTTGTTCCCACCAAGAAGATGAGAAACAAACTTTTTCTTCTTCTCTTCCCTTATAGGGTATTCGACCACCTTAATTAAGAGGAGAAGGAGGGGGCGACTGCAAGATTAGACCCGGCCCTCCCTTAAAATTTATCTTGGAATTCAAAATTTTGTGGTTTGTCTCCAAAATATATTTCATATTTAATTGTTTCATAATTAATTATAATTAAATAAAAACTTTAATTTATCTCCATAAATTAAAAGTCTATTAACAGGAATGAGATTTATCTAAATAAATTAAATTCCTATAATATAGGAATTATATTCATGTAGATAAATTAAATTCCTATTTATAGAATCGTGATTTATCTAAATAAATCAATTTTCTATAAATCTATGATCTATAAATCTATGATTTATCTAAATAAATCAAATTCCTATTAACTATGATTTATCTAAAAAAATCAATTCCAAATTAATAGGTGTAGGCGCACGGGGAAAATCAAATTTCCCTCATGAATTTTTTATTTCAAAAATCAAATTAAATATGTTTAATTCTTAATTAAACATATCCCCGATTTATGGTTAATTAATTTCTGAATTCATAGATAAGATTTTAATCAACCATATAAAATAATATTGCGTGCCAAAACCCTACGACTTTAGTGTTACCCTACAAAATAGGGGTTTCTCTACAAATTAGGTTTTCTGAGGAACTCCTTCCCCGTGCATTAGTTCCTATCGAAAACACCTTCCCTATTTTATTCGTAAACGAGATCCATGATCGAGTTGCAACATGTCCATGCTAGTAGACATAGAGTGCCACAGGCGAGCTCTGTCTCATAAAGCCCGTTACGAGGTTAGCTTGTTGTGTGTGACTCATTGGGCCCCGCATTAAGCCAGTAGTAAGTTGTGCAAAATGGAGAGTCGGATCCGATAGAACATCTTCTATTCGAATCTCACAAGCCAACACTAAACCCCTTTAGTGTGGTCGTGTTGGACTCCACTCACAAGTCAAGATTGACATCTAGCAACATATCATGACTATCTGGATAGTGTGAGGTTCAATCTACAAGGTTGAACGCCCTTCGATGATTAGTTACCGTGCAACTAAATCCTTCGGCTACAACGTCCCGAAGTCGGCTAGGTACGGAAGAAGTGTCAAACCCTAATACCGATTCATATGTATTCCTCCCGTCAAATTGTCATCTCAATAATGCAGGGATGAGTTGACACTGGCTAGAGATTCTTGAGTTGACACTTGCAGGGATACTAGAGATACATAAGACATTATCTGTTGGTGTTTGGATTTTGTAGTGTTGGATATATTTGGCAAAAGTATTCTAAGTTTTTCTCAGTTAAATGGATAGCCACAACTATGAGGAGTTTTGCTTATGTTGAAGACAGTTACAACTGTGTGAGGACAATTTCAACTGCTCCTACAAACTATGGATTTAAGTATAAGGATGTTGCGCAAATGATGACCTTTGGTTTCCAGTATTAATGATGATTCCCTTCTATATCTCTGATATTACTAATAATCTCTAATTACCTGTTTATCGCATGTTTTATGAATGGGTAGTGGCGTTGTCTTCATTGATTTTTCCAGGTGTTACTCTTTGTGCTTAATGGTCGATGCTTTATGGAGATTTATAGTTGCCTATTTGGTTTGTACTGATGTTGTTAATGATCAGTGTCTAAGTCAGCATTTACTCAGATTGGGTGGTTATCTTGAAGCCTTTATGATCGAAGTCAACTATGGAAAAAATGAAGTGGTCTTCAATAATGGGCTGGCGGTTTTTCTTGAATTATTTATGGTCGAAGTATTATGATGTGTTATGACTGTCTTTTACGATTGAAACTGCTGAAGTTAAGATCTTTTGTTAAGTGACATTTACGAAAGTTGGTTGGCCTTCTCTGTTTATGAGGAAAGAGAAGTTATTGTCACGCCTCAAATTCAGGGTATACGTGCCTATACCCCGCGGCCTAACTCATGCATATGCCAACTCACAAAAGATAGCGAAAAGAAACAACAATTTTATTTATAAAGAGAAATAGAAACATATTTTATTTAACAATATAGTTTTTATCAAAAAGCTCAAGTGCGGAATAAAATGAATCAAAGAGCAATAGTATTAATATTTAAATAAAATCTCAATAAAACATGAATGTCCCCATGGGACTACAACTCCAAAATACCAAAACACAAATGCATGACAAACTACTACAGACTCGACTACGACCCTAACTAGGACTGTTATGAGATCATGTGGCACCTCTACTCTCTAGTCGCGCCTAGTGCTCCAGCCCACCTCACCGGTCAGGCTCTACAAAACGAAAATAATGACAATGGGTGAGTTCAAAGAACTCAGTGAGCAGTTCTACCAACCCCCACGAAAAAAACAACACAGATAAGATGCATAAAGCAAGACTCCTGACTCAAGCAGGAAATATTCACAAGGAAGTGACCAGCAAACAGGCCATCTGGCCACCACTTGCCCGAAGGCATCTAACACCCAAACGGTGAAGATAAACATGCCTAAGCCTTCCATACTCTAAGACAACAACACATACTAGGATAATCGGGAAGGCCCTCCGAACTTATCCTAGTATAAAGAAACTCGGGAGCAATCGGGAAGGACCTCTGAACTTGCTCCACGAGACGCAAAGGGACAATCGAGATTCGTCCATCCGAACCTTCCCCTTTAAAATATCACAGGGGTAATCGGGTAGGCCCTTCGAACTTACCTCTTTAGGATATCACAGGAATAATCGGGTAGGCTCTCCGAACTTATTCCTTAAAACCACCTCGGGGATAATCAGGTAGGCCCTCCGAACTTATCCCACGAGGCCAAACTAGAACAAACAGGGTTTGCTCAACCGAACTTTGTTCCACAGATTTGGAATTAGCCATCCAATCTCGAGGGCCTAGCCCGCAATACGGCTCCTCGACGAGCCTCTCCGTCATTCATAAAGATTTGGCGCAACATGACCTAAGTCAAGTCTCTCCTATGGTGTCTTAGGGGTATCCTTATTGGGAAGCGTCTCAACACTCCAATACCCGACCCCAACTTTTAGACCCATAATATCATAACCCGTGTGGATATATTTCATGCATAAACTTTACTTGTTGGTTCATAACAGATTATGCTGACCCTTTGCCCAATTTTAATTATGCAATTAAAATTTAGATCACCAAGATTAGGATTTTATTTTAGGGTTTTGTTTAGCTTACAGTTATGCCCGAAACTGATGTATCTAACTCGAATATAGTCTCTAGAGTGTGTCCTATGTTTCCAAACTATATTTTCTGGTCGAAACGGTAGGTTACATGACTATGTTCAGAGAAATACATACACCACAGCCAGCATTATAAAAACAACACAGATTCAATCATCTCAGCATGAAATTCCAGCAATATTAAATTTTTCAACATAGCATGAAAATAATAGAAATTAGGTCCTTAATCATCATTAATACAGAACACTAATCTTGAGATAAATTTCTCAAATTTCATGCTTATTAATAAAACTAACAAGCACCAATAAATACCATAAACAAGAACACACATCATGATCAAGAACCCATCTTGCAAGAACCTTTATGGATCAACAACAAGATCCAATTTCTTTTAAAACATGATTTTTTTTTCCAAAAATCACAGATTAAAATACAAAGCATGCTTAAACATATAAGAACTCATTTTAATAAGCAATTCGAGACATCAACTTCAAGATAACCTGAATCCATACCGACTAACCCACTAAGCTTAATTGAACCAAAATTAATCCCATAAATAAATATAAACAAAATGCACATGCACATCCACATGCAACATAATTAAACAATCATGCATACAAAACATAAAATTAAATAAATTTATCTGCGCAAGCAAAATTTCCATATTCATATTCCTACTTACCCGAGCTCGCAGTCCGCACCGGACCATGAGTCGACTCAGCTCGACCTCGAACTAGTCCGCTAGGCTGGCAAACACAAACCATAAAGGAAAAGAATATAATTAAATATCTCGGATAATACAATCCTCCCTCAAAGAAAATTCATCCTCGAATTTCAAAAAAAGAAAATTAAGGACTCACCAAATCATCAAATAACGAAGGATAACGCTCCCTCATATCCTGCTCCACCTCCCAGGTGGCCTCCTGCCCGAAATAGTGCTCCCACCTGACCTTAAACAAGGGGATCTCCTTGGACCTCAATTTTTTGATCTGATGGTCTAGCACCTCAACTGCCCGCTCCTCATAGGAGATTGCTGAATCCACCTCCACTGTGGTAGGCTCAATTACATGGGACTCATCCCGGATGTACTTCTTTAGCATAGACACATAGAACGCTGGATGTACTCGGTCCATACTAGGAGGTAGGGCCAACTCATATGCCACAGCTCCCCTGCACCTGAGAATAGGAAATGACCCAATGAACCTAGGGCTTAGCTTTCCTTTCTTACCAAATCTCACCACCCCTTCCATAGGGGATACCTTGAGGAACATCATGTCCCCCTCAGCAAACTCTACCTCCCTGGCATTTCCATCAGTATACATCTTCTGGCGACTCTGAACTGCTAATAGCCTCTCTCTGATTATCTTCACATTTTCTACTACCTCCTCCACCAGGTCAGGTCCCATCATAAGGGAATCTCCTGCTTCAAACTAACCTACAGGTGACCTGCATCTCCGCTCATACAATGCCTCAAATGGGGCCATCCCAATGCTGCTGTGGTAGCTGTTATTGTAGGCAAACTCAATCAATGGTAAGTGCCTCTCCCAACTACCCTCCAAATCCAGAACACAAGCTCTCAGCATATCCTCCAGCGTATGAATAGTCCGCTCTGACTAACCATCTGTCTAAGGGTGAAATACGGTACTGAATCGAACCTGAGTGCCCAATGCCTCCTAGAAAGACTGTCAAAATTGAGTTGTGAACTGAGTACCCCGATCTGAAATGATCATAACAGGAACATCATGGCAAGCGACTATCCGATCAAAGAACAACCTCGTATACTGCTTGGCTGAAAAATTTGTCTTGACTGGTTTGAAATATGATGTCTTGATTAGGCGATCCACCACTACCCAGATAGAATCATTGCCCTTCCCAGACTTTGGCAACCCCGTCACAAAATCCACGTTTATCTTCTCCCATTTCCACTCTAGTACTCCTAGGTTCTGGAGCAACCCTACCAGCTTCAAATGCTCAGCCTTAACCTGCTGGCACACCAGGCACTTAGATACAAACTCAGTCACTTCTCTTTTCATGCCTTTCCATCAATAATTCTGCCTAAGGTCACGATATATCTTCGTGGCTCTCGGATGCATAGTGTATGTGGATCGATGAGCCATCTCCAGTACTTGCCTGCGAACCTCGGCCATATCTGGCACCACTCTCTGGTTCTTAAACCTCAGAACGCCCTCCGAGTAAATATAAAAAACCATTATCGGTATCGCCTATCTAGCCAGATCCTTAGTGAGAGCACAGAAAGCATCCTCCTCCTGTGCTGCTCGCAACATATCAACCAACGTGGGCTGCACCCTCAGGTGAGCCACTAGCGCACCATAAGCTAATACAGACAAGACTGCACCGCCATCTACACACAAGGCCAAATCCTGAGCCAACTGCCTCCTCCTCACTGCCAAATGCGCCAGGCTTCCCATAGACTTCCTGCTCAAAGCATCAGCCACCACATTAGCCTTCCCCAGATGGTACATGATCGTGCAGTCATAGTCTTTCAAAAGCTCAAGCCATCTTCTTTGTCTCAGGTTTAACTCTTTCTGGGTGAGCAAATACTGGAGCCTCTTATGATCAGTGTATATCTCACAAACCTCGCCATAGAGGTAGTGACGCCACAGCTTCAATGTGAACACCACTACTGCCAGCTCAAGATCATGGGTTGGATAATTCTTCTCGTGAACCTTCAACTGCCTAGAGGCATAAGCTATCACCCTGCCATTCTGCATCAACACACAACCCAAGCCGACTCGAGAGGCATCACAGTAAACAACAAATCCTCCTGATCCCGAGAGTACTACTAGAACTGGTGCCGACGTCAAGTGGTCCTTGAGCTTCGGGAAGCTTTCCTCGCACTTACTGTACGTCCCACTCAGACTTGACCTTATTCTGAGTCAGCCGGGTCAACAACACTGCAATCCTGGAGAAATTCTCCATAAATTTTCTATAATAAACTTCCAACCCCAGGAAACTGCAGATTTCAGTGACATTAGTCGGCCTCTTCCAATTCTGAACTGCCTCTATCTTCGCGGGGTCAACCTTTACCCCTTCCCTGGACACCATATAGCCAAGGAACCCAACACTCTCCAACCAGAACTCATAGTTGGAAATTTTGGCATACAATCTGTGCTCCCTGAGAGTTTCCGGCCAGAACTATCCTCAAGTGCTCAGCATGCTCCTCTCTGCTCCTAGAATAACTCAAGATATCATCAATGAACACTATCACAAATTTATCCAAATATTCCCTGAACACTCGATTCATCATGTTCATAAATGCTGCGGGTGCATTAGTCAGCCCGAAGGACATCACCAGGAACTCAAAGTGCTCATACCCCGATCTGAAAGTAGTCTTGGGGACGTCACTATCCCGGATCCTCAACTAATGGTACCCTGACAACAGGTCAATCTTTGAAAACCACTGAGCTCCTTGAAGCTGATCATAAAAATCATCAATCCTGGGCAGCGGGTACCAATTCTTCATTGTTACCTTGTTAAGCTGCTGGTAAAGCACTGGGGCACATCCACATGTACCCATCTTTCTTTTTCACAAATAGCACTGGGGCACCCCAAGGAGAAACACTAGGGCGAATAAAGCCCAACTCAAGTAGCTCCTCCAATTGGGACATCAACTCCCTTAACTCAGCTGGTGTCATCCGATACGGTGGAATGGAGATCGGCTTCACCCCTGGCTGTAAGTCAATGCAGAACTCAGTCTCTCTATCTGGAGGAAACCTTAGCAACTCCTCCGGAAACACATCAGAGAAACTGCACACCACGGGCGTTCCCCCCGATGTCCCTAGCCGCACCTACGCCTTCCTCTGCCACAGACACAAAGGCCAAAAAAGACTGGCAACCACCCAGAAGTAGCTTTCGATCCTTGAGAGCGGAAATTGACTAAGACCCGTAATGTGAATGAAAAGTGCATGACAAACTACTATAGACACGACTACAACCCCTAACTAGGACTATTATGAGATTATGTGGCTCCTCTGCCCTCCAGTCGCGCTTAGTGCTCCAGCCCACCTCACCAGTCAGGCTCTGCAAAATAAAAACAACGACAACGGGTGAGTTCAAAGAACTCAGTGAGCGGTTCTACCAACCCCCACGAATGAAACAACACAGATAAGATGCATAATGCAAAACTCTTGACTCAAGCAGGAAAAGGTCACAAGGAAGTGACCAACTAATAGGCCATCTAGCCACCACCTGCCAGAAGGCATCCAACACCCAAATGGTGAAGATCAACAGGGCTAAGCCTACCATGCCCTAGGGCAACAACACATACTAGGATAATTGGGAAGGCCATCTGAACTTATCCTAGTATAAAGAAACTCGGGAGCAATCGGGAAGGCCCTCCGAACTTGCTCCACGAGACACAAAGGGACAATCTGGATTCTCCTATCTGAACTTGACCCTTAAAGATATCACAGGGGTAATCGGGTAGGCCCTCCGAACTTACCCCTTTAGGTTATCACAAGAATAATCGGGTAGGCCCTCCGAACTTATTCCTTAAAACCACCCCGGGGATAATCGGGTAGGCCCTCTGAAATTATCCCATGAGGCCAAACCAGAACAATCGAAATTTGCTCAATCAAACTTCTTCCACGGATTGGGAATTAGTCATCCAATCTCCCGGGCCTAGCCCGCAATCCGGCTCCTCAATGAGCCTCTCCACCATTCATAAAGATATGACGCAACATGACCTAAGTCAAGTCTCTCCTACGGTGTCTTAGGGGTGTCCTTATTGGGAAGCGTCTCAACACTCCAATACCCGACCCCAACTCCTAGACCTATAATGTGATAACCCGTGTGATTTTATTTCATTCATAAACTTTACTTGTTGGCTCATAACAGATTATGCTGACCATTTGCCCAATTTTAATTATGCAATTAAAATCTAGATCACCAAGATTAGGATTTTGTTTTAGGGTTTTGTTTAGCTTACTGTTATACCCGAAACTGATGTATCTAACCCGAATATGGTCTCCAGGGTGTCCTATGTTTCCAAACTATATTTTCTGATTGAAACGATAGGTTACACGACTATGCTCAGAGAAATACATAAACCACAGAAAGTATTATAAAAATAACACAGATTCCATCATCTCAGCATGAAATTCCAGCAATGTTAAGTTTTTCAACATAGCATGAAAATAAATCCGAAATTAATATAAATTAGTTCATTAATCATCATTAATACAGAACGCTAATCTTGAGATAAATTTATCAAATTTCATGATTATTAACAAGACTAACAAGCACCAACAATACCATAAACAAGAACACACATCATGATAAAGAACCCATCTTGCAAGAACCTTTATGGCATCAACATCAAGATCCAATTTTCTTTAAAACATGATTTTTTTTCCAAAAATCACAGATTAAAAATAAAGCATTCTTGAACATATAAGAACGCATTTTAATAAGCAATTCGAGACATAAACTTCAAGATAACCAAGATCTCTTACTTGAGCATTTCATCTAACACCTTGAGGGCACCCTTGCTCCACCCTCGGCCGTGCACCCCTAGGGTCATCCTAGGGCTGCCGAAGAACCTCATAGGGAAGGATTTAGGGCCTCCTCACATACAACAATCAAAAAGAACGGCGAAAATTTGAGAGATAAATGGACAACCTTCAAGAACATCCAAGCCTTCAAGATCGGCTTCAAGAGTCCGAAGAAATCCGAAAAGAAGGAGGGTAAAACCACTCACCTAAATAGGAAGGATGATTAAAGGAGAAATCTCGGACGACGGCCCTCAAATCCGGCTTCAAGAGATGGCGGCTCGACTCAAAGAAGGGGGAAGAGGCGGCGGCGGCTCCTCCTCAAGCCGCCGACTTGAAGAGAGAGGAAGAGAGGGAAGAAGGCCTTGTCTTGGCGGTTGGCTCACTACTAGACTACAAGGGAAAACGAAGAAGGAGAGGAAGAAGAGGGAGAAGACTCGGCGGCTGACAAGCTTGGCTCGGCGGCCTGCAAGAGAGAAGAAGGGGGGGGGGCTGGCGGCTCCTCTCTTTCCCTCAATGGCGGCTCCAATAGGGATCCGCAAGCCCTAGGGGAGAAGAATTTGTAACCCTTCCCAATACTTTTAACCAGCATTCGCCTCAACCCAAATCCATACCCACTAACTTCTCGACCCGCTAACCCGCTAACCCACTAACCCACTAAGCTTAATTAAATTCAAATTAATCCCATAAATAAATATAAACAAAATGCACATGCACATCCACGTGCAACATAATTAAACAATCATGCATACACAACATAAAATTAAATAAATTTATTTGCACAAGCAAAATTTTCATATTCATATTCCTAGTTACCCAAGTGCGCAGCTCGCACCAAACCATGAGTCGACTCGGCTCGACCTCGAACTAGTTCGCTAGGCTACCAAACACAAACCATAAAGAAAAAGAATATAATTAAATATCTAAGATATTACAGTTATGGATCTACAAGTCTTCTATGTCAACACAGTCAGTTGCAACTGCTCTTGTTGCCAATCTCAACTGCTCTTACTGTAATGAAGCTTATGCTATATATTGCGATGTTGCTTGAATGTTGTTGAGATTATTGATTATGTGTGTGTGTGTGTGTGTGTGTGTGTATGTAATTTTGGTGGAGTTAATCTTGATTGATCATTTATGGTGACTTTTGGACTTGATCATTTATGGTGGCTTTTGGACTTGATCATTTATGGTGCTTAATGGAGCTTTGGTTATCATGAAGCTACACTTCATGACTTTGGTCATTCACTTAGATGGAGTTTTGGTCATTATGAAGCTTTATGGCCTTGATCATTCATTGGTGGAGTTATTGGTCATTAATGGAGTTAATGGTCATCATGGAGTTAGTAGTTTCCTTGAGTTTCTCTTATAGAGTAATGGCTATGTCTTTTGGGTTGCCTACCCTGCTTATAAAAGATGTGAGAAAAAGTTTGAGAAGATTGATCCTCTCTGATAGATCCATTCCTATCCACTCCAATGTGGATCCTCTCCTATTGATCTACTCCTATGGATCCTCTCCTATGTGTGTAAACTATATTGTCACTTATATGAGGAGTTGAGACTGCTGAGTGAAAGAATGCTGAGTGCAAAAAGGGCAACAATCTATCTTTCTTATCTTTAAGTGAAGATGCTTTTGGGTTGTTAACTCACTACAACAAACTTTATATTGTACGATAGAACTCTGTGGATGGGATGTCACGGAGAGGCAAGTTAGTATGTACTTGTAATAGCAAATAGGTTTTTGTTATTTCCAATTCACTGTAGTACTGATAGTCGGATTTAGGGTGTGAAATCCTAAGGATTTATATTGTATTTATTGAGAGTGGATTGGGCATCTGTCCGGTGAGTGCCCCGTAGATTAGGTGACAAGGTTTGTCACTGAACTGCGTAAACAAACCTTTGTGTTTGCGTATGATTTTTATTTTGGTTCTTACTTTGCTACCAGTAGTAGTTGCAATAGCAGTTGCAACTTCTTATTCAATTATCCTTAGCAGAAGTTCCCTTAGAGACATATACTGTCATTATCTCCTCTCACTAGGAGTAACTGATTCCATATTGGTTGCTCACCTACCTCCATGAATGCTTCCCCATGACGAGAAGTATCTGACACATGATTCTTAAAGGCCACGTAGGGATAAAACCAAAGCAATGGGTCATCAATCACAAGGTAACCATGACAAGTCCAAGGATTAATTGCACCTACTATTATCCGAGGAACATCTTATTGACACTCATGTAAGGATTCCATTCTGTGTTCCTTATGTAGGTATGTTCAATGAACTCATTCCCTAATGAGCACCTGCACTTGTACATTAATGACGGTTCATATGTAACTATGAGATCAGCTACCCCCTATCGTATAGGGCATGCATCAAGTGCACTAGTCTTCTCGGAATCACCAATCCTCTAATTGGTGATCCTACGACTAGAAACATTTAGAACAAGGGCATTTGGATTCCAAGTCTCACTGGCATGATCTCATCATGGCCTTTGAATCATTCGCCCGGGATCATGGGGTTCATCACAATCTAATACAAAAAAATATAGATACAACATATGATAAAAAGTTGCCTCATTTATTCATTATCAAAAATAGTTCCCTACAAATCGACATATGATTGACTCAAATGTACTATTTCTTTCACTTCCACACCTGGAAGTCTCTGCCTTTCTACCGATAGCACTCTCCAACCTCAATCCTAAAGGATAACACGACTAATCCTAGCAAAACAAGTTTACACCGGTGGATTTGAGTCTTACAATCAAGACAACCACCCAATTCAACAAATTTAATAGCGTAGGTTTACACACTTGAATACAATATAATGAACAACAAAATGCAACACTAATGGAACAATAAATTAAACAATAAAGTACTTAGCTCCACGACATAATTGCTACCTCCCTCTTGATGCCTTTGATGATGAAACAAAGAAGACAAGGCTGAATTAAGAGTTTAGGCTCCAAGCTAGGGTTTCTCAAGAAACGTGGCTCAATGAAAGCTTTTGTATCACATATAATGGCTCAATAATAGTTAGAGAACATAAGGAAGGTTGGGTATGTGTTTATATAGAGAGGCATGAAAAGAGCTCGGGTAAAACACCACTCAATGGCTCTAAAACTAGTCGTTATCGATCGCCGGTCCATCGGACCGATCGATCGAACCATCACTAGATCATCGACCGAAACTACTCTAAGGGCAGCTTCAGCAAGGTCTAGTCTCCCTATGTCTTATATAACATTATTTAACTTTAAGTTAATAACTTTAAAACATAAATATTATATAAGGATTGCCCAATCATTCACTACAACAGATAAGTCTTATACCCACGGAACGCATTTTTGTGGCAATAAATCACTTTGTACTCACATTCTGCATGTTCGTGACAATTGATCACTCTTTACCCACAAATATTTAGCATCGTGGCAACAAAGCATGATATTAGCCACGAAGCGTATATTAGTTACCACCAAAAACTTATCGTGGATATACATTTACCGCCAATGCATACTTTTTTTTGCGCCATTTATATATTTTGTAACGAAGCAAAACAATGTGGCAAATGTGTATTTACTACCCACCAGTGACTCGTGGTTAATAGTTCGCAACCATTTGTTAGTCAATTGCCACGAATGGCGCGTGGTTAGTAATTCCCACATATGGAGAAGAGAAATATTATTTGCTACAACTATTTGTTCGTGGCTATATATTTACCGCCAAAGGATATTTATTTGGCACCATTATATATTCTTGTGACGATAATACTATACGTGGCTACTGATGTACTCACTAGCCACGAATGTCTCGTGGTGATTAGTTCACAAGATTCTTACCACAATAATATTTTGTGGCTATATATTTGCCGCCAAATGGTGTTTATTTGGCGTCATTCTATATTTTGTGATGAAGCAAAACATTATGGCAAATGTGTATTTAATACCCATGATGTACTCGTGGTTAACAATTCACAATCATTTGTTAGTCAATGGCCACGTATGGCTCGTGGTTAGTAATTTGCATATATGTAGAAGAAAAATATTATTTGTCACAATTATTTATTCGTGGATATATATTTACTGCCAAAGAATATTTATTTCGTGTCATTTTATATTCTTGTGACAATAATAGTTTATGTGGCTACTGATGTACTCACTAGCCACAAATGTCTCGTGGCGATTAGTTCACAAGATTCTTACCACAATAATATTCTGTGGCTATATATTTACCACCAAATGGTGTTTATTTGGCATCATTCTATATTCTTATGCTGATAATAATACATACGATTACTAATTTAGTAGCCATGAGAAGTTCGTGATTAGTGGTTAACAATAATTGCCGCAAGTGTATATTTGTGGGCAGAAATATATTCTTTGTCACAACCATATTTCGTGGCTATAATTACATAAACTATAGTCACATTATGAATGATGTGTCACGATAATGTTCGTGAAAAATAATTAGTACAATTTTTTCACATAAAATTTATTCTCGCCATATATCTACTTTTTGGTGACGGGAAAATTTGATCTTTTGAGCTTAATATCAATTGTACCAAAATTATATATTTTTTACTTACTTTATAATATATATACCATTAACAGTATTAGTTTTTAGTTACTTTTTAATTATCTTTCACTTTATAGTGTTACTTTTTAATTTGGGTTTTAAAAAGTAATATTATATACCATGTTCCAAGGGAAAACAATGATAAAAAATGCTCTAAAATAAAATAAAATAAAATGAGAAAGGAATCGAACCTATTACCTTCAAAACTAACCAAAGTGCTCTTACCAACACCTATTACCTTCGAACCTATAACCTCTTACCAAAACTAGCCATGAGGAAGTTTATATTAGACCAAATGATGTAAAATGGTCAAAATAAAAATAAAATTACTTGTCCAAGGAATCAAACCTGTTACCTTGAACATAATCAAAGAGCTCTTACCAAAACACTAATGCTTCCGTTAAATATATTTTCACAACAAGGGTAATTTATATTCATTGGTGAAATCTTTTCATTTTTACACGACATAGCAGAGGTTTCCTCCTTTCTACTCTAATTGTGCGAATAGTGGGGGAGAAGAATAGTGCCTGCGAGTGCGACCCCTACAACGCTCACGGCACCGTGACACCACGATCGATGGAGGAGGTCCTTGTTTCTTGGTCGGGACAATACGATCAAACGACCCTATGGACACGGACTACATCTAGCACGTCGTCATCATCTCAAGCATGTGAGAGACCCTTTCTAATTTTTTCGTTCCTTTCATTTTTTGTGCGTCGATTTTGGATGATGAAACCCTAATTTTAAGAGGTGTGAAAGGAAAACATGTGAGAGAGGGAGAGGGAGGAAAGAGATGTTCTGCATGTGGGATAAGGCCAATCCATGTGCTCTCAAGCATTGCTTCTTTATTACCGCCTGAAACTTGGACGACGAACAAACAATTATCATTCATCATGATTGTGTTTCTCTGTGGATTGACCTATCCACACCTGGACGCCTGAAACCTGGATTGAACCTATCCACACGTAGGTTTTTCTCTGTGGATGGGCAATCTCAATCCAAGATAGCATGCTACAGGAATAATAAGTAAAAGAATTAAAGATTAGGAGCAAAGCTACTATTTGATCTATTTGCTGCATTGTCCACAAGTATTTATTTCCAACATATTTTAACTTTTCAAGCATATAAGGTTGCAAACAACCTTAAGCAAAAAGATGAAGACATTTATAATATTCCTTATAGAATTATCAAATTAATCCAAATAATTTCCAAAGTAAAAAAACAATAATACTCTTTAAACATTTATAATATTCCTGATTTTACTGATTTGATTTTGGTACCTAGAGTTCTACTTTTCTTGTTTTATGCCTCATCTTGTCTATTTCATTTTTGCTAAGCTTGTTTTTACTTAAATTAAGTTAGCCAGATATGGACAGAAATTGGATTCAAAATTCACCTAGGGGAAGTCCTGATTACATTGCTGGGTTGACTGCATTCATAGAGATGGCTACTGTACATTCTGATTCATTAAGTAGGACACGATGTCCTTGTTGTAAGTGCTTGAATCGTTACTTTCAGCAGTAATTAGATGAGGTGAGGGATCATTTGTTGTTACACGATTTTGATAGAAAGTACACATGATGGTTATACCATGGTGACCCACTAGAGCCAAACACAATAAATGACCATGCTACATTTGATAATACATCTGATGATGAGAGTAATTATGGTGATGAGATTGATGGGCTTCTAGAGGATGCTTTTGCACCATTAGATACTAGTGACCAATATCGTAGAACTTGTACTAGCCATCCTTCAAACTTAGAAGATGGAGATGCTTTAGGAGGGATTAGAGGAGTAGAATCAGAGAGGTTCTACAAACTTCTACAAGATGAACGGTGTGAGTTATATCCGGGATGTAAGAAGTTTAGCAAACTTTCATTTCTGCTAAAAAAATTTCATTTGAAAACTTTGGGGGGAATGACTAACATAGGTGTTGATAGGATGCTTCGACTCTTCAAGTCTGTATTACCATCTGGTGACAACCTTCCTGAGACTTTTAACGAGGCCAAGAGTATCATGCGAGAATTGGGCTTGTCCTATATACCGATACATGCTTGCAAGAATGACTGTATTTTTTTCAGGAAGGAATATGAACATTTAATTGAATGTTCAGTATGTGGAGAACCTAGATATAAGAGTGAGGTAGGAAAGAGAAAAAATGTTCCATAAAAAATACTGCGACATTTCCAAGCCCTAGATCCCCAGGTAATGACATTGACATTTACTTACAACCCTTAGTGGATGAGTTGATAGAGTTATGGGAGGATGATATTTTGACACATGATGCAAGTTCGGGTCAAAATTTTTGAATACATGCTGTAATCGTATAGACAATTAATGATTTCCCTGCATACGGTAACTTGTCTACCTGGAGTACCAAAGGGTATTTAGCATGCCCTAATTGCAATAAGGATACATCTTCAATGCTCTTAAAGCACGGGAAAAAGATATGCTACATGGGTCATCGACGCTTCTTGGACAAAAATCATATTTGGCGAAGACGTTCTAAACAGTTTGATGGTACGAAGGAGGATAGAACGAGACCTAATACATTGTCCGAGGAAGAAGTGCTTGAACAACTTCATAATGTTCCAGATATTATCTTTGGAAAATTGTCAACTAATCTAAAGAGAAAATGTAGCGAATCATAGTTGAATTGGACAAAAAGGAGTGTATTCTTCCAGCTGCCTTATTGGAAGACACTAAAGTTAAGGCACAACCTTGATGTAATGCATATTGAGAAAAATATATGTGATAACATCTTGAGAACCTTGCTGGACATTGATTCGAAAATGAAGGACAATCCGAAAGCTCGCATGGATTTACAAGAAATGAGAATAATAAAGGATTTGCATTTGATTCCTGATGGTGATAAGTTTCTTATGCCACAAGCTTCTTACACAATGTCCTCTGAAGACAAAAAGAGATTCTGTGAATGGTTGAAGTCGGTCAAGTTCCCTAATGGTTATGCATCCAATATTGCTTGGTGTGTGAACGTAAACCAAAAAACTATTTCTGGCCTAAAAAGCCACGATTATCATGTTTTGCTACAATGTCTCCTTCCTGTTGCAATTCGTGGATATTTGGATAAAGAGTTATACATTGTACTTGTGGAGTTCGGCTTCTTCTTTAAAGAACTATGTAGTAGAACATTGAAAATGGAAGACTTGCAGAGGTTCGAAAATGATAGCGAATGCTTGACATTTTGCTCAATGTATCTAAGTGGAGTAGAAACAAAATTCAATCAAGAAGAAAGGAATTATGATGGTGGCATGGAGCATAATGAGCTATCGGTGTTTAGGCACAGTATTTGCCCTTTAGGCTCTCTAAATAACATTAAACTAATGGATAAGTCTATACTTGAGAAGGTTCGGTGGTACGTCTTAAATAATTGTGAGGAAATAGCCCTTTACTTAGAGTAAGTGTATAGGTAGTGTTTTACTTTTATATACTTTTGATTTTCAAAAAATGAGTCGTTTGTTTCGCTTTAGGGAACTCATTGGCGAATTACAAAGGCAAGGTGAGATGAATGTGCAAGAGAGGCATGAAAGAGAGTTTGCAAATTGGTTTCTAGCATGTGTGAGACAATGACCCATTCTCTATAATTTTTATTAGAGCAATATTAGACAAGCTGAAACTAATAATTTTTTTCTACATTTAATGTAATTAGTTGATGCAATTACGTACGTCGTCAAAAATCTCTTGAGGCTACTGATGCTTTGTACTCATTGGCCATTGGTCCTAATTCACGAGTTAGGTGGTACAGTGGCTGCATTTCTAATGGAATTTGATTTCATACCATAGAGAAGGAAAGGAACCTAATTACTTAAAACAGTGGTGTGGTAGTTAAAGGAGAACATCAATCCATTGAGATTGATTTTTACGGTGTTATTAAGAATATCATTGAGTTGAATTACATCAAAGGCTATCGTGCTTTCCTTTTCAAGTGTGATTGGTGGGATGTTGGCAACACGAGGATAGGAATTCAAAAGGATCACTACTTTACAAGTGTAAATGTCTCTCGCAAGTGGTACAAGAATGATCAATACATCCTTTCAACACAAACTGAGCAAGTATTCTATGTTAAGAATACTAAATTAGGGGGTGATTGGTATGTTGTACAGAAGATTCAACCAAGAAACTTCTACGATGCCATAGAAGTTGAGGAAGATGGGGAGGATGAGGACAAGGACAAAACTAAGATTAGTATGGCTGATGAACCATATCAAGAAATGCAATGTATGCAAATCGCAATTGTGGTTCAGGATGAGAATGATGAGGCTAAGAATGAAGATCTCGAGGAAATACATTTGAGTAGGAGGCATGCAAATCTTGAGCGGGTTCGAGTATATAATTTCCAAACAACTACTAATGCGGATGACGAAATTGAATGGGAAGATGAAACAACCAACTTAAAAAATGACGAACCATTTGTTTCAGACGATAGTGACAATGAGATGTGACAGTGACTTTATCTTGTTCGTTAATTTACCTTTTCAATTTCATATCCAATGTTAATATTATGCTAAAATGCTTATTATATCATTACTAAATGATATTATACATGATCTTACAGAATATTCTACACATCCTAAACCTAAACTCTATTTTCTCGATAAATCACGAGCAGCAACTAGAGTCCTTGCCAATTTCTTCGATTTCTTCAATCGGGGACGTCGTGTGCTAACCGGCTTGAAATTTGAAACTATTTCTCCATGAAAACATGTGTTCCATGTTTATTATCATCAAAACCGAGATTAAGACTAAGGTTGAAAATCTTACGCTAATAGTCATAACATCCCGGTTCAATGTTATAACATCGCTTGATGATGACATAATAGGAGAATTGTTATGTGAAGATTGTTTAAACTTTGTGAGCTAAATTCTAATATGGAGTGATACATTCATTTGGATTATGATCGTGGAATTTTTGGATAGTGAATATGATTGTGTAAAGATGAATCATTTGATTTTTATTTTCAAATCCATTTGTATATAATTCAAACATATCAATCGAACATTTTCAAATTTTAATCAAAGGATAATCAAGTTCTAATAACATCCTAATTAGGATATAACACCCCGGGGAGTGTCATAACATCCCAGTGAATTGCTATAACACCCCGGGCAAAGCTTTGACATCCCAAGATGATGTCATAACATCCCGGTTCAATGCTATAAAATCGCTTGATGACGACATATTTTAGGGGAATTGTTACGTGAAGATTGTTTGAACTTTGTGTGATAAATTCTTAACTTGAGTGGTACATTCATTTGGATTAGGATTGTGGAAATTTTGGATAATTGTATAGGATTATGTGAAAATGAATCATTTGGATTTTCATTTCCAAATTCATTTGTATATATAATCAAAACCTATCAATTGATTGATATTTTCAAAATTTAATCAAAGGATAATCATATGCTAATAACATCCTAATTAGGATATAACACCCCTTTGAGTGCTATAACACAAAGAGCATAACGAGCAAAAAACATCACAAAGAGCATGTAGAAGCATAATAGAAAAATAAATATGCATTCACAGGCCCGCAAGGGGCGGACATACACAAGCAAGCATGGATAATTATTCAAAAGAAGACATTTGACATTACAAAAAACATTTCTCTAGCCCTACCACTTCTGATGCCACTGAGAACGACGAGTTGAAGCTCAACATGTAACCAATAGGGTTACTTTATCCCTCTTGCATTAATTTATCTAGTCGAGATGACCAGGAATTGTGATCGAGAAAATGAGGAGGATCGAAAAGCTGAGCCAGAAGATATCAACGTAGCCGCCGAGGCGGGGCAGGCCCCGAAGTATTATCTTCCATAAGCAAGGCAAGCACTTGACATCCTCCTCACCACCTAGCTGGGGGAGAATCCACAACAATCTATTGGCTGAAGAACTTTGCAGGGCTCTCTTCGTCGCCTATTGCTGACCTCGCCCACTTCATCTTCTTCATAAGCCCCTGTGGTGTGAATCCACAGCAATAGTTGATCTAGTTATTACCAACTTAAGGTTGACATCCTTCATCCACATCAAACTGACAATTCGAGAAACCTAGACAGACGAAAGATGAGTTCACACTCGCTCAAAGACCACCGGCATGAATACTCAGAGTGAGAACCAGAAGAATAAAAATTTAGAGCACTCCCCATTCCATGCCAGAACTTAAGATGCAAATAAAAGGAGAGGGAGGGAGATTTTAAAGACCTGGGAGATCGTCTCGCCTCTAACAATCGTTGAAAACACTCCGTTAGCGAAGCAAAGCTCGCCAATTGGCAGTAGGACTCAAGTGCCTAGAAAACAAACAAATCTCCTGATCATAATTATCCCATGTCAGAATTAAAGCATCCTCCCCCCCCTCCGCCACATTTAGAGGTTTGATTGCTTATGAATTGTTAGTGGGAGAAATTTGACCTCGCAAAAATACATCGCTAAGTGGATATTAATCGAGTGAAAATTTATATATTTGTATATGTTTGGATTTTTTTTGAATCAAAATTTTGTATATTTTATTGAAAGTTTGTATACCTTATGGGTGACAAACTTTGTATACATCATTATGATTGTTTGAACTTTGAGTGAAAAATTATTTATGGGGGAGCATAGAATTGTTTAAGTACATAAATTTGCATAAAGATATAATAAAGATAATCCAAAGCTTTCAATAAATCATTGATGATATTTTCAAAATATAATAAAGATAATTGCATTCTAAAAAAAGAATAACATCCCGATTTATTTTCATGGCATCCCGGAGAATGCTATAACATCCTGTTGAATGGGACAATATCTCAATTTTTTCGTTCATACATCTCGTGTAATGCAATAACATATCGGTATATTGCTATAATATCCCAATAAGATATTAGAACATTATGTAGAATTCGTTAACATCCCGAGCAATGATTTAACATTCTTGGCTTGGGGGTTTAACATCTCGGTTAAATGCTAAACATCCCTTGAAGATAACATATTTTACGGGAGTTAATATGTGAAAGATTGTTTGAACTTTGGCTACTAAATTCTTAAGTGGAGTATAAAATTATATAAGTACATTCATTTGGATTAGGATTGTGAATATTTAAGATAGTTGTATATGATTGTGGAAGATGAATCATTTGGATTTTCATTTCCAAATCACTTTGTATATAATCCAAACTATCAATTGATTGACATTTTCTAAATTTAATCAAACGATAATCAAATTATATTAACATCATAATTATAACATATCAGGGAGTGCTATAACATCCTTATGAATTGCAATAACATCCCGGGGAATGCTATGGCATCCCGTGATGATGCCATAACATCCCAGTTAAATGCAATAACATCGCTTGATGATGACATATTTTAAGGGTATTGTTATGTGAAGATTGTTTAAACTTTATTTGCTAAATTCTTAAGTAGAATGGTACATTCATTTGGATTAGGATTGTAGAAATTTTAGATAATTATATATGATTATGAAAGATTAATCATTCGGATTTCATTTCCAAATACTTTGTATATAATTGAAACCTATCAATTGATTGACATTTTCAAAATTTAATCAAAGGAAAATAAAATTCTAATAACATCCTAATCAGAGTATAACATTTCAGAGAGTACTATAACATCCCGATGAATTGCTATAATATCCCAAGCAATACAATGACATCATGAGATGATGCCATAACATCTCGGTTCAATGCTATAACATCGCTTGATGATGACATATTTTAGGGGGAATTGTTAAGTAAAAATTATTTGAACTTTGTGTGCAAAATTCTTAAATGGAGTGGTAAATTCATTTGGATTATGATTGTGAAAATTTTGAATAGTTATATAGAATTGTGTGAAAATAAATCATTTGGATTTTCATTTCCAAATCCATTTGTATATAATCAAAACTTATCAATTGATTGACATTTTCAAAATTTAATCATATTCTAATAACATTCTAATTAGAATATAACACACCTTGAAGTGCTTTAACACAAAGATAATAACGAGCAGAACATCACAAAGAGCATGTAGAAGCATCATAGAAAATTGTAAATGTATTTACAGGCCCGCAAGGGGCATATATATACAAGCAAGCATGGATAATTATTCAAAAAAAAATCTAACATTACAACAACATTTCTCTAGCCCTACAATTTCTAATACCACTGAGAACGACTAATTGAAGATCAACGTACTTGTAACCAATAGGGTTACTTTCTCCCTCTTACATTATTTTATATAGTTGAGATGACCAGGAAATGTGGTTGACAAAATGGGGAGAATCGAAAAGCCGAGCCATAAGAACATATCAGTGTGGCTGTCGAGGTGGGGTAGGCCCCAAAGTATTGTCTTCCATGAGCAAGGCAAGCACTCGACATCCTCCTCACCACCTAGCTAGGGGCTAATGCATAACAATCCATTGGCTGAAGAACTTTGTAGGGCTCTCTTCGTCTCCTATTTCTGATCTCGCCCACTTCATCTTCTTCATAAGCCCCATGATGTGAATCCACGATAATCATTGATCTAGTTACTACCAACTTAAGGCTGACGTCCTTCTTCCCCATCAAACTGACAATTCGAGAAACCTACAAAGACGAAATATGAGTTCACACACGCTCAAAGATCGCCAGCGCAAATACTCGGAGTGAGAACCAAAAGAATAAAAATTTAGAGCACTCCCCATTTAATGCCAGAACTTAAGATGCAAAGAAAAGGAGAGGGAGGGGGTTCTTAAAGTCCCGGGAGATCATCTTGCAACTAACGACCGTTGGAAACACTCCATTAATAAAGCAAAGCCATCCAACTGGCAGCAGGCACTCAAGTGCATAGAAAATAAATAAATCTTATGATGATAATTACGCCATGTCAGAATTAAATGCGAGGCATGCATTGAAAAGCGACAGGCACGTGGAAAAAGCATCTTTTCCCCCTCAACCGCCACATTTAGAGGTTTGATTGCTTATGAATTATTAGTGGGAAAAATTTGACCTCGTAAAAATACATCGCTAAGTGGATATTGATCGAGTAAAAATTTGTATATTTGAGTGAAAATTTATATATTTGTATATGTATGGATTTTGTTTGAATCAAAATTTTGTATACTTTATTAAAAATTTGTATACCTTGTGGGTGAAAAAGTTTGTATACATCATTAAGATTGTTTGAACTTGGAGTGAAAAATTCTTTAAGGGGAGTGAAAAATTATTTAAGTACACAAATTTGCATAAAGATATAATAAAGATAATCCAAACTTTTCAATAATTCATTGACGATATTTTCAAATTATAATAAATATAATTACATTCTAAGAAAAGTATAACTCCTAGTTACTTTCATGGTATCCCGGGGAATGCTATAACATTTCGCTGAATGTTACAACATTTCAATTTTTTCGTTCATACATCTCGTGTAATGCAATAATATACCAGTGCATTGTTATAATATCCCAAGAAGATATTATAAAATCCTATAGAATTTGTTAACATCTCGGGCAATGATATAACATCCTTGGCTTGGGGGTTTAACATCTCGGTTAAATGCTAAACATCCCTTGATGATAATATGTTTTAGTGGTGTTATTATGTGAAAGATTGTTTGAACTTTGTGTACTAAATTCTTAAGTGGAGTATAAAACTGTATAACTACATTTATTTGGATTATGATTGTGAATATTGAAAATAGCTATATATTATTGTGGAAGATGAATCATTTGGATTTTCATTTCCAAATCACTTTGTATATAATACAAACCTATCAATTGATTGATATTTTCTAAATTTAATCAAAGGATAATCGTATTATACTAACATCATAATTATGATATAACATCTTAGGGAGTGTTATAACATCCTTGTGAATTGCAAAAATATTCCAGGGAATGCTATGACATTTCGTGATAATGTCATAATATCCTAGTTAAATGCTATAACATCGTTTGATAATGACATATTTTAGGGGTATTGTTATGTGAAGATTGTTTAAACTTTATTTGTTAAATTCTTAAGTAGAGTGGTACATTCATTTAAATTAGGATTGTCGAAATTAGGATTTTGAATATTTTAAATAGTTGTAAATGATTGTGAAAGATGAATCATTTAGATTTTAATTTCCAAATCTCATTATGTATAATCCAAACAAATCAATTGGTTGACATTTTCAAAATTTAATCAAATGATAATCAAGTTCTAATAACATCCAAATTAGCCTACAACAACTTAGGGAGTGCTATAACATCCCAGTGTATTATTTTAATATCTCGGAGAATGTTATGACATCTCGCGATGATGCCATAACATCTCGGTTCAATGCTATAAGTCGCTCGATGATGACATAATTTAGGGGAATTTTTTTGTGAATATTGTTTAAACTTTGTGTGCTAAATTCTTATGTGGAGTGGTACATTCATATGGATTAGGATTGTAAGTTTTTTTAATAATTGTATATGATTGTGTGGAGATGAATCCTTTGATTTTTTTTTCCAAATTCATTTTTATATAATTCAAACCTATCAATTGAATATTTTGAAAATTTAATCAAACGATAATAAAATTCTAATAACATCTTAATTAGGATATAACGTTTTGGGGAGTACTATAACATACTAGGCAATGTTATGACATCCTGAGATGATGTCATAACATTCTGATTCAATGTTATAATAACGTTTGATGATAATATACTTTAGGAGAATTGTTATATGAAGATTGTTTTAATTTTGTGTGCTAAATTCTTAACTGGAGTGGACATTTCTCTAGCCCTACCACTTATATGCCACTGAGAACGACGAGTTGAAGTTCAACCTGTAACCAATAGGGTACTTTCTCCCTCTTGCATTATTTTACCTCGTTGAGATGACCAACAATTGTGGTTGACAAAATAGGGAGGATTGAAAAGCTGAGCCATAAGAACATATTAGCGTAGCCGTCAAGGCGGGACAGGCCCCGAAGTATTGTCTTCCATAAGCAAGGCAAGCACTCAATATCCTCCTCACCACCTAGCTGGAGGCAAATCCATAACAATCCATTGGCTGAAGAACATTGTACGGCTCTCTTCATCGCCTATTGCAGACCTTGCCCACTTCATCCTCTTCATAAGCCCCGTGGTGTGAATCCACAACAATCATTGATCTAGTTACCACCAACTTAAGACTGACATCCTTCTTCCCAATCAAACTGACCATTCGAGAAAACTAGACAAGCGAAAGATGAGTTGACACTCGCTCAAAGATCACCGGCGCGGATACTCAATGTGAGAACCCGAAGAATAAAAATTTAGAACACTCATCATTCCATGCCAGAACTTAAGATGCAAAGGAGAGGGAGGAGGGTTTTAAAGACCCAGGAGATCATCTCGCATCTAACGATCGTTGGAAACACTCCATTAATGATGCAAAGCCCGCCAATTGGCAGCATACACTCAAGTGCCTAGAAAATAAATAAATCTCCTAGTCATAATTACTCCATGTCATAATTAAATGCGAGGCATGCGTTGACAGGCGGCAGGCACGTGAAAAATACATCATTTCCCTCCGCAACCATCACATTTATAGGTTTGATTGCTTATGAATTGTTAGTGAGAAAAATTTGACCTCGCAAAAATACATCGCTAAGTGGATATTGATCGAGTAAAAATTTATATATGTGATTGGAAATTTATATATTTGTATATGTATGGATAATTTTGGTTGAATCAAAATTTTATATATTTTATTAAAAATTTGTATATCTTGTGGGTGACAAAATTTGTATACATCATTAAGATTGTTTGAACTTTGAGTGAAAAATTCTTTAAGGGGAGTAGAAAATTGTTTAAGTACATAAATATCTCGGTTTACTTTCATTGCATCCCGGGAAATGTTATAGCATCCCGCTGAATGCTACAACATCCTGATTTTTTTGTTCATACATCTCGTGTAATGCAATAATATATCGGTGCATTGTTATAACATCCCAAAAAGATATTATAACATCTTGTAGAATTCGTTAACATCTTGGGCACTGATATAATATTCCTGACATGGGTGTTTAATTTCTCGATTAAATGCTAAACATCCCTTGATGATGATATGTTTTAAGGGTGTTATTATGTGGATGATTATTTGAACTTTGTGTGCTAAATTCTTAAGTGGGGTATAAAATTGTATAGGGTATATTTATTTGGATTAGGATTGTGAATATTTTAGATAGTTGTATATGATTGTGGAAGATGAATCATTTGAATTTTCATTTCCTAGTCACTTTGTATATAATCCAAACCTATCAATTCATTGGTATTTTCTAAATTTAATTAAAGGATAATCAAATTATACTAACATCATAATTAATATATATAACAACACAGGGAGTGCTATAACATCCTTGTGAATTGCAATAACATCTCGGAGAATGTTATGACATCCTGTGATGATATCATAACATCCAGTTAAATGCTATAACATCGCTTGATGATGACATATTTTAGGAGTATTGTTATGTGAAGATTGTTGAAACTTTATTTATTAAATTCTTAACTAGAGTGGTACATTTATTTGGATTAGGATTGTAGAAATTTTGAATAATTCTATATGATTATGGAAGATGAATCATTTGGATCTCATTTCTAAATTCTTTGTATATAATCTAAACATATCAATTGATTGACATTTTGTCACACCCCAAATTCGATATGACTGACCAGGATACGCCACGTATCCCGAAGCCTAACCTAATTCAAACACAAAACAATAACCTGATCAGTGGGAGATTTTTTTTTGAAAAGAATAGATATGACATCACGAACCAAACCAAACCAAAACTCAATATGAACACACTGAACAAGCATCTTTAAAAATGACGGAACAAGCATCGGTAACACATCCACTACCCTACTCATATCCACAATAATAAATATAAGCATCCATTAATAAGTATACACATATCCACAACAATAAAATAGGATGAATGCAACACTCCAATCATATGCATGCAATGCAACACCTCAATCATATGCATGCTCTCCGGACCCGTCAGTCCCACATAGCCACATAGGGTAGGTAGACGGGTGGCCAACGAACTACCACCCAGCTCAGTGTCATCTCTTTGGGGCATGCCCTCCCCACACCGGCACTTGATCTTCCGAGCTAGCCTGTTGGGGCATACGTTCCCCTCACCTGCTCGGGTCTTCGGACTGTCTCTTTGGGGTATGATCTTCCCTCACCAGCCGGACTTCCGGAATAAGGCCAACACTGTCTCTTTGGGGCATACCCTCGCCGCGCCAGCAAGCCTTCCGAAAAATGCAACAAGCACATCACAACACCACACACGCAAGTTTATAAGTATAAACAAGATGTGCTATCAACATGTAATAAATGGTATATCAAGTGCATACCCCATCCTCCACCTCCTCTTGCCGTACATCAAAATCACATACATATATATATATATGTAGAAATAGTGCTCATAAGTCATGAATTCTCAGCATAAATAAATAATCATAAAATAGAATTATAACACTGTAAGAAAGGATGCACGTGTATCGTGAAAGCAGTGCAAAAAGAAACTCCAACTATAAATCACTGATCTAGAATAAAATTCATCTCATTAACTACTATATCCATGAATCATCTCAGATCGAATCGTAAAATATATAAAATATGATTTTTTAACTTGGCATGCAAAATGAGGCGACCTCACCAATGAATCCGGAACGTCGATTAGGTAAAAATTCATATATAACATGAATATTTTTGCTAACTTTAAAGACTCCAAATAATTATTTAGAATAATGGAAGAAATACCTTAATTTATTTAATAAATCACTGTTATGAATGAATATAACAGTGTTACAATCAATAAATCAGTAATGAAATCTCAGCCCTTCATCTAAACAGGATCACATCACAGTCTTCCATCTAATATGATGCAATCACAATCTTCTATATACCATGATGCAATCTCAGCCTTTCATCTAATCAGATGCAATCACCACAATCCTAGGGTTCAGCCACCTCCCTACTCCAGCCGCCGCCGCTGCCGCTGGGCCGCCAGCGATGCACCGCCGCCACCACGTGGTAGTGGCAGCACCTCGCGTGGCTGTCACGCGTGGCGGTGGTAGGACCTCGCGTGGCTACCGTGCGTGGCAGCGATGCCACGCCGAGAAACACGATTTAATTAAGAAATGACCGCTTCGACTTCCGATCCAATACGAGAAAACATGTCAAAAATCAATGAAACACCTCGAACATGAGAACAGCGACATGAATCAAGAATTGGAGAAAAGAATGCCTAAATCCACCCACCGGATGGAGAGAAAATAGAAGGAAAAGACGCGTAGGATCTTCCCCCGATCGACACCGGTGAACTCGCGAAAATCCGGATTCGGCAGCTCCTCCTCCTCGACTGCGCCCTCTCTCTCCCCTCTCCTTTGCCTCGGATGGTGTGTGGCACAAAACCCCTGGCTGCACACCCCGGGGTCTAATTTATAGACACCGATTGGGTCCAAATGACCAAAATACCCCTACCTAAGATATTTGACTTAAACAGCTCATAACTCATCCGATCTAACTCCGATTCGAGATCTGATTGCATCGCAAAATTTGTCTCGAGACCCTCTATCATCCTAGCATGCTAAATCACAGAGTTAAGACAAATAAAATTTCCCTTAATTTTTCTACATTAGATGCTTACTCGGAGCTAATCCCGAAGTTTCCTGCCAATCTGCGCTAACTAGGGCTCACGATCCCCCACTCAATAATAAAATATTATTATTAAGATTTTTGTGTATTACATATTTTTAAAATTTAATCAAAAGATACTCAAATTCTAATAACATCCTAATTAGCATACAACAACCCAAAGAGTACTATAACATCCCGGTGAATTGCTTTGACATCCCGGGGAATGCTATGACATCCCGCGATAATGCTATAACATCTCGGTTCAATGCTATATGATCGCTTATTGATGACATAATTTAGGGGATTTTTTTTGTGAATATTGTTTAAACTTTTTGTGCTAAATTCTTATGTGGAGTGGTACATTTATTTGGATTAAGATTGCAATTTTTTTGGATAGTTGTATATGATCGTGTGAAGATGAATCATTTGATTTTTATTTCCAAATCCATTTCTATATAATTCAAACCTATCAATTGAGCATTTTGAAAATTTAATGAAAGGAAAATAAAATTCTAATAACATCCTAGGGAGTGCTATATTATCCCAATGAATTGCTATAACATCCCAGTCAATACCATAACATCCCGAGATGATGCCATAACATCTCTATTCAATGCTATAACATTGCTTGATGATGACATATTTTAAGGTAATTGTTATGTGAAGATTGTTTGAACTTTGTGTGCTAAATTCTTAACTGGAGTGGTAAATTCATTTGGATTAGCATTGTTAAAATTTTGGATAGTTGAATAAAATTGTGTGAAGATGAATCATTTGAATTTTCATTTCCAAATCCATTTGTATATAATCAAAATCTATCAATTGATTGACATTTTTAAAATTTAATCATATTCTAATAACATCCTAATTAGGATATCACACACCTTGAAGTGCTATAACACAAAGATAATAACGAGCAAAACATCACAAAGAGCATGTAGAAGCACCATAGAAAAATGAACATGCATTTACAGGTCCGCAAGGGACAGACACACACAAGCAAGCATGGATAATTATTCAAAAGATATCCGACATTACAACAACATTTCTCTTGCCCTACCATTTCTGATGCCTCTCAGAATGATGAGTTAAAGCTCAACAACTAACCAATACGGTTACTTTCACCGTTTGCATTGTTTTACCTAGTCGAAATGACCGGGAAGTGTGGTCGAAAAAATGGGGAGTATTGAACTACTGAGCCATAAGAAGATGTCGGCGTAGCTGCCGGAGCGTGGCAGTCCCCGAAGTATTGTTTTCCATAAGCAAGGCAAGCACCCGACATCCTCCTCACCACTTGGCTGGGGGCGTATCCATAGCAATCCATTGGCTGAAGAACTTCGTAGGGCTCTCTTGGTTGCCTATTGCTGACCTCGGCCACTTCATCTTCTTCATAAGCCCCATGGTGCGAATCCACATCAATCATTGATCTACTTACTACCAATTGTAACTTAAGGCTGACATCCTTCTTCCCCATCAAATGACGATTCGAGAAACCTAGTCATACGAAAGATGAGTTTACACTTGCTCAAAGATCGCCGACGCAGATACTTGAAGCGAGAATCGAAGGAATGAAAATTTGCAGCACTCCCCATTCCATGCCAGAACTTAAGATGCAAAGAAAAGGAGAGGGAGGGAGTTTTTTAAGATCCGAGAGAACATCTCACATCTATCGGCTTGAAACAAAGCCCGCCAACCAGTAGTAGGCACTCAAGAGCCTCGAAAATAAACAAATCTCTTGATCATAATTACCCCAGGTCAAAATTAAATGTGAGGCATGCGTTGACAGGCAATGGGCAGGTGAAAAAAACATCCTTATGGCTACAACCACCACATTTAGAGGTTTGATTGCTTATGAATTGTTAGTGGGAAAATTCTGTCCTAGCAAAAATACATCATTAAGTGGATTTTGATCGAGTGAAAATTTATATATTTGTATATTGTTACGTCGCAAACTCGGGGTGGCGTGATCGACCGAAAATACGCTCGCGTACCCCGAAGCCTCACAATCAAATAGACGTATGACAAGAGCACAACTGTAATGCATATATATATATGAATTCAAAGGTTAATACTCAAACATAAAGATACTATTTCATAAACAGATGCAAATGTCTCACAAGAGACTACTAGTAGTACAAAAATAACCAGATGCAAAATAAGAGAAACAAGACTCCATGACACTCTAACTACGACTGGGGAATTCGTCCTGCAGAGCTTACATCGCCAACTGCATTAGGCTTCATGATCCGCACCTAAACCTGCACACATAAGCAGGAGGGCATGAGTATAAAACTCAATGAGTGGTTGGGTGTTTCTCATCCTCAAGTAAATAATAAAATCACTCGAGCACGTAATTAAGTAGAGAACAATATTGTGCCTGAAAAGATATTCCAACATCAAATCATGTCTCAACAGCAGAATGATCACGGTATTACATAATAGAAAATCATACCATCAGCTGACGCATAATAAGCATAATAAACACAATAAGTCCAATAAGCAATACAAGCATAACAAGTCTGTCCTAACTTCACCTCCGGTACCCGCATACTAGCTGCCACCTGCCCCTCTACTCACGGTCCATCGCAAGACGAGAATTTCCCTCCGACGCATGCCACATAAAAGGGTAACTGTCAGGGAGGCCTCCTAACATGTTACTCAGCCCAGCTCCGTCTCTCCAGCTCCACACCGTCACCGGATGGGTTCTTTTCGAAGCGGTCTCTTTGGGACTCTTCTTATCACCGATCAAAATCTCATACTCAGAGTCGCGTCCAAACATAATAGAGCGATATAATAAAGTAACTGTATAAATCACATCATTCTTAGTTGTCATGCTCATCACAGCAGTGTATATCTGATTTACCATAGCAGTAAGTGTATAAACATTGAAACAACTTATTTCTCAAGTAATGCTAGGCTAGTTCCCAACACTTAGCCAAATCTCTGCACTGTTCAAATGTTAATAGATTCACTTTTGTCACTCTACCAAACCAGTAATGCCGAGTGGAATGGCTACGGAACTCACCAATTGATCAAGCTTCTATATCATACCAACTAACCCTAAAGTTTTAGATCATTTGGACAACAGATCAGTCACAAATCGACGAGACAAACATGTCATCCTAGTATTTCTGCACATTGCTTCTGACACCAGCAAGAGGATTGACTTCAACTCCTTAGTGTGAGGCCAGCAGCTGCATCATCCTTATCACCAATTCAACAACCTTCTCCGAGGAAAATAACTTCATCAGAAGCTCAGAAGCGGAAAGAACAAGGTCTATGCTACTACTGTGACTAAAAGTATGCTTGGGGGCATCGATGCAAAATGCCTCAACTATTCATGTTAGATGATAAGGATGAACCCAAAGAATTTCATGAGACACCACTCGAGTTTACAAACAATGAAGTTGTCGAGCAGTCACTGATTTCCTTTAATGCAATGTCAGGGTGCTTCTCGCCGATGGTGGGAGTACCCACAATTTTATACATACAAGGGTGGCTAAGTACCTTGCTCTACTAGTGACTACAACCCTATCCTTTGGAGTGATGGTGGGAAGTGGGGCAAAAATTATGAGCAAAGGCAACGTCAAGGATTTGAAGCTTACAATTCAGGGCATTGTCATTGTTATTGATTTTTTTAATTTACCAATTAAAGGCTTAGATATTGTGTTAGGCGTAGCTTGGATGGCTACTCTTGGGACCTATGGTGGACTTTGCCAATCACTTGATCGAGTTCTAGTTACATGGAAAGAAACACTCTTGGACTGGAGTTCCAGGCAGATTTGGTACAATGCAACACCTTAAGGAAACTATGTGAGAACCAGGCCATCATGGAAATGTATCATCTCGAACTACAAATGGCTGAGGGCAAGTAGGAGACTTGTAAAAGTGACAAAGTTAGGGAGCTCCTCGAGCAGTTTGCAGATGTCTTTGCTCCGATACATGGCTTACCTCCGGCGCGGCCAGCGAATCATCGAATCCACTTGCTGAAGGGATAGTCACCTGTAAATGTCAGGCCATATAGATACCCACATTTTCATAAAGAAGAAATTGAAAGACATGTCCAACAGATACCGCGAGTCGGGCTAATTCAATGCATCACTAGTCCTTATTCTTCGACAGTGTTGCTAGTGAAGAAAAAGGATGGTACCTAGCAATTTTGCGTCGACTACAGGGCTTTGAACACAGTAATAGTTAAAAATAGATTCCCAATTCCTACGACAGATGAGTTGTTTGATGAATTGGGTGGAGCTCGAATATTTTCGAAGCTCGACTTACTTGTCAGATATCACCAAATTCAAGTGAATAGAGAAGACATTCAGACGACGACATTTAGAACACACGAAGGACACTATGAGTTTTTAGTTATGCCCTTTAGGTTAACCAATGCTCCCTCAACCCTTCAAGCGACTATGAATGGGATTTTTGAGTTGTATCTCAAGCGATTCATATTAGTCTTCTTCGACGACATACTGGTATATAGTCATTTGGTAGATGAACACTACGAACATCTTCACATGGTGCTGATGCTGCTGCGAGATAATAAGTTAGTAGCCAAGGCTACTAAGTGTTCATTTGGATGAACTACAATTGAATATCTCGGTCACTTGGTGTTTGCCGAAGGCCTCAGAGTTGATCCGACAAAAATTGCAGCAGTGCAAACTTGGCCTGTTCCTTGCAATGTCAAAGGGCTGCGGGGATTCCTTGGTTTGGCCAATTACTACAAAGGGTTTATCAAGCGATTCACACAGGTTTCAACTCCACTGACAAATTTGCTGAGGAAGGAGGCTTTTGCATGGTGGGTCGAGGCTTAGAAAGCTTTTAAAGAACTTAAAGATGACCTTAGTAAGGCACCACACTTGCAAATTTCAACAAGATGTTTGTAGTCGAAACAAACGCATCTGGAATTGGAGTGGGTGCAATGCTGACTTAGGAAAAGCATCCTATTGCCTTTTTCAGTCAAAAATTATCGCCACGGTTACAAGTTGCTCCAGCCTACCAGTGGGACTTAATTGCGGTTGTTCATGTCGTTCAAAAATGGCGACAATACCTGTTGAGATGCAAGTTTCTCATTCTGACGGACCACTGCTCTCTGAAAGAAATTTCTAACCAAGTCATTCAGACCCCTGAGCAGCAGAGGTGGTTGGTAAAGCTAATAGACTTCGACTTTGACATCCAATATCGAGCAAGAAGGTTCAATGCAGCAGTTGACGCCCATGTTGCTGTCACAACCAGTTTTCGGCATCATGGAAGAACACAGAAGATTGAATAAAGGCCATCGGGAATTGCTCTCCTTACATGAAAAAATAAGAAGGGGAGATGAAGCAATGCAACAGTATGAGATCTGAGATGGCATCCTCATATTCTGGGGGCGCATTGTGGTGCCTAATGACACCTTCATCAAGACACTGCTACTCCAGGACTTCCATAATACAGTGATGGGTCGTCATGAGGGTATCAACCGAACTCATCACCGGATAGCGACCAACTTCTATTGGAAGAACATGCGGCGCGATATAAAGAAACTAGTGGATGAGTGTCAAATTAACTTGCCAACGGATAAAACATCAGCAGCTCTCGCCAGCAGGATTACTGCAACCTCTGGCCATACCTGAAGAGGTCTTTGAAGAGATTGCCATGGACTTCCTCACCGGCATGTCTGTATCAAATGGTAAAACTGCTATCATGGTGGTAGTCGACAGATTGACGAAATATGGCCATTTTTTTGCATTGCCAGGCAACTATACCATCGAAAAGGTAGCAGAAGTCTTCTTGAATTTGGTAATTAAACTCCACGGCATCCGAAAATCCATCATCAGTGACCGTGACAATCACTTCCTCAGTGAATTATTGAGAAAACTCTCTCAATTACAAGGAACGAAGTTGGCTTTTAGTTCAACCTAGCATCCTCAAACGGACGGGCAGACTGAGGCTTTAAACAAGTGTCTTGAGATGTGTCTTCGGGCTTTTGTTTCAGACAAACCTGCAAAGTGTGAACAGTACCTAGCATGGGTGGAGTATTGGTATAATACCTCACTCTAGTCATCCGCCAGAATGTCTCATTGCAAAGCTTTATATGGTCGGGATCCCCCAGAGTTGGTTCGATACATTGGTGGAAATTCATGGAGCTCGCTGGTCAATCGACAATTTACTCAGTCAGGATGAAATTTTAAACCAGTTGAAAAGCAATCTAATTCAGGCCTAGAGCAGAATGAAAAGCTAGGCTGATAAGAAGACACGAGATGTCAAGTATGAGGTCGGCAACTGGGTATTTGTCAAATTACAACCATACCACCAAAACTCGTTGCAACTACAAAGGCAACAGAAATTAAGCTTGCGTTTATTTGGTCCGTACGTATGAATCATCAAAAGCATTGGGAAGGTAGCCTATGAATTAGAACTGCCTAAGGCTGGCAAAGATTCATCCCGTGTTTCATGTATCTGTTCTTAAGCCTTGTAAGGGTCATCCTGAGATGCAGACCACTCCTTTACCCTTACTCAAGGTGACTAGAGACGAAGAAGCTCGCTTGATGTTGAGAACTTATCCCAATCTTGCGGACAAGGTTCCTTCGTAAGCGAGGGGCAATGTAACGAGCGACGAAGGAAAGGAAATGGAGCCTGGACGTGGTCAAATCATGACAAATGGTGGCATATGCGAAGCTGAGCTCATAACTCAGCCACGTCACCAAGAGATGGCGAGTCAACACCATCGAATGGTGAGGGTAAAAAATAAGCCTCACTAGCACGATGACTATGCTATGTAATAGAAAGTTTTAGCGAATGAGAGAATGTATAAATACTCGTAGTCGACTGTAATGAGGATATGAAATAATATCATTTGAATTCCTTACTCCCTTCTCTTCCTCTAACGACTTCTAGATCTCTCTCTCTACTCTCAATCCCTTTTCTCCTCTTCTCCTCTTCATCTCGGGGTTGATATCTAACTGATATTGGATCTTCATTTTCCGGCTCCATGTCAGGTAATTCATCCCTGACATATACACTACTTACGATAGCGTTTATAGCATGTTGTTAAAGACGATTATTATTGTAGTGTTACTGATTTCTTTTGTCTTCCCAAACAAGCTCTTATGCTGAAGGCAACTAATACAAATTAAGGCATAAACTTCTACCCTGCAAAAATTACAAACAAAATTATTTTTATCATCGTTGAAATTTCCTTCTTTTTTTTTTTGGAAAATTAGGTAAATCGTATTTCAAAACCTCGAGAAATCAATGAAAAACAAACAATGGATGCTCAATATTATAACTTTTTCCTAATAAAAATATTCTATTGATCAATATATAAAAAGATACACATGCACGCAGTTCATACTGAAAAAAAGAAAACAAAAACCCAAAGTAATTAACATTGTGTTGGGAGGAAATTGAAGAGCGGCCATTTGCAGATGATCTGCTTTGGGTTTTAGATCTCAGACGCTTCTCTTCAATTCGTGAGGCGATCGATCGAACTCTCCCGCTCTGATACCATATTGCATTTCCCTCCTCACATATTCATCCTTCAGATCTAAGACATGGAATACTTGAGAATAGAGAAAAATGAAAGAGGGAAAATTGTATTCATTATTTAATTCAAAAAGAACAGCAGCCTTATATACCAGCTGCAGCCCGAGTACAAAAGAGTACAAAGACCCTAATACCCTTGCGACTAAACTAAGCTAAACACTTACACTGTGTTTGGATTGAGGGGTTTGGGAGGTTTAGGAGGGGTTTGGAGGGGGAGGGTTTTGGAGGGGTTTAAAACCCCTTGTTTGGATAATTTTTTTGGAGGTGGAAGGAAGGTTTTGGAGGGATTTGGAGGTGTTTCAAACCCCTCCAAACACCCATTTCGAAACCCTCCAATTTTGGGGGGTTTTGGAGGGTTTTGAGTAATAATGATGATAAATTACTTATTTATCCCTCAAACAAAAATAAAAAACCCTACACGCCACTTTTTGGATTTTTTTCATCGAGTGCTGCGTGCTCTTCCTCTTCCCTACTCAGGCGGCAGGTATGTTTATCGTCACTGTTACTTTATTCTCTGACGAGATAGTCTATTATCCATCGGATAATACAGTGCATTGTCCTCTAAAAAATCAGAAATCGCAATCCTTTTTCAGATATGATGACTGAGAAATAATAAATATATTATTAATCTTTCGTACAATAGCAGATAGTTACTATTATTTGATGATCCACTGGATTATCCAATGGATAATCCAGTGAATCGTCCTTCAACCAGAGATTCTCAGTTCACTTTTCATAAATAATTGCTTTTGCTGGTTTTTTTTGTTCGATTAAACTGTAATTTTTTCATTTATCATTATTTGATAATACCTTGTATTATCCATTGGATAATACAATGAATTGTCTTCTCAATTAAAAAATTATCATTCTTCAGAAATAGGACTAAAGTATTGTTTGATGTTATCATTAATTTTTTTATAGGATACATAATTTTATCTCTTCATTATTTGATAATACATTGAATATATTTTATTAATTGAAGTGTGCTCTCATGTTCTATGATGTTTTTGGATTGTAGTGAACAATATATTTTTGAAATTATGATAGATGTCTTGTAGTGAACAATTTATGTATTCAATCATGTCTCTTATATATTCATATTTTTTTGAATAATAACATATAAATTCTTCAATGATAGATGGATGCTCAAAATTTAGAAACAACAGTTGTATCATTTAAAAAGAGAGTAATAGCATAGAGAGAATCGTGTACGAGAGCGGTGGTGCAAATTATATGTTTGGTTGCTAAGTGATTTTTTTTAATGCGCTCGAAGAGACGACTTACCAGTAGTAATATGAGTTCTGAAAGAGAAATGATACGTGAGGAGATCATAGGTAAAATTATTGGAAGTAGTGAAGGCTACAAAATAATACGAATGGGGCCTAAAGCATTTCTAGACTTATGCTATATATTGGAAAAAGATGGTGGCTTAAAACCAACACGACGTGCAACCATAGAAGAGCAAGTTCTAAAAACACTTCATATACTAACACACAATGTTAGGAACCGCGTGGTTCAATTTTGGTTTCGAAGGTCCGGTGAAACTACAAGTCGCCATTTCCATAGTGTATTGAAATCAATAATTGAACTTGAAGACAAGCTCCTTAAACAACTAGATGGTTCACAAGTACCACCACAAATTCTCAACAACAGTCGGTTATACCGATATTTTAAGGTGAATTCAGTCGTTCACCATATTAATCATGTTGTTATTTTGTCAACTTAATAAATATTAACATATAATTTATTTCAGGATTGTGTAGGAGCAATTGATGGAACACATGTACGTGTAAAAGTATCTATTGCAGATGCTCCTAAATATCGTGGAAGAAAAGATTGGCCCACCCTGAATGTCTTCGCTGCATGCGATTTTGACTTGAAGTTTACTTATGTCCTTCCTGGTTGGGAAGGGACTGCATCAGACTCGAGGATATTGAAAGATGCATTGACTAGCTAGGGAAGATAACCTTAAAATTCCTAAAGGTAATAAAAAATGGAGCTTCATCATTAATATCAAATTTTATTTCTTAATTAATTAATAGTGACATGTGATGATATTTTTGGATAGATAAATTTTATCTTGTCGATGCTGGATTCCAGCTATCTTCTGGGTTAATCGCACCTTATAGAGGAGTGCGCTATCACTTGAAAGAATATTCAAGAAATCCACCACAGACTGCTCAAGAGTTGTTCAATCTACGACATGCATCTTTGCGTAATGCAATTGAACGAGCATTTGGGGTTTTAAAAAAAAGGTTGTCAATCATCGCAAGTACAACAGAACCAACTTATAGAGTTCAAGCCCAAAAAATTATAGTGTTGGCGTGTTGTATTTTGCATAACTATCTAAGAGGTGCGGAACCATATGATGAACTTGTTGCTGAGGTAGATGCCGAACTTGAAAATCAAAATCAACTTCAAAATGAGAGTCATGTTACCAGGATTGATCGTGAAGATGAAATACAAGGAGAAATTATAAGAGATGACATAGCTGCAGACATGTGGAATGATTATGTGTTGTGATTGTATATGAGATTTATTAAAAACTTGTTATGCATGTACTTTTTAAATTCATTTCAACGGTGTGGAATGGTTATATGTTGTGATTGTATATAATAAATATTAGTAACTTGTAATGATATTTTTAATTTTTGTGATGTTGCTACCATGCTATATGTTGTATCACATGGTTACTTATTAATTGTTGTCTTGCATTATTTTTTATATCATATATATGATAATTATAAATTTAATTTCCTAATAATGTGTTTAAATCAAGCATGTCAAAGCGAAAGAATGCGGGAGAAAATTCAAGGAAAGAAGGTCGAGAGGCTTGGACTCCTATTATGGATGACATGTTGGTTGATGCATTTTTGTATCAGCACAATATGGGAAATAGAGTGAATGGAACATTCACGACATTTGCATATGATAATATAATGAAAGAGCTAAATTCCAAGCTTAACAAGAATTTAAGCAAAGAGCATATCAAAAATCGTTGGAAGAGCCTAAAAGCAAATTTCGCAAAGTGCTATGATTTTTTCAAGAATGGATTAAGTGGGTTTGCTTGGGACCGCAATACCAATATGTGGAGCGCAGAACCTGAAGTGTGGGAGAAATTAGTTGAGGTATGTTGATATTATTTTATAAAATTTATGGATGTTATTTCTTAATAAAATCAAATAAGCAAATATTATGTGTCGTTTTCTAATTTTCCCCCTCTAAATATTGATAGGCACACCCCCAAGCTAAAGAATGGATGACCAAGTCTGTCCCAAACTATGATAAGATGGTGATCCTATATGGGAGGGATAGAGCCACTGGAGAACATGCCGAAACAGCAAAAGAGATGAAAAAGCGACAATCCTCTATGACCGAAGAAGTTTTTGATGATACTATAGAAGGAATCGATCGTTTGGTTGCTGAAAAAGAAGTGACTATTGATCCTTTTGAGAATATGGTAGAGGAGAATGCAGAGTTTTTGGAACAAGAGGTGCACTCTCGTACTCATGTTTCTCCACACAGAGTTTTGAGAATAAGGAAGTCATAGTCATTGCAGATGCAATAAACAGTGTTGCTGAGGCAATCAGAGATGGGAATGTGGCGATAAGGGAAGGGAATGAGGTTCTGAAGGATGCTTATCAACGTCTCCCTGTAAAGGAGGATGAAGCTTACTCTCTTTTGGAGAAAATAAGAATTGCACCTCAAAGTATTACTCAAGCTTATATTTATCTTCTCAAACATCCTGAGATGTTAAGGGGAGTACTTGGTTGTCCACCAGAGAAGCAAAAGGCAGTAGTCATGGAAATGGTGTTCGTTCCTTCGTCGTCTGATCATTAATTTGCTCGATATTAATTTTTGTAGTCATATTTTGGGATTGAAAACAAAATTTTTATTAAGTATGCTTAGGTGTGATTGTGATATGCTTAGATGTTAAGTATTTTAATCTTGTGCGATATGCATATATTTTTATTTCTTAATGCATTGTATGACATTATTCATTTTCAGAAATGACAATGGTAAAAGCTTATATTTAGTTTAGTGCTTTATTATTGTGATATGAGTGTATTTATTTAAATTATTATTATTATTATTATAAATGGGGGCATAATGGTCTAATTGCAAAAATCGATTTATTATAAAACCCCTCCAAACCCCTTGTGAAGTCTAACCAAACAAGGTTTTTAAAACCCCTCCAAACCCCTCCCCCTCCAAACTCCTCCAAACCCCTTCAAACCCCTCCCCCTCCAAACTCCTCCAAATCCTTTACTCAATTTTATCCAAACATAGTGTTAATGAATCATCAATTAAAGACTGCTAGTTGCAACATTATTTAGCTAATCAAATGACAAGTATGGTAACAGGTAAAGAGAAAGATCAACAGAGTATTAAGTGTAAAATCTACTTTAAACCAATACCTACAGGTTTTGGCACTAGAACTAAGCTGGATTTCTTATGCACTACGATCCCAGCCGATTCAGTCATGTCCACCTCCTCTTCCCTCATCCCATTTGGTAGCTCCCAATCAAAATGATATAGCAGATTAGCAAGTGCAAGTTCCACCGTGGAGATACCAAAATTTGTTCCTGGACACCCTCTCCTTCCCGCTCCAAATGGCAAAAAATGGAACTCTTGTCCCTTGAAATCAACACTCCTATTCTTTTCTTCCAAGAACCTCGTAGGCCAGAACTCCTCAGGCTTCTCCCATGAACTGGAATCCCTTCCAATGGCCCATGCATTGATCATAAGCCTGGTGCCTCTTGGGATGTGATAACCTTGTATGCTACTGTCCTTCATCGCCTCTCTTGCAAGCAAAGGAAGAGGAGGGTGAAGCCTCATAGTCTCCTTGATCACTGCTTGAAAGAACTCCATTCCTTCGAATTCTGCCTCTCCGATCTCTAACGCTTTCGGTTCAATAGCACTTCGGAGCTCCTTTTGCACTCTTCTCATCTCTTCTGGGCGTTTGATGAGTTCCGCCATTGCCCACTCAATTGTCGTGAAGGATGTATCTGTTCCTCCTGTGAACACATCCTGCATGAATGTAACAGAAAGATAATTTTTCATGAAAGAGTAATAACAAATTATAATGTTTTAAGAAGACCATCTTATCTTTCTAACTAATTAATTAAGTTTAACATTAAAATATAAATTTATGACGTTGTTATATCACTACTAGAAATCATATAGATTGTTGCAGATCATATGTGACAGTGGTAATTATAGCAATGGTCAAGTGGCGATCGCAATATGCCATAGTAGATATTTAAAACATAACAAGATTGTGATAGGTTAAAATTGGCCTTGTTGCATCAGCGCAAATAATACTTATATACAATAGTGTTGTAACCACCCACGTACACTTAAGCGATTATAGATGAGTAAAAAATATTTGCGATCACGCCCGTGCATCCCCTTCCCCATTTCTTTTATACTCTACAATTAATATGTCATTGCTGTTAACGCCGAAGTTGTTGCTATCGTCCTACTATATATATATATATATATATTACGGTGCTTTAATATTTTTCACTTACATCAAAACGTCTAAGATTATTTATGTTGAATAAGACTACTCAGCACATGAGTCGGCATGCAAGAAACCGTATGTGATGATATGGTCATGACTCATTCGTCCAATATTGAAGCATCGAGACATTTGGGGAGGTATTATCCTTTATTACAATATATCCTAGAATTGTCAGATTACGCTTGTAAAGTGATGATTTTAATCAATTTGGTCATTTGTCAAGTCCTTAATTCAATTTGGCTAGTGTCATTAACCATCTATATCTTGCTGCCATCATGTGTAAAAGGTGATTTTATCTTTCTTACAATGATTATCACCGGACCTAGGGATTTATAAAATGAAATTGATTGTTTCTTCGACTCCTATAATTGATAAATTGAAAAATTTATAAAACTGAGGAACTATCAAATGGTTGCAACTGAAAGTAAAATTTCAAATTAGGGGCTGCAGTGTTGTGCACAATTAGTGTCTTTTCAGCTTAGGGGCTGAAAGTATATCATGTTAATTGTGATATTGGAGTTCATTGTTGATTCATCATAATTTGGATGTAATATATATCAAGAAAAACCAAAGATAATGTCAAAGTTAGATAAGACGTAAAAACATACTATCAGTACGACAAAGTTAGAGTTGCAAGTGGCCAATGGACGACTTTATAAGCAGAATGCACCATATGTGCTAAATAAACAATAGATAAAGGATGTATGTCAATGAATCAAAGAAGTAAGATTATTGAATGTATATGTCTCAAATTTATCATTTTGTTAATATAGATTACTGTACTGTTTCAAGAATGAAAAGTTATGATTATCATGTACATGCATGTAGAGATTATTTTTTATTGCATTTCTTGATATTCTACATGATAAGATTTAGGCTGGATCCATCAACTGAATCAAGTATTTTGACATATTTTTTGCAAATGTCCTTAGAGTTGAAGATAAGTCTCCATTTAAGAGCAATATTTTCGAAATTATGTGTAAGGTACAGGTATTTTTTTCTCACATTTTTTTTACTTAATGCAACATCTACTAATACACTTGGCATATGAAATGCGAGTTGGTGGCATGGTTCAATATCGGTGGATGCACCTTTTTGAGAGGTATATATAAATTGTCTAAAGAACAAAATAAGAAACACTACTACAGTTGAAAGTTCAATGTGTGAAGTGTATATTATTCAAGAAACATCAATATTCTATACTTTTTATTTTGAATTAAGTTTTCGGACAAGGTTAAATCATCTTGCACGAATCGACAATTGGGAAGTTCAAGAATCAGACAATGGTTTCGATATATTTTCTCATCTAGGTCACGGTTTGAGTTCTTGTTAATCAAGATTATGTTAGTCAAGGAAGAATTGATTCAATTTGAGGACATATTGACACCAAACATGAGTATATGATTTTTGACTTATATTAATATGATGATCCTTCTATATTAAACTAATTCTAGTGCTCGAAGATGAGAACAAACACAATAGTAATATCGAATTCCATTTTTTAGAAGCACAATATGAAGGAGATAAGGACAACAACAAACTATTGCGGATAATGATGATGAAGATAGTTTTATTGTTGAATATATATAATACTTCTAATTGATGAAGAAATAAACTATTATTCATATAATGTGGACAATGATGATATTTAATTTGTCATTTAGCTTTGTATTCTCATATCTTATAGATACTATACGATGATGATATAAGGTTAATGTTGATGATTGCCTCAAGTGGCCCCTTCTACTGTTGTGACCTTTATCGGTTCCCGCCATGGTCGTTGCCCCTCCTATAGCCATTGCCCCTCTTGGAGCCCTTCCCGCTCTTGTAGCCCCTCTGTTCTCGCCTCAGCTCTAGTCACTGTAGTCCCTCCTATTCCTACACCAACCACTATTGATCCTCTTGTTCTAGTGCTCACTTGCTCCAGCTTCAGATGCGATTGCCCTTGCTATTGCGTTTCTTGTAGTCCCTATTCACCACTATTGTTACCTTACATGATTCTGGCACGGGGTCATCACGAACCCACGATAGGCCTCATGGGCTTAACCATCTTATCCCAATAACATTAGCGAGACAATACGCATGCTTATTTGTGTGTGCGGGGAGGGATAATGTGTATTTATTTAATTATTATAATGTAAAGCAATATATTAATTATTTTAATCATATATACAGGTTTGCATAAGACGAGGTATCTCGTTGTATAGCGAGTACTAATAACTACTTTTTGATATTGATATGCTATGGAACGAGTTTGAGGTAAAATATTTTGTATTTATGTTTTTTAAGTTATTGATAACCACTTGTATATTTACATAATTATTTATTTTGTACGTAGGCTCGTTACACCTGGCCAGAGGATCAACTTCCATTTATTGGGAGTGCATGGGAGCTTGCTTCCACGCTCGATATAAACTAGTTGAACCAAGTTAGGTCAATGGCAGTGAGGATGGTTGAGGCCCAACACGTTCCCCAAAATTGAGGGATCTAGACCTGATTGGATCCCGATGAATGTACAGGACGAGATCGTTAATTTTGGTTTATGGTTTTCAACTTTGGTCTTATAATCTTGGTTTTGATGATAACAACTTAGAAACTAATGGCTTACTAAGATATGATTTCAAGTTCGATATTGATAGGCACGAGATGTCCATGTTTATGAAGATCAGAACAAAAACGAAGAATTCAAGTGATGTCGCCCGAAGTCGAAAAGCTTTAAAGATTAATTTTAAGGTTAGAGTACATTTTCAATCCTTAGGATGCATGATAATGATGATGTTAGATAAATTCAAAACCAAATTAAACCTCAAACCAAATAAAGTCTATAAAAAATAAGAAAAAAAATCTTTTTGCTATCAATTTGAATCGAAGTTCGATCAAGTGTTGGGCGACCAAAATGGGGTCAAAATTTCAAGTATGCTTTCAACCGAAGTCCAATCGACAAACTTCGTCCGACTTACGACCGACTGACCAACGATTAGTTTTTCGACCATTGTAACCTACTTTTACCCAAGCCTCTCTCATTGAAACTCCATATATAACATATATATATAACCTAACAACCTTTCTTAAGCCTTAATGCTTCTATTAAGACCATCGTACTAAGCCTTGTTGGGATTCTTGACCATTTCTTGTGAGTTAACACTAGCTTGAGATTGTCCTTCTTATTTAAGCCTTTAAACTTGAATGATTCATCATCAAAGGCATTAAGAGGAGCTAAGAGCTTGATTTTGGATCTAAGTATTGCCTTTTGTATCTATTATGGACTTTTAGTTACATTTTGGTTTGTTTTTTGCTTTTATTTAATTCTTGTTGATACACGTAGGATGTTATGTATAAGTTGAATGCTTGCTTTAGTGTAGAGGATTGAATCCACTTGTGTTACTAGGTTAAGTAGGCTTTCCTTGGAGCTTGTGGTGTTGAAGGTGCCTTTGGGAAAAAGGTTATAATTAATCTTGAATTGTAAATCCTCTTGTAGGAGACTATTTAATCAAATGGATTGCACTACTAGAATATTGGCTATCAGTCACGGGGCTCACCGACTGCCGTCAAGGCCATCAAAATTATTCACGGTTTTTCAACGGCTGCAGCAGTCATGGCAGATGTAACCAAATCAGCCGCGGCTAGCATACGGCCGCCTAAGGCCGTCGCTCATAGCTGATGGCGCGCACGGAGCGCGAAATGAAATAACTTTGTAGCGACAGCTTAGCGGGGGCACCAAGTCGTGGGTGATATAAAATATGTCATTAGCCACGTACGGCTAGCGTCGGCCGTCACTTATTAATTGATGGCGCGAAAAAAAAAACTCTTCACCGACGGTTTCGTGTGGGGCCGCATTGGTCGTCAGTGATATTTCTAGTAAGAGTCCACAGTTTACCGATGGCTGTTGGGCCGTCGGTGATAAAGCTTTTATTTGTGTTTGCGCTCGACCCTTCCTCTTATACTTCTATTCTTCTCTCCCGTGTGTCACCGCTGCTGTCGCCGCCCATCCTCTTGTCGTGCCTCACCGCTGCCCTCTCTGCCCACTGTCGGTCCCAAGCTTTCGTCGCCGGACCCTTTTCTCCGTGAGCTAGGTATTCACTGGCCAACCCTTCCTCTTGCGCCCCCTTTTTCATCAGGTTGCCACCACTGTCAGTGTCTACACGCCAAACACTGACAGTGGAGAACGGCACCGGCGTGTAGACGCCGGCGCCTGGTTTGGGGCCGAATCCCTCGGGCCTAACCAGATGAACAGTAGCCGGCAGCTACTACTGACTGTTGTTTGATTAGTGGTTTAATTACCCCTAATCTTAGGTTTTATTTTTTTAGATTTATGTATTATCTGTTATTTATAGAATTTATGTGTTGAATGTAGACTAATTTTAGATTAATTATTTGTTAATTGTAGATTTATTATGTGTTAATTGTATATTTTATATGTTAATTATAGATTAATTAAATTTTTACTGTTCTATTAAATTTAGGTTAGTTTTAGAGTTAATTAATCAAAGGTAGAATAATTGTTAGGATTAATTATAGTTTGGTGTAATTACAATTTTAAAATCGTCCACTTTGGACTCGCGTACGTCGGAATCGTCCACTTTGGACTTGCGGCCAAATCTTCCACGATGGACTCGCACCGAAATCATCCACAATGGATGAACTCGCGCCGGAATCATCCACTTTGGACTCGCACGGAATCGTTTGATGTGGACTCGCACCGGAATCCACAAATTTAGAAAATAATCAAGATGAGTTGATACACTTCACGTATGTATCGACGAGTCAAGTTTTAATTTAGCAAAACCTTAGATCCGTTCGGGGGTTGTATGTTCGTGTAAACGAATTAAATGATCTTTTATACGATGTGCAACCCTTGAATTATCCCTAATTGGATAATTTGGGAACATAGTTATTTATATTGCACTTAGTTTATTTCTTTTAGTCATTATTCATTTTTAAATTTTGGCTTGTATCTCCCTTGTTCTCTGAAACACGCCCAGATGATATACGTATTTGGAGAACTGTAGGGAGATGCTGCCGAAATTTAGAATGAAGTTCATGACTAAATGAAATCTAAGGGCAATATAAATAACATGAATCCCGAATGGCATAGGACTATCCTACCTAAAGACATTACCTAAAGATATTGTCAATTTTTTGACAGAACATGTCGGGCGATCGAAGTTGGATGTACCGACGAATTCATCGTGGAGGTATAATTAACGTACGAATTTCGAGTTGGCGTAACTTACTTCTTAAATTTTGCCTACTCGAATTAAAAATTCCTTAGTGATGATAAAATCTGTTGTCTGTGCCGGAAATGTTCAAACATAAGAGTTTTGGATCAGGAAATTGTCACAATGCATCTTTATACAAAAGGATTCGCACCAAGATATTTTGTATGGAATTGTCACGGGGAGTCACGTCAAGTCGTGACACCGAGCAATCATGTTGTCCAAACTCATGGTGAATCCTCTACTGTGGTTGTTTATTCTTCCAATCCATCTAATCCTTATAGAACATTGATTTTGGATAGTCTTGGCGGACAATTCCATTTAAATGACAATATTGAGTTAGTGACTGAGACGGTACAGCTACCAAATACTACGATAGTTGAAGTCATTGAAGAATAACATACGATACAAATTGAATTACCGAATAAGGAGGCTGCAGAATTTTACGAGATGTTAAAAGCTGTCGATGAACCGTTGTATGAGAATTGTCCTAAATATACAAAATTTTCGGCAATGACGCAACTCCTGAACATCAAGTCCGATTGTAATATCAGCGGGGTTGTGTTTGATCGGATTGCAAGCTTTATCAATGTTATGCTACCTCCATATAACAAGTTTGAGCCAACTTTTTATAAGACAAAAAAGTTGATGAGAAAATTGGGGCTTGGGTACGAAAAGATACACGCGTGCCCAAATAATTGTATTTTATATTATAAAGAAAATGCACAGTTGGAGCAATGTCTGGTATGTAAACATCCTCATTACAATGAGAAGAAATCGGTCCGATAAAAAAATATCCCCTTTAAGGTGCTTCGGTATTTTCCACTAACACCGAGGCTTCAAAGGTTATTCATGTCGAAAAAGATTGCCCCCTATATAAGTTGGCATGCAAAAAGTCGTGATGATATAGTAATGACTCATCCATCGAATAGTGAAGCATGGAAACATTTGGATAGATGCTATCCTTCATTTGATAGGGATACTAGAAATATCAGGTTGGGATTGTGCATGGATGATTTTAATCCGTTTGGTAATTCAGTAACTTCGTATTCAATATGGAAGTGCTGTTAATAGTTTATAATTTTTCACCCTCAATGTGTATGAAAGATGAATTTATCTATCTTTCGATGATTATTCCGGGTCCTACGGATCCTCAGAAAGAAATTGACGTGTTTCTTCGACCCCTAATTAATGAACTGAACACATTGTGGGCTGAGGGAGTTGTCACTTATGATTGTCACTAGAAGAAAAACTTCACTTCATGAGCTGCTATATTGTGGACAATCAATGATTTCCCGGCCTATAGCATGTCGTCTGGTTGGAGCACACATGGGCGACTCTCTTGTCCGTATTGCATGGAACACTCAAAATCCTTCAGTCTTGAGAACGGTCGGAAAATTTCCTTCTTTAAATGTCATCGCCAGTTCCAATCGTCTAACCATCAGTATCGAAGGAATCGTGACAAATTAACCAAGGGTAGAGTCGAAAGAGATGAGCCACCACCAATGTTGTCTGGTGAACAGATGTTAGCACGTGTTCAATTGCTTCCAGATATTACTTTTGGTCAGAATGTAAGAATTTCATATTTTGGTCAAACACATAACTGGGTGAAAAAAAGTATCTTTTGGGAATTTTCATATTGGAGTTCATTACTGATTCAGCATAATTTAGTCGTCTTGCACATTGAAATAAATGTGTTTGATAATATTTTAAACACTGTGATGGATATTCCCGGCAAAACAAAAGATAATGTGAAGGCCGGACATGATATGAAAATACTTTGTAAGAGGCCTGAGTTAGAGTTGCAAGAGGTCAACGGACGACTTCATAAGCCAAAGGCGTCGTATGTGTTAAATAAACAACAGATGAAAGATGTGTATCAATGGATCAAAGAACTAAAATGTGGATATGCCTCAAACTTATCTCGGTGTATTAACGTTGATAAAGGCAAAATATCGGGGATGAAGAGCCACGATTGTCATGTATTCATACAGAGATTGCTTCCGGTCGCGTTTCGAGATCATCTACATGATAAGATTTGGGGTCCGTTGACAGAATAAGTATGTTTTTTAGAAACATTTGTACAAATATCCTTTGAGTCAAAGATATATCAGCACTTGAAAAAATAATATTATTGAAATCATATGCAAGTTGGAGCAGTTTTTCCCTCTTGCATTTTTTGACTCGATAGAGCATCTACCGATACACTTGGCATACGAGGCACGAGTTGGTGGCCCCGTTCAATACCGGTGGATGTAGTTATTTGAAAGATACATGAATCGTCTGAAGAAAAAAGTAAAGAACACACACAGCTGCAGTTGAAGGTTCCATATCAGAAGCATATATAATTTAAGAAATTTCAACATTCTGCTCATTCTATTTTGAATCAACCATCAAGACAAGACTTAATCATCTTCCACGGAACGATGACGGGGGAGCTCGACCATCAGACGGGGGATCTCAACCATCAAATGATTGTTTAAATATCTTTTGTTACCCTGGTCGTGCTTTGGGTTCTCATCCGTCTCGATTCTTAAACGAATAAGAGTAACATTTGGCCTACTTGTATGTTTTACTAAACTGCCCAGAGATTGAAAAGTTCATTAAAATATTTGACGTCGAGATGGTAACAAAATACTCAATTTACAGCGATGAGGAATTAGAGAGATTACGCAATCGTGAGTTCCCTAATTGGTTTCGAGCTTACTGTACAAAATACAGAGGCGAAATAGTTAACCAAATCATTGAGTTTGCTAGCGGACCGGCACGACTTGTACAGTGTTATAACAGTTATTTAGTTAATGGATATAAATTTCACACACTTGAATATTCATCTACAAAGAAGACTATGAATGTCGGTGTCTACGTCAAAGGGACAACATACGCTGAAGGTGATGTTGACTTTTACGGACTGTTGGAAGAAGTCATAGAATTGCAATTTTTCAGATGGAAATTAGTTGCCCTTTTTAAATATCAGTGGTTCGATACAAGCGATAGGGGCATGAGAGTTCATCCAAAGTATAAACTTGTCGAGGTCATTTACAAATCAAAATTGATTTCAAATGAGCCATTTATATTGGCATCTTAAGCTGAACAAGTATATTATATGCAGTATCCGTCTCGAAAGAAAGATATGGTAGATTGGCGTGTAGTCTATAAGACTAAAGCCAGAGGAAAAAAATTGACCCGGTAGTTGGAGAGAATGAGCCAACATATGACTTCTATCAAGAAGAGGATCATGCTGAAATGGAGCGAGTTAGTCCAATACTCGAGGATGATGATACAGAGTTAGTTCAATTGAAAGTAGAATATGTTGATGACGACAATAACTGTCTTGAGAAACAAGGATAGAATGATGATGAGGGAGAAGAAGAAGAAGATTTTGATATTTTGATACAGAAGAACAAGAAGAAGAGTATTACACGGATGATGATACTGACGATGATAAATAATTGTAAATGTGAAGTATATATCTTCAATTATTAAATGTATCTATTAATCTATTATATATATACTAATTTTATTCATATTTGATAGCTATGGTTCGAGAAGTGTGTGCTCGAGGAGGCATTACTCGTAGGACTACCCCCCGACGATTACCACCTGCCACCCTGTACCCATCATCCCCCACCTTCGGCCACCATTCCCCCACCTTCGGCCACCATTCCCCCACCTAATCCAGCCACCATTCCCCCACCTGATCCGTCCACCACCCCACCAGCTGATATAGCCACCATCCCCCCACCTCCAGCCACTATCCCTTCAGTCGATCCAGGCCCGTCGACATCGAGACATAGGACACGAGGACCTAACAGAATTATTTCTCTGCCAGCCAAGGGAGAGTCACGCAGATTGGTTAGTGTGCGCGGTAGAAGGTAAGTAGATGCATTAATTATTCCTTATAATTTATTTATAATTTAATATATCATAATATAGAATTGTACTATATTTGGTGCATGTTTGAGTAGGAGGACATCCCACGCACGATAGCGGGGACGATCCGGAAGTTTATGCATGGGGTGTGGCCTACATGGTCTCACGTGCCCCATGAGTATATCGATTTACTATGGCGAGACTTCTCGGTAAGTATGTTTATTAAATTAATGTTAATGTTAAATATTGATCGATAATAATAAATTTATTTTTTTGTAGGCTCATTATACATGACCGGAGAACCAGACTCCTTTTGTGGAGAGTGCATGGGAGCGCGTTGCACGTGCTCGCTACAACGAGCTACTTCAACTGGTCCGTAAGACCGTGATGAGACAGCTGGGGGCCACACAGATTGGGCAAACTCGGGGACACGCCACCTAGAGGGGGGGGTGAATAGTATGTTTACTAATCTTTTCACCTAATTCCGATTTTAATCGTTTACTTGATTACTTAGGCAATTAACAAATTGAAGAACAAACGGAACCAAAGTAAATATGCTAATTAAGCAAACGCAAGTAGAAGCAATGCAAACACGGTAATTTATAGTGGTTCGGCCCCAATGCCTACTCCACTACCTAAGCACCCCGCTTATGATTTCCAAACGAGCTTTACTAGATTATATCGTTTCCCTTACAAAGAGGACTTTACACCGGAAAGTCTCCGCTCTCAAACCGAAGGCACTTCCACACCCGGAAGTATCCCGCCTTCCTACCGAGAGCACTCTCCCACCGTAACCTAAGGGACAACTCAACTAATTCTAGTAAACTAAGTTTACAATAGTGGATTTAAGCCTTAACACAAAGGCAACCACCAACTCAATCAACCTAGCACTCTAGGTTTACACAAGTTCTATTACAATGAAATAAATAACAAAATACAACAATAAATGGAGCAATAAATCAAACAATAAAGTACTTAGCTCCACAACAAGATTCCTAGCTTCCTCTTGATGTCTTTGATGGTTAATCAATGAAGGAATGGAGGCAAGATGAAGGTTTTTGGCTCAAGCTAGGGTTTTCACAAGATTGACTCAATGAAGACTTAGAATTGATCAAAAGATGGCTCAAAGAGATTAGAGGTCGGTGATCAACATCATGAAGGAAGGCTCTCATGGCTTCCTATTTATAAGCCATGAAGAGAAGTGAGAGCAAGATCAAGGTTTTTGGCTCAAGCTAGGGTTTTCACAAGATTGACTCAATGAAGACTTAGAATTGATCAAAAGATGGCTCAAAGAGATTAGAGGTCGGTGATCAACATCATGAAGGAAGGCTCTCATGGCTTCCTATTTATAAGCCATGAAGAGAAGTGAGAGCTCTCTCTTTTCAACGGCAATTTTTTGCCCGTTATAGACCGCCGGTCGCTTGTCCGATCGATCGTCGGTCGACCGACCTAGCGATCGCCCGAGCGACCGGAGCATTATGCCTGTTCTGGGCAATGTTCGATCTACCGAACCTGGGCAGAGCAGTTTGGTTATGCTAGATTTTTTGCTCGTTAGGGTTCCGTCTTTGCTAAGTCTACTTATATGGATTACTCTCCATTTGGATTCAATAAAAATATCTAAAAAATCAAAATCCTTAAGAATCAAAATCTAGTTTTTGGGGTCTAGTACAAATTTCCGGAAAACGAAATTTTCTAATCTCCTGGGTCAAATATGGGTATGCTAAAGGCTTCCAAAAATTCCTTTAAAATACCTCGTTATCTAGTTTTTACCTAAGGAACAATTACCGCCATTTTTTGTGTCAAGAAAATATCTAGGTCATATAGCCCTCCAATGAGCTTCCTAGGCTTAGTGAATTTCATAGCGGTTTTCGGGTTTTCGTGTTTTGGGGTTCGGGTATAGTTTTTGGGTTCTTTGCATCATAAAGAGGATTACATTACATTCTAGACACCCTAAACCTAAACTGTAACTTCCCGAAGAATCCCAAGCGTCGATGAGCGTCCTTGCTGAGTTCTTCGATTTCTCCAATTTTTCTAATTTTTCCGATCGGGGACGTCATGTGCTAACCGACTTGGAACCTGAAAGATTTCTCAATGAAACATTAGTTCTATGTTTGTTATCATCAAAATCGAGATTAAGACCAAGGTAGAAAACCTTAGGCCAACATCCTGGACCTGTATCGGACTAGCTAGCTTGTTGAGCGGTGGGACACACCTAAGTGGCAAGAGGTCTCCTAGACAGCGTCGAGAAACCGCATGTCTGGGGGGGCACGGGGGCGCACCACACTTGTGGCTCTTTGTCTTTTGTTGTGCATGAGCGTCGTATGGTATGTATAATTTCTTTACTTTTAATTAAAATATTATATATTGTGTATAATGATACTAATGTATTTATTTTCTAATGTAAGACGAGAGTTGCGAAGGATGGCACCGTCCAACGTCCCTCGCTAATGTAGGTGTTTGAGCGCACTCACCGTCAACGACGAGGAGCGAGGGACTACGTCGATAGCAGGGCCTCGATCATCATGGTAAGTATTTATGTCTATTTGATTTACACAATTTTTATTTATAGTTTATATATATATATATATATATATATATATATATATATATATATATATATATATATATATATATATATATGTGTGTGTGTGTGTATTATTTAAAATATAAATGTGTGTAGGAGACCTACACAAGGACCATGATCGAGCGCGGAGGCACGGCGGAGGCATGGGTCGAGGCCGCAGGTGGCTGGGAGCACGATTGTGTTTATGGCTTTGCATACAGTGGTCATACACGCGTCATGTTAGGGCCACTTGGGGCACCAACCCCTCCCGCTGCGGGTGAGAGACCCTCGACATCGCGGACGCAGGACTAGAGTCGGATAGTGGCCTTGGAGTCCGAGCTAACACATCAAAGAGCGACGATAGAGGAGCAAAGACATGCGATGGAGGAGCAGAGACACACGAATGACGAGTTGAGACAAACGATGCAGAACATGCAGTCCCTCCTCACGAGTTGAGAAAGTCGAACTACTATAAATTATGTGTTAGCATTTCTATTGTTGTTTGTGTGATTAATTTATATGCTTGCTTCCACTTGACAAAATGATCTTGTCATTAGTACTATTTCAAGAATCGATAAATTGACAATAGATTTAAGTTTAAGCTTACACACTATTCACCCGCTCTCCCTCTAATGTGTCACTTTCTCTCTCACCCGTGCTGAGTCATCGGAGCCCGGCTCCATAAGATTTTCTATGGAGCCGGGCTCCATAGTAGTTATTTTCAAATTTTTTAGAATTTGCAAATTACATGGACGAGAGAAGATATGGAGAAATACTAAAATCCACCTTTCACAATCTACGCATATAAACTACGGCAAATTAAATATCTTCGTGAAGAGAAATAAAAGTACGTACCAAAATGATTGCCTTGATGTCGTCCCTGCCTAGTGATTCGCCCTCCACCAAGGAATCCAAAGAGAGCAATATATCCACAAAATCCACCATATCATTATTATTAGTGGTAATAGTAGTGGCATGCTCATCAAGGACCTTCTCAATGAAAGCATCAATTTCAGTCACAACCTTTCTCACCTTCGCATCTAGTCCACTCAATTGATCGATCCAGCCCAGCCATGGCAGGAAATCTCGCACTGGGAATGACCCCAACACCGCCATCGTCTCCATGAGCAGCCTGTGGACTCTGCCGCTGCCACTCTCCTCATCCGTGAAGTGCTTCTTCCCGAACGCAACTCTGCAGAATATGTCAGTGACGAAGCCAACAAGCATAACGCTTATGTTCGTTGGTTGACCAGAAGTCTCACGTATCCGATGAACAAGGAGATTCGCCTCCTCTTTCCATACCCGTCGAAAGGACTGCACTTGCTTGGGGCTAAGCAGGTGGAGAACGCTGACGCGCCGCACCTGCCGCCAGTAGTCACCATACCTGGCAAAGACGATGTCGCGACTACCGTAGAAGAGCCTGTCGGTCAAGCTCGTGTTGGGACGGGTAGCGAAGTCAAGGTCGTGAATCTTGAGGACGTCCTGCGCCGCAGCGGCGGAAGAGACTATTACCGTGGGGACGCTGCCGAGGTGGAGGAGCATGACGGGGCCATGTCGCTGGGCCAGAGCTCTCAGCGAGCAATGAGGAAGGGAGCCGAGCTGGTGAAGGTTACCGACGAGGGGGATGGTTGGCGGCGACGGAGGTAGGCCTGGATGCTTGTTCTTGCGCAGTAGTATGAAGAGGGAGAAGAGTATGATGGCGACTGCAGAGATAAGGCCGGCGCACAGCCATGAAAGAGAGGGGTGGTGAAACATTGTGGGGTTGGGGGGGGGGGGGAGGAAGATATTATGGAGCAAGTCGGGCTCCATAGAAGTTGCGCTCGAAGCGTGTTATCATGTTGAAGGTGGATATATTGCAGGTGAATTTATTACATGTTATATATATATATATATATATATATATTCGTTGTGGAAGATTTTTTAGACGAGCTTGTGGTCCAGAACTTTTGTTTCTACCCTATAATTCAACGGGAAGCTTTAAAGACTGAGATTTCTAATTTGGCGGCCAAAGTAGAAAAACAAGCCCAAATGGGAAGCATTAGGGGCGGAGATCTCTAATTAGGCGGCCAAGTCGAAAAACAAGCACACCTTATTAAGAGCAATTTTTATGCGAAAATAATTTCAAGCAGCCGCTGGCTGCAACGAAGACGTGCAGCCCCAATGCGGTGACACGTCCCACCGCATGAAGCTGCCTAGCCCACAGGTGAAAGAAATAGTGTCCTTGAGCCAATCACATATTGATGTGTAGAAAATTATTTTTGATTAATGAATAATATGAGGTAATTTTTCATCATATGCTGCATTAATATTTTGTATATATTAGATTGTGATGAACTCCATGAACCCGGGCAATTGATTCCAAGGCCATTATGAGATCATGCTAGTGAGATCAGTTCTAAATGTTCCTAGTCGTAGGATCACTGATTAGGGAATTGGTGATTTCGGATAGACTGGTGCACTTGGTACATGCCTTATACGATAAGGGGTAGCTGATCTAACAGTTACCTATGAGTAGGGGTGGAAATAGGCTAGGCCTATATGGTAGAAAATTGGCCTGGGCCTGGGCCTAGCTTGTGGCCTATTATTGGTTTAAATTTTGGCCTAAGCCTGACCTGTTCATTGGCCTGGCCTGGCTTGTGGCCTGTTAACGAAGCCTACTTTCAATACAAAATATTGGTCTGGCTTGTGGCCTGTAGCCTGTGGCCTGTGTTTTATATATTAGTTATTACATTAAAATAATTTTAATGTAAATATATAATAAAATAATATTTTATATATTTATATATACATCACCTTAACAGACCCAGGCCGACCTATCAGGCTCAATAGGCTTTAAATTGAGCCTGGCCTGCCTTGATAAGTAAAACAGGCTCATTTCAAAGCATTGGCTAGGTTTATTTTTTAAACTAGCTAGGTCAGGCCATATATAGGCCAGGCCACAGGCCACTTGGCCTATTTCCACCCCTACCTATGAGTCATCATTTAATGTACAAGTGCGGGTGCTCATTAGGGAATGAGCACACTGAACTAACCTACACGAGGAACACAAAATGAAATCTTACATGAGTGTCGATAGAAAGTTCCTCATGTGATACTAAGTGCGAGCTGTCCTTGGACCTAAGGTTGTTATGGTTACCTTGTGACTATCGATCCATTGTTTTGGACTTATCCTTACGTGGCCTTCAGTGTCATGTGCTGGGTACCTCTGGGCATGGGAAAACACCCATGGAGGTATGTGAGCAACCAACATTGAATCAATTACTCAAAGTGAGAGCAGATAATGTCCTATGTGTCCCTGCAAGTGTCGACTCAGGAATCTCTAGCCATATAGAGATAAATTAAAGTTTATATTTAAATAGTTTTAATTAATTTCGAATTAATTATGAAGCCATTAAAATATAAATTATTTTTGAAGGCAAACCCCTGAATTTTAAATTCCGATGAGAGAGTTTTTAGGGGGCCGGGTCTACTCTTGTAGCCGCCCCCCTCTCTATAAATAGTGGCCGAACACCCCATAAGAGGGGATGGTTAATTAGTTCATGATCTTCTTGGAGAATATTAAGAATTTGATTCTTTAGAGGCTTCTTGAAGAGAAAGACTCCAAAGAACTCCTCCTCCTCTCCATTGGTGGCCGGCCATCTATATTCTCCTTCCCTAGTTTTTGCGAAGCCAAAATTGAAAGTGTTCTCTTCTTGGGTGTGCCACAATCTTCATATTCTTGGAGGAGTCCAGGAGGACAACGAGGTATCTTCACCTATTCTTTTTCATTTCGGTGTTTTCTCATCCTCTCTCCTTCCCTCTTTGGTGCCCGGTTCTTGGTGGAAGGGCCGGCCTTGCCTAGGTGGATTTCGGGATTGAGAAAGCTTTTTTGTTGAGTCACAACGAGCCCCGGTGTTTGCTGCTCCTATTGTTTGCGAGGTGCTTGGTGTGGACTATCATTAGAGGACGTGCGCATGTGCATCTTGAAAAGGGAATAGCAGCACCTAATCCAACCGCGGTATAAGATATACCTTCTCATTCTACTCGTAGATTGAATTGCTTAAATATTGCTAAAGTAGATAGCTATGTTCGGGATGGTTTGAATTTTTTAAATTGCTATTTCCACTATGTTTCTTATTCTCATCCCAACAGTGGCATCAGAGATACCTTTAGCAAATTTTTGGAATTTTTATTTTATGTTTTGGTCACATTTACGAACCGTTTGCTCCCTAAACGTCATGCTACCCGATTTTGGTTTTCAGGAATTTTTGAGTCATTTTCTTGGCTCTACGATTCATATGAAGAATCGAGGTGGAAGCCTACTGTCCATATTGATTTTGGACAGAATTTAAACTAAAAAATCTTGTGGGTTCATGGTTGAACAGCCCCGAGAATCGAAAAAATTTAGCATGTGTTGTTTGAACCTTTTTGGGTGGAAACGTGATTAGTTTTGCATGATTTCGGATTCTATTTTTTCCTTTCTTTTTCATATACGATGTGATGCATGAAAGGATGATTATGGATGAACCCTATGTGCATATGACTGTGTGTAAAACATGATTGTGATGATTGCTTGTAAATTTATTAAATTTCAACATTGTAATTTTTAAATAGGGCCTGCATACCCCTGCCTTCCTCTTGAGAATTCTAATTGTAATTCACTTCTCCCTCTCCTTAAATCTTTCCCCAAGGGACTTTTGGGGTCTTCTTTTAGTTTTGTAAAATTAAAAGTTTAGGGGAAGATTCGCGACGAGCACGCTTGTTGTCCCATTTTGGTGCGCGTGCGGACAGAAGGTGTTCGACACCATGTTGATGATGGCTTGAACCCCGAGAAGAAACTGATGGAACCGGCAACCTACAAGATGGTTTTGGGCAGCCCCTTGGCGAGACGAAGCTCCTTAAAAATCCTAGGATGATGGCCTTGGTTCGCCCAGTGGCTTGGGTGGAACCCTTAGAACATCCATAATAATCCTTATTTATTTTTATGCTTTTATTTATTGCTTTTGCTTTAATTGTTGATAGCTTAGATAATTATAATTGCATGAAGAAACACTCCAATAATATTAAGTCTGAATGGCTAAAGTATCAAATTTTACTAGCTACTCATGTTTTCTCAAACTTAGGCACATAAACATCTAACATGAGTGAATCTAACTATATGAGTCAAGTGTGGGCTTAAAATGAAATTTCTAAGTCACTTTGTTGACTTAGGTCAAAGTATACTTCAAGTTTACAAAAATCCAACTTTTAAATCCATATAAAATCATATTCTTGATGAAAATTTTTAAAACTTTAACTTGACAAACTAGATTTTTCAAGGAATCTACAAGTTCAAGAATCGGTCAAAAATCAGTTTCATATAAATTCATAAAATTCCTAAAAGTCCAGGGGCATTTTCGTAAATTTCAAGTACTTTTCAAAAGTTGTCAATTTTCCTTCAAACTTTCCAGACATCGCTGAATGATCATTTAAGATGCGTGTGTCAAGTTTGACCTCAAAATGAATTGTCTAAGTTTATTTTTCATCATATATTGATTTCAATGAAAATATGGATATTTCTAGCTATCATTCAAGTTATCAAAATTATTCCTAGAAATAATTTTACTCAAGCAATGGTACGAATGATATTAGAAATGAAATCAAAATGGTATACATGAGTTTTCATTTGAAGTTTTTGAAGAAAAATCAAAGTATCGAAAAAATGAGTATTTCGAGTAAGTGATACTTTGTGTTTCCGAAATCCAACTTCAAAATTCCATTAGAAATCAGATTCTTGATGAAAATTTTTGAAATTTTTACTGAAGAAACTAGATTTTTTAGTGAAGGTGCAGTTTCAAGAATCAGTTAAAAATAATTTTTCTACATTTTTCTAGAAATAACTGAAAATGCTGAATTTTCAATGGTATTTACGTAATTTTTAGTTATTTTTCAAAACATGTTCACTTTTCATTCAAAATTTTATGACACCACATAGTGGTTATGTAAAGAGTGTATGTCAAGTTTGAGATGAAAATTATGTCCTTAAGTCAATATATCAACATAGCATGGTTTCATTCAAAACTAAGCTAGTTAGATGAAACTTGTTAAGTTTCAATCTTATCATTTACTCATGATTTTTCAAACTTAAACCTATAGACACCTAACATGAGTAAATCTAAACATGTTCCTCAAATATTGATTGAAAATGAGACCTCGAAGTCAATTTGTTGACTTGGGTCAACTTGGTTCAAAAGAGGTTATCTTGAAATAGCCTCTATGTCATTTTATCCATATCCATATAAATTTTTCATTCTAAGTGTATGGAAACATGTCATGCCTATTTCTAAACATGTTTATGAAGTTTTGGACTTAAAATGAAGTGTCCAAGTCGATTTGTTGACTTGGGTCAAACTTTTCCAAGTTCAAGTCCCCTAAAGTGAACTAGTTATCACCTTGTTCATCTACACAAGAATTTTCAAGTTTAATTGCCTAGAATCATGTGATATGTGTATGTAAACATGTTTACCAACTACTAACTCAAAATGAGGTCTCTAATATGAATTTTAACCTAGAGCAAGTTTCATTCAATCAAGATATCATGAAATTGCTTAAGTTATCAAAATTTTACCTATTCATGAAATTGCATAGATTTGTCATGCAACATCAATCATAAGTATAGAGACATCATTAAACATGAATATTCAATTATTATATAAAGATTTTTGCAAAATTAAACTCATACCTTATTCTTAGAAATTTTGTCAAACTTGTCTTTTTACTTTTCTATTTTCTTCATGATAGCATAGCCTTCCATTAACATTCTCAACTTGCAAGTAGACTTCATTAGTAGATTTAATAAAACTAAAGCTACTAGCAAGCAACCCAAACCAAATAGCAAAGAGAAAAATCAAGTATCATTTTCAAAATACATCTTTGCTAGATAGTTTGAAATCCGTTTTAAATGAAATCAAGTGATACCAAAACGAATTTTAAGAGATCATACGAATAATAAATATGAAAATATGATCTCCAACCATTTCTATTGGTTGAAAATTAAAAGACCACAATGAGCCTAAGATTTGGAACCGCAAGGTCGCATGAGCCCGTTATAGGCTACATAGGTCTCCGAAGAGATCAAAAATCAAAAATCAAAAATCATTTTAATAAAATCGTATTAAGAGAGGATAAGATCAACTCAAATCAATCGAGTATCATAAAACTCCAACTTAAATGAATTCAAATAAAGTAAAGGAGATGATACCAAGTTTACTTAGATGCCAATATCCATACCTATAGCATCATGATAGTTTGAATTAAGTTGCAACCAAATGGAGATTTTTCATTTGAATCCAAGGTCAACTTTAATGTTCCATTTCCTATTCATACTTGTATGGTAGCTCCCCCTACAAAAGAACAAGATATTTTTGGTACCCAAATAGCTTTGGGTCCTTGGGGGTGAGTTGGCCTAGGAATCCAAAGTGTCCTAACAACACTTGGATTTTTTTAAAAAACACAATCATGAATAGCATTGCCATATATACTACAAAAATAATTTCCATTAAATTTTTTCTTTTCATTTTTCTTTTCAACGTGAGGTTTAAATGTATGATGTCTAACATGAGAATTAACATGAGCATGAGAATTCTTGTTAAAAACACCATTTCTACTAAAATTCTTAAATGATGAACCATTTGACAAATCATTAACCTTCCTACTTAAGAACACAACCTCATTTTTTAAAGTATCAATAGATTGATACAAAGCATTCAATTGAGATTTTAACATTCAATTTTCATTCATAATTTTTAAATTCTTTACTTTCAAATTTTCAATCTCAATTTTTGAAACATTTTTCAAATCATTATTTGTAGACTTCAATCTATTTTTCAAAACCTCATTTTCAAGTTCCAAGTCATTAACTTCAAGAGTTAATGTATCATGGCAAGAATTAATCACGCTAATTTTCAATTTCTCATTTTCACTCTTCAACTCATGCACATGATTAACAAGCTCCAAGTTTTCTTTCTTGAGTTTTCGATTTTCCTTATTTGATTTCACAAGCATGGCATACATCTTCTTATATTCTTCTAATAGCTCATCATAAGACATACCTAAAGAATTAGAGCTACTATCATCATTATCTCTATCAAGATTTTTAACATGACTAGAAGTAGAAGATTTTACCTCATTTCGAAAACCCATGACGCATATTTGAGATGTGACTTCATCATCATGAGAGAAAGATGCTCCACTAGATCCAGAGGTGGACTCGGGAGCATTCTTCTTCTTGGTCCTTTTCTTCAAGTGGGGACAGTTCCTCTTTTTATGCCCTTTCTCTTGACAAATGAAACACCTTAGCTTTCTTCTCCGATTTTTGGTGTTCCTTTCACTAGATGAGCTTTGGGCATTAAAAACTTTATTAGAACTAGAGTTATGACAATTGTCATCACCTCCTTCTTTTAAAGTAATAAGCTCATCGGTTTTTGCATAATCATAAAGCATGTTTAATGTTGCCCAAATATCAAATGCGGAAGAACAATGCATAACATTTCCAAGTATATCATTTGTAAATGTGCAATATAGAAGATGCGTTGTTTTACCATTTAATTCAAACAATTTAACTTGTTCTTGGGTCCATACATTCATGTTTTCCTTAGGTTATATTTTGTCTTTACCATGTCAAATATACCCAAACCTTGAGTCTTTAGGAAAGTATACATTTTACTCTTCCAAAGACCAAAGTTAGACTCATCGAACCTAGGTGTCATAGACGCTACACACTCTAGTGTCATTTTCTGGATCGAGGCAAGATGTAGACAAGATGGTGAAATCTCAATCCACGACCCACTCTGATACCAATTGTTGGATGAAATGGCCACACTAGAGGGGGGCGAATAGTGTGTTTACTAATCTTTTTAACTAAATCCGGTTTTAATAGTTTCTTTGGTTACTTAGGCAAATTTCAAGTTGAGTAGCAAACGGACGCAAAGTAAATACAATAATGAAATAAACACAAGTAGAATCAATGTAAACACAATTATTTATAGTGGTTCGGCCCCAATACCTACTCCACTACCTAAGCACCCCACTTAGGATTTCCAAACTAGCTTTGCTAGATTATCTTGTTTCCTTTACAACGAGGATGTTTTCACCGAAGAGTCTCTGCTCTCACCGAAGGCACTTCCACACCCGGAAGTCTCTGCCTTCCTACCGAGAGCACTCTCCCACCTTAATCCCAAGGACAACAAGAACTAATCCTAGCAAACTATGTTTACACCGGTGGATTTAAACCTTAAACACCAAGGTTACCACCCAATTTCAAGACCTAACAACCTAGGTCTTCACAAGCTCAAACACAATGAAATAAATCATAAAATTACACAAATAATGGAGCAAATAAATAATAGAACAAATACTTAGCTCCAAACACGAGTCCTAGTTCCTCTTGATGCCTCAATTATGAATCGTTCAAAGCTTGAAGGCAAGATCAAGGATGTATCATGGAAACTAGGGTTATCAAAGGGATGACTGAAGAAATGCTTTGAAAATGATCAAGAATGGCTCAATGGAAGCTTAGATCAGTTGTTAAGAGGAGTTAATGAAGATTGGTGAGGGGTATTTATAACCCCTCCACGGAACAACTTCTCAACGGGCATTTTTTCGCCCGTTGGACGCCGATCGATCGCTTGTCGGTCGATCATCGATCGACCGACCGATCGACCGCCCAGCGACCGCTGGAGTTCTGTGCTTTTGCCGCTCTATTCGATCGATCGGAGGGTCAACCGACTGTGTCATGATTTAGCTCCTCTACTGTCTGGTCGACCGATCAGTCGATCGAAGTTGACACTGCCAGTTTTTGGCCTCGTTCGGTCGATCGACCGATCATCCAAAGTTGTCACTGCCAATTTTTGGCATTGTTCGGTCAATCGACCGGTCGACCAAAGTGGCTACTGCCATTTTTCGACTACATTCGGTCGACCGAACATAGGCTGAACTTGATTTTTTCAGCCTTCTTCTTGCGCGCTTCATTTTCGGGTTCCGGCCTTCAACGTGCGTTAACTTGGAGAGCTTTCCATGTGTACTTTAGACTCGTCCAAGACGTCTTTGGTGCACACGTCGAACTTCGAGAGATTTTCACGACGAACCCGAACGTGACAATCAATGTCCTTCTGATTTTCCGATTTCTTCAATATTTTCCAATCGAGGACATCAAGAACTAATCGATATGGAACCTGAAAATATTTCTTCATGAAACATTAGTTCCATGTTTGTTATCATCAAAACCGAGATTAAGACCAAGGTAGAAAACCTTAGGCCAACATATGACTCTTCAGTTTCTGCGCTTAGTATGACGATTACAGGGTGAAAGGATGCCTTTTCCACGTGCTCGTCTCACGTAAGTGCTTGCTTTTCTAGCATTTGATTCTGGCAGAAAGTAATCATGGAATGGAGATTTGATTGTTCATCTTTGAGGTGTTTGAATATCTACCGCTGATGGGGCGATCAACCAAGATTTGTTCTGTCAGTGAAGTATGAATATCGGTCATTCGATGAGGAGGCTGCCTCTTCCTGGGTCTTTAAAACTCTCTCTCTCCCTTTATTTCAAATTCCCTCGTGTTCTAAGTTTTGGCAAGGAGTCGAGAGTGCTGCAAGTCTCTTGCTCCCGGGATCTTTGCCGACAATATCGTCGTTTCTTTCATTGTCCAGCTTGTTCCCAACCAATTCCGGTGAGTCTATTTGACCTTGTCTCCTCATTTCTGCTTTATCGAGAATCGGCCTTAGGTGGGTACTGACTAACCCCTAGTTAGTAGCGACAGCTACGCAAAGCCGTCGGTGATATGAGTAAGTCATTAGCCACGGCTGGCTGGAACCGTCGCTTATCACGAACGCAACGCGAATATAAAACAGTCTTAACTGACGACTAGCAGAGGCGTCGGTGATAACAAAATTACAGATCCACGGGTTTCCGATGGCCGATGAGCCATCGGTGAAAATCCTTTTTATTTGCGTTCGCGCCCGACCCTTACTCTTTTTTCTTCTTCCATCTCTGCTCACCGCCGTTCGTCGCTGCCTGTTGCGCCGCCGTCAATCGCTGCCGGTGAACCTCCCCTTCCGGTATTCTTCCTCTTCTCCTCGATTTGTTAAATCCCTAGTGGCGCCGCCGCCCGCGCTGCCTCTCCGCGCCGGCGTCGGCCCAGCGTTCATCTCGGCGCCGGCAGGGTGTAGCTGGCAGTGATGCCGGCTACTGCTTGAGATTAGGGTTTAATTACCCTAATCAAAGTTTGATTAGGTTTTTATTTTTATTTTTTATTGTTAATTAATAGAAATTATTTGTTAATAATTAGAAATTAAATGGCTAATTATTAGAAATTAATTGTTAATTAGGTTAAGTATTAGTTTAATATTAATTAATAGTCGCGTGGAATCGTCCACTGAGGACTCATGCCGGAATCGTCAACAGTGGACTCGCGGCCAAATTCTCCACTTTGGACTCGCGGTCAAATCATCCATGGCGGACTCGCGTCGGAATCGTCCACAGTGGACTCGCGGCCAAATCGTCCACTTTGGAATCGTAGTCAAATCGTCCATGGTGGACTCGCGCCGGAATCGTCCACAATGAATGGACTCGCGCGTGCCAAAATCGTCCACAATGGATGGACTCGTGCCGGAATCGTCCAATTTGGACTCGCGCGGAATCGTCCACTATGGAGTCGCACCGGCATCCATAAAGTTAGAAAAAAAATCAAGACGAGTAGAGATACGTTTCACGTACGATCGACGAGTCAAGTTTTAATTTTGCAAAACCTTAGATCCGTTCGGGGGTTCTATGTTCGTGTAAACGAAGTTAATGATCTTTTATATGGCATACAACCCTTGAATTGTCCCTAATTGGACAATTTGGGAGCATATTTATTTATATTGCACTTAGTTTTTTTTTTTAGTCATTAACTTCATTTTTAAATTTTGGCTTGTATCTCCCTTGTTCTTCGATACGCGCCTAGATGATATGTGTATTCAGAGAAATATAGGGAGATGCTATCGAAATTTAGAATGAAGTTAATGACTAAAAAAAATACTAAGTGCAATATGAATAACATAAATCCCGAATGGAATAGGACCATCCGACCTAAAGATATTATCTAAAGATATTGCATGACAGAACAAGTCGGGCGATCGAAGTTGGATGTACCGACGAACTCATCGTGGAGCTATAACAGACGAATTTCGAATAGGCGTAACTTACTTCTTAAATTTCGCCTACTCGAATGAAAAATTCCTTAGTGGTGATAAAATCCGATGTTAGTGTCGGAAATGTTCGAACATAAGATTTTTGGACCGAGAAACTGTCACACCACATCTGTATACAAAAGGATTCACACCAAGATATTTTGTATGGAATTATCACGGGGAGTCACGTCAAGTCGGGACGTCGAGCAATGTTGTTGTCCAAACTCATGGTGAATCTTCTTCTGCTGATGTTTCTTCTTCCGATCCACCTAATCCTTATAGAACAATGATTCTGGATAGTCTTGGAGGACAATTCCATTTAAATGATAATATTGAGTCAGTTACAGAGACGGTAATGCCACCAAACACTATGACAGTTGAAGTCACTGAAGAACAACCTGAGATACAGATTGAATTGTCGAATAAGGAGGCAGAATTTTACGAGATGTTGAAAGCTGCCGATGAACCTTTGTATGAGAATTGTCCTAATTATACAAGATTTTCAGCAATGACACAACTCCTGAATATCAAGTCCGATTGTAATATCAGTGGAGTTGCGTTTGATCGGATTGCAGGCTTTATTAGTGGTATGCTACCTCCAAATAACAAGTTTGAGCCAACCTTTTATAAGACAAAAAAGTTGATAAGAAAATTAAGGCTTGGGTACGAAAAGATACACGTGTGCCCAAATAACTGCATTTTATATTATAAAGAAAATGCACAGTTAGAACAATGCCCGGTATGTGAACATCCTCGTTACAAGGAGAAGAAATCGGTCCAACAAAAAAATATCCCCTTTAAGGTGCTTCGGTATTTTCCACTAACACCGAGACTTCAAAGGTTATTCATGTCAGAAAAGACTGCCCCATATATGAGTTGGCATGCAAGAAGTCGTGATGATACAATAATGACTCATCCATCCGACAGAGAAGCATGGAAACATTTGGATAGGTGTTATCCTTCATTTGCTGGGGAGACTAGAAATATCAGGTTGGGATTGTGCACAGATGGTTTTAATCTATTTGGCAATTCAGCAACTCTGTATTCAGTATGGCCAGTGTTGTTAACAGTTTATAATTTACCGCCCTCAATGTGTATGAAAAATGAATTTATCTATCTTTCGATGATTATTCCGGGTCCTAGGGGTCCTCGCAAAGAAATTGACATATTTCTCCGTCCCCTAATTGATGAACTCAAAACATTGTAGGCTAAGGGAGTTGTCAGTTATGATTGTTACCGGAAGCAAAACTTCACTTTACGAGCTGCTATATTGTGGATAATAAATGATTTCTCGGGCTATGACATGTTGTTTGGTTGGAGCACGCATAGTCGACTCTCTTGCCCGTATTGCATGGAACACTCAAAATCCTTCAGTCTTGAGAATGGTCGAAAAAATTCCTTCTTTGATTGTCATCGCCGATTCCTACCGTCTAACCATCAGTATCGAAGGAATCGTGAAAAATTTATCAAAGGTAGAGTCGAAAGAGATGAGCCACCACCGATGTTGTCTGGTGAACAGATGTTAGCACGTGTTCAATTGCTTCCAGATATTACTTTTGGTCAGAATGTAAGAATCTCAGGCTTTGGTCAAACATATAACTGGGTGAAGAAAAGTATCTTTTGGGAATTGTCGTATTAGAGTTCATTACTGATTCAGCATAATTTGGACGCCATGCACATTGAAAAAAATGTGTTTGATAAATATTTTTAACACAATGATGGATATTTCCGGCAAAACTAAAGATAATGTGAAGGCCCGACATGATGTAAAAATACTTTGTAAGAGACCTGAGTTAGAGTTGCAAGAGGTCAACGAACGATTTCATAAGCCAAATGCGCCATATGTATTAAATAAACAACAGATGAAAGATGTGTATCAATGGATCAAGGAATTTAGATTACCCGATGGATATGCCTAGAACTTATCTCGATGTGTAAACGTCGATGAATGCAAAATATTGGGGATGAAGAGCCACGATTGTCATGTATTCATGCAGAGATTGCTTCTGGTTGCGTTTCGATATCATCTACATGATAAGATTTGGGGTCCGTTGACAGAATTAAGTATGTTTTTCAGAAACATTTGTGCAAATGTACTTCGAGTCGAAGATATATCAGCACTTGAAAATAATATTGTTGAAATCATATGCAAGCAGGAATAGTTTTTCCCTCCTGTATTTTTTGACTCAATGGAGCATCTACCGATACCGATACTTATTTGAAAGATATATGAATCGTCTGAAGAAAAAAGTAAAGAACACCGCTGCAGTTGAAGGTTCCATATCAGAAGCATATATAATTCAAGAAATTTCAACTTTTTGCTCATTTTATTTTGAATCAACCATCAAGACATGACTTAATCGTCTTCTACGGAACGACGACGGTGGAGCTCGACCATCAGACGGGGGAGCTCGACCATCAGATGGTTGTTTAAATATCTTTTGTTACCCCGGTCATGCTTTAGGTTCTCATTCGTCTTGATTCTTAAACGATGAAGAGTACCATTTGGCCTACTTGTACGTTTTACTAAACTATCCAAAGATTGAGAAGTTCATTGAAATATTTGACATTGAGATGGTGACAAAATACTCAATTTACAGCGATGAGGAATTAGAAAAATTATGAAATCGTGAGTTCCCTAATTAGTTTCAAGCTTACAGCACAGAACACAGAGGCTAAATAGATAACCAAATCTTTGAGTTTGCTAGCGGACCGGCACGACTTGTATATTGTTATAATGATTATTTTGTCAATGGATTTAAAGTTCACACACTTGAATATTCATCTACAAAAAAGACTATGAATGTCGGGGTCTGCGTCAAAGGGACAACGTATGTTGAATGTGATGTTGACTTTTACAGACTATTGGACGAAGTCATTGAATTACAATTTTTCAGATGTAAATCAGTTGCCCTTTTTAAATGTCATTGGTTCGATACAAGCGATAGGGGAATGAGAGTTCATCCAAAGTATAAACAGCTGGTCGAGGTCAATTACAAATCAAAATTGGCTTCAAATGAGCCATTTATATTGGCATCTCAAGCTGAACAAGTATATTATATGCAGTATCCGTCTTGAAAGAAAGACATGACAGATTGGTGTGTAGTCTGTAAGACTAAAGCCAGAAGAAAAATTGACCCGATAGTTGGAGATAATGAGCTAGCAGATGACTTCTAAGTGGAACAGTTAGTTCAATTGATTATGACACAGAGTTAGTCAATTGAACAGCTAGCAGAAGAAGATCCTTTCGAAGTGGAACAGTTAGTCAAATACTCGAGGATTATGACACAGAGTTAGTTCAATTGGAAATAGAATATGTTGATGACGACGATAATAAAGTTGAGGAAGGATAGAATGAAGATGAGGGAGATGAAGAAGAATTTCAAGATTCAGATACAAAAGAACAAGAAGAAGAGTATTACACGGATGATGATAATGACGATGATGAATAATTGTAAATGTGAAGTATATATTCAATTATTAAATGTATCTATTAATCTATTATATATAATCTAATTATATTAAATTTTTACAGCTATGGTTCGAAATATTAGTTCTCGAGAAAGCATTCCTCGTAGGATCCCCCGACGATTACCACCTACCCCTCCTGTACCCACTGACCCTTCGTCTTCCACCACCATCCCCCCACCTGGTCCGGCCACCATTCCCCCACCTGATCCATCCATCATTCCCCCAGCTGATATGGACACCATCCCCCCACCTCCAGCCACCATCCCTTCAGTCGATCTAGGCCCGTCGACATCGAGACGTAGGCCACGAGGGCCTAACAAAATTCTCCCTCCGCCACCCAAGGGACAACTGCGCAGAGCAGTTACTGTGCGTGGAAGAAGGTAAGTATATGCATTAATTATTTCTTATAATTTATTTATAATTCAAAATATCATAATATGAATTTATATTTGGTGCAGATTTGAGCAGGAGGACGTTCCCCGCACGATAGCGGGGATGATCCGAAAGTTTATGCACGGGGCGTGGCCTACATGGTCTCACGTGCCTCATGAGCATATGAATTTATTGTGGTGAGAGTTCATGGTAAGTATATTTATTAAATTAATTTTAATGTTAAATATTCATCGGTAATAATAATTTTTTTTTTGCAGGGTCATTATACATGGCCGGAGGACCAGACCACTTTTGTGGAGGCCGCATGGGAGCGTGTTGCCCGCGCTCGCTATAACGGGCTGCTTCAGCAGGCCCGTCAAACAGTGATGAGACGGCTAGGGGCCACACAGATAGGGCAGACTCGGGGACACGCCTCCGAGTGGATTCCTAGCCCTGTGTGGGACCAGCTCATTGAGCGGTGGGACACTCCTGAGTGGTAGAAGGTCTCCCGGACTGTGTCGAGAAATCGCATGTCTGGGGGACGGCACAAGGGCGCGCCACACAGGTGGCTCAATCTCTTTTGCGGTGCATGAGCATCGTATGGTATGTATAATTTTCTTAATTTTAATTAAATTATATATTATGTATAATGATACTAATGTATTTGTTTTCTAATGTAAGACGCGTGTGACTAAGGACGGCACCGTCTGAAGCCCGTCGATGATGGAGGTGTTTGAGCGCACCCATAGTCGTCGACAAGGAGCGGGGGACTACGTTCATAGCAGAGCCTTCATCATAATGGTAAGTATTTATATATGTCTATTTGATTTACACAATTTTTATTTATAGTTTATATATATTTAAAATATAAACACGTGTAGGAAACTTACTCGAGGACTGTGATCGAGCGTGGAGGGACACCGGAGGAGTTCGACGCAGGAGCTTGGGTGGAGGACGCAGGTGGCTGCGAGCACGGCCGTGTTTATGGCTTTGCAGACAGTGGCCATGCACGCGCCGTGCTCGGGCCACTTGGGGCACCGACCCCTCCGACTGCGGGTGAGCGGCCCTCGTCATCCCGAGTGCAAGACCAGAGTCGGATAGCAGCCATGGAGTCGGAGCTCATCCAATAGAGACAGGAGATGGAGGAGTAGAGACGGGCGATGGAGGAGCAGAGATGGGTGAATGACGAGTTGAGACAGACGATCCAGAACATGCAGACACTCCTCAGTCAAATTGCATCTCAGTCTGGCCTTCTACCTATGATGTCGCAGCCGTCGTCCTCCTCGACCCAATCGACACTCCCGACCCAGTCGTTGTCGACTCCACCTCCTCCACCGCCTCCACCGCCTCCACCGCAGCCGTGAGCTTTTGATTTTTGTATTTTGTTTATATTTTGAGACTTGGATGCACGAGTTGATATTTTGATAATTGTTTGTCTCCGGTTTGAGGTTGATATTGATGATATTTATGTAAAACTTGTATGTTTGGTTTCTAATGCATGTGTATGATATTTTCTGATTGTAATATGTGATTGAAAATTATTTGTAGTCGATATATCATTGTACACAGGAATTTACAAAATTTTCAGTTTTTTCAGTTACAGGATACACCTTTAGCCATGGCTTACCCACGGTTAACCGTCACTAAGCCGTGGCTGAAAGCTTATCGTAAATGGTTGATGGCCTGGGCAGAACCAAATATCACGGTTGCTAATAACATCACCGACGGGACTCGGCCATAGCTGATGGATTGTTATTAGTGACAGCGCTCCGAGCCGTCACTGATGTTTTTAAATTTGCGACAGCGCACGGGGCTATCGCTGATGATTACGTGTGACGGCCGAGCTAGGCCGTCACAACACATCTGAGACGCACACATCAGCGACGGTTTTTTGCCACAGTTGACGCCGTCCGTGATAATCATCACCAACGGTTCAACCACGGTATCGGTCATCGCTGATGACCATAATTCTAGTAGTGTTAGTTGCCTTCAGCATAAGGGCTTGTTTGGGAAGAATAAGGGTGTAACTTAGCCGAGTCGAGCCGAGCTTGCATGTGCTCAAGCTCGTCTCGTTTAAGAAATGTCGAGCTAGAGCTCAAATGCTCAATCGATCTTCAATCATTAGGCTCAAGCTCTGCTCGAGTTATACTCGAGCAACTCGATCGTGCTCGGCACAAGCAACTTGAGCTCAACACGAGCAACTTGAGTTTGACATGAGCAACTTGAGCTCGACACGAGCAACTTGAGCTCGGCTCGAGCAACTCGAGCTCGGCACATTAAGACTCGTTTGTTTTTCTCAAGGTTGACCGAGCTCGATTAAGCTTGACTCAACTCAGGTTTATATCTGACCGATCTAGAATATTAATATTTATATAATTATATATCAGCTCGATTGGGCTCTCGAGCCGAGTATTGGTTAGTTCGAGTTCGGCTCGCTCATATATATGTAAAGCTCGGCTCGAGCTCGATAAGATCGAGTCAAGTTCGAGTTTTTATTGAGTTGATCTCAAATAGCACATGAGCTGCTTGGCTAGCTTGCACCCCTGGGGAAGAAATTTGTGAGGGAGGGAAGAGGAGGGCAAGGATGATAAGAAGGGGAGGTAACGAGGTGAATTCTTTCAATTTGGATGAATTGGAAAACAAGTACGACTGATTTAAGCGGATCCCCCTTGCCACGTGGCCATATCCATTTCTAACAACAGCGGATTTAAAATAAATATTTACATATATTTCAGTTAGAAATGCTTTAAAGAAATTGCTGTTGTAGATAGATGTGGCAAAACGGGTTGGCCGGCATGTGCCGGGCCGGCCCGCTAATTGGGTGGGCCGAAAATTCGTGGCCTAGCATGACCCACACAATTTTGCAGGTTGCCCGGCACCAATCCCATTGTTAATAAGAAGTAATCTTTTCTCAATCTGCCTATGGCATAGAGAGATCGAGTGAGAGGATTTGTATCTGTAATTATAATTTGACTTCTATTACTTGTCTTCCCCACCACCAAATTGAAAGTTACCCTACCCTTGGCAGAGAGTTGAATTGGAACAGGACATTTGCATAATGCATACATATTGTGTACTGCTTCCCATTTTGTTTTTTATAAGATAATTATATGAATTTAAATTTTAGACCGCAAGAAATTAACTTCAAGTTCTACTAGTTCATTCAAATATTCAATTCAATTTTTTTTTAATAATTAGCGAGCCGACGAGCCAGCCTGGCACGATAAGGGCCGGTCCACTTCAGCATGCAAGTTTATCATGTCGGGCCGGATCGGCCCGATAAGCTTATCGGGCTGAACTCCTCGACCCAAGCACGCAATTATCATGTCGTGCTAGTGTTATGCTATCATGTCGTGCTCATTTCTAGCGCCTCTAACTGTAGAGCAACAATGACTCACAAAGAATTACATAATAGCGATTAAGATTAAGATGCAATGAAAATTTATTTGCAATGTAACCGAAATCTCCATTTTTTTTAATTACATCCAATATTGAGTAATGAGCCACGCATTAAGCTATGAGATGAAATTAAAGTACATTTTTTATCGCTAAACGTGCCCTCCATTAAAATACAAGTGTCTAATAAATCCATGAAATATAAAATTATAAATTAAAATTTTCTTTCAATTATTTTCAAATAAAGATATTTTAATTTAACAAAAATCTTATGAATATTGTATATTTTGCATATGTTATTGTTGCTGTTAAACTTTATTATGTGAATGTTTAATAATATTTGAACTCACGTGAAAAGGGGATATTTTATACTTTTAGATCATGATTAATCAAATCCAAATTATTACTAATCAATAGTAATTAGTATAAGACCTGATGCACGATGATTTTAATTCATATTAGATCTAATAAATTTATTATTAATATATATCAATATTTTAAAAATAATATTATGCATAAATCACAAATAATTTAATATAAAAAATAAATATTTTATAAATTATGAAAAAAAATTGGTATACAATATTTGTAATGTTTTTTTTAATATGACATTCTCAATTATAAATCAATTTCTTTAAATATTTAAATCTTTAAATCTTTAAATCTTTAAGTTGTTCATGAGTGAAGATAAGTTTTTTTTGAGAAAAACATTGATATTTGAAATTGATTAGCCCTAACTTTTATTGATAGTCATTGCATAAGAAATCATAATAGAAAATTGACTCCTTTAAAATTTAATTGGCAGTCTTAGATCTGATGGTGTCAACGACATACATCGAATGAATATCTTTTCTCTCCAATTAGTGCCAAAAATAATCTTGGCTTCAATGTCTCGATTCCCAAGTCTTGTTAACATCAATCGTGTTACTTACATAATCCGGCAAATAGATCGATATTTCTCAGCAAAATAATAGGAGTCCCAATTTTTAATGTCAAAGAATGATTAGGAATATCAGAACATTTGATGTAGTTCAAGAAGTCTGGTGTGTGGATCTGATCCAACAAACTCCCTCCAGAATCTGATAAGCACGTGCTATATGAGCTCAAAAATGTCTTTGACTCTTTTTGATTTAGAGAAACCATATAGTCATTAATCGTCTCAACCATATTCAGACTTGGAGCTAATATAGCTCTTTGATGTAAATATTGCAAATTATTGGCATTTGTTATAAGCTCAGGATAAATTACATCAACAATCACAGCAATAGGGTCACTTGCATCCAAAATCAAGTTATCATTTAAAATTTGGACTACCCCAAAACCATCATCAGGATCACCTATCTTTCTGTCACCGATTGATAATATCTAATTTGAAAATCTTTTCAAATCATCTGTATTGTCATTGGAGTTGTTTACAATGAGACGTATATTTTTCGCTAGCTTCAAAACTTCACAGTTGTCACAAAAGAAAGACGAATTAAGTGTTGCATTAACAATGTCTTGTATGTTTCCCTTAGGAATGACCGGTAAAATTTGTCTGATGTCTCCTCCAAATACTACAGTCTTACCTCCTAAAGGATGATCATTGCTATTTGGATTCTTAAAACACATAACATCACATAATGTTTTATCAAGCGCTTTAAAATAATATCTAAAATTAAGAGAATCAGACTATTAGATTTGTATTTAATGAAATTTAATAAATATATAACTGAATAATACTTATTCATCATTGGAGCTTCGTCCCAAATAATTAAACTTGTTCTCACCAATAAATTAGCCAATGGAAACCATGTTTAATATTGCAAGTAGAATCCTCATCCAGATTAAGAGGGATCACAAATCGAGAATGTGTTGTTCTTCCACTAGGTAATAGTAAATATGTTATCCCACTGGACGTAACTGTTAAAATAATTTTCTCTTCGGATCGAAGTGAAGATGCAAGAGCTTTCCAAATAATTATCTTTCCGGTTCCACCATAACCGTAGACAAAAAATACCTTCTTTTTTTCTTTTAACAGCATCTAATATTTTATCACAAACTTGTCTCTGTTCCAAAGTTAGATATTGAACTTGTTCTTGATTTTTCTCTCTTAATCTCCTCCGATTTAGCACAACTCCTCAGTAATTAAGCAATTGTTAATGTTTGTAGATGATCGAGATGATTTTGGCATTATAGAAAAGTCATCCAAATTTTTGTCACCTCATTATTGAATTAAATCAATTTTCACCAAACAATCATCTTTGAGTTTATCATCAATAATGACAACATATGAAATTCATAAATATATAAATTCAATATATTAATTGGCAAGAAAAAAAAAATACATTATGAAACATACTAATCATAATAAATATATATAACATAGATATAGGTTTCGTACCTTCCGCCGTAATATTTGCTTTATCAAATAAGGTATGTCTTGAGTTAATAATTTCCAAGTATCATCCCAAACGAATTCTAGTCTAGACATCGAGATTGATAATAATAATAATATTGTAAATAATTTTCTAAGAGAAAAACATGATCTCCGTGCACTTGCTTTTTTAATTACATCTAAATATTCTTTGTCATTGTCAATCAACCCTAAAGTATAATATGCATCTATGAAAGTTAGGTAAACTTTACCATTGATTGTTCTAATATCCTCGAAAGATGTTGGATCCCTGACCACGTTCAGTGGAATTCTGAAATAGTATATAACTCACCATTCCTGGGAAACAAATTAAGAATATTCTTCAATCAAAAATTGGCTTGTCTCTTTTCGAGTCTAATGTTTAATGTCTTGCTTCCATGCAAACAACAAAAGAAATTCAACTCAGGTTAAGCTTTTTGCCTCTGTGAAATATTTGTTAGCTTCGAACCAAACTAAAAATTATGACTAACTAATTGTTGGTCGATTTGTCACTTTAGATATTGGATCCTCGTCATTGAAAATTTTAGTTTGTTTATTTGGAAGATGAAACGACAATCTTTGCATTGATGAATATCTGTAATGAATGTCGAAACTAAAAATTCACCAGATCGCTTCACGCGGTGAGATATACCTACAATCATAAAACATTTTGATCTCATCAACATGAACTTGTATTTCAGATTGTGATGTTGAGTCAACAAATGTGGTAGTGACACGATCATGATCTTTTATTCACATATTTTAAAAGATACTTAATTGATCTCGATTTGTTGTAACATTCAACAACAGATATCTATTATGAGGGACAACAAAATGGTTGTCCAAATCAATCTTTCTATTTTTAATTGTTCAATCATTATCTCTTCTTCTATAAATTGGATATCCATCCTCATCGATGATTGTTCTGTTTACAAACTTATTCAGAAAATATTGTATACATCTACCATCTTGTATGCAAGGAGAATTTTTCTGTGTAGCACCACACAGGCCATGCATCATTAAATTCATGAATGATTCATAATGAGGATCAATCGATTTCAGAGAAACACTCACTAACCCTTTAATTTGGTGGTTTTTAAGCTTTTCTTTTTTCTTCTCCGGATTTTTCTAGGACCGCCCTAGATCTCCTACCTCTCAACTTTCAATGTTATTTGAAATTTGTATGGGGAAATTCAAAGAGAGAGGATTTGTGGAGATAAATATAGAGTTAAAGAGACGAGATATTTAGAATTTGATCTGCTTCCTCTACACATATCTATTATGTATATATTAACAAATATTTAACTAAAATTTAAAACAAATTAAACAATACAATAAATGGACAAATCATTAATTATTTCATATTTTTATAAAATAATAATTTTATGATAATTTAATAATATTTCCATAAGATATATATTAACTATGAAATATATATAAATTTGATAGAGACATAGTCATATTTCTTACAATCCGTATTTTGATAATATAATATTTTTATGATATCTTAGTAATATTTTTCTAAAATAGTTTTGTTAGTATTTGTATTCGTGTTTTGATAAAAAATTATTTCTTTGATAATTTATTACTATTTTCTAAAATATATATAGATCTAATAAGAATTGATATCACATAATTAAGAGAGGTAACATTAGAAACTAATAAATATTGTTATTAAATGTGGTGGATCCACGTTCAAAAAATCTTTTCATTCTAATGTATTGCTATAATTCATATCTCATTTATATTAGTAATATTAAATTCAATGTTAGGCAAGGTAACATGAATAGTAAAAAAATTAATATTAAATTAAATCCAATATCTATATATCAACACATTTTAACTAAATCCAATATATTTTAATTACATTTCTTCAATCGGCTCGTTAAGGATGACGCAAATTTTGATCAATTAAATATTAAATATTTAAGAAATATAATATTACATAATTAAAAGATGTAATATTACATGTCATCCAAGAGAGCTAATATTAAAAGAGGTAATATTTCATGCCATAAAAAAATCAATGCAATGAATACACATTCCTTTTCTCAAAGCATCTACATTAATATTCAAAATTGATTTTTGGATTTATGACTCATTAAATAATTATAGAAACTATTAAAGTACTTAGATTTATGTCACTTGACATAGTTCTTATCATGACACTTGGCATGATAAGAAGACTAGAGTGCTTTCTTTTTTATATACTAGTTTAATTACCCGTGCGATGCGCAGTGATATTAATTCATATTAAATCTAATAATCTTGTTATTAATATATATTAATATTTGAAAAATAATATTGTGTAGAAATAAATAATTAAATTTTTTTTTTTTAGAAATAACGGAAAGTTTCTTAGTATACAACTATTGTAATTTCTTTTTCAATATGATCTTCTGAATTATAAATCAAAGTTTGGTATATGAATTTAATCCAACAAACTCCCTCCAGAATTTGATAAGCACGTGTTGTTTGAGCTCAAAAATATTATTGACTCTTTTTTATTTAGAGATATCATGTAGTTATTAATCGTTTCAATCATATTCGGAGTGGGAGCTATATAATATAGCTATTTGTTGCAAATATTGGCATTTGTTATAAGTTCAAGATAAATTGGATCAACAATCGCAACAATATGGTCATGCTTGTATCCAAAATCAAGTTACCATCTGAAATTCAGACTATCTCATGACCATCACCAAAATCACTCATCTTTTCGTCACCAATCGATAATATCCTATCCAAAAAACTTTTCAAACCATTTGTATTGTCATCGGAGTTGTTTATATAGAAACACATATTTTTTGTTAGCTCCAAAACTTCACAGTCGTCTCATAAGTAAGACGAATTAAGTGTAGCATTAACAATATTTTATCTACTTCCCTTAGGAATGACAGATAAAATTTATCTGAAGTCTCCCCATATATATACTATAGTCTTACCTCTAAAAGAATTATCATTGTTGTTTGGATTTTTAAAATGCATAACATCACGCAATGTTCTATCAAGTGCTTTAAAAAAATATCTAAAATTAATAGAATCAGACTATTAAATTTGTATTTAATGAAATTTAATAAATATATAAATTAAATAGATAACTACATAATACCTATTCATCATTAGAGCTTCATCCCAAATAATTAAACTTATTCTGACCAATAAATCAGTTAGCGAAGAACCTTGTTTAATATTGCAAGTATAATCCCCATTCAGATTAAGAAGGATTGTAAATCGAGAATGTGTTGTTCTTCCACCATGTAATAGTAAAGATGTTATTTCACTGGACGCAACTATTAAAATAATTTTACCTTCGGACCGAAGTGCATATGCAAGAGTTACCAAATAAATGTCTTTCTGATTTTACCATAACCATAGACAAAAAAATATCTCCATTTTTTCTTTTAACATCATCCAATATTTTATCATAAACTTATCTATGTTCCGAAGTTAAGTGTTGAACTTCTTCTTTATTTTCCTATGTCAATCTCCTCTGATTGTAGCGCGACTCCCCAGTAATTAATAGATTGTTAATGTTTGTAGATGCTCATAGAAGATGATTTTGGCATTGTAAGAAAGTCATTCAAACTCTTGCCACATGCTCATAGAATCAAATCAATTTTCTTCAAACAATCATCTTTGAGTTCATAATCAGTAATGACAACATTTGAAATTAAAAAATATATAAATTTAATATATTAATTGGTAAGAAAAAATAATTCATCATGAAACATACTAATCATAATAAATAAATATATATATATAGCTTTCGTACCTTCCATTGTAATACTTGCTTTATCAAATAAGGTAGGTCTTCAATCAGTTAATAATTTTCAAGTATCCCCCCAAACGAATTTTAGTCTAGACATCGAGTTTGATAATAATAATGTAGCAAATAATTTTCTAAGAGAAAAATATGATTCTCGTGCACTTGCTTCTTTAATTGCATCTACATAATTTTTGTTATCGTCAATCAACCCTAAAGTATAGCATGTATATGTAAAAGTTGGGTAAGCTTTACCATTGACTGTTCTAATATCCTCGAAAGATGTGGACCCCTGATCACGTTCAATAAAATTCTCAAATAGTATAACTCACTCATTCCTGAGGGAACAAATTAAGAATATTCTTCCTATCGAAAACTATCTTGTCTCTTTTTGAGTCCAACGTCTAATCTTGTTTTCATGCAAACAACAAAGAAAATTCAACACATGTTAAGCTTATTGCCTTTGAGAAATATTTGTTAGCTTCGAACCAAGGTGAAATTGAGATTCATTAGTTATAGGTCGATTTCCCACTTCAGATATTGGATCGTCATCATTGAAAACTATAGTGTGTTTATTTGGAAAATGAAACGACAATTGTTGCATAAATGGATATTTGTAATAAATGTCAAAATTGAAAATTCTCCAGATCACTTCACACGGTGAGATATACCTACAATCATAAAATATTTTGATCTCATCAACAGGAACTTGTATTTCAGACTGTGATGTTGAGTCAACAAATGTGGCAGTGACACGATCATGATCTTTATTCACATATTTGAAAAGATATTTAATTGATCTCGATTTGTTGCAGCATTCGACATTAATGTGTGCACCATATTTCAACAACAGGTATCTATTATGAGAGACAACAAAATAGTTGTCCAAATCAATCTTTCGATTTTTAATTGTTCAGCCATTATCTCTTCTTTCTATAAACTGGATATCCACCCTCGAGGATATCTATCTACAAACTTATTTGGAAAATATCATATACATCTACCATCTTGCACGCAAAAAAAAATTTGTTGTGTAGCACCACACGGGCTATGCTTCATTAAATCCATGATCGATTCATAGCAATGAGGATCAGTCGATTTCAAAGAGACACTCGCTGGCCCTTTTGGGGTTTTTAAATTTTTCTTTTTTCTTCTCCAGATTCTTCTAGGACCGCCCTTGGTATGCTATATCTCTCATTTCAATGTTATTTGGAATTTGTATGAGAGAATTTAAAGAAATAGGATATATGAAGATAGATATAGATCGAGTTAAAGAAATGAGATATTGGAATTTGATCTACTACATCTACACCTATATATTGTGTATATATTAACAAATATTTAACTAAAATTTAAAACAAATTAAACAATATATTAAATAGATAAATAATTAATTATTTTGTATTTTTATAAAATAATAATTTTATGACAGTTTAATAATATTTTCATAAGATATATATTATCTATGATATATATATGCAACATCTTGTATATTTTCTAGAGGTCTGAGATTTAAATCCTAGTATGATCACCTATTGTGACTTTCTATCTTTATATATATATATATATATATATATATATATATATATATATATATATATATTGATAGAGACATAGTCGTATTTCTTACCATCCGTATTTTGATGAAATAATATTTCAATATATATATATATATATTGATAGAGACATAGTCGTATTTCTTACCTTCCGTATTTTGATGAAATAATATTTTTATGATATTCTAATAATATTTTTTTAAAATAGATTTGTTTGATAATTTGTTAGTATTTTCTAAGATATATTGTGTAGACATTAAAAATAATAAAATAAAATATTACACATTTTAATAAATCTAATAAAGAGAAACATGATTAAATTATTTATATTTTCTATAAAATAATATATTTTTAAAATAATTTAATCATGCCATCATAAGATATATTATGAATAAGGAGAAGCTAAAATATATTTAGGTTTTATGGTGTATACCAATAAATTTTTCGCAATTAAATCATTCTTATTTTTATAAAATAATATATTTCTAAATCAAATTTAATTTTGATATAAATAATACAACATAAATAATGTTATAAATTTAATTTTATAATAAATCCAATTTTTTATGCTTAGTTGTTACACGTGTAGTTGAGAATTTATTTTTATCATTAATGTATATTTTAAATATTTGTTACTATATGTAATCATATTTTGATAAAATAATATTTTTATCATAATTTATTAAAAAGTTACTATATGTACGTAATTTACTGAACTAAATGTTACTATATGTAATCGTATCATAATAAAATAATATTTTTATCAGTTTTATTAATTGCTCCATACAGTTGTTTCTTAAATTTTAATCTTTCTTTTGATATTTAATTTTTAAACAACGTACTCTTAATCAGTTCTGCTGCTATTTTTTAATTTATTTATTTATTTTTGAAAAAAAACAATTTCTCCCTTTTAATTAAATATCCTTTTTTTTTCTCCTCTAATTAAATGTGATTTAAATAAATATCATCATCTCTCCCCCTAAGAAAATATGTGAGCTTGTTACTAATGCTCTATTTAATATTTTTGTATTGCTAAATATGAATAGTACAATTGACACTTGACATAGTTTTTATCATGACACTTGGCATGGTAAGAAGGCTAGAGTGCTTTTATATATATATATAGATTTTAGGTTTAATATTAATTTTTATTGGTAATTTTAGTAATTAGTTGTAAGTTAATTAATTTTTTGTTTATTAACGTATTATTTATTTAGTAACTAATTTTAGGTTCAGTACTGATTATTAGATTTTAGGTAATTTTAGGTTAAGATGTAAAATGTAATTTAGTTTATAAATTTTAGGTTATTTTGGTAAATTTAAACTTAACTTAGACTTAATTTAGTTAGAATCCAAACACGGAATGAGATATGGGACCCATATTTGAGTAAGAGGTGGCAGGGTAAGTGTAAATAGAGTACTACATCGCGCATCATTCCGATCCAACCTGTTTAAGACTCACCCAGCAGGCCAACCCGACTTCAAACCCCGAGTTTTCCAGAAATCGTCAGAAGAAACCACGAGACTTATGCAGCAGAGTCTGGACACTTCAACCTCCATCCAGTTTCCACCGGATCCTATAAATATTCTTCATCATCCCTTACTCGCTTCAATTCGTCAAGAACAAGAACAAGTATAAAATTATATTCCCTGCTCTCAATCTCCCAATTTCTTCTGGTTAAAGATTTTTCCCAGCCATGTCGCTCGTGCGGCGCAGCAACATTTTCGACTCCTTCTCCCTTGACCTATGGGATCCCTTCCAAGGCTTCCCCTTCGACGCCATCCGCTCCCTCTCCGAGACCCGCCCCAACTTCGTCAGCGACTCCTCCGCCTTCGCCAACACCCGCATCGATTGGAAAGAGACGCCGGAGGCCCACGTCTTCAAGGCGGACCTCCCCGGGGTGAAGAAGGAGGAGGTGAAGGTGGAGGTGGAGGAGGGCCGCGTCCTCAAGATCAGCGGCGAGCGCAGCAAGGAGAGTGAGGAGAAGAACAATAAGTGGCACCGGGTGGAACGGAGCAGCGGCAAGTTCCTGCAGAGGTTCCGGCTGCCGGAGAACGCTAAAGTGGATCAGGTGAAGGCCACAGTGGAGAATGGCGTGCTGACTGTGACTGTGCCCAAGGAAGAAGTGAAGAAGCCGGAGGTGAAGTCCATTGAAATCTCCGGCTGAGCTTAATTAATCGATCATCAATCCATGCTTCCTGATAAATAATAACATCTTTTGGGTCTTGTGATATCAAATAAACATGGTCGGCGTTTGTGTACTTGTATTCTCTGAGTCAAGTGTGTTGATCTTGCACTAGCTAGCTACTAATTCTATATCTTTGTAATGATTAAAAGGTTTGTCTGTTATATATATATATATTGATTTATTTACAATATCAGTTCATGTCTAAACAGAACCTTAGAGGTAAATAACTTTGTCGACCTTTAGGTGTTGTTTGGTTAGCGAAAATTATTTTCTGGTTTGGTTTCAGTAAAACTTGGTTTCGAAAACTTGGTTTTGGTTTCTAGTTTTCAGTTTTCTGAAAACGCGTTTGGTTAATAAAAACAACATCAGTTTTAGTTAGTTGAAATCAGTAAATATTTATTTGATTATAAAAAATAATATTAATTTTCCTTGAACATTTTTAGTAGTAATTAAATGTTTAGTTAGTTTACAAAATTAAATATTTGTTAATATGGTTACAAAATATTTAAATAATTTAATTAATTAAGTTATTGGTAATTTAAGATTTTTTTATTCAATTAGATATAAAAATTAATTAATAGTTATTATAAAATTTCAAAAAAAAACAAGTCCAATGATCTAAAATTAGGTTTGATTAAATTATAAATAGACCAACTTTAAGAAAATTTAGTTATTTAAAATTTAGGTTTGAGTCAATTAGATATAAATTGGTTTAATTATTTTATAAATTTAAGATAAAAGTTTGAGTTAAAAATGATGATTTTTATTTTTATTTTTAAAAATTCGATATAGTTTGATTTATTTTTAAATTAATTAATTTTATAAAAAAAATATTTATAATTACAAAGTTGTCACAGCATTTTGATGACGAAATCGACAGTCTCGAAACCACAGAAAATAACATTCTGTTGTTTTCATTTTTATTAAGAAAACTGGTTTCGTTTTCATTCTGGTTTCGATTCAGTTTCACGAAAACACTAAACCAAACACGTTTTCGTAAGCAGTTTTGGTTTCAATGAAACTGAAACCATGAAAACAGACTTGGTTTCGCTAACCAAACAGGCCCTTAAGGTTTAGATATTCTTTTCTATCATTGCTCTCAGCGGACGCATTTCAAAAATATGAGACTTCTTTTAGAAGTTTCAGATGAAGTAATATAAATATCAAGACTCTGGTTCGATCAAATAAATACTCTGGTTCCATCCGATTTAGTGTCGAAATTAAATTTTTGTTCCACCATACAAAATCTTTTTCTGGAAACTAAAACGTAATTTGTAAGTATTAATCAATATATTCCATCAAAAAAAGTATTAATCAGTATATGCAATGATCAGGTACATCTCTTTAAATGGTGGAGCAATGCCAAATCCAGGTGGATCTCCGATGGAGATTCTAACTCGGCTTACTTCCACAGGTTGACCACCTATCGGCGCAGGTATAACAAAATTTTCTCCCTTGATCTTGATAATGGTACTATTATCACTGATGCGCATGATTTGTTGGATGTTTTTAGTAATCACTACCAATCTTTATGGTGCCCTGATGAGAGACCGTTTCATGATATTTGTAGCACTATGAATTTTAATTTTGTTGGTATGGATAATTGTAGTGCTATGACTGCCCCTTTTAAATTTGATGAGGTTTGGGAGATCATTAAGTTGATGCCCAATGGAAAGAGTACGGGGAGTGACGGTTTCACTGCGGAATTCTATAAAACCTATTGGCCTATAATTAAGAATAGATTCATGGAATGCCTTGATGAATTCCATCGATTTAACTTCCTTCCGCCCGATTGGAATGAAACTCTGCTTTCCTTTATCCCCAAAAAGCAAATCCAAGATGTACTAAAGATTATCGTCCAATTGCCTTGTGCAATTTAAGCTATAGGATTTTGGTTAAACTCTTGGCCAATAGAATGAAACATGTTTTAAGTAGCCTAATTTCTGTTGAGCAGTCGACCTTCATCCAAGGTCGTTGTATTCATGACAACATTGTCCTCGCTCAAGAGGTTGCTCATTCCTTCTATAACTCTAAAGGCAAGTATCCCTTGATTATGGTCAAACTTCACCTTGAGAAGGCCTATGATAAATTGTCTTGGAAAGCAATGATTTTCATCCTCAAGGCCTTTAAATTCCCTCCTCAATTTATCAGTTGGATTGCCAATTGTATTTCCATGGCAAATTTTAAATGCTTGATCAATGGTAAGTTGTCCAATACTTTCGAGTCCAAGAGGGGCATTAGGCAGGGAGACCCCATGTCCCCCTACTTATATGTCCTTGCAGCCCAAATCTTGACTAATCTTATTAATAAAGCAGTTGCCCCATTTAAAAGAAGGAACACTACGGCCATCAGTCATATGATGTTTGCCGATGACATCCTTTTAACATTTAGGGCTAACAAAAAAAACATTTTGGCCTTTAAAAATATTTTTCAACGCTATTCAGAGTTTATTGGTCAGACTATCAATTTTGACAAATCAGATATTTTCTTCCCTAAAACTACTTCTAGGATTGTAATGCGGCAAGTGTGCTCCGACCTGAATATGAAAGCTGTCAAGTTCCCGTTTAAATATTTGGGGACCATGATCGCTCCTAGAAGACCGCCTGATGGTACTTTTGACTATCTTTTGGACAACATTAGGAGTAAATTGGGGATTTGGCAAACTAGTTACCTTTCCCAAGCTGGGAGGGTTATCTTATAAATCCGGTTATTAACTCTATACCTGTGCATACTATGGATGTTTCTTGGTTATCTAGATCTTGCATTAGTAAAATTGAGCAACTTGCTCGCAATTTCCTGTGGACCAATTCCCCTGATAAAGGCGGAATGCACTTAATCAACTGGGATCTGGTCACCCAGCCTAAATTTTTAGGGGGCTTGGGTATTTCAGGACCTTAATGTTAAAAGTATGGTCCTTCAGGCGAAGCTGTGCTATGCTTACCTTAACAATGAGCCTACCGTTTGGGTTCAACTGGTTAAGGTTAAATATCGGGACCCTAGGAATGTTTTCTTTACTGAAACATGTTGTTCATGGAATTGGAGGCTAATCTTAAATGTTTTTTGCAGTTTATGTCTTGGGTTTTTAAAACTCGTAAATTCGGGCAATAACACTTCTATTATGATGGACAATTGGGTTTTCGACATCCCTTTATGCTTAAAACCAACTTTTGTGAATATTAATGCTTTTGACGACGTAAACTCTGTAAATGACTTAATTGATAACCGAACTTGGAATATGCGGCTTTGTGAAGATTTATTTGGTTCGACGCTGGTGGAATCCATTGGTCGGTTGTCCCTTCCCTTGAATCCCGAGGAGGACAAATATATCTGGATGAAGGATCTAAGGGGTAGTATTATCGCTAGTTCAGCTGTCAAATTCCTAAGAAGCCATAAACCAGTGATTGTAGACCCTGGCTTGCCTTGGAAAACATTGTGGGGGGTTAGCACAGCTCCTAAAGTTAGGTTATTTGGTTGGAAGCTCCTTCACGTAAGGATCCCCACTAGGTCATTCTTGGGCAATCTGGGCATTACTGTTGATACCTCTTGTGTTCATTGTGGTCAGTCTATTGAGTCTATACCACACCTGTTCTTTCAGTGCTCGATTGTTTGTGAGATCTGGGCCACCCTCCCTTTGACCAACATGATAGGTTGGGATTTGGGTAGGTGGGTTGGGAACACTGCTTCTAATAACTCTAACTACTTTAGAGCCATTGTTCTGAACACGTGCTGGTTCATCTAGCACGCTAGGAATAAGAAGTTGCATGAAGCTTGACAGCCTACCCCTAGGGGATTGGTAAGGAAAATCATATCCTTCACCGACAGTTATTTCAAGCAAACTAGGTCTGAGGGCTCTTCAAGGAGTAAACGTACTGTATGGATTCTGCCAGCGTCCGGAACTCTAAAGATTAATTGTGATGCTTCGCTGTTGGATGGTGCAGGAGGTCTGGGCTTCATTATCCGAGACTATAATGGGAAGTGTAGTTTTGCTGCTTGCCAGATGTGCAACGATGTTGAAATTTTGCAGATGGAAGCATTAGCGGTGAATGCGAGTCTAGTGTTTGCATCTTCTAACTGCTCGGGCCCCTTCTGTCTCGAATCCGATTCCAAAATTTTGGTCGATGCTCTAAACGGGAAGACTCAGTGCCCTTGTTGTATCTATTCGATTTTCTTGGACATCAACAATCTTAAGTCAAAATGTAATATTTTGATTTTCTCTTTTTGTTATAGAGAGGCTAACAAAGCTGCCCATTGGGCAGCAAACTGGGCCAGAATATGTAAGGATGAAAAGGTGTGGACCTCTGTCCGACCACCGGAGCTTGACTCTATCTTATATTTTGATAATCTTGGAACAGGCAATCGTCGGTCTGTAATCTAGTTTTAGTTGCTTTAGGGGAAAAAAAAAGGTACATAAGGATTTGCATCATCTTAACAATTTTTGAGATAGAATAGACTTGACCTTATAGTGAACCGTTAATTCCTCTTTTTCCTTCACTTTTTTGTCCTTCGATTCTTTCTTTGTATTATGCTCTCTCCTTTCATATTTTCTTTGAAATAGGACTAACCTTTCACTTTTTTTTGTCCTTCACTTCTTTCTTTGTATTACTGAAAGAATTGATTCAATTTAAATTCGATCCGAATTCAAAATGAGTCAAGTTGGATCAAGAAGAAAAGAAAAAGAAGAAGGGGCCTTATGCTATTTTGGGCTCGGCCCGGCCTAGGCAGGCCAAACCATTGGGTCGAGCTCAGCCCGTGCCAGCGGTTGCGTGCACGCCGCGTGCACTGCATGCACCAGCGCTGGCGCTCGCGTGCAGCCTGGAGCGAGCAGAGCCTGCAGCGCCCACCCAGGTTAACTTCTTCATGCACGCAATTTGAAATTTTGAATTGCAAAATTGAGAAACCGCCTCAAATCCTAATTTCTCGATTAAATAAATTATCGAAGCAGCAGGATTAAATCTAACAGTTCAAAGAAAATTTTGCAGTAAGCTTGATCCAATCTTGTAGGATACGTCGACTTCTATGTGCACTATAAAAAGGGATCTATTACGCAGTTCTAGATCATTCTATCATCCAGACTACTCCATTTCTCAAGGAAGGTTCCTTTCCGGCGACTCTCTTCTCCTTCACACCGTCTCATGTAGAAGCAAGAAGATCAAGGACACCGCATCCACAATTTTCAGGCAGAAGCAGGAATCCAGATTCCAGGGTGTAGAAGAATATCCAAGTCCAGGCAATATTTGTCTTTTACAGTTATTAGTTTTATTTTGATTCTCTTGTACTGGTCATGTTTCCTCCTCTTTCTGATAAAATCGATGCCCTCTTCTTCCCGTGGAGTAGGTCCAGTACCCCGCCGGGCCGAACCACATAAATTTTGGTATTCTTTGTGTTTTTTGGATTTCGTTTTGGTATTTTTGCTTTTGGCGTTTGGATTTTTGGATCCTTAGATGAAGACCCATTTTCTTCCTAACAGTTGTAGTATTAGAGCCAACAATCCATAATGTTAGAGGCAAAATACTAAATTCAGTAATTGGACCATAACGTCAACTATTCGTTATGAGCTTTGAAAATAAAAGCAATATTGGTTAAGGAGAACCTACATGATACTATTCGTGGACGAGACGAGATGGAACACACTAAAATGGAAAAGGACTAGGCCGACGAAAGTGTTAAAGCAACCTTGTACATGAGTGTCTGCGATGAGGCACTACGAGAAGTCGCATCAGAAAAGACTGCTGCAGATATATGGAAAAAGCTTGCTACAATCTACCAGGATAAAACTCTGACAAGTAAGATGACACTTAGACAGAAATTATATTTTTTATGCATGACTGATGGCACTTCTGTTAAAAATCATATTAGCACTTTTCGTTCTATTCTTGCTGATCTTGAGGATACGAGAGTTACTTTTAAAGAAGATAAGACTTTTATGCTTTTAATTACTCTCCCTTCTTCTTTTAAGAATTTTCATGAAAGTTTATTGTATGACAAGAATACAATTACTCTGGATGAGGTGACAACAATGCTAGTGTCCAAGGATATTGTCGACTCTCAACTTACCATATGATCCTCTAGAAGCCGTGCAGAAGCCCTGAACACTAGAGGACGAAACAAGTCATGAGATAAAAGTCGGGGTAAGTTCAGATCTAAATCTAGATCCAAAAATGTACAGTGCTATTATTGCAAAAAGATAGGACACATCAAATCAGAATGCCGTAAGCTGAAATGGAAACAACAGGAGAGACAAAATTAGAACGGAGAAGCATCTTATGCTGCTGATGATTAAAAAGTAGAGGTACTTACTATTGCTGCTTGTTATGCTAGATCTCAAGATGAATGAATTTTAGATTCAGGTTGCTCTTTTCATATGACACTGCACCAAGATTGGTTTACCACATATGAACATGCTAATGGGAAATGACTCATCATGTCAAGTAGCAGGAGTCGGCTCAGTAAAAATTAAAATGCACGATGGCATTACAAGGACCCTAACTCAGGTATGACATGTTCCAAGTCTTAAAAGAAATTTAATATATTTATCTTCCCTAGATGCACTTAGATACAAGTATTCAGGCCAAGACAGAGTTTTCAAAGTCACAAATGGGTCTTTAACAGTAATGAAAGCACTAAAGGTAAACCAACTTTACATTCTGCAATGCACAACGGTAACAAGTGGTGCAGCTATGATAACATCTGAACACTCTGATGATGATGTTACTAAATTATGACATATGAGATTAAGGCATATTAATGAAATGAGCATGCTAATACTTGAACAAAATGGACTACTTGAAAAACAAAAATTGGCTAAACTTGATTTATGTGAACATTGCATTTATGGAAAATAGAAAAGAGTTTCATTCTCCACAGGAGAACACTATGTTAAAAAAAAATTGGACTACATTCACTCTGACCTCTGGGGGCCTTCACTGGTTGAATCTCAAGGAGGAGCTCGATACATGCTCACATTTATTGATGATTACACTACAAGAAAATATAGCATCACCAACGGATTTATTACCAACGGATTTAGTTTGTTGGTATTACCAACAAAATTACCAACGGATTTAGTTTGTTGGTATTACCAACAAAATTACCAACGGATTAAAAAAATTCGTTGGTAAATCAGCGTATAATTTTTTCCCTCTTCTATTTCAGCTGACCAAATATTTCCCCCCTACTAACTCACCAAAATACTATTTTCTGCGCCATATTTTTTTCAGCCCAAATACAGCGATCCTACAAATCCCTTAATTTTCCCCAGCCGACAAACTCCCCGCGCGACCTCTCCCTACGACACCTCCCCATCTTGTGAGACCTCTCCCTGCAACACCTCCCCGTTCTGTGACGTCTCCCTATGACACCTCCCCATTCCACGACCTCTCCCTGCGACGCATCCCCATTCCACTCGACCTCTCCCTGCGACGCCTCCCAATTCCGCGCGACCCCTCCCTGTGACACCTTGCCATTCTTTTGCGGGAAGGGGAGGATCGAAGGAGAAAAGAGGCGACCTTCAGCTATCGAAGTAAGCTTTGTTGGTTTCCGGCTCTATTATTTTAATTCTCTCTGCCGACCAAAAACCCTGCTTGCTCTTTTAACGCTTGCTCTTTTTTTCCCCAGCCAACGAAATGCCTTTGTCGAGTCTACACACACTCCCAATCTGTCCATCTGCCACAGCTCACCTGGTACATCCCCCCCCCCTCTCTCTCTGAGGGCATCACTCGTCGCTTATCAAAGTGATTTAACTGGTTCTGCTCATGGTTTCTATTTGTTCTTCTCTCTTAATTTAATTTTTTACTGGTAGCAAAAACATCTTGTACCCCAAGGAAGACAGGGAGCAAAAATCCTCCTTTATGCTTGCCTCATTAATTGTGATCATCAGGTCTTTCTCAATGATTTGCATTTTTCTTTTTCAATATAGTGGTTTGTTTAGAGATGCACATGATTAAATTTGATCCTAGTGACATGGAATCAAATGTTTAGATGCTCTGAAGGGGTGGTTTATTACTTCATGTGCTATTAAATTTTAGATTTCTTACACAATTATGGATGTGAGGTATCTATTTTGTATCTAAAATATCATAGTTTCTTACACCTGGATTACAACACAACCACAAACTATAATAGAATTAAGTGTCATGCAAACTTGTGATATATGACTACTGATGTATAACATATATAACAAGGTGAGCACAATACTTTTTTTCTTTTGAGGTTCTATGAAATTACACAATGATGTATAAATATATAACAAGATGATATATGATTACCCGAATGAAATTTTTGCCCCATTTTCGAACTCTTCGTCTTCTCTATATCCGTCGGCTCTAAATGACTAAGCCTCCAATGATTGATCGTTCACAAATCTAGATAAAAGCAATATCCGACATCCTCAAACACTCATCTCAAAAAGTTTTAAAAAATAAATTTTATATAAAAATATATATTAATTTAATTTATTAAATAAATAAAAGGCCTCATTTTTAAGTTTTGCCTTAGGCCCCGATAACCCTTGGGCCGCCCCTGATTATGATTAACTTATGCATAATCATGTTGACATGGAATGAATCTAACAATCTATTACAATTCTCAAGTGACAAAAAGATTTCTTTTTATTTTCTTTCTTTCTTTCGAGTAGCAACTGCAAATGTTGAGAATTGAGATTAACTGACCTGAACACCAACAATCCTAATCTATCTTATCTGCTTCACATTGAGGAGCTAGTTGCAAAGCGGAAATGTCTTATTTATAGTAACATGGGAACAATTTATAAGTGCTTTCTTTTTCTTTTCAAATTATGAATGTCGAAAGGACTAGCAATATTATTTGTCAATCACTTAATTATCATTAGTATGTTATTGTTAGATAATGCTTTACACTCTGTCTGGTCATAAAATGGGTGATAGTGATGCTTGATGTATTAATCTTAGTTCCCACAACTGACTGGAAGTTTGAAGAATTATTTTCATAATAAAGATCATATTAGAATCTACTCATCGGTAGCATAGATTCGGCCATTACAATAAATTGTATCAAATTAGTTAGTTACCAAATTTCATATATAAATAATGCTAATTTTCATTTCAATGAGTTACATTTCCGTTACACACCCATGTGGAGAGCTAGGGATCGGAGCACATGATTTTCTTGATTAGGAATCTACAGTTCTACATCTAGGCACTAGTGGTAAATACATGCTTTTATCTTCTTATTTTTTCCGTAATCATTTGTTTTTTTTTTTTTCTTGGCAAACTTAATAGCCTTGGTACATTGGGAGTATTAAGAATATAAATGATAGATTGGTTCCTTTATAACAACTCAAGCTTTTGAAAAAGTTGTCATTCAATCATATTTGAACTTCAATATGCTACAAATGCTTGTGAAGAAATAGATATCAGTGAATGGGCAATCATTGTTTAAACTCTAAACTTCTAATTGAAACCTGATCTCCAAGATATTGGCTTATGCATCATTACATGAACTAGGCCTAAGAGTGGAGTCCTGAGTCCAATAGAAGAATATATATTTTCCTGAATGGTAGGCCTGCGGGAACAATGATATTTCATACCATAATGTATATTATGGGGCAACTAGGAAGTTGGAACTGAGCAAACTGTTTAATTAGAGACACAAGAAAACCAAAAAAGAATCCTTTTATACCTTGCATCATATATACAGCTTAACATGTAAATGTCATTTCAGTGTTATTACTAAACTCTTGTTTATGAGTATGTCTAATGTCTACCACCTCCGAAACCTTTTGACCAAATCACTGTCTGCATTTTCCCAAGATGACATGGTGTTGGTTCGTCTGGTTTGAGCGCAACCTTCAGTGTTTCCAACAAACAAGCAATACAGTGTTTGGGATGGCCTTAAGGGTAGCTAGTGTATGCCCTTCTCTATTTTGAAGGCCACTCGGCTATGGGTAAAACAGGGGCAGCCACAAGATAAGAATACACAAGATAACCTTTGTTTTATTTTCTTTGCTGCAAGATAAGTTCAACAAAAGAAATATTTTTGTTTTATTTTCTTTGACTCTAATATCTAAGGCCATACTTGCATGGCTTAGTTTACATATGTCACATCTTGAAGAGTTGTATTATATCTTTCTAGAGCAAGCCCTTCTGAATTTGTTATCCCACGTACTAGCCAAGTATGTTAAAGCAGTTTATCACACCCGTGTTTCGGTGGGTATGCGTTTTCGTATGCTTTTTGAGACAGAAGAGTCGAGTGTTAGGCGGTAAAGTTTGACTTCATTCTCCATCTCATAGTAATTTTGGCTCTTAAGCATATTCCTTGTAATTGCTTGATCAAGTATTTTTATTCTTTGTTGATAATCTTCTCTCATCTCTTTGTTGTTGATGTATGCACATGTTTTAAGCTATCTCAACATTATTGAAACTGTGATTCGTGATGCCTACTTTTTTGATTTGGGAGATACATGGGCACAATAACAGGGATAGGTGATATTGACCCTGTTAATTGGCCAAATTTCTATTGGCGCTATGTGAATGTAAATTATTCTCCAATTTCCTATTTAAAGTGAAATCTTTTCTAAGTGAAATGTTTTTTTTCATATTTCTGTCTATTGTATGAGCTCTGCAAAATTGATTGCTTGAAGATGTAAAGATTTCCTGCTATCAGGACTATCTAAGCTCAGTTTTCTTGATGCAGGTTGGCTGGGATGAGTCAACAGCTGGACAGAGACAGCCTACGGTGTCACACTGGGAAATTGAACCACTAACAACCTTTCCAATGTATCCATCTCCTTTTCCTTTTAGGCTTAAGCGCCCATGGCCTAGTGGATTGCCTTCCCTCCACGGTATGCTTTCTTTTTTTATTCTGCATGTAGAAAAATAACTATTAATTATTGACAAGCCTTCACCAAATTTTCAGTTGTAATGTTGTTTGTAGATTAATTTCTTCTAGTGTTGCACTGACATGCTCCGTCTAATATTGTTTCCAATAAATTAACTAGCTGGAAAAGATGATGATATCAGTCTGAATTCGCCTTTGATGTGGCTCCGAAATGGTGGAAATCCTAGATTTCAATCACTGAGATTTCAGGGTATGGGCATTACACCTTGGATGCAGATGCAGCTAAGGTTTGACACTCCAATACTTGGTACTCAACCTGATATGTACCAGGCAGTGGCTGCAGCAGGACTTCAGCAAACAAGGACCGTGGATGCTACGAAGCACATATCACCTCAAATGCTGCAGTTCCAGCAAACTCCAAACATAACTAGCAGAACATCTTCTATTCTAGCAAGTGAGGTTGTACAGAATAGTCAACCTCAACCTCCACAAACTTTTCATCCGAGTATACAGATAAACCAGATTCAAGGCCAATCTCAGTCTGAATTTCTTCAACATCAACTATCATTTAGTGAGTAGCAGCAACAGCAAAAAATATTGCAGATGCAAGTACCTCCACCTCCACCTCCATCTGGGTTGTGATTTTCATGTTGGTTGTTAATTTTGTTGATAATGGATTTGTATTTGGTTAAGATTTGTATGTTGGTTATGATTTTGCACTACACAATTCGGTTGATGTTAGGGAAGATTTGACTTTTAGTAAGGTTTGTATTTGTTTGATAATATACTCAATTATAGATGCTTGGTACAAAGTTGTTTTGGTTATGAAAACGATACTATTATTTGGTTATGAAAATATGAGTTTTTTTTCTTGATTTGTTGTATATATATATATATTTGTGATTTGCCTTCTAGGTTGTATACAGGAAAATAAAAATTCATATGAATATGAATATTTTAATTATAAAATGTATTGCCAATGGATGTCAGTTGGTAATACCAACGGATGTCTCTGTTGGTATTCCCAACGGAGATGATATCCATTGGTGTCACCAACGGATATTATTTCCATTGGCATCACCAACAGAGTATATTTTCGTTGGTGTTACCAACGGATATAATAATATCCGTTGGTAATACCTAGCATGGTCAACACCGACGTATTTACCAACAGATAATCCGTTGGTAATAAATTACCAACGGATTTAGTCCGTTGGTGATACCATGTTTTTTTGTAGTGTTACTCCAGGAAGGTATGTGCATATTTTATTAAAAATAAATCCGACGTCTTCTCTAAATTTCAGTCTTGGAAGGCAATGATCGAGAAGCAAACCAGTAGATATATTTGGACCCTGCGAACCAACAATGGCCTCGAATTTTGTGGTGGAGAATATAAAGATTTTTGCTCTAGGGAATGAACCATAAGGCATTGCACAGTTCCCCGCACACCTCAGAAAAATGGAGTAGCAGAAAGGATGAACCGCACCATCATAGAAAGGGTAAGATGTATGATTTTTAATGCTAACCTTTCTAAAAGCTTTTAGGCAGAGGCTGCATCCACCGCTTGCTACCTGATAAATCCATCTCCTTCTTCATCAATTGAATTCAAGACGCTTGAGGAAAAATGGACCGGGTCACCAGCTTCTTATGACAACCTTAAAAGTTTTGGGAGCACTGTTTATGTCAGGGTGAATGAAGGAAAATTAGAACCTAGATCAAAGAAATGTATTTTTTTAGGATATTCTAGTGGAGTGAAAAACTATAAAGTGTGGTGTCTAAATAATTGTAAAGCATAAATCCATAGGGATGTGAGTTTTGATGAATAGGTACTCTTGAAAATAAAAAAGGAGAACCAAGAAGAGGACTCTGAGGAACATATATCTTCAATGCCACAAGAAGAAACACCACCTCAGCCTACTACCAAAGAATTCTAATTCCCAACAGTTGTGCCTCGACCACCTCCCACAGAAGCCAATGACACTGCTTCAATAGAATAGACCACTAGAGAACATGTTCAGGTCCAACAGGAGCCACATCGGGTCGAGGAGGAGCAATATCAAGTTGAGGAGGAGAATCCTTATTCCATCGCCCTCAACCGACCTAGGCGAGCACCACGTCCTAATCATAGGTATGCAAATATTAGTACTTATGCTCTAACAGTGGTTGAAGAAACACCGTGCACGGGAGAACCAGCCTCCTATAAAGAAGCCCTAAATCAGACAAATTCAAGAAAGTGGCATGAAGCTATGGCAGAAGAATTTAAGTCCTTGCAAAAAAATAATACTTGGGAACTTGTGAAGCCTCCACCACACAAGAAACTTGTTGGGTGCAAATGGATCTACAAACTCAAAGAAGGCGGTATCTACAAAGATCGACTTGTGGCAAAGGGATACAGTCAAAAGGAATGTATTGACTATAAAGATATTTTTTCTCCTGTGGTTAAACATACCTCTATTCGTGTTCTTTTAGAATTAGTAGCCATGCAAGACTTGGAGTTAGAATAGCTTGATGTAAAGATAGGTTTCCTACACGGTGACCTAGAAGAACAAATCTACATGACATAACTAGAAGGGTTTGAAGAGTAAAATAAAGTTGATCATGTCTGCCGCCTAAAGAAGTCACTCTATGGCCTCAAGCAATCTCTCAAACAATGGTATAAGAGGTTTGATCAGTTTATGCTTGGTATTGGTTTTAGTATACCATCCTTTGATAGTTGTGTTTATTTAAAGAAATAGTTATTTCTATGATTTATCTGCTCATTTATGTTGATGATATGCTTATTGTGGCAAAAGATATTACTGAAATAGACAGGCTAAAGAAACATCTTAAAGGTGAATTTGGTATGAAGGACCTTGGGGCTAAAAGAAATCCTTGGGATGGAGATAAAGCGAGATCGCAAAGCAAAAAAGTTGTACCTAACACAGGAGACTTATGTAAAGTAGGTGGTTGAACGCTTTGGCATACAAGAAGCAAAATCAGTCAAAACTCCTCTTGCTGCTCACTTCAAATTGTCAGAATTGCTATGCCCGAAAGATGAAAAAGAAAGAATTGATATGTCACATGTACCTTATGCTAGCGCAGTTGGCAATCTCATATACGTCATGATTTGTACCCACCCAGACATGGCACATGCAGTTAGTGTTGTGAGCCGATACATGGCAAATTCGGGAAAAGCACATTGGGAACAGATTAAATGGGTACTACGCTACTTACAAGGTACTTCTAAAGCCAATCTTATTTTCGGTGGAACTAATTAATCATTTGCAGGATATTCAGACTCGGACTATGCAGGTGACCTTGATAAGAGGAGATCGATCAGCGCCTACATCTTCACTATAGGCAGAACTGCAGTAAGTTGAAAAGTCGACCTACAACCCACTATCACCATCTCCACCACCAAAATGGAGTACATGACCATTACATAAGCAAGTAAAGAAGCAATCTGGTTTGGGAACCTGATAAAAGAACTAACTTCTCAAAATGGGAACATAGTCGTGCATAGTGATAGTTAGAGTGAAATTCATCTGTCAAAAGATCAGATGTTCCATGAAAGGATGAATCACATCGATGTCATATTTCATTTCATCGGGGATATTATTTCAAAAGGAGAAATAAAGCTTCAGAAACTTGACACGGCTCACAATCCTGCAGATATGCTAACTAAAGTTCTATCGATAGCCAAGTTTGATCACTGTCTGAACTTGGTTAGACTGATTTAAGGCACAGATTATCCCTACAGGGCTCTTGGGAGAAGAGGAGAAAGCTACATCGGGCTTAGATCTCATCAAAGGAGGAAATTATGGGGGTTGATTCAATTTAAACCCGATCCGAATTCAAAATGAGCCAAACTAGATCAAGAAGGAAAAAAGAAGAAGGGGCCTTCTGATATTTTGGGCCCGGCCCGGCCCAGGCATGCCAAACCATTGGCCCGAGCCCAACCAGCGCCAGCGGTCACGAGCATTGACGCTGGCGCGGGCAGAGCCTGCAGCGCCCACCCAGGTTGACTTCTTCATGAACACAATTTGAAATTTTGAATTGCAAAATTGAGAAACTGTCTTAAATGCTAATTTCTCAGTCAAATAAATTATCAAAGCCACAGGATTAAATCTAATGGTTCAGAGAAAATTTTGCAGCAAGCTTGGTCCAATCTTGTGGGATACGTTGGCGTCTATGTGCACTATAAAAAGGATTTAATATGCAGTTCTAGATCATCTCATCATCCCGACTGTTTTGTTTCTCAAGCAAGGTTCCTTTCTGGCGGCTCTCTTCTCATTCACACCGTCTCAAGCAAAAGCAAGAAGATCAAGAACACCGCATCCATAGTTTTCAGGCAGAAATAGAAATTCAAATTTTGGGGTACAAAAAATATTCATATTTAGGCAATATTTTTCTTTGACAGTTTAGTTATCAATTTTATTCTGATTCTCTTATACTGACTGTGTTTCTTCCTCTCTCTAATAAAATCATGCCAGTGCCCTCTTCTCTCCGTGGAGTAGGTCTGATACCCCACCGAGCCGAACAACGTAAATTTTAGTGTTCTTTGTGTTTTATGAATTTATTCGTTTTGATATTTTTCGCTTTTGGCGTTTGAATTTTTGAATCCTTGCAGAAAAACTCGTTTTCTTCCTAACAATTACTAACCTCACACATTTATTAAAAAAAAAATATATGTAACGAATTATGTCTTCTATTGTAAAAACAATATATGTAAGTAGGTAACGAATTATGTCTTCGGTCTCCCCATCTTCATCTAGCTCATCATGCATTGCTTTGCTGTCATGGCAATTGGCTCTCTTATAAGCTCTTTCTATGTTTCTTTAGACTTGTCTCTTGCTCTCTACCATTTTCTCACCTGAGGAGTTCCATTGCATAAATACATAAAGCTTTGTGCTCATGTTGGCCATAAGTTATGCGAACGACTGGGATCCGTATCAGATGTCGGGGTCTTCTTTGTGAGGGAGGCGCATGGTTTCATCATCAAAGCTCATACAACTATTGATGTCTCGAAACCATAAGAAGAGGTATTAACTCTTCATCAGAATCCCAAGGTGTGTTCTAGATCGGACTTCAAATATGAAAAGATGCCACTCTTTTGCTACTACCGTGGCTTAATAGGTCATGATGAGAGGAATTGCAATTTGCAATTCCCAGATTCAAGATGAAAAAGATGGAAAGATAAAAGAAAAGAAGTTGGGCCCTTGGTTGAAAGCTGATCAAGCGGACAAACATTTTGACTTGGATATCTCTAAACATGCTGCTCATTCTCTTGGGAGAAGTGGGGTGCAATCCCATTTGAAAACATTGGAGGTGACAAAAATGATATCATCACTTTCAGTGGCAACAAATAAAACGGGGCATCATGTCGGGATGAATTAAGATCTGAGCTTTTTGACAAGTATTTGTTTACACAGTTCAGTGACGAAACATGTCATCTAATCTACGAGACACTCACCAGACAAATACCCAATCTACTATCAGAAAGTACAACTTCTAGCTCTAGAATTTCACACTCCGAAATCCAGCTACCAGTATTACAGTGAATTGGAAATAACAAAATCTATTGCTATTACAAGTACATACCGACTTGCCTCTCTATGACATCCCAGCCACGGAGTCCTGTCCTCCACACAATCCTTATGTTGTAATGAGTTAGCAATCCAAACTCATCTCAGCATGAAGATATGATGAGTAGGTTGTTGCCTTATTCTTTGCACTAAGCAATCTCAACTCCTTTAAAACTGGCAACAGAGTATTGGCACAATGGAGTTGTCGACAATAGATCCCTTCACAAGTATTTATATGTGAGAACTGAAGGATCTGAATAAATATTGACTTCAATCACTCTCCTCTTCGCAGTCCTTAGTTTGAAACAGTCAACATAAATAGACATCATAAACATATGATCATTTAAGTAAATAGTAATGCCCGAAAATAAAGAATAGAAAACTCTTCAAAACTCAATTAAACGCAAGTCACAAATAATGATCATATGTCAATGCATATTACTGTCTCAAATGATCATATGTCAATGCATATGACTGCCTAGAAGTCACAAATAATGATCAACCATCAAAATGACCAAGAATATCAAAAGAATCATAATTAACTAGAAGTCTAGCAACCATCATATTCGCACCAAAAACTATCCTGAATACCTTAGACTCTAGGCAGTTGAAACTGTCTCTTCATAGTTGAAACTGTCAATGCATAAGTAGAGCTTCTCACTTGTTGAGACTGTCAAAAATTGAGAAATCATCAAAAAACTTCTTTTGTCAAATACAACCAACATATAAAAAGTCAAACACTAATAGTCAGGATTTGACTCAGATAATTAAAGACAAATGCTCGGCCATACTGCTTGAAGGTGATTATAATGAGATTCTCCGGGAAGAAGAAAAGCAAGGTGGATCCAGATTTTAAATGCACCTTGGAGATAACATTCGATCACTAATCAATGAAGCCAGCCTCGTGGAATTTTCATGCTCGGGTCATGTATACACCTGGAATAATAAGAGAAGCTTGAATCACAGTATTGAACAGGTCTTGGACAGTTTCGTTGGCAAAGTCATTTTCGTATTGCAAGGTCTCTCACCTAGATGTGTTGGGTAGTGATCATAGACCGATATTGTTATCAACCATTTCTCCTATGAAGTCTAATAAAATCTTCAAGAACAATACTAGGTACTCTTGAAACTGAAAGAAATCAAGAGCAATTTTGTCCAGTGGAGGCGGCACAAGCATAGTAATTCCAGGACTTCTGTTCAACTCCTCAAACATCAGATATGGAACTTATCTAATAACAACCTGTCATTGCATTGTGAGCTGATTCGCCAAATGGAAGTGAACTTAGCTAACGAGATCAAAAGAGAAGAGAATTACCGGAGCAAAAAATCGAGAATTAAATGGCTTCGTGAGGGAGATAGGAACACAGCCTACTTTCATGCATGTGTTAAGGAAAGAAGACATGCCAACTTTATCTACCAGATTAAGAATGATGAGGGTATTTGGATGGAGGGGCTTGATAACGTTGCTGAAGTGGCCGATTCGTTCTACAAAGAGCTGTTCTCCTCCACTAACCTACTGACCCATCTCCCTCCCTAGCAGGTCTGTCTCAAATAGTGTCTGCCCAAATGAATTGATGGCTCCTCCAATCGGTTACAAAAGAAGAAGTGAAACTAGTTGCCTTCTCTATCAAAGGAGACAGTGCCCCCGGAGAAGATGGCTTCGCAAGCGCATTCTTTCAAAACTTCTGGGAAATTATAGGGAATGATATATATGAGGCAAGTGTATCCTTTTTTCGAAGCCGTCATCTCCTGCAAGTTCTAGATCATACTCTCCTAGCCCTCATCCCAAAAGGTCGCAATGTGAAAAACATGTCTCAGGTGAGACCCATCAGTCTTTGCAATTGTTTATACAAAATTTGTTAATGTTTGGCTTATGTGTGTTGGCTATATTTGGCAAAAGTATTTCAGATTGTTCTCAGTTTAAATGGTCAGTCACATCTATGAGGAGTTCTGCTGAAGACAGTTACAACTGTGTGAGGACAGTTTCAACTACTGCTACGGACTATGGTTTTTTGGATAAGGATGTTGCAAATATGATGACTTTTGATTTTCAGTATTAATGATGATTTTATTTTATATCTTAGATATTTTTAAATCATCTTTAATTACTTGTTTATTACATATTCTTTTAGGGAAGAAATGAAATGGTCTTCATTAATGGGATGGCGGTTATCTTGAAGCCTTTATGACCGAGGTCAATTATGGAAGAAATGAATGTTGGGATGGGAATAAGAAGTAGAGCGGAAAAAGCGATTTTAAAACATTCAAACCATCCTGAAAATATCAATCAACTTTAGCAATCTTTAAGGAATTCAATCTATGAGTAGAAGGAGAAGATATACTTTATACCGCGGATGGTAAGGCTGCTCCTATCCCCATTTCAAGACAGACACGCGCACGTCCTCCAAGGAAGGTCCACACCAGGCACCTCGCAACCAACGGGCGGCGAACACCAAGACTCGTTGTGGCTCAATGGAGAGGCAATCTCAACCCCAAAACACACCAAGTTGAAGCCGACCCTTCCATCAAGAATCGAGCACCAAAAGAAAGGAAGAGGGGATGAGAAAACCACAGAACGAGAAGGAAGATGAAGGAATACCTCGTTGTCCTTCTTGGACTCCTCCAATAAGATGAAAGAGATGACACACCCAAGAGGAATAGACCTTTAATTCGGCTTCACAAACCCGGGGAAGAAGGAACTTGATGGCCGCCCACACTAAGCCAGTAGTGAGTTGTGCATAACGGAGAGTCGGATCCGATAGAATGATTTCTATTTGAATCTCACAAATCTGATAGAAGATATACTTTATACCGCGGATAGTAAGGCTGCTCCTATCCCCGTTTCAAGACGCACACGCTCACGTCGTGCAAGGAAGGTCCACACCAGGCGCCTTGCAACCAAGGGGCGGCGAACACCAAGACTCGTTGTGGCTCAACGGAGAGGCAATCTCAACCCCGAAACACACCAAGGTGAAGCCGGCCTTTCCACCAAGAACCGAGCACCAAAAGAAAGGAAGAGAGGATGAGAAAATCACAGAACGAGAAGGAAGATGAAGGAATACCTCGTTGTCCGTCTTGGACTCCTCTAAAAAGATGAAAGAGATGACACACCCAAGAGGAAGAGACCTTCAATTCGGCTTCACAAACCCGGGGAAGGAGGAACTTGATGGGTGCCCACACTAAGCCAGCAGTGGGTTGTGCATAACGGAGAGTCGGATCCGATCAAACGACTTCTATTCGAATCTCATGAGCCACCACTAAATCCCTTCAGTGTGGTCGTGAGAGACTCCACTCACAAGTCAAGATTGACGTCTAGCAACGTGTCATGACTACCCGAAGTCAGCTAGGGTACGAAAGAAGTGTCAAACCCTAATACCGATTCATATGTATTCCACCTGCCAAGATGTCGTCTCAATAATGAAACGTCAGAAATATATTCCTGACTTTTATATCTACTCTGGCCAGATATTATCGAATTAACACTTGCAGTGACATATAGGACATTATCTCCTCTCACTAGGAGTAATCGATTTCATTTTGGTCGCTCACCTACTATTGACACTCATGTAAGCACAAAATGGAATCCTATTCCTCCAAGGACAGCAATAGGATTTCATGGAATCCTATTGACACTCATGTAAGGATTCCATTTTGTGCTTCTCCTGTAGGTCAGGTCAGTGAACTCATTCCCTAATGAGCATCTGCACTTGTACATTAATGACGGCTCATAGGTAACTATGAGATCAGCTATGCCTTATCGTATAGGGCATGTACCAAGTGAACTAGTCTATCCGAAATCACCGATCCCCTAATTGATGATCCTACGACAAGGAACATTTAGAATATGGGCATCTGGATTCCAAGTCTCACTGGCATGAACTCATCATGGCCTCGGAATCATTTGCTCGGGTTCATGGGGTTCATCACAATCTTTATAAATAAAAATGCAGCATATGATGAAAAGGTTGCCTTATTAAGTTGATCACCCTTGAATAGTCCCTAAACACATCGACATGTGATTGGCTCAAGGGCACTATTCCTTTCAATCTCCCACTTGCACTTTAGCTAATCTACCTAGTATCTATATACCAAATTTCAGTGGTGATCGAATCTACTACTGTGGTAATCAATTTAATCTACATCAATGTCTTTCAGTCATCACCTCTTTCCAACGATGAGGTGATACCGCCTTTTAAGAGAAGTAATGATCTTCATAGGATCTTAGTTCCTTAACTTTGAGCAACATTCCTAATATTGTCATACAATACCGATGTTGAACTGGCAACCTCAGGAACAACTCCCATTGAATGATAAACTCCTTTATCTAGTGCTATCCTAAGCGGCAAAGTATGTATCAAAGTACAAAGCCTTAGTCACCTTACCGGTTACAGTATCCAGCTAGGAATACTTTCTTGCTTACTGCACCCCCATTAAAGGTATCCTTATACCATCATATGGTTTCATTTTCGTATAAAACACCTCTCATCCTTCTCGAGTGCCTGAGAGAGTTCTCTATTTGCTTTTTAATGTTATTCTCCAAGGTTTTGCTCGAAATCTGATAGATACCTCTAAGGTATAAGCAATATCAAGCTAAGTGTAAAGCATCACATGATGAATCCCACTGCCGAAGCTTAATGGATCTCACTCATCTTTTATCTCTCCTCAGGTGTCTTAGCAGACATCATCTTAAAAAGACTGATGCAATCACTCTTAGGAAAGTAACCTCTTTTACTGCCTTCGATGCTAAAACTCTTTTAGCACTATATCAACATACATGGGTTGCGGTAAACCAGACATCCTTTCAGACCTATCCATATAGATCCTAATGTCAAGCATACAAGAGGCATTTCCCAGATATACCATAGAGAATCAGTATGGGAAATAACTGGAGCGTGAGAACGCTTTTCCCACAAGTATGTCATACAATATGACTACATGCTACAAAAAAATAGATTTTCACCAACAAATAATTACCAACAAACTAATTTTGTTGGTATTACCAATAAAATTACCAACAAATATATCATTTGTTGGTATTATCAACAAAATTACCAACTCATTTGTTGGTAATTACCAACAAATATATCTAAATCCGTTGGTAATAAACAAGAATTCGTTGGTAATAGTCAAGAATCCGTTGGTAATACTAATACCAACGGATTTTCATTGGTACCCTATTTTCTTGTAGTGACACTCCCACTAAACACCTTGTCTACACAAAATTCATCCACATTTTTGATAAATCAAAACCCTTTTGACTATCTCATCAAAAACGAATGTTTCAACTATTTGATGCTAGCTGTAGTCCATAAATGGACCTTTGCAGCTCGCATACCTTACTCGGTCCAATCGTGGATACAAACTCCTCTAGTTATGTCATATAGACTTCTTCATAATTGAAGAGCGCAGTCTAGACACCCACTAGACAGATCTCATATTCGTAGCATGCACTGATAGCTAGCAATATCCTGATTGACTTGAGCGTTGGAACTGATGAGAATGTCTTATTGCAGACAACCTATTATCTGGGTTAGATCTTATTCACAGTCAGTCTGGTCTTATTGGTCCACACCTTGGCAACTGCTCAGATCTTTCCTAAAGATCCGCCTTCACCGGTGAAGTTTGGATTTGCACTTGGTCATCCTTTTGGAGCTGGTCAACTAAAGACCGCACTTGGTTTGAGTCCAGTTTGGATTTGCATAATGCCACAGTATGATGTCAACACATTTGACCATTAAGAGATCGCGAATTACCTGGATCTAGGTCATACCCTGTGGCTAGATATCATCACTCAGGCAGTCTACTTAGTCTCTTAGAAGAGTGATGGGAAGTAATAATTACATTGATTGGTTTAACCTATGAAGTTTTCACTAGTTGCCGCGAATTTATTCGTGGTTGCTGAACTGCACCAAGTTCAACATATCTTTCTCTCCCACTTTCCTCGACTAACTCCTTTTCTATGAAAGTGGTGAGAAAACTCATTTTGTTTAGTAGAGAGAACTTGATACCCAAAACACTTTTAAGGGTATTCCTCAAAAAATTTGCACCTAGTCAAGTTTGTCATACGCTAGGCAACCCCAAATCACAAGATGTGTTAAACTTGGTTTTTTTTGCCATTCCATATCTTATATGGTGCATCATAGACAGACAAAAGTATGGCCGCTACAATAGCTTATCCTCTAGAAAGAGATTGGAAGCTAAGTTTGGATCACATCATATCCTATAAGGTGTGATTCCTCCTTTCAGACACACCATTGTGTTAGGAGGGGTCCATACCGAGATAATCTTATTTTCTTCAAGATAATTCACAAACTTAGTGGAAAAGTATTCTCTGCCTCGATCCAATTGATGGTCTATAATACCTTTTCCAATATGTTTTTGTAACTTCACCTTTCATTCTCCTTAAACGATTCAAAGGTATCGGGTTTGTGCCAAAACAAGTGGACGTACCCATGCCTAGACATATTGTAGGAGTATCCTTTTCTGGTTTGAGTTGTTATCGGCCTGCATACACCTATGTAGGCTAACTCTAATCAACTGAGCAAGCCTTTCGCTAGGTCTGGTGAACAGAGACTCGATCAGAATCTCCTTGAGACACACTTCTCAAGTTCTGACTGTGATTCATAATCACCCAAAGTCATAAAAGTCAGAAGTAGGTGTGGTTAACTTTATCTCTTTGTGCATTCATTCAAAAATATTTATCATTTACTCAAAAAACCATTAAACCAATTTAAATTGGTCCAGTCGCATGTAACTCATCAGAATGGTCCATGTGTCAACTATTGCCTATTTAAGAACTTTTCACCACCTTGTTCAGAGAACAAGGGAAAAGGATATTCTTTTATTAACACTAGAACAAATCAATATCAACGGTCTTGTCGAATAGAAGACTTATACAATAGGTTCCTACAGCTAAGGCTGCAACTCTTGCGCCATTGCTTACCCGAAGGTCGTAGTTGTCTTTTATCTAGTCTTCTACTTTTTCTCTTATCCCGCAACACCTTGCAGATGATAATAGGTATCAAATACTCGGTAGATTTAATGACGAAGTATTCTTATAATGTACGCACCTCAAGCGACGATTTCTAAAAACCATCTTCAGCTTTATCTCTGCAAAATACTACTTGCAGTTGCGTTTCCAGTGGTCATGTTTACCATAATGGTAGTAGGTTCCATTGGGAACAACTTTTCTTTCTTCTTGATATTAATCAAAGGTTTCACAGCTTTGTTTTCACTTTATTCATAAGCAAGTGCAACTTTGCCTCAAAGGCATCTCCCACTAATGAGACTGTGTCCTTATCCTTCATAACGTGGGACTCAGTAGTCTTCGGGAAGTGAGTCGTCCTGCTTATTTATGTAGAAGTTGTCATTAAACTGTGAAAACAAATTCTAGAGGGATTGGAGTAATAAGTCCTGACTTAGCCCCTTAGCTATGCTTACGCCCAATTTCTCTAACCTCTCAATCAAATCAATTAGTTTGAGGATATGGGTTTCAACAGGAGTCCTTGTCATCATCTTGGCCTCGATGAGTTGCTTTTGTTGGCTTAAGGGTTTCTCTCAAGCCTCGATCTTTATTTTGATGATAACAAACAAGTATTTAACCTATGTGTGAAGTTTTGAGTTCAGGTTGAGGTTGCGATAAGCATGTGAAGTTCGTTCAAACGAAACGAAAGAAAAGACCGTCGAAGAAACAAAAGAAGAAAACGTCAAAGAAAGGCTCGGGTTTAGATCAAGTAGAAATCATGTAATATACCCTTAGGATGATTTTATCCCAAGCCAAATTGTAAAGTTATCCAAGTTGACACTTGGTAACTAAAATTATAGAAAAGCATGTAAAAAATTCAAAGTAAAATTCAGCCTCAGCCTGAGTTCGGTCGACCGAACAAGGGAGAATACAGCCAAGTAGGCCACGTTGGTAGACCAACCAAAGGCAAAATTTGGCAGAAGGCGAGTCGATCAACCGATCGGTCGACCAGATTGCAAATTGAAGATCGCGCATCTAGACTTCTCTGCATCGGTCGACCGATCGGTCGACCAGATTGCATATCACAGATCGCACCTCTAGCTTCACTGCATCGGTCGACCGGACTGCGGATAGATGATGTCGCGATCCATTCGGTCGACCGAACGACGCGAGTTAAGCCCAGAAAGGGTAGCGGTCGATCGACCGACAAGCATCCGAATGGCTGTAACGACTAGTTTTTTGCCCGTTGAACAGCCCATTCAATCGAGGGTTATAAATAATCCTCACATAACTCTTTTAAATCTTCTTGGAAATATTATTGAGCATTTTTAAGAAGTGATTTAAGCCTTTAAAGAGATCGATTGCTGCGCGCTCTACTATTCCTTTTTAACATTCTTCTTCAAGCACCCGCTGCTCCAACTCTGCTACCACTCAAGCTCATCTACTAGCAAGTTGAAGGCTTGGGAAAAGAGCATTGCTTTCTCTCTTAAATTCCTAGATCTTTTTCATTGTATTTGAAGTTATTTTAAAATGGAAATAGAGTCGGTAGTATCTTCACCTCCTAGGTTCGATGAATCGAACTTTGGTCTTTGGAAGTCTAGGATGTACACCTACATGAAGACTAGAGGCTTTGGTGTTTATAACATGTTAAAATTTGAATACACTTTTCCTAAAATTGACATGCATGATTGGAGTGAACTTGATAAGAAATTGTTTCAGTTTAATGGAGAAGCTATGAATTGCATATTTTGTACCATACCAAATAGCATTCTTGAAAAAATCATGCATTGTTCAACGGCGTTTGATTTATGGGCTACTTTAAATATTTTATTTGATTATGCCAAAGTAGAAGAAATTGGCACTTTTAATGAAGGGTGGTGATGACAATGGTCACTCACCTACTACTAATATTAATCTTGATGCCCATAGCTCATCCAGTCAAAGGAGTAGCTCCAAAAGCCGAAAAAGAAAGGTAGTATGTCATGCATGCTGGGAGAAGGGGCATGTAAGAAAAAATTGTCCTTTCATGAAGAACAAGGCAAAGAAGAGGTCAAAAGCTTATACATCATCATCTCATTCAAATGAAGCATCCTCGTGGAAAGGTTTAAGGAGAGGGAGAAAAAGATTACAATCAGAATTCTCAAGAGGAAGACAAGGGTACACAAGCCCTATTTAAAAATTACAATACTAAAATTTCATAAATTTACAAGCAATCAACACAATCACGTTTTACATACAGTCACATGCACATAAGGCTCATCCATAATCATCATTTCATGCATCACATCATATATGAAAAAGAAAGGAATAAACAGAATCTGAAAACACGCTAATCGGGTTACGTTTCCACCCAAAACGGTCAAAACAACACATGCTGAAAATTTTAGATTTCGGGATTGTTCAACCATGAACCCATGGGGTTCTTGAGTTCGAAATCTGTCCAAGACAAGTTTGGACAGTAGGCTATCACCCCGATTCATCGCATGAACCATGGAGCCAAAAGAATGACTCAAGAACCCCGAAAATAAAAACCGAGGAGCATGACGTTTAGGAAGCGAACAATTTATAAGCGCAATAATAATGCATAATAAAAATTCTAAAAAATTTCTAAAGGTGGCTTTGATACCACTGTTGGGATGGGAATAAGAAGTAGAGCAGTAAAAGCAATTTTAAAACATTCAAATTATCCTAAAAAATAGTAATCAACTTTAGCAATCTTTAAAAAATTCAATGTACGAGTAGAATGAGAAGATATACCTTATACCGCGGATGGTAAGGCTGCTCCTATCCCCGTTTTAAGATGCACACGCGAATGTCCTCCAAGGAATTAAGGTCCACACTAGGGGCCTCGCAACCAAGGGGTGGCGAACACCAAGACTCATTGTGGCTCAACGGAGAGGCAATCTCAACCCCAAAATGCACAAAGGTGAAGCCGGCCCTTCCACCAAGAACCGAGCACCAAAAGAAAGGAAGAGGGGATGAGAAAACCACGGAACGAGAAGGAAGATGAAGGTCACTGTCCTTCTTGGACTCCCCCAAGAAGATGAAGGAGATGACATACCCAAGAGGAAGAGACCTTCAATTCGGCTTCACAAACCCAGGGAAAGAGGAACTTGATGGCCGGCCACCTATGGAGATCAAGAGGAGCTCTTTGGAGTCTTTGTTTTCAAGAAGCCTCTGAAGAATCGAATCCTTAGGCTTCTCCAAGATGAGTAACCAATTTTCTTAACCCCCTTGAAGAAGGTTAGACCATCTATTTATAAGGGGAGTAGGAGGCCACACATGGTAGACCCCCCCCCCCCGTTTAGATCCTCTCACCGGAATTCAAAATTCTAGGGTTTACCTCCAAACAATAATTTATATTTAATGGATTTATAATTAATTCGAAATTAGTTAAATACAACTAAATATAAGCTTTAATTTATCTCTATAATTAAATTGAATTCTTATTGATTAGGATTTATCATGTGCCAATCCCTACAATTTAGGGATACCCTACAAATTAGGGTTATCGATGAACTCCTTCCTCGCGTATACGTTCCTATAGGAAACATCTTTCCTATCATGTTCGTAAACGAGATCTGTGATCTTGTTGCAGCATGTTCATGCTAGTAGACATATAGTGCCGCATTCAAACTTTATTTCATAAGGTCCGTTACGAGGTTAGCATATTGTGTGTGACCCATTGGGCCCCACACTAAGCCAGCAGTGAGTTGTACATAATGGAGAGTCGGATCCGATATAATGACTTTTATTCGAATCTTACGAGCCACCACTAAACCCCTTCAGTGTGGTCGTGAGAGACTCCACTCACAAGTCAAGATTGACGTCTAGCAACGTGTCATGACTATCCGGATAGTGTGAGGTTCAATCTACAGGGATCGGATGCCCTTCGGTGATTAGTTACCATGCAACTAAATCCCTTGGTTACAATATTCCAAAGTCGGCTAGGGTATGGAAGAAGTGACAAATCCTAATATTGATTCATATGTATTCCACCTGCCAATATGTCGTCTCACTAATAAAACGTCAAAAATATCTTCCTAACTTTCATATCTACTCTGGCCAGATATTCTCGAGTCGACACTTGCAGAGACACATAGGACATTATCTCCTCTCACTAGGAGTAACTGATTCCATGTTGGTCGCTCACCTACCTCCATGAATGGTTTCCCATGCCCAGTAATACCAGACACATGATGCTGAGGGGCACGTAGGGATAGAACCAAAGCAATGGGTCGTCACTCACAAGGTAACCATGACAACCTTGGGTCCAATGACTGCTTACACCTACTATCACCCGAGGAACATCCTATTGACACATGTAAGGATTTCATTTTGTGTTCCTCGTGCAGGTCCGTTCAGTAATGATGAGATCAGTTATCCCTTATCGTATAGGGCATGTACCAAGTGCACTAGTCTATCTGAAATCATCGATCCCCTGGCATGAACATTTAGAACATGGGCATCTAAATTCCAATTCTCACTGGCATGAACTCATAATGGCCTTGTAATCATTTGCTCGGGTTCTTGGGGTTCATCACAATCTTTATGAATAAAGATGCAGCATGTGATGAAAAGGTTGCCTTATTAAGTTGATTAACCTTTGAATAGTCCCTAAACATATCGACATGTGATTGGCTCAATGACACTATTCCTTTCAATGAAGTGGTCTTCATTAATGAGCTCACGTTTTTTCTTAAAAACTTTTATGGCGGCAATTTTTCTTGAAGCTTTTATGGCCGAAATATTATGATGTGTTATGGCTACCTTTTATGTTCGAACTGCTAATGTTAAGATCCTTTGTTAAGTGATATTTATGGAAGTTGGTTTGCCTTTTCTATTTATGAGGAAAGAGAAGTTATGGATCTGCAAGTCTTCTATATCAACATAGTCAGTTGCAACTGCTCTTGCTTCAGTGAAGTCTATGCTGCTGCGATGTTTATCCTACTGTGATATTGCTTGAATACTGCTGGTATATATATAGTTAATCTTGATTGATCATTTATTGTGACCTTTGGACTTGATTATTTATGGTGACTTTTGGACTTGCTCTTTTATGATGCTTAATGGAGTTTTGGTCATCATGAAGCTTTATGGTCTTGGTCATTCATTGGTGGAGTTAGGAGTTTCTCTTGTAGAGTAATGGCAATGTCTTTTGGGTTGCCTACTCTGGTTATAAAAGGTGTGAGAGAATGTTTGAGAATATTGATCCTCTTGTATTGATCTACTCCTATGGATCCACTCTTATGTGTGTAAACTGTGTTGCCAGTTATATGAGGAGTTAAGACTGCTGAGTTCATACTGCTGAGTTCATACTGCTGAGTGTAGACTGCTGAGTTGAGACTGTTGAGTTGAGACCGTTGAGTGCAGACTATTGAGTGCAGACTGCTTAGTGAAGATTGCTGAGTGCAAGACTGCTGAGTGCATGACAACAATCTATCTTTCTTATCTTTAGGTGAAAATGGTTTTGGGCGGATAACTCGCTAAGTTGGTATTTACTTGTAATAGCAAATAGATTTTTGTTATTTCCAATTTACTGTAGTACTAGTAGTCGGATTTCGAGTGTGAAATCTAGAGGACTTATATTGTACTTATAGAGAGTGGATTGGGCATCTGTCCAGTGAGTACCTCGCAGATTAGGTGATAGGTTTTGTCACTGAACTGCGTAAACAAACCTTTGTGTTTGCGTATGTCTTTTGTTTTGGTTCTTACTTTGCTACTAGCAAGTAGCAGTTGCAATAGCAGTTGCAACTTCCTATTCAACTGCCCTTAAGAGAAGTTTCCTTAGAGATATATACGGTGAAAATCTTCTCGAAAATTCTGATGTATAGACTTCAAAGCATAATGCATAAGCTTGTCTCCTTAAATCAAAGCGCTTTCATAAAAGGAAGATTAATTAATCTCTGATAACATATTGGTGTCTCATGAGATTATGCATCATCCGAAAAGTAAACCACTCAATTCCACAAAGGAAATGACCCTCAAATTGGATATGAGCAAAGTATATGACCGAGTAGAATGGTCATTCCTTCAATTTAGTTTGTGCAAGATGGGTTTCCATGAATATTTCACGGAACTTATTATGCAATGCATATCCATAACATCGTTCTCTATCCTCTCGAATGGTCTTGTGTATGACTACTTCAGACCTGGCCGGGGCCTTCGACAAGGCGATCCATTATCCCCACTGCTATTCGTCTTATGCATGGAAAGCCTTACCTTCTTGTTAAACAAGGAGATCCAACAACAGCGTCTTCAGGGGGTGAAAATTAGTCGCCTTGCTCCACCGATTACCTCCCTATTCTTCGCAGATGATATTATACTATTTGGCTAAGCAGACGGGCCTTCAGTAGAGGTAATCAAAAACACTTTGAGTTCCTTTGAATCTATGAGTGGCCTTAAAGTAAGCATGGAGAAGTCAGCTGTGTTTTTCTCTCGGAATACCCCCGACCGACTTCATAATCAGGTAGGAAACATGCTGAATATTAGACATATCGGTGCACAAGACCATTACTTGGGTCTACCATCTACTGTCAATAGATCCAGAAGAGCATCCTTTGAATTCATCATCTCGAAGATAAAAAACGAGATGGAAGGATGGAAATCAAGATTTCTCTCCCGCACTGGAAAGGCTACCCTCATCAAATCAACCATCATCTCGGCCATTCTAACATATGCTATGTCTTGCTTCCTCTTGCCAGAAACTTTAACGGAGGAAATCAACAGATGTTGTCGGAACTTCTGGTGGAGGAATAATAAAGATAAGAGCTCCATAAACTGGGTCAAATGGAACTCTCTATGCGGCGAGAAAAGGGATGGAGGTCTTGGATTTAAAGACTGCCACCTCTTCAACCTGGCTCTACTGGTGAAACAGACTTGGCGTCTGCTAACTACTTCATCCTCCTTGAATTGTTCTCTCAAGTTATGAAAGCTAAATACTACCCTCATTCTTCCTTGCCTGAGGCGGTCAATGCAGCAAGCCTTCATGGGGTTGGAGAAGCATATTAAAGGGGAGAGATATTATTCAATCAGGGATGCAATAGAAAATTGGATCGTTTACAACTCTCCCGGTTCTGCACACTCCTTGGCTCCCTACGGCTCCATATTTTAACATAGCAGGTACAAAGGAAAATACATCAGCTCCCATTCTGATTTCGGAATGTTTGGGTAGACAAACAGCTATGTGGATGGCACCCAAAGTTAGGTCTTTATTCCTTCCATCATTGGCGGATTGCATCCTTAACGTGGAGATCCTGCATGGCAGAGATCAACCCACATGGCCACACTCGCTTACGGGATTCTATACTATAGATTCTGGAAACAAGTATCTCTTGGACAAGAATCTGAATAATGGAGCGCGGCACATGCCTCACAAGCAGCTTTGGTGCAAGATTTGGAAGCTTAAAGCACCTCCTAAATTGAAGTTTTTCCTCTGGCGTTTATGTAGGGATGCACTCCCTGTCCAATGTCAACTTATACTCGAGGGATTACCATCCAAGAGCTCTCATGTGTAAACTGTTCTGCTCATCCAGAATCGGTAGTTCATACTTTCTTCCACTGCAGCTGGGTGCGACAGGTTTGGAACAGCATACCTTTTGCCTGTTCGGGACTGCACCAGTCCAGCACTCAAACGGAGGGATGGAAGACCCTTTGCTGGGCGCAACAGGTTTGGAACAACATCCCTTTTTCCTGTTCGCGACCTGCACCAGTCCAACAATCAAACGGAGGGATGGGAGACCCTTTGCAAGGCCCAGAGCCAGGAGGCGCACCTAAAGGAATTCTATGGATGGGTTTTATCATTTTATGGAGTATATGAAAATGCAGAAACGATCGAGTCTTCAACTTCGTATCCCACTCAACAGATGAATCAATCAAGTCGGTGTTTGACATATGGAAGGATTCCATGTCAGTTTGTTAGTAATTTTTGTATAAGTGAAGTTTGATGCATATTGATGTATCTTGGACGCTTGTACTCCTCATTTTATAAATGAACCCTCTATCTTCTAATATATATATATATATATATATATATATACACACACACGACAATAATTATCATTGCATAATAATTACTACTATAACAAAAAAAATCATCGGTTTTTTAAAATAAAAATAATTAAAAAAACAAAACTAGTGCCTTCTTGGGTGCCGGTTACAAGTTGCTAGTCTTTCTACAAACTCGTTTTTAACACTGCAACAAAAATCGTCATTAATAGCATACCATCAACGGTATCATAGGTAGTGTATAACATTAAACGAAACACTGTCAAATCGCACGCTATCTTATGTAAGGAGGTTACAATAGCATTTCTAGGAATGCAATTGTGAATGCTATATGAATGTTATTTTATAACATTTTGTATTCGTTATGATTAATTCGTTATAGCATTCTGAACATGCTATTACTTCATTCTACAATACCAATAATATTTAGTTATCATATATATTTATATAGCTTTTTCGAATCGTTATCTATCACTAAAGAGAGCATTTTAAAACTATCATACAAAAGTAGGTTTAATATCAGCTTGTTGCTGTTAGTGAAATAATTTTTTTATCTTTTTAATTTATTAACAATATAAGAATCAATATTTAAAAATATTTTTATATTAAATCAAGAGTACATTACATAAATCCAAACTACTAAAATATAATATTAATCCAAACTTAGTAAAATATCAACTAATGAACTTAAACATATATCAATATTGTCTTCTAATAATAAAAAGAAAGTAGATTAAGTATTGTCTTCTAAAACAAAAGTTGCTAGCTTGTTATAATCATGAAATCTTCCAACATAGCTTCCAAATATCTGACCCTTGACCAATTGAAATCTTCCAACTAGCATCAAGTTCCAATTGAACCTTAACCACCCTGCCATCAAGTTCCAACTAGCATAACTTCAACAACTTTTTCTTTGTCATAAAGTTTCTTCATAATTGTTTCAGCTTGAGAAAGTCTCCCTTGCTGTAGAATAAAAGTCAATTGAATTCAGTACTTAACCTAAAATAATTGCAATATGATCAAAAGTTATTCTTGATATTTCACTTCTGATATAGTTCTACCAGCTTCAATTCACAACAAAAACTGAAATGATAGAATAATAAACATATTTCACTTCTGATCTAGTTCTACCAGCTTCTGAACAAGTGTTGTGACTGAAGCTTATTAAAATCAATTACCTATTTGTATCCGAAGCTTATTCAAATCAGTTACCTATTTGTATCTAAAGCTTATTAAAATAAGCTCTAGTTGCCTCTGTATCTGAAGCTTATTAAAATTAGTTACCTATTTGTTTGTTTTCTCCTCTTAATCTATTAGTATATGTGATTGTTTTAGGTTCACCATTAACAAACTCAAGTGTTGAAGCAGTACAAACTGGGAGTGGGAGGGGCTTACTGAGAACGAGGACTGGGGCGTGCATGGCTGCAAAGATATATAGGAAGAAGGAAATGATCCTTCCTCTTCGCAGTATGTGGAGAGAAAACGGAGAACGGCTAGGGCAACTGTGGCGGTGGGTAATACGGATTTCTGCGACGAGTGACTTCCCGAGAGTTTGTGCTACTTAAAACCCTCGCATCCGAGATCCTTCTATTCTAGATAACTATACACTACTTTTCGTGTAATGCTTGGATAGTTAATCTGATATTCCACAGGTTTAGTTGGGTAATTAATAGAAAACAAAGTACCATTATCTAGTTCTGTAAGCAATGAAATATGTGTAGATTTATTCTTTGATGTTACAATACAATAGTGCAAATAGGAGGGATAATTTTAAGTAACTGAAATGTCATCTTATAGAGAAACTTGATACCACATTTTTGTATATTGCAACCTCAATCTCCTTATTCAAACTATATCCTGAACACGGTATTATTAAGTCAGCAACAAGTAGCAAAGACTACTGCATAGCATGTAGGACTATGAATCAAATTCACTGTTGGTTATAAGTCTTTGGTTTATAATATCATCCTCTAACAGGCTAAGAGTCAAATGTAATGGAAATTTATTATGTTAAAAGGTGCTCCATGTCCATACAGGCACACTCTCATATCAAAGATATGTGAGGTACATATTGACCTGATAGTTGAAATGAACTAATTTTAAATTTTAAAGAACTAACTGAAACTTCCTCTAGTACATAAACTTGATCAAGGCAGAGATAATAAGATGTTACCTCTCGGTTAATTCAGCTAGTGATGAAGGTCGTAGAATTATGACAAAACAAAATATGACAAAACATTAAATCCCTTAAATGCCACCGGTTAAAACACGGCCATGACATTCGTGCATTATGCAACCTCTTGGCAAATGGATATTTCCATGACATATCACCACTTGCCAAGAGAAGATTTAGTTAGCTGTGTTTATCCTATCATAGTATCACCACTTCTTATACCATATGATTTTCAAAAGGTAGCTAGGAAATATCAAGCATCATTTTTTTAGAAAAGAATTACTTGTATTAATCACAAGGTTTGAGGAATATCAAGCATCATTTAGAAACAAACAAGTTCGGAAACAAAGAACATTTACAATCCAATAATCATAAGAATGGACCTCTTGGAGAAGATGTTTCTAAATACAAATGCAAGGTTTGATACCATTGCGCCCATAAAACCTGTAATTAGAGTAGCTAAAGAAAAAAAAATAGCATCAATAGATTTTGCTAGAGGCACCAAACTAGTGCAAAAACATACATTGGTTTGCTTAATAATCTTGTCCTACAATTATAAACTAATGAACAACCAAACATGAAAGTAAACAAAGCATGAAAAAATTACAAATTTTCTTATGCATCAGTCATACCAATCATATTAAAGTTCAGCTCTGTGACAGTAGCCAAAGCGCAGCCTCCAATAATCGACAGCAGAGATAGATATACTGGAATAGGAAACGTCTCTCCTAGCAGAAACCTCGACACCAACACGCTGAATGCAGGCTCTCCGCTCTTAATTATGTGAGTGAATGACACTGCCACCTTCGACATGGTCAAGGTAGTACAATGTTGTTTCTTATTTAGGGATAACATAGCAAAGTTTTCTAATATGAGAATAGTTCAAGGTAATTTGTCCAAAAGGTCATGTTGATTGAAGGAGAGAAGTACAATTATGTCAAACTAAAGGAAAGATATGGACAGACAAAGAAAAAAGTTATTCAAAAATCTACAAAGGAAAGGTTATTGAATAACAAAAGTAAGGTTTTTGCTAAAAAGTTACTGAGATCAAACTACTGAACAAGAACATTGCTCCAACATCACCTTTTGTGAATCCATGAGATCAGACCCAATAAATATCCTTTCATTTCAAACAAGCTTTGGATCTACAGATTGTTCATTCCTCTTGTTTTCTGTTACTTTCCCTAAAGACTTAGGAGATTCTCTACAAGAGAAGATACAATAAAACGATAAACATACAGTGCAATTGTTTGACTTCGCAGTATAAACACATGAAACTAGTATTGTTGTGAAGAGAAGAAGGCATACATCTGAACTGATGGGACATGTGAAACAACAATTCAGTGCTTTAGAACCATTCAAACGTGTGTGAGAGATTAGTTCTTAAAAGGTTATTGCCACTCATTAATCAAGCTAGTCTTCTCATTTTAGCACATCCTTCATACTATTCAAAGCATGAGTTAACCATCTTCCATTCAGAACAATGATCGTGGTCTCAACTATTAGGATCCTCCATCAACATCCATTTGTATCTTATTCAATAGTCATTAGTGTCACATAAAACTATCAATGGACAATGTAGTGTTTTGTATGATGAATTATTGCCCATCAATCTAAAATTTGAAAATATATGGAAACATACTTAACCATCGGCGATTATTACTAGAACATGGTATTGTCCACCACTTTGTTCCACAATAGTCATAACCATTTCAATAATTGCCGCAAAAGAAGTTGGACCTGGATTGAAGTAACTAAATAAATGAAGCTTTGTTTTGCTTTGTACCTTTGCACCAGTAGTTCGTTAGGAGTCGTGAGGGCAAGCGACCACGGGTGAGTTCGTCTCAAGGGGAGCCATCGCAATGGAGGCTATAACAAAATCCTTGATTATTCAGCAAAATCCTTAACAAAATGAGCAGAAAACATCACAATGCAGAATAAAAAATTTCTCTTTCCATAAACTAACTTAAGCTCAATAAATAACAAGAAATTGGAGCACACAAAAGTACTACTGGTCCAATCCAAATGAATATCCAAAGAGGAAAAGATCTACCTCGCTCTCCATGCTACAACAAAGCTCTAGCTTGGCGAGGGTAGCAAACCATGGAGGTAGTGTTGAGGTCTGAGGGGTACGAGAGGTGATCGTCGCAAGGGGAGGCGAGCGTCGGCGGCTAATCGGGAAAATGATGATTTTGTCATGAGGGGAGGCGAGAAGAGAGATCAGGCTGAAGAGGGAGGCTCTACAGTAGCTGCCGCGATTGGTGTACCCGAGGAGCAGCAGAAGGGTTTGGGGTTGAAGAGGACAGAGATGTCGATGGAGGCGACTTGGAGTCGCAGGAGCAGAAGGGTTTGACAAAATGTAGTAGTGTCGGCATTGCTGATGAAGAACCAGACATTGGCGTCTTCTTCTTGTAGGCCAGGGCGGTGGAGGTAGGAGGACGAGGAAGGTGGAGGGGATGGATCAGGAGGGGGGAGGGGCAGGGGAAGGTTTTGTCGCCAGAGGAGAAGGGGGACACGGGTTTAGGTTTTGTCGAGTAAGGGAAAAAATAAGGGAGTGGGGCTTTTTGTTGTCGAAGGAAAAAAAATGAGGGACTTATGCCGCGTTGCTGAAATTTTAGCTATTGTTAACGATAGTGTTTCGATAGAACGCTATCGTTAAATGCTATAGAAAATCCTAAATGTTGTAATGTAATGGCATTGGTTTCTAACAAATTGATGGCTAAACCGAAACGCTATCGTTAAATGCTATAGAAAGTCCTAAATGTTGTAGTGTAATGGCATTGGTTTCTAACAAATTGATGGCTAATGGTGCTGATTTTCTAATACTGATGCCAGATTGTGTTGATTTGTTAATTTTTTTAAAAAAGTGAAACAAACTTTTTTGTTCTATATGGATTAAATTTTTTTCCTAACTACCCTTATCTATTATAAATTAATACCTCCTTGAACTTAAAAATTTGTTATCATACTTCATCTTCTACAATTTTTTTAAAACATTGTAATATATAAATAATAATCTTATATTATTATATTATAATCTTATATATTGTAATTGTAATAATATATATTATAAAAATATTATAGTGCTATATTATAACATTAAAAAAAGTCAAAATTCTAATTCTAACACCTAGGTATCGGTATTTGGATATTGACGCATAATAAGTGTCGGTATCCATACATATTATTTCTCCATAAATTTTTGACTTTGATTTAGATCCATACAGAGGAGTTAGAGTTTAAACTTTCAATACCTATATATATTTTCTTTTTAAATTATGTCAGAATTCTACTTTATTTTTGTAGTTCAATTAAGTCTTGCAAACTATTTTCTTGCATGTCAAAAGAAGAAACCTAATTTTCTTGTAACTATTCATCACAATGCTATATATAAATGCCTCTATTGCCGTCTTTCTCTCATTATATATTGGATAGGGTTGCCCTATTGGCATAAAGAGGTTACCAGGTCGCAGATGCGATGATTCTGCGATCGCTGCGATTGGCCATCGCATTGTCACAACAATTGCGACGGCAAGGCAATCACTACTAGAAATATGTTATTCAGCAACGACGATTAGCAACGGCCGCTCAAGCTATTACAATGGTTAACGATGTTCTTACGGCCGCTCGGGCCATTGTAGATGTGATATATCTACAACGGCTTCATTACAACTGCTTGAGCCGTTGCTAACAAGTGGATGGCGCGAACGCGGCACGCAAATGAAATAACTTAGTTGCAATGGCTTACTAAACATCGCGTCGGCCGTTGTTAATGATATTATCACATTAGCAACGACTTATTTACGGCTACTGCATCTGTCACTCTTTAGCCGATGGCGCCCTCACGGTACAAAAATAAAATACTTATCAGCAAAGGTGTTGCAAAGGCCGCGTAGCCGTTGCTGATGATATTACTTATCAGCAACGGCGTTCTAACGGATGAGTGAGCCGTTGTTGATAATTTTATTTAACTCGACCCCGATCGCGCCTGCCTCTTTCCTTCTTCTTCTTCCTTGCTTCTGCCGACGCCACCACCTGCCAATCTCCTCCCGTCGACGCCGCCCGTCGTCGAACCCTCTCAATGAAATTTTTGTGCCCCCTTCCCATATGCCTATACTAGGGCCGACCGAAACCCTAGGTTTAGGGTTTCAGCCGGCCGTCGGAGCATTGTCCAGTGTCCGACATATGTTAGGCATTGGATGCCAGCGCCGGAGTCCACAAGACTCCGGCGCCGAAATAGTGAGTTAGGATTTTCTTAAATCCTAATTTTTTTTATTACTCTAATTAAATTTGTTTAGATTAAACCCTAATCTAGGTTGATTAAATGTTTAATGTGTAGATTAGATTAATATTTAATGTTTTTTTAATATTAATTTGATTAATGTTTAGATTAATATTTAATATATTTTTAGGTTAAATGTTTAATGCATGTTTAGATTAATTAGAATAATTTTATTGTTATATTTGTTAATTAAGTTTAGTTTAGATGAATTAGATTAATTTTATTGTTAATCTTTAGATTTAGATTAATTAGAATCGTTCACTTTGGACTCGCGCCGGAATCGTCCACTTTGGACTCACGCTGGAATTGTCCTATTTGACCTTGTGCCGAATTCGTCCACTGTGGACTCGAACCGACATTCACAAATTTAGAAAATAATCATCCATCCGACGAGTTGATACTTTTCACATACGCATCGGCGAGTCAAATAAGATTTAGCAAAACCTTAGATACGTTCGGGGGTTGTATGTTTGTGTAAAAGGAGTAGATGATCTTTTATACGACATACAACTCTTGAATTGTCCCTAATTGGACAATGTAGGAATATATTATTTGTATTGCACTTAGTTTTTTCTTTTAACTGTTAACTCATTCTTAAATTTTGGTTATTGTATCTCTCTTGTTCTCCGATACGCGCCTACATGATATGCGTATTCGGAGAACTGTAGGGAGATGCTGCCGAAATTTAGAATAAAGTTAACGGTTAAAAGAAATACTTAGTGCAATATGAATAATATGAATCCCGAATGGAATAGGATCATCTCACCTAAAGACATTAACTGAAGATATTGTCATTGATTGACAGAATCATGCCGGGCGATCGAAGTTGGATGTACCGACGTCTTGATCATGGAGCTTTAATAAATGAGTTTCGATTAGGCGTAACTTACTTCTTAAATTTTGCCTATTCGAATCAGAAATTTGCTAGCGCGGGTGAAAAAATCCGATGTCTGTGCAGCATTTGCTTGAATGCATGAGTTTTGGATCGAGAAACTATCACTCTGCATCTGTATAGCAAAGAATTTGCACCAAGATATTTTATATGGACTTATCACAGGGAGTCACGTGAAGTCAGAACGTCGAGCAATCCTGTCGTTCAGACACATGGTGAATCTTCCTCTGCTGGTTTTCTTCATCCAGTCTATCTAATCCATATAGAACTATGATACTTGATAGTCTTTGGGGTCAATTCCAGTGAATGATAATATCGATCGGCCAATTATTGAGACGTTAGTGCAACCAGATACTACGGGTGTTGATGTCATAGAATTACCACCAGAAGTACAACCAGCGGTAGAGATTGAATTGCCGAATAAAGAAGCCGCAGAATTTTACGAGATGTTAAAAGCTGTTGATGAACCTTTGTATGAGAATTATCCTAAATACACTAGGTTTTCGGCAATGACACAACTCCTGAACATCAAGGCCGATTGTAATATCAGTGGGGTTGCGTTTGATCAGATTGCATGATTGATTAATGGAATGTTCTCTACTGATAACAAGTTTGAGCCAACTTTTTATAAGACAAAATTTGATGAGAAAATTAGGGTTCGGGTACGAAAAAATACACGCGTGCCAAAATAACTGCATTTTATATTATAAACAAAATGTGTAGTTGGATAAATGCCCTGTATGTGAACATCCTAATTATAAGGAGAAGAAATCGGTCCGACAAAAAAATATTCTGTTTAAGGTGCTTTAGGATTTTACACTAACACCGAGGCTTCAAAGATTATTCATGTCGAAAAAGACAGCCCCCTACATGAATTGGCATGCAAGAAGTTGTGATGATACAATAATGACTCATCCATCCAACAGTGAAGCATGAAAACATTTGGATACATGTTATCCTTCATTTGCTAGGGATACTAGAAATATCATATTGGGATTGTTCACGAATGGTTTTAATTCATTTGGTCATTCTGCAACTCGATTTTCAATTTGGCCAGTGCTACGAAAAATTTATAATTTGCCGATGTCAATGTGTTTGAAAGATGAATTTATTTATCTTTTGATAATTATTTCGGGTCCTAAGGATCCGCGAAAAGAAATTGACATATTTCTCAAACCCCTAATAGATGAATTGAAAACATTGTGGATTGAGGGAACTGTCACTTATGATTATCATCGGAAGCAAAACTTCAATTAAAGGCCGCGGCCTTATGGACAATCAATTATTTCCCGGCATATGGCATGTTGTCTGGTTAGAGCACTCACGGTCAACTCTCTTGTTCGTAATGTAAGGAACACTCTAAATCATTCAGTCTTCAGAACGGACGAAAAATCTCATTCTTTGATTATCATCGTCAATTCCTGTCGGCTAACCATCAGTATCGAAGGAATCGTAATAAATTTACTAAGGGTAGAGCCGAAAGAGATGAGCCACAACCGATGTTGTCTGATGAACAAATGTTAGCACGTGTTTCAACATTTCCAGAGGTAGTGTTTGGTCGGAATGAAAGAGTGTCGGGCTTTGGTCAAACACATAACTGGGAGAAAAAAATTATCTTTTGGGAATTGCTGTATTGGAGTTCATTACTGATTCGACATAATTTGGATGTCATGCACATTGAGAAAAATATGTTTGATAATATTTTTTACACTTTGACGAATGTTCCCGCGAAAACTAAAGATAATGGCAAGGCCCGACATGATCTGAAAATACTCTGTAAGAGGTCGGAGTTGGGCTTACAAAAGGTCAACGAACGATATCTGAAGCCGAAGGCCCCGTATGTGTTAAATAAACAATAGATGAAAGATGTTTGTCAATGGATCAAAGAACTCATATTACCCGATGGATATGCCGCATACTTATCTCGATGTGTGAACGTCGATGATTGCAAAATATCAAGGATGAAGAGCCATGATTGTCATGTATTCATGCAGAGATTGCTTCTGATCGCATTCCGAGATCTTCTACCTGATAATATTTGAGGTCTATTGAATGAATTAAGTATATTTTTTAGAAACATTTTTGAAAATGTCATTCGAGTCGAAGATATGTCAGCACTTGAAAGTAATATTGTTGAAATTGTATGCAAGCTGCAGCAGTTTTTCCCTCCTGCCTTTTTTGACTCGATGGAGCATCTACTGATACACTTGGTATACGAGGCATGAGTTGGTGGCCCCGTTCAATACTGGTGGATGTACTTATTTGAAAGATACATGAATCGTCTGAAGAAAAAAGTAAAGAATACCACAGGTATTGAAGGATCAATATCTGAATCATATATCATCCAAGAAATTTTAATATTTTGCTCATTTTACTTTGAATCGACAATGCAGACAAGATTTGATCGTCTTCCATGTATCGACAACGGGGGAGTTCGACATTCAGATGGACGTTTAAATATATTCTATCACTCTGGTCATGCTTTTGGTTCTCGTCAACACTAAGCGACAAAGATTATCATTTGGCATAACTGTACGTATTACTCAATTGTCCAAAGATTGAACAATTCATTGAAATATTTGTCATTGAGATAGTGCAAAAATACTCTATTCACATCGATCAAGAATTTGAGAGATTACGGAATCGTGATTTCCCTACTTGGATTCGGGCTTACAACAAAGATCGCGGAGCTGAAATAGATGAAAAAAAATTTGAGTTTGTTAGTGGACTGTCGCGACTAGTGTCATGTTATAGAGGATATTTTGTTAATGTGTATAAATTTCACACGATTGAATATGCATTTACATAGAAGATGATGAATGTCGGGGTCTGTGTGGAAGGGACAACATATGTTAAATGTGATATGGATTTTTTTGGACTGTTGGAAGAAGTGCTAGAATTGCACTACTTTGGCTTGAAATCAGTTATCCTATTTAAATGTCAATGGTTCGATACAACAAATAGGGGCATGAAAGTTCATCCAAAATACAAACTTATTGAGGTTAATTATAAATCGAAATTGGCAGCAAATGAGCCTTCTATATTTGCATCACAAGCCGAACAAGTATATTACGCAAAGTATCCAGCTCGAAATAAAGATATAGCAGATTGACGTGTAGTCTGTAAGACTAAAGCTAGAGGAAGAATTGATCCGATAATGGGAGAAAATGTGCCAATACTTAATGTGACAGATGATTTCTATCAAGAAGAGGATCCTCCCGCAGTAGACCGTATTATTCCAATACTCGAGGATGCAGACACATCGTTAGTTCAATTAAAAGTTGAATATGTTGATGATGACGATCATGAAGTTGAGGAAGGTGGAGATGAAGAAGATGAAGAAGAAGAATTCGAAGACTATTACTCATATGATGAGGAATAATTATAAAGTATATCTTCTATTAAATCTATCTCCACTCTATATATATATATATATATATATATAATTTTCTTATTCGATGGCTATATATGGTGGGTCGAGGCTATCGTCGGACGAGAGCTACAGAGTCTCCGATCGGTCAGACTACATATTCAGCCACACTTGCTCCTGCCGCCGAGGCTAGTTCATCGAGACGCAGGCGACCACGCGGGCTGAACTGGATTCAACCTTTGTCAACCACAGAACAACGCCGACTTATTTCTGTGATTGGCGAGCGGTAATGTATTATGAATTATGAATTATATATAATTCATTATATCATAATATAATATTGTACTTTATTTTGGTTGTGCAAGTTCGATCAGGTGGATGTCCTCAGGATTATATCAGGGACAATCCGACGATAAATGAATGGGGCCTGGCCCACTTGGTCTCACGTACCCCGTGAGCATGTGGACATGCTCTGGCACGAGTTTGAGGTACGTATTTAAAAATTTTATATGCATGTATTTAAAAAAATTTAATCAGCTTGATTGTTATTGGCACTTATATTATTATTTTGTAGGCTCGCTATACTTGGCCAGAGGAGCTGAGGCCATTCATTTACAATGTGTGGGAGGCCATTTCCCGATAAAGGTACAACTACCAGCTGGGGCAAGCCCAGGCACAGGCGATGGCCCGAGCTGGGGCCACAACCATAGTAGATACTCGGGGATACAGCCCGGATTGGATTACTCCAGATATTTGGAATTAGGTCGTGTCGATATGGTCGACCGAGCGGTGGAAGGAGGTATCACGGACTGCGGCTAGAAATCACATGTCGGGGGGAGGAGCACGTCACACTAGCGGCTCTGTTTTATTTGTCGTGCACGCGATACGCACGGTAAGTATTATACCTTATTTTGATTTATATATTTTATTTGTTACTCTGTGTACTAATTAATGTATTTATTTTGTAAATGTAGACGACGGTGATGGATGACGGGACTATCCAGTGACCCTCCCCGATGGAGGTGTTTGAGTGGACTCACCATAGAGGACAAGGGGCAGGGGAGTACATCGACATCCGTGCTGCAGTCATCATGGTAAGTATATTTGTTTCAATTATGCATTTTTATTTATAATTTAAGTTTTATGAAAAATATGAAACAAAAACCAAACTCGTGTAGGAGACCTACACTCAGACGGTGATGCAGCGTGGGGGCACCCCCGGGGACTTTAATGTGAAAGCGTGGATCGAGGCTGCAGGTGGTTGGGACCACGGCCGCATCTATGGCTTTGTTGATAGTGGCCATGTGCGAGCCGTGCTCGGGCCACTTGGGGCACCGACCCCTCCGGCAGTCAGTGAGCGGCCCTCCACCTCCAAGATTAATGATAAGAATAGGAGGATATCGACACTGGAGGAGACGGTCGCACGACAGAGTGAGGTGATGGCTCATTAGAGTCAGATAATAGCTGAGATGCATGCCATACTGAGACAGATGATAGGTCAATCCAGCGGTGTACACTTAGATCTATCATCATCGACTCAGTCCACGCCGATGTACACTCAAGCACTCTAGACCCTGCCATATAATCACGACCTTCCTCCACCGTCGTAGTGAGCTTTTATTGTTTTATAACTTGATTGACTTGGATATTGACTTGTTATATACTTGTTTCTTGGATATCTTAGAGTTGCTTGTTTTGTGACTTGATATATTGATTCGTATCATGTTGATACGATAGTTTTGATTTCGTATATTTTTTATACGATTGTGGATAATTATAATTATTAAGTATAATTATTTTGATATATATCTGGGTGTATTTGTGATGTGTGTGTGAATGTATGTGTATTTGAATGAATGTGTTTATGAGTGTGTGAGTTATGTATCAGGTTATAAATGTATCAATGGAAATTTCTAATTTTGAAATTTCTCAGTTACAGGTTAACATCCTCAGCAACGGCTTTCCCACGGTCATCCGTGTAAAAGCCGTTGCTAAAAGTGTATCGTAATACCTAGGCCGCAAACTTAAAACTGTTGCTGATGAACAACAGCAATGGCTTAGCAACAACCTTTCAGCAAAGGCTTCACAACGGAACGAGGGCCGTTGCTGATGGCAATATCTGCAACAATCGACGAGTCGTTGCGGAACTGTTGTTGATAAAAGTAGTAGCAACAGCAGCGCCTCGTTGTTGAGCCGTGATTGATAATGTATCAACAACGGATATACCCCATTGCTAAACCGTTGCTGATAATATCATTTGCAACGACGTTAGCGGCTATTGCAGATCCATTGTTAAGTTATCAGATACGCGATCTTCTGCAATGGCTGCGTTGCAACAGGAGCAGATGTTGCTAGCCATTGCTGATGGTCTTCAACAACGACATAGAAATGGATCCAGTCGTTGGTGATTCCCATTATTCCAGTAGTGAATCGTTGTGTTTGCCATCACAACGTTAACTACTTAGCGATAACAAGGTGACCACATCACAATCGCTGTTTGTCGTCACAAAACCGTCATAATCGTATATTTTAACCTTGTGTGTGATCCCTTTTTCTTCCCTGCTCTCTCTCTCTCTCTCACACACACACACATACTCGTGTTTATAATTAATTATCGATTTTGGTATTTTAGCGGGAAGCCAAGGATGCACGCCAGAGCGAGCCGAGTGCATCGTCGGAGAACGCGATCGGAGGTATGACTCACTACAATAGAGTTTACTTTAACCTGGAATTTTTCAAACTTTGCGCTATAGTTTTAACCGCATCATGGATTTTCACCTACGATTTGCCGACTACAGGTTAAAGTGAATTTTATGCTGCACTTAATAAACTACAGCGAAAAGTCATTTCTCCCTACGCATAAACCGCAGGGAAAAGTATTTTTCTCGATAGATTAAAATTTTTGGAAAAGTATTTTCTCCTCATGCGTAAATCATAGGGAAAAACTATTTGTTCCAGCAATTTTAACCGTTGACAAAAGTATTTTTCCAGACAGATTAAAATGTTTGGAAATATATTTTCTCCCCGTGCGTAAATCGCGGGGAAAAACTATTTATTCTAGCAGTTTCAACCGTTGAGAAATGTATTTTTCCCAACAGATTAAAATGTTTGGAAAAATATTTTCTCCCCGAGCGTAAACTGCAGGGAAAAATTATTTGTTCCAGCAATTTGAACCACCGAGAAAGGTATTTTTCCCAACAGATTAAAATATTTGGAAAAGTATTTTCTCCCCGCGTATAAACCGCAAGGAAAAGCTATGTGTTCCACGGGGAAAAATTATTTTTCCCAGCGCGTAAACCGCATGCAGGGAAAAATCATTTCTTTTGATACATAAATGACGATGAAAAGCTATTTTTCCCAATAAGAAAAAATTTTGAATTAGATGAGACAAGAATTTTATTAGGTGTGGAAGAGGCCCTTAATTTTCGAAGCTATGAATAAAAATTAATTAGATTAATTTTAGTCATTTAGTGTTAATCAGACTCTTACAATAAAAATTAATTAGCATAAAAAGCATGCACGAGATTGCTACTAATAGAATATAGCATCAAACATCTTTTGATTTAATAAGTACATATAACATGCTAACAGATGTCATCACAAAGCCTTTGATTTAATACAATTAGTATCAAACAACTTTTGATTTAATAAGCCATCACAAAGGAGTATGGCTGAATTACATGTAGTCAAAAGTATTAGGCCATCAACTAGTCAAAACTATTTAAAAATTAGGCCATCAACTAAAAAATTATATATAGTAAAAATTGTAGTCAAAATGCATCTCCAACTTCACTAAGCTTCAGTAATTTGTGGCACCTGCAAGTAAATGAAAATAATAATTAACACATGCTGAAAATAAATAGGATCTATTTCAGACAGGGGCGGATCCAATGTGATCTCAGGTGGGACAATTGCCCCTCCTGAGATTGGTCCCCCTTTGATATATTACATATAGTGTTTAATATTTTACTACATAAATACATTAAATTGTCTTATCTAAAAATATTGTAAAATATTCTTTCATATATGGTTTTATTTTGTTCATCCTGAGATAATTTTCTGACTTCGTCCCTGATTTCAGAGAAAATAGAATTTCAATTCTATACTTTATCCTTTTTCAAACAGATGCTGAAAATAATGAATACAATCATGAATATAATAATTAACATATGCTGAAAATATAATTTAGCAGTACCGTTAGTTGAAGAATACTCTATCCATGACCGTTTTCTTAATCTATACATATGAGCTGAAACAGGATCCTCCAAGGAAGTAGCAATAGTTGAGGGCCAGGTGTTGGAATAAAATTCTTTTGGAATCAAAAGATGAGCATGTGAGAGAGAACAGAGAGGCAAAATGAGGACAATAATGATACACGCAGCAATAGTTGAGGAGTAGGCAGTAGGTGTCTAGGGATGACAATTGGAACTGGTTAATCGAACCGTAAAATCTAGTTTTGGGTAGTGGATTTGAGGTTCGGTTTCAGTTTCGATTAGTAAAATCCAAAAACCATTTTCAAACGATTCAGTTTCGATTACCGGGTCACGGATAACCGGTAACTGAAACCGGTTATAAGTTTTGGTTTCTGGTTATCCGCGATTAACCTGTAACCGGAACTGTTTACTACTTTATTACATATTAATATTTATAATAATTTAATTCTAAATTTCTAATACCTAAAACTTATAATTCTAATACCCGATTATTATTATAATTCTAATACCCAAAACCCACGAACCGTTAACCCATTCTATATATTCTAAGTTTCTAACCCTAAAATCTTTAATCCCTAACCTAATTTCTACTCCTCACTTCTGCCACCTCCTCTCCTTCTCTCTCTCCCTCTACCTCTCCCGTCCCTAACTCAACGCCGACTTCTCTCCCTCTCATCCCCGACTCGGCTCCTCTCTATCTCATCCCCGACTCGGCGACGTCAACTCCTCTCTCTCATCCCCGACTCGGCGACGCCGACTCCTTGCTTCTGTGCAAAGAACACTACTAGAAACTTGGTCTTCAGCAACGGCCGCTCAAGCCGTTGCTATTTGCAACGGCGTTCTTACGGCCGCCCGAGCCGTTGCAGATATCTGTATCTGCAACGGCGTTCTAACGGAAAACCGAGCCGTTGCGGATTATTTTAATTATCAGCAACGGCTTTCTGACGGAAAGGCGAGCCATTGCTGATTATTTAATCTTCGGCAACGGCTTACTAACGGATAAGTGAGCCGTTGCTGATGATAACTTATCAGCAACGGCTTTCTAACGGGCGAGTGAGCCGTTGCTGATAAGTTTATATAGGGCACGCTCTCGCGCCCGACCCTTCTTCCTCCCGCTGCTGCCGCCGCCGCTCCTGCCGACACCTCTCGCAGCTGCTGCCGACGCCGACGCCTCTCGCCGACGCCTCGCTGCCGCTGCTGCCGGTATGTTGATCGGCCGGCCTATACCTAACTATGTTTCGGCCGGAGATGTTAAAATCCGACCGAAACCCTATTTCTAGGGTTTCGGCCGGCGGCGGTCGGCCTATGGCCGCCGCCGGACCTTCTACAGTGGCCGGACAGTGTGTCCGGCCACTGTACGCCGGCGCCGGAATATATATATATATATATATATATATATATATATATATATATTATTGTTTTGAAATTGTTAATTAATTATTTTATAAATGTTAATTAACTGTTTAGATTAATTGTTTAATTTGTTAGATTAATTATTAGGGTTTAGATTAATTTCGGACGCGCGCCGGAATCGTCCACTTCGGACGCGCGCCGGAATCGTCCAATTCGGACTCGCGCCGGAATCGTCCACTTCGGACGCGCGCCGGAATCGTCCAATTCGGACTCGCGCCAGAATCGTCCACTTCGGACGCGCGCCGAAATCGTCCAATATGGACTCGAACTGTCTCGAAACATTTAGAAAATAATCATCCATCCGACGAGTTGATATGTTTCACGTACGCATCGACGAATCGGATATGATTTAGCAAAACCTTAGATCCGTTCGGGGATTGTATGTTCGTGTAAAAGAAGTAGATGATCTTTTATACGACGTACAATTCTTGAATTGTCCCTAATTGGACATTTTGGGAATATAGTTATTTGTACTGCACTTACGTTTTTATTTTAACTGTTAACTAATTATTCTAAAATTCGGCAACATCTCTCTTGTTCTCCGATACGCGCCCAGATGATATGCGTATTCGGAGAACTGTAGGGAGATGCTGTCGAAATTTAGAATAATTAGTTAACAGTTAAAATAAAAACGTAAGTGCAGTACGAATAACATAAATCCCGAATGGAATAGGACAATCTCACCTAAAGACATTAACCAAAGAAATTGTCATTGATTGACAGAATCATGTCGGCTGATCGAAGTTGGATGTACCGACGTCTTGATCGTGGAGCTTTAACGAATGAGTTTCGATTAGGCGTAACGTACTTCCTAAATTTCGCCTATTCGAATCGGAATTTCGTTAGCATGGGTGATCAAATCCGATGTCCGTGCCGCATTTGTTCGAATGGACGATTTTTGGATCGGGAGACTGTCACTCTGCATCTATATACCAAAGGATTTGCACCAAGATATTTTCTATGGACTTGTCACGGGGAGTCATGCGAAGTCGGGACGTCGAGCAATCCCGTCGTTCAGACATATGGTGAATCTTCCTCTGCTGGTGCTTCTTCATCCAGTCAATGTAATCCCTATAGAACTATGATACTTGATAGTCTTGGGGGTCAATTCCACCTGAATGATAATGTTGATCGGCCAGTTCTTCAGACATCAGTCCCACCAGATACTACAGCGGTTGATATCACAGAAGTAGGGGCTGCGGTAGAGATTGAATTACCGAATAAAGAAGCTGCAGAATTTTACGAGATGTTGAAAGCTGCCGATGAACCTTTGTATGAGAATTGTCCTAAATACACTAGGTTTTCAGCAACGACACAGCTCTTAAACATCAAGGCCGATTGTAATATCAGCGGAGTTGCGTATGATCGGATTGCTGGATTGATTAATGGAATGCTGCCTACTGATAACAAGTTTGAGCCTACTTTTTATAAGACTAAAAAGCTAATGAGAAAATTGGGGCTTGGGTACGAAAAAATACACGCGTGCCAAAATAACTGCATTTTATATTATAAAGAAAATGTGCAGTTGGATAAATGCCCTGTATGTCAACACCCTCATTACAAGGAGAAGAAATCGGTCCGACAGAAAAATATCCCGTTTAAGGTGCTTCGGTATTTTCAACTAACACCGAGGCTTCAAAGATTATTCATGTCGGAAATTTTGTTAACGGGTATAAACTTCACACGGTTGAATATTCATTTACAAAAAAGACGATGAATGCTGGGATTTGCGTGAAAGGGACAACCTATGTTGAATGTGATATGGATTTCTATGGACTAGTGGAAGAAGTGATAGAGTTGCACTACTTCGTCTTGAAATCAGTGATCCTATTTAGATGTCATTGGTTCGATACAACAGAAAGGGGCATGAAAGTTCATCCAAAATACAAACTTGTTGAGGTTAATTACAAATCGAAATTGGCAGCAAATGAGCCTTTTATATTGGCATCACAAGCCGAACAAGTATATTACGCGAAGTATCCGGCTCGAAATAAAGATAGAGCAGATGGGCGTGTAGTCTGTAAGACAAAAGGTAGAGGAAAAATTGATCCGATAGTAGGAGAAAATGATCCTCCTGGTTTCTATCAAGAAGATGATCTTCCTGCTGTGGATCGTATTATTCCAATACTCGAGGATGCAGACACAACGTCAATTCAATTAGAAGTTGAATATGCTGATGATGACGATCATGAAATTGAGGAAGCTGGAGATGAAGAAGATGAAGAAGAGGAAGAAGAGGAAGAAGAAGAAGAATTCGAAGACTATTATTCAGATGATGAAGAATAATTGTAAAGTATATATTTTATTAAATATATCTCTACTATTTATACAATAATCTGATTATATGTCTGTTCGACAGATATGTCTGGTCGTGGTTATCGACGCAGGAGAGTTTCGGAGTCTCCGATCGGTGAGACTCCAGCACTTACTCATGCTGCTGATCCTCCTGTTGCTGATCCTCATGAGGATGATACTGCCGAGGCTAGTACATCCAGACGTAGGCGGCCACGCGGGCCGAACAGGTGGCAGCCACCACCAGCCACAGAGTCACGTAGATTGATTAGCGTGATTGGGGAGCGGTACGTAATATATCATGAATTATGAATCATTACAAATTCATTATATCATAATATAATATTAAAATTTATTTTTGTTGTGCGGGTTCGAGCAAGAAGAAGTGCCGAGGAGCATTTCTTCTACTATTCGACGATACATGCACGGGGCATGTCCTACGTGGTCTCACGTGCCTAGCGAGCACGTCGACATGTTATGGCGCGAGTTTGAGGCACGTATTATTATTTTTTTTACATGCATGATGATATATTAATATTGGTACTGATATTATTATTTTGCAGGCTCGCTATACATGGGCCGAGGACCAGAGGCCCTTCATTTACGCTGCCTGGGAGGCTATTTCCCGGGCAAGGTATAACGGGCAGCTGGGGCAGGCTCGGTCCCAGGCGATGGCCCGAGCTGGGACCACTAACATCGCGGAGACTCGGGGATACGGCCCCGGTTGGATTACTCCGGATATATGGGACCAACTCGTGGGGATATGGTCGACGGATCGATGGCAGGAGGTTTCTCGGAATGCGGCTAGAAATCGCATGTCGGGGGGAGCAGCGCGTCACACCGGCGGCTCTGTTGCATTTGCAGTGCACGCAAACCGTATGGTAAGTATATCTTTTAATTATATATTTTATTTGTTATTATGTGTACAAATTAATGTATTTGTTTTGTAAATGTAGACGACGGTGTCGGATGACGGGAGTGTCCAGCGACCCTCCCCGATGGCGGTGTTTGAGCGGACTAACCGTCGAGCACATGGGACTGGGGAGTACATCCACAACCGCGCTGCATACATTATGGTAATTATATATTTGTTTAAATTATTCATTATATATTTATAATTTAAGTTTTATGATAAATATTAAACAAAAAATCAAACTTGAGTAGGAGACCTACAGCCAGACGGTGGTGCAGCGTGGGGGTACCCCCGAGGACTTTGACGCAGCATCGTGGGTCGAGGTCGTAGGTGGCTGGGACCATGGCCGCGTATATGGCTTCGCAGATAGTGGTCGTGCGCGAGCCGTACTAGGGCCACTTGGGGCACCGACCCCTCCGGTCGCTGGTGAGCGGCCGTCCACCTCCAGATCCAGTTATGATCATAGTAATAGGATAAGGACACTAGAGGAGACGGTCGCGCGTCAGACTGAGTTGATGGAGCGCCAGAGTCAGACGATGGCGAATATAGAAGCTATGCTACGCAACTTGTCGGGTCATCCCGAAGCAGGCATCTCTTCGGCATCATCTAATCCATCATCCTCGAGTCAGTCCACGCCGGTGTACACTCAAGCACTCCAGACCCCGCCATATGATCCAGGCCATCCTCCATCGTCATCGTGAGATTTTGTTTATATTGACTTTGTTACTGAGATATTGAACTTGTTTAATTTATATTGACTATGTTACTGAGATGTTGATACTTCAATTTTGCATTTGAATTGTGTTTATACTATCGTGGATAATTATGAATATAAATATAATTGTTTTGATGTATATCTTGGTGTGTTTGTGATGTGTGAATGAATGTGTATGAGATGTTTGTGATGTGTGAATGAATGTGTGTATGAGGGTATGGGTGTGTGAGTTATGTATCAGATAAATGTATCAATGTATCAATGGAAATTTGAAATTTTCAAATTTTCTGGTTGCAGGTATAGGTCATCAGCAACGGCTTTCCCACGGGCGTCCGTGGGAAAGCCGTTGCTAAAAGTATATCGAAAGCCGTTGCTGATGACCTACAGCAACGGCTTAGCGACAGAGTTTTACTAACGGTGTTGCTACGGACTCAGTGGCCGTTGCTATTAATGTTATCAGTAACGGCTACGGGTCTGTGGCAAAACCGTTGTTGATAATATTTTTAGCGACGGCCCAGCGGCCGTTGCTGATAATGTTTTGAGCGACGGCCCGACACTACTAGAAACTTGGTCTTCAGCAACGGCTTGCTAACGGATAAGTGAGCCGTTGCTGATAATAAATTATCAGCAACGGCTTTCTAACGGGTGAGTGAGCCGTTGCTGATAAGTTTATATAGGGCACGCAGCCGCGCCCGACCCATCTTCCTCCCGCTGCTGCCGCCGCCGCTCCTGCCGACACCGCTCGCCGCTGCTGCCGACGCCGACGCCTCTCGCCGCCCGCCGCTGCCGCTACTGCCGGTATGTTGATCGGCCGGCCTATACCGTTTCGGCCGGAGATGTTAAAATCTGACTAAAACCCTATTTCTAGGGTTTCGGCCGGCGGCGGTCGGACTATGGCCGCCGCCGGACCTTCTACAGTGGCCAGACAGTGTGTCCGGCCACTGTACGCCGGCGCAGGAGGGTGGACATTGATAATTAATTATTTTATAAATGTTAATTAATTGTTTAGATTAATTGTTTAATTTGTTAGATTAATTATTAGAGTTTAGATTAATTTCGGACGCGCGCCGGAATCGTCCACTTCGGACGCGTGCCGGAATCGTCCAATTCGGACTCGCGCCGGAATCGTCCACTTCGGACGTGCGCCGGAATCGTCCAATTCGGACTCGCGCCGAAATCGTCCACTTCGGACTCGCGCCGGAATCGTCCACTTCGGACGCGCGCCGAAATCGTCCAATATGGACTCGAACTGTCTCGAAACATTTAGAAAATAATCATCCATCCGACGAGTTGATATGTTTCACGTACGCATCGACGAATCGGATATGATTTAGCAAAACCTTAGATCCGTTCGGGGATTGTATGTTCGTGTAAAAGAAGTAGATGATCTTTTATACGACGTACAATTCTTGAATTGTCCCTGATTGGACAATTTGGGAATATAGTTATTTGTACTGCACTTACGTTTTTATTTTAACTGTTAACTAATTATTCTAAAATTCGGCAACATCTCTCTTGTTCTCCGATACGCGCCCAGATGATATGCGTATTCGGAGAACTGTAGGGAGATGCTGTCGAAATTTAGAATAATTAGTTAACAGTTAAAATAAAAACGTAAGTGCAGTACGAATAACATAAATCCCGAATGGAATAGGACAATCTCACCTAAAGACATTAACCAAAGAAATTGTCATTGATTGACAGAATCATGTCGGCTGATCGAAGTTGGATGTACCGACGTCTTGATCGTGGAGCTTTAACGAATGAGTTTCGATTAGGCGTAACGTACTTCCTAAATTTCGCCTATTCGAATCGGAATTTCGTTAGCATGGGTGATCAAATCCGATGTCCGTGCCGCATTTGTTCGAATGGACGATTTTTGGATCGGGAGACTGTCACTCTGCATCTATATACCAAAGGATTTGCACCAAGATATTTTCTATGGACTTGTCACGGGGAGTCACGCGAAGTCGGGACGTCGAGCAATCCCGTCGTTCAGACATATGGTGAATCTTCCTCTGCTGGTGCTTCTTCATCCAGTCAATGTAATCCCTATAGAACTATGATACTTGATAGTCTTGGGGGTCAATTCCACCTGAATGATAATGTTGATCGGCCAGTTCTTCAGACATCAGTCCCACCAGATACTACAGCGGTTGATATCACAGAAGTAGGGGCTGCGGTAGAGATTGAATTACCGAATAAAGAAGCTGCAGAATTTTACGAGATGTTGAAAGCTGCCGATGAACCTTTGTATGAGAATTGTCCTAAATACACTAGGTTTTCAGCAATGACACAGCTCTTAAACATCAAGGCCGATTGTAATATCAGCGGAGTTGCGTATGATCGGATTGCTGGATTGATTAATGGAATGCTGCCTACTGATAACAAGTTTGAGCCTACTTTTTATAAGACTAAAAAGCTAATGAGAAAATTGGGGCTTGGGTACGAAAAAATACACGCGTGCCAAAATAACTGCATTTTATATTATAAAGAAAATGTGCAGTTGGATAAATGCCCTGTATGTCAACACCCTCGTTACAAGGAGAAGAAATCGGTCCGACAGAAAAATATCCCGTTTAAGGTGCTTCGGTATTTTCCACTAACACCGAGGCTTCAAAGATTATTCATGTCGGAAAAGACAGCCCCCTACATGAGTTGGCATGCAAGAAGTCGTGATGATACAGTAATGACTCATCCATCTGACAGTGAAGCATGGAAACATTTGGATACATGTTATCCTTCATTTGCTATGGATACTAGAAATATCAGATTGGGATTGTGCACAGATGGTTTTAATCCGTTTGGACATTCTACAACTCCTTATTCAGTTTGGCCAGTGTTGCTGACAGTTTATAATTTGCCACCGTCAATGTGCATGAAAGATGAATTTATTTATCTTTCGATGATTATTCCGGGTCCTAAGGGTCCGCGAAAAGAAATTGACATATTTCTCAGACCCTTGATAGATGAATTGAAAACATTGTGGACTGAGGGAGCTGTCACTTATGATTGTCATCGGAAGCAAAACTTCAATTTAAAGGTCGCGGTCTTGTGGACAATCAATGATTTCCCCGCGTACGGCCTGTTGTCGGGTTGGAGCACTCACGGCCGACTCTCTTGCCCGTATTGTATGGAACACTCTAAATCAATCAGTCTTCAGAACGGACGAAAAATCTCATTCTTTGATTGTCATCGTCGATTCCTACCGGTTCATCACCAGTATCGAAGGAATCGTAATAAATTTACTAAGGGCAGAGTCGAAAGAGATGGGCCACCACCGATGTTGTCTGGTGAACAAATGTTAGCACGTGTTTCAGCACTTCCAGATATTGTATTCGGTCGCAATGAAAGAGTTCAGGTTTTGGCCAAACACACAACTGGGTGAAAAAAAGTATCTTTTGGGAATTGCCCTATTGGAGTTCATTATTGATTCGACATAATTTAGATGTCATGCACATTGAAAAAAATGTGTTTGATAATATTTTCAACACTGTGATGGATATTTCTGGAAAAACTAAAGATAATGTCAAAGCCCGACATGATCTGAAAATACTTTGTAAAAGACCAGAGTTGGAGTTACAAGAGGTCAACGGACGATATCTGAAACCGAAGGCCCTATATGTGTTAAATAAACAACAGATCAAAGATGTTTGTCAATGGGTAAAAGAACTCAGATTACCCGATGGATATGCTTCAAACTTATCTCGATGTGTGAACGTCGATGATTGCAAAATATCAGGGATGAAGAGCCATGATTGTCATGTATTCATGCAGAGATTACTTCCGATCGCATTTCGAGATCTTCTACCTGATAATATTTGGGGTCCGTTAACTGAATTAAGTATGTTTTTTAGAAGCATCTGTGCAAATGTCCTTCGAGTCGAAGATATGTCAGCACTTGAAAATAATATTGTTGAAATCATATGCAAGCTGGATCAGTTTTTCCCTCCTGCATTTTTTGACTCGATGGAGCATCTGCCGATACACTTGGCATACGAGGCACGAGTTGGTGGCCCCGTTCAATATCGTTGGATGTACTTATTTGAAAGATACATGAATCGTCTGAAGAAAAAAGTAAAGAACACCGCAGCTGTTGAAGGATCAATATCTGAATCGTATATCATCCAAGAAATTTCAACATTCTGCTCATTTTACTTTGAATCGACAGTACAGACAAGATTTGATCGTCTTCCACGTAACGACGACGGGGGTGTTCGACATTCAGATGGACGCTTAAATATATTTTGTCACTCTGGTCGTGCTTTTGGTTCTCGTCCATCTCGACACTTAAGCGATGAAGAGTATCATTTGGCACACTTGTATGTATTACTCAATTGTCCAGAGATTGAACAATTCATTGAAATATTTGACATTGAGATGGTGCAAAAATACTCTATTCACAACGATCAAGAATTGGAGACATTACGGAATCGTGATTTACCTTCTTGGATTCAGACTTACAGCAAAGATCACAGAGCTGAAATAGATGAAAAAATATTTGAGTTTGTTAGTGGACCGTCGCGACTTGTGTCGTGCTATAGCGGATATTTTGTTAACGGGTATAAATTTCACACGGTTGAATATTCATCTACAAAAAAGACGATGAATGCTGGGGTCTGCGTGAAAGGGACAACCTATGTTGAATGTGATATGGATTTCTATGGACTAGTGGAAGAAGTGATAGAGTTGCACTACTTCGGCTTGAAATCAGTGTTCCTATTTAGATGTCATTGGTTCGATACAACAGAAAGGGGCATGAAAGTTCATCAAAAATACAAACTTGTTGAGGTTAATTACAAATCGAAATTGGCAGCAAATGAGCCATTTATATTGGCATCACAAGCCGAACAAGTATATTACGCGAAGTATCCGGCTCGAAATAAAGATAGAGCAGATTGGCGTGTAGTCTGTAAGACAAAAGGTAGAGGAAAAATTGATCCGATAGTAGGAGAAAATGATCCTCCTGGTTTCTATCAAGAAGATGATCTTCCTGCTGTGGATCGTATTATTCCAATACTCGAGGATGCAGACACAACGTCAATTCAATTAGAAGTTGAATATGCTGATGATGACGATCATGAAATTGAGGAAGCTGGAGATGAAGAAGATGACGAAGAGGAAGAAGAGGAAGAAGAAGAAGAATTCGAAGACTATTATTCAGATGATGAGGAATAATTGTAAAGTATATATATTTTATTAAATATATCTCTACTATTTATACAATAATCTGATTATATGTCTGTTCGACAGATATGTCTGGTCGTGGTTATCGACGCAGGAGAGCTTCGGAGTCTCCGATCGGTGAGACTCCAGCACTTACTCATGCTGCTGATCCTCCTGTTGCTGATCCTCATGAGGATGATACTGCCGAGGCTAGTACATCCAGACGCAGGCGGCCACGCGGGCCGAACAGGTGGCAGCCTCCACCAGCCACAGAGTCACGTAGATTGATCAGCGTGATTGGGGAGCGGTAATATATCATGAATTATGAATCATTACAAATTCATTATATCATAATATAATATTAAAATTTATTTTTGTTGTGCAGGTTCGAGCAAGAAGAAGTGCCGAGGAGCATTTCTTCTACTATTCGACGATACATGCACGGGGCATGGCCTACATGGTCTCACGTGCCTAGCGAGCACGTCGACATGTTATGGCGCGAGTTTGAGGCACGTATTATTATTTTTTTTACATGCATGATGATATATTAAGAATTGGTACTGATATTATTATTTTGCAGGCTCGCTATACATGGGCCGAGGACCAGAGGTCCTTCATTTACGCTGCCTGGGAGTCTATTTCCCGGGCAAGGTACAACGGGCAGCTGGGGCAGGCTCGGTCCCGAGCGATGGCCCGAGCTGGGACCACTAACATCGCGGAGACTCGGGGATACGGCCCCAGTTGGATTACTCCGGATATATGGGACCAGCTCGTGGGGATATGGTCGACGGATCGATGGCAGGAGGTTTCTCAGAATGCGGCTAGAAATCGCATGTCGGGGGGAGCAGCGCGTCACACCGGCGGCTCTGTTGCATTTGCAGTGCACGCAAACCGTATGGTAAGTATATCGTTTAATTATATATTTTATTTGTTATTATGTGTACTAATTAATGTATTTGTTTTGTAAATGTAGACGACGGTGTCGGATGACGGGAGTGTCCAGCGACCCTCCCCGATGGCGGTGTTTGAGCGGACTCACCGTCGAGCACATGGGACGGGGGAGTACATCGACAACCGCGCTGCATACATTGTGGTAATTATATATTTGTTTAAATTATTCATTATATATTTATAATTTAAGTTTTATGATAAATATTAAACAAAAAATCAAACTCGAGTAGGAGACGTACAGCCAGAGGGTGGTGCAGCGCGGGGGTACCCCCGAGGACTTTGACGCAGCATCGTGGGTCGAGGCCGCAGGTGGTTGGGATCATGGCCGCGTATATGGCTTCGCAGATAGTGGTCATGCGCGAGCCGTGCTAGGGCCACTTGGGGCACCGACCCCTCCGGTCGCTGGTGAGCGGCCGTCCACCTCTAGATCCAGTTATGATCATAGTAGCAGAATAAGGACTCTAGAGGAGACGGTCGCGCGTCAGACTCAGATGATGGAGGAGATGCATGCTATGCTACGCAACATGTCAGGTCATCCCGCAGCAGGCATCTCTTCGGCATCATCTAATCCATCGTCCTCGAGTCAGTCCACGCCGGTGTACACTCAAGCACTCCAGACCCCGCCATATGATCCAGACCATCCTCCATCGTCATCGTGAGATTTTTTGTTTGGATATTGAACTTGTTACTAAGATATTGAACTTGTTTAACTTATTTTGTTTGGATATTGATACTTCAATTTTGCATTTGAATTGTTTTTATACTATCGTGGATAATTATCAATATAAATATAATTGTTTTGATGTATATCTTGGTGTGTTTGTGATGTGTGAATGAATGTGTGTATGAGGGTATGGGTGTGTGAGTTATGTATCAGATAAATGTATCAATGTATCAATGTATCAATGGAAATTAGAAATTTGAAATTTTTCTGCTTGCAGGTATAGGTCATCAGCAACGGCTTTCCCACGGCCGTCCGTGGGAAAGCCGTTGCTAAAAGTGTATCGACAGCCGTTGCTGATGACCTACAGCAACGGCTTAGCAACGGAGTTTTACTAACGGCGTTGCTACGGACTCGAGGCCGTTGCTATTAATGTTATCAGCAACGGCTCCGGGTCCGTGGTAAAACCGTTGCTGATAATGTTTTGAGCGATGGCCCGAGCGGCCGTTGCTGATCCGTTGCTAAGTCATCAGCAACGCGACTTTCTGTCACGGCTCTATTGCAACGGCTCGGCCGTTGCTGATGCTCTTCAGCAACGGCCTCAGCCATTGCTGATGCCCATTTTTCTAGTAGTGCGAGCGGCCGTTGCTGATCCGTTGCTAAGTCATCAGCAACGCGACTTTCTGTCACGGCGCTATTGCAACGGCTCAGCCGTTGCTGATTCTCTTCAGCAACGGCTCAGCAACGGCATCAGCCGTTGCTGATGACCATTTTTCTAGTAGTGGAAGGTTATTGATTTCTTCTTCTTTTGGTGTTGTTTGGCGCTTAGAACAGCAAGTGTTTTGATATCTTCTTCTCTACAAGACATCCTCTGCTTATTTTGGTTTGAAGTTTTGCTTTCTCTGCATAGTAGAAGCATTTGTTGAGAAGAAAGGCTTTTTGTTTTCTTTCCCTCTGTGTTCATCGGCATTCATGCGTCAAAATCTGATCTTTCTCATCTCTTCCTCAACTTCTCAGGTCGTCGAGAAGAACATCCGAGAAGCTCGAGCTCTCACAGTGACGCGCGAGCAAACCAATGTATCGACGGTGGTGGGCCTTCTCAACGCAGCCAGCAGCCCTCGCCCTCTCTCTGTGCCTCGAGGCTACGCTCGAGCTCCCCCTGTGCGGCTGGACTATTTGATTTCGGTAAAGCTTCCCCTTGTGCTTTTGGTGAGGAATATTGTTAAACATTTTCATTCAGAATAATAGTTTTTGTCATGGAGATGCAAAGCTCATCGCATCTGATCCTGGGAATTGTAGTTTATTTTTTGTGTAGTTTCTACCTGCTTCATTATGTATAGAGAGATCAATGATCGAGATTTCATTTTCAGCTTAGGGTTTCAGAATGTTGTCCTCATTTTTAATTGATAATATCTTTGCATTTCTACCATAGAGAGTAAGTTTATTTTTTGTGTATTTCATCTTTCATGTGTGTTTATCATAGACATTTGGATTACTATGAGAGATCTTTTTCCTTTTTTAAAAGTGATGGTGCTGCTAAAGAAATCCCCAATGTGGTAAACATAGACTTTTGGAATCTATTGCAGATTGCTAAAGAAATCCTCGTTTGTGATTTACTTAGAACTTAGTGGCTTGTCATCTAGTGTTATATGCTACTGAATTTGTAGTTTAAATTTGTATGCTACATGATTGTTTCTATAATATTGTGAATTTGTAGTGAATTGTAAAGAAATATAACTTTTTCCTATAATCTAAAGGGATGTTCTTGGTACATTAAATGTAACTTTCAAGTAGCTCTTGCAGACAAGCAAGCAACTTTAGAGAGATTAACTTGAGTGGATATTAGTAGTCATTCTTGTTCACACAAAATGACATGGATGATTTTGAGATTGAGAAAATAGAAGAGACAAGGTCAACCTACCTTACAACTGTTGTTGCTGCACAAGACAATCCAACGGAGGAATGGATGTATTTTTTGTGTAATATGATGCTTTGGTGTAATTGTTTACTATTGGCACTTTGTAAACTATTTTGTAAACCGTTGAGTGTAATTTATAATTTGATGATGGTTGTGTCAAATGATGATGGAATTGATGAATTATAATTTGTATTTTGTAATTTATAAATAGTAATTTTCAATTTTTCATCACTTTTATTTCTAACTATATACTTTAATATTTGAACCGATTATCTGTTTACTATCGGTTAACCGGTTAGTAAACGGATAACCGGTTATATTCAAATCAGAAAATTCAGTTTCAGTTATCCGCGAATAATCGAAATTGAGCTGATTTCGATTTCGGATATAGGTTTTTAAAATCAATCGATTTCGAATTCGATTTCGGTTAACGGGTTTGGAAATTGGTTTCGGTTTCGATTAACCCCCAAACGTACGGTTAATCGAACCGTTGTCATCTCTATAAGTGTCAGTCAAAATATATATAACGGTAGGATGGCATCCATTGGACAGTGGCATTATTTAATAATGGTGGCTATAGCTTCCGTATATCAAAAATATTCATATACACGCACTCTCTATGGGGCATATATAATATAGATGTTGACTTAAGCTCTGCATATGTATGATCAAATATCTTGAATTCATCTGTGGTACTAATTAAGCATCAAACATGACTGTCATGAGAGCATAGAAAATGATGTTTGATCTATGGAAAAAGTACATCAATAGTCTTGCTCCAGTCCTTTGCTAACTATTCAAGTAAGATCAAGGATAACAGAGAAAAGGCTTGAAACATGCAACTAATTGAAAAGGCCTAACATGTTACTTGTAGATAGTACTTATTAAGAAAACGCCTGAAACATGCAACTCCCCATCTATTCTTTCTTATTGGCTATTGGATAACAGAGAATGAAATTAACAAACTCAATAATATATCTACTATATAGTAATTTTGGAAAAGTAAGAGGGACATACGAACGTGGTGGATCTGTACGTTAGCTCTCTGAGTTTTTCTTCTTTTTTAAAAAAAAAAAGAATTTACCTTTTTTTTATTTGATATGGCAGCACTTAGAGAGCTGAGAGCACTCAGCGTTGTCTTTTTTTTATATAAAAAAAATCATACGGAACCACTGCTGCCTTTTTCATTTTTTTAAAACTTAGGGAAGGGAGTCAGCGCTGCCCTTTTCGTTTTCTCTTTTTGATTACCGTTTACAAAAGCAACGGACAGCATTTATATGTGTTTTTTTCCTTTTAACTTTAGTTTTCTAATTTTTATATTTATTTTTTTAGTTTCACTTTAGTTTTAATTAATTTTAATTTTTAATTTTAGTATTATTAAATTATATGATTTTTAATAAAGATTATTATATTTTATTTATTATCTATATGTCACACCCGAACTGAGGGTAGTGTGACCGATCAGTGCCTATATCCTACCATGTAGCTTACTGTCTATATTGACATATAAGAAATCAGAACATCTCGATAAAAAGAAACCTCAATGCAAGCTTTATTTAAAATTTTTCAAAGTTCACAATATATAGTTTCAAACCAAAGAAGAAAATCAACATCGTAACAATACGAATATCTCAAGTATCAAGATTTTACAAATTTTTCCAAAACACAACTGTCAGTGCAGAAAAGAAAAACAACTACTAAGACACTATACTATGACCCAATGACGCCGCTACGAGATATGACACCACCACCTGCCCTCCAGCTGCACCATGCCGACAAGCCACAGTCACTGCTCATGCTCTGCAAAAATAAGAAAACAAACTGTGAGTCCACTTGGGACTCAGTGAGCGATTCTTTCGAACCTCCACATAATCATCAGTTAGTCATGCATAACATATGAGGCAGCATTGTATATAATCAGGGAGGTAAGTTACTTTTTTAAATGCGACTACTAGCCCTATAGGTCATGCTGTATAAACTATGTAGGTAAAAACCAGCCATAACGGCCTATGAAGCCTCTGGCATCCGGCCCTTAGGCCTAATCATGGTATAAGAATCCCGGCTATAATTGGCCCTACTATATAAGGTAGAATCAAATTGGTCGTTCGGCCACATCATATCAAGATGTAAACAATAAATCCCAGGTCATCTACTATGATGGTCTACTAGTCTCCGGACACCGTCTGGGGTAGGGATAGCTAGTCCCACCCAACTAGGGTCTGACACCTAGCGGGCCCGTTGGTGCATCTCAAGACCCAATTACTGGCCGAGCTAAGTATTGGTCATTTCCGACCTCCACGCTTCTCGGCGGACTATCTCAAGCACATCACACAATCAAATGTCCTAGGGTTTCCTTATATACACTTCGGGCCGTTGCCTCGTATCCGGCCTGCAGGGTCAATAATTCAATGATGCCCTTCCAAAAACGTGTACACCTAATAATACTAGGTTTCCAAAGATGAATACTGGAAGTCCTAGAAGTTGTATCATTTTCTAGTTCAGTTTCCATATCTATTATGCACCTTACGATGTCCTACATGTTATCTAGCGTTATATGCTACCTTGGGTGAGGAATTCTGTGAACCGAACTTAGAATTCCACCCCTGAACATTTCCGGACAGCATATATGAAATAAAGAACGATAAACATAATTCACAACAACTACCATGTATAACTACGAGGTTCAACCATAAAAATTTATATACTGCATATAGAATTAAATTCAATATGGAACATCGTATCTAGCATGGTAAAAATATCCCAATGGCACTTACCAAATTAATCATGGGTAGCAACATCATGAAGAACCCGAATTAAAGAGACAATTAATTCAGTGATTAAAACAATAAGGAACATACATTAAGCATAGCAACAATTTAACATGATATGAGGGATTAAATGAAATCTTTCTTTGAATACATATACCATAACCATCATATCCATAAGAGCATTAGCAAAACATTTCCAAAATATGATAATGAAGGTCTATCACAAAACAATTCATATGATAAACGATAAATTATGTAACATGAATATGAATTAGCATCGAATGCAAAGGTACGAACAAGTACTCATATCATTCAGTTTCCCCTTTTTTCCCTTTGCTCAGCTGAAGCTTGAGCAAGGTAATTCTTGCTCAGCCGAACCCTATGGATGGAAAGGGGCTGACATTTTATCCATAATTTATATGCATCAGTCTACGTATCTAATGTTTAATAAGAAACAAAACTCGGAATCATGCATCTTAACTCAAATAGTCCACACTCCCCATTCATACCACTGATCGGCCGACTCAAGCAGGGTAAACCCTTGCTCGGCTGAGTCCTCAAATTGAAGGGGGCATGGCTGCAGCAATAACACCATATGAAGTCGTAGATCTAGATCTAGCATATCATGAACACCAAGCGATCTATGGGCTGCGAAACGAGCGAGGAAAATATGGGGAAAATTTTGGCATGACCTTTTCCCTATTTCCTCAACTCGGCAGTCCACAAAAATGCAAAAAAAACCACGATCTAATACATAAGATCACATGCACATACATCGATTTAAAATTCTACTCAAAGAAACTCGTCGATCGGCAAAAACTCGCGAAGAAAAATCTGATTTCAAATCTCATAGGGTCAGCCACCCGCCTCCCTTCAAAAGCATGATAACCACTCACTTAGATGGGATCATGAAGAAATCTTGAAGAAAACGGGCTGCCGATCTCCTCGAGTGTTGTCGCGAACTCGGCGCCAACAAGATCTCCACCTCCTCTCTCCCTTTCTACCTCTTGATGGGCTGTGTGCGGCTCTCTCTTTGAGCCGCACGGGTGGCTTGGGTGAGGGGTTTTATTCCCCTCATCCAATGACCCAAATGCCCCTCACTTGACTTGACTTCTACTAGGTTCGATCCAAGTCCGATTCGGACTTCGATCCAATCCGCACTCATGAGTCGAACTTAATAAGACACCAATTTAACTTCATATTTCTATGGGTCGGGTTATACCTTCTACTCAAGGCGATTCCCGCGACTCGACCCGGCTAACCTCCAATCCTGTGCGCTGCACCAAAGATAGATTTTTATATTAGGAAAAATTTTCGGGTCTTACAACCTTCCCCTCTTATGGAAAATTCGTCCTTGAATTTTGGTGGGTTACAAGGACTTATCGACTCTTTAAACAAGGAAGGATAGCGCTCTCTTATGTCCTGCTGTACCTCCCAAGTGGCCTCTTGCCCAGAGTGGTGCTCCCACCTAACTTTTACCAAAGGTATCTCCTTGGACCTTAGCTTTCTGATCTGCCGGTCAAGTATCTCCACTGGCCTCTCTTCGTACGAGACCGTCATGTCCACCTCAACCGCAGTCGGCTCAATCACATGGGATTCATCCTTCACATACCTCCGAAGCATTAACACATGGAAAATTGGGTGAACTCTGCTCAGACTATGAGGCAAAGCCAATTCATAAGCTACCGCGCCTCTTCGCTTGAGGATAGGGAAAGGTCCAATGAACCTAGGGCTCAATTTCCCTTTCTTTCCAGATCGGAGTACCTCTTTCATAGGAGAAACCCTTAGGAATACCAAATCACTCTCGACGAACTCCAACGCCCTTGCTTTCTTATCAGTATACATTTTCTGACGACTCTGAGCCGCCAACAACCTTTCCTTTATCAACTGCATGTTCCTCACTGCCTCCTCTATCAGGTCAGGGCCTACCACGAGAGTCTCTCCGATCTCAAACCAGCCCACAGGAGACCTACACCGCCGCCCATACAAGGCCTCAAAGGGAGCCATACCAATGCTACTATTGTAGGCAATTTAAATCAATGGTAGATGCTTCTCCCAACCGCCTGCCAGATCCAAAACATAGGCTCTTAGCATATCCTCCAGAGTTTGGATGGTTCTCTTAGACTGTCCGTCTGTCTACAGATGGAAGGCTGTGCTGAACCGCACTTGGGTGCCCAGGGCTTCTTGGAAAGATTGCCAAAATCGGACTGTGAACTGGGTATCTCGATCTGATATGATCATCACTGGGGTACCGTGGTACGCCACAATCCTGCCTAGGAACAGTCGGGCATACTGCTCCGCAGAAAAGGTAGTCTTCACCGGAATGAAGTGCACGGTCTTGGTTAACCGGTCCACCACCACCCAAATGGAGTCAAAGCCGCCTCTTGACTTAGGCAACCTGGTCACCAGGTCCATGGTGATTTTCTCCCACTTCCACTCAGGCACCTCGATGCTCTGTAGCAGCCCCGCAGGCTTCAGGTGTTCGGCCTTCACTTGCTGGCAGACCAAACATTTGGATACAAACTCTACTATCTCACCTTTCATGCCCTTCCACTAGTAATGATGCCTTAGATCTCGGTACATTTTGGTAGCCCTCGGGTGCATCTTATAAGTGGAATAATGATCCTACTCCAGAACTTGTCTGCGTACCTCTGCCATATCTGGCACCATAATTCTATCCTTGAACCTCATCACACCCTCTGAGTCCAATCTGAACACATTCTCTACATCGCCTCTCTGCACTAAGTCCTTCGTCGGCGTACAAAAAGCGTCCTCTCCCTGCGCGGCACACAACATATCCACCAGTATGGATTGTACCTGCAGGTGTGTTACCAAGGCACCTGAAGCTGACACAGATAAGGTTGTACCCCATCAGGACACAGCGCCAGCTCTGGAGCTAAAGGCCTCCGCTTGGATTACAGATGAGCCAAACTGCCCATGGATTTTCTACTGAGAGTGTACGCTACCACATTGGCTTTTCCTGTGTGGTACATAATAGTGCAGTCATAATCTTTTAAGAGTTCTAGCCACCTCCTCTGGCTGAGGCTCAGCTCCTTTTGGGTAAGCAAGTACTGAAGGCTCTTGTGATCTGTGTAGATCTCGCAAGTCTCCCCGTACAGATAATGCCGCCAGAGCTTCAAGGCAAAAACCACCTCCGCTAACTCTAGGTCGTGCGTCGGGTAGTTCTTTTCAGGAACTTTCAACTAGCGAGACGCATATGCTATGACCCTGCCAAACTGCATCAAGACGCGGCCTAGGTCAACCCGAGAAGCATCACAATAAACCACGAACCCTCCTGAGCCGGAAGGTACGGCCAATATGGGTGCCGACGTCAAGCATTCCTTGAGCTTCTGAAAGCTCGCTTCACACTTGTCGTCCCAATCAAATCTGACCTTCTTCTGGGTCAAACGAGTCAAGGGAGCTGCAATTCTGGAGAAGTTCTCCACGAACTTTCAGTAGTACTCGGTCAACCCAAGAAAATTGCAGATCTCAGTCACGCTGGTCGGCCGCCTCCAATTCTGCACAACTTCCACCTTTGCAAGGTCCACTTTTATACCTTCCTTGGACACCATGTTCTCCAGGAATCCTACACTCTCTAGCCAGAACTCGCACTTAGAGAATTTAGCAAACAATTGGTGCTCTCTGAGGGTTTCTAGTACCATCCTCAGTTGCTCGGAGTGCTCCTCCTCACTCTTGGAGTATACCAAGATGTCGTCAATGAAGACGATCACATAACTGTCCAAGTACTCCTTGAATACCATGTTCATTAGGTCCATGAAGACAGCAGGTGCATTGGTCAGACTAAAGGACATCACTAGAAACTCGTAGTGACCATGACGAGTCCTGAAGGCGGTCTTAGGCACATCGCAGTCCCGGATTCTCAACTGATGATATCCGGACCTCAAGTCTATCTTAGAGAACCATTGCCCCCTGCAGCTGGACAAATAGATCGCTACCCTGTTCAACTGCCTATAATCGATGCACATGCATATAGATCCATCCTTCTTCTTTACGAAGAGCATCGGAGCACCCCATGGTGACACACTCGGGCGGATGAAACCCAGGTCTAGCATCTCTTAGAATTGCTCTTTTATTTCCCTAAGTTCGGCTGGCGCCATCCTATAGGGTGGAATGGAAATGGGCTTCATGCCGGACTGTAATTCAATGCAAAATTCAACATCTCTCCTAGGCGACAATCCCGGCAACTCCTCGGGAAACTCGCAGACTACTTGAGTTCCACCGACATCCCCTGCCGCTTCCCCCTTCTCTCCAGCCACGGATATGAAGGCCTGGAAGGACTGACAGCCCCCCCCCCCCCCGAAACAGTTTACGAATCTTAAGGGCTGAGATGACCCCCAATCGGCTCGCCCCTCCCCTCTCCTTGGAAGGAGAACTACGGCAAACCGAGCTTGCTGAACATGACTGTCAATCCATGTCAGCCAGCCAATCCATGCCAAGAATGTCAAATCTGCCTTCAGTGTATGGCCGCAGATGAGTACTTCGCAGCCTTGAAAAAAAAAATTAATTTGGCTTTGATTACATCGCCCGTAGGCGTTGATACTACAAATGGCCCAACATGCAAGGAAGATGCCCTCGGCAACTCAGCAGCAAATTTGGCAGATACAAACGAGTGCGTGGCACCCGGATCAAATAGAACATAAGTAGCAGATGATCATACCAAGATAGTACCTGCTACAACTGCTCTAGACGCCTATGCCCCCTCACGGTTCATAGCAAATACTCTGGCAGACGGCCTCTCTGAATGACTAGCATGCGGCCCCTTGTTCTGTGCTTGACCCCTTTGAGCCACTTGGCGGTGAGATGGGCTGGAGCACTTGGCGCAGCTGGAGGGCAGATGAGCCACATTGATTCATAGTAGTCCTAGTTAGGGGTCGTAGTCGAGTCTTTGGTAGTTATCATGCACTTGTGATTTGGTGTTTTGGAGTTGTAGTCCCGTGGGAACATTCATGTCTTTTATTAAGATTTTATTTGTTAAAAGAACTATTGCTCTTTGATTCATGTTTCTTTCCGCACTTAAACTTTTAATAAAAACTTTACTGCTTATATGAAATCTAGTTTGGTTTTTCTTTTGAAATAAAACTCGTTACATTTTTCTTGCTATGTTTATTTATTGAGTTGGCATGTGCATAGGTTAGGCTGCGGGGTATATGCACGAATATCCTGGCTGATCACGTGATCTTGAGTTAGGGCGTGACAAAATTTAAAAACCCGAATTGAATCAATATTATTTACTTATAATATTAGTATTTAATAAATAATTAATGATATGGTTAAATGTTTACTATATTTTATTTATTGCATACTAGAATGTAATGTTTTATAATTTGATTAAATTTGAGATTTTTTTTTACAAAAATCCAAAAATCTAAAAAAAAAATCCAAAAATCCAAAAATCCACTGTGACATCCTCAAATTTAATTTATTTTTTAAGATTTTATTCATTTATTTGTTTTGGCTATGCATTAAAAAAATATGGAGCTTCTAATTGAATGGAATCAAATTCAAAATTTTGAAGCGATGTTCTCAAATTGAATTGAATTTTTATGATTTTATTTATTTTAGCTATTTTGTTAAAAATTTAAAAATTTGAATCAAACTTATATCTTTTGCAATATTTTAAGTTTTAATTAAATTTTACTATCGTATTTTGAAGAAAATTTCAAGCTTCGAACTAAACTCAAATGAATACAATTATTTATTATATATTTATTTTTTCTTAATTTTTTTAATTTCATAGTTTTTCATGAATATATTTTCTCAATAAAAAATTATAAGAAAAATCATACTTTTGGTCCTCATAATTTGCTCAAATTTAAGTTTTAATTTCTATAGTTTCAAAATTTTAATTTTAGTCCTCATACTTTATTTCTGTTTAGAATTTGATTTCTACTATCACATGAGGCCTAGACGAAACTGACGTGGATAACATGTGCTGACTAGACATTGTTGATGTGGAGCCTGCAAGGATCAATTTTGTAAACTAAAGGGACTAAAATTAAAATTTTGTAAACTATGAGAACTAAAATCAAAATTCAAATAAACTATATGGACCAAAATTATTATTTTTTTAAAAAAAAATATAAAACATCATAAGATATTTTAAATTTTATTTATAAATAATTATAATTTTTAAAAATATTAAAATTGAGCACACTACAATAATTTACATTAATTTGGGTGGATTTAAACCAACGTCGTCATTAGACGTCAGTTTTTATCCATTAATTACCTTGATTTAGCGTGAATTCTGCAGTGGCTGCAGAATTCAAAAATATGCTCTCTTGTTCTGCTCATCTCTTCACTAAACACTTCATCACCTTTTTTTTGATCCTAAATTTGGCACATTCAAAGTGGTTTGAATTAGATTTCGAACGTCAAAAAAATATTGATTTTCACTCTAATAAATGTCGTTTTCCCATGCAAGGTTAAGGGATTGTTACGTTTAATATATTCTCTGCTCAATTAATATGTTCAATGCAAGAATACGAAATCGTGGCCATTGTTAAGGGATATTGCTGCGATTTTAGTTCTCATAGTTTACAAAATTTTGATTTTAATCTTCATAGTTTACAAAGTTGGTCCCTGCAGGCTCCACGTTAGCAATGTCTAGTAAGCACATGTTATCCACGTCAGCTCCGTTTAGACCTCATGTGATGGTAGTGACGAAATCCTAAATGGAGATAAAATGTGAGGACTAAAACTAAAATTTTAAAATTATAGGGACTAAAATCAAAATTGGAGCATATATATATATATATATATATATATATATAAGTTAGATGTATTATTTTTATTTATTCTTAATTTTCTAAACTTTTCTATATTCTTAATTTTAAGTTAAATGTTTTGGGTAGAAAAATCTGCATTTTCCAAACTTTTATTTATTCTTAATTGTACAATTTTAAGCAAATATTTAACAATATTATTATCTTTTATTTGCTACCTATTAAAATTTGACCTTGTATAATTTTATTAATTTATTAAGTTTTTTATTTGATGCAACTTATTACAATTTTAAATTTTAAATTTTCTAAACAACCTTCTCAAATTTTATTCAATTTTTAAACTTTTAATTTTTTTTCTTTTTGTTTAGCGGGCTTTTTTATCGGCTCGTAACGTAAATTTCATTGGTGTAAGTTCAGTGAGGCGGGGTCGCCGACGAACGCCGCTTCTTAGCTTTCACGCGATCTCATCCAAGGGGCAAGCAGGTATACTTTTGTATAAAAAATCCAAAAGTTTACACATTTGTGTTTTCTTAAATTTTTTCTATTTCTTAATTTTTTCATGAATAATTTTTCAAAATTATATATTTTACTAACAATAATTCAAAACCTCGAATCAAACTAAATCATAAATTAATATATTGAAAAAATTTAAGATCAATAACATATATATTATACATCTAACTAAATTAGATTAGATTCAAATTTTTATAAACTTTAGTTACAAAAAATGCACGTTTTCATCGTCCCAATTTTTTCACACCTTTTTATAAAATATATTATACAAAATATATTATTGTATAAATATACACTTTCTCATATTATAATATCATTTTATACTTTCTACTTTAATTTTTCTAAATGATTATTATTATTATTATTATTATTATTATTATTATTATTTACTATCTACATGTTATAATAAAATTTTAACTTAATTTTTATTTTGGTGGTATTAAGTTCATAGTAAGTAACTTTTGATATATATTATTATTAACATTTTAAATTTTGGTTAAAATTTTATATTTTTTCAATTTTTTATCAAGTTGATATATGAATTTTATGGAAAATTAAATACTTCAAATTATACTATATTATTTAATTATATTACTAATTAAATATTTAACTTTTTTTAATTTAATTTAATTTCTAAAATTTTCATTAATGTTTTTTGTTTGTTTCTAAATTTTTGCATTTTATAAGAAAAAAAAATAAATCTCCAACAAATTATCACGCCCCAACTTAGGATCACGTGACCGACCAGAATATATATGTCAATACCCTAAAGCCTAACTCATGCATACAACCACGCAGATATAAAGACAAAATGAAAGCAAATCATGAAATGAAGTAAGAATTCTGATGTGAAATATATGTATGGTCAAAGGAAGTTACAGACTCCAACATCTCAAAATATATCACTATGCATGAAAGAAAATGAAGACACGACTACGACTCCCTAAACTCAGTCTGCTATGAGATCAACGGTGTCGTTTGCCCCTCCAACTGCGTTATGTACTCTAACTAGTACCTCACTGGCCAGACTCTACAAAATAAAAAATTAACAAACCTGAGTCCATGAGGAATTCAGTGAGTATATAATAGGAAATACATTCTCAGATAAATTCAAAAATTTAATACAACATCTAGCCGATTGGCCAACCTGCATAAACAAGAGTATTCAGCCATATCTGGCCTCGTACCACAGAAGGAATGTTCGGTCATATCTTTGACTCACATGTGTAAATAATACTTGGCCACAACCGACCTCACAGGCATGAATAATACTCGGCCACAATTGGGCATACAAGCATGAAATTTCATTTCCACAATGTGCACATATCAACTCAACCTGCATAGGGGTGAGCAAAAAAAACCGGTTTTTCGGTTAACCGGAAAACCGGTCCGAAACCGAACCGGTTTTTGCGATTAACCGAACCGGTTTTTCCGGTTTCGGATTTTTTTTTTTTTAATTTTCGGTTTTCTGGTTCGGGTTCGGGTCGGGGTATAAAAAGTCCACCGGTTTCGGTTAACCGACCGGTGGATATATATTTTATATTATATATATTATAAAATAGTATTATATAATAAGTAGAAAACTAGAAAGTAAAAACCCTAACTTTTAATCCCGCGCCCAGCCGCCCACTCTCGACTTCTCGAGTCTCGCCTCTCGCCCCGACGCGGCGACGCCCTCTCGGAGTCTCGGCTCTCGCCTCTCGCCCCGAGTCCCCGACTGCTCTCGAGTCTCGCCTCTCGGCTCTCGCAGTCTCGCCCCGACGGCCGACGCCCTCTCGGCTCTCTCGCCCCGACGGCCGATGCCCTCTCGGCTCTCGCCTCTCGCCCCGACTGCTGTCGCCTCTCGCAGTCTCGCCCCGACGGCTGACGCCCTCTCGGCTCTCGGCGACTCGCCCTGACGGCTCTCGCCGACTCGCCCTGACGGCTGACGCCCCGACGCCCGAGCCCTCTTCACTCTTCAGTCTTCTATTCTCTCTTTCGCCCTCTCCAGTCTCCGTGACTCGTCATCTCCGGCTCTCCGCCCCTCCGCGACTCGCCGTCTCCGCCTCTCCGCAGCTCGTCTCAGTCTTCCGATCAGTGCCGCATAGTTAACAGGTATGAATTTTTTGGTTTTGCTTACTGGAAATGTGAAATTGCTTACTGTAATTGCATGAATTGCTTCCTGTGATGTTGATGTTGATTTGAATCATAAATTTGAATCAATATTAATCTGCAATTCTTCATTTCTTCATACCAGTGTGATGTTGATGTATAGTTGACAGAGATTATAAAATCAGTCTCACATAGTATAGTTGATTTGATCATTAGTTAAGTATCAAGTGGGATAAGTCTAATATTACAGTTTTTGGTATAGTAATTGGGGATTAATATTGACAGATTTAAATTGAGAGATCAGTGTGAGAAAAATGATGGCAACATTCTCTTTACAACATCTTAGGAGTTAGGACAATGATGTGCACTAGGTTGGTGATTCATTCCTCTGGTGTTACAATAACTGAACTTTATTGAGAAAATTATTGCTATATGGCATTATGAGATTAGGTTGGCCTCCTTCTACTGTCGAGGTTTGAATTATTTTTGACAGGGGAAGAGAGACTTGGTAGGCAAATTTCCATGAATGTTATACTTGACGTTGACCATGGTGGAGCACTAAATGTCTAAATTCTCAGTAAGAGAGACCCCTGACTTCAATGCATTTGTTTGTGATCTGAAATAGTATTGACTTTATTGCTCGTACCTAACTTGTGGCAGATTCAATTTAATTGACTCATGGGTCAACAATCTTTGAATTTATTCTGGATTTACGTTTTATTATATGCTGGGTGTGAGACACACGCTGATTTACATGTGAATGAGAATCTGTTAATGTAGGCTGAAAATACTTATATTCATTATGTCTTTTGTGATGTAGGTTGAAAATATGTCTAGCACCGCTGAAAATTCTACTACCAATACGGGAAATATCATCCCCCAATTGCAAGAGCAACAAGGACAACAAGAACAACAAGAACAAACAACTCAAGAGCGTGTTGTTTTACCTTCAACCCAAGGTGGGACTTCAAAGTCAAAGGTGCGTGGTAAACGAAAATCTTGGGTATGGGATCATTTTGATAAGATTGAATGCAAAGATAATAGTGATCAAAGAGCAACTTGCAAATACTGTGAGAAGTCTCTTGCATGTCCAACATCTAGTGGCACTAGTTGTTTGAGTAATCATTTAAATAGATGCAAAAAGTATCCTACCAATGTGGAAAAGAGTCAGAGAACTTTAACATTTAAACCCTTAGCAAGTGGTAATTTTGGAGGCACTACACATACACTTGCATCTTGGAAGTTTGATCAAGAAGAGTGCAGAAGATATTTAGCTAAAATGATCATTACTGATGAAATACCCTTTAGATTTGTGGAACATGAAGGATTTCGCCAATTTTGTCGTTCAATGCAACCTTTATTTGTTATGCCTTCACGTTTCACTGTAGCTAGAGATTCTTATGAACTTTATAAGCAAGAGAAATTGAACTTCATAAAGTATTTAAAGAAATTATCTTCAAGAATTTGCCTTACAACTGATGCATGGACTTCCATTCAGAATTTGAGTTATATGTGCATCACATGTCATTTTATTGATGATGATTGGACTCTGCATAAAAAAATTATTAGTTTTTGTCAAATATCGGGTCATTCAGGTGAAGTTATTGGTAAAGCAATTGAAAAATGTTTACTTGAATGGGGGACTCGCAGAGTTTTTACTGTAACAGTTGATAATGCAAGCTCAAATGACTTGTGCATTCAATACTTGAAGAGAAGGTTGAATAGTTGGGAGGGTAGTGTTTTGCAAGGTGAATTTTTGCATATGAGATGTGCTGCTCATATTTTGAACCTCATTGTGAAAGATGGAATGAGTGAACTTGATGATTCAATTGTTAGAATTCGAAATGCTGTCAAATATGTTAGATCATCTCCTTCTAGATTACAGAAATTTAAAAAATGTGCTGCAAAAGAGTTGCTAGATACAAAAAGACTAGTATGTCTAGATGTGGAAACTAGATGGAACTCAACTTATTTAATGTTGCAATCAGCTTTGAAATTTCAAAAGGCTTTTTTCTTGCTTGAGATTACTGATCCCAAATATGTGAGTGAGCTTTTTAATAAGAGTGGTTTGCCTGATAGTTCAGATTGGGAATATGCCAAAAACTTGCTACCATTTCTTGAAGTCTTTTATGAAACCACTTTGAAATTATCTGGTTCACTTTATGTCACCGGTAATGAGTACATGAGACAGATTTATGGTCTTGGGTTGATGATTTCTTCCTGGGGTGAAAGTGAGGATTTGAATTTGAAGGCAATGGCTACTAGAATGAAAAGAAAATATGATAAGTATTGGGCAAATATTAATAATGTGAATATCATGTTGTTTGTTGCTGTAGTGCTTGATCCTCGTTTTAAATTGGAATCTGTGGATATTATCATTGAGAAATCATATGATGCTCAAAATGCCAAACTGTTAAAAGAGAAGTTGAGAAAAGTTTTATCCTCTATGTATGATTCTTATGGTGCATCCATAGTTTCATCTTCTGTTGTACAAGCAAGTGAGCAAGCTCAAACTGAGAAAAATGATGCAAAGCCTAAAGCTGGGACTGATTACATTAGAGAAATATTGAAGAAGCAAAAGGTATCTCAAGGGAGTGGAGAGGTAAAAACTGAGTTGGATAGGTATTTCAATGAGGAGCTTGAGGAGGATTGTGATGATTTTGATATATTAGCTTGGTGGAAAGTCAATGCATCTAGGTATCGAATAATTTCTACTATGGCTCGAGATGTATTGGCTATGCCTGTGTCTACAGTGGCTTCAGAATCCGCTTTTAGCACTGGAGGCCGTATCCTTGATTCATTTCGGTCTACTCTAACTCCTAGGCTTGTGGAAGCACTCATTTGTGGGCAAGATTGGTTTAGATCCAGCAGTAAATCTCTTTTCATTGAACATGCCTTAGCTGAACTTGAAAGTGTAGAGATAGGTATTAATTCTTCTCTTTATTTCATTTGATATCTCTCAACTCTATTGATTTTTAATACTAATTTGTAATATTCTTTTTCTTTTCAGAGTCATCTTGTGATACTACCGGCCATGCTATTATCCAAATTGATGATTGAAGAGTTGATTATAATCAAGGATATTTTGTGGACTGCACTTGGATTTGGATTTGTCATCTTTAATTGAACAATGAACACTAAGTACTTTAAATTGTTATTTGTGGATTGTATTTGAATTTGGATAGTATTTTATTTTGGACATTAACTTCATGTGGTGGTGTGTAGCTTGTTATTTTGGATAGTATTTTATTTTGGACATTAGCTTCATGTGGTGGTGTGTAGCTTGTTATTTTGGATAGTATTTTATTTTGAACATTAGCTTCATGTGATGGTATTTTTATTTTGAAGTAGCTTGTTATTTGTAGTAGTTTAAAGTAGTTATTTATGTGTGTTTAAAGTATGATGAATTGATGATAGTTTGAACTCTATGATGGTATTTTTATGTTTGAAGTAGCTTGTTATTTGAAGTATCAAGTATGTGTGTTTGGTAGGGTTCCCGAAAAGAGTTTCCATGCAAAATTATTATATTCCTACCATATTGATTCTTGTCATACTTCCAAGCATGATAGCTTTTAAGTGACTTTCAAGAGTCTAAGGTATTTGAGGCACTATTTCCTTCCAAATGAATTTTTGCTATACACAAAATTGATTGGAGGTTTAAAATTCTTTTAGAAATTGATAGGTTAAAAAATTTTATTGGTTAACCAAAAATTATCGGTTAACCGAACCGAAAAAACCGAAACCGAAATACCGGTTAACCGAAGTTAATGGACCGGTTTATGGTTAATGATTTTGAAAAACCGAAGTTAATGGACCGGTTTTTTTTTTTGCTAATGGACCGGTTAACCGGTCCATGCTCACCCCTAAACCTGCATAAGCAAAACCTCGGGACCTTTAGCTAGGATGACATCCTTATGCAAGAAAATAAAATAAATGATTTGGCATTATATCAGGCCGTTTGGCCACCACTTACCCGTAGGCATTCAATCACATAGACATAAATATATCGATTGGGATTCGCCCATATATCCGACCTTCCGGGCATATGCCCGCAATCGGCTCCTTTCCGAGCTTTCACGCCATTCAAGAGGAGATATGGTGTCATGACAAGTCATACCCGTCAAAATATCTCTATAAATCTCTTGGTTTATTAAATGTCAAAAGTGTAGAGGCAATGTCCTTAGAACGTTTTTTTTTCGGAATAATCCCTACATACATATTTCCATTCCCAATGTTCTAGACTCAGAGCAACCCTATTAATGTGTTTTAGCATGAAACCATTAATTTATAACATTTAACAGATTTATTTCTGCACTTAGAAATTTAATTCTGCAATTAGGAATTAATTTCTGCATTTAAAATCTTAATTCTTAAATTAGGATTTCCAGCCTACTACATGCCCGTTTCTAGCCTGTACACCCTAAATCTAATTCTCATAATGTGTCATATGGTTTTAAACTATAATTTCCAATCAAATCAATAGGTCACATCGCTATATTTTAACAACAACTCGCAATACAATAGTGAAATCAAATCTCAGCATCACTACATAGTTATACATTAAAATTTCAGCATGATATTATAGGAAATTTCAACAATGTTTATTATACAATTCTAATGACAAAATCAGCATTTAACATTATATTATATCGAATTATAAAGTATAAATCATGCATCAATTCTTTCAAGAATCTTTAAGAAACTATGGGGGCGTTTGGTTGCCCGTAAGTATAAATGCTGCAACTCTAGTTGCAGCATTTAGATAACAAATTTGTTTGGTTGGCTGCAAAATTATTTTGCAGCATTTACTAGTTGCAACTTGTATTTCAAATATCATTTACGGGCCGCAAGTGGAATTGCAGCCCAAAAAGCCCGCAATACAAGATTGCGGGCTGCAAATGCAATAATTTAAGTATTGAAAAATAATTAATTTTGGCGACGTAGAGTCGTCAGATAAAGACGAGAAAAATATCAAAGTTGTAGGTTTTTGCGCGCTGAACCTGATGGTAGTGTCAGATTTTACATCTGATGTCATTTGATAGATTTTTTAATATATTTTCAGTATTATACAAAAATTAAAAATTATTAATTTGTCAGACAAATCGTGTTGGGCCTAAGTTTTTAGCCTGGCCCGAAAAATTTTGTCCCAGGCTCGACCCAAAAAATTTATGCCCGACCCGGCCCGAAAAAGTTCGTGTCCAGCCTGGCCCGAAAAAATTTGTGCCCGGCCCGGCCCGAAAAAATTCATGTCCGTCCTGCCCCGAAAAAATGTGTCCGCCCGGCCCAAAAATTTGTGCTCGACCCAGCACGAAAAACTTGTGCCCGACTCGGCCCAAAAAAATTTGTGTCTGACCCGACCCAAAAAATTCGTGCACTGCACGGCCCGTCCCAGTCCGGCTCGGTTCGAAAAAATTCGTGCCCAACCCGGCCTGAAAAATTTCGTGCCCAGCCCGACTCAAAATTTCGTGTCTGGCCTAGCCCGAAAAAATTTGTGCTTGGCCAGGCCCGAAAAAATTCGTGCTCAGCCTGGCTGGAAAAAATTCACTGTCGGCCCGGCCCTGCCCAAAAAAAATTCGTACCCCGGCCCGGCCCGAAAAAATTCATGCCCGACCCAAAAAAATTTGTGCCCAACCCAACCCTGCCCGAAAAAATTTATGCACTGCCCGACTCGTGCCGACCCGAAAAAATTCGTGTCTTGCCCGCCCCAAAATTATTCGTGCACGGCCCAACCCCAAAAAATTCTTTCCCAACCCGGTCCAAAATATTTTTTGCTCGGCCTGCCCCAAAATTTTGTGCCCGGTCTGGCCCGAAAAAATTCTTGCCTGGCCCTGCCCGAAAAAATTCGTGGTCGGCCCTGCCCAAAAAAATTCGTGTCCCGACCCGACCCGAAAAAATTTCATGCCCAGCCCAACCTAACACGAAAAGAAATTCATGCCCAGTCCAAAATATTCGCATCGGGCCCAACCGTGCCTGGAAAAATTCGTGCACTGCCCATCTTGACTCGGCTCGGCCCGAAAAAATTCCTGCCCGACCCGGCCTGAAAAAATTCATTTCCCGGCCCAGCTCAAAAAAATTCACGCCTGGCCTGGCCTGACTAGAAAAAAAATTTGTGCCCAGCCCGAAAAAAAAATTGTGTTCGGCCCAGCCTTGCCCGAAAAAATTCGTGCACTGCCCAACCTGTCCCGGTCCGGCTCGGGCCGACTCGAAAAAATTCGTGTCCGGCCCGGCCCAAAAAGATTTGTACACGACCCGACCCAAAAAGTTCGTGCCCGGCCCTGCCCGAAAAAGTTTGTACCCGGCCCGGATAAATTCGTGCATGCTCGGCCCGTCCCGTCCCGGCCCGGCCCGGCTCAGCCCGACTTGAGAAAATTCGTGCCCGACCCGACCCGAAAAACTTCGTAAGATGCAAGTTGCATGTTGGAAGTTGCAAGTGTAATTACAACTTCCATTTGCGGCCAACCAAATGCTTGCAAATAGAAGTTGCAACTCTACTTGCGGGCAACCAAACGGTAGGCTGCAAAATCTATTTGCGGGCATTTGCTTTTGCATGCAAATAGATTTTGCAGCATTTACAATTGCGGATAACCAAACGCCCCCTATGTACTACCATCATCAAGATTTAGAAATATAAATCACACCTAAATTTCATCACCAAATTCAAGGTATTTACATATATCAAACCAAGATATAAAATCCCAATCATGCATCAATTACATCATCAATTTTATAGAATTTCATACTATCATATTTATGATACAAGAAAGCCACCAATCAAACATTATTTTCATTCAAGCATTTTCACAAACACCTTATGAGTACCCCCCTCCCTTCCTCCATGACCGACCAACCCAAGGTGAAATCTTAGGGCTGCCGCACCACCAAGGAGAAATTTTAGGCCTCCCCTTCCATGCTAACATATCCAAGTCGATCAACAAACAAGTTCACACGAAATTGCAATACAACTTCAAGAATCTCAAGGGGGGGTGAGGGGCAGTTCATAGGAGAAGGAAAAGAGGAGGAAGGAAAAAACTACTCACCAGCGAAGGAAATTGAAAAGGAAGACAGTCCTCCACGCTCCCACGAGTCCGGGTCCGCTGCCCAGATTTGAGTCCTTCCCATGCCTTCTCGTTTCCTCTCATATAACCCAAGATTTAGCAGTCCAAATCTGATCCCCACCGTTCACATCTAGGAGCAAGGGGTCTCGAACATGCTCCCCAAATTTTAGCCCGACCGGCCACAAGATATGGTCCAGATTGCCCGAATCGGCGAAACTCGACGTAGCATAATTCTGGAGAAGAAAGCCAAAAATAGAGCTTCTGTAATTCCATGATAGCGATAGATCCAGCCGTCCAAAACCAATCACCACTGGTCATAATGTGAAATAATAAGTCTAAAACTTACAATCCAAATTTAATTACGATCTGACCACGAACGCTACGCCGATCGCATAGTTTGCTGCCGTCCGACGCTCCAAGGAGCAGTCTGCCAAGATTCCCTTTCTCCCACTCCATGCGCGCGCCTCTTCCTTTGGACGCCCAAGGGGGGTGGGCGGCTGCAGCTATCAGCCGCACGCCTCTGAGAGATGATGTATAAATACTAAAACCCCAATCGCCAAATGACAAAAGTGCTCATTAACTTAAGTTGAGTCTAAAATAAGCCATAACTCAACCAATACAAGTCTGATTCGAGTTCCGCTCGAACCTCTAGACTCGTCTCGAATCAAACAACCCATCTCAGGACTAATCAAACCTAGATGAATTAATTTTCTTGTGCGCAAAGGCTAATCTTCAATTCAAGCCCTCTGATATTTCATTCGGGCCATCTCGACGCGTGACCAAATTATCCCGTTCGAATAATTAAATAAAAAGAAATTAATTTTTTTTTTGAGTATTACACAAATACAGTGTATCTAAATAACTAATTTTATACAATAGGTAGATATATAAAATATATACTAATATATTCCACGTTGGGTTGGGAAGTGTTGTCTGGCCAAGTAGTTCGCTGGAGCCTTCGCCGCCCTGGTATTTTCTTTTGGGCATATTGCTGGAAAAACTCTTAAAAGGGTAAGAATCATTAAAAAAAAACTCTAAAAAATTCAAAATCTATTGAAAAACTCCAAGAATACAAAAAACTCGAACAAAACCTGATCTCAAATTTTTAAGTTATCCTACACTAATTAAGGACACAAAGGAAAATATAGAAGAATCTTATCTCGGAATGCGAGCCATTTCGACCCGCGAGCATCTCGTCTCCGCACGTCATGCACCTCTTCACTCGGAAATCACCAATCCCGAAAAGACGTAAGCGTGAAAATGAGGTGAGGGTCATATTTATAAACGGTAAGATGTGTCTTTTTACATAAAAGTCCCTCAAATATAATAAATTCAAAATAAGCACTAAAACTTTAAAAGATTCACCAAAAATTAAATTTCTAAAATAGGGAGAAAATATGGATATAACGTATTTATTTCTCTATTATTCACTATATATATATATATATATATGAAGAAAATATTACTTTTATATTAATTGAATATTCAAGTTTTTCATTAAATTTTTTATTTAGTTTGAGTCTTTATCTTTTACTTTCATTTAAGATATTATAGTGATATTAATAATATAATCATGTATACATAGGAAGTTGTGCTTTATTAAATATTTCACTATTTCATATTGAGTATAAAACTTTATTATTATTGTTGAATTCCAATTTGATTATTGTAAAATTAATTTTTATTTTTGGATATATTAATAAGCAACTTTATGTTTATATTATAATATTGTGCTTGGAAAATGGTCTGCCCTAAAAGAGAGGGCACTTAACAGGCAAACTAGTTCAAATTCAGGTTGCTCCCTTCTAAATGAGTAAACAAAATGTAAGTTAGAATTGTCTCACTACTCACATTACCAACATCTAAGTTGATAAGTAGCTTATGTGAATATAGATAAATAGTTCAGAGAGTACAACTTTATCCTCATCCTTAGTCTTAGATGAGCCTTAATATTTCACATTCTTCCAGAGTTCTCCTCTTCTAGATTTGAATTTCTATTTTCCCAAGCCAATTAATTATATTGCTAAAATTCAAGGAGATGACACAATCGTACCACAGATATATAGATTTCAAATCACATAGATTAATAATATTGTCTTTGTCATTGACTATTCAAACTAAATATTTAGTAAATTACATAGGAATAAATGATGACCTGATGGTGGATACATGCAATCTTGGTACCACGCCCACCGAATTCCCAAGTAAATTAATGGATATCACAATTCACAGTCAATTAGACCACGAATAAATAAAAGTTCAATAGCATCTTTTTCCTACCTAATGGCTAAATGAGATTCAGGAGGCATTTGGAGGCATTTGCAGGAAGGCCAAACAGGGAGGTGGAGGGATGGTGACAGTATTTACATATTCATTTATCCCTATTAGGAATAAAAATTCAGATGATAATCCTACTATATTTGATTTTAATAAAAAATTAGTTGGGAAGGGAAATTCAAATCTAATTACAAATATTTTAAAATTAAAACAACTTAAATCAAAATTAAAAACAACTATAAAAATTAAATCCAATTGCAATTTAAATCAAAATAATAAAAAAGAACTTACCGAATGAAGTAAAACCTTTTTGCTAATGCTTTTTTCCTGAGTTGTTCTTTTCAATTTTTGAAAAATTTGAAGTATTGCAAATATTTTAAAATTAAAAAAACTCAAATAAAAATTAAAAAGAACTATAAAAATTAAATCCAATTACAATTTAAATCAAAATAAGAAAAAACTTACCGATTGAAGTAAAACCTTTTTGGTAATGCTCTTTTCCTGAGTTGTTCTTCTCAATTCTTGAAAAAATTGGAGATATGTAAAAGGCATGCAAATTTCCAAGATATTCCAAATCTAATTGCAAATATTTTAAATTTTAAATAGCTTAAATCAATATAAAAAAGAATTATAAAAATTAAATTCAATTACAATTTAAATCTAAAGAAGGAAAACTTTATTAAAACAACTTAAAATCAAAATTAAAAACAACTATAAAAATTAAATGCAATTGTAATTTAAATCAAAATAAGAAAAAACTTACCGATTGAAGTAAAACATTTTTGGTAATGCTCTTTTCCTGAGTTGTTCTTCTCAATTCCTGAAAAAATTGGAGATATATAAAAGACATGCAAATTTTCAAGATATTTCAAATCTAATTGCAAACATTTTAAAATTTAAATAGCTTAAATCAATATAAAAAAGAACTATAAAAATTGAAACCAATTACAATTTAAATCTAAAGAAGGAAAAATTTATTAAAACAACTTAAATCAAAATTAAAAATAATTATAAAAATTAAATGCAATCGCAATTTAAATCAAAATAAGAAAAAACTTACCGATTGATGTAAAACCTTTTTTAAAAACAACTTAAATCAAAATTAAAAACAACTATAAAAATTAAATCTAATTGCAATTTAAATCAAAATATAAAAAAATCTTACCGATCGAAGTAAAACATTTTTGCTAATGTTTTTTTCCTGAGTTGTTCTTTTCAATTTCTGAAAAATTTGAAGTATTACAAATATTTTAAAATTAAAACAACTCAAATCAAAATAAAAAAGAACTATAAAAATTAAATCTAATTACAATTTAAATCAAAATAAAAAAAAAACTTACCAATTGAAGTAAAGCCTTTTTGGTAATGCTCTTTTCCTGAGTTGTTCTTCTCAATTCCTAAAAAAATTGGAGATATGTAAAAGACATGCAAATTTTCAAGATATTCCAAATTTAATTGCAAACATTTTAAAATTTAAATAGCTTAAATCAATATATAAAAAAATTATAAAAATTGAATCAAATTACAATTTAAATCTAAAGAAGGAAAAAACTTACCTATCAAAGTAATATTGCAATTGAAATCATTTAAGAGACAATAAATTAAATCGTTAAAAATTTAATCAAATTGCAATTTAAATCTAAAAAGGAAAAACTTACCTATATACAACAAATTAAATCTACCCGTTCAAGAGATAATAAATTAAATCGTTAAAAAATTAATCAAATTGCAATTTAAATCTAAAAAGGAAAAACTTACCTATAGACAACAAATTAAATCTACTCGGAGACGTTACTTTATTGAGGAAGTTGAGAAGACGTGGAAGACGTGGATGAGACGTCAATAGGAGAAATTAAAGAAAATATTTATGCGAGAGAGAAAGACAATAACTTACGTGTGAGACATTCAAAATATTAAATATGTAATTTTAAAAATATAAAAAATTTCAAAAATTTAATAAAATGCCAAGTCAGCAAACTTTTATTGTGAAAGTGCCACATGACAACAGTGAATCTTACTTATATATATATATATATTACATTTTTAATCATTATATGCTTTAACATATAATCAAATTCATATTTTTTATTATTATTTTATTTTAATTTATTCACCTTTATTACATTTCACTAATTTTATATTTATAATATTGAATTTTTTTACTATAATTGAATTTATGTTTAATTGTAAGGTTAATCTTTATATATATAGTTGTATTAATGAATTATCTTATTTTCATACCTTAATGTTTGATTATGATATATTTATTTTATATGTTAAAAAATAAAATCAATATCATTATAATTATTACATTAAATTTATTTATAAAATATTTTGATCCACCGCAAAGAGTGGGATTTTTTTTCTAGTATCCAACTAAAATTGAAGGGTGCAAGTCCGTCGTCACAATATTCTATCTTAGGATGTAAGTGCAGGACAAGGCATGTAATACTACCACCTATATAATCATAATGCATATGCTTCCATATAAGTGAACTTCATCTAGCTATGAAAACACGTACATATTAGAGATGGTAATGGGTCGTGCTTGGGCCGGCCTGACAATGAGCCATGCCAGGCTTGGGCTCGGATAGGCCCGACCAATACTCGGGCCGTGCCTGGCATAGCTTGATGCTCAAAGGGGCGGCCCAGCCCGGGTCTAAGCCCGTCCCTTCGGGCTTGGGCTAGGCTCGGGCCGAACTCAAGCCGGCCCGAATTATTAAAAACATGAATAAATGTGGTCGGCGATGAGACTCAAACCGCTAACCATCACTTCTTTTTCTAACGAACTAACCAACACACTAACACATATTATTTATTTCTATATAATTTTACTAAGTAAAGTATATATTGCTCAAGTCTAGCACAGAAAACCAAGCTAAGCTTGGGTGCAGACCAAGCTAGGCCTAAGTGGTGCAGGGCCGGGCCTGGCCAGGCCCGTGCTGAGCACGACCCACGTGCCCAAGGGGGCGAGCCCAGCCCGTTCCTTGGGCACATATGGAATTTTGGGCCGGGCCCGTGTCGCCCATGGGCTGGCCAACCCATTGCCACCTCTAGTATATATTTCTCATCCATCACTTCTTGTAAAAGTGCAATTTTTTTGTTTCCTCTATCATTGGCCAGGTCAATTGACAATACCTTTCTGTCCTAAAATGTTTGGCATCCATTAATCGAACATTGAGAAAAGGCTTGAGTCTATGGGGTAAGTTATTTTAATGAGTATCACTTGAAAGCTATTGTCAGTTCTTGTGTATCAGTATAATTCTTTTTATTCTTGACTTGTCTTTCTGCAACATGATACATAAGTTTCCGGCCAGTTGATTTCTATCAGAAAAGTACTATATCCAGTAGATGAAGTTCACTTACATGGTGCATGTGGCACAACAGACAAGCAATATCAAATTATCCTTATGCAATATCAAATTTGAAGGATAACAGAGAATGAAATTAACAAACTCAATTTCATTTGAAGTGAGAATAATGGATTAAAGATTTTTAATAACATTTTACCTCAACGACACACTCTAGCTTGTTGTCACGCCCCAACTCAGGATCACGTGACCGGCCAGGGTATGTGTAAATACCCCAAAGCCTAACATCATGCATATCACCACACATACTCAAAAATGAAGAATAAATGCTATTTAATAAAAATGTCTTAATCAAGATGATTACAGACTCCAGCAACTCAAACAAAATAACCATATGCATGAAAGGAAAAAGACCATCAACTCAACTACGACTCTCTAGACCCGTTTGCTACGAGATTATCAGTGTTGTTTGCTCCTCTAATTGTGCCACGTCCACTAGCTCTACCTCACTGTTGAAGTTCTACAAAACGAAATCAAACAATCATGAGTCCAGAAAGGAACTCAATGAGTGGTTCTATCGAACATTCTCCAAAATTCCAATATAAATATTTTGCCAGGGATTTTATACAAAACGTGGCCAATCGGCCAACCTGCAAAAGCATAATTATCTAGCCTTTATTGGCCTATCACAAGGTATACACTTGGCCCAGACGCCCTATATCACATAATAATAGTTCGGCCTCAACCAGTCGTGCATCATAAATCAAGAGAGACCTCGACCGACCGCATCAATGTGATCAAATCTCGACCTCGACCAACCGGATGATCATGGGTTATTCTTGACCTCGACTAGTCGGATAACCACGCACATTCTTCGACCTCGACCAGTTGTATGTGTAACAATCGGCCTCGACCAACCGTACAATCACAATACGCATCACATATCACACATACATATTTGGAGCATAAAATGTGGTGTTCCTACTATGATGTCTCTAGGTTTGAAGTTAATGATTTTATTTCCTCTATTCAACGTCATCTACTAGTAGGGTAAATTAGGATGTAGCCATGTCCTACATATCACATATGTCTCTACAATTTATTATCCTTGGTGTGCAATGAACATTATAGGCCTAGTCCTAGGAATGACCTCCTAGAAGTTAGTTACAGCGTATATAATTCTTATTCGCAATATTTAAAATTTAGGACAGCACTATAATTAAATTACAACATATAACAAACAAATTCCAGCATTTGTTTCTAGACTTGCGCATGAGAGTGAATACCATGTGTACTTAGAATGACACTAGGTGGATATGCCACCGACAAGGTGAATCTATATTCCCATCATGTATATCATCAAAGTGTATATGAATCGAAACTGGATGAATATACTGTCAAACAAAATGAATTTACACCACAACATACACCGAGTGGATATGGAGCATAATGGGTGGACATACACCGAGACTTGGTGGATAAGTCCCCCTAAACCGGGTGGATTTACACCCAAACGTGATGGATATACATCTAAACTGGGTGGATATACGATGTTCCCACGTGAATACATTTCATCCAAGCATATCTAACTAGCACTTAGTTTAAGAAAAATGGTGGAAATAAGTTAAATGTCTACCAAATCTTAAAGCTTAGCACTGGAGCTAGCAGAAAAAGGGAGGCTGACATCTCTTCCACACAATGGGTTTAGTGTTCTTGTCTAAGATATATAAGATATGATGCATAATAAACTTTGGAACAACCTGAATATATCATCTTAACATGCACAAAATAATCCAGGTCTGGAAATGTTAAAGTTGCTTTAACAACAACAATTTCTTCTTGCCTTAACAAGTATAAGTGCTGCTGGAACTAATTATAGTTCTAAGAGTAAGACAGTTTAAATGAATGTTCCACCGCATTTCAGTTTTTCCTCTTAAAGGACGAAGTTTACATGTACTAGCATGGCTGAACAATTAGATTTCCATAAATTGTCACAAAGAATTGAGGCATTTAAAGAACCGAGGCAGCTCATGTGTTTGTTAACAGTTTAAAATCTCTAGCATTATGAATCGTATATAAATCAACTGTTAGACCCATATATTCAACCCCAGAAATTACACAATCAAGGATTGAGGGATTAAAAGAACAAATTAAATGCAACATATATTTATTAACAGTTTAACATCCCTAGCATTATGAATAGTATAAATCAACGGTTAGACACAAGTATCACCATGGCACATTGAAGATTTCTGGTCTCACCATGCACATGAGAATTCTAGCGTTTTAGGGGGAGGGGCGTGAGTGGAATTTAAAATTCTATACCCGCATGAAAAAATTCAATAGTACAGGATCAACATGAAGAATCAAGAACAGATTCAATAAGAAGAATTCCAAGAACAGAATCAATCTGGAGAAAGAGACTGCACAGCCGACTGGTATAAAATTATCCCAACTCTTAAACTCAAAACCATAGGTAGAAGGGCCACTCACCGGAAGAAAAGGGAAACAAGACGTTGACGACTCGGATCACCGGCGACGACCTCAAGTTCCTGCGCATAACCCCCCAATAAACTTCCAAAAGACTTTTTTGCCCTCGGGGTTTAAGTGACTCTACCCAGCTCAATTCAAATTCGAATCGGACTCGGATCGAACCCACAAACTTGTCCTCACCTCGGCTTAAGTCCATGAACCAATTAATAATATTTAACACAAATTTAACATCCTTGCAATTAATCAAGTACCCGATCGTACCTTCTAATCACGGCAAACTCGTGACTCGTCCCGGCGCGTCTCCGAATCGGCTCGCTAAATCAAACAAAAAAAAATAATTAAGATTTTCGGGTATTACACTTGTCTACTTTGGCTTGCATAATCTCCAACTTCTCAATTAATTGTTGAATCTGTTCATCCTTTTTTTTCTCCCTTTCACCACAGAACCCCAACATTGAGTAGCAAAATCAGTAGGAGTGGGACCTATACTAAAACATCGCACATATCCTGATTTTTCCGGTCCTAAAATTTTGGAAACTATATCTTCTTGGATAGATACATCACTTACTGCAAGTTCAGGATATGTTTCCCTAATATCTTTCATAGTTTCTTGCATCATTTTATACAAAAATCATATTGTTATTCAATCAACATAAATAATTAAGAAAAAACCCAACCAAAATGCATACAATTGCTCTTGCTGCTTCCTCATCCACTCGCATTTTATCCCTCTTCCTTTCATGGGCTATGATAAAGATTTCATCTCTACTCATTGACCAACCCGTTTTAGTCTCCTAAAAAATAGTTTATATCCAGTTTAGTAGTAAATGAGAAAGACTAGAATATTTCAAGAGATAAAAAGTACTTTTGCGTGTGGAAATTTTAATTTGTTGTTGAGTCGAGTCCGGGTCTACCTTGGGTGAGGTTCGGTCGAGCCTGTGGGTTAGATTGGGTGCAAACTTGAGTGAGAGGACAGGGAGGTCATTTGGCATTAAGTGATTATTAAAAAAATAATAAGAAATGGAGGGGAAGAGAACTCACCTGCATGCATTCCAAGGAGAGGGAGGAAGAGTATTCTCGACAGGCGGTTCCTGTTGGCTTAAGGTTTTCAACCTTGATCTTAATCTCGGTTTTGATGATAACAAACATGGAACTAATGCTTTACTGAGAAAATCTTTCAGGTTCCATTTTGGTTAGCGTTCGATGTCCTCGATCGAATATATCAGAAGAAATCGGAAAATTAGAAGGACATTGATCGTCGCGCTCGGGTTCGTCGTGGAATATCTCGAAAGTCGACGTGCACTAAAGACGTATTGGACGAGTCCAAACATCACATGGAAAGCTCTCCAAGTTGATGCACGTTGAAGGCCGAAACCCGAAAATGAAGCGCGCAAGAAATATGGCTGAAAAATCAATATCAGCCTATGTTCGGTCGACCGATCGGTCAACCGAATAGTATTAGAAAAATGGTTGTAGCCATCTCGGTCGACCGAAGGTTGCCAAAAAATGGCAGTAGCCAATCGGTCAACCCGTCGATCGACCAAAGATGATGTAGAAATTGGCTAAGGCTACTTCGGTTGACCGGTCGATTGACCGATAGAGGCCAAAATTTGGCAGAGGACGCATCGATCGACCGGTCGGTCGATCGGACTACGGATCGCTGAAGTCGCAACTTGCGTCGGTCGACCGATCGATCGACCAGATTGATGATCGCGGGAATTGCGTCTGGCGGTCGACCGCACAAAGACATTGAGGCAGTGATCGCTTGAGTGGTCGATCGGTCGGTCGATCGGCCAATCGACCGAGTGACTGTAACAGATAGTTTTCTACCCGTTGAGCTGCCATTTCTTTGAGAGGGTATAAATATACCTCATCTAACTCTTTTAATCTTCTTCTCTTTAACTCTTACAGATTTTATTGAGCATTAAAAGAGAGTTTTGAGCCTTCTAAAGATCGATTGCAGCGCGCTCTGCTCTTCCATCAACATTCTTCTTCAAGCGCCAACTACTCCTCAACTCTACTATGACTCAAGCTCATTTATTGGCAAGTTGAAGGCTTGAAGGCTTGAAGGCTTGGAAAAGAGCACTGATTCTTGGTTTCACTCTTTAAGCTCTTTTGATTGTAATTTTAAGTTATTTGAACTCTGTTTTCTTTGCAATTGAGTTTGTGTAAACCTAGGTTGCTAGGTTTGATTGTGTAAGTGGTTATCTTGGTGTTTGAGGTGTAAAGCCACTTGTGTAAACTTAATTTACTAGGATTAGTTGAGTTGTCCCTTAGGGTTGAGGTGGAAGAGAACTCTCGATAAGAAGACGGAGACTTCCGGGTGTGGAAGTGCCTTAGATTGAGAGTGAGTCTCTTCAGGTCAAAGTCCTCTTGTAAGGGAACCGATTTAATCTAGTAAACTTAGTTTGGAAATCCTAAGCGGGGTGCTTAGGTAGTGGAGTATGCATTGGAGCCGAACCACTATAAATCTCTGTCTTAGCATTATTTTCTTTGCATTTCTTATTGCTTACAATTTATATCTTGTTTCCACTTACTACTCGATTTGTGAATTGCCTAAGTAATCTAAGAAACATTTAAAACTAAAATTATGCAAATAGATTTAGTTAACACACTATTCACCCCTCTCTAGTGTGCCATGTCACCCAACAATTGGTATCAGAGCGGGTCGTAGATTGTGATTTCACCATCCCTTCTACAATTTATCTCGATCCTAGAATGTCACTAGAGTCGGTAGCTTCTTCACCTCCTAGGTTCGATGAATCAAACTTTGGTCTTTGGAAGTCTAGGATGTACATTTACTTAAAGACAAGAGGTCTTGATGTTTATAACATGATTAAACTAGAATACATTGAACCTAAGGTTGACATGCATGATTGGAGTGAACATGATAAGAAAATATTTCAATTTAATGGAGATGCTATGTATAGCATTTTTTGTACCTTACCTAATAGCATCCTTGAAAAAGTCATGCATTGCACTTCGGCTTTTGATATTTGGGCAACATTAAATAAGTTATATGATTATGCTAAAACCAAAGAGCTTAATACTTTTGTTGAGGGTGGTGACGACAATGGTCATCCCCCTAGTACTAACCTCGGTTTTGATGCCCAAAGCACTTCTAGCCAAAGAAGCACAAGCAAGAATCGAAAACGAAAACTTAGGTGCTTCATTTGCCAAGAGACGGGACACAAGAAGATGAATTGTCCTCTCTTGAAGAAGAAATCCAAAAAGAAGAAGTGTGCTTCTCCATCCACATCCAAATCAAGTGAAGCCTCTTCTAGACATGACGATGCAGCTACATCAAACTTTTGCCTCATGGGTCTTAACGATGAGGGAAAGTCTTTCGCTTCTTGTCATAATAGTGATTCTAGCAATGCAAGCTCATTTGACATGTCTTACAATGAGCTAGTTGATGAATATAGAAAAATGTATGAATTGCTCATGAAAAAGAACAAGGAAATAAAGAAAATTAAAAAGGAGAACTCTTAGCTTACTAATCACTTGCATGCTTTAGAAGTTGAAAATAAAAAATTGAACACTAGTATGCTTGATACATGCCATGATGATTTAGCTTGAAATTAAGAACTTAAAACATAGAAATGTAAAGTTAGAGATTCAAAATGATGAATTATTAAACAAGACATCCAAAATTAGAAATGAAAATGAGTCAATCTTAATAGATTAAAACTTAAGGGTAATGACTCTTCAAATGATTGCAAAATGGAAAATATGAGTTTGAAAAATGAAAATTGTTTGTTGAGATCTCAATCTCATGAATTGCATAAATCCATTAATGACTTGAAAAATGAGGTTGTTCTCTTGAGTTAGAAAACACATAATTTATCCAATGTTTCATCCTTTAGAAACTCTAGGAAGAAAATTATTTTACTTAAGAATGCTCATACCCATCATCCTTCTTATGTTAAGCATTCTAACATTAAATCTCATGTCCATGTTAAAAATGAAAAGAAAAAGTTTCATGGACATTATTGTGCTTTGAAAGTAAACCCTAGTGTTGTTAAGACACTTTGGGTACCTAAGCCCATTGACCCCCAATGACCCAAAGCTATTTTGGTACCAAAGGTCCCTTGCTCTATTGTAGGGGGAGCTACCACACAAGGATGAGATGAAGGTGGTTGATTGAAGTTGGTTGAGGATTCAAAGATTGTACAATTTCAAAGTTGCAACTTCAAGTCATCTTGATGCCTTAGGTAAAGTTAGCATCAAAACTATTCTGGTATCATCTTCTAACTTGCATTGTTTTACCTTAGTTGAAGATTATGATACTATGCTTAACTCTAGTTGATCTCCGTGCTCTCGATTCGTTTTATGAAATGATTTTTCATTTTGATTTCCCGATCTCTTCGGAGACCTAAGTGGCCTGTAATGGGCCTAAGCGACCTTGTGGTTCTAAATCATAGGCTCATTGTGGCCTTTCGGTTTTCAACCAATAGGAAGGGTTGAAGATCATGTTTTCATTAATATTACATTTGTGATCTCTTAAAATTTATTTCGGATTCATAATAACATATTTTGAAATGGATTTCAAACTATTTATCAAAGTGGATTTTGAAAATGATACTTGATCTTTCTCTCTGCTATTTGGTTTGTGTTGCTTGCTAGTAGCTTTAGTTTTATGAAATCTACTAATGAAGTCTACTTGCAAGTTGTGAATGTTAATGGAACGCTATGCTATCATGAAGAAAATTGAAAAGTAAAAAGGACAAGTTTGGCAAAATTTCTAAGAATAAGGTATGGGTTTAATTTTGCAAAAAAAATCTTTGAATAATAATTGATTATTCATGTTCAATGATGTCTCTATACTCATGATTATTTTTGCATGATAAATATATGAAATTTCATGAGTAGATAAAATTTTGATAACTTAGACAATTTCATGATATCTTGATTGAATGAAATTTGCTCTAGGTTAAAATTCATATTAGAGACCTCATTTTGAGTTAGTAATTGAAAAACATGTTTAGATACACACATGACATGATTCTAGTTGTTTAAAATTGAAAATTCATGTGTAGATGAAAAATGTGATAACTAGATCCCATTAGGGGACTTAAGCTTGAAAAGTTTGACCCAAGTCAATAAATCGACTTGGACACTTCATTTTAAGTCCAAAATTCATAAACATGTTTAGGAATAGGTATGATATGTTTCCATACACTTAGAATGAAAATTTCATATGGATATGGATAAAATGACATAGAGGTGATTTCATGAAAACCTCTTTTAAACCAAGTTGACTTAAAGGTCTCATTTTTAATCCATATTTGAGAAACATGTTTAGATTTACTCATGTTAGGTATCCATAGGTTTAAGTTTGAAAAATCATGAGTAAATGATAAGATTGAAACTTAGCAAGTTTCATGATAACTAGCTTAATTTTGAATGAAACTATGCTAGGTTGATATCCCGACTTAAGGACATAATTTTTATTTCAAACTTGGCATACACTCTTTACATGATCATTTTATGGTGTCATAAAAGTTTGAATGAAAATTGAACCTGTTTTGAAAAATTACTGAAAATTGCGAAAATACCATGGAAATTTCAATTTTAAAACAGTTTACTCAATGAATTTTAGAAAAATATAGAAAACTGATTTTGAGATGATTCTTGAAGCTGCACTTTCATTGAAAAATCTAGTATGTTGTGTAAAAATTTTAAAAAGTTTCATCAAGAATCTGATTTATAATGAAATTTTGAAGTTGGATTTTAAAAATACAAAGTATCATCCTTCTTGAAATATCAATCTTTCCGATACTTTGATTTTTCTTCAAAAACTTCAAATGAAAACTCATGTATACCATTTTGATTCCATTTCTAATATCATTCATACAAATTCTTGAGTAAAATCATTTCTAGGAATGATTGTGATTGCTTGGATGATAGCTAGAAATATCCATTTGTTTATTAAAATCAATATAGGATGAAAAATACTTGAAATTTACATAAATACCCTTGGACTTTCAGGAATTTTATGAATTTATAAAAAACTGATTTTGTATAGATTTAAAAGTTTGATTATTGAAAACTTAAAGTATAGTTTGACCTAAGTCAACAAAGTGACTTAGAAATTTTATTTTAAGCCCAAACTTGATTCATATACTTGGATTCACTCATGTTTGATGTCTAGATGCCTAAGATAGAGAAAACATGAGTAGATAGCAAAATTTGATACTTAGCCATTTTCATGTTTTCATGCTTAATTTCGAATGAAACCGTGCTAAGTTGAAAGTTTGATTAAATGACATTAGTTTCACTTCAAACTTGATATACATGATTTAAATAACCATATCTTGGTATTTTGAAAGTTTGAATGAAATCTAAAAATATCATTGAAAAAAAGAGATATGAGTATATACATACTTGAGAACATACATGTTTAATTTTGAATTTAGATTTTGTTTTGAGCATATCATGGAAATACTTAGTTTTGAACATATCATGTATGATTTTGTTTAATATCAAATATTGTTTTTCATCCCTTTGGTTGAGATTGTCATGTTTCCTGAAAAATAACTTTAGAGTCTCAACTTTGACTAGATTGACCTTTCTTGCCCTTTTTTGATTGATGTCAAAAGGGGGAGAAACACTACTAGAAAATGGGATATCTGCGACGGACATTACCGTCGCAAAACAGTCGCTAAAGATCTTCTGCGATGGCTGGATGCGGTCGTAGAGAGTGGTAGCAAATAATATCGTCGCAGAAAAAATACGATGGCGGAAGCAGCAGTCGCAAATGAGAACATTTTGCGACGGAGTTGTGACGATAAAAAGCGGTCGCATAATTTGGTCGCGTAATATTTGCGACCTTCTGTGTCCGTCGCAAATAATAAACAGGTGGCGGTATTACGACCACTAGTGTCCATCGCAAATACTATATCCGCGATGGTTCTGCGACCGCGTTTGCCATCGCATAACTATCGCAATTTGTAACTGCGACCGCTTTTGGCGACTAGTTCGATATACCTTTTGCGACGACCAGCGGTCACAGAGTCGTCGCCAATGTGTGTGTTTAAAAAATAATAATAATTTATAATAATATTTTTTTTAAAAAAAATACTTGTTTACATTTAACATCAAATCAAAATGCAATGCCACAACGAGAGAATATACAAGATATCAAATTATATCAAAATGGTGCCACAACGAAGGAATATTCAAGACGTACATCAAATTATAATGTTTATACATATTTATATCGAAATGTAATATTTACATCGTATCAAAACATGTTTACATCAAAATAGAAAATAAAGTACATCAATCATGAACCGCATCATGTGGCGGCGACGGATGCGGCGAGGAGAGGGGCTGCGTCGGGACGACATCAGCTGGCGTCGCGTCGAATGACGAGGGAGGCAGAGGGGCTGGAGCACCAGGCATAGAAGAAGCAATATGTGTCATGTACTCCCTCATAGTGGCCACCTCACTAATGAGGCGTGCATGAGAAGCCTATAATTCTGCGTGCGAAGCCTCTAAGGCTGCAAATCAATCCTGGCCCGCATGTGAAGTCAATGGACCAACGGTGGAAGAGGTGAAGGCAGACGACCCCGCACCATGTGGTTGCAACAATGTCTGTGCATAGGCCGTTGTGCCAATGCCATATACACGGCCGTGATCGACTCCTGTCACCTGCATCCATGCGTCAACATCAAGCTGATGTTGTGCAGGATCACCTCCCCGCTGGGTCACCAACTCAGTATACGTGGCCTTTAAAGATTGATTAATTAAATTAATTATACATAATTGAACTAATATTTTTTTAAAATATAAACTTTATTAAATATTTACTTACCAGGATCGTCTTCAGCCTCCCGCTGATGAACTCACCCCGGCGAGGACCATGTCTATATCTATGTGTCTCCTCGAAGACCCTCAAAGGATCAGCCGGAATGAACGTCCCCTACTCGTCTCGCGTCCCCTGCAATAAAATAAATATAATTAGTTTTTCTATAATAAATAATAAAAACTATTATTAAATTACTTACCATGCGATGCTCGTGACTAGTAAATGGGATGGACCCACCGGTATGTCGGGCCATGGATCCCTCAACTAGCGTCATACGATTCTGGTGCGCCGTTTGGGAGGCACCCTACCACTTCTCAGATGCCCAGATGTCGCATAGTCGATCCCATATGTGGCTCGTTATCTAGTTGGGCCCATTTCCCTTCAGCGCATCCATAGGCGTATCCCGATTACCGCCTACATTTGCCCGCGCCTCATCCCGCGCACGGTGGAGGATATCCTTGAAAAGCTTCTTATTGTAAGCTTCCCAAGCATCCTCCACCTGAACCTGAATGGAAGGATCCCAGGTCTATCGGGCGTACAAAAAGAAAACATTAATTAAAATATCCAATAATTAAAGAAAGCAACATTAAGCATATTCATATTCATAAAGATTTTAAAACCTGCACTTGGTCAATCCTTATCTTTGGTGCTAGAAGCAGAGGAAGAAGTCTCTAATCTACAATCCTATATTCAGTTCCCATATTTGCAGCTCCTTCTACCATATTAAGTGAACCCTGTTTTATACATGAAATTTGTTTACATACTGAAGTATGTTTATCATCTGGATGTATTACACCAAGTGTAGCTTGGAAGCTATTTGTTCTCAACATTTATCTTTTTAAGAACTCATGTCTGTCAAATCCATTTCCTAGTCCAAACAATTTGATGCAATGTTATTTCACGTGTTATGGTCATGTCTATAACCATATCTCTATATATCGCTTCTTTCTATAATTTTGTTCAGGGACAGTGTTGTTGTGTATCCCCAGGATCATTATTTGTTGGAACTATAGATTAACTCAAACTATCTTCCCCATAAGTTTCTCAAACTATAGATTAACTCAATCCAAAAGGTGTATAATTAGAACTAATTAGTTTCTCAAACTATAGATTAACTCAATCCAAAGTAAGTTGATTCAATCTTGAATGAATCAAATTGTGCAGAATACTCAACTTCATGTGCATGAATTTAATGTTGATAAGTTTCAAAAGTAAACTGATCAGATATATGAAGTTAATCTCCTTGCGTATGCTTGACGCAAATTTTGTTTAGTATCTTAAGAAGGATGCTTTGGAAGAAATGGAAACCCAGCTCAATAGGTGTGTATTGAATCATTATTAGATTAGATTAAAATGTTATTGAGTTGAATGCAACACAGTAATTTGAAAACTAATCTCCAGAAGAACCATTAAAACTAATGGCTTAAAATTGATCACTAATCAACAAAGATCAATTTACATCTCCGGAAGAACATGAAGTTGCAGATCCATTATGGAACAATAACAAACTTGGGCATTCGTTATCTTTGCAGTTGCTTGCAAAAAGTTGCAGATTTGTTAGTTATGGAACCAAATCTGCCTCAATGCTTTCTAAGAGTTTTCACAACCCATCAAGATTTGTTGAAGATTAATAATAGTATTAATAATAGTATCAAGTTAGTTTTAGAATTGAAGATTAATAATAGCATTTGACAATTAATTATTCTGATAGGAACTCAGGCAGCACTCCATTATGCTAAACTTCTCAGTTAATCTCTCATTATTTATTTCTCAAAGTGTTTTGAGTGAATCAATCTAAAATCTCACTACCAAATCCCTGTGCAGTACAAGTAGGGATGTCAACGGGGCGGGACGGGTACGGGGGGTGCCTACCGGGCCGCTACCCGCCCCGCGAAATAAATGGGTACCCGCTACCCGTTTATTCCCCGCATGTATAAAAAATGGATACCCATTTAATTACCCGCAGGGGGACGGATACCCACGGGTATTGGCGGGTACCCATGACACTTTAAAAAAATATAAATTATAATATTTTAATAACACTTTAACGCTTCAAGTATTTTGATAACAACTTCAAGTATAACAATTTCATTTTGATAAACACACAATATTTTGATAACATCATCATCATAAGATTTTAAAACATAAAGTATATGAGTATTGAATTAGGTTAGGATTTTTTTTAGTATATGTACCGAGGGTAATATTGTAATTTAGTAATTTTCGCGGGTAACAGGTACCCGCGGGTACGGGTACTATAATACCCGTACCCGCCCCATATAATAAATGGGTAAGAAAAATTACCCGCGAAATCCCCGCGGGTAGAAAACTACCCCCCATACCTGTCATAAACGGGTAAATACCGCGAGTAATCAAGCAGGTGTACGTTATAATTATGAGTGGTGTATCATTCTCTCTATTACGTAGCAGTATTTACTGCTATAGTTATTTCCTTTCTCCATTTGTAGTATTTATTGCTACTGTATTTATATTGATGTATATTAATTCTATGAGTATTTGGCAAGTTAGTTTTTGAATTGAAGATAAATAATATATGGAGATGGAAAAAGCTGGCAGATCGAATGTGGAAGAAGATAAATGCTACAAGTTCATGAATTAAGAACAAAGATTTAAACACACCATTTGAATCAACATTCATTAAATCAAAGTAGCTTGAACTACGTACCTCGAACTCATTCCATAATAAATTATGATAATGGTTCGACACCCTGGTCCATGAAGTCCACGGCTCATGAAAGAAACTCTTGAGCATAACGGTCATGGTGCAGACGACATCATCCTGCTCAAATCTACAACTCAAGTATAATAACATTATAAGTAACAATTAATTATTAACAATTATAATAAATAAATTAGTTTACCTACTTTAAACCATTCAGCGATATCCGTCGACGCTGGTCGGACGATGAAGGTGCATCACCCCCCCCCCTCCCCGCATTAGGCCCACGAGGCCTACGACGACCTCGAGCTGGTGGTGGTACAACATCCACCACGGTTGGTGCAGGTGGTGGTGGTACAACATCCGCCACGGCTGGTGGTAGTGGTGGTGGTGGTGTTGTCGCGGGCGGCGGTGGCCGAGGTAAACCTGTGCGATGAACTCTAGAACGGGCACGCGACATCTACAGATATAAATGTTGATTAGTGATGTCAACCAATAATATAATATAAATTAATAGAAAAAGATGATATATATATATATATATTAATCATCGATATCATCTGAATAATAATCGATTGAGTCGTTTTCTTCTTCACTTGTCTCTTCATCTTCACAACTATTCTCATCTTCTACATCATCTGGTTCAACATCAATACTTTCTTCAGCCAGACCTTGTGCAACGACTAAATTTTCAACTTCAAGTGTTTGATCCACAACTTCAACTACTAGAGGATTATCCTCCTGATAAAAATCACCTAATACAAATCTTGTAGTATCATTATCCTCTGCCATTGGATCAATCCTCAATCGTGCCTTAGTCTTACACACTACCCGCCATTCCGATCTATCTCTTTGTCTGCTTGGATATTTTGCATAATATACTTGTTGCGCTTGTGATGCTAAAATAAAAGGGTCGTTCAACGCTAACTTTGATTTGAAATTAACGTCAACAAGATTATACTTTAGATGAATTTGACTCCCTTGAGATGATGTGTCAAACTAGTGACATTTGAATATCACTATTTTTTTGCACCCAATATATTGAAGCTCAAGTACTTCCTCAAGCAGTGCATAAAAATCACAATCACAATCAATCCATGTGGAGCCTTTGATACAAACACCAGCATTCATTGTCTTCTTTGTGGTTGAGTACTCCTTTGTATGAAATTTATATCCATTCACAAAGTATTCGTTATAGCATAAGACTAGTCGTGACGGTCCACATGCTAACTCGAGTAATTTGTTGTCTATTTCTTGAATATGTTCACTCGACCAAGTTTTGAACCAATTTGGAAATTTTGTGCTACGTTTATCTTGTAATTCTTCCTCGGATATATTTGGTGTTTGTGTACGAACTTCCGTGTCAAATTTTTGAATGAAAGGATCAACCTCGGGGCAATTCATCTGCAGCTTTCATCGGATATATTCGGTGTTTGTAATTGACAACTTTGAATATTCATCACAGCTAGGGGTGGCAATTTTATCCGCATCTGCTAACTAAAAACCGCATCATATGGCTGTGGATCCGCACCGCCTATTCGCATCTCTGAATTACTATTTTGCCCATATAAGTTATTAATATATATCAGAGCTCTATGACAATTTCATGTCAAGATGAATTTTGAAGTATATTATATATTTATTTTGGATCAATGAATTGGTAATTTATTGATTTTTTTAATTAAATATATTATTTTTTATTAAATACGGTGCAGATACGGATGCGGTGCGGATATCCGTATTTGAAACGGTGCAGATATGGATATCCATATTCACATCCATAGCGAATACGGTGCTGATACGGATAGACGGATATGGGGTGCGGTGCGGATACAGATAATCCAGTATCCGCACCGTATCTGATCCGTTGCTAGCTCTAATCACAACCTTCATACAATGGTTCATTTGCAGCTTTCAGTAAATCATAAAACTGTGCTGCTTCTGGATTTGGTAATTCTATTTGAATTTCCGGTTCTACTTGTGGCTCACACTCCATATCCATTGTCACTTCAGTACTTGACGACTGACCTCCTAATTCTGTGTGAGGCATTGACAACCTATGGAATTCACGACCGCCCAGAGCATCCAAGACAATATTTCAATACGGCTGCTCAACAAATGTTGTATGAGTTGCGGACGAAGATCCAATATTAGACGACTGGCCTCCTAATTCATATGATGACATGCCTATGAATGACTCCCCATATGAAATCCATCGATAGTAACGATTCGTGAAACCATTTCTGTATAGGTGCAATGTCACTGTCTGTCGGTCTAGGAAAAACAAGTTGACACACCGACGGCACGGGCATCTGATTTTGTCAACACTAACAAATTGCGGATTTGAATATACGAAGTTCCAAAATTCCTGAACACCGCTCTTGAATTCTTCAAGTAAACCTCCACGGTACATCCGACGGTACATCCAACTACGATCTTCCGTCATGATTCTGTACGTGATATATCACAACAATTACTTCTTTAGAAATCTTCATAGGTGGGGTGGTCCTATTCCATTCGGGAATCAAATTATTCTACCTGCATTTAAATATTTTTTTTAACATTCAATTTCAGTTGAAATTCCGGCAGTATTTCCCTACAGTTCTCCAAGTATGCATATCATCTAGGCACATACTTGGAGAACAAGGGATATCTGCTAGAATTTCAAACTGAAATGAATGTTAAAAAAAATATTTAATTGCAAGTAAAATAATTTTGATCCCAAACTGTCCGATCAAGGATAATTCAGAAATCGTAAATGTCACACCCCAATTGATGGTAGTGTGACTGGCCAGGGCCTACATCCTGCCCTGTAGCCTACTGTCTACACTGACATAAAGAAAACCAGAACGTATCGATAAAGAAATCTCAACACAACTTTATTAAAAGTTTTCAAATTCACAATTTTGTGTTTTCAAAGCAAATAAGAAAACCATCATCAGGACAACTAACCTCTCAAGTAATCAAGTTTTACAAACTCTTTTCCAAATACAACTGTAGTGTAGAAATAAATAAAAAAACAACTACTAGACTCTGGTCTATGACTCATGGACGCCGCTACGAGATATGGCACCACCTCCCGCCCACCAGCTGCACCATGTCGACATGTCAAAGTCACTGCTCAAGCTCTGCAAAAACAAAGAATAAACTGTGAGTCCACTTGGGACTCAGTGAGTGGCTCTAGCGAACCTCCACATAATCCTCAGTTATGCATGCATATCATATAAGGCAATATAATGAATATACAAGGAGGTAAACTACTTCTAATGCGACTACCGACCCCAATGAGTCAATATGTACAAACTGAATATGTGAAAACCTGCCATCTCGGCCTATCAAGCCTCCGACATCCGGCCCTTGGGCCTACTTATGGAATAAATATCCCGGCTACAGCCGAACCTACCATACAAGGTAAAATCATACTGGCCATTCGGCCACATCATATCAAGATATAAACAAGCAATCCCGGGCCATCGACTAGGATGGTCACTAGTCTCCGGACACCGTCTAGGGTAAGGATAGCTAGTCTCACCCAACTGGGGTCCGACACCTAGCGGACCCGCTGGCACACCTCAAGACCCAACACTGGCCGAGCTAAGCATTGGTCATTCCCGACCTCCACGCTCCTCGGTGGACCATCTCAAGCACATCACACAATCAAGTGTCCTAGGGTTTCCTTATATACACTTCGGGCCATTGCCCGTATCCGGCCCTAAGCCAGTCTACAGGGTCAGCAAATTAATGCTACCCTTTCAAATTGTGCACACCTAATGGTTCTAGGTTTCCAAAAATGTTTACTAGCAGTCCTAGAAGTTATGTTATCTCCTAGCTAAGTTTTCATATATGTTGAGCATCCCACAACGTCCTACACGTTGCCTAACGTTATACACTACCTTGGGTGAGGAATTCTATGAACCGATCTTAGAATTTAAACCACGAATATTTCAGGACATCATGTGTACATCACTTACCAAATTAATTTCGGAAAGTAACATCACGAAGAACCGAAATAAAAAGTAAGTAATGTAGAGGTTAATCCCATATGGAACGTACACTAAGCATAGCAACAATTAAACATGATATGAGCAATTAAATAAAACCTTTCTTGTCTACATATACTATATAAGCATTAGCAAGAACATTTCCAATTTGATAATATAAATCTATCCCAACAATTCACAACATGAATATGAATTAACATTTATGTGAATATGAATAAACATTAAACGGAGGGATATGAACAACTACACAAAATCGTTCGCTTCCTCCCCCTTATCCTTGATCGACCGAAGCTTGAGCAAGGTGAACCTTGCTCGGCCGAACAATCAATGTGGGAAGGGGCTGGAATCTATGCATTTTAACCAATGGAACAGTAACATAAACTTCAAATTGAATCTAACATTTAAACGTGAAGGTGCGGGTTCAGACGATAAAATACGAGGTCCGACAATCCAATACAAACAGTCCTACTTTTCCCCCTTCTACTGCTCGGCCAACTCGAGCAGGATCATAACCATGCTCGGCCGAACATATAGGGGTGGTGGACATGGCTGCGACATCCACACGATTGTCAATCCAAAAGCAAAAACAAGCGAATACAAGTTGATGCGCAAGTTGAGAGACGAGCGAGGAAATTGGGGAAAATTTCGTCATGACCTTTTCCCTTTTTCCTCGACTCGACCAGCCCCTTAAAACAGGAAATCGACATGTATGAAACCACGAAATCACAACATATACAATGATCTAAGAATCTAACATGGAGAAAACAACTCGATCGGCAAAACTCGCGAAGAAGAATCCCAATTTCAAAATCTATGGGGCCGGCCACCCGCCTCCCCTCAACATCTATATAACCACTCACCTCGATTGCGGAGAATGAAAAATTGGATGACGACGACTTCGAATCATCCGGCGACGGCGTGAAATCCCGGATCGACCCAAAGTTCCCCTTTTCCATGCTCCCTAGGCTACCTTGTGCGACTCCAAGGTGAGTCGCACGGCACAAGGATGAGGGGTTTTAAATCCCTCATCTAGCCTTCCATATAGGCTCTTGACTCACTTGACTCCTACTCTTGACTCGACTAAACCCGAACTCGACTTGGATTCCGACTCAACCCACAACATGAGTCGATTTAAACTAGATTTAAGGTATGATTGCATAAAAGGAAGGTCAATCACATAAATAAATTCCATGCATCATTAGTCGAGTCATACCTTTTCACTCGAGGCGATCCTGAGGCTCGACTCGACTATCCCCGGGTCTGGCGCGCTGCACCAAAATGGATTTTTATATTATGAATTTTTTTTTCCGGGTCTTACAGTAAAGAATCTATAAGTTTTGTACTTCTTATAGACAAAGATACGATCTCCGAACGGATCTAAGGTATTGTAAAAAAATATATGATCCAACGGTCGATAAGTTCGTGTCACTTTATCAACTCACGAATCATATATAATATTTTCAATTTCAATAATAACAGAACAACGCATACTCAAAATTCTAACTAGATCTGAACTTTCAAATACACTACTAATAATTAACTCTAGAAATAAACATCATAACAAAAACAATATTAAAAAAATATACAATCAAATAAATGAAAGTATGAGACTAACAAACAAACATAGGAAGAAAAGAAAGCTAGCATAAATACTAAAATTGACTTAATCATGAAACTCTTCAAACCAATGTGATTAGAGAAACAATACTAAAATTGTTCAGCGATCTATTGCAAAATGCAGCATAAATATCTTGGCATCTCAAAAAAAGACAAGGGAGAGATCTTTGCTTGCATTTTGGACTTGATGATCAACTTCAATTGTAATTCATTGAACACACAAAAAATAGAACAAGTACAAGGATGTATTTGGTCAAAAATCTATGCTTTTGCTGCTCCTCGTAAATTTTTTTTGAGTGTTCCTCATTTTATATTCCTTTGTGACAAATTGGGCATGATAGACATCTGTACACTAACTTGAGAGAGAGTGTGTTGAGTGATACAATATTATATGTATTTATATATGGTAGTACATGTTAACTTAGATTATTCTTCTAAAATATCATACTCTGTTCTAGGCCTATATAGGCTCCTTTTCTTATTAATGATAGAACTTTTGGGTTCTACCCAATAGACCCAAAACATGACCTCAATCATGACGATATACATGAATCATTGTTATTGCTACTCGTAAAACATATCAATCAATATACACTCAGAAGAAATTTATCTATTGATCTTACAAGAATCTGGTCTATATTCTTAGCATATATTAACCAAAGGAATTCTTTTTTCCCTAAAATTCTACAACTGACATAAGGAAGAAAGAACATACACATAAGTTTGCTCGTAGTCGAACAAGGAAGAGAAACAATGCGGTTGAAGCTGCAACAATGTATGGCAACAAGGTCCAAATGCCCTGTAATGCATGCAAGTACTTGTCTTAAACCCAAATACTGAAAGAAAACAGCATATATAGAGAAAGAAGAAAATGGAATGTTTTGTACCACTATTGTAGCAACACTTGCAAGTGCCACCACTAGTCGCTCTCGCAGCAAAAATCCAATCGTGAACTGTAAAGTAGAAAATGTGAGAATACTTGGCTAAAAACTATCCCATTAACAATGACAAACCTACCATATTCAAGTTCAGATAGCAGGTTTGTGAATTTTGGTTTCAAGCTCCAGCATTGAATGGAGCCAATTCCATCATCAGATTAGAGAAATTGGGATTGAGATAGAAGCTATACTTTACGAAGACATCAAAGAAGAAGCAATCATTGACATGCTGAGCTCTCATTGTAAATTAGTGTTCATAACATAGTGAATTCAAGACATACAAACATACTACAGATAAAGGAAATTATGCCCACAAGATGCTACAATTAATAATTAAATCCATGACGTGAGGTATTATATATGTTTGGATGATATATGAATTAATGTATACAGTGCAACATGAATTTTCATACCTTTTCATTGCTAACAGAAAAAAGAAAAACTGTTAGTAGAAGGATTGGATGTTTATATTTCAGTTTTCCTGGACATTCACATTCTAATCCATTTGATGCATGAACCTAAAAAATAGGTTTTTGAGAAAGCCATGAAAGAGAAGAAAATTATTAGGATGAAACCTTGGGACCATGATAACAACACTGATAACAACTACATGGATATGTCTAAAGCTCAAAAGCAATGCTATTAGTAAAACTAATAACAACAAAAATTCTTATTGAATAAAAGATTGCTGCCTCTCACAAGCTTTGCCATCCTGATCAATATCAGTTTAAATTGATACTGACAGTATCAGTACTGATACTGATCAGTATAGTAGTACACTGATAGCCCACAATTCTAAAGAACGGGAGGAGGAAATCATTGCATATCTTTGGCCTTGCACTATTTCTGATAAGCTTCATGTCATATGAGAGATGTTGCTGCTGATGGATGATAATTGCTTAGCTAAAACTTAAATATTTTTGCATAAGGAAAAAAAAGAGAAAGAACAAATGTCATCAGAGACTAATATGCTATTCTATATATGCTTAAAATCAATGATTTTAAATTTATGGACCAACCTTTCAAAATCAATCAATTGGTTCAAATTTGCTCATGTTTAATAAATTTTCATCACGTTTGCCCAATTCTTGATTGGATGGCAAATTGTTCTCATATGCATATTTGTAGCCTTCTAAAAATCTTCAACTTGCCTATTTTGTAAATTCATCTCTCATCATTGCTTAAAAGTGGAGCAATAATGAGCTAGAGGACCTTTCTTTTCTCCTTACATGGGATGACATTATAATTTGAAGATTTATCTCAATAAACATACCCTTCGAATCCTTGAAAGGTAGCGATTAGGGAACCCTAATCATAATGACTGCCTGGCAACCCTACTTGTCAAAAATTTTGACAAGGCAATGGTTAATAAGTTAGATAACCAATTAATCATATCAAAGAAGCACTTGAAGATGCAAATTTTACTAATATTCATTTCTTTCTGAAACTAATTGTCTGTGCTACTGTTGGCTAGTTTGTTTCTTTTAATGTTTGATATATTTTTTTGTGAGCATTTTCTATTTTTATTATTTATATTATATAAACCTTTTGAAAATACAATATTTGAGTTCAACAATATAAGGGTGGCCCAACAATATATAGTAGTACATGCTCCATTCCTCTTTTAATCTTTCTTGGATTTGTGTGAGATATGGAGGTTAAATGTCAACAAATTCAACTGATACTGCTAAATGTCTTGATTATAAGGCATCAATTACAATATGCAATTTTGCAGATTACATAATAACAAGACACTGCATGTTACCCGATGCCTATAGCAAGCAGTGTTCAAATGCTTGCAACCATTAAAAGTCACTGTTATCCGATTCTAAATCAGATTAAAAAGAGAGAGAAAAACTGAAATAAGATTAAAAACCTCAATTCTAAATCAAGCTAAAGGGGGCGACTACAAATACAACATTTTATACTTGATACCTAAGTGGTTATCGGGTTTCAAGTATAAACCCTAGCCGTCGGCTAGGGTTTCGAATGAGAGAGACAGAGAGAGAGAGAGAGAGAGGAGGAGGAGGAGGAGGAGGAGGAGGATATCGGCGGTTGAACAACTAGTCGAGCAGCGGCGAGGCCTGCTTGCGGCGGACGACTAGCAGTGGGTAGCGGTCCATGTGCAACGTGTGGTGTGCGAAGGTCGGCGGGCGGCGCGTGCGGCGGCAAAGAGGCGCGCGGTAGAGAAAGAGAGGGAGATCAGCAGAGGGGCGGGATCGAAGAGAAAAAAAAGGGTTTGGGCGCGGAGGGAATTTAATACCATTTTGCGACGGCACTAATGGTCGCAAATAATCGGTCGTAATGAATGGTCGCAAATGGTCGCCAAACCCGTCGTTGTATTGCGACGGCACTATATGCGGTCGCAGTATTGTCGCTATTTTGCGACGTCACTCAAGGCGGTAGCAAAATCCGTCGCCCCCTTGCCAGTCTGCGACCCCAATGGACGGCGGTCGCAGATCCATCGCATCTGCGATCACATACCGTGCCGTCGCAAAAAGCTATTTTTTTAGTAGTGAAAATTATAGGTAAAGGGGGAGAAAATTATAGGCAAAGAGGAGAAAAATATAGGAAGACCATGCATATAGATAGGGGGAGTTTATTTTCATAGATATGCATGTTGATAGGGGAGAAATCCCTTAGTTGATATCCTCTATGCTTTAATGAATATATTTTCTTAAGGATGTTTGTCATCATCAAAAATGGGGAGATTGTTGGCTTAAGGTTTTCAACCGTGGTCTTAATCTCGGTTTTGATGATAACAAACATAAAACTAATGTTTTACTGAGAAAATCTTTCAGGTTCCATTTTGGTTACCGTTCGATGTCCTCGATCAAATATATCGGAAGAAATCGGGAAATCAAAAAATCGGAAGGACATTGATTGTAGCGCTCGGGTTCATCGTGGAATATCTCGAAAGTCGACGTGTGCACTAAAGACGTATTGGACGAGTCCAAAGATCACATGGAAAGCTCTCCAAGTTGACGCACATTGAAGGCCGGAAGCCGAAAATGAAGCACGCAAGAAAATTGGCTGAAAAATCAATATTAGCCCATGTTAGAAAAATGGATGTAGCCATCTCGATCAATCGGCCGGTCGACCGAAGGTTGCCAAAAAATGGCAGTAGCCAATTGGTCGACCTGTCGGTCGACTGAAGATGATATAGAAATTGGCTAAGGCTACTTCGGTTGACCGGTCTATCGAACGACAGAGGCCAAAATTTGGCAGAGCACGCATCGGTCGACCTGACTGCAGATCGCTAAAGTCACAACTCGCGTCGATCGATCGATCGATCGATCGACCGGATTGATGATCGCAGGAATTACGTCTGGCGATCGACCCGTCGGTCATCGGCATTTAATCTTCTTCTTCTCTAATCGATCGAGCGGCTGTAACAGATAGTTTTCTACCCGTTGAGCTGTCGTTTCTTTGAGAGGGTATAAATATACCTCATCTAACTCATTTAATCTTCTTCTCTCTAACTCTTACAGATTTTATTGAGCATTAAAAGAGAGTTTTCAACCTTCTAAAGATCGATTGCAGCGTGCTCTGCTCTAACGTCAACATTCTTCTTCAATCGCCAACTGCTCCTCAACTCTGCAATGTCTCAAGCTCATTTACTGGCAAGTTGAAGGCTTGAAGGCTTGGAAAAGAGCACTGATTCTTGGTTTCACTCTTTAAGCTCTTTTGATTGTAATTTTAATTGTTATTTGAACTCTATTTTCTTTGCAATTGAGTTTGTGTAAACCTAGGTTGCTATGTTTGATTGTATAAGTGGTTATCTTGGTGTTTGAGGTGTAAAGCCACTTGTGTAAACTTAGTTTACTAGGATTAGTTGAGTTGTCCCTTAGGGTTGAGGTGGAAGAGAACTCTCGATAAGAAGACAGAGACTTCTGGGTGTGGAAGTGCCTTAGATTGAGAGTGAGTCTCTTCAGGTCAAAGTCCTCTTGGAAGGGAACCGATTTGATCTAGTAAAGCTAGTTTGGAAATCCTAAGCGGGGTGCTTAGGTAGTGGAGTAGGCATTGGGGCCGAACCACTATAAATCTCTGTGTTAGCATGGTTTTCTTTACATTTCTTATTGCTTACAATTTATATCTTGCTTCCACTTACTGCTCGATTTGTGAATTGCCTAAGTAATCTAAGAAACATTTAAAACTGAAATTAGGCAAATAGATTTAGTTAACACACTATTCACCCCCCATCTAGTGTGTCATTTCACCCAATAGTTCCTACATCGACAGACCTTATCAAACGTCGCGATTGGAGAGCCATTCGTGCTCTGATCTTACCAAAACTTGGTCAGTGAGTACTAGACTTCATATTATGGATTCTGACCTATGGAGATTGTCTTTTTACAGGAGGATCTGTGATTGTCATGGAAAAACCAAAGTCATGTTCCTGGTTTTCATCTATAGATTCCTGCAACGACTTGTTTCATCCAATCGAGTGATCGGGACACCATCTTGGATCTGATCAAACTGATTTTTGGTCAGCATATCCGAGACACCTAGCTTGTTTCTTAATCTAAACAGTGGTGATCTGATTTGAATGGTTCATTTTAGGGATACCCAAGGAGGATGAAGAGACGACATTTTGGAGAACTAGATCCGATGCGAGAGATAGCTGTTCAACAGAGATCGTCGGAGTCATTGCATAGGATTTGATGGGAGTTTCAACCAAGGTGAGTGGCTTAGTGTTGGCCCAAGGGTTCCCCCTTGGCTTTGATCTCTATTTTAATGATAACAAATATGTATCTAATATATGTGAGAAGTTTTGAGTTCAGGATGATGTTACGATATGCGGGCGAACTTCTCTCGGAGAAACACACGTCAAAAAGGCTCGGATGTAGATTAAGTAGAGTTCATAGATTATCAAGTAGATTCTATGTAATATATCCCTAGTAACTCATCCCAAGCCTATTTGTAATGTTATCCAAGTCAAAACTTGGTAACGAAATCCATGAAAAAGAGCGTGACAAAATAAATGTAAAAAATAGCATCAGCCCAAGTTCGATCAATCGAACAAGGCTAAATATTGGCAGTAGTCACTTCGATCGACCAAACAAAGCCAAAAATTGGCAATGGCCAATTCGGTCGACCGGACAATAACGGAAATTGGTAGTAGCTAATTTGGTTGACCAAATATGGCTGAGAAAGGGCAGAAGCCCAACGATCGTTGGGCGGTCAATCGGTCGATCGACCGACGATCGACTGACAAGTGACCGGTCGGCGTCCAACGGGCAGAAAAACGCCCGTTGGTGAGCTATGTCGAGTGAGGGGTTATAAATACCCCTCACCAACCCCTCTTACCACCTCTTAATGATCATTAATGCACTCCAAAGAGAGATTTAAGCCCTCAAAGATTGATTTGTGCTCGCTTGCTTTACCGATAGCTTCATCCTCTATAAGTGATCTTCTCGTCTCAACTCCAGCAATGATTCGAGCTCACCATCTTGAAGAGTTGGAGACTTGGAAGGCTTTGGAAGGAGCTCACACTTGTGGTTTCATTTTTAGCTCTTTTTTGTCATTCTTCATTGTTCTTAAATTGTAATCGTTGTTATGAGCTTACTAGGTGTGCTAGTGTAGACACTTAGGATTTCCTTTATAGAATTGTGTTTTGCCTAGGTCAATAGGTTTGAGGAGTTCTCAAAGGGTTGAGAACCGAGTCCTCCATTGTATTCAAAGGAAAACACAAAGTCTATAAAGGATTTGGTTATAAATCCTTGGTGTAGAGCCAAGGTAGTGGAGTAGGCAGTTGGCCGAACCACTATAACTATTTGTCTTTGCATTGCTTGCTTGATTGTGCTTATTGTCTAATTATTACTTGTCGAGCATCTTAACTTAATTGCGTGATCAATTTGGTCGCATTAAAAATCAAACTCAAAAGAAATCAAGTAGAAGTTAAAAGTCACCGTACTATTCAACCCCCCCTTCTAGTGTGGGTATTCACTCAACATTTGTTATCAGAGCTAGGTCGTAGGATTAGATTTAACCATCTACCCTATAATTTAGAATGTCTAGTGAAATTCAACTAGCTCAAGGGTCCTCTACTCATACTCCACCATTGTTCGATGGAAACAACTATGCCTATTAGAAGATACGCATGAATGGCTTCCTTCAATCACTATGCATGGATGTATGGAGAATGATTCAAGTAGAGTATAAGTAACCAACTAAGGATATGTATGAGTGGGATCAAGAAGAAATTAGACTCTTTAATGCAAATGCAAAGGCCGTTAATGCACTATATTGTGGCCTATCAATTAATGAGTTTAATAGGATTTCCCACCTGTAAGTCTGCATATAAACTTTGGAAAGTCTTAGAGACTACACATGAAGGGACTTCACAAGCTAAGGAATCTAAGATAAACCTACTCATGCATGATTATGAAATGTTCAAAATGTTATCGCATGAATCTATTGATGCCATGTATGCTCGCTTTCAAAATATTACAAATAGATTAGCTAACCTTGATAGAGACATAAGGGGAGAGGAGAAGGTAAGGACGCTCATTTGTTCCCTTCCAAAAGCTTGGGAGCCCAAGGTCATCGCAATCATGGAAGCAAAGGACATGAGCACCTTAAAGATTACCAAACTCATTGGGTCTCTCATGACACATGAGACCATATGAAGCAATACAAAGGAAGATGCCCACAAAGGCAAGACCATTGCCTTAAAAGCATCACACCAGGGTGAAGAACCCTCATCATCTGAGGAAGAGATGGATGGTTTTGAAGAAATGACAATGCTGGCAAGGAGATTCATGAGTTTTATGAGAGGAGGCATGAGAAATGGAAAAGGAGGCTAGACATGCTTCAATTGCAACAAAACCGGGCATCTAAGGAAGGATTGCCCACTTCTCAAGATGGCTTCTACCTCCAACCCTCACAAGAAAGACAAATATAAGAAGAAGAAGAAGAAGAAGAAGAAGAAGAAGAAGATGATGATGATGATGATGATGATGATGATGAAGATGATGGCTTCTTAGGATGAAAGCGAGTCTTCATCAAGTGAAGAAGACTCCAAAAGTGAAAATGTAAGACCCGAAAAAGTTTCCTAATATAAAAAATCTATTTTGGTGCAGCGCGTCGAACCCGAGGGTACTCGAGTCGAGCCTCAGGATTGCCTCGAGTGAAAAGGTATGACTCGGCTAATGGATCATGAAGTCTATGTTATGGGTAATTAACTTTCCTTTTATGAAATCATACCTTAAATTAAGTTAACTCAAGTCATGTTATGGGTTGAGTCGGAACCCAAGTCGAGTTTGGGTTTAGGTCGAGTTCCGGGTATGACTTAAGTGAGCCTTGAGGCCATCTTTGGAAAGATGATTGAGGGGATAAAATCCCCCTTATGGCAGCCGTGCGACTCACCCATTGAGTCACACAAGGCCGCAAAGGAGAAGAGGAGAAGGAGCAAGGAGGAGGATTGGGGGCTTGGATCGATCCAAAACTCGCATCATCTCTGGAAAATCTCAAGTCGTCGTCACCCGATCCTTGTTTCTTGGTGATCTAGGTGAGTGGTTAATGTTTAAAAGGTTTGGGGGAGGCGGGTGGCTGAACCCTAGATGATAGGTTGAGTTTTCACGATTTTTCCGATGATCCATGATTTCAACGACATGTGTTCACTGTTTTACGAAGTTTCTTATTGGATCTCACTGTTTTAATCGTCGATTTGCATGTTCTTGGGGCTGCCGAGTCATGGGACAAGGGGAAAGGTCATTCCAAAATTTTCCCTGATTCCCTTGACGGCAAGAAGGCCCTTAGATGACCTTATATCACTGTTTTGATGTAGTTCCTTTGAACATCTCGCGTGTTATGAAGTGTGCCCTCTCTAAAGTCCCTTGAAGTGGCCGAATGAACCCTACAACTCATGAAGAGGGTTCGACCAAGGGTGAGGGGAAGATTAAGTAGTTCATTGGTATTTAAATTGTATGTGGAATTGAAGAGGTAAAGGTATAGCTAGAGTCACCTCCCTCTTTTCCTACCCCAAGGACCTTGGCCGAGCAAGGTCCTCCTTGCTCATGGTTCGACCAAGGTTAGGGAGAGGAGGAGAGACTTACTTTAGATGGAAATTTCATGATTTTAAGGATCACACATAAAGATATGATAATACTTAAGAAGAACACCAAACTTAGCAAGTAGCTTAATTGAATTTGAATTGTAGAGATGCTAGTTTTGTAACCATACTTAGCATTAGATCCTTAAACTTTGGATGTTGACATTGTTACCATGTTTTGTATTTTATACATGTTATTTAAATTCATTACCTACCTTGACATGCTAGATGGTTGCTCCTTATTGTGCTAATATTCCTAAGGTAGTATAAGAATTGTTATGTATAAACATTATGGTCATATATGATGAATGTTACAATATTTGCACATTTTTCTTTGGATTATACATGCTGCCCTAAATGTTCTCGGATGGTATTCCAAGGTCGATTCATGGAAATTCTCACCTAAGACGGTGTAGGAGGATAGGTAACATGTAAGGCGTCACTAGATGATCATAGAACATTTATGGAAACTTAGTTATGAAACGATAACACTTCTATGTCTGCTTGTATACTTTTGGAAACTTAGAGCTCGTACGTGCATATATATTGAAAGGGTGGCATAAAATGTTGACCCGATAGCCGAACATAGGCCAGATACGGGCAAAGGCCCGATGTGTGTATATATGGAAACCCTAGGATATTAATTGTGTAATGTGCTTGAGATGGTCCGACAAGGGGCGAGGAGGTCGGAGATGACCAATGCCCAGCTCGGTCAGTTGGGTTTAGAGGTGCGCCAGTGGGCCCGCTAGGTGCCAGACCCTAGTTGGGTGGGACTACCTATCCTTACCCCAGACGATGTCCGAAGACTAGTGGACCATCCTAGTCGACGGCCAGGGATTGTTTGCTTGCATCTTGAGATGATGTGGCCGATGGCCAGTATGATACTACCTGATATGGTAGGGACGGCGGTAGCCGGGATATGATTCGATGAGAAGGCCCGAGGGCTGGATGTCGAAGGCTTGATAAGCCGAGGTAGCATGTTATCATGTACAGTTGATGTTGATGGATCCGTTGAGGGTCTGTAGTCACATTAGAAATAAATTTTACCTCCTTGTACATTTCTTTATTGCCTTATATGATATATATGCATGACCGAGGCTTATGTGGAGGTTCATTTGAGCCACTCACTGAGTCCCAAGTTGACTCACAATTTATTTCTATTTCTGCAGAGCATGAGCAATGGTTTGGTGTCGACATGGTGCAGTTGGAGGGCGGAGGCGGTGCTATATCTCGTAGCAGCGTCCATGAGTCTTAGACTAGTGCCTAGTTATGTTGGTTTTGTTTCTTCACTGACGGCTTAATTGAAAAGAATTGTAAAACTTGATATTTGCCTATTTCTGCAAATGCATGATGAATTTAATACTATTGTAAAAAGTTTAAAGGGCTTAAAAAGGACAACAATCTTTAGAGCTTGAAAATGATAACTTGTTACTTTCATGCAATGCATTAAGGAAAGAAGTAGATATCCTTAAGGAAGAAAAGCATGCCTTAGATGATGCTAAGAAAAACTTAGAAAATAAAAACAAAAAATTGGAGAATGAAAACAAGTTTTTAAGTGATCAAGTAGAGCACTTGAATGATAGTATGCTAAACTTAAAAAAGGAACTTTGCATGCTAAATGAAAAAATGACAACCTTACAAAATGTCATGCCTAAGGTTGTACATGCTAGAAAGTCATCAAACAATCATGCTTATGCACACTTCCATGCTAACACACATAGCCCAAGAAAATTTAATGGAAGTTGCTTTTCATGTGGTATTTTTGGTCATATGGCTAGAGATTATGCACTAAGGAGGAACCCTCATGCTAGATTTACTTGGGTTCCTAAGATGATTAACACTCAAGGACCAAAGAAGATTTGGGTACCTAAAATTGCCTCTTCTCATTTTGTAGATGGAGAAGCATCCTTAAGCAAGTAGAAGCACATGGATCTTGGATGGCGGTTGCTCAAAACACTTAATGGATGATATCAATGTTTTCACAACCCTATCAAGCAAGGATGGTGGACATGTGACATTTGGAGACAATGCCAAAGGTAAGATTGTTGGCATTGGTGATATAGGTATACTCCCATGCCCATGCATTAAAAATGTTTTACTAGTTGATGGGTTAAAGCATAACTTGATTAGTATATCCCAATTGTGTGATAATGGATATGTAGTCATTTTTGAAACATCTAAATGCATCATTAGAAGTGCACCATCTAATGATATTGTGTTTATTGGAAATAGACAAGATAATGTTTACACACTAGTTTTAAATGTTTTGCCTAATCCTCATGTTAGATGCTTGGTTGCCATGAAAAATGATTTTTGGTTGTGACACAGAAGGTTAAGACATGCTAGCATGAGCCTCATCCAAGAAATATATTTAAAGGACTTAGTTAAAGGAATACCTAAGATAAAATTTGAAAAAGACAAACTTTGTGATGCATGTCAACATGGAAAATAAGTTAAGTCTTCATTTCATAGCATTAATCAAGTGAGTACATTAGAACACTTGAACTTGTGCACATGGATCTTTTTGGTCCTTATTATGTGGCTAGTCTAGGTGGAAAATTATATTGCTATATTTTGGTTGATGATTTCTTGAGATTTACATGGGTTTTCTTCTTAGCTAAGAAAAATGAAACCTTTGATTTCTTTAAAAAATTTGCTATGAGAGTTACAAATGAGAAAAGAATTTCAAATTTGAAAATTAGAAATGATAATGGAGGAGAATTTAAAAATAAAAAGTTTTTCGAATTTTGTAATGAATTGAGTATTGAGCATACCTTTTCTTCCCCTAGAACCCCTCAACAAAATGGGGTAGTTGAGAGGAAGAATAGAACCTTACAAGAGATGACTAGGATCACGCTTTGTGAAAATAATTTGCCCAAGTATTTTTGGGCTGAAGCCATAAATACCTCTTGTTATGTACTTAATCGTATTTTATTAAGACCTAAAATCAAGAAAATACCTTTTAAGCTTTGGAATGATAAAATCCCAAGTGTGGGATATTTTCGTATTTTTGGATGTAAATGTTTTATTTTAAACACTAAGGAGCATCTAGGAAATTTGATTCTAAATTCGATGAAGGCATTTTCCTAGGCTACTCAAATAATTCTAAGGCCTATAGAGTTTATAATCATAGAACTATGATTGTTGAAGAATCTATGCACGTTACTTTTGATGAAACTAATGATTCTTCTAGAAATGTTAAGATTGTGAATGTAGGTGAGGAACTTGAGGAACTAACATTTGATGACAAAGAGATTGAAGATGAAAACAAAGAGGAAACTCACCATGAAGAACCTTCATCCTCAACTCTACCTCAAGATGAAGAAGAAGATGATGAAGCTCTACCACCTCTCCCCAAAGGGTACCGGTTGATAAGAGATTATCCAATGGATCAAGTCATTGGAGAACCATCAACGGGAGTGGTAACGCGCTCTAAACTTAAGAATATTTGTCAATATGTAGCATTCATATCTCAAGAAGAGCCAAAAAAACATTATGGAAGCAATAGAAGATGAGTTTTGGGTAATTGCTATGCAAGAGGAACTTAATCAATTTGTTAGGAATGAAGTTTGGGACTTAGTACCTAGACCTAGCAGACAAATCGTAATTGGGACTAAATGGGTATTTAGAAACAAGTTAGATGAAGGAGGTTTAGTCATTAGAAACAAAACTAGGTTAGTGGCCCAAGGGTACAATCAAGAAGAAGGAATAGATCGACTATAATGAAACTTATGCTCCCATAGCTAGATTAGAGGCAATTCGCATGCTTTTGGCTTATACTAGTTTTAAAGGTTTTAAACTCTTTCAAATGGATGTTGAAAGTCCTTTTTTAAATTGTTTTATCGATGAAGAAGTTTATGTTGAACAACCCCTCGGATTTGAAAGTTTTGAGTTTTCGAAACATGTTTTTAAACTTAAAAAGGCTTTATATGGTTTAAAACAAGCCCCTAGGGCTTGGTATGAAAGGCTTTCCATATTTTTGATTGATCAAGGATTTAGCATTGGAAAAGCCGATGTTTTTCTTTTTATAAAAAATAATGAAAATGATATTTTACTCGTGCAAATTTATGTTGATGATATAATATTTGGTGCTACTAATGAATTGCTTTGTGAGTGGTCTGCAAAGTGCATGCAAGAGGAGTTTGAGATGAGCATGAGGGGAGAACTTTCCTTCATGCTTGGTCTCCAAATCAAGCAAACCGACAAAGGGATCTTCATAAATCAAGCCAAGTACACAAAGGAGCTCATCAAAAGATTTGGGATGAATGAAGCCAAGATAGCTTCTACACCAACGACCACACCAACGAGCACATCCATTAAGCTTGATAAAGATGAAGATGGTGTAAAGGTAGATAAAAAACGATATTGAGGTATGATTGGTAGCATTCTATATTTAACTGCAAGTAAACCTGATATCACTTTTAGTGTTTGTGCATGTGTTAGGTTTCAATCTTGTCCTAGAATGTCTCACTTAAGTGCAGTCAAACGCATATTGAGATATTTGAAGGGCACGGTTGACTTAGGATCATGGTATCCATGTAATGCATCTTTCGATTTAATTAGTTTTTCGGATGCCGATTTTGCCGGGTGTAAAGTAGATTGAAAAAATACTAGTGGGTGTTGTCAAATCCTATGGATGAGTCTTGTTTCTTGGTTCTCAAAGAAATAAAACTCGGTTGCACTTTCAACTACCGAAGCGGAATACATCGCTACGGCTAGTTGTTGTGCACAAGTCCTTTGGATGAAAAATAAACCCTTTTAGATTATGGACTCAAGTATTCATGTATACCTATACATTGTGATAATACTACTGCAATTAATTTAACAAAAAATCTAGTTTTACACTCTAGGACCAAACACATTGATCTAACGCACCACTTTTTTAGGGATAATGTAGCTAAGAGAAATATATCCGTGGAATTTGTATCCACCGACAAGCAACTTACGGATATATTCACAAAACCCATAAGTGAAGAAAGCTTTACAAACTTAAGAATACAATTAGGGATTTGTGCTTTTCCAAGTGTTTGAAAAATCAAAATTTACATGTCTTTTGAAAAATTGCATTTCATGAAGTATCATCACACTTATGTATTGCCTTATCATGGGGCCTTGCGACTTATCGATGTTTGCCTTCTATAGGCTTACATTGATAGGAAAGACTATAGTGGTAGATGATACTCGGTTTTATGGTTTTCTTGATTTTATTGGTGAAACTCATTAATAGTACCTTAGTTCTTGCCCTTTTTGATTGATGTCAAAAGGGGGAGAAAAAGTAAGGTCACATGTGTTTTATGATGCATATAGATAGGAGGAGTTATAAGCATGATATGCATATTGATAGGGGGAGCATATGTTAAGTTGCAAAATAAGTTGTCCATGCCTTAACTCAAACTCACAAATGATACTTAGAGTCTCTTTTTATATAGAATTTCATGTTGTGTTTGTTATCATCAAATAGGGGGAGATTGTTGGCCCAAGGGTTTCCCCTAGGCTTCGATATCTATTTTGATGATAACAAACAAGTATCTAATATATCTATGAAGTTTTGAGTTCAGGATGAGGTTACGATACATGCACGAACTTCGCTCGGAGAAACACAAAAATCATCAAAAAGACTCGGATGTAGATTAAGTAGAGTTCATAGATTATCAAGTAGATTCTATGTAATATACCCCTAGGAACTCATCTCAAGCCTATTTGTAATGTTATCCAAGTCAAAACTTGGTAACGAAACCCATGAAAAAGTGTGTGACAAAACATATGTAAAAAATAGCCTCCCAGGTTCGGTCGATTGAACAAGGCTAAATATTGGCAGTAGTCACTTCGGTCGATCGAACAAAGCCAAAAATTAGCAGTGGCCAATTTGGTTGATCGATCGGTCAACCGGGCAATAGCGAAAATTGGTAGTAGTCAATTCAATCAACCGAATATGGCTGAAAAAGGGCAGAAGCCCAGTGGTCGTTGGGCGGTCGATCGGTCAGTCAAACGACGATCGACCGACAAGCGAACGATCGATGTCCAACGGGTAGAAAAACGCCCGTTGGTGAGCTGTGTCGAGCAAGGGGTTATAAATATCCCTCACCAACCTCTCTTACCACCTCTTAATGATCATTAGTGCACTCCAAAGAGAGATTTAAGCCCTCAAACATTGATTTGTGCTCGCTTGCTTCACCGATAGCTTCATCCTCTTCAAGCGATCTTCTCGTCTCAACTCTTGCAACGATTCGAGCTAACCATCTTGAAGAGTTGGAGACTTGGAAGGCTTTTGAAGGAGCTCACACTTGTGGTTTCATTTTTAGCTTCTTTTTGTCATTCTTCATTGTTCTTAAACTGTAATCGTTGTTATTAGCTTGCTTGGTGTGCTAGTGTAAATACTTAGGGTTTCCTTCATAGAATTGTGTTTTGCCTAGGTGAATAGGTTTGAGGAGTTCTCAAATGGTTGAGAACCGAGTCCTTGGTTGTATTTGAAGGGAAACACAAAGTCTATAAAGGATTTGATTAGAAATCCTTGGTGTGGAGCCAAGGTAGTGGAGTAGACGGTTGGCCGAACCACTATTACTATTTGTCTTTGCATTGCTTGCTTGATTGTGCTTATTGTCTCATTATTATTTGTCGAGCATCTTAACTTAATTGCATGATCAATTTGGTCGCATTAAAAATCAAACTCGAAAGAAATCAAGTAGAAGTTCAAAGTCACCCAACACTATTCAACCCCCCCCCCCCTTCTAGTGTGGGTATTCACTCAACGCTTAGGACCAGCCCCTTGGTAGCTTGCCACCTTAGGTTGGCCGGTGTTTTGTTGGTGAAAGCTTATTTACGAAATTTTTAGATTTCTAGCTTCGGATGTTCATTGTTTTCGTGAATTTGAGTTTTATTTGGGAGGGTGTACCTCCTTTTGTATTCAGCTAATTAGGGCTGTAGTAGAGTGTATATAGGGCTAATTTCATGCCTTACTGTGGCCGAATTTTCGTTGAATTGAAACGATGCATTTCTGAAATTTTTTGGAGTTCACGTTCCCAAGAAAATATTGTCGCAAACGGGGCTGTTTTAGAAGGCGTATTGTTCGGCCATGAACCCTAGGGTTAGGGAGAGGTCATGGCCGAACATTCCCCTCACTTTGGTGTTGTGAAATCAATTTTCGGTAGGGATGTGCATGGGTACCCGGTAGACCCGGAACCGGTTGGAACCGACCCGATTGGGTAGGTTCCAGGTAGACCCGAATTAAATACGGGTAGGGTCCGAAACAAAAATTTAGGAACCGGTTAAAATCAGTTCCGGATCCAACACATCGAGTACCCGAAATTAGAATTGGAACCGGTACCCGAAACTTATACTCTGGAATCTATTCATTTACAGGTTCCATGGAACCTATTGGAACCTGTACATTTACAGGTTCCAACAGGGTACCCGGAACCTGTACCCGGTTCAACAGGGTAGGGTCCAGTTCCAAAACTTAGGAACCGGTCCTATACAGGGTAAGGTCCGGGTATCATGAAAAATACAGGGTACTCAAACCCACTCATTCCTAGTTTTCAGGTGGGTGGATTTTCAACATTTTGATCGAAAGTTTAGTGGTTGAATCTTGACTACATGTGCTGAAAAATTTGGGACTGTTTTGATGATTTGGTGGCTGAACCGATTTTTGATCTTTGAGTAGGATTTAACTCTGAATTTAGCATATTTGTTTATGCATTTTATGAGATGATTGTAGACTTATGTTATGGCTAAAGTATGCTGAAATTTCTGACTGAAAAGTGCAATGTTGCAGCCATGATTGTAAGCCGGATGTTCAGCGAGTTTATGCTGAAATTTTCAAATTGAAGTGTGTACTGTTGTAGTCGGAATTTTGATGTTGTTTAAGGATTATTTGATCCTAATTATTGTTGTTCATCATTTAGGGCAGACATAAGCTTTATTATGGTCAAATTCCTACTGCAAATTTTCAGCTAAAGAGCAAGGGCTTCCATGACCAAGTGTTGGGCAGCCGTATAGCTGAAAATTTCTGGGTTGGGCATAGAATCATGCCCTATTGTCTCATGTTAGACGTAAGCCTAGAGGGGCTGATTGTACCTTGACGTATAGGTCGGGTTGCGCCCTTTGAAGGGCTGCCATTTGGCCTTGGTTGGGTATAGTTTGAGTTGCCCGCCAAGTGCTCAGTGAAATGTCCCAACGAGACGAGCATGCTGGATTTTTGCGATCATAGCTGAACTTGACAATACATGATGGTGGATTGGGTCTGTTTTCAAGTTGTTATCATATATATGATTAATTCAAAGTAATAATAGTCGAGATTTCTTAGTGGTTTAGTGGCTAAAAAGTTCGACCAATGGGAGAATTATCAACCTTGGTCTTAATCTCGGTTTTGATGATAACAAACATGGAACTAATGTTTAAGCAAAAAAAAATTTCAGGTTCCATATCGATTTACGCACGATGTCCCCGATAAGATCTACTTGGTATTATTTAAGCAAGAAATGTTTTCATCTCTGTATTGGCCTTCGCTAGCCGGTTCTCCTCATCCCGGATCTACTCCAAAATCGAGGATGCCCTCCACTACATCAAGCAACGACAAGATGAGCCCTTACGAGACTACATAAGGAGATCTCAGGCCACAGCCGCGAAATTCCCGAATCTCGACCCTCGAGTCGAGCTTTATTCTAACAAACACGGGTTGAAGCTCGGGCACTTCCCAGACCAGATCGCTTTGGCAAAGCCGAAGGACAAGATCGAGTTCTAGGAAAAAGGCCGCAAGTTACATAGAGATGGAGGAACTCCAAGAGGACAAAAAGGCTGACATGCAAATTGCCAAAGACGCCACCGAAGACAATAAGTCCAAGAAAACCAACAAGAAGGGTGAAGATCGAAATTGCCGTGAGCGAGAAAATGACCGGAGGGCAAGGTCGCCACCTCACCTGAAAGCTCAGTACGAGAAGTACACTCCGTTCAACACAAAGAAGGAAAATATCCTTCGCAAAATCTACGATCTGAAACTCCTCAGACATCCCGTCAATGCCAGGAAGTAGAAGTTGCCACCCAATGCCGACATGAGCAAAAAGTGTGATTTCCATGACACTTATGGACATACCACAGAAGATTGCATGGTGCTTGGAGACCAACTCGAGGACTTGCTCCACACAGGATGCCTCGATCAACACATCAACTGTGGAAGAGAGTGTGGTCGAAGCAGGAGTCGAGACCACTGACGCCGGAATCGAAGTCGAATGCCTCCAAACAACCATGGAAGCTAAATGGACAACGATCGAGCCAACCGCCCAGGAAATGAAGTCTGATGAGTCATTGACTACATTGCCGGTGTGTTCATTGGAGGAGGCGAGATGAGCTTGGCCAAGAAAATATCCCTCTTAGTGATCATGGCAGTCGACAACACTGTCCGCCCGCCTGGGCCCATCTCCAGAACCCTAGTAATTAATATTATTGTATGAATCTGATTTTCAAGGAATTGACAAAAACCTACATGATCCAGTCATGATTTTTGTGATTTTAATAAACTTTATCATTAAGAAAGTTCTGGTGGATTAAGGCAGTTTAGCCGTCATCCTCCCCGCTCTACGTTTGAGGAAATACAACTAACCGAAGCTTCGCTCTCACCTTGCAAGGGAAACTTGGTGGGTTTCTCAAAAGAGAGAGAGTCAACGTCCAAGGCTCCATATGGCTAAGAACAATGTTCAACTCCCAGCCAACAAAGACAATCGACGTGCATTACTTGGTCATTGATGTCCCCAGTCCCTACCATATGATCCTAGGGTGACCCTCCTTAAATAGCCTAGGAGATGTTGTATTGACCCCCTGCCTAGCACTAAAATTCCACATTTCAAAAACGAGAGTGGGCGTACTTCACGCCGACCAAAAGGAAGCTCGTCAATATTACAATGAATGCCTTAGACAGAGGGCAATCAGACCAAAGGAGTCGGATGCCCTACCTCATTAGGCGCTCTCAATGCCCACGGGCGAATGGCCGATAGAAACCACCAAGTGGGACCCAAGTGGAGGCACGCAGAAACGACCCCGACCTGAAGCAACTTGAAAACCGAGCACTCCTTGGAGTAAGGGCATAAGCCTGAGCCCTGCTGAGCACGGAGCAAAGCACAGGCAACCACTAGTTTCTTCCCTCATATCCCTCCTACCTTGACAGGCAATTTCATGGGCATCTCATTATCTGATCGTATCTTTTCTTTTGCATTAATAAAGATCGTATCTTTCACATTTTCATGTGCACCCATGAATTTCATGGCCATCTCGTTGTCTGATCGAAACAAGGACCTCGCTGTTAGGGCCTTTTTGATTTGCCCGAGCAATGACGAATCATGGCGGAATGTTCCGTACATGTTTGTAAATATATTTTTGCGTCCATGTAATTTTGGCTTTTATTGTAGTTCGTACTTGTAAAATCCTTTGTGCGATCCTCGAGGGCCCACGGTACGAGTTGGATACATTTCTATGTAATTTGACGCTTGGTGCGTGTGTTACAGCTAAGCGGAGCAGTTTTCCTACATTCGTCATGGTCGTGGCCATGGAAAATCACCATCTCGCATGGCCACGATTTTTTCATGCTCATCGTGCTTTTGGGAACCTTGGGGGTGGCACTTGGGGGTTAGGGGTCTCTTGTATAATGTAGGAGAGCGTTGGCAAACAAAGCGGTTGTCATGGGCGGAGATGAACGAGCGGCTCATATGGGCGTGCAACCTGTCGATCTTCACCCAAGACAATTGTGGAGCTCGTCCTACACCCGGTTTTATGTTTTCTTGCATTCATAGTCCTGTAATTGTTGTTTTACTTTACACCTTCAATAACATTCGGCCAATATGGTCTTTTGTGGGTGCGGATATGGAGCGCGAGGTTAGCACGTGGACCAACGCATGCCCCTGATGTTAAGTCGGGAAGCCAAATTCGAGATGGATTCAGGATAATAGGCTTATCCCTTGCACAGGATACAAGGGTGTCGCACGGGTTCTTCCGCACAAAACAATTGGCCCGTCGCAGTTGGTATTCGAGCAAGAATTACAAGCCTCCAACTGAGAAAGCCCTCGAAGCAGACATAGCCGACGTACATTCCATCTGTGGCGCTCGAGTTGCTGATGCAACGAACCTAGTTAATAAGCCTTCCTACTTTTGTATTTGGGAAGGTAAGCATTCATTGATCGATGTGAAGATTGTGACTTTTGCGTAAGGCGGATGAGCCCCTAAGACACAAAATCATTTGCACGCAGAGTAGATGGCTCTTAACTTGTGTGCGCAGAGTAGATCTCTTTTAAGACGCCAAGTTGTGCGCAAAGCAGACTCTCTTATAAGACGCAAAGTGGTGCACAGAGCAGATCTCTATTAAGATGCCAAGTTATGCGCAAAGTAGACTCTCTCATAAGACGCAAAGTTTCACGCAAAGCATATCTCTATTAAGACGCAAAGTTGTGCACAAAGCAGACTCTCTCATAAGACGCAAGGTTGGTGTGCATGGCAAGATGGCCTTTAAGGTGCAAGATTGACAAATTCGAACCAAGCACTAGCGAAGAACAGCTGGTATGGAAGTAATGCTCTTAGTGCAGAGAGAGTTGGCGGATGTCGTGGCCCAGTTGGAGAAAATCCCTCAAGTCATAGTTCGACGAGCAGCGTAAGACTTGAAGCTCGTTGATATGGGCTCGGAGGAGAGCGCCATGACCTCTGCGGGTGACGAGTGAGCAAGAAATGATCCGTAAGACTTGAAGCTCGTTGAGATGGGCTCAGAGGAGAGTGTCATGACTCCTACAGGGGGTGAGTGAGCAAGTAGTGATCGGCTCAAGACGATGGTGGAGGCAATGCTCTAGTATGGTGCGGCCACGGAACTACTCATCACTTGGGTGTTGCACAACAACACCCAGATGTTATCCAAGACGAGCGTTGCTTGTATGCTCATTAAGTCTGGGACTTTTCATTGCCCAGTAAAAATGGGACTTGGTGAATTGAGTAACCATTTCTCGGGTTCCTTCACGCGGGAGTTGCTCAATGGCACTCGTGTGCCCCACAAAGTCTAAGACCCTCATAGCCCAGCAACATTGAGACTTGGTGAACCCAGTAGCTATTTATCGGTATCCATTCAAGCGAGCATTGCTCAACGGTGCTGGTGCCCCTTCAAGCGAGCGTTGCTTAACGGCGCTTGTTTGCTCCACAAGTCTAGGACTTTCATTGCCCAGCAACGAGTTTGGGAATCTCAAAAGCACTTTCTCGCAACAACTGGAGATGATGAAACTCAATGATGTTCCAAGTAGTCATTTCCTGGTGGCGGACTTTACGACGAAACTCGACATATTGCAGCCCCACTACGGCGTGTCGTTACTCAGGCGGTGTTCCCTTCGACTACTTGTGAAGAATTCACTTCAGCAATTGCAGCCTATCCAGAAAGGCGGTGTGGCTGAGGCGAGTTCGATGAGGACATCGAAGCTTGAAGTGGGGGAGGATGTTAGGGACTTTTCGATTTGCCCGACCAACGATGAATCATGGCGGAATGTTCCCTACATGTTTGTAAATATGTTTTCGTGTCCATGTAATTTTGGCTTTTATTGTAGTTCGTGCTTGTAAAATCCTTTGTGCAATCCCCGACGGCCCACGGTACAAGTTGGATACATTTCGAGATCATTCGACGCTTGGTGCGTGCGTTACGGCTAAGCAGTTTTCCTGCATTTGTCATGGTCGTTGTTGGCCCAAGGGTTGCCCCTAGGCTTTGATCTCTATTTTGATGATAACAAACATGTATTTAATATATGTGTGAAGTTTTGAGTTCAGGTTGAGGTTGCGATAAGCACGCGAACTTCACTCGGAGAAATGCAAAAATCGTCAAAAAATGCTCGGATGTAGATTAAGTAGAATTCGTAGATTATCAAATAGATTCTATGTAATATATCCCTAGAATCTCATCCCAAGCCTATTTGTAAAGTTATCCAAGTCAAAACTTAGTAACAAAACCCATAAAAAGGCGTGTAACAAAACAAATGTAAAAAATAGCCTCAGCCAAAGTTCGATCGACTGAACAAGGCAGAAAAATGGTAGTTGCCACTTCGGTCGACCGGTCGGTCGATCGAACGAAGCCAAAAATTGGCAGTGGCTCATTCGGTCGACCGGACAATAGAGGAAATTGGCAGTAGTCAATTTGGTCGATCGAATATGGCCGAGAGAGGGCAGTAGCCTAGAGGTCGCTAGGCGGTCGACCGACGATCGATCGGTCAACCAACGATCGATCGACAAACGACCGGTCAGCATCCAACGGGCAGAAAAACACCTGTTGGAGAGTTGTTCTGAGTAAGGGGTTATAAATACCCCTCACCAACCTTCATTAATCTCTCTTAACTATTCATAAAAGCTTCCAAAGTAAAATTTCTGCCTTCTAAGCTTGATTAGCTCGCGCTTGCTTTCCGATCGATGATTTCTCTCAAGCACTCATCTTCCCTCGACTCTGGATTCAATTCGGCTTCAACATCTTGTGGAGTTGAAAGCGTTGAAGGCTTGGAAAAGAGCTTTTAGTTGTGGTTTACTCTTTAGCTCTTTTCATTGTAATTTTATTTGTTACTTGAACTTGTTCTTCATTGATTAGCTTGCTAGGCATGTTAGTGTAAAAACTTAGGGTTTACTTTGTAGAATTGTGTTTTGCCTAAGTGAATAGGTTTGAGGAGTTCTCAAAGGGTTGAGAATCTAGTCCTCGGTTATTCAAAGGGAAACACAAAGTCTATAAAGGATTTTATTAGAAATCCTTGGTGTGGAGTCAAGGTGGTGGAGTAGGTGGTTGGCCGAACCACTATAATCTCGTGTTTGCATTGCCTTGTGTGATTGCTTATAATTATGTTTCATACTTGCTAACGAACATCATTTAGTTGAACTTACTTTCGTCCATATGGGCGTGCGACTTCTCGATCTTCGCCCAAGATAATTGTGGAGCTCATCCTACACCCGGGTTTATATTTTCTTGCGTCCATAGTCCTGTAATTGTTGTTTTACTTTACACCTTCAATACCATTTGGCCAACATGGTCTTTTGGAGGCGTGGATATGGAGCGCGAGGTTGGCACGTGGACCAACGCATGCCCCGCGAAGTTATGTCGGGAAGCCCTATTCGGGATGGATTCAGGATAATAGGATTATCCCTTGCACGGGATGCAAGGGTGCTGCAAAGGTTCTTCCGCACAAAACAATTGGCCCGTGACATCGCAGTCCTGTCTTATGCTCATCGATGAACTCGGCTTGACCCCCCCGAGCGCGGTCCTCGACCTCAGCACCGCTACTTCCGATCTCAGACCCCTTACTCAGCCTCAGCGCTGCTACTTCTGGGCTTAGAGCCCTTACCGACTCTTCGCACAATCCTTCCTTACGCTCCTCGGTGAGCTCGGCTTGACCCCTCGAGCGCAGTCCTCGGCCTCAGCACTGCTACTTCTAGCTTCAGCTCCCTTACTCGGCCTCAGCGTTACCACTTCCAGCCTCAGAGCCTTTATCGACCCCTCTCGTGCTCGTGCCTAACGCTCCTCAGTGAGCTCGGCTTGACCCCTCAACCGCGGTCCTCAGCTTTAGCGCCGCTACTTTTGGCCTTAGAGCCCTTACTCGGCCTTAGCGCCGCTACTTTTGGCCTCTTAGTCCTTATCGACCCCTCGTGTGGTCTTGTCTTAGGCTCCTCGGTAAGCTTGGTTTGACCCCCCGAGCGTGACTACTTCCAACCTCAAAGCCCTTACTTGGCCTCAGTGTCACTATTTTCGGCCTCAGAGCCCTTAACGACCCCTCGTGCGATCCTTCCTTGCGCTCCTTGACAAGCTCGGATTGACCCCTGAGTGCGATCCTCGGCCTCAGTGCCGCTACTTCTAGCCTCAGAGCCCTTAGAGACATCCGAAAGCTATCAGTTTTCAACTAAGTCAAAATTTTGATCAATAAAGACCAAGTTTCTGATTTTTGATAAACATGAACCAAAAATCATATAAAATTGAATTCTCAATGAAAATTTTTGAAACTTTTTCAACGAAAACTAGATTTTTCAAGAAAAGTGCAGAAATAAGAATTTTCCAAAAAATTATTTTCTGTATTTTTTAAGAATTTGTTGAAATTTCAGATTTCATGCTTTATCGAAAAATACTCATTTATCAAGATAACTTCAAATTTTGATCAAACTCATATATATCAAACATATGAACATTCTAGGCAAGTATACTATAAGTTTAAATCAACATACAGACTCCCAAAGACTACTTAAATGACTTGGCCCAATTTCGATCAAGATTCAATATATATATCAAGAAATTGTCTACATGTCATTTTTCCAGATACTCATGAAGTATCACATAAACACAAGTACTTATCATGAGCAAGGTGCAAGAGTCTCTACATGCTTTATGAAGTTTTATACTAAATAGTGCAAGGGTGAAACTCATACCTCATATGATAGATTTTTCAAGTATTAGCATGTTATTCTTAAAATTTTAAAACATTGCTTCCTAATCAATATAAGAGTTCAACTTGCAAGTAATTGGATGATAAGTAGCACAATAGACTTCTCATCACTAGCAAGTTCATAAACTAGATAGCAAAGAAAAAGTCAAGTTCATTTATCAAAAGTCAGTTTTGCTAACTAGTGGGCATTCATTTTTCAAAATCAGCCTAAAGTGAAATCAAAATGAATCAAGGAGATCTAAAGAGGTGAAGACATTAAATCAAGACCTCAAACCCTTCCTATTGGTTGAAAATCGAAATTGCCACATTTAGCCTAAGTTTCAAAACCAATAGGTTATGTAGACCCATTATAGGTCAAGAAGGTCTCCGGAGAGACCAAAAGTAAAATGAAAAGGTCGAAATCCAAACTTGATACCACAAAGATCTTATTCAAAAGTAAACAAGCATAAATCATGTGTCACACAAAAGAATTAAGTATCAAACAAGTACTAGATGAAAAGACACTCATCTAACTCCAATAATGATGAAATCAAGGGTAAGGTTAGGAGTTGATACCAAAATTTGTCATGAAGTTGCAACCACATAATCTTTCTTCCTTTGTTTACCAAGCAACTTCAAGCAATCAATGTGTCTTCATTCAAGTGAAGTGTCTCCCCCTACATTTGAGCATGAAAGCTTTGGTACCCAAATTGCTTTGGATCCTTGAGGGTTAGACACTTTTGGAACCCAAAGAGATCTAGCATTGGGGTTCCATTTCATGGCATAATCTCTAATTATATGTTCATACATGTCACAACAAAAACAATGACCCTTAAGGCCTTGTTTGCATGAGGTGCAGCGTGGTTTAGTAATGTATGGTATTGTATGGTATTGTACTATAATTACTCTTATCCTATTTGGGAAGATGGTATGGTATGGTACGGTTAAATGGTAGAAGCTCGTAGGAGAATGGAATCTTGGCTAAGCTGATCAAGAACAATAAGTAAAAATCTAATATGATATGGGTGAATAAAGGGTATAAGATGAATTAAAAATTTTGATTGAGGGTATTTTAGAAATAAAATTTTATTAAACCATGAGAAACCACCAAATCCATGGTTTAAAAACTTGGCCAAAATCCATGGTTTTCAAACCATGAGATTACCATCATAATTCATAAACCATGACCATCCTTTGGAAGTCTTCCCAAATAAGAAATTGAACAATGTCATACCATATAAAACCATACCTTATCATGAAACAAACAAGGCCTAAATCTAGTGGATGCATGAGAATGAACATGAATATGGGAATAAGCATGGGAAGATACTTTAGACAATTCAACATGAGAAATATGAGCATACATGTTTTTCATTTTCTCATTTAACGAAAATAACTCATTTTTCAATGATAACATGCCAACATTTAAATTTCCAACTTGTGAGCATAGTGAGGCATTTTCAATGAGCCATTCAAAATTTGTAAATCTATATTTTTCTTTTCTAAGGAATTTTTATCATTTTCCAAGAGTTCAACCTTCCTTTTTAACTCATTACATGAAAGTAAAAAATCATCATTTTCTTGTTCTAACATTTTATTTTCCTTTTTAAGTTCCTTAAATCTTTTTCTAACAATATTGAATTCTTCATGCATATGCTCAATTTTATTTTCTAATTCTACTTGGGTAAAAACATTATCACCTATAGTAATAGTGGGAACCTCATTGTCCTTTGCCATGAAACAAAGGTTTGCATTCTCCCTTGTGCTTTCTTCCCCACTTGAAGGTGATGATGGCTCACTTTCATCCCAAGCGGTCATTAGTGATTTCTTCTTAATTCTTCTTCTTTTGTCTTTCATTGAGAATGATGAGGAGGTGAGCTTGAATTTAAGACAATTTCTCCAAGTGTCCCGGCTTGTTGCATTGGAAGCACATGAGTCTACTTTTGCCCTTCTTCTTCTTGTGAGGCTTTCCTATTAATTTCATCAACATCCTTTCGAGGTAAATCATCTCTTCTTGGTCCTCGGATTCTTCATCCCTGGATGATGACGATTGTGATGAGCTATCGTAGTATGATGCTTTTAAGATAATATTTTTGCCTTTGGGGGCATCTTTCTCCTTGTTTGCCCTCATATGAATCTCATGGGTCATGAGGGATCCAATGAGCTCGATGAGCTTCATGGTGCCAAGATTCTTGGCCTCCATGATAGCAACCACCTTTGGCTCTCATGCTTTAGGAAGAGATCGAAGAAGCTTCCTCACTTTTTATTCCTCTTGTACGATTAAAGCATTCACAATATTTTGAAAGCGGTCATACATTTCATCTATAAATTCATGAGGATGCATTTTAAAGAGTTCATAATCATGCATAAGTAAATTTATTTTAGACTCTTTAACTTGGAAAGTTCTCTCATGAGTAGTTTCTAGAACAAGCCAAATTTCAAAACCGGATTTACAATATGATATTCTATTAAATCCATTTATAGATAAACCACAGTGTAATGCATTCATTGCTTTGGCATTTGAATTTTAAAAAATGATCTCTTATTGAGACCAATCATCCATGCGCTTGGAGGGTTGTATATAATCTACATGAATTGTTCTCCAAACATCTAATCCTAGGAATTGTAAGAAAATATTCATCCTAGTTTTCCAATAGGCATAATTGTTCCCATCAAAAAGTGGAGGTGCATGAGTTGAAGTCCCTTGACCTAGTGTGATATTTGAAGCCATGAGTGTAGGACAAATGGTTAAACCTAAGCCTACAACCTTGCTTTGATACCAAATGAGAATAAAATACCCACACTAGGGGGGTGAATAGTGTGTTTGCTCTATTTTGATCTCTACTTGCAATTTCAATAACTTCTTAAATGGTTAACTAAGTTAGATAGCAAGTATTGAAGGCAATCAAGAATCTACAAAAATGAGCAATGCTAACACAAGTCAGTTTATAGTGGTTCGGCAACCTTGCCTACTCCACTACGTAAGCACTCCGCTTACGATTTCACTTACAATCCACTAGATGTTGAGTTCCTTACAATAAGAAATTTCTTTCGAAAAGTCTCCGCTCTCCCACCGAAGGCACTTCCATGCCCGGAAGTCTCCGCCTTCCTAACGAGAGCACTCTCCCACCTCACTCTCTCCTAACGACACTCTAGGGGCAGCAGAAATTGGCACGACACGAGCATGAGAAGATAACTGCGGTTCGGGCCGGCCCAACATGATAACATTGCGGGCCGACGCGGGCCGGCTCTTATCGTGTCAGGCTAGCCCATTTTACCCGCTAAGTACTAAAAAAGTTGAATTAATTTAAATAATTAAACAAAGGCTGATATATACTTGGGTAATTAATTCTAATTGTCAAATTTCACAATAGCACATACAGACTATCTTAATTATTCCAATGTTACTATAATCATAATTTTGAGGATAAAAACACAAATGAGTATAAAAAATACAATTTTGTTAAAAACAAATTGTAAAATTATGCGGGCTCGCAGGCCGTGTTGGGCTGCCAATTTCCAGTTTGCATATTAGCGGGCCAGGCCGGCCCGACACACTACCTTATCGTGCTTGGCTGGCCCGTTTTGCCACCTCTAGGACACTCTAATCCTAGATTACAAGGTGCACTTATGCCTTTTCACTAAGGCAACCACCAACACTTTACAAGCTTGAAATGAGAACAAAAAGACAAGTAAAAACAATAATAAAGAGCACAAGTAAGATACAAAACTAGTTGGTGCTCTTCTTAGCTTGTTCCTAATCCTTCAAAGCCTCAAGATGATGACTCTTTAGATCAAGAAAGACTTGAAGTGAAGTTGAGAGCTCAAGCAAGGTAAGATTGAGAAATGAAGTTCAGAACTCAAGGAAATTGGCTCAATCTTTCAAGGATGGACTCAATGAAGCATTGAAGAAGTTAGGAGGCTGAAATCAGGGTTATATATATAGGGAATGAAGGCATGGAGGTTAAACTAGTCGTTGAACGAATCTAAATAGATCCGTTGGCATTTTTGGTCGATCGACGGTCGACCCTCGGTGGGTCAAGATTTGACTGAGGGTCAGCCGAACAGGTTTTGGAAATTTTCAAGAACCATTTCGGTCGATCCTAGGGTGACCTTCGGTTGGCCGATGATCGGCCGAGGTTCGATCGATAACCTAACCAAAATACTGGTTCTGATTTTTTTTGCTGATTTTACACACGGGTTTGGTTTCGAGTTTTGATTAGGTGTTGGCTTTGCATAAATACATGAGAAATGGTATTTTAAGGCCTTAGAAATATTTTACAACAAAATTTAAGCCTAGACCTAACTTTTGACTCGATCGCCTCCTAAGCCGTCGACACTTGAATTTTTGTGATTTTTCAATGAACTTCGCGCGTGTATCGATCACCCAACCTGACATCAAACACTTGATAAACCCATCAGAATAAGTTCGTTATCATCGAAATCATGATGATGACCAAAGTTGAAAACCTTATGCAAACAAGACCGAGGTCGGAAGCCGACGCTACTTAGAGCTTGACACGAAGTCCTTCGGACTCCAACCAAGCTCGAGGGTTGTGGACTAGACTAGCAATTTAGGTCTGGATGGATTGGGTTCAGAAGCGCCCATACTCATGAACTAGACTTAGGTCAAGCCAAATAGCTTAGCCTGGGGGCTCAAACCTGGCCATACAAGGACATATATGTCCTCATTAATTATGAGAAATTCATCATCGCGAGCCCGACATCTCCGAGATCAACCTCGACCCATTCCGAGCAATATTCCTACGAGATTATCGGGCGGCATTATCGCCAATCCCCCCTCATATTGCAATATATATATAGATACAACACGCCTCAGGTAATCTAAATCCCAATTTCTGTTACCTCCACCTTGATCATATCCTTACTTGAGCGTTAGAGTATTTTTTGCAGGCCCCCCCTCCCCCCCACGCCAGAGACGTACCTGACCAGGAGACACATCGAACCGGACCGCACACTCCAACTTTAGGCAGGAACAGAGACAAAATAAGATATGGATATGTGCTATGAGACCCACATGTGCTCCAGTTCAAAAATATTATAGTTTAGTAGTAAAATGTTGGAAGAAATATAGAGGTAGGTCAGAAATAGTGTCTAAAGATCTAAAGTTACTAGATTGAAGCAGACCTAACCTTGGACAGAAGGATTTGAAATTAAAGCTTAATTGTTGTTGTTGTTGTTGTTGTTGTTGTTGTTGTTGTTGTTGTTGTTGTATAATGATGTAATTTATACTCAATGTGAATGCAAACAGGCGGATGTGAAGTGTGGTGCAAATAATATAATTTTCACGCCTACATCCAATATGTTGTCATCCTTAGTTAAACTAATGTAGTTGTGAAATTTGTTTTTCAACCTATTGATAAATTCAAACAAAAAGGTTGTTAACTCAAGTTTTTTAATTACCCTAATGTCATGTAGGGGTGAGAAAAAAAAACCGAAAAAGGATCGAATTTTTGGTTAACCGGCCCAATAGTTTTAGTTTTTATTTTTTAAATTTTTCGATTTCGGTTTTGGAGTACCAATTAATCGTACGTTAGTCCACGATTAACTGGTTTATATATATAATATTTTAATTTTTACACCCCTGATTTTTTTTCTCTCTAAAACTAAACAAAGATTTGAATTTTATGTTGAACATATCCAATTCAAAAATTATTTGTGAGGATGTTATCCTTCTTTTGACTTTTTATTTATAAGTATTATGTTTGATTTGTATTTTTCATTTTGAAGTACTTTCGACAGTTGAAATGGACTTTGCAATTTGTATAATTTTATTATTTTTATATGTTAAAAAATTTTATTGGTTAACCGAAATTATTGGTTAATCGAACCGCAAAAACCAAAATCGAAGTACCGGTTAATCGAAGTTAATTAACCGATTTATAGTTAATGGTTTTGAAATAATCGAAGTTAATTAACCGATTTATAGTTAATGGTTTTGAAAAACCGATGTTAATGGACCGGAGTAAACAATTGCTAATGGATGGGTAGATAATGGCCAACTAATGGGTAGATAAAATTGGTTTAAATTCAATAAATTGTGGTTGAGATAGATTTCTTAAAAGTTGCAAAGGTCAAAATATATTCATTATATAAAATAAAAAAGAGAAAAAAGGGCCCCTCACCTACGGGGCTAGGAAATATTTTCCCCCTAACCTTTTAAAAATTGCACTTAACCACCCCCCCACCTTTTAAAAATATGCAACTTGCATCATCCGGAGATTTTTTCGACCAAAACATGTCATGTGCATGACACATGATTTTTTTAAGGGCAATTGAGTCATTTGAAATAAAAATTAAAAATATGAAGAAAAAAATTAGGGTACGGCTGCTACCCCACCATCTCTCGGTGACCCAGCGAACCCCCTGCACGATTGCCTCCCAACGACCGCACCTTCAGCTTCAACGAGTTCCCTATTATTGTAGTCCCTCCCCTGCCCTCGTCGTCCACACCTTGATCTCCGTAAGATATTACAGTTTTGCAATGGGTTGGAAATTGAGAGAGGGAAAATATGAAGTGTCGATTGGAAGAAATGCTCCGGAATATAGTGAGTGTAGCCTTCTTAAAAGCATTTTCTTTATGCTCTAACAATGCTTTATGGAGTCCAACATCATCTGCACACTGCAATATGGACCAAAAAAAGACAATACTTTTAATTATTTATATTGCCATGGACCACAAAAAGACAATGCATATGGAAAAAGATAATACTTTTGATTATTTTTATTTGCTTGAACTGGACATGTTTTCTTCTTGGTTTTTGGATAAGCAACATTATCTGCTCTCGAATTCCCATATTCCCTAGGGGTATGCATGGATACCAGGTAGACTCGGAATCGATTGGAATTGACCCGATTCGGTAGGTTCCGAGTAGACCTGAATTAAATTCGTGTAGGGTCCGGAATAAAAATTTAGAACTGGTTAAAATCGATTCCGGATTCCGATTTCGGGTCCAACACATCGGGTACCCGGAACTGAAATCGATACCCGAAACTTGTACTCAAGAACCTGTTCATTTACAGGTTTCAAGGTACAAGTTCCAATCGGGTACCCGGAACCTGTACCCTATAACCTGTATATGAACAAGTTCCAGGGTACCTTGTTGGAACCTATACATTTACAGGTTCCAGAACAGGCTCCAATAGGATACCCGAAACCTGTACCCTGGAACTTCCAACAGGATACCCAGAACCAAAACCGAAACCTGTGGTTCCGGGTAGGATCCCATTCCAAGTTTCAACAGGGTAGGGTCTGATTCCAAAACTTAGGAACCGATCCTATACAGGGTATGGTCTGGGTATCATGAAAAATATAAGGTACCCGGATCCGCTCACCTCTAATATTCCCAAGTTCAAACTGTATAAAAAAAATTTGCACAGTCAAAAGCAAAGATACCAAGTTATAATATCTCTCTTACAAAAAGCATTCTATCAAGATATCCTAGTCCAGCATGTATCCATTAGTAAAGCTATAACTTGTAACCCTCCAGTGTTAGAAACATTTGCAGTGTAAAGAGGCATAGGTCATCATTTATAGTGCAATTCATAGGGAGGAGTCTTGTTAACAATAGGCTAACAATGATAATATAGAATAAGCATGTCAATAACTATGAAAAGATTTTGATACTGAACAGTGAACAAATAAAACCAATGTTCATACCCAACAGTTCTTAAGTAACCTTACTAGATGATAGGCATAGTCATATGCATGTATTGAAGGGTAAGGCCCTGCCAGGTTGCCATTCATTTCATAACCTCCACCTTCAGCAAACCAAGATAACATGTAAATTACTTGCTCTTACATCAACATTTGGCTTTGAATTACTAAACATCACGATCCTGAATTCTTAATTATTGATAATGTAAACTACTGTGATTGGATTTATGATGTAAATTAACACCTATGGATTTTTTGGCAGGGTTTGAGAGTGACTACTTTACCATCAAATTGCACCATTCTGGTAGATTTCTTCAAATGGGCAGCTCTAGGAGTTATGTCGGGGAAAAGGTTAACCACGTACTTTGACTACTGTGAAGCGGATGAGATGTCTATGATTGAGATGAAAAATATGGCCCAAGAAGCTGGAGTCATTAAGTTTGTTGATTTTTTTCTTCAGTAAGGGTGGGGTAAGTAATTGCAATATTATTAAAGTTATGCAAAATGATCAGGATGCGATGAATTTGCCTTGTTTTGCTGATTCAGAGAGGATGGTTGGGATTTTCATTGAGTATCCGAATGTACAGGTCGATTTCGAAAGTATGGATGCTAGTGTTTCTGGATTAAGTGAGCCTACTCCAGATATGATTTTTAATTTGGAGAATGATGTCCATGTGGAAAATGATGTGACTATAGATATTGAGGATGCTATTTTGGACAATAATGACAGTGGAGGTGATGATGATGAAGCTTCAATTGGAGATGATTCTGTGCACTCTGAAGAGCTAGTTGACAGTGATTGGTCCATGGAAGATGATGTAGATTTTATGATTAATGTTGACTTTGAAGTAGAATGGGCTGGGTTGGATAATCAAACTGTTGAGAGAGAAAGGGCTAAAAAGAATATCATGACAATTAGTGAGAAGACCACCCAATAGGGTACTCGAGGAACTCACAATGGTTACAAGGTCTTCAATCCTAAGATAGATACATATGATCCTCAGTTTATAGTTGGTCTCTGCTTCACAAACACTAGCATATTCAGGGCTGTTGTTCGACAACATTCAAGAGTGCATGGAAGGGACATCAAATTTACGAAGAATGAAAAAGATAAGGTGCAAGCATGATTCCTGTCCTTGGAAGATATATGCCTCAAAGATACCCGGAGAAGATACAATGTGTATTAAGACTCTACATGGTGTCCATAAATGCTACAGAAAAAATAAGGTGACTGCTGCAAACTTCTCATGGTTGGCCAACAAGTATTATGACAGAATCAAAACTGATCCAAATTGGAGTGTGTAGTCAATGATGGTGGTGATGAAAAAAGAGTGCAAGCTGTCCTTAAGTAAGTATCAACTATACAGGGCCAAAACCAAGGTAAAAGAAATGGGAAATGGTTCAAATATCCGACAATATGGTGTGTTATGGAGGTATGCTGCTGAGATTAAAAGGCAAGATCCAGAAACTACTGTTAGGATCAAAATCGGAACTGTAGGGGAAGAAGTAAAGTTCAAGAGATTCTATGTATGTTGGGGAGCTCTAAGAAAAGGCTTTCTTGATGGCTGTAGACCTGTGATTTTTCTTGACGGCTGCCACTTAAAAACATATATTGGAAGCATACTTTTATATGCTGTTGGGGTTGATGCTAACAATGGCATTTACTGTTGGCCTAAGATTTTCTACCTTGGTCTTAATTTCAATTTTGATGATACAAACATGGAACTAATGTTTCATTGAGAAATTCTTTCAGGTTTCAAGTCAGTTAGCGCACGACATCTGCGATCGAAAAATCGGAGAAATCGAAGAAATCGGCAAGGACGCTCGTCGACGCTTGGGATTCTTCGGGAAGTTAGAGTTTAGGCTTAGGGTGTCTAGAATGTGATGTAATCCTCATGATGATGCATAAGAACCCAAAAATCAAATCCGAACCCCAAAACATGAAAAACTCAAAAACCGCCCTAAAATTCACTAAACCTAGGGAGCTCCTTGGAGGGTTATATGACCTAGATATTTTCTTGACACAAAAAATGGCGGTAATTGTTCCTTGGGTAAAAACTAGATAACGAGGTATTTTAAAGAAATTTTTGGAAGCCTTTAGCATACCCATATTTGATCCGGGAGATTAGAAAATTTTCGTTTTCCGAAAATTTGTACTAGACCCCAAAAAGTAGATTTTGATTCTTAAGGATTTTGATTTTTTAGATATTTTTATTGAATCGGGGGGTAATCCTTATATAACATTTATGTTTTAAAGTTATTAACTAGGTTGATTGAGTTGGTGGTTACCTTGGTGTTAAGCCTTAAATCCACCATTGTAAACTTAGTTTACTATGATTAGTTGAGTTGTCCCTTAGGTTGAGGTGGGAGAGTGCTCTCGGTAGGAAGGCGGGATACTTTTGGGTGTGGAAGTACCTTCGGTTTAAGAGCGGATACTTTACGGTGTAAAGTCCTCTTTGTAAGGGAAAACGATATAATCTAGTAAATCTAAGTTTGGAAATCCTAAGCGGGGTGCTTAGGTAGTGGAGTAGGCATTGGGGCCGAACCACTATAAATACTTGTGTTAGCATTGTTTTATTTGTGTATCGCATTGATTATCTTTATTACTCGCTTCCGCATTTAGTCGTCAATTGTGAATTGCCTAAGTAACTTAAGAAACTATTAAAATCGAATTTAGGAGAAAGATTTAGTAAACATACTATTCACCCCCCCCTCTAGTGTGGCCATTTCACCAACATTTACCACATTGCATATGCAGTGGTTGAGAAGGAAAAGAAGAACTCTTGGCTTTGTTTCTTCAATTACTGATAGACAACTTGGGCATAGAGGAAAGTGGACAGTGGGTCATAATGTCTAATAAGCAGAAGGGATTAGTGGATGCAGTTGAAACTTTGATGCCCCACTGTGAACACAGGTTTTGTGCCATGCATTTATATAACAACTTCAAGCAAGCACATAAAGGGTTAGCATTGAAAGATATGTTATGGAGAGCAGCCAGAGCTACAAGAATTTTAGAGTTTGAAGCAGTCATGAGGGAGCTCAGGGATAGGGACAAAGCTGCATTCTCTTGTCTAGCTAAAAGACCAGCTGTACATTGGTCTATATCTTATTTTGGTACTCATTCTAAGTGTGATGTGTTGCTTAATAACATGTGCGATAGTTTTAATGCTATGATTTTGAGTGCAAGACGTCTACCAATCCTTGACATGGTGTAGAGGCAATAAGACTAATTTTGATGAAGAGAATTCATGTTAGGAGGGACCAAATGATGAAACGTTCATATGAAATTTGTCCAAATATTCAAAAAAGGCTTGAGGTTCTTAAGCAAAAATCAAATGATTTTATCGTTCATTGGAATGGAGATGACAAGTTTGAGGCTGAGAGCTATTATGGTGAGAGATTTAATGTCGACTTGGTGATGAGAATCTGTTCTTGTAGAAGATGACAACTGAGTGGTATTCCTTGTGCACATGCCATTGCAGCCATTAATTATAGAGAAAAAGAGCCTGAAGAATTTGTTGATTAGTGTTACCATAGAAAAACATACCTAAGGATTTAGGGTCATCTTATGACTACTCTTGATGGATGTGAAAGTTGGCCAATTTTAGAGATGACACCTTTGAACCCTCCTGAACATGAGAAGTTACTCGGTAGGCCGAAGAAAAACAATAGAAGAAAACAACCTGATGAAGTCAATAAAGGAGGTAAGGAGATAGCAGCTACATATGAGGAATCTACTCAGAAGAGTCTGAAGATTGGGAAGTTAGGGAAGAAAGGGATTATCATGAGATGCAGTTTTTGCAGGCAACAATGACATAATATAATTAAATGCCCTCAGAGAAAACACAATCTGTCAAATAAACCGAGCTTAGATATCCTTGCATCAAGTGATGGCATGCAAGAGAGAACAAAGAACAAAAGGATAGCACCAGGAGAAGAACTAGAGGCAGCATCACCTAGAAGGAAGAAATTGGAAGTACGAAGAAATGGTGGGAAGGAGCACCAGCAGGACTTGCAGTCCTTTGTTTCAAGCAGCCAATAATCAATCTTAACCTTTGAGCCAAATATCTAGATGCGAGAAGTAGATTAAACATGTTTTGTGTTGAAGTAGTTGAAGTAGATAATTCTTATATGTGTGGTTAGTGATATGAACTATCTGAAACTGTTAGTGCTAGTGCTATTGATGTTATCAATGACTTAGGTTATGATACACTAACATTCTTGGCTGTCATCGTTTTAGTTGTACCTGCATTTAGGATCATTAAAGCTAGCCCGGTGAATCAATTTTTGAAGGTTCTATTAAAGCTAGTGCTATCTGAAACAGGAAAACAACTTTTTAAAAGGAATTTATTAAATTAATTAACTAAGTAAATTATGCATATTTAGTTATCAAGCTTATCCTAAATGTGACTATAATAAGCCTAAATACCTGCATATCTTAAAGTAGGGGTGGCAATTCGGGCCGGGCCGGTGTTATCAGGTCGGGTTGGCCCGACCCGAAAATTTTTTGTGCATGGCCTGGCCCAGCCCGATAAAAATTCGGGCCTGGAATCTTCGGCCCGGCCCGGCACGAAAAATTAACAGGCCGGCACAGCACGACCCATTAGCCCGATAACACAAAGATGAAAATGGAGTTATCAGGCCCAAACAGTTTATCGGGCCAAAATCATGCTATCGGGCCGAAATCATGCCAAAATCGTACTATCGGGCCAAAATCGTGCCAATATAATCGGATTATTGGGCCCGATAGCCCGATATTTTTGATAATACCCAAATCCTTATCGGGCTAACGGGCTGGGCCGGGCCGGGCCTACACCGCCTAGCCCGACCCGGCCCAATAATTTTTCGGGCCTTATCGGGCCAGCCCGATAACGGCCCGAGCACGGTAAGAATCGGCCCGAACCCGATATTTTTTCGGGCTATCGGGTCGGGCCATTATTTGCCAGCTCTATCTTAAAGCAACATGAATGTTCTTCTCTGTTCTTGCCTAAATACCTGATATGAACTATTGTTGGCTTTAGGTTTTCATCCTTAGCCTTAATCTCGATTTTGATGGTTTTGATGATAACAAACATGGGACTAATGATTTCATTGAGAATATCTTTCAGGTTGCGTTCAAAAAAATCGGAGAAATCGGAAATCGAAAGGACATTGATCGTCGCGCTCGAGTTCGTTGCGGAAACTTCTCGAAGAGCGACGCGTGCACCAAAGACGTATTGGACGGGCTCAAAGATCACTTGAAAGCTCTCCAAGTTGATGGTCGTTGAAAGCCGGAACCCGAAAACAAAGCGCGGAAGAAATAGGCTGAAGAAATAAAATTCAGCCTAGGTTCGGTCGACCGGGCGGTCGACCGAATGAAGGTAAAAAGTAGTAGAGCTACTTCGGTCGACCGGGCGATCGACCCGTCGGTCAACCGACCTGCTGATTCCCGAAGACGCAGATCGCGTCGGTCGATCGATGGGTCGACCGAAGGTCGGGATCACGATTTTTGCGTCTGGGCGGTTGACCCGTCGGTTGACCAACCATAGAGAGAAAGCAGCGGTCGAATGACCGATCGACCAGCCGATCAACCGACCAATCGATCGGCGGTCTGCAACGAATAGTTTTCTATCCGTTGAGCAGTCGTTTCCTCAGCAGGGTATAAATATACCCTCATATGATTCTTTTAATCACTCTCCTTGTCTCCTACAGATTTTTATTGAGCGTTTAAAAGGAGATTAAAGCCTTCAAAGAGATTGTTTTGGAGCGCACTGCTGATTTCTGTCGAGTTCTTCTACAAGTGCACAAGCTCTACTTCTCAACTCGGGTGTTGATTCAAGCTCTACTACTTGACGAGTTGAAGGATTGAAGGATTGCAAAAGAGCACAGATTCTTAGTTTATTTTAAGCTCTTTTCAATTGTATTTTAACTGTTATTTAAATTGTTTGATTTGTGAGTCTATAGAAGACCTGCTGTTAGGTCTTGAAATTGATGGTAGCCTTGGTGTTTGAGGTTTAAATCCACCGGTGTAATTAAACATAGTTGTTGCTAAGATTGGTTTAGTTGTCCCTTAGGGTTGAGGTGGAAGAGGACTCTCGATAAGAAGGCGATGACTTCTGGGTGTGGAAGTGCCTTAGATCGAGAGTGCGTCTCTTCGGTGAAAAGTCCTCGTGTGTAAGGGAAACGTAAATTAATCTAGTAAAACTAGTTTGGAAATCCTAAGCGGGGTGCTTAGGTAGTGGAGTAGGCATTGGGGCCGAACCACTATAAATTATTGTGTTTGCATTGATTGATTGATTACTTCGATTGCTTAATCATTTATCACTTCTGCATCCAATCGTTAAATTGCAAATTGCCTAAACAAATTTAGTAAATGATTAAATTAGGATTTAGGCTAATTATTTAGTAAATACACTATTCACCCCCCCTCTAGTGTCGTCATTTTGCCTTCAATTGGTATCAGAGCAGGTTGTAGATTGAGATTTCACCATCTCCTCTACATCTAGTCTCGATCGAAAAAAATGGCACCAGAGAGTATAGCATGTGCACTACCTATGTTTGATGAAGAAAACTTTGGTGTTTGGAAGAGTAGGATGTATACCTTTCTTAAAACACAAAGTTTAGATTTATTGTGCATGCTAAAGAATGAGTATGTTGAGCCCACCATTGACTTAAATGATTGGTCAAGAACAAGTTAGATTATTTGAATTAAATGCTAAAATAACGCATCTCCTATATTGCTCATTTTCAAATGAAATTCTTGAAAAGGTTATGCATTGTTCTTCCACTTTTGATATTTGGGCAACATTAAATATGTTATATGACTATGCTAAAACCAAAGAACTTAATACTTTTGTTGAGGGTGGTGATAACAATGGTCATCCCCCTAGTACTAACCTCGGTTTTGATGCCCAAAGCACTTCTAGCCAAAGAAGCACAAGCAAGAATCGGAAACGAAAACTTAGGTGCTTTCTTTGCCAAGAGAAGGGACACAAAAAGAAGAATTGTTCACTCTTGAAGAAAAAATCCAAAAAGAAGAATTGTGCTTCATCATCCACATCCAAATCAAATGAAGCCACTTCTAGACATGACGATGAAGCTACATCAAACGTTTGCCTCATGGGTCTTCGAGATGAGGTATATTCTCCATCTTCTAGTCATGTTCAAAATGTTAATGATAGTGATTCTAGTAGCTCTAAATCCCTTGACATGTCTTATGAAGAACTACTAGAAGAAAGCAAGAAAATGTATGTCATTCTTGTAAAAAAGAACAAGGAAAATAAGAAATTGAATAAAGAAAACTTAAATCTTAGTTCTCAATTGCATGAATGCAAATTAGAAAATGAAAAAATGAAATCTAGTTCTTTTGATTCTTGCCATGATGCCTTAAAACTTGAAATTAAGGATTTGAAACATAGAAACGAAGAATTAGAAATTGAAAATGATGAATTGCTAACTAAGATTTCAAAAATTAGAAATGAAAATGAAAACACAAAAAATAATGTAAATCTTAATGATAAAGTCTGTACAAGTGATTTCAAAGTCAAGTATGATATTTTGAGAAATGAAAATTGCTTGTTGAAATCTCAAATTCAAGCTTTACACAAATCCATCAATGACTTAAAAAATGAGGTTATTTTCTTAAGAAAACTAGTAACTTATCAAATGCTTCATCTTTAGGAGTCCTAAAAATCAAAATGTCTCATCTAGGAAATCTCCAAATAAGAATGCTCATGCTCATAATATTTCACATGTTAAGCATTCTAACTTTAAACCTCATGTCCATAGTAAAAATAAAAAGAAATTTAATGGACATTGTTTTTGTTGTGGTGTTTATGGGCATGCCATATATGATTGTGCTTTCAAAATGAACCCTAGTGTTGTTAAGACACTTTGGGTACCTAAGCCCATTAACCCCCAAGGACCCAAAGCCATTTGGGTACCAAAAGTATCTTCTCTTGTAGGGGGAGTCACCACACAAGGGTAAAGAGAAGTAAAGAGTTGAAGTTGACCATGAACTTAAATGAAGTATCATTTCTTGGTTGCAACTTCAAACTATCATGATGTCATAGGTATAGAAATTGGCATCTAGGTATACCTTTTATCATCTCCTTATTTTCGATTGCTTGTATTTAAGTTGGAGTTATGATACATGCTTAAAATTGATTGATTTTCCCCGCTCTTGATATATTTCAAAAATATTTTTTTTAATTTCCTGTCTCTTCGGAGACCCAGGTGTCCTGTAATGGGCCTAAGCGACCTTGCGGTTCTAAATCGTAGGCACATTGTGGCCTTTCGATTTTCAACCAATAGGAAGGGTTGGAGATCATATTTTTCATTTATTACTCTTGTGATCTTTTAACATTCGTTTTGATATCCTTCTATTTCATTTTGAAACGAATTTAGAACTATTTAGCAAAGTGAGCCTTTATAATGATATTTTGATGCTTCTCTTTGCTTCTTAGTTTGGTTAGCTTGCTAAGTAGCTATATTTTCACTAAAACATTAGTGTAGTTTACTTGCAAGCTATGAGTATTATAGGAAGGCTAACTAGGAAGAAAAAGATTAGTTTAGCTAAATCATCATGAATAGGGTATAATCTTGGTAAATTCAAAATCTTAGTGTTATACCTCAATGCTTAAGATTAAAGTATGTCTCTATACTCATGATTAGAATTACATGTTAAAATCCTTGAATTCTCATGAGTAGGTAGAACTTTAGTACTTAGACAAATTTTATTGAATGAAACTTGCTCTAGGTAAATACCTATTAATAGAGACCTTCTTGTAAGTCCAAACTAGTTTAACATGGTTAGGGATTTTATTCCTCAAATGTTTCACATCTTAGGATCTCTTAGATTCATTTTGATATCATGGTAAAACTTTCTTAAAAATGAATCTTTACTATTTAGCATAGGTTAAGGTTCTAAATGAAACTTTGCATTGAACCTTGCTATTTAGTATGTTAGCTTGCTAGTTGACATATTATTTCATTATGATACTAATGATGTCTACTTGCAAGTTAAGAATTGGAAAGTTATTCTATCTAAAAGAAAATGAAAAAGGAAATGAAAAATTTGGGCAAATTTTCAAGAAAAATGTATGAATTTTATTTTGCAAAAATGTTTGAAAAATAATTGAATTTTCATGTTTAATGATGTCTTTATACTCATGATTGATGTTTCATGATATACGTATGAAATTTAATGAGTAGGAAAATATTTTGATAACTTAAGCAATTTCATGATATCTTGATTGAATGAAACTTGCTCTAGGTTAAAACTCATATTAGAGACCTCATTTTGAGTAAACATCAAACAAACATGTTTAGACACACATGATATGACTCTAGGTGTTCAATCTTGAAAATTCATGTGTAGATGAAAATGTTATAACTAGATCACATTAGTGGACTTAAGCTTAAAAGGTTTGACCCAAGTCAACAAATTGACTTGGACACTTGATTTTAAGTCCAAACTTCATAAACATGTTTAGGAATAGGTATGACATGTTTCCAAACACTTAGAGTGAAAAATTCATATGGATATGGATATGGATAAAATGACAATAGAGGTTAATTCATGATTATCTCTTTTGAACCTAGTTGACCCAAGTCAACAAGTTGACTTAAAGGTCTAATTTTCAATCCATATTTGTGGAACATGTTTAGATTTACTCATGTTAGGTATCCATAGATTTAATTTTGAAAAATCATGAGTAAATGTTAAGATTGAAACTTAGCAAGTTTCATGATAACTAGCTTAGTTTTGAATGAAACATGCTAGGTTGATATCTTGACTTAAGAACATAATTTTCATCTCAAACTTGACATACACTCTTTACATGACCATTATGTGGTGTCATAAAAGTTTGAATGAAAACTAAGCATTCTTTGAAAATAATTGAAAAAATTATGGAGTTGTCATTTGTTCAACAATTGGTATCACCAATTTTAGTTATTTCTAGAGAAATATAGAAAAATTATTTTCAGATGATTCTTGAAACTACACATTCACTGAAAAATCTAGTTTTATGTGTACAAATTTCAAAAAGTTTCATCAAGAATCTAATTTATAATGGAATTTTGGAGTTGGATTTCAAAAACACAAAGTATCCTTATATATGAAATATCAATCTTTTCGATACTTTGATTTTTCTTCGAAAACTTCATATAAAAACTCATGTACACCATTTGAATTCCATTTCTAATATCATTCACACAATTTCATGAGTAAAATCATTTCTAGGAATGATTTTGATATTTTGGATGATAGCTAGGATCCATTTGTTTGTTTGAAAATAATGTAGGATGAAAAATGAACTTAAAAAATTCATTTTGAGTTCAAACTTGATACATGCATCTCAAATGACCATTCAATAATTGGTATCAAAAAATTTCGTCCAAACAAATTGGTTTCAAAATTTTTGTCAAAAATATCACTTTGTATAAACTCAAAAGTTTGATTTATGAAAAACTTTAAGTATAGGTTGACCTAAGTCAACAAAGTGAATTAAAAATATCATCTTAAGCCCAAACTTGATTCATAGACTTACATTATCTCATGTTTAATGTCTAGATGCCTAAGTTTGAGAAAACATGAGTAGATAGCAAAACTTGAGACTTAGCACCTTCATGTTTTCATGCTTATTTCAAATGAAAATTTGCTAAGTTCATATTTAGATCAAATGACATTAGTTTCACTTCAAACTTAATACATGAGTTAAATGACTATATCTTTGTATTTTGAAAGTTTGAATGAAATTTAAAAATGTCATGAAAAAGAAACAATATTCATTTTGAGAACATACATGACTTGTCTTGAATTCAAAAATTTAGCTTTAAACATATCATGTATGATTTTGTTTCATATTAATCATTTGTTTTCCATCCCTTTGTTGAGATTTTCATATTTCATGAAAAATCTTTAGAGTCTCAACTTCATGAAAAAATACTTGTCTTTCATCCCTTTAAATAGATAGACCCTTCTTGCCCTTTTTGATTGATGTCAAAAGGGGGAGAAATGTATAGTCAAAAGGGGGAGAAATGTATAGTAAAATGGGGAGAAAAGTATAGGTAAAGGGGAGGAAAATATAGGAAATACATGCATATAGATAGGGGGAGTTCATTCTCATAGATATGCATGTTGATAGGGGAGAAATCCCTTAGTTGATATCCTCTAATGCTTTAATGTATATATATTTTCTTAAGAATGTTTGTCATCATCAAAAAGGGGGAGATTGTTGGCTTTAGGTTTTCAACCTTAGCCTTAATCTCGGTTTTGATGATAACAAACATGGGACTAATGATTTTATTGAGAATATCTTTCAAGTTCCATATCAATTAGCATTCGATGTCCTCGATCGGAAAAATCAGAGAAATCAGAAATCGGAAATCGGAAATCGGAAGGACATTGATCGTCGCGCTCGGGTTCGTCGTGAAAACTTCTCGAAGAGCGACACGTGCACCAAAGACGTATTGGACGAGCTCAAAGATCACTTGAAAGCTCTTCAAGTTGATGGTCATTGAAAGCCGGAACCCGGAAATAAAGTGCGGAAGAAATAGGCTGAAGAAATAAACTTCAGCCTAGCTTTGGTCGACCGATGGAAGACCAAAACGGGCAGTAGCTCGGGCGGTCGACCGACCTGCTGATACCCGAAGACGCAGATCACGTTGGGCGATCGACGGGTCAACCGAAGGTCGAGATCACGATTTGTGCGTCTGGGCGGTCGACCCATCGGTCGACCAACCACAGAGAGAAAGCAGCGGTCGAATGATCGATCGACCAACCAATCGATCGGTGGTCTGCAACAGATAGTTTTCTATCCGTTGAGCAGCCATTTCTTCAGCAGGGTATAAATATATCCTTATATGATTCTTTTAATCCCTCTCCTTGACTCCTACAGATTTTTATTGAGCATTTGAAAGGAGATTAAAGCCTTCAAAGAGATTGTTTTGGAGCGTGCGCTGATTTCTGTCGAGTTCTTCTACAAGCGCACAAGCTCTGCTTCTCAACTCGAGTGTTGATTCAAGCTCTACTACTTGACGAGTTGAAGGATTGAAGGATTGCAAAAGAGCACAAATTCTTGGTTTATTTTAAGCTCTTTTCAATTATATTTTAACTGTTATTTAAATTGTTTGATTTGTGAGTATGTTGAAGACCTGCTGTTAGGTCTTGAAATTGGTGGAGCCTTGGTGTTTGAGGTTAAATCCACCGGTGTAATTAAACGTAGTTGTTGCTAAGATTAGTTTAGTTGTCCCTTAGGATTGAGGTGGAAGAGGACTCTCGATAAGAAGGTGGTGACTTCCGGGTGTGGAAGTGTCTTAGGTCGAGAGTGCGTCTCTTCGGTGAAAAGTCCTTGTGTGTAAGGGAAACGTAAATTAATCTAGTAAAACTAGTTTGGAAATCCTAAGCGGGGTGCTTAGGTAGTGGAGTAGGCATTGAGGCCGAACCACTATAAATTATTGTGTTTGCATTGATTGATTGATTACTTCGATTGCTTAATCATTTATCGCTTCCACATCGAATCGTTAAATTGCAAATTGCCTAAACAAATTAAGTAAATAATTAAATTGGGCTTTAGGCTAATTATTTAGTAAACATACTATTCATCCTTCATCTAGTGTCGTCATTTCGCCTTCAACTATTACATGTGTTGGTGATAATTCTTAGAAGCTGTTTCGCACGACAATTCTTTCACAAGTAGCCCAATGAGGCAAATCTATCAAGATGTTCCAAAGACCATTAAAGAATGCAGAATTAACATAAAACCAGCAATGTACTCAACTAAAATGCATTGATGGCATATGCTGAAAGAAATGTTTTAATTGGAAAGTAGCAGCATACGTATACACAAAAAAAGAAATTAACTATGTGTATTTTAAGACTTAAGGTGGCGTTTTGTATGAGACAATCTTGTCTTTAAATTAACCTAGACTCCTCACATTATTTTGTTTGGTGTCTCACTTGTGCAGGTAATGTGAATTGCTTTGGTAATCTAGATTGTCATCAAAGTGGTAATCCAGATTGCTCAATGGAGAGGTGTCTATGTGGATGACCTCCGAAGTGGTAATCTTGAATTAATTTTTAGGACTAAATTGCCCTCCTTAAACTGTAGTTTTTTTACAAGTTCTTTGCTCCTCCCACGACTTCTCCCATGACATAATATTATAATATAATATTACAATAGTATATTATATTATATTATATATATTTTTATATTATATTATATTACATTATTTTAATATTATATATAATATTATATAATATAATAATATAATGTTATATTATTATAATAATATAATGTTATATTATTATAATAATATAATAATATTATACTATTATATTATATTATATTATATATAAAATATATTATATTATATATAAAATATATTATATTATATATATTATATATTATATAATATGATTAATTATAATATTATAATATATTTGTGAAAAGGGTATTTTCGGAAAGTATATCTCATTACTTGATAATGTATTTGTTATACCAAACATGTCTATGTGAATTCTAGCAATCTTATCATAATATTACTTGTGCATACCAAACACTATATTCTACATTATCGACAATCTTTTTAGTGGCAATCTATCTGAATGGTAATCTAAATTGCTTGATAATCTGAAAAGTAATGCACCAAACGCCACCTAAGAGTTTACCTCAGAATCATGATTTGTTCCAAGGTATCTCATGGTTTTGGCAACTGAAGAAACATCATTAAGATCTTTAATATGCAAAACAGAACCATGAAAAGGGGAAAATTATTATGGCTTCGCTTGGCAGTGGAGAAGACGGCTTGTCAAGTACTTATTCGGTGCAAAGGAGACTCCTTTATTGCGAAGCCTTCCAAGGTCAATTGGAGAAGACGTAGAACCAGTAAAGGAACACCATGGAGAAGGATTGGACGAAGCAGATTCCACAAAGAGAAGCAGCGATGTTCATAAAGGATCGAGATTGGCTTTTAATAAACTATTGCACGTGAACAAAAATGGAAAAAAATGAGATCTTTCAGCAAAAACAATACCGAAAACCGAATCAAACAACGAGAATCAGCGTATTCAGTGTCCGACAAAATAAGGAAATCTACCGAAAAAGAAAAGATTTTGGAACAGCTTCTGCGGAGCAACAACATGGGTTTAATACATTTCCAAATGCAAACTTGCCACCACGCCTTCAACTATAAGGGCAAGATTATCTCCCTCTTCTGGCTCTCCTTCTAGTACAGCATCTTCGGCATTGCCGACATGTTCACGCTTGTCGCCCTCATGGAGTTCTACTACAACGAGGAGCTCGCCGGCATGCGATCGCTCCAGAACCATCTCGACTGGATTCATGGCAAGGCCTCATGGAGTTCTTCTACAGCGAGGCACCCGCTTGTATGCGATCGCTCCAAAACCATCCTGACACCTAGCAAGCAAGGTTGGATTCATGGCATCAATCTCAATCAGAACCAGCTCAACTTGTTCTACTAGTTTCTTTATTTTTTTAATTTTTGTTTCAAATGACTTAATTGCCCTTAAAAAAATCATGTGCGTGGCACATGACATGTTTTGGCCGGAAAAAATCTCCGGATGGTGCAAGTTGCATATTTTTTTAAAATAAAGTGGTTAAGTGGTAAATATTACCTAGCCTCGTAGGCTAGGAAGCACGGACACTCCGTGGGACTGCCGTGTTCGCGTGTCCGATACGCCGCAGACACCGACACACGAAGACACTCGCCCGACACACGTGTCCCATGTGTCCAAGAGTGTCTTGACCAGTCAAAGTTTTTTTTTGCTCGGACACGGCTTGGACACGGCCCGGACACGACCAGCTATGCATCTTTTTAAAAAAAATAATAAAACAATCAAGGGAATTTAGTATTTTATCTTCTTGTTGTTGTGAAAGAAATTGGAGCACTTACTCTTTTATCTATTTCCTTAAAAGGAACAAGATGAAGCCTAAACGTGCGGAGAGTTTAATATTTGTTTATAGTAATTTTCGTCTCATTTCAAGGAAAACTCCCCAATACAATAAATGAGAAATAATAATGTGAGACGATATTAGTAATATTACATAAGATGAATTTTCAATTGATGAAGATAATAGAATTCTTGAAGTTGCAAATCTTTCTCTTGATGAACCAGAGTTGGAGAGGGTAATATTTTTCAATGAAGAAGATAACAACAATGACTGATGAAGAAGATAGTGGGGCTCTACTTAACTTTTTATTTACGTGTGGTTGTACATGACTAATTCTACTAAGACATGCTAATTTAAATTTTTTTTGAAAGATGTCAATAGATCTTGTGCCTCATATTTTTGGAAGGGGCTAAGAAATAATAAGTATTGACACAATAAATTATCTAGAACACTTCATATATTTTGAAAGAGCTTAGGAAAAATTAAAAATTAGAAATTTGATATCAATGAAAGTATCATAATATTATTATAAATTCTTGAAATATATATATATATTGTGGATTTTTTTTTAATTTTTAATTTATATATATGCTATATATGTCGTGTCCGTGTCCTGTAAATTTTTGAAATTGATGTGTCGCGTGTTCGTATCCGTGTCGTGTTTCGTGTGCGTGTTCGTGTTGATGCTTCGTAGCTTGTAGGTGAAGGGACGAATAACTTTTTTTTTTTCTCAATAAAAAATTTAAGAAAAAATCATCTAAAATCTTGCCACTTGAGAATTCAAAGTTCAAAACCTCGAAATCCATCGGAAAGGCGTCCTATCGCAACCTAGATGCAGCAGAACCACCAGCCCAACTAAAAAACTTCTCTTATTTGGGTATTCAGTCGCCTTCCCATTGTTTATGGCCTTTTCCCTTCGATTCGCCCCGACAAATCTCACCCGGCTTCCCGTCTTCCGTTCTCCTTCCGCCGCCCCAGCCACGCTCTCCGCCCGTTGCTCCATGGCGTCCCTGCCGCTTCGAGTGGGCGTCGCCCAGATGACCTCCACAAACGATCTGGAAACCAATTTCAACACCTGCTCTCGTCTCGTCAAGGCACCCACCTTGCCCCCTCTGTTTATGTTTCCATATTTCCTATTTCCAGTACAAAATCTACACATTTATTCTGAAGAAGCGAATCAGTGCTATATGTGATGCTGATTTTCCCAGAAAAAGTTCGTCTTTGCAGAGTGAGTTTCAAGCTGGTCTATGCTCTGTGACAGGGTAGATTGGCTAGTGATTAGAAACCCTCAGAGTTTCGTATCACCGATTCATAATTCATAAATAAGGTTCAGGTTTACTTCGACTTAAGGTGATATTCTTAATATTAGATTAAGATTAGCTATCAGCTTTAGTAAAAGAGTTCATATCTAAGTTTGTGGATTGGCATTTTTCTTGTGCCTTTTCAGTGATTCGCTAGGGTTCTTAAGTGTTCACGAAATCTATAAGGCTACAGTCTTTGGATGAAATCTACGAAGATGATTACTCAAGTTGATGTAAGAATGTTCTACTTAGTCGTATGCATTTTCTAACACTTAAAATATTTGCACAATGTTGACTGAAAATTACAAAACCACAATGATTTTTTGCACTTATGTCTAATCCTAATTATGCAATTGTTGGGCATTTGCATACACGAATTCAATTCACTAAACATATGGTTGTGGTGGTCTAGAATCAATAATATCTGAGGCACATCCCTAGGTACATGCTAGTGTCAAGCGCAGTCACCCATGGTAGCACTAGAGTCAAGGGAACTTGGATTGCATCTCTTCTTGGATGGTAGCTTGCACCATCAATCTCACAACATAAGCTTTCAATTTTTCACTTTATGATGACTTGCCTGAATGAGGAAAAAAAATTTAAATACACTGATTGTAAGAGCCACAAGCCTAAGTAGTCTCTGAAATGGGCCAGGTTAGATGAGGGGATGTAAGTGTTGGTCAGAACTAGCAACCAGTCAACATGGAAGATTTCATTACCTAGAAAAGGAAATGTTGGGGCAAGTAAAAAAAATTGGGTCGGGCTGAATTGGTGGGTAAAGATATTTTTTTACATTTCCTTCTAGAAAATAAAACATGAGTAAAATCAAATTAATACATCTCTCCACTTTGACTTGATGTTTTGTAACCAATAGGTCATTTAGTTGTCAAGTTAGACCAATTGCTTCACATCAAGTTTCTTGCCTAAGTCAAAGACACCAATGTGGGTCTCTCAAATAAGTTGTCAAAAGACAGAAAACAAAAATAATATTAATAAAATTAAATGGAATTTTATGGTGAAAATTATTTGCAGTTTTTGTATCAACCCTTGAAATTTGGGCCATAGCATGATTACTGGATGCTGCTCTGTATCAATGTTGTTAACTGTATCTAGTGTATCATTGGCCTATTTTGCAATTGCACCGATTATACACATAGTTCTTGGTCTTCTCTTGATAATTGTCTCTAATTCTCCACCTTATTCTGTTGGATTACTAATTATTGGTTTGCTTTTCCTCAAATTGGAGTAACTAGAAGTTTTTGATCACTTATCTTCCTCATATTTGATTTCTTATGGTTTATAGGAGGCTGTTGTTGCTGGAGTGAATTTGCTATGTCTACCTGAGAGCTTTTCTTTTATAGGCGCCAAGCTGGGAGAGTCTCTTAAAATAGCACAACCTTTAGATGGGTCAATAATGCAGAGATATTGCTCACTTGCACGGTGAAATACTACACTCTTCCACATATGTGGCTCTTTGTTGACTATTTACCTAACAAATTCTACATGCCCTACCTTGTAGTTGTAGAAGACAATGATCTATGTTGTTTTGTCTTAAAAAGAACAGTGTTAATATTTCCATATATAAATTGAAGTATTGTAGATCTACCAAAATTAGGTATTTAAAGTAGATTTAACCTCGTTTTTCACTACCCTTGAGATCATTGGATAGTTGTTATGTTTATGTTATTTGTATTATTCTTAAACAAGATTATTTCTTCTTTTTTTACTTGATGTTGGACATTATTTAGGAAGCTACTGAGGAAAAACAATATGCTTAAGCTGATATATGTAAGAAGTACAACTACCATGTGAAGCTTAATAATGTGTCCAGCTCTCCAAGTGAAAGAAAAAGAGAAAAAAAGATAAAAAAGTGAAAGCAAGAGCAGACAATGAATAGGGTGTCTACACATGCGTTGCATTTTCTATTTACTGGAAATGAAAATGAATGAGATTTTAAAATGATTAAGAGACCATTCTTCTTATTCAAATCTTAGGCCCCTGAAATTTCATTATATTTTACCTTACTGTAAGAATGAAAATTCATGAAACTTTTTAATATATCTGATCTACCTCTTTCTCATTCTAATCTTGAAAAATGTGTTGCACATGAGTATCATAGAACATAGATTATACCGGAACCATGTATGTTTAACATTTCTTCTGTCATCTGTACCTTTAGTGCCACATTTTGAGTGTCTAAGTTTAGCAACAAGCATCCCATATACTGGGATCTATATCCACACTTGTAAATTCAATCTTCATGTAAAGTGGAGTTTTAGTTATATATGCACAAGCACAAGGAATAAATGTTCACTGACATTTCATACTTAGGTCACTCAAAGGGTAAATTGGTGGATAACAGTTCACATATCTACTAATGCTTGTTTGGAAAATCATCCGTATGCATGTTGAGGTTTTGCACAACTTCTTTGTCTTTCAAGCTTAACAATTAGCATCTTGAAGCTTAACAGCCATGCTCATTGGAACTTCTTAGAGATATAAGACTGGTACTTCGTGTAGACGTAGTCCCTCATGGCCGCCAGCTACATATTCGGGGCTATTGAGTTGCGCTAGTTAGTGCCTCAATCCTATAAAGCATTGTTAGAATGAGGTAACTGAGACTCTAGTGCTACCCCTACGTCCACCTGCTACTTATAATGGGACTTTCTGATGCACTTAATGCAGAACATGCAATGGCTCGAGCTAGAAAGGCAAAATGATAGACTTAAGCTGTAGACCAGCAGCGTCATTGTTAACAAATTTTTGTTTGTATACAAAACTTGTATCATGTATCCCTGTTGGATATTATTGTGTTTATATATATGTCTTCATGGATTGATGAGCAAAGTTAGGTGTACACCATATGTTTGAAGTGGGATTTAGAACTTATCTGAGCCTAAGATATTTGTCTCTATTGTTGGCTTACTTTATCTTGTTTACATGACATATTCCTTCTCTCGTATACTCTAATATACTCACTGTTTAAACTAGTCAATGTGAATTTTTCTGCTCCAGTCGAGAGGTTATTTTGCTTTTCTGAAATGTGTTGCATATTTAAGATTGGCAAAGACTTGTTTTTACCCTCATTGTCTTGATATCTTCAACAGAGAATCTAATATTTGGTTGTCACTTGGTGGATTTCAAGAGAAAGGACCCGATGATTCCCATCTTTATAACACACATGTTTTGGTTGATTCTGCTGGAAATATCAAGAAAACATACCGGAAAATACATTTGTAAGAACTCATTTCATCATTTTTTTTTAAATTTAGCAGACTATTTATCATGCAACTTTAGCATTGGTTATTTCCTCTTAAATGTCTTTGTTTTCAGTTTGGTAGTGATATTAACAGTTGTTGTGGCTTGTTTGTTTCACCAAATAGGATAGGATATAGGGTACAATAAAAAATGAAAGGAAGTTGAATAGGATATTTTTAACCAGTGTACAATGGGTATAACATCAATTTTTATCCCCTTCTAATCCTTTATCTTTCTAATTCAAGCCCCAAACAAACAGGAAATTAAAATGTACCCTTTACCCTATGTTTATCCCATGAAACAATCATGCCCTAAAAATGCAATGATTTAGATTCTTCTTTTCTTATATTAGAATTTCCAAAACCCTGCATGCATAGGTCTATATCGTAGAAGCTTCTTGTTGCCCTGCTACTTCTAAATGTCTTGTGTCTAACTGCATATTTCATTTCCATCATATTTAGGTTTGATGTGGATGTCCCTGGTAATATGGTTTTCAAGGAGAGTGATTTCACAGCTGCAGGTATGAAGTTTCATATGTTCAATCGAAAATTTTATCCTATCTAAAGTTTGAAATACCCATATTCCTCTACAAATTTGTTCTGTTGTCAAAAGTGATTGATATGTCAGTCAATTGTTATATGCTTTTGTGCCTCTTGTATCCACATAAGACCAAAATATGCTTTCCTAATTTTTATCTCCTAATCTAATACCAAGATCACCTTGGTGGTTAGAGCTCATAGTTTGTCAGTTTTAAGCTTGGCAAATAACAGTGTGATTGAGTGATGAACCAATATGTAAGCCTCTCTTAACCTGAGGAGGATATTGTTGAGGATTGAAGATAGTTTGGGCAGTTGAAATAAAGGCAACAGTAGGTTGATAAATTTTTGAGTGGGACATTATTTGTAGTCTGGCCTATAGCCCATGTTTAATGATAACAAATGTAGGTAAGTTTCAGCAACGTTAAGAGTATTAAGGGTATTTTTATCATTTAGTATAGGTATACTGTTCTAATATTGTTATTTAGTTCCATTGTACCTACCTCCTCTATTTATGATTTTAGGGTTTTCTCCTTTATCATGCTATCAAAGCATTACAAAGAGAAGACAGGGAATGTCTGCCTCCTTCTCTGATCTTACTCTGAAGCATTAAGAAGTAAGGATGGGTTGGTTGCTCGTTTTAGTAGATGTGATTGAAAGGACTGAGCATCCGCATCAACAGACTGATCGTTCCTTCTACAAAATTTTTCAACATGTTAACACCTTCCCCTCTTTGTTGCAGCCGCCACCTGCAAAGCACACTGCAGCAATTGGTTGAAGCCCTGTTACCTCCCTTTCTTGTTAACAATAGCTGCCTCCCTTTCTTTTCAACACTGGCTGTCGAGTCTTCTCAGCAGCCATCAGTGTTCTTTTGCCCCTCCTATCTACAGAACAGCAACCAATCGACAATAGACGAGCCACTAGATTCTCTCTCTTGTTTTCCTTGTTTTCTCTCCTAGCTTCTTGTTCCGTGGCTATGGTTGGCAACTGTGGGGCATTAGTTTCATATTGATGGATTTGCAGCTTTTATCTTTTGTGTTCACAATTCAAGCCGCTCTCTCTCTCTCTCTCTCTCTCTACGTTGCTGCCCCTCCATTTTCTTCCTCTTGTTTTCCCTCCTAGCTTCTTGTTCCATGGCTATTGTTGGCAACTGAGGGGCATTAGTTTCATATTGATGGATTTGCAGATTTTATCTTTTGTGTTCACAATTCAAGCCTATTTATCTCCTGCCCCTCCATTTTCTTCCTCTCTCTCTCTCTCTCTCTCTCTCTCCCTCTCTCTCTCTTTATGTTGCTGCCCCTCCATTTTCTTCCTCTTGTTTTCCCTCCTAGCTTATTGTTCAGCGGCTATTGTTGGCAACTGAGGGGCATTAGTTTCATATTGATGGATTTGCAGCTTGTATCTTTTGTGTTCACAATTCAAGCCTATTTATCTCTTATTTGGCATAGTCTTGTATCAGATGGTGTAGTTTATCTCTTATTTGGCGTAGTCGTGTTTCAGATGGCGTAGTTTATCTCTCATTTGCCTTGATCATGAAAGGAATGTTTCAAATATATTCAGTTGGCATTTTGTGCTTCTTCATTTTCTTCCAAGCATGCAGATTCAATTCTCCACAACTTGGCATTTTATATGCTTCCTTTTTTATTTTTACTTATATTTCTATTCTCAAGCGATTTATTCTATATAGTGTTTTGAAAAAGCGCTTGGGTCCTCGCCTCAGGCGTTGGGGCGTCACCAAGCGAGGCTCCTTTACTGAGGGCACTCGCCTCTGTCCTCGCACTTGAGGCGTTGAAGGTCTGAGGCGAGCGCCTCTTCTAAAGTTGGCTTTTCCTTGATTTTTTTTGTTTTTTCATGGATTTAATCATTTAAACTTATGGAGGGGACGGCAAGGATCATCTAGATGATGATATGGATGTTATTGATGAGGATTAATCTTTAGATAGGACTAATTTTAGGTTTACCCTTTAGAGCTTTGATGGCTAGGAACTAATAAGTAGAAATTAGGCATTATGATGAACTAATTTAATTTTAATTTTTGAAGTTTTTGCTTTATCTAATATTTGCATTGCATGACATTCTTAATTTGCTTTATCTTATTCATTATGATTTGATTTATTTAGATAAATTTTCAAGAATATAAAATTATAAAATATATTTATTTTATGGGCGTCTGACTTCGCTCGGGTGAGCGCCTTTCGTGGCGCCTAGTGCCTCGGGCGTTTGAGGGCCTTGGCGCCTTGAGGGCGCCTTTGCCTTTTTAAGACACTGGTTCTATACACCATCTTTAGTTTGAGGTGATGTTAAGAGTATTCGGATTATTATATTATTTAGTATAGGTATAAATTTATTATCCCGTTTCTCAATTATATGGTACCTTATCTCCTCTATGTAGATAGAGGATGTGTTGAGCTAATATAATATGATATAGGGTTTTATCTTTTCACAAGTAGTAAGGCTAGGACCATGAATGTATGCAATATACAATTTTAGGCAGACATCCCATTTTCGCCAACTTTGTTATCCCTGCTTGTTATCATTTATCAACCAGAACATTGAAGGATACGTGTTATTGAAGACTACTATGGAGCCATGTCGATGACTTAGTTACAACATGCACAAGACTTTTCAGTATTGTATGCTGGTAGTTTTAGTACTTTTTACAATTATTTAATATTTATTTGCTCAGACAAAAATACTCTGGTGATGTTAATCTGAAATAGCAAACATTTATATAATTAGTTCATTCTTTTTTGAGGATTACATAAATCATTTGCAGTTAGAATATGTAATAATTTAAAATCATTTGCGGGTAGATACTTCTGTTCCATTCTGTGGAAAGCTAAATTCTCAATTTTGAAGTTTTATACCATAAGAATATAAGATGGCTGGTTCTAACTTTTTTGACCTTATATAACCAGGTGAGTCTATTGTAGTGGCAGAGAGTCCTGTTGGTATACTGGGCCTTACTGTCTGTTATGATTTGAGATTTCCAGAGCTTTATCAACAGTTACGTTTTCAGCACCAAGCACAGGTTTCAAATATGTTCTTTAGATGGAGCTCATTGTGCTTTATTTTTTTTCACTACAAAAACCTGAAGTTCCCCCTCTTTTTCCCTGATAATTCTTTGCAAAGATTCTGTTGGTGCCATCCGCATTTACCAAGATAACAGGAGAGGCACACTGGGAAGTTCTTCTTCGATCTCGGGCTATAGAGACTCAGTGCTATGTATGTGATATTTTTCCTTTTCTTCTTCTTTTCTACTTCGTTTTATGAGAATAGATGCAAAATAGTGTACTGCTTTAATTAGTAAAACTTTTAAAAGCAACATATTACATAATCTAAATAAAATGAAAAATATAATAGAAAAAAATGAAACTACAATATCAAATGTTCTTAAATCCTAAGGTAGCATTTGGTTGGATGGAATAGATGGGGAATATAATACTATTCCTTATGCCCCACTTATCCCTTTGTTTGGTTGAACTTATTGACAAGGAATAAGTGGGCCATAAGGAATAGATAAGGAATACTATTCCCCATGAATGTGGAATACTATTCCTTACCTCAACCCAAGGAATATTATTCTCTATCTATTCCTTATGACATTTTTCTATATTGTCCTTCAATATTTATAATATTACATAAAAATATAAAAAATCAAATTGTTAAATCAATTTAAATAATTGCATATCTTAAATAGATAATTATTATTTTATTATCAAATATTATTTTAATAATTATTTTTTGAAGATTTAGTTTTTTATGAAAAATAAAATAAATAATAGTTTTTATTATTTTAAATTAATAAATTATTTTACATTAATCTATATTATTTATTATGTTGTTATTAATTAAAATAAATTATAATATAGTTTATTATATTTTTGGAAGGGCATTTTGGTGATTTTCCTATATTGTCTTTCAATATTTATAAGGGTTATCAGACAAAAATGACCCCAACTTTTCTGAATTTCTCAATTTTGGTCAATCATTTGATTGATCTCAATTGTATATAAGAACTTTAACATTGGTTCAAATAGTGGCCCCCCGTCTGCAAACCGTGAGATCGCTCGTTAACTTGCTGACGTGACGATCCAGAAATGATTTTAAAAAAACTCATTTCTCATGTCAGCTCAATACATGTAAGATTATTTTTTAAATATAATTTTTGATTGGATCCCTCCTCTCTCTCTCCTCCTTTTCTTCCTCCCACTGTTGCCATCCATCTCCAAGTGCTCCTTCGGCGTTCGGCAGCGAGGGCGAAGCATATAAAGGCCAATATCGAGGCGGAGGATGACTTGCACGGGCTGGCTCCAGCCACTGGCAGCGATAGGTCCGGCAACCTGCTCTGCGACTGCACCAATTGCTTGTTGCTGAAGAGCCAGGCTGAGGTGCCGAGCCGGTAGTCACCGTCGCTGAACATGAGCAAGTCGAGGCCGAAGTCGGCGATCTTGGGCTCTAATGCTCCATGTTCGCGTCCAAAAGTATGTTGCTTGGTTTCAAGTTGCTATGGATGCTCTTCTTATTGTGAAGGTACGCCAATCCTTGCGCCACGCCCCTCGCGATCCGGAGTGTCGACTCCCAGCTTTGGTGGAATGGCGACGAGCCGGGCTTCTCTATGTACAGCTTAAGTGGAACTTGGCGATGCTACGGACAGTGCATCAAAGTCCTTGAGCTTGTCGATACCCCTTCTCGACGATGCTACGGACCAATGCAACGACCTTGTAGACGATGCTCGATCTGGTGGCACCGAGTATGTAGGCCGAGGCCTTGAGCAAAGTCTCCAGCTCCAGCACCGTGTCACTGTCGACTGTGACGAGAGTAGCTTCCTGTTGCTTCTGCTGTTGTGGGGTTCTTCCAATACCATCCTCTGCTCTGTTGTGCACTCCTTCCTCTTCTGCTTCCAAGTCGGAGGAAGTCAAAGTCTCTTCGTTGTCTTCTTCCTAGTGGTCCTTTCTAGGGGTGAGCATGGACCGGTTAACCGGTCCATTAGCCAAATAAAAAACTGGTCCATTAACTTCGGTTAACCGCTATTTCGGTTTTGGTTTTTTCGGTTCGGTTAACCGATAATTTTTGGTTAACCAATAAATTTTTTTAACCTACAAACATAATAATATTATGCAAATTATAGAGAAAAATTCAAACAAATACCGAATTCTCATGAGAAAAAAAAAGTCAAACCACTTGAACGAAGATGATGTTCTACAAAAACTAATATTTTTATTTCTATTATTTTTATTTTTATTTATTTTATTTATTTTTTATAATTTTTTTGTAATTTTTTATAATTTTTTGTAATTTCTTAAATTTTTTTTATAATTTATAAATCATTATTTAATATATATATTATTAAAAATTAATAAATTATATCTAACCGGTCGGTTAACCGAAACCGGTGGACTTTTTACCTCTTGGACCGAAACCGAAAACGAAAACCGGTTTTTCAAAAAATAAAAACCGAAACCGTAAAAACCGGTTCGGTTAACCGATTTTTTTTGCTCACCCCTGGTCCTTTCTTCTTAAGCATGCCATTGCACCAAAGCGCTTGGACTTGGGAGCCGCCGATGGCAGCTCCTTCGTTTAGTTCCACTTATTACGAGAAATCTCTTCAAGATCTTGATACGAGAAATCTCTTCAAGATCTTTCTGGCCCCATTGATTTCCACTTGCTCCTTAATTTCCAGCACTAATTTATTATGCATGCATGTGTGATTGATCATTGATCTTTGTTTCTGTGATAAGCTGTCTTTGATGTTATGCATGTCTACAGTGAGACTTAGTAAGGATGCTTCGTCTTCGTCTATGATTTATCTATCCTTTGGTTGTTCCCTCTAATGGAGCTTGCAGCAAGCGAAATGGAGTTGTATGGGAAAAGGTCCTACCCCGTCGCCGTCGCTGTTATACCATTGTCTCGCGTCGGTGCAACGGTAGGACGGGAGTGTGTACTCCATCGCGATCTCCGGCGACGGCACTGTCTACACTGGCTCTGAGAACGACCGCGTCCGTGTGTGGAAGCAGCCGGATTTCGTCGACCGTGGCTACATCCGGATTGGCCACGACCGTGTCCGGTGCATCGTCGCCAACGGCTCGACCTTGTTCACCACCCACAAGGACCTTCGGCGACCAGCTCTGTTCCAAGAAGGTGGCCACCTTCCCGAGCAAGACCTCCGCCTTCCTCCCCCCTTTCACAGGAACCACTCCCACCAACACTAGGACACCATCTTCTGCATCGCGTTGCACCACGTCGACAGTCTCATCTACACCGGCTCGTGGAACCAAACTGAGAAGGCATGGCGACAGAGCGAGAAAGCCTGCGTCGACTCGTTCGTGGCGCATGAGGGGCAGGTCAGCGCCATGCTCGTCAACCAGCTCGACGACTGCCTATTTACCGCCTCCACCGACGACGCGGTGAAGCTATGGCGGCGGGTGTACGGCGACAGCTCGCACACGCTGACCATGGTGCTATGGCTCCAGCCGTCGCCGGTGAACGTGGTGGCACTGAGCCACACGAGGGACACATGCATGCTTCCTGTACTCGAGGACGACCTCTCGCCACGGCGCGTACCAGTGCGTTGTCGGAGAGATTAAGCACTTGGAGTCCATTCATGCGGTTGTCAACAACCTCGGGGAGCTCACCGGAGATATCATCATTCGCCAACGAGAAAAAACTGAACGCCGGAGGAGCACTCAGAGATGGGTGGCAGCAATGGGGGGAAGAAAAGAGGAGGAGAAGGAGGAGAAGAGAGGTGGGACTCAATTTAAAAAAAAATATTAAAAAATTAATCCCACGTGTATCGAGTTGACATAATGAGTTTTTTAAAATAATTTTTGGATCACCACGTCAGCAAGTTAACGGGCGACATCACGGCTTGCAGATGGGGGGCCATTATTGGAACTAATGTTAAAGTTCTTATATATACAATTGAGACCAATTAAAAATAACATATTACATAATGTAAATAAAATGAAAAATATAATAGAAAAAATGAAACTACAATATAAAATGTTCTTAAATCCTAAGTGCTAACCTTCACGACGCTACATAACCAACTATTGACTTTTCATGAAGAGAAGCAAAGTAGCTTTTCCATGACCAGAAATAAACTTTATATAATTGATGTTTTTGGAATCTCCATTCATTGTTAAAGTTGTGATGACATCATAGTTTTTGGCATCTGGCTGGTCTTACCTATAATAGCTCAAATGTTACAGCCTACTCGCATATAACAAATGTCTCTATTACCTCCTTTTTAGGTTATTGCCGCAGCTCAAGCTGGAAAACACAACGAGAAGAGAGAAAGCTATGGTGATTCTTTAATTATTGACCCATGGGGAACAGTTGTAGCTCGACTTCCTGGTAATATTAATTTCCATAATGGTGGCATAATTCTGCAGTAAATATAAGAATATGCTATTTCTGCTAAACAAACTTGACAATCCAGACTATTGTCAAGTACTTGAAATATTAGCTAATTGTAGTCTAAATTGTTTCATGATGATTTCAAGTTTTAACTACATAGGATGCAATTTTATCTTCTGGGAGTCCATCAATGTTATCAAGAATTTCTACTAGAAAGGCTAAAAGGATATTGAGCTTCTTATTGCTTGCTAATGCCTGGTAGAGATGTCAACTAGTCTATGCCATGACATGGTTTGAGCTCCTGAACGTGGGCGTCTCACGAACAACCGTGGTTTTCCAAACTCGGCTTGGCCTATTTGATATTTTATAATATTGTTGTTTTAAGTAGATCATATGTTATAGTATATGTAAATCATATTTTATTATATTTAAACATTATAAAATTGAAATGCTCTCTTTTGATTTATTTTTTTTGAATTGTTTCTCATATTTTTTAAAATATTAATAATAGAACAGTGGTTGGTTCCAAAGCACAACATGGAGCATAGGCTCCAACCCGTGCCTAAGACATGTAGGGCTGAAGTAAACTAGTTGTTATGTGGTGCTGAAGTAAACTAGTTGTTTACTTGTGCATTACGTAGTGATGTATGAACTTAATTGTAATTTTGATTAACTATGAAGAAATTGTTATATAATTTATTAGAGAAAAAATTATCCCAATGATTTCTTGCCTTTATATAATTGACTTAAAAGGTTGGAGATCCTATTGTAGATACAATAATAATATTATTTTTAACTAGATAATTTTAAATAAATGGTCAATAGTATATTTTATTAAACAATAAATACTACTTAAAATTATATTATGTACACTTTATATTTTAGTTTATTTATTGTAATTTTTTTAATATTTTATCTATAAGTAAGAAAAAAAGTGCAAATTTAATTTACACTGTTGTTTTTATTTTAAAGATTAAAAATACACTACTTAAAATAAAACCTCAAATATTATTAGCATATAACGTTGAAAAACTTCAAATATTTAGAAAACAACTTCAAAACTTACAAAAATATAAAAATTCTAAGAACTATAACATGTTATAAGATTATTACTATTTTTGGATTTTTAAAGTTATCACCCTAAATAGAAGTTATATTATTTTCTAAAAATTAAAAGAAAACCAAAAATTAAAAAGAAAACAAAAAATAAATATGGCTACATGCAACTTTTCAAGGAAAAAATTATTCCAATCATTGGCATGTGACATTCATAACATGTCAATGTTCTTTGCCTTTGTATATTAATAGATTACCCAATAATAATCATGAGTAGGTAAATTAATTTAGAAGATTAAAGATGTGATTGTAGGTAAAATAAATAAATAAATATGTTATATCACACAAGTATTTCAAATTTTATAATTATAATTTTTAGTTAAAAAATTAAGAAGCACAAATGATCAATATTATATTAAATAAAATAATAAATATTTAAGAAAACTTGGAAAAGATAACCTATGGAACACATTAGATGCAAACAATTATTTAAAGGTTATGGATGACAAGGAAATGTCATGTTGTGGTATAACTGCATAACAAATGGGCTTTGACATGTATGATTCAATATTTCAATGCTTAGAAATCCCCATGACTTGGTCAAGGGAGGAAAAAGATTAGCTTAATCATAATTCAGTTCTCCAAGCATAGGTTGTCATTGTGCAAGCTGATGCTTTTCCAGCATGGTAACAAGCATTTTGACCCAATTCATGCATGTTGATTAACATGAAAATCCTTTGTCTTGAGGAAAATTAAAATGAAAGTCCTTAATGTGTGATCTTTTTTACACTTGTTTAACATGTTTCTTCATTAATTGTGTGATGTTAAAGTAAATTGTGCTTTGCTTGGCTGATTTTTCCCATCTTACAGATCGTTTAGCAACAGGAGTCGCGATAGCAGATATCGACCACTCTTGGATCAATTCTGTTAGAACTAGAATGCCAATCTCTGAAGTAAAAATTCCTACTTAGACACCAAGTTCATGATGTCTTAAAGAATCATTTTCTTATATAAGATGAAAACTTAAGTATGAGTTTCTTTTACAGCATAAGCAGCTCAGCAATTGCTCAAAACATTAGGCTTGATGAAGCACCAAGGATTGTTGCTGATTTGATGACAGATTAATTATGTGGAAGGTGAGAGTTGTAGTAATATATTGTTTTGTGAAATTAGCATTGCCAGATTCAGCTGGGTAAATGTTTTAGGAAGAACAAATCACCTTTCACAAGGATGTAGGAGAGGAAATAAATTGATGTTTTACAAATATTTTCTGGATGAATAAATTGCAAATTATTGGATGGTGAAAAAAAGACTGGTTCCTTACTTCCTTTTCAACTAATATTAATTTCTATACAGCACAGCAGCATAATAAATAAATAAAGCTCAAGACTTTTTCTGTATTGAGCAGAATATCTAATTTAATCTTGTTGAACTACAAGCAAAAAAAGCAGAAGACAAGAAATAGATTCTTTCTGTTGACCATTAACCATCGAATATTGCTTCTTATTGCAGGCATTATTTCAAGAGTAATTACTTAAATATATCATGAATTATGAATTTTATTTCAAATATAGTGTGAATTTTGATTTTTTCAAATTACATAATCAACTATCACATTTCTATCAATTGTATTCTATCGTCAAAATTTCGTCAGCTACCTTATTAACCTTATGACGTGGTATGCAAACGTGTATTAAAAAAATAATTTTACATTCAAAATTAATTAAAAATTATTATTATTTTAAAACCTATTTAATGTACACATATTGCACATGAATTAAAAAATTATTTTTTTAAAAATAATATGAATAAAAAATTATTTTTTTCAAACTTTATTATTATTATTTTTTAAACACTCCTCTTCCTTATTCGCCCCGCTACCGTCGCCGCCGCCTCCCTACCTCCACCCAATTGTCATCGCTGTCGCCGCCTCCCCCTGCCTCCGCCCAACTAGCGTTATGAAGGATGAGATCGATCCGTAAGCAGCAGCAGGGAAGCTTGGTGTCGTCGACAACCCCTTCTGATCGTCTGCGGCGTGAGTGACGTGTCGCGGGCGCTGCACCTCTCATCTCGTGGACCTGCGATCAGCGGTGTCGAAGCGCCGCATCTTATCGGGGATGGAGATCATGGCGTCGTACTGGCGGACGGAATAGGAGTATCCCGGCTGCACCTCGGCCCAGAGGAAGAAGGTGAAGGCGGCAGCCCAATCGTTGCGGAGGCAGGAGAGGACGACAGACACCAGCTCCGGCGAGGCGGACATATCGCAGAGGATTTCGTGAGGCGGACATCTGCTACGATGTCCCACAAGCCCTGCTCTAGTGTGCTCTTCGGAGAGACCCACACCTGGTCCACTGCGCTCTCCGTGAAGCAGGTTTCCGCGCTTGGCTTCACGATGATGAACATAAACGACAACGACAGGTTGAAGGCCGCCCACTCGCCTTCAACGTCCGTCTTCATGCCGACATGCTCTGCACGCTCTCCCTTTCCGTCTCCACTTTCCCGATGGTGTCCAACTATATCTCTTGCTTCCATCTCCATCTTCTGCGTTTTCGTGTCCAACATCACTAAATTCCCTATTTAATTCGCTTCTCCACCATTATTTTTTATTCATCAGTCCATTTTATGGTTAGATTCCTAGCATTAGCTTTCCCTCGTTATCCATGTCATTATGCATTATGCCATCTACCTACTGCAGAAAACAGTACTTCTCCATCTACTCGTAATATATAGGATTCCACTTCCAATTTCCTTTGGGAGCCGAACATGGCAATCATGACAATGAATTCTGATGGCTTCTTCTTTCTCCTTGTCTCCCTTATTATGCTTACATTCCCATGCCTCGGGCACTAGCTCCCAAGCACGTGGGAGGTGGTGCTGGAGAACGTCGGCATCGCCTCCATGCATACGGCCGTGACGCGGTTCAGCACCATCATCCTCCTGGACCGCACTGTCATCGGTTCCTCCCGCCTCCTCCTCCCCCGTGACCGATGCTGCGTTGACCTCAGGGACAGCTCCCTCCCCGTCGGCGGCCGTGACTGCTCTGCCCACTCGGCTCTCTTCGACCCCTCCTCCCGCCGCCTCCGCCCCCTTTCCATCCTCACAAACACCTGGTGCTCCTCTGGCCAGTTCCTTCCCGACGGAACTCTCCTCCAGTCCGGCGGTGACCAATTTGGCACCAAGATAGCGTGAAGGGCATGTACTTGACGCTCTTCGATCACCAGCTTCATCACCGACAGCGGGACCGCGTACATGCACGTTCCGAAGATGATGTTACCTCCCTCGTGGTCGGCGTTGGCACCGTGAACCCGATGTCGGGGGCGGAGACAGGGAGGAGGAGGCTGCCTGGGGTGGAGGCAAGGAAGAGCGTTGAAAAAATAATTAATAATATATTTTTTTTAAAAAAGTAATTTTTTATTTATATTTATTTTTAAAAAATAATTTTTTAATCCACGTGGAAATCAGAACATCAAATAGATTTTAAAATAATAATAATTTTTTAATCAGTTTCGAATAAAAAATTATTTTTTTAATACATGTGTGCATGCCACGTCATAGGATTAACGAGATAGCTGACGAAATTTTGACGAAGGAATACAATTGATACAAATGCGTAGTTAAGGATGCAATATGAAGAAATCAGAATTTACTCTCCATGTAACATCCTATCTTCTTTTCTTTCACATGAAATTTTCCTTTCTTCCTTCACATTGACAAGACAATCCAAATTCAGTGTTTGTAAATCTAAATTGGATCAGCTGGTTCAATCGGTACCAACGAGATTCTTGGTTCACATTTTATTGTGAAAATGATTGTCCTGGATCAGAATTGATAGTCAAAGTGATTCATAATTATCCACACTAAATAAACTCTGATAAATATTTTTTTATGGGTACAAATATATTCTTAAAGGTTTTTTAAAATAAAAATACCCCTAAGGTAATAAAATTTGGTTAAAAAATGACCTTATTGCTAATTGTCGTTTCTTAGGCGTTAACAGAGCTTATGTGGCAGCTGATTGGATTGAGGTCTTGATTACGTGGCATACATGCACTAGAAGTCTTGCCACGTCACTGACACATCATCATAGGCCCACCACTACTTAATCACCCTCTCAATCTCTTGTCAATCTCTCCTCTCTGTGTCATCCCTAATTTTATCTAAACAAAATTGAAAACCTAAAAACCTAATCTTAGTTCACCGATCTTTCAACAGCAGCAGTTCAAGCAGCATCATTAACCGATTCAACCTCTGGGTAATTCCTCGGTTTACTTCCATCTCCATTCCACTCGATGGTTCTTTCTATGACTGTCATCATTTTATTTCTGAAATTTTCGGAGTTTTTTTTTCTTCGAGATCTGTCTTGAAAGTTGAGTTCTCCTTCTTGTTGCTTTTCAATTTGTTTGTGTTTATGTGGATTATTATTTAGTTCGTTTAGAGAAAATTCGTGTTGATTTTTTGTTCTAATTTTCTCAAATCTTGTAATCGCTCTTTTGTTCGACTTAGGGTTTCGAATGACTGCTTTTAGAACCCCCCCCCCCTTTTATTTGGATTGCAAGTGCAAGATGAAGCTTGGAATACAACTTTTACATGAAAGAATTCCTACAAGGACTCATACTTTATCCCCTTTTTTGCCAGTACATGAAAGAATTCCTACAAGAAATTTCATAGCACAAGAAGACACAAGCAAATAATCATAATGCCTATTATTATTAATGCATGAATTATTTTACAGTGCCTAAAGGCGCCAACATCAACAACATAAAACAGAGTCAACAAATTCTTGATTTTAATTTCTCCACACATACAAGAATTCTTTTACATTGTCTAAAGGTTGCTGCCACTCCTTGTTTACTTCCATGGAGGCTGATTTTGTGTTGACTCGGCATCTTCATTTAAATTCCATGGAGGCTTTCGGGTAATTATGCTTCTAAAGACAAGTAAACTAAAACCATGAACTGACATCCTTCAAGTTGATCTGCTTCAGTGGATTAAATACACATATATGAGAGAGACAATTGTAATTAAAGTCACTGACAATGGCAATCAATCCTTTCTTCAATTGGGAATAGTCCTTCGTTCTCTCAACCACAGATTCTCCCCTTATAGTGTGGCTTAGATCCTTCCCATTGACAACTCCGTTGTTTGCTCCCTCGGCAAGCCCATCACTTGTCAATCTCTTTTCCACAACAACCATCGTTCTCCTCTTGGCATTTGGTTTTGCGTTTGTGTCTATACATAGAGACGCACCGTTGTTAGCAACTGGCGATGCTGCAACTGCTCCACCAGTGAAGCAGACATGGCTTCAGTTGGGTACTCCTTCAGTGACAACCACCTAAAGTTTAGAAACACAATCTAAAACTTCAACAATATGTGAGTGACAAATCAACACATCAACTAAATAATCGACTAATAAGAGCGAGCGGGCACACACAATGAAATCAGGAAGCTAATTGCACAAAAAATATAAGAATCTCGCACAAGTACTGTCATACTGCAACGCATCAACCTGAGAAAAAAAAAGAATCTTCAACTAAGAATCAGTAAATAAACAACAACAAAAATCCCCCTTTTAAGACGGATCGGAAAAAGGTGTCGGAAAAGCAGTCATTCGAAACCCTAAATCGTACAAAAAAGTGATTACAAAGATTTGAGAAAATTAGAACAAAAAACCAACATGGATTTGCTCTAAACGAACTAAATAATAATCCACGTAAACACAAACAAATTGAAAAACAACAAGAAGGAGAACTCAACTTTCAAGACAGATCTCGAAGGAAAAAAAACTCCGAAAATCCCAGAAATAAAATGATGACAGTCATAGAAAGAACCGTCGAGTGGAAAAGAGATGGAAGTAAACCGAGGAATTACCCAGAGGTTGAATCGGTTAATGATGTTGCTTGAACTGCTACTCTTGAAAGATCAGTGAACTAAGATTGGGTTTTAGGTATTCAATTTTGTTTATATAAAATTAGGGATGGCACAGAGAGGAGAGATTGACGAGAGATGGAGAGGGTGATTAAGTAGTGGTGGGCCTATGATGATGTTGTTGAACCAAATTATATGGTCAACATTCAGCTGACTGTGACTCAATATGTTAAGTTTTACTTGTCGTTTAGCTTACTTACGCACATGTTTTGATTCATGTAATTAGAGCTGACACAGTTATTTGGGTGTTTCTAGAAGCTCTCTGTTAGTTTACGCTACTATATAAAGCAGCTGGTGAACCTTGTAAGTAGTCTGTCATCTTCCATTTGATGTTATTCTTCCTCTGTAATAGATCTAGGTCTTCAATTCAATAAAGAGTGTACACATTTCTTTCATTGTTCTGTGTTCCCTGTTCGATTGAACTGAGATTCCATCTGCTATTTTTAACAATTGGTATCAGAGCTGTGAAATAGCTTGGATGGCGACCGCGGGATTGGTGAATCCCTCAGTTCCACACTTTGACGGAGTGGAATATGAAGATTGGTCGCTGATGATGTATACCTTCTTCATATCTCAAGATCTGTGGGAGATTGTCTCGAATGGTTTCATCGAGGAGAATCTGAACGCTGCAGCTTTGCGTGAGATCAGGAAGAAAGACGCAAAGGCTCTGAGCTTCATCCAGCAGGCGCTAGATCGAAAGGTCTTCAAGCGGATCTCTGGAGCTCGAATGGCGAAAGCTGCGTGGAACCTACTAATGAATGCTTACCAGGGAACAACCAAAGTAAAGAAGGTCAAGATGCAGACAATGCGTCGAAGATTTGAAGACTGTTTCATGAGAGATGAAGAGGATGTGAGCCAGTATGTTGCCAGGGTACTCGATTTGGTGAATCAGATGATTCAATACGGAGAAGATGTACCAGAGCGCAGGATTGTGGAGAAGATTTTACGAAGTCTCTCAGACAAGTATGATCACATCTCTGCGGCGATTGAAGAGGGCAACGATACTGAAGAGATGACCACAGATGAGCTTCTCGGATCGCTTCTGTCTCATGAGGATCGGCTGCACAGACATGAAGAGAGAAGAGAGGAACGTGCTCTAAAATCCAAGGCAGTGGATTATCAGAATAGAGGTCACTGGATCAAGAAGGATGTTCGCCAGATGCAGTCCATCATTCCAGAAGAATGGAGAAGAAATTGGGTGATACAAGTGATGAATCAAACGAAGAGTTAGATACAAGAAGTCAGGTATCTTCTTCTTCGAATAGATCAAAACATAAATCATTCAAAAGGGTTCAGTGTTATTACTGTAAGAAATATGGCCATATTGAAAGATTTTGTAAAATTAAAGCTAAGCACATGAGCAACTTAGCTAGAGAAAATGAAGAAGAAGAGGAGTCAGAGGTTGTGTTAATGGCAAGTGTGAATAGCAAAATTGGAGAATGGTTCATTGACAGTGGTTGCAGTAACCATATGTCGAATGAATTAAACCTGTTTACTGGTCTAGACAGGACTCATTTGGCCGAAGTAAAGTTTGGAGATGGATCAGTCAAAATGGCAAGAGGAAAGGGGCATCTGAGACTTAATCAAAGCAATGATAAACTGATCAAGAATGTTTTATATGTCCCTGAACTAGATTCGAACCTGTTAAGTGTAGGACAGCTGATGAAAGAAGGGTTCTCACTTGTATTCGAAGGAGGAAGCTGTATAGTGTATACTGATAAACATAGAGATTGTGAGTTAATGAGGGTACAAGTAGCTCACAACAACTTATTCAGTTTCAACCCTCACTCAGCTGGACATGCACTCAAGGCAAATGTTTCAGATGTTGAGTGGCTGTGGCACAACAGATTGGGTCACATTAACATGGAGTATATCAAAAAAATGAGTTCAAAAGGTATGGTGCTTGGTCTGCCTAAGGTGAATGGCAACTTAGAAGAAGTATGTGATGGATGTGCTTTAGGGAAGATGCACAAGCTGCCCTATCCAACTAAAGCCCTGACAATATCAACTAAGCCACTACATCTTATTCATTCAGATGTATGTGGACCTATGCAAGAAATGTCATTGAGTGGATACAAGTACTTCATGCTGTTTATAGATGACTGCACCAGGTATGTGTGGATTCGATTCCTGAAATTAAAATCTGATGCATTCAATCAGTTCAGAGACTTTAAACTGAGAACTGAAGCTGAATTGGAAGCCAAAATCAGAGTACTCAGGACTGATAGGGGAGGAGAGTACTTAAGCACTAAGTTCAATGATTTTTGTGCTGATCTTGGTGTGAGAAGGCAGTTGACAGCAAGTTTCTCACCACAACAAAATGGTGTTGTGGAGAGAAAAAATAGGGTACTAACTGAAATGATTCGAAGCATGCTGAAAGCAAAGAACATGCCTAAGAATCTATGGGCTGAAGCTGCTCAGACTGGAGTATATTTAATGAACAGAACATATTCTTCAGTCTTGAAAGATGAGACACCTTTTGAAGCTTTGTTCAAAAGAAAACCACATGTTGAACATCTGAAAGTCTTCGGAAGTGTAGCATTTGCGCATATACCTCAACAATTGAGGAAGAAACTAGATGACAAAAGTGTGAAATGTGTGCTACTTGGATATAGCACAGAATCAAAGGCTTACAGACTGCTAAATCCAAATACTATGCAAATTATAGTGAGCAGAGATGTTATTGTGGATGAACATCAAATCTGGAACTGGTCTGAACAATATACCCTTCATGATCAGCTGCCAGCAAATCAGCATGGACAGGAGACTGAAATGCTAGAACAAGTTGTAAACAGAGATGAAGTTTCAGTCAAAATTGAGGCAGACATCAAACCTGAGGATGCTCCTGAAAGTTCAACTCTAGAAGGAGCAACTAATGAAGACTCAGTTCCCAGAAAGTTCAAGAGCTTGAGTGAAATTTATGAACAAACACAACAGTGCAATGCAGCTCAGGTAGCAGAGCCTCTTAGCAATGCTGAAGCATGTAAAGACATCAAATGGATTGAGGCCATGAACAAGGAAATGAGTTCTATAGAGCAACACAATTCCTGGGAGCTGGTTGATTTACCAAAAGGCAAGAAACCAATTGGTTTAAAATGGATATACAAGGCAAAATACTTCTCAGATGGAACATTACAGAAGTATAAAGCTAGATTGGTAGCGAGAGGTTTCATGCAGATTGAAGGAGTAGACTTTCAAGAAATCTTTGCACCAGTGGCAAGAATTGAAACCATACGGGTGCTAATAGCTCTTGCTGCTCACAGGGATTGGAAAGTTTTTCAGCTGGATGTAAAATCGGCATTTTTGAATGGTGAACTCACTGAAGAAGTATATGTTTACCAGCCTGAGGGTTATGTTGTACAGGCATGTGAAAACAAAGTCTACAAGCTGAGAAAAGCTCTATATGGTCTAAGACAAGCTCCTAGAGCTTGGTATCAAAAAATAGATCAGTACTTTCTTGACCAAGGCTTTAGGAGGAGCTTGAATGATCACACTTTATACATCTTGATGAGTGAAGAAGACATTCTATTTGCTTGCCTATATGTGGATGATCTATTGTTAACTGGTAGCAGTGTTAGCACTGTTCAAAGCTTCAAACTGAACATGTTTAACCAATTCGAGATGACTGATTTGGGTGAAATCAGCTACTTTCTTGGTTTTGAATTTGTAAAGTCAGATGAAGGATTTTACATGTGCCAAAAGAAGTATGTAAGAGACATGCTAGAAAGGTTCAACATGTCGAATTGTAATCCAGTTAAGACTCCCATGACAACATATTTGAAGCTAAGCAGTAACATGGATGATGAAAAGGCTGACAAAGAAGTCTATCAAAAATTAATTGGATGCCTAATGTACTTAATAAACACTAGGCCTGACTTGATGTTTGCAGTTGGAGTTCTGTCAAGATACATGAAGGAACCCTGCTCTACACACATGACAGCAGCCAAAAGGGTGATGAGGTATATCAAAGGTACTGCAGAACTTGGACTTGTGTACAGAAACTGTGATGAAATGTCTCTTACTGCGTTCGCAGATGCTGACTGGGCAGGGTGTACTGGTGACAGAAGAAGTACATCAGGATATGTACTTAGACTTGGGTCATCTGCAGTTTGTTGGAGCTCCAAAAAGTAGGACACAGTAGCTCTCTCCACAGCTGAAGCTGAATACATGGATGTATCAGCTGCAGCCTGCCATGTTATATGGTTGAGAGTGTTAGGTGAACTTGAATTGCCTCAATCAGCAGCTACAACACTTTGGTGTGATAATTCCTCAGCTGTAGCAATGTCAAAAAATCCTGTTCAACAATCAAGATCAAGGCACATTGACACTAAACATCATTTTGTTAGAGACTTGGTGAATTCTGGTGCAATTGAGCTCAAACGTTGCTCCTCTCAAGAACAATTAGCTGATTTGTTTACTAAAGCTATTCCGTGTGAAAGCTTTGAGAAATTGAGAGAGAAGCTGGGTCTGTTGAAGATATAATTTGAGGAGTGTTGAACCAAATTATATGGTCAACATTCAGCTGACTGTGACTCAATATGTTAAGTTTTACTTGTCGTTTAGCTTACTTACGCACATGTTTTGATTCATGTAATTAGAGCTGATACATAGTTATTTGGGTGTTTCTAGAAGCTCTCTGTTAGTTTACGCTACTATATAAAGCAGCTGGTGAACCTTGTAAGTAGTTTGTCATCTTCCATTTGATGCTATTCTTCCTCTGTAATAGATCTAGGTCTTCAATTCAATAAAGAGTGTACGCATTTCTTTCATTGTTCTGTGTTCCCTGTTCGATTGAACTGAGATTCCATCTGCTATTTCTAACATATGTGCCACGTAATCAAGACCTCAATCCAATTAGTTGCCACATAAGCTCTGTTAACGTCTAAGAAACGACAGTTAACAATAAGGTTATTTTTGTACCAGATTTTATTACCTTAGGGGTATTTGTGATCTAAAAAAATCTTTAGAGGTATTTTTGTATTCATGAGAAAACTTAAGAGGTATTTTTGTACCTTTACTCATAATTAATATTCACAAGCTCCTTTTGGTTGCAAAACCTAATCTTCATCCATCATAGCATAGAAACAGGCAGATCCAACTTTAAAGGTAATATTATCGCCAACAACACTGGATGATTGGAAACTATATATTTGTCAGGTTACTAAATTGTCCTAGAAAGAACCTTTTGCTATTATTGTTGTTGTCGTCGTTGGCGTGAGCTCCATGCTTGGACTTGCATCACATGTTACATCAGCCAGATTCAAATTGGTAGTTTTGAGCTTGACCAGGTATCAAAAGATTTAATCCCCATTTGCACTTAAAGCAATTCGTTTCCTTATGACAATGAAAGTGAAACTTCTCTGGCTCTTTTCTCTTTTTCTTCCCTTTTTTTTCATATTCACCTTTTTCTAAACTAAGGTTTATGTGCAGATTATTGATCATCCTGGATCTCCTCAGTCACGAATCGAAAAATACTGCATACTTATAAAAGATATTAAAGTGGGAAGTGGAGAGGGAGAGTAAATAAAATAGTTTTAGATAATGTCAAGGGTATTTTGGGAACTTGATTCTTTTTTTAATTGAGTCCATTATATAAATACAGGAGAAAAAGGAAAAAGAAAGAATAATAAGAAACCAGTAATATTTCCTTTTTCTAAGTTCTGTATTCTACTCTTCGTCTATTTTCTCTTCCCTGCCCCTTCATCCAGCAACAAAGGCAAGAAGAGGGGTAGGGAACCTCTTCAGCAACTGAGGATATCCAGGACTCCTTGTTTGCCCTTGGTGTGACTTTAGGGCACACAAGGCCTTTTACACAATCTCGGGCGTGGGCATGTAACAGCTTGGTATCAGAGCCAAGCATGGGCGAGGCCTTCTTTAAACGCCTGGAGGACTTCATGCTTCGGTATGAGGAAGATCAAGCCATGGCCAAGCGAGAGTGAGAGTTCCTACGACAGTGGGAGATGCTTCAAAAATACAAAGAAGACCAAGCAACCTTGAAATTGGAGCATGAGATATGGAGATCCAATTATCGGGAGATCTCACATGAACCGGAAATTATTGGACGAGAACAAGAAGCATCCCGAATGAGTGGATCTCGTGTGATTGAGAGAGGAATTCAGTCCGCGGACCAAAGCGACTTGTACCTGAGGAGATCGTTGGAACTGCTTCGCCCCCACTCCCACCCTCTGCTGGAATTCTTCAGAGGTATGTTAAGCTTGATGGAAGAAGTGACCCACTTGCCTGGGTTTGTCGTTGCGAAAGCTTCTTCCAACATCAGCAGATCCCGAATTCTATTAAGGTCTAGAGGAAGATGCACAGATATGATTTTCAAGGTTTATGTTGAATAAACCAAAGATTGATTGGGATAAATTTAAAACAGTTTGTCACCTCTGGTTTGGTCCTCCAGTGGTAGGTAGCGCCGACTAGGGGAGTTGTCCAAATTAAGGCAGATGCGATTAGTAGCAAATTATCAACGTCGCTTTGAGTTGTTATTATCCAGGGTTGGTTATCTTACTCCTCAACAAGAGAAATATATTTTCATTAGCGGATTACAATTTGACCTACAACTGGAGGTGAAAGCTCATCGCCCCACTGATTTACTAGAAGCTATGTATTTAGCACAATTGTGTGAAAAAAACAACTCCAACAACAAAACCTTCTACTATGGTAACAGTTCCACCTTCTACTTTCAAGAAGCCTACGAATGCAGAGATGGCAAATCGTCGGGCCAAAGAATTGTGTTTCAATTGTGATGAATTGTTCTCCAGATGACACAAATGTAAACAATTATTTTGGATTGAATGTACAGAAGAGGATGAAGTTGAAGAAGAAAGTGACGAACCCTCACAAATATCCTTGATGGCTCTCACTCGAGTCCAGCAACCCCACACCATGAAAATTAAAGTTAAAATTGGAGAAATTTCCCTTTGGGTACTCATTGATTCCAGAAGCACCAACAACTTCTATCATGCCTCAAACTCAGGGTCACGTGATCGGCCGAAAAAACACAACGTACCTCAAAGGCTACCATACACCATGCCCAACGTAATGGAAGATGCAATTTTTATAGAAGCTAAACATGTCAACTGTATGAATGTCATGACAATAAAATGATCAAAGGTACACTCTGACGGAGTTCAAATACAACATGTTAATGTAAAAACTCGACTTTTCCTATGACTACGACACGGGGATGGTTTGACAAACTTGCATCTCTAGCTGCGCATCCCTCAGGTACCCGTGTACCTCTACTAACCAGAACTTAGTGAGCGGCTCGTATCGAGCCCCCGCTAAGTAAAACATAATGTAAACAACATTATGAAACCGTACAAGTAACATGCTATATAAATAAGCAAATAACCATTCACGCATACTAAACCAGAGTCCATAACAACATACAATAAGCAAACACATGGGTCAGTCGCTAGGATGACCCTCTAATGAGCTTCCCAACTCCGGCCTCACAAGCTAGGATGGCCAACTAGTCTCGTTGCCCCATCTGGTTGGGAATATCCTTCCAATCAATGCCACTCTGGGTCGGTCGTCAGTGTTGCTCTTTGACGAGCTTCCCAGCCCATAAGCCATACTCGTCCTGTCGAGCATTAGCTTAGCCTACTAACACGCTTCTCGATTCGACCATCAATCATATCACAAGCACAATCCTAATCATACAAAACATATTATACTCGAAATCAAACTAAATCGAGTGGTGCACTTTGTCGAACAATCCGGGTGCACTTATAGATATACCCAACCCGGCCCTTCCTCGAGCCCTAAACAACCAGTCACACACCACACCACACCATACCAATCAAATTCAATCTTAGATTTGACATATTTATCAAAATCAGTAATGTTTGTGAAATTCCAGCATACTCATCGCGATGGAGTATTTCATCGAACACTTGGCGGGCAACACCAGTTATACTCAGCCACAACCAATGGTAGCCCTATAGAGGGCACAACTCATCCTATATTTCAATCACAATTGACCCCTCAAGGCTTACATCTAACATGGAACAATTGTGTAATGTTCTAAGCCCAAACTAAAAAATTTCAGTTATAGGGATGCCCAGAATTTAGTCATGGCAGCCCTTATTCTTTGGCTGAAATTTCAGCACCCTATCAATCCAGAACTCGCTCTCAATTAACCTCAAGGTTAACATCAACAACTAAGCTAAAGAAACCATATACAACATCGATTTTTTTAGCTACAACAAAACACATTCAAATTTGAAAATTTTAGCATGCTCTTGTTGAAAATAAGCTTATTTCTACCTAAAGGAGCCGAACAACACAAGGGAAATCAAACTTTCAAAACAACCTCCAAATCACGAAAATACCAAGCATCGAAAGCTGAAAAATATGGAATTCTAGAAATAGCTTCTCCACCACCAGAATTCGGCCAAACCAAACTTGATAACATCCCTAAATTATACCCTAACACTGCCCTAATCAATAGATCGAACAACAAGGGAGGCACACCCTCCCAATTGAAATCTCGAAAATGTGGAAATTTGCAAGCATCAGAAATTGGAAATTGAAATTTCAGAAACATCAACTCGCCCACATAGAAAATTCAACCACACCAGGGAATGAAATTTGCCCTAAATACAATCTACTACTGCCCTATTAACCAAACACTATAAGGAGGCAGACTCTCCAAAGAAACTTCGATCTCTAGATCTAAAATTCATTGAAAACAAGAAATTTCCGAAAAATTACAGCTTCACTTCTCCAAATCAAAATCTACCACAAACCTAAGCATGAAAACTAACCCTAAGACACTCACGATCCACGTACGATGACCCAAGCAAACCACGAAGTCCTACAACCAATGGGTAGGTTCTTAGCCTAAACAATGGGGTGAGAAATTTTGTCAAATACCTTATGGGCACTCACTTAGCCACCATGTCCCTGTCCACGTATGCTCACAACATGGTGGAACTTGGCCATCATCCTCAAGTTATGGATACTCTCGGCCGCCCCTATCGTACTTCACAAATAAGGGCCAAAAATCGTAGGGATTTTCCTCTCATCATAGGCCTGCATACCCTAAAAGAAAAAAAGGATTCATTGCTAAAAAATCTCATCCACAATTCAACATCCCATTGTCATAAAAGAGGGGAAAACCAACAATTTAAATCTATGAGAAACGACATACCTCACACCAGTCCCAATTCCGTATAATAAGGGCACCAATCGGCCCTAAACTTCCCCTAGGGCTGCCCTCTCCAACCTACATCCCCAAAACAAGAAATCAAAGCAAGATTTGATCCAAAGATCATGCACCACACCTCTAAATCTCGGAATTCCAAAATTAATTCATCTACAACAAGGGCTGCCCCAAAGATGGAAAATTCCTAAACTATGAGACACTCACCTCAATTGGCGTCTCAAACAAATTCTATGCGAAGGCTCTGACGGACCGCCGCCACTTGCGCCGAAAATCCTCCAAGAAGTACCGCGTGGCCACTCTTATTGTCTCACATGGGGTGCGCCTCCTCTTTTGCGTGTGTGCCTCTCTAAGGCCGGCCCCAATGAGATGAGCATATAAAAAAAATAAATCAGGCTCTCAAGGTGCAAAAGACAAGCAAAAGACAAGGCTCTCAAGGCCCCAACTTAAAAGAACTCAATTTCGCCGCCCAAACGAGTTCGAAACTCGCTCAAATTGCACCAGACAACTCATGAAACCTAACATGTTCAACAAGCCTAAATAAAACTAGTTTACTTCATTAATCATGCGTGTGAGTCATACTTCAGACCGCAATCTCCGGCGATCTCCCCGACTTGCTCCGATATATGCACAACCCAAGTCTCCGGCTGAAACCAAAATTAAAACACGGGTATTACAACTTCTTGAGTGCCACAGTAGCCAATAAACTACAATTACCTATCAGTGAAGAAAGGAAAATGAAGGTGAAAGTAGCTAATGGAGTTACACTAAAATGCATGGGATGGTGTCCTGAAGTTCCCATTTTGATAGATAAAGAATTAGTATGGGTCAATTTTTTTGTCTTGCCCCTAGATGGTGTTGATGGTGTACTGAGAGTGGACTGGTTAAGCACCTTAGGTTCCATCAGTTGGGATTTCCAGCGCATGGAAATGACTTTTTGGAAAGACAGTAGGAAGATTAAACTACAGGGGCTACATAATGGCAAGGTACATGTTGCTCATGGTTTGTTGATGCAAGAAGGAAGAATTCTAGATTTGACTTATTCGTTTACTAAATTGTCATCCCTATTTGATGAACCAAAGGACTATCTCCTATAAGAAATCACGAGCATAAAATAAGGCTAAAGCAGTGGACAAAACCCATTATGTGAGACCATATCTATATCCTTATCACCAGAAAGAATAAATTGAGAAACTGTGCAAAGAATTGATGTTCCAAGGGTTAATTAGAGTGAGTACCTCCCCTTTTTTTGCTCCTGTCTTGCTGGTTCCTAAGCGTGATCACTCTTGGAGAATGTGTGTGGATTATAGAGCACTAAATGCAATTATCATAAAAGATAATTTCCCTATACCTGAATTAAATGGGTCAATTGTTTTCTCTAAGTTGGATCTTGTTGGCTTTAGGTTTTCAACCTTAGTCTTAATCTCGGTTTTGATGATAACAAACATAGAACTAATGATTTCATTGAGAATATCTTTCAGGTTCCATACCGACTAGCGTTCGATGTCCTCGATCGGATAAATCGGAGAAATCGCAAAATCAGAATGACATTGATCGTCGCGCTCGGATTCGTCGTGAAAATTCCTGAAGATCGACGGGTGCACCAAAGTCGCATCGAACGAGCTCAAAGATCACATGGAAAGCTCTCCGTCATGATGCTCGTTGAAAGCCGGAACCCGGAAACGAAGCACGGAAGAAAAAGGCTGAAGAAGACAATCTCAGCCTAAATTCGATCGACCGAGCGGTCGACCGAATAGGGTAAGAAATGAGTAGTGGCCCTAGAGATCGACCGAACTGAGGCTAGCTGCAGACGCAACTTGCATCGGTCGACCGATCGATCGATTGAAAGAGAAATCGCAAGCTTCTTGCGTCTATCGGTCGACCGACCGAAGCCCAAAAAGAGCAGTAGGCTTGGCGGTCGATCGACCTGCGAATAGCCGAAGATGCAGATCGCCTAGGTTGACCGATGGGTCGACCGAAGATCGCGGATCACGCGATTTGCGTCTGGCGATCGACCTGTCGGTCGACCGACTAGAGAGAAAATTGCAGCGGTTGAATGACCGATCAATCGCACCATCGACCGGCGTCTGTAACGGTCGAAAATAATCCCGTTGATGCCCCATTTCGACTGGGGGTATAAATACACCTCATACACATCTTTTAATCTCTCTCTCTAATGTTTACAGAAATTATTGAGCATCCAAAAGAGAGATCAAAGCTTTCCAAGGAATAATCGCAGCACGCTCCGTTCCTCTGTTGAGTTCTTCATCAAGCGACTCCTGCTCCTTAACTCGGGCTTCAACTTGGCGAGTTGGAGGTTTTTGAAGGATTAAAAAGAGCTTTTAATCTTGTTTTATATTGTAGCTCTTTTGATTGTATTTTATATCTTTATTTGAACTATTTTTATTTGGATTTGAGTTTGTAAGACCATGTGTTTGGTCTTGTCGGGTGAAGTGGTATCCTTGATGAAAAAGGAGTAAAGTCACTCATGTAATTAAACATAGTGTTTACTAGGATTAGTTTAGTTGTCTCTTAGGTTGAGGTGGGAAAGAGCTCTCGGTAGGAAGGCGGGATACTTTCGGGTGTGGAAGTGCCTTCGGTTGGAGAGCGGAGTCTTTCCGGGGAAAAGTTCTTGTTGTAAGGGAAACTCAAATTAATCTAGTAAAACTAGTTTGAAAATCCTAAGCGGGGTGCTTAGGTAGTAGAGTAGGCATTGGGGCCGAACCACTATAAAATCTCAGTGTTTGCATTAATTTTTTATTTCGTGCTCTATTGCTTTATCATTTATCTTGCTTCAACATTCAATTGTGAATTGCCTAAAATAATCTAAGAAAATGATTAAAATTGGAATTAGACTAATCAAATTAGTAAACACACTATTCACCCCGCATCTAGTGTTGCCATTTCGTCCACATTTGGTATCAGAGTGGGTTCGTAGCTTGAGATTTCATCATCTCTTCTACACCTTGTCTCGATCTCGAAATGACTCTAGAGTCGGTAGCGTCTTCACCCCCTAGGTTCAATGCCTCTAACTTTGGTCTATGGAAATCTAAGATGTACACATTTCTAAAGACTCAAGGTTTAGGTGTATTTAACATGATAAAGATGAAATATGTTGAACCTAAGGAAAATATGGATGCATGGACCCAAGAACAAATTAGCATGTTTGAGTTAAATGCTAAGACAACAAATTGCATATATTGTTCTTGTGAAAGTAATATCCTTGAAAAGATCATGCATTGTACTTCGGCATATAATATTTGGGCTATTTTGAATATGCTATTTGATTATGCTAAAACAGAGGAGTTAGAAACTTTTAATGAGGATAGTGATGACAATTGTCATCCTTCCAATGCTAACATGGTTTTTGAAATCCAAAGTATCTCCAGCCATAAGAGCACTAAAAGCCGAAAGAGAAAGGTGATCTGCCATGTGTGTCATGAGAAAGGGCGTGTAAGGAAGAATTGCCCTACCATGAAGAACAAGGCAAAGAGGAGGTCAAATGCTTCCACATCATCATCATATTCGAATGAAGCATTCTCTTCCCATGGCTATGAAGCAAATTCAAAAGAATGCCTCATGAATGATAACAATGAGGTACACTCCACATCTTCTAGTCATGTTAATAACAATAATAGTATTAACTCATCTAGCTCCCATGATTTTGATGAATTGATGGACGAGTATAAAATCATATATGCCTTGCTCTTGAAAAAGGATAAAGAGAATAAAAATTTAAAGAAAGAAAACTCAAATCTTAGCTCTCAATTACATGATGTAAAATTAGAAAATGAGAAGCTAAAAATTAGTGTCAACAATCCATGTCATGATACTTTAAGTATTGACACTAAGGACTTAGAAAATAAAAATGACATATTGAAGAATGAAAATAACATGTTGAAAACTCAATTGCATGCTAGTCACAAATCCATGAGTGATTTGAAAAATGAGGTTGTATTCTTAAATAGGAAAATAAATGATTTATCAAATGCATCTTCCGTTAAGAACTCTAGAACTAAAAATGCTTGTGTAAAGAATGCTAATGTTCATCATTATTCTCATGTTAAGCATTCCTCATTAAAACCCCATGTTCAAAATAAAAATGTTTCATCTAAGAATACCCATGCTCATCATGCCTCCTATGTTATGCATTCTAACATTAAATATCATGTCCATGCTAAAAATGAAAAGAAATTTAATGGACATTGCTTTTGTTGTGGTGTATTTGGGCATGCTATATATGATTGCGCATTCAAAATGAACCCAAGTGTTGTGAAGACACTTTGGGTACCTAAGCCCACTAACCGCCTAGGACCCAAAGCCATTTGGGTACCAAAAGTCTCATCTTCTCTTGTAGGGGGAGCCACCACACAAGGGTAAAGAGAAGTGAAATATTGAAGTTGACCATAGACTTGAATGATGAATCCTCCTTTGGTTGCAACTTCAAGCTACATTGATGCCTTAGGTAAAGTTGGCATCAAAATTATTTTGGTACCATCTCCTACTCTCTTGCTTAAATTAAAGTTGGAGTTTTGATACATGCTTTAGATCGAGTTGTTTTCCCCGCTCTTGTAAAAGAGTTCTTTTTATCAAATGATTTTTAATTTTTGATTTCCCGATCTCTTCGGAGACCCTGGTGGCCTGTAATGGGCCTAAGCGACATTGCGGTTCTAAATCGTAGGCACATTGTGGCCTTTCCGTTTTCAACCAATAGGAAGGGTTGAAGATCTTATTTTTCAAAATTTCATATTTTGAAATCTCTTGATTCATTTTATTATCATGAATAATTTATTTGAAAATGAATCCATACTATTTAGTGAAGTTGAAGTTGATAAATGATACTTGGTTTTTTTCTCTTCACTATTTAGTTTGATAGCTTGCATGTAGATTTGATTTCATGTTCTATTTATAAAGTATACCTGCAAGTTATGATAAAATGGAAGACTAATTAGAATGGAAAAAGTTTAGTTTGACAAATTGTCATGAATAAGGTATAACTTAGATAAATTCAAAATCTTAGTGTTATACCTAAATACTTAAGCTTAAATTATGTCTCTATACTCATGATGGTAATCACATGCTAAATCTTTGAATTCTCATGAGTAGGTAGAATTTTAGTACTTTAGGCAAATTTTATTGAATAAAACTTGCTCTAGGTTGATACTTGCTATTAGAGGTATTCTTGTAAGTCCAAACTAGTTTAACAAAGGTACAGATCTTATTCCTCAAATGTTTCATATCTTAGGATCTCTTAGATTCATTTAGATATCATGGTAAAACTTTCTTAAAAATGAATCTCAACTATCTAGCATAGGTTAAGTTATTTTTAATAAAAACCTTGCATTAAACCCTGCTATTTAGTATATTAGCTTGCTAAGTCGGTATATAATTTCATTTTGATACTAATGAAGCCAACTTGCAAGTTAAGAAAGTGGCAAACATTGAAGACTATGCTATCTAAGAGAAAATGACAAAGGAAATGAAAAAGTTGGGCAAACTTTCAATAAAAGGTATGAATTTAATTTTGCAAAAATTTTAATATAAAAATTGAATATCCATGTTTAATGATGTCTCTATGCTCATGATTATTTGTGTATGACAAATATATAAAATTTCATGAGTAAGAAAATATTTTAATAACTCAGGCAATTTCATAATATCTTGATTGAATTGAATGAAATTTGCTCTAGGTTAAAATTCATATTAGAGACATCATCTTGAGTTAGTGATTGTTAAACATGTTTAGATATACATATCACATGAGTCTAGGTGTTTAAAAAATGAAAATTTATGTCTAGATGAACAATGTGATATCTATATCACTTTAGGGGACTTCAGTTGAAAAGTTTGACCCAAGTCAATAAATTGACTTAGACATTCATTTTAAGTCCAAAACTTCATAAACATATTTAGGAATAGGTATGACATATTTCCAAACACTAAGAGTGAAAAATTCATATGGATATGGATAAAATGACATAGAGGTGAATTCATGATAACCTCTTTTGAACCAAGTTGACCCAAGTCAAAAAGTTGACTTGAAGGTCTCATTTATGATCCATATTTGAGAAACATATTTAGATTTACTCATGTTAGGTACCCATATGTTTAAATTTGAAAAACCATGAGTAAATGTTAGGATTAAGGTTTAAAATATCGGTCGGTACGGTACGGTAAGTCCGGTATTTACCGGTTTTTTAGGTTTCCGGTATACGATATACCCGGTATTTGAAAAAAACTGAGTATATTATGTATACTGGGCCGATATGGGTGGTATATGGCGGTATACCACCCGGTATGGGCGGTATATGGCGGTATAACGCCCGGTATGGGCGGTATGGGCGGTATACCGCCCGGTATATGGTGGTATGCCACGGAAAAAAAAAACCCGGCCGGTATGCATTTTCATACCGGTCCGTACCGTGTGTCGGTACGGTACCGGTATATACCGGTACCGGCCGGTGACCGAAACCGGTACCGGTACCGAGATTTTAAACCATGATTAGGATTGAAACTTAGCAAGTTTCATAAAAACTAGTTTAGTTTTGAATGAAACCATGCTAGGTTGATATCTTGACTTAAGGACTTAATTTTCATTTCAAACTTGACATATACTCTTTACATGACTATCGTGTGGTGTCATGAAAGTTTGAATAAAAATTGAAGAAGTTTTAAGAATAACTGAAAATTTCAAAAATACAATTTCAAACTACAATTTGTGTTAATTTCAGTTATTTCTAGAAAAATATGGAAAATTAATTTTGAGATGATTCTTGAAGTTTCACATTCATTGAAAAATCTAGTATATTGTGTAAAAACTTCAAAAAGTTTCATCAAGAATCTCATTTTTAGTGAAATTTTGAAGTTGGATTTTCAAAATGAAAAATATCATCTTTTTGAAATATCATTTTTTTAATACTTTGATTTTTTGAAAACTTCAAATGAAAATTTGAGTATACCATTTTGATTATGTTTCTAATATCACTACTAGAAACTTGGTTTTCAGCAACGGCTATCAGCAACGGCCGCTCAAGCCGTTGCTATTTGCAACGACATTCTTACGGCCGCCCGAGCTGTTGCAGATATTTGTATCTGCAACGGCGTTCTAACGGAAATCCGAGCCGTTGCAGAGTATTTTAATTATCAGCAACGGCTTTCTGACGGAAAGGCGAGCCGTGGCTGATATTTTAATTATCAGCAACAGCTTGCTAACGGATAAGTGAGCCGTTGCTGATGATAACTTATCAGCAACGGCTTTCTAACGGGCGAGTGAGCCGTTGCTGATAAGTTTATATAGGGCACGCTCTCGCGCCCGACCCTTCTTCCTCCCGCTGCTGCCGCCGCCGCTCCTGCCGACTCCTCTCGTCGCCGCTGCTGCCGACGCCGACGACGCCTCTTCCTCCTCCCGCTGCTGCCGACTTGTTCAGGTATGTTGATCGGCCAGCCGTCTCTTCCCTGCGGCCGGCGGGAATCAATCCGACCGAAACCCTATTTCTAGGGTTTCGGCCGGCGGCGGTCGGCCGATGGCCGCCGCCGGACCTTCTACAGTGGCCGGACAGTGTGTCTGGCCACTGTACGCCGGCTCCGGAGGGTGGACTCCGGCGCCGGAATTTATAATTATATATATTTTTTATATTGTTTGATAATTGTTAATTAATTGTTTTATAATTGTTAATTAATTGTTTAGATTAATTATTTAATTTGTTAGATTAATTATTAGGGTTTAGATTAATTTTGGACGCGCGCCGGAATCGTCCACTTCGGACGCGCGCCGGTTTGTCCACTTCGGACGCGCGCCGGAATCGTCCAATTCGGACTCGCGCCGGAATCGTCCACTTCGGACGCGCGCCGGAATCGTCCAATTCGGACTTGCGCCGGAATCGTCCAATTCGGACTCGCGCCGGAATCGTCCACTTCGGACTCGCGCCGGAATAGTCCACTTCGGACTCGCGCCGGAATAGTCCACTTCGGACGCGCGCCGAAATCGTCCAATATGGACTCGAACTGTCTCGAAACATTTAGAAAATAATCATCCATCCGACGAGTTGATATGTTTCACGTACGCATCGACGAATCAGATATGATTTAGTAAAACCTTAGATCCGTTCAGGAATTGTATGTTCGTGTAAAAGAAGTAGATGATCTTTTATACGACGTACAATTCTTGAATTGTCCCTGATTGGACAATTTGGGAATATAGTTATTTGTACTGCACTTACGTTTTTATTTTAACTGTTAACTAATTATTCTAATTAAAATTCGGCAACATCTCTCTTGTTCTCCGATACACGCCCAGATGATATGCGTATTCGGAGAACTGTAGGGAGATGCTGTTGAAATTTAGAATAATTAGTTAACAGTTAAAATAAAAACGTAAGTGCAGTACGAATAACATAAATCCCGAATGGAATAGGACAATCTCACCTAAAGACATTAACCAAAGAAATTGTCATTGATTGACAGAATCATGTCGGCTGATCGAAGTTGGATGTACCGACGTCTTGATCGTGGAGCTTTAACGAATGAGTTTCGATTAGGCGTAACGTACTTCCTAAATTTCGCCTATTCGAATCGGAATTTCGTTAGCATGGGTGATCAAATCCGATGTCCGTGCCGCATTTGTTCAAATGGACGATTTTTGGATCGGGAGACTGTCACTCTGCATCTATATACCAAAGGATTTGCACCAAGATATTTTCTATGGACTTGTCACGGGGAGTCACGCGAAGTCGGGACGTCGAGAAATCCTGTCGTTCAGACATATGGTGAATCTTCCTCTGCCGGTGCTTCTTCATCCGGTCAATGTAATCCCTATAGAACTATGATACTTGATAGTCTTGGGGGTCAATTCCGCCTGAATGATAATGTTGATCGGCCAGTTCTTCAGACATCAGTCCCACCAGATACTACAGCGGTTGATATCACAGAAGTAGGGGCTGCGGTAGAGATTGAATTACCGAATAAAGAAGCTGCAGAATTTTACGAGATGTTGAAAGCTGCCGATGAACCTTTGTATGAGAATTGTCCTAAATACACTAGGTTTTCAGCAATGACACAGCTCTTAAACATCAAGGCCGATTGTAATATTAGCGGAGTCGTGATGATACAGTAATGACTCATCCATCTGACAGTGAAGCATGGAAACATTTGGATACATGTTATCCTTCATTTGCTAGGGATACTAGAAATATCAGATTGGGATTGTGCACAGATGATTTTAATCCGTTTGGACATTCTGCAACTCCTTATTCAGTTTGGCCAGTGCTGCTGACAGTTTATAATTTGCCACCGTCAATGTGCATGAAAGATGAATTTATTTATCTTTCGATGATTATTCCGGGTCCTAAGGGTCCGCGAAAAGAAATTGACATATTTCTCAGACCCTTGATAGATGAATTGAAAACATTGTGGACTGAGGGAGCTGTCACTTATGATTGTCATCGGAAGGAAAACTTCAATTTAAAGGCCGCGGTCTTGTGGACAATCAATGATTTCCCCGCGTACGGCATGTTGTCGGGTTGGAGCACTCACGGCCGACTCTCTTGCCCGTATTGTATGGAACACTCTAAATCAATCAGTCTTCAGAATGGACGAAAAATCTCATTCTTTGATTGTCATCGTCGATTCCTACCGGTTAATCACCAGTATCGAAGGAATCGTAATAAATTTACTAAGGGCAGAGTCGAAAGAGATGGGCCACCACCGATGTTGTCTGGTGAACAAATGTTAGCACGTGTTTCAGCACTTCCAGATATAGTATTTGGTCGCAATGAAAGAGTGTCAGGTTTTGGCCAAACACACAACTGGGTGAAAAAAAGTATCTTTTGGGAATTGCCCTATTGGAGTTCATTATTGATTCGACATAATTTAGATGTCATGCACATTGAAAAAAATGTGTTTGATAATATTTTCAACACTTTGATGGATATTTCTAGAAAAACTAAAGATAATGTCAAAGCCCGACATGATCTGAAAATACTTTGTAAAAGACCAGAGTTGGAGTTACAAGAGGTCAACAGACGATATCTGAAACCGAAGGCCCTATATGTGTTAAATAAACAACAGATCAAAGATGTTTGTCAATGGGTAAAAGAACTCAGATTACCCGATGGATATGCTTCAAACTTATCTCGATGTGTGAACATCGATGATTGCAAAATATCAGGGATGAAGAGCCATGATTGTCATGTATTCATGCAGAGATTACTTCCGATCGCATTTCGAGATCTTCTACCTGATAATATTTGGGGTCCGTTGACTGAATTAAGTATGTTTTTTAGAAGCATCTGTGCAAATGTCCTTCGAGTCGAAGATATGTCAACACTTGAAAATAATATTGTTGAAATCATATGCAAGCTGGAGCAGTTTTTCCCTCCTGCATTTTTTGACTCGATGGAGCATCTACCGATACACTTGGCATACGAGGCACGAGTTGGTGGCCCCGTTCAATATCGTTGGATGTACTTATTTGAAAGATACATGAATCGTCTGAAGAAAAAAGTAAAGAACACCGCAGCTGTTGAAGGATCAATATCTGAATCGTATATCATCCAAGAAATTTCAACATTCTGCTCATTTTACTTTGAATCGACAGTACAGACAAGATTTGATCGTCTTCCACGTAACGACGACGGGGGTGTTCGACATTCAGATGGACGTTTAAATATATTTTGTCACTTTGGTCGTGCTTTTGGTTCTCGTCCATCTCGACACTTAAGCGATGAAGAGTATCATTTGGCACACTTGTATGTATTACTCAATTGTCCAGAGATTGAACAATTCATTGAAATATTTGACATTGAGATGGTGCAAAAATACTCTATTCACAACGATGAAGAATTGGAGAGATTACGGAATCGTGATTTCCCTACTTGGATTCAGACTTACAGCAAAGATCACAGAGCTGAAATAGATGAAAGAATATTTGAGTTTGTTAGTGGACCGTCGCGACTTGTGTCGTGCTATAGCGGATATTTTGTTAACGGGTATAAATTTCACACGGTTGAATATTCATTTACAAAGAAGACGATGAATGCTGGGGTCTGCGTGAAAGGGACAACCTATGTTGAATGTGATATGGATTTTTATGGACTGGTGGAAGAAGTGATAGAGTTGCACTACTTTGGCTTGAAATCAGTGATCCTATTTAGATGTCATTGGTTCGATACAACAGAGAGGGGCATGAAAGTTCATCCAAAATACAAACTTGTTGAGGTTAATTACAAATCGAAATTGGCAGCAAATGAGCCTTTTATATTGGCATCACAAGCCGAACAAGTATATTACGCGAAGTATCCGGCTCGAAATAAAGATAGAGCAGATTGGCGTGTAGTCTGTAAGACAAAAGGTAGAGGAAAAATTGATCCGATAGTAGGAGAAAATGATCCTCCTGGTTTCTATCAAGAAGATGATCTTCCTGCTGTGGATCGTATTATTCCAATACTCGAGGATGCAGACACAACGTCAATTCAATTAGAAGTTGAATATGCTGATGATGACGATCATGAAATTGAGGAAGCTGGAGATTAAGAAGAGGAAGAAGAGGAAGAAGAAGAAGAATTCGAAGACTATTATTCAGATGATGAAGAATAATTGTAAAGTATATATTTTATTAAATATATCTCTACTATTTATACAATAATCTGATTATATGTCTGTTCGACAGATATGTCTGGTCGTGGTTATCGACGCAGGAGAGCTTCGGAGTCTCCGATCGGTGAGACTCCAGCACTTACTCATGCTGCTGATCCTCCTGTTGCTGATCCTCATGAGGATGATACTGCCGAGGCTAGTACATCCAGACGCAGGCGGCCACACGGGCCGAACAGGTGGCAGCCTCCACCAGCCACAGAGTCACGTAGATTGATTAGCGTGATTGGGGAGCGGTAATATATCATGAATTATGAATCATTACAAATTCATTATATCATAATATAATATTAAAATTTATTTTTGTTGTGCAGGTTCGAGCAAGAAGAAGTGCCGAGGAGCATTTCTTCTACTATTCGACGATACATGCACGGGGCATGGCCTACGTGGTCTCACGTGCCTAGCGAGCACGTCGACATGTTATGGCGCGAGTTTGAGGCACGTATTATTTTTTTTTTTTACATGCATGATGATATATTAATATTGGTACTGATATTATTATTTTGCAGGCTCGCTATACATGGGCCGAGGACTAGAGGCCCTTCATTTACGCTGCCTGGGAGGCTATTTCCCGGGCAAGGTACAACGGGCAGCTGGGGCAGGCTCGGTCCCAAGCGATGGCCCGAGCTGGGACCACTAACATCGCGGAGACTCGGGGATACGACCCCGGTTGGATTACTCCGGATATATGGGACCAACTCGTGGGGATATGGTCGACGGATCGATGGCAGGAGGTTTCTCGGAATGCGGCTAGAAATCGCATGTCGGGGGGAGCAGCGCGTCACACCGGCGGCTCTGTTACATTTGCAGTGCACGCAAACCATATGGTAAGTATATCGTTTAATTATATATTTTATTTGTTATTATGTGTACTAATTAATGTATTTGTTTTGTAAATGTAGACGACGGTGTCGGATGACGGGAGTGTCCAGCGACCCTCCCCGATGGCGGTGTTTGAGCGGACTCACCGTCGAGCACATGGGACGGGGGAGTACATCCACAACCGCGCTACATACATTATGGTAATTATATATTTGTTTAAGTTATTCATTATATATTTATAATTTAAGTTTTATGATAAATATTAAACAAAAAATAAAACTCGAGTAGGAGACCTACAGCCAGACGGTGGTGCAGCGCGGGGGTACCCCCGAGGACTTTGACGCAGCATCGTGGGTCGAGGCCGCAGGTGGCTGGGACCATGGCCGCGTATATGGCTTCGCAGATAGTGGTCATGCGCGAGCCGTGCTAGGGCCACTTGGGGCACCGACCCCTCCGGTCGCTGGTGAGCGGCCGTCCACCTCTAGATCCAGTTATGATCATAGTAGCAGAATATGGACTCTAGAGGAGACGGTCGCGCGTCAGAGTCAGATGATGGAGGAGATGCATGCTATGCTACGCAACATGTCAGGTCATCCCGCAGCAGGCATCTCTTCGGCATCATCTAATCCATCGTTCTCGAGTCAGTCCACGCCGGTGTACACTCAAGCACTCCAGACCCCGCCATATGATCCAGACCATCCTCCATCGTGATCGTGAGATTTTTTGTTTGGATATTGAACTTGTTACTGAGATATTGAACTTGTTTAACTTATTTTGTTTGGATATTGATACTTCAATTTTGCATTTGAATTGTTTTTATACTATCGTGGATAATTATCAATATAAATATAATTGTTTTGATGTATATCTTGGTGTGTTTGTGATGTGTGAATGAATGTGTGTATGAGGGTATGGGTGTGTGAGTTATGTATCAGATAATGTATCAATGTATCAATGGAAATTTGAAATTTTAATTTTTTTCGTTTGCAGGTTCACATCATCAGCAACGGCTTTCCCACGGTTGTCCGTGGGAAAGCCGTTGCTAAAAGGTTATCGAAAGCCGTTGCTGATGACCTACAGCAACGGCTTAGCGACGGGGTTTTACTAACGGCGTTGCTACGGACTCAGCGGCCGTTGCTATTAATGTTATCAGCAACGGCTCCGGGTCTGTGGCAAAACCGTTGCTGATAATATTTTAAGCGACGGCCCGAGCGGCCGTTGCTGATCCGTTGCTAAGTCATCAGCAACGCGACTTTCTGTCACGGCTCTATTGCAACGGCTCGGCCGTTGCTGATGCTCTTCAGCAACGGCGCAGCAACGGCATCAGCCGTTGCTGATGCCCATTTTTCTAGTAGTGTATCATTCACACCATTTATTGAGTAAAATTATTTCTAGGAATGATTTTGAATTCTTGAATGATAGCTAGAAACTACATTTGGTATGATTTGATTAAAATCAATATAGGATGAAAAATGGACTTTGATTTTTAAAATCATTTTGAGTTCAAACTTGATACATGCATTTCAAATACCCATTCAATATTTGGTATCAAAAATTTTCATCCAAAAATTGGTTTCAAAATTTTCATCAAAAATATGATTTTGTATAAACTTAAAAGGGTGATTTTTTGAAAACTAGAAGTATAGGTTGACTTAAGTCAACAAAGTGAATTAAAAATTTCATCTTAAGCCCCAACTTGATTCATGCTCTTACATTATCTCATGTTTGATGCATGTCTAGATGCCTAAGTTTGAAAAAAAAACATAAGTAGATAGCAAAACTTTGAGACTTAGCATTTTCATATTTTCCTGCTTATTTCAAATGAAAACGTGCTAAGTTCATATTTAAATCAAATGACATTAGTTTCACTTCAAACTTGATATACATGTTTTAAATGCCTATATTTTTGTATGTTGAAAGTTTGAATGAAATCTAAAAATATCAAGAAAAGGAAACAATATTCATTTTGATAACATACATGACGTATTTTTGAATTCAAATACTTGGATTTTTGAACATATCATGTATGAATCTTGTTTCATATCATATATTTGTTTTTCCATCCCTTTGGTTTAGGTTTTCATGTTTTATAAAAAATACTCCTTAGAGTTTCAACCTCATGTATTAATTGTGTTTCATTCCTTTGAATAGATAGACTTTTCTTACCCTTTTTGATTGATGTCAAAAGGGGGAGAAAATTAGGAAAAGTCTAGAGAAAATATATGTCAAAAGGGGGACAAATGCATAGTCAAAAGGAGGAGAAATGTATAGTTAAAATGAGGAGAAAAGTATAAGAAAGTGGAGGAAAATATAGGATATCCATGCATATAGATAGGGTGAGTTTAATTATATACATATGCATGTTGATAGGGGGAGAAATCCCTTAGTTGATATCCTTAATACTTTAATGAATATATGTTTTCTTAAGGATGTTTGTCATCATCAAAAATGGGAAGATTGTTGGCTTTAGGTTTTCAACCTTAGTCTTAATCTCGATTTTGATGGTTTTGATGATAACAAACATGTAACTATTGATTTCATTGAGAATATCTTTCAGGTTCCATATCGACTAGCATTCGATGTCCTCGATCGGATAAATCGGAGAAATCGCAAAATCAGAATGACATTGATCGTTGTGCTCGAGTTTGTCGCGAAAATTCCCGAAGATCGACGGGTGCACCAAAGTCACATCGGACGAGCTCAAAGATCACATGGAAAGCTCTTCGTCATGGTGCTCGTTGAAAGTCGAAACTCGGAAACGAAGCGCGGAAGAAAAAGACTGAAGAAAACAATCTCAGCCTAAATTCGGTCGACCGAGCGATAGACCGAATAGGGTAAGAAATGGGCAGTAGCCCTAGCGGTCGACCGATCGGTCGACTAAAAGAGAAATCGCAAGTTTCTTGCATCTGTCGATCGATCGGCCCGGTCGATCGACCAAAGTCCAAAAAGGGCAGTAGGCTTGGCGGTCGACCAATCGGTCGATCGACCTGCGAATAGACAAAGACGCAGATCGCGTCGGTTGACTGAAGATCGCGGATCGCGCGATTTGCGTCTAGCAGTCAACCCGTTGGTCGACCGACCAGAGAGAAAATTGCAGCGTTTGAATGACCGGTCGATCGACGATTCGACTGGACCATCAATCGAGCGTATGTAACGGTCGAAAATAATCCCGTTGGCGCCCCGTACGTTTCAGCTGGGGTATGAATACACCTCATACACATCTTTTAATCTCTCTCTCTCTGACGTTTACAAAAATTATTGAGCATCTAAAAGAGAGATCAAAGCCTTCCAAGGAGTAATCGCAGCGCACTCCGTTCCTCTGTTGAGTTCTTCATCAAGCGACACCTGCTCCTAAACTCGAGCTTCAACTCAAGCTCTACCACTTGGCGAGTTGGATGTTTTTGAAGGATTAAAAAAAGTTTTTAATCTTGTTTTATATTGTAGCTCTTTTGATTGTATTTTATATCTTTATTTGAACTGTTTTTATTTGGATTTGAGTTTGTAAGACCAGGTGTTTGGTCTTGTCGGGTGAAGTGGTATCCTTGGTGAAAAAGGAGTAAAGTCACTCATGTAATTAAACGTAGTGTTTACTAGGATTAGTTTAGTTGCCTCTTAGGTTGAGGTTGGAAAGAGCTCTCGGTAGGAAGGCGGGATACTTCCGGGTGTGGAAGTGCCTTCGGTTGGAGAGCGGAGTCTTTCCAGGGAAAAGTCCTCGTTGTAAGGGAAACTCAAATTAATCTAGTAAAACTAGTTTGAAAATCCTAAGCGAGGTGCTTAGGTAGTGGAGTACGTAGGCATTGGGGCCGAACCGCTATAAAATCTCATTGTTTGCATTAATTTTTTATTTCGTGCTCAATTGTTTTATCATTTATCTTGCTTCCGCATTCAATTGTGAATTGCCTAAAATAATCTAAGAAAATAATTAAAATTGAATTTAGGCTAATCGAATTAGTAAACACATTATTCACCCCCCTCTAGTGTTGTCATTTCGCCCACAGATCTAAGATCAGGATATCATCAATTTAGGACGAATTTGGGGGATGTTGAAAAAATTGCATTCAGAACTCACCAAGGACGAATTCTAAGTAATGCCCTTTAGGCTTACTAATGTTCCATCCACTTTTCAATTCTTTATGAATGATATTTTCAATGACTACTCGAGGAAATTTGTGTTGGTATTCTACGATGATATTTTAGCTTATAGCAAAGTATGGGAGGAACACTTCATCCATTTAAAGAAGGTATTTAGTACTCTTCAACAACACCAGTGATATTTAAAGCATTCCAAATGTTTTGATCGGAGTTCAATGAGTGTCCTAGCTACTTGGGACATACTGTTACTAAAGAGGGAGTTTTGGTAGATTTGAAGAAGATAATAGTTGTTACCAATTAGCCAAGGCCTACCTCCATGAAAGGCCTTGAGAGGATTTAGAGGATTGCCAATATCTTAAGGTAAAAATACATTACTAGTTGCGGTGGACAGGCCATCAAAATATGGCTTTATACCTATTACACATCCTTACACTGCCCTAAGACCATTTACCCAATCTCAGGCGTGGGCATGTGACAAAAGACTTGAATTTTGCTTTTCATGACCATCTTTTGTTAAGCGTTATGTTAATCACCAAATAATTTCCTTGGTTTACATAATCCAAAAGTAACGCAAATTTACCAAAAAACATACGTAGTATCCATCGGACATACCAAAAAACCATATCTTCCTGTTGGATTTGGAACGACGATCCATTGAAATTTTCAAACTTTTATATTTGTGTGAAATAAGAAATTAACGATAAAATAAACATGTCCTTCTGTACTGACTACTGAACTATGAGAACAATTAATCATAATGAACCAATATACAGTCAACCAATTAATTGTTAACTTGCTGCACTAATGAGAACAAAATAGTTAGATGACAAGCTTTTGCAATTTGCTCAGAAAGAACAAGGGGACGGCAATGCAATTTGAGCATATAACAGATTGCACGGCACTTGAATGCAAATTGAAATACTATTTCTTAGGATTGTAAGTTTTCGCGCTGAAATGTAAGTTTTCCCGCTGAAAGACAGTGTGAACTTCTCTTCAGTACAACACGCAACAAAATCCAAACGCCAACTGTGACTGTGTTCCCCCTGCTGTAACATTCTATACAAGGAATCAAAAGAATAGAAATAATATACTAAGCTAGATTCCAAGATACTACAAGCAAAAGAATAGTGCCCGTGTACTTGAGCACAAGGACCAGAATCACAAATTCTTCAACCAAAATGAATCCATGTTCATTCAGGTGTTCACTAAACAACCCCACATAAATTTCGTGACCACAAAACAGTGAGGGAACAAAAGGAGGTATTTGATGATGAGCTCTGAACTGCAGCAATGCACATAGTATTCAACAATTTTTCTAACTGAAGGGCATTGCATGAGATTTCACCTCAATACATTCGATCCATCGCTTTCAGATCCCCAGCTTGGTTTCTTTTTGCGGTCCATTCTTGCACGTGGAGGAGTGTTTGTGTCTGTAAAACCAGACATGTTATATTTCTGTTCGTTCTCGGGGTTGTTTGGTTGCAAAGCAAGGAAAGAAAGGGCTGTAACAACATCGGCTATCAGAGGCCTCATGGTAGGTTGCTCCTGCACACACATTGCAGCAACAGCAAGTGCCTGGCATAAGCCCCTTGAAGGATACTGGCCCTGGAGCACTGGATCCACCATTTGTGAGAGTTGCCTCCTTTCCTTTAGCAGCGGTCTCGCCTGAGATTAAGGTAAATGATTAGGATTTTTTACTCTTGTTTCTAAGATCAAAGCAAACAAGAACGGGAACACTCAAAGTAACTATAAGTCTAAAACACCTTATAGTCAGAAACAGGAATATACAGAGATCTTAGTTCTAGTTAGGGAAACCATTTTAGTCTAAAAGTAGGTATCTGACATCAAAACAGTTCTAGGTACCTTCTGATGTAGCATGAAGTTCCAAGTACTAAATTGATTCTTAATGTCTCATTATAGTGTGAAACTTGAATTATTTAATGCAATTACATTATATATAGGATCTAAATATTGAACAGTAACTAGACCCTTGTTAAGGTGAAAGAAGAATGAATCATTCAAAACACAGTTAAGGGAAAGAAAAGAAAATATGACTAGTTATTGAAGGGCAATGGTCTTACCCACACAACAAGATTTTGTTCTCGGGCAGGCCTAGAAGTGTCTATTGCTCTTCTTCCTGTTATGAGCTCTAAAAGAACCACCCCAAAGCTATAAACATCAGATTTTATTGTCAACTGCCCTGTCATTGCATATTCAGGAGCACAATACCCATATGTGCCCATGACTCTAGTGGAAACATGAGTGTTATCACCTACTGGACCAAGCTTTGCCAGTCCAAAATCAGATAATTTTGGATGATAGCCTTCATCGAGCAAAATGTTGGAACATTTCAAATCGCGATATATGACGGGAGGAGTTGCATGGTCATGCAAATACTCTAATCCTTTTGCTGCCCCTGCAGCTATTTTCATTCTTGTGTTCCAGTCAAGCCTCTTCCTACTTGGAGAAAGGTCTGTAATAACCACGTGAAGAGATACAATTCAGTAAGAACAAGGAAATATCTGGTAAGTAAAAGGGGTATGATAATCTGGTCATTAAGAGATAGTGATACATACGTACCAAAGAGATGGTCCTCCAAGGATCTCAATGGCATGTATTCATAAACTAAAAGTCTTTGATCTCCATCAGCACAATAACCAATCAAGTTAACCAGGTTAGAATGGTGAAGTAGACTCAACATCAGAACTTCAACAAGAAATTCCCTGTTTCCTTGAAAGCCATTGCGATTCAGTTGCTTTATAGCAACAATCTTGCCAAAAGAAGAAAGTGTATGTCAACAGCTATGCATCAAATAAGAAATATTCAAGCACAATAAGAGTAACTCTTAGGGCCCGTTTGGTTCGCAAACTGCTCATCACAGGACACCAGACAGGGACAAGGACAGGACATCAGATGTCTTGGAACAATAGCTATACCGTGTTTGTTTCGTCAAGAACAGGACACGATATTCCGTTCTGTCCTGCGTTTGTTTCGCTATAACAAAGTATTATATATGACAAATGACTAAAATACCCTTGTAAATTAGTCTTAAAATTAATTAATATGTAAAAAAATATTAATATATAGTATCAAATACTTTAATACAATAAGAAGTTTTAGTTTAACTAATAAGTGTTCAACTAATTATACCAAAAAATATAAAAATCACACCAAACGATTTCGAATCTAAAATCTGACACCACCATCGCGTTCAGCATGCGAAAATTTACAACTTTGGTATTCACCTCGACTCGATCCGACGATTCTACGATCAAAGGAAGGGGTAATTTTGACAATTGCAGCCCTTGTCCTCTGTCCGATTTCGGTGTACCGAGAAATTTTTCGGTACATCAAAATGGGTAGAAATCCTGTCCCGGACAAGGAGAAGTCCTTGTCCCGAAGCTTCTTTTGCAAACCAAACGGGGGACATGGGCGGATGTCCAGTCCAGTCCCCCGTTTTTTAGCAAACCAAACGGGCCCTTAGACCATCAGAAAATGCAAAAAAGACAAAGAATCACAATGATTAGTATAGCAAAAATTGCCTTTGGTAGGAGTCACCAAATTAGGATGATATAGAATGAGGAATGGCAGAAAGGCTTAGTAAGAAAATTATGTAATGAACTTTAAGGATAAGTAGATATTAAAACTCATAAATAGTGAAAATAGCTAACATGCTGAATCTCATCTTAGGACTGATCACAACAAGTACAAACATATTCTTTGCTCAAATCTCCTAGTTGCTATTAAAAAAAAATGGAGAATTATGGAAAGATTTAGTTGAAAGTTACATAATGAACTTGAAGATAAATATACCTGAAAATTCATGAATAGTGCAGAGAGACTAGCATATTAAATCTCATGACAAAAAGATGGATTTGCATCTTGCTAAAAATTGATGAAAAAGATAAAAATAAAAATAAAAAAGAGATTTTGGTGGCAAAACATTCACTAACCTGATTGCAGCTCTCCAACTTGCCTTTGTAAACTCGACCAAATCCTCCCTCTCCTAGAAGGAAATCAGTCCTGAAGTTCTTAGTTGCTGCAGCCAATTCACGAAATGTGAATATCTGTGCAGCAATGGGTCGTGATCTGCTGCTAGAGAACTCCTCAGCCAGTGAGGTATGACTCTTAAAATCACTCATGCGATTGGATTTGATTTTATCTCCTACACAAAGATCACAAAGTAATGAATTTCTATTAGCATAGCAGATGGATTAAAATAAATATTATAAAATTTCACATTTAAAAAACATGTAGTATGATTCAAAAATTAACCATGAATAGAAAGGAACTTTCTAAAAGTGTCAGCTAGATTAGCTGGTAAGTGTCTTTGCTTTTCATAGCAAAGATCTTTGAATCAAATCCCGCTTTCATCATTTATAGTAATAGAACAGAAAGAAACATTCTCTTGTCCACTCGAGGAAGCATCAAACGACATGCTTAAAGCTGAAGGAAATATATAAATTGCAAGGCACGTCAATGTGGATGCATCTATAATTTTAAAGAAATAAAAGAGCCCTCCCTTTTTAGCTTTTGTAAATTGCCATTTCACTAATTGACAAAGAGGCTGAAGAGATTTTTCCTTAAATGCGCAGAATACTTTAATCAATTCTCACCGTCGTATACTAGAATGCCTTTTTTAAAGCAAGCATATAAATTCGTTTACCAGTAAAAAAACGAGAAAAAGTTCAGGTAAACCAAAAGGAGATGAGAAAGGGAACGCCTCCTAAACACCGATCCAGAACTCAAAAACCCTTTTTTTCCATTACATAAAGCCTGCCTAAAAACATCTACCATTTAGCTCACAAATCAGCAGCATAATCATTTCCACAACCCGAACAGACAGATGAATAGAAAACAAGAAACACAAAGAAAAAAAGTAATCTTTTTCCATGGGTTTCCGGGTGCAGTACCTCCGGCTTGGATCATATCCTCCTCGTCCGCCTTCAGTCCACCGCAAAGGAAACACCCGCCCCTCATCCCTCTCCCTTCCACCGCTAATCCCAGTAAATGCTTCCTTTTTCTTTAACTTCGCTTCTCTCCCTCCTTCTGAGACGACGAAGCAGGAGAAAGGAGAGTGTGACAGAGGAAATAAAGAGGGAGGAAGGACGCCATTAACTGTTTCCAGAAAATATATTTTATAAAAAGGATATTTATGTTTTTTTATGGGTAGGGACAGAAAACCTTTTTATTTAAATCTTTGTCCTTTTATGAACTTTTTATAGTAATTGCTCTGACTTCAAATTTACATCAATTTTCAAAATATTATAAAGAGTAGCTACATATTTTTATATTTGAATAAATTCTTATTTTATTTTATTTTCTTATTAGGATACAATCGCATCTACAGCAATAATTCTTCAACAATTATCCTCGCCTATCACATGGATAAGAGAAAATTTTGAATTTATAGTAAAAAGATCTATAATTTTTTCCTCAAAATTTCCACAATATCCTTATTGGATCCCAAATTTTTATAAAAATTTGAAACCTAATGTGTTGTTTGGTTAGCGAAAACTATTTTTTGATTTGATTTCAATGAAATTGAAATTTTGATTTTGATTTTTAGTTTTCAATTTTTTGAAAACGCGGTTGGTTAATGAAAATAACATTAATTTTAGTTAATTTAAACTAGTGAATATTTATTTGGTTATAAAAAATAATATTTATTTTTTTAAATATTTTTAATAATAATTAAATATTTAGTTAGTTTACAAAATTAAATATTTGCTAATATGATTATAACATATGACCATATATCATAATTATTTGTTACATATATCAGGTAACATTAAAGAATGAATGAGTTAAATATTTGTAATAATTAATTAATTAATTTATTAATAATTTAATTTTTTTTATCCAATTAGATATAAAAATTAATTAATAATTATTATAAAATTTCAATAAAAAATTTCAATAGTCTAAAATTAATTTTGATTAAATTATAAATATATTAACTTAAAAAAATTTAGGTTTGAGTCAATTAGATATAAATTGATTTAATTAATTTATAAATTTAAGATAATAATTTGAGTTAAAAATTATGATTTTTAATTTTAATTTTTTTTTAAAAAAGATATTATTTGATTTATTTTTAAATTAATTAATTTTATAAAAATATATATATTTATAATTATCAAATTGCCACTGAATTTTGATAACGAAACTAGCAATATCAAAACCACAAAAAATAACATTATTGTGTTTTTATTTTTATTAAGAAAATTAGTTTTGTTTTCATTATAATTTTGATTCAGTTTCGTGAAAACATTGAACCAAATATATTTTTGTAAGCGATTTTTATTTCAGTAAACTTGAAATCATGAAAACAGACTTGATTTAGTTTCACACTTTTAAAAAAAACTTGAAACCTATTATAGTTTTAAAATATTCTAGATGCTATTAAAAATATATAAAATTAATTCATTACAAACACTGCATATATCATAATCATCATTATAGTTATCAAACAAATAATGAATTTTTTAGAAAAAGTCTGAAGGTTATTATTTTTTAGACTTTTATAAAAGTTTGAAACTAAATACAAGAGCAAACTCGATGATATTTTGAAAATTTTGAGAAAAAAGTTATAGATTTGAAAATTTTCAAATTTTTATTATGGATTCGAGAATTTTTTTGATTCATATTATGGTTTAGAAAAATTATTCATAATTCTTTATTCCCCAAATATTTATTTTTTTTCCAAAAATATTTTTTTTTAAAAAAGTAAAATTACGACTTAAAACACAACAACTACAATGCCGCAGATCCAATTCAATGGTGGCTTTTTAGGTAAAAAGCTCAAAAGAGAAACTTTTTAGTTGAATCCCAAAAAGAGAAACAGAAAATCAATAATTGTATCAAAATAAAATAGAAGCAATTCTCACCGTCCATTCAGCCGATCCGACGGATCGTGTCCTTTTCCAGACGGCTATCGACTCCTTTCCGTCGGGGTCCCGATTAAATAAATAAACTTTATCTACCTCTTCTACCGCCAGGTTCACCTACCGAAGGCGCGAGGGTGCCATGTTGATCCCACAACCTTTCCCATTAACAGAGCAGGTACGTGATTGGGCAACTAAGTAACAGTAAGAGGCAGTAGACCAGCGGGCCCCACGAGGGTCCCTGCTGTTCTGACACCAATTATAGATCATGTACCAGGAGAGATGATGGATAAATGCGTAGAAAAAGATCGTAGCTGTTTTTTGGGCACAAATGCCCGTTAATTATTAGTCTGAGCACCTAACTACAGTCAAGTATTTTAATTTGGACACGTAGTGAAGTGCCTGCTGGCATACAGGAAAATAATTTTGTATTATGTGTGTGCAAAGAGTGAAGAGAATGATTATATTCAAATTTGTTGTTCTATAAGATGTGTTAATGCTATAATTAAAATTCAAGTGTTGTATTTAGTTTATGCAAATTGTAGACGCAAATAGCAGGCAATGTGGGCTTCAATTTGTGCAGCCAGTCATGAGCCAGCTGCTGCATGGAATCGAATAATAAGACATGCGGTGGCCTACGTGTTAGCCTCATCTGAGTACGTGTACACAAATAAATATAACGGCAAATGGCATTATGAGGCTAATTAATTAATTAAGGTTAGACTAGAAGGAAGAATGATGCGGGGAAGATACATTTGAATTCAGTGCTTGCAAGTTAAATACCATTGAGAAAAGATCTAATGGTTAATGTTGGCCTAAGTTTTTGCCTTCGTGCTTTACTCCCAGGGCCGACTCATCCACTAGGCCATTGCCTTAGGCCCCACGTGAATGAGCAATTCATGTTTATAATTTAATGCATGAGGATTAAATTATGTAATTTGATGCATGCATGATATTAAATGTTAAATGTTATTGTAAATAAACGAGTGTAGTGGGTGATTTTGATGAGTATGCTATTATATGATTTGGTTAATTAATTAATTTAAGATTTAATTATTATTTGTGTTGCATTAATTATCCTTGGATTATTTTATTATTTATTAATTATTTTCGATACTGAGTTTGTGTGCATAATCAATTAATTTGTATTTGATGAAATTAAATAGGCTCAATTTAATCTTCTTATTTTGTAAAAAAAAATCTTCTTATTAGTTCATAAGTTATAGTCCTCTTTTAGAGGACTTTTAATTTTTAAGAAATTAAAACATGCAAAGAGACAAACAAAAGATATGTATTATCCGACAATTGTCAGATAATTGAATTCTGCCGAAGAATTCATTCCTAAGTGGAATTGATATGTGGGGGTCATGATTCGTGGGAGCCATTAGATGTATCAGGTTTGAAGTAATTGCAGATTACCCAAATGAATTTTTTGCCTCATCTTCGAACTCTTCATCTTATCTATATCTGTCGGCTCTAAATGACTAAGCCTCCAATGATCGATCGTTCACAAGTCTAGATAAAAGCAATGTCTGACATCCTCAAACACTCATCTCAAAAAGCTTTTAAAAATAAATTTTATATAAAAGTATATATTAATTTAATTTATTAAAAAAATACAAGGTCTCATTTTTAAGTTTTGCCTTAGGCCCCGATAACCCTTGGGGCGCCCCTGTCTACTCTTTTAATGATTATTTTGATGATAATAAACTAAGTCTATCTAACCGAGTTCTTGAAGCATGAAGACCGCAGGTTCGGTAAAAGACAAAAGCCGATTTCACGATTTGCGACATCGATCTCGATACGTCATACATTTACGACGACTCATAGGAGTTCGACGCGTGCACCAAAGACGTCTTGGACGAGTCTAGAGAACATATAGAAAGCTCTCTAAGTTGACACACGCTGAAGGCTAGAACTCGAAAACAAAGCGCGCAACAAGAAGATTCAAAGAAGAAGTTTCCATCCCAGGTTTGATCGACCGATCAATCGATCGAATGCTGCCAAGAATTGGCAGTAGCTAATTCGGTCAACCGGTCGGTCAACCGAATGTGATCAAAAATTGGTAGTAGCCAATTCAGTCGACCGAATGTGATGAAAAATTGATAATAACCAATTCGGTCGACGAGTTGGTCAATCGAAGTGTGCCTAAAAGCCGCAAATTATCGTGGTTGCTTGGGCGGTCGATCGACCGACGAGCGATTGGGCGTCGCCAATGGGTAGAAAAACGTCCGTTGATGACACCTTGAGTTTGGGGGGTTACAAATACCCACCCAAAACTCTCTCCCACGTTGTTGTTGATGCTTCTAATCATCAAAGAGTGATCCTAAGCATCTTCTAAGCTCTCCCTTGATCAATTCTTCAAAACCTAGAGCTTGATCCCTCAATCTCAAGTGTTCATCATTGGAGGGTCCTTCAAGTTTGCTAGGCTCAACAAGAAGAGGTGCTACTATTGTGATAAGTCATCATTTCTCTCTTCTTGTGAGTAAAGTATTTTTCGTTTGTTTTTCATTGTATTAACTTGATTGCATAGTAGACCTTGTGTAGGGTCTAGCGAGTTTGTGGTAACCTTGGTGTTTAAGGTATAAAGCCACTTGTGTAAAATTAGATTAGGAGTTATTCTTAGGAATTGAGGTGGGAAAACTCACTCGGTATGAAGGTGGATACTTCCGGGTGTGAAAGTGTATTCGGAGGGAGTGTAGGGTCTTTCTTGTGTAAAGTTCTCAATTATAAGCCACTCTTAATTTATTGCAATTTGTGTGAAATCCTAAGCACGAGTCTTATGTAATGGAGTAGGCGGTTGGCTGAACCACTATAAATTCTTTTGTGTTAGCATTGTTCTTCTTGTGTTTGCTTAACTGCTTTATTTTATCGATTCCATATTTAATCATCTAATTGTGAATTGCCTAAGTTGTAAGAAAATGATTAAAATTGAAAAACTGAATTAGGCAATAAGATAATACACTATTCACCCCCCTAGTGTGGTCATTTCTCCGACAATTGGTATCAGAGCGGGTAGTAGATTGAGATTTCACCGTCTCCTCTACATCTAGTCTCGATTCAAAAAATGATACTAGAATTGGTAGCGTCTGTACCACCTAGGTTTGATGAGTTGAACTTTGGTATGTGGAAAGGAAGAATGTATATATTCTTAAAGACTTAAGGTATAGGTGTGTTTAATATGGTAAAGTCAAAATACATAGAACCTAAGGAAAATATAGATGCATGGACCTAAGAATAAATTAACAGGATTGAGTTAAATGCTAAGGAAATAAATTGCATATATTGTTCTTTGGAAAATAATATTTTTGAAAAAATCATGTATTGTACTTCGGCATATAATATTTGGGCTACTTTGAAAATGCTTTATGATTATGCTAAAACTGAAGAACTTGTTAGCCTAAGTGAAGAAGACGATTGTAATATCCTAGATATTTAATTTATTATTTTTCTGTTGCATGTGTTTGCCAGCCTAGCGGACTAGTTCGTGGTCGAGCCGAGTTGACTCATGGTCTGGAGCGAGCTTGCGAGCTCAGGTAAGTAGGATATAAATTTTTGAATTTATGGAATTAGGCTTGAGTGGTTGGAATTATTTTAATTGTTGTGGTGTGTGTATAATTATTAATTATGCTCATGCATGTGCATTAATTAAATGCTTATGATTTAATTTTGTATTTAATCAAGCTTAATTAATTTAATTAAGTCTATCAGGTTAGCGGGTTGGACTTGGCTTAAGTGGATGCGGGTTTGGTCTTAAGTTAGAAGGGTTAGGATCGAAGACGAAATGACAACACTAGAGGGGGGGTGAATAGTGTGTTTACTAAATCAATTAACTTAAATTTGATTTTAATCATTTCTAGATTAGTTTAGGCAATTTGCGATTGAATGATTAGATGCGGAAACGATAAATAGTAAAACAATAAATACACACAAAAAATCAATGCCTACTCCACTACCTAAGCACCCCGCAACAAAAAGGTACAAGTACTTCTCTCTCATATCCTGCTTGACCTCCCAAGTGGCCTCCTGCCTTGAATGGTGCTCCCAACGAACTTTCACCAAGGGGACCTCTTTGGACTTCAATTTCCTCACTTGCTTGTCTAGGATCTCTACAGGCCGCTCCTCATAGGAAATTGTTGGATCAACCTTCACCGCAGCAACATCTAGAATATAGTACTCATCCCGAACATACCGCTTAAGCATGGATACAAGGAAAACAGGATGCACACGGTCCATGCTAGGTGGTAGAGCCAACTCATAAGCAATCGCGGAAGGGCCCGATGAATCTGGGGCTCAACTTTCCCTTCATCCCAAGGCGCACAACCCCCTTCGTAGGGGTCACCTTTAGGAAAACTAAATCGCACAACCCCCTTCATAGGGGTCCCAAAGCGCACAATCCCCTTCGTGGAACTCCACGTCGCAGGCTTTACCATCGGCATACATCTTCTGACGACTCTGAGCTGCTAGAAGTCGTTCCTTAGTCACCTTCACTTTCTCAATGGCATCATGAACCAAGTTTGGCCCCAACATCTGGGACTCACCGGTCTCAAACCAACCTACCGGCGACCTACATCTGCTCCCATACAAAGCCTCAAACGGGGCCATGTCGATACTGCTATGGTGGCTGTTATTATAGGCAAACTCTAACAAAGGTAAATGCCTCTCCCAACTACCCTCTAGGTCCATCATGCATGCCCTCAGCATGTCATCAAGTGTTTGGATGGTCCTCACTGATTGCTCCTCTGTCTGAGGATGAAAAGCGGTACTGAACTGCACCTACGTACGCATTGCTGTTGGTGAAATGACCACACTAGAGGGGGGGATGAATAGTGTGTTAACTAATCAATTAGCCTAAATTCTAGTTTTAATCGTTTACTTGATTCACTTAGGCAAAATGCAATTTATCGACTAAATGCGGAAGCAATTAAAGATAAAGCAATTAATACAAATAATATATCAATGCTAACACGATGATTTATAGTGGTTCGGCCCCAATGCTTACTCCACTACCTAAGCACCGTGCTTAGGATTTCACACCCAAATCTACTAAATTACGAGTAGCTTACAATCGAGGACTTTACACCGAAAAGACCCTACACTCACCTGGAAGGCATTTCCAAACCCGGAAGTATCCACATTCACACTGAGTGAGCTTTCCCACCTCAATCCCTAAGCACTACTCCTAACTTAGTTTACACAAGTGACTTTACACCTTCTACACCAAAGTAACCTCTTACTCACAAGAAAACACACTAGGTCTTTTACACACACAATTCGTAAATCAAAGTAAAACAAATGAAAAAACAAATCTATCACAAGAAGAGAGTGGAGAGGACTTATCACAATGAGAATACCTCTTCTTCTTGAGCCTAGCACCCTTGGAGAGCCCTCCAATGAAGAACACTTGAAGATAAGGGATCAAGAGCTAGGTTTTAAGGATTTGATCAAGAAAGAGCTTAGAAGGTGCTAAGGATCACTCTTTGAGGTTTAGAAGCATCAACAACTATGAGGGAGAAAGATTGGGGTGGGTATTTATAACCCCCCAACTTACAAGGCTCGTCAACGGGCATTTTTTTGCACGTTGCCGACGCCCGGTCGCTTGCCGGTTGATCATAGGTCGACCGACCGAGCGATCACCGAGTGACCGAATGCCTTATGCCAATTCTGGGCATCATTTGGTAGACCGAATACCCTACTGCCTATATTATGCTTCTGTCGGTCAACTAGTCGATCGACTGAATTTGGTCAATGGCTAATTTTTTGTGTATTTTTCTTGCACGCTTCATTTTAGGATTCCGGCCTTCAACGTGCGTCAACTTAGAGAGCTTTTCAGATGTTCTCTAGGCTCGTCCATAGTGTCTTCGGTGCACATGTCAAACTTCTAGGCATTTCCATGATGAATCCGAACGCGTCAACCAATGTCCTTCCAATTTTTCGATTTCTCCGATATTTCCGACCGTGGACATCAAGTGAAAACCGATATGAAACCTGAAAATAATTCTCCATGAAATCATTAGTTCCATCTTTGTTATCATCAAAATCGAGATTAAGACCGAAATAGAAAACCTTAGGCCAACAAGAGCCTCCTGAAATGACTGCCATAATCGAGCGGTGAACCGTGTGCCTCGGTCGGATATGATCATCACAAGAATCCCATGGTAAGCCACAATATGGTCAAGAAACAATTGCGCATACTGCTTAGTAGAGAAAGTGGTCTTCACCATAATAAAGTGTGCCGATTTGGTCAAGCGATCCACCATCACCCAGATAGAGTCATTTCCTTTCTTTGACCTCGGTAACCCGGTAACAAAGTCCATGGTAATTTTCTCCCATTTCCATTTTGACACCTCAAGATTCTGCAACAATCCTGCAGGTCTCAAGTGTTCAGCCTTTATTTGTTGGCAGACCAAACATTTAGATACGAACTCTGCCACCTCCCGTTTCATCCTTTTCCACCAATAGTGCTGCCTCAAATCTTGGTACATCTTGGTGGCCCCCGGATGCATAGTGTAAGTGGAGTAGTGGGCCACCTCTAGTACCCGCCTACGGACCTCTGCCATGTCTGGTACCACAACCCTCTCTCTGTATATGAGAATTCCCTCAAAGTCCACCTTGAAACCCTCTACATCACCTCTCATAGCCAGATCCTTCATCAAGGAACATAAGACATCCTCACCCTGAGCCATTCGTAGTATATCAACCAAAGTGGACTATACACGCATGTGTGCCACCAATCCACCCGAATCAGCCACAGATAACCAATCCCCTGGACACAGGCTCACCGCCAGCTCTCTGGCCAGGGATCTACTACTCACGACCAAGTGGGCTAAGCTACCCATTGACTTTCTGCTTAAAGCATCCGCCACTACATTTGCCTCCCCGGGTGATACTGAATAGTGCAGTCATAATCTTTCAACAGTTCAAGCCATCTCCACTGCCTCAAGTTTAGATCCTTCTGAGAAAGCAGATATTTGAGGCTCTTGTGATCTATGAATATGTCACATGCCTCCCCATATAAGTAGTACGCCACAGCTTCAAGGCAAAAACTATGGCCGCCAACTCCAAATCATGAGTCTGGTAGTTCTTCTCATGGGTTTTCAACTACTTGGATGCGTATGGGATCACCCTACTGTACGTACTGCATCAAAACACACCCCAATCCAACCCCAGAAGCATCACAATAAACTACAAATCCTCCCGATCCCGATGGTAGTGCCAGTACATGAGCGGTAGTCAAGCGGTCCTTGAGCTTCTGAAAGCTCTCCTCGCATTTGTCATCCCAGATAAACTTTACTTTCTTTTGAGTTAGGCGCGTGAGTGGGGCGGCAATGTTGGAAAAATTTCCATGATCTTTTTGTAGTAACCGGTCAATCCCAAGAAGTTGCGGATCTCAGTCACACTAGTCGGCCTCTCCCAGTTCTGAACTGCCTCAATCTTTGCATGGTCGACTTTTACACCATTCCGAGATACAATATGCCCCAAGAATCCCACATTGGTCAATCAGAACTCACACTTTGAGAACTTTGCAAAGAGCTAGTGTTGTTTAAGGGTCTCTAGAACTACCCTCAAATGCTCCCTGTGCTCCGCCTAGCTCTTGGAATATACCAAAATGTCATCAATGACTACTATGACGAATCTATCCAGAAAGTCCTTGAACACCCGGTTCATCAGCTCCATGAAGGCTGCCGTGGCGTTAGTCAGCCCAAAGGACATGACCAGGAACTCATAGTGTCCATACCTCGTCCTGAAAGCAGTTGTCTAAATATCCTAATCCCTGATCCTCAACTAGTGATACCCTGACCTCAGATCAAACTTTGAGAACCATTGATCCCCCTATAACTGATCGAATAAGTCGTCAATTCTGGGAAGCGGGTATTGGTTCTTGATCGTCACCTTATTGAGCTGCCGATAATCGATGAACATCCGCACAGATCCATCTTTCTTTTTCATGAACAACACCGGCGCCCACCTAGGTGAGACACTTGGGCGAATGAATCCAATGTATAGTACCTCCTACAACTATACTTTAAGCGCCCTCAGCTAGGCGGGTGTCATTCGGTATGGGGGATTCGATATAGGCTTCACCCCTGGCTGCATTTTAACACATAACTTGGCCTCCAGCACCGATAGTAGTACCGACAACTCCTCAGGAAACACGTTTGGGAAATCCATGACAGCTAGTGTACTCTGAGTAGTTGCTGGTGGTCCCGTCCGTGTACGGCCTCTGAAATTTCCTTGTCCCTAAACAAAGGTAGTGTCCTCGGTATAGTGTATCAGTCTGCCAATCTGTACCCTCAGACCCTCCACGAACCACCTCACCTAGTCCATCTCAGTCACCACCAGAGATGGGTGGTAATGGGACAACCGTGTGAACTTGATCTCATACTCTGACACCATCATGGTGCCCATCTAGCGAAGCTGCCCGAACTCCCTAGCCCGCCTTTCGCAGACATTCCTGGGTAGGTACTTTTCGATAATAGCAGTCCGGAATTCTCTCCATGTAGGGGCTGGTGCATGAGTCTCCCTACGTTCCCTCCAAGCTGGGTGCCACTCTTTTGTTGGGCCCCTAAGTTGCAGCCCAACTATGTGTGCCATTGCATCAGAGGAACACTCCAAAACCGAACATAGCTCTATACAGTCCTTTAGGAATGCCGTCACCTCCACTGTCTGATCTGTGCTTGTGAATATCTGTGGCTTCAGCTTTACAAAGTTCATGTACAATGAGCTATGTACCACTAGCTCTTGCCGATCCTCTTCCCCGTATCCAGACTGAATTGGCCCAACCGACTCGGTCGTTGTGGGTGCCGCTGGTGGTATAGGTGGAGTTCGCTGCTACGCCAGCTCCCTCTCCTTACGAAGCTCATCTTGCTCCCTACATAACTCCTCCCATTCTTTACGAAATTCGTCCCATTCTCTGCGAAGTTCCTCGGTCAGCTCCGTTACCTGGGTCTCTAGCAGTACAACTCTGGGATCTCGCACTGCCTCCTCCTGAGCCACCTGGATGGTAGCTTGGCCTCTACCTCGGCCTCAGCCTCGTCTGCCAGCGGAGTTACTTTCTCTTCCACTCATCACGACATCATCATGTGCCTCAATTTGGAGTAATAAGAATGTAAGTACTACACAATTTAATATATGAACAAACATCTTAATCAAAATACGTACCGTCACTGGTGCGCAGGTTCATTTATCGATCTCGTCACTAAGATATATCATATGTGAACACGCAAGCAATGCCCCCATACAATACCCACTATCCTATTGTAGTACTTGCTCTGATACCATATTGTCACACCCCAAACCCAGTACGACCTACCAGGGTATGCCACGTACCCTGAAGCCTAACCCAAATCAAACCACATATACAATCTAACAAAACCTAAATATTTAATAACATTTCAATGATTTATAAAAGACATTTATTTTCGAAAACCCAAACCACCAACTCAATAAATAGCTAAATGTTCAAATCGATTTCAAAACTTTAATCACTAAACAAAGACACCTCAAAATAACAAAAGTGCGGAAACATAATAAACCGAGTCTATATGACTCAAACGACACGAAAAGTTACATGAATCAACTTGGTATCCCCCTCGACCACGACATGTCACGAGAACTGCTGCTTTACCGCCACCACTCGCGCTATTGCACCCCGGTACCTCTCTGATCTCGCTCAGGTGCTGAAAAACAACAAAAATAAGGGGTAAGTCCACTAGGACTTAGTAAGTAGATCAGTCCTCATTTCCACCACATCATCATCATGCAATCAATACTAATAAGGAAGCATAATATAAGCAGTAAATGACAACATAATATAATATGCTTATCTACTACCCTGCGTATGATAATAGCATCTAGCAAAGATAATAATCACAATACAATATACATCCACATGAATGATCACCAGACCCTCACAGCTACGTAGGGTAGGTAGACGGTGTGGCCTCCGAACTACCGCCCAGCTCAGTGTCGTCTCTTTGGGGCATGCATTTCTCTCACCAACACTGGCTCTTCTGATCTATCTCTTTGGGGCATACGTTCCCCTCACCAGTCAGGTCTCGGACTGTCTCTTTGGGGTATGATCCTTCCTTATCAACCGGACTTCCGAAATAAGGCCAACGCTGTCTCTTTAGGGCATACCCTCCCCTCACTAGCGAGGCTATCGGGAAAATGCACAAGCACATAACACACACAGTTATTGTTGGTGAAATGGCCACACTAGAGGGGGGTGAATAATGTGTTAACTAAATCTTATCGCCTAAATTCAATTTTAAATGTTTCTTAGATTATTTAGGCAATTCACGATTGAATGACTAAATGCGGAAGCAATAAATGATAAAACAATTAATACAAACAAGATATCAATGCTAACACAATGATTTATAGTGGTCCGACCCCAATGCCTACTTCACTACGTAAGCACCCTGCTTAGGATTTCCAAACTAAACTTTACTAGATTAATCTTGTTTCCCTTACAACGAGGACTTTGACCCGAAGAGTCTCACTCTCAACCTAAGGCAGTTCCACACCCTGAAGTCTCCGCCTTCTTATTGAGAGTACTCTTCCACCTCAACCAAAGGGATAACTCAACTAATCCTAGTAAACTAGGTTTACACCGGTGGAATTAAGCCTCAAACACAAAGGCAACCACCCAATTTCAAGACCTAACAACCTAGGTATTAACAAGCTCAAATCCAATGAAATAAATAAGAAAATATACAAGTAATGGAGCTAAAATACAACAACATAAATATTTAGCTCCAACACAATGAATCATAGCTCCTCTTGATGCTTTGATGATGAATCAAATCAAACTTGAAGGCAAACTCAAGGAATGAGATATCAAACTAGGATTTCTCCAAGTAATGGCGCAATGAAAGCTTAGAAATAATCAAGGATGGCTCAATGAAGTATAGGAGTGATCAAAAGTATCAAACGAAGGTTGGGGCATAGGTATTTATAGAACCATGAAGAAGGTTCGAGTGAAGCACCGCTCAACGGCACGAAAACTAGCCGTTTTCCGCCTTCTGGTCGATTGTCGGTCGATCGTCGGTCGATCAACCGAGCGACCGATGTCAATCTGCCACTTTTGGGCAACGTTCGGTCGACCAGTCGGTCGATCAAAATGCCTTCTCCTTCGATCGGTCGACTAGTCGGTCGATCGAACCTGGGCAAGGCATTAAAACATAAATGTTATATAAGGATTACCCCCCATTTGGATTCAATAAAAATATCTAAAAAATCAAAATCCTTAAGAATCAAAATCTAGTTTTTGGGGTCTAGTATAAATTTTCGGAAAACAGAAATTTTTTAATCTCCCGGGTCAAATATGGGTACGTTAAAGGCTTCCAAAAATTCCTTAAAAATATCTCGTTATCTAGTTTTTACCCAAGGAACAATTACCATCATTTTTTGTGTCAAGAAAATATCTAGGTCATATAGCCCTCCAAGGAGCTCCCTAGGCTTAGTGAATTCTAGGGCGATTTCCGGGTTTTCATACTTTGGGGTTCGGGTTTAGTTTTTGGGTTCTTTGCATCATAAAAGAGGATTACAACACATGCTAGACACACTAAACCTAAACTCTATCTTCCTGAAGAATCCCGAGCGTCGACGAGCTTCCTTGCCGATTTCTCCGATTTCTCCAAGTTTTCCGATTGGAGACGTCGTGCGCTAATCGACTTGGAACCTGAAAGATTTCTCAATGAAAAATAAGTTCCATATTTGTTATCATCAAAACCGACATTAAGACCAAGGTAGAAAATCTTAGGCCAACAGTTATATATATAAAACGTACCTCAATCTCCACATTGTTGGCTTAATGTCTTCAACCTTGGTCTTAATCTCAGTTTTCATGATAACAAACATGGAACTAATGTTTCATTGAGATATCTTTCAGGTTCCATATTAGTTAGCGCACGATGTCCTCGATCGAAAATATCGAAGAAATTGAGAAATCGGAAGGACATTGGTCGACGCGCTCGGATTTGTCGAGAAGATAGAGTATAGGTTTAGGGTGTCTAGTTTATATTGTAATATCCTCATGATGATGCATAAGAATCCAAAAACCATCCCCGAATCCCAAAACATGAAATCCCGAAAACCGTCCTCAAATACCCTAGGGAGCTCCTTGGAGGGCTATATGAACTAGATATTTTCCTAACATAAAAAATGACGGTAATTGTTCATTGGGTAGAAATTAGATAACGAGGCATTTTTAAAGATTTTTTGGAAGCCTTTAGCCTACCCTTAGTTGACTCGAAAGATTAGAAAATTTTCGTTTTCGGAAAATTTGTACTAGACCCCAAAAACTAGATTTTGATTCTTAAGGATATTGATTTTTTAGATATTTTTGTTGAATCCAAATGGGGCGTAATCCTTATATAACATTTATGCTTTAAAGTTAATAAATATTATATAAGTAGACTTAGCAAAGACGAAACCCAAACGAGATGAAAAACAAAGCAAAGAAAACTACTCTGCCCAGGTTCGGTCGACCGAATAGTGTTAAAATACGGCAGAAGGCTACTTCGATTGACTGGTCGGTCGATCGACCGAGGCCAAAAACTAGAAGTAGCTTCGTCGGTCGACCGATCAGTCGACCGAATTGCGGATCACTGAAGTCGCGACTCATTCGATCGACCCATCGGTCGACCGAATAGTGTGATTAACTCATAGAGAGCCAGCGGTCGTTGGGCGGTCGACCGACGATCGACCGGCAAGCAACCGAACAATGGAAACAACTAGTTTTCCACCTGTTGAGCCGCATGTTTCATTCCATTTCTTCTTGGCTCTAGAAATACCCATGCCTAAGCTTTCCTAAGATACTTTTTGATCACTCCTACACTTCATTGAGCCATCCTTGATCAATTCCAAGCTTTCATTGCGTCAATTCTTGGAAAAACGCTAGCTTTGATATCTCATCCCTTTGATTGAGCCTTCCCCTCATTGTTTCACCATCAAAGGAATCAAGAGGAAGCTAGGAATCTTGTGGTGGAGCTAAGTACTTCATTGGTTGATTTATTGCTCCATTTATTGGTGTATTTTATTATTTATTTCATTGTAACTGAACTTGTGTAAACCTAGGTTGCTAGGTTTGATTGAGTTGATGGTTGCCTTGGTATTAAGGCTTAAACCCACCATTGTAAACGTAGTTTACTAGGATTAGTTGAGTTTTCCCTTAGGTTGAGGTGGAAGAGTGCTCTTGGTAAGAAGACGGAGACTTCCGGGTGTGGAAGTGCCTTAGGTTGATAGTGAGACTCTTCGAGTCAAAGTCCTTTTTGTAAGGGAAACGATTTAAATCTAGTAAACTATGTTTGGAAATCCTAAGCGGGGTGCTTAGGTAGTAGGGTAGGCATTGGGGCTGAACCACTATAAGTACTTGTGTTAGCATTGATAGTTTGTTTGTGTTTACTACTTCACATTTATTGCTTCCGTTTGCTATAAATATCGTGCTTAGCCTAACTAATCATGAAAACGATCAAAATCAGAATTAGGTGATAAATTAGTTAACACACTATTCACCCCCCCTAGTGTGACCATTTCGTCCAACAATTAGTATTAGAGCGGGTCGTAGATTGAGATTTCACCATCTCCTCTACATCGTCTCTCGATCTTAAAATGGCACTAGAGTCGGTAGCATCTTCATCTCCTAGGTTCGATGAATCGAACTTTGGTCTTTGGAAGTCTAGAATGTACACCTACTTAAAGACTAGAAGTTTTGATGTTTATAACATGATTAAATTAGAATACATTGAACCTAAGGCTGACATGCATGATTGGAGTGAACTTGACAAGAAAAAATTTCAATCTAATTGAGATGCTATGTATTCCATATTTTGTACCTTACATAATAGCATCCTTTAAAAAGTCATGCATTGCACTTCGGCTTTTGATATTTGGGCAACTTTAAATATGCTATATAATTATGCCAAGACCGAAGAGATTGGCACTTCTAATGAAGGTGGTGATGACAATGGTCATCCCCCTAGTACTAATCTTGGTTTTGATGCTCAAAGCACTTCTTGCCAAAGAAGCACAAGCAAGAATCGGAAATAAAAACTTAGGTGCTTCATTTGCCAAGAGACGGGACACATGAAGTGTGCTTCTCCATCCACATCTCAATCAAGTGAAGCCTCTTCTAGACATGACGATGAAGCTACATCGAATTTTTGCCTCATGGGTCTTCGGAATGAGGTATATTTACCGTCTTCTAGTCATGATCAAAATATTGATTCTAGTAGCTCTAAATCCCTTGACATGTCTTATGAAGAACTACTAGAAGAATGCAAGAAGATGTATGCCATGCTTGTAAAAAAGAACAAGGAAAATAGAAAACTAAAGAAAGAAAATTTGAGGCTTAGTTCTCATGTGCATGAACTAGAGAATGAAAAATCAAATACAAGTACAATTGTTCCTTGCCATGATGATTTTAAGCTTGAAATTGAGAATTTAAAAAGTGAGGTAAAAGACTTGAAAAATGAAAATGAAGGTTTGAAATAAAAAATGAAACTTAGGAGTAATGATTTGAAAAATGATTTCAAACTCGAGAATGAAAAATTGAAAGTTGAAAATAACATATTGAAATCTCAATTGCATGCAATGCATAAATCCATGAATGATTTGAAAAATCAGATGTTGATTTTGAGTAGGAAAGTTAATACTTCCTCTTTTAATTCTAAAAATCAAAATATCTCATTTAGGAAACCTCAAAAGAAAAATATTTCCTTTAAGAATGCTCATGCTTATCATAGTTCATATGTCAAGCATTCTAATGATAAATCTCATGTCCATAGCAAAAAGGAAAAGAAGTTTAATGGACATTGCTTTTGTTGTGGTACTTTTGGGCATGCTATATATGATTGCGCTTTTAAGATGAACCCAAGTGGAGATAAAAAACTTTGGGTAGCTAAGCCCTTTAACCCCCAAGGATCCAAAGCCATTTGGGTACCAAAGATCTCATCTTCTATTGTAGGGGGAGCTACCATACATGAGTAAGATGAAGTTGGTTGATTGAAATTGCTTGAGGGCTTGAAGGATACACCACTTCAAGCTTGCAACTTTAAGTCATCATGATGCCTTAGGAATGAAAATTGGCATCTAAGTAAACTTGGTATCATCTCCTTTACTTTATTTGAATTCATTCAAGTTGGAGTTCATTATACTTGTTTAATTTGAGTTGTTTTTCCCGCTCTTGATAAGAGTCTTTTGAAAAATGATTTTGATTTCCCGGTCTCTTCGGAGACCAATGTAGCCTGTAATGGGCTCATGCGACCTGGTGGTTTTAAATCGTAGGCTTATTGTGGCCTTTCGGTTTTCAACCAATAGGAAGGGTTGGAGATCAATTTTTCATTAATATTACATTTGTGATCTCTTAAAATTTGTTTCGAATTCATGATAACATATTTTGAAACGAATTTCAAACTATCTAGCAAAGATGCATTTTGAAAATGATATTTGAATCACTCTTTGTTATTTGGTTTGGTTAGCTTGCTAGTAGCCTTAATTTCATTATCTACTAATGAAGTCTACTTGCAAGTTGAAATTGTTAATAGAAGGCTATGCTATCTAAAAGAATTTGGAAAGAAAATGAAAAGTTTGGGAAAATTTCCAAAAATGAAGTATGAGTTCGGTTTTGCAAAATCTTAATATAATTCTTGAATATTCATGCTTTAATGATGTCTCTATATACTCATGATTGATTTTGCATGATAAATGTTTCAATTTTCATGAGCAGGAAAAAATCATGATAACTAAGTAATTTCATGATACGGATATTGAATGAAATTGGACTTGTTTAAAATTTCTTATTAGAGACCTCATTTTGAGTAAACACCCAATGAACATGTCCAGATACATACATGATATGATTCTAGGTGTTTAAACTTGAAAATTCATGTATATATGAAAAATATGATAACTAGATCACATTAGGAGACTTAAGCTTGAAAAGTTTGACCCAAGTCAATAAATCAACTTGGACACTTCATTTTAAGTCCAAAATTCATAAACATGTTTATTAATAGGTATGACATGTTTTCATGCACTTAGAATGAAAAATTCATATGGATATGGATAAAATGACATAGAGGCCATTTCATGATAATCTTTTTTGAACCAAGTTGACCCAAGTTAACAAATTGATTTAGAGGTCTCATTTTTAATCCATATTTGAGAAACATGTTTAGATTTACTCAAGTTAGGTATCCATAGATTTAAGTTTGAAAAACCATGAGTAAATGATAAGATTGACACTTAGCAAGTTTCATTATAACTAGCTTAGTTTTGAATGAAACCATGCTAGGTTGATATCTTGACTTAAGGACATGATTTTCCTTCCAAACTTGACATACACTATTTACATGACCATTATGTGGTGTCATAAAAGTTTGAATGAAAATTGAACATGTTTTGAAAAATAACTCAAAATTACGAAAATGCTATTGACATTTTAGCATCTTTAGTTATTTCTAGAAAAATATATAAAAATCCTTTTTAGATGATTCTTGAAACAGCACCTTCACTGAAAAATCTAGTTTCTACAGTAAAATTTTCAAAAAATTTCATCAAGAATCGGATTTATAGTGGAATTTTGAAGTTGAATTTTAAAAATGCAAAGTATCGTCCTCTTGAAATATCAATCTTTCCTATACTTTGGTTTTTCGTCGAAAACTTCAAATGAAACTTTGTGCATACTATTTTGATTTCATTTCTAATATCGTTCTCACTATTCTTTGAGGAAAATGATTTCTAAAAATGATTTTGATAACTTGAGCGATATCTTGAAAAAATGAGCTTTTGGTCAAAATCGAGATCGATTGAAAAATGGACTTTGAAAATTCATTTTATGTTCAAGCTTGACACATGTATTTCAAATGACCATTCAACGATATCTGGAAAGTTTGAATAAAAAATGATAACTTTCGGAAAAAAAACACACCTGAAATTTATGAAAATGCCCCTGGACTTACAAGAATTTTATGAATTTATAGGAAACCGATTTTTTACTGATTCTTGAACCTGTAGATTCCTTGAAAAATCTAGTTTGTCCATTTAAAGTTTCAAAGTTTTTTGTCAAAAATATGATTTGTATGGATTTAAAAGTTTGATTTTTGAAAACTTAAAGTAAACTTTGACCTATGTCAAAAAGTGACTTGGAAACCTTATTTTCAGCCCAAACTTGATTCATATACTTAGATTCACTCATGTTTGATGTATAGATGCCTAAGATAGAGAAAACATGAGTAGATAGCAAAATTTGATACTTAGCCATTTTCATGCTTTGATGCCTACTTTGAATGAAATCGTGCTAAGTTCATATTTTGATCAAATGACATTAGTTTCACCTCAAACTTGATATACATGCTTTAAATAACCATATCTTAGTATTTTTAAAGTTTGAATGAAATCTAAAAATGTCATGAAAAAGATATGCTATTCACGAAAATACCAAACTTGAGTGCATACATGATTCTAAGTAAAAGATTTCATTTATCATTTCACGATATCATGTTTGACTTAGTCTCATATCAAATATTTGTTTTTCATCCATTTGGTTGAGATTTTTATGTTTCATGAAAAATATTTTTAGAGTCTCAACTTTAGCTAGATTGACTTTTCTTGCCCTTTTTGATTGATGTCAAAAGGGGGAGAAAAATATACGTAAAGGGGAAGAAAATATAGGAAGACCATGCATATAGATAGGGAGAGTTTATTTCCTTAGATATGCATGTTGATAGGGGGAGAAATCCCTTAGTTGATATCCTTTATGCTTTAATATATATATTTTCTTAAGGATGTTTGTCATCATCAAAAAGGGGGAGATTGTTGGCTTAAGGTCTTCAATCTTGGTCTTAATCTCAGTTTTGATGATAACAAACATGGAACTAATGTTTCATTGAGATATCTTTCAGGTTCCATATCGGTTAGCGCATGATGTCCTCGATCGGAAATATCAAAGAAATCGAGAAATCGGAAGGACGTTGGTCGACGCGCTCGGATTCGTCGGGAAGATAGAGTATAGGTTTTGGGTGTCTAGTTTATATTGTAATATCCTCATGATGATGCATAAGAACCCAAAAACCATCCCCGAACTCCAAAACATGAAAACCCGAAAATCATCCCGAAATACCCTAGGGAGCTCCTTGGAGGGCTATATGACCTAGATATTTTCCTAACATAAAAAATGACGGTAATTGTTCCTTGGGTAGAAATTAGATAACGAGGTATTTTAAATGATTTTTTGGAAGCCTTTAGCCTACCCTTATTTGACTCGAAAGATTAAAAAATTTCCATTTTTGGAAAATTTGTACTAGACCCCAAAAACTAGATTTTGATTCTTAAGGATTTTGATTTTTTAGATATTTTTGTTGAATCCAAATGGGGGTAATCCTTATATAACATTATGTTTTAATATAAGTAGACTTAGCGAAGACGGAACCCAAACGAGCAGAAAAACAAAGCAAATAAAACTGCACTGCCCAGGTTCGATCGACCGAATGGTGTTAAAAAATGGTAGAAGGCTACTTCGGTCGACCAGACGGTCGACCGACCGAGGCCAAAAATTGGTAGTAGCTTCGTCAATCGACCGATCGATTGACCGGATTGTAGATCGCTGAAGTCGCGACTCATCCGATTGACCCGTCGGTCGACCGAACAGTGTGATTAACTCATAGAGAGCCAGCGATCGCTAGGCGGTCGATCGGTTGGTTGACCGACGATCGACCGGCAAGTGACCGAGCGGCAGAAACGGCTAGTGTTCCTCCCGTTGAGCCGCCCGTTTCATTCCATTTCGTCTTAGCTCTATAAATACCCATGCCTAAGCCTTCCTAAGATACTTTTTGATCACTCCTACACTTCATTGAGCCATCCTTGATCAATTCCAAGCTTTCATTGCGTCAATTCTTGGGAAAACCCTAGCGTTGATATCTCATTCCTTTGATTGAGCCTTACCTTCATTTTTTCGCCATCAAGGCATCAAGAGGAAGCTAGGAATCTTGTTGTGGAGCTAAGTATTTCATTGGTTAATTTATTGCTCCATTTATTGGTGTATTTTATTGTTTATTTCATTGTAACTAAACTTGTGTAAACCTAGGTTTCTAGGTATGATTGAGTTGGTGGTTGTCTTGGTGTTAAGGCTTAAACCCATTGTTGTAAACGTAGTTTTTGCTAGGATTAGTTGAGTTGTCCCTTAGGCTGAGGTGGAAGAGTGCTCTCGGTAAGAAGGCGGAGACTTCCAAGTGTGGAAGTGCCTTAGGTTGAGAATGAGACTCTTCGAGTCAAAGTCCTGTTTATAAGGGAAACGATTTAAATCTTGTAAACTAAGTTTGAAAATCCTAAGCGGGGTGCTTAGGTAGTGGAGTAGGCATTGGGGCCGAACCACTATAAATACTTGTTTTAGCATTGCTAGTTTGTTTGTGTTTACTGCTTCATATTTATTGCTTCCGCTTGCTATAAATATCGTGCTTAGTCTTACCAATCAAGAAACGATAAAAATCAGAATTAGGCGATAAATTAGTTAACACACTATTCACCCCCCCTCTAGTGTGGCCATTTCGTCCAACAATCCTCATGTCATATATCACAACCACACATATGAATATATACAACACGTCCAATCACGTAGGAAAAGAGAATGAAAAACATAGGTATATAGACCTAAAATAAGGTATCGCCACTTAACAATCCTACGCAATTTAAACCCGTCTTGGTGACCCTAGACAAGTACCCTAGGGCCGGCCTACCTCTCTCACCCGAGTGCCCTAAGGGCAAGGAGGGTTCGGCCCTATTGGGTGTCCTTAGGGTCGGCCCATCTGAATGTCAAACTAGGGTCCTAATGTCTCTAGGTGTCCCTAAGGCCCTAAAATTCCTAATTGTAGGTCTCTACAATTATTATAATTATTAGAATTAATTTCACATACCCTAAAGTATGTTATCTAGGTGTAAAAATATATGTAGAACGGTAACATTCGTCCTTAAAGGGGCTGGCCACCCTAGGGTTCCTAAAGAACCCTAAAGTGTGGGGCAACATACCCCAAAACCTCCTAAACATCCTTCTTTCATCAAGACACCAAACAAGTTTCAAGAATCATCAACAACCATCAAGAAAACATAAAGAAATCATCAAGAATTCAAGAGGAAGAGGGGCAGCATAGCAAGGATAGGGGTGGCCAAATCGCCCAAAAAATGATCCGACGAAATCACAACGATGACGAGAAAACCCTCAATCGAATACTCAATCTGATATGACAAAATCGAATAAAAAATTGACAAAAAAACCCCATGACATAGGGGCGGCGGCATGGCTGAAGAAAAGGGGAAAAAGAAGGCTAATCCACTCACCTCTTTGGAGAAGACGGAAGGGAAGAAGACGCTAAGGATCTTCCTTCAATCGTCGCTGATGAACTCGCGGAATTCCGGCTCTGGCGGCTCCTCCATTCTCTCTCTTTCTCTCTCTCTCTGGTGGCATGTGGCTAAACCTGTATTCGTGCACCCCATTTGGTATTTTATGGGCCCTGGTTGGCCCAAATTACCAAAACGCCCCCCACTTACACGTCTCGACTTCTGAAACTCATATCTAATTAGTTCTAACTCCAATTCGAGTTCCGCTAGAACCTATAGACTCGTCTCGAGACCCTCTATCAAATTAGCATGCTAAAACACAGAAATAAGGTAAATAAATTTTTCGTAATAATTTTTTTTATATTTAATGCTTACCTGAATTCAATCTTGAAGCTCTACGCCAATCGGCGCTAACTCGAGCCCACGGTCCACTGCTTAAGGACAAAATATTATTATTATGATTTTTGTGCATTAGAAGATACAAATGCATACACCCTTGGAATGAGGAGTATGTGGGGGAAACACAAAAGTTGGGTTGCTAAAGGGATTTTCACAATTATGATAAAATTAAGTGAGAATTGGCAATGGTTGTAATACCAATGTTTGGGGTGATCCTTGGATTGGGTGTATGCCATTAAATAACTGGCCAACTTTCTTACATATGAACAGGCTGAAAGATATCAATTTGGTCAGTGAACTCATTCATAATGGGGAGTGGAATCTGAAGTTGATCAGGTCTATCTTTGGTGATGAACTTGTGAAAGCAATTACCTAGATTTACCTTCCTAAGGAGAATACCAATGATAAATGTATTTGGGCCTTGAACAACAAGGGCAAACTAAATTGTAAAATTGCTTACAATTTCTTGAAGATTGATGATATTGATGATAGTGATATGGGCTTTGGTTGGAGGCTACTATAGAATCTGAGAGTTCTTCCTAAAGTAAAAAAATTTGTTTGGAAGATGTGCCATGGAAGACTACTCACTACCAGCTGGCTCTCAAAAATGAGCAAAATATCTGAGCCCAAATGTTTTGTTTGTGGAGAGGAGAAGGATAACTCCAAACATATATTTTGAATGTAAGCAAGTAGTTGATTTCTGGAACTCCCTGGAAGCAATACTGAATTATCACTTTGAATTCAAAAGGCAATGGTTTTAGGGCAGATGAATAGAAGAATGAGGATTACTTGATAAAGATAAGAAGCTAAACTCAATTAGTTGTATTACAATTGGGTTTTGGTTTCTCTGGAAAAACAGGAATGATATGTGCTTCAATGGTAAAGGCATTGGTTGTAATTCTTTGGTTTGTAAGGTGTTGGCTGAACTTAACAATATCAAAAAATTGAATCAGTTTCTTCCTACAAAATCAAATAGCAATGGAAATGGGGGCATGTTACAAATGGTCAAAGCCAGAATGAGCAGAAAAGACTCTAACATATACCAGCATGATAACTTGATAAATGTTCAAAATTATGTGGACAACAATCAGGATGGTGTATCACTGCATTGGATTTATTGTGATGCTGCTTGGCTAAAAAATTCGAATGTGGCTGGGTTAGGGTGCTACTTTATAAATGACAAAAAGGATGAAATCCTCATGGGATATAGTAGTTCAATGTCCTCTGATAGTTTAACAGTGGAATTAAAAGCAAGATGGTATTGTCTGATAAGTGCTGACCTTATGGACATCAAGCATCTATTGTCTGATAAGTGCTGACCTTATGGACATCAAGCATCTGAAAATTTTCTTAGAGTATAGTATTGCTATTGACATTTTAAACAATCTATGGAAACTACCTTGGTTTGCTAAATGCTTGATAAAGGACATCAAAATAATCGCAACAAAAGCTGATGTTAGAGGCTGGTATCATATAAATAGAGAAGCTAACAATACAGCTCATTTTCTTCCAAAAGCAGGGTTAATTGGTGAAGTTTTAATGCCAAACAAGCCTCGTACTTGGGAGTGTTTTGAAAGATCTCCTTTAGATACATATAATTGGAAGCTCTTTGTAAATAAATCATTTGTCAATGTTGGTTTCATACCTAGTTTTGACCCTATGCAAAATAGGTTTTTTTTGTTAATTCTCGTTGGGATAAGGAATGTAATAGTGTTGTTGGTTGTACTGCCCATGTACTGCAGAGCAGTGATAACTTTGTAAATGAGGTTGTGCTTAATAAAAAATTCCAATATCAAAAGGAAAATGGTGGTATGCAGGTACCTGACGAGGAATGCATGATCATGGATTCTCTGCTTTCTTCCCCAGTGCCTGAATATAACCTGACCTGATTGTGTTTTTCCTTTTAAAAAAATTGCGTATGTTGAAAATATTGTTACATGTCCATTAGTTATGTTATTTTTTTAAAAAAAATCACCAATCACCATCGAAGAGTTGAGAAAAGGTGAAGAGCTTGAGAGGTGCCTCGTCCTCCACCCTCCACGTTCAACATTAATTTGATGGTAGGAGTGTTTAATATTTGTCGTGGTGTTGCTTGGTTGGTGCATGATCATTCTAATGACTCATTTGATTTTGTTCGATAGGAGATGTTGCAAGCTTTTATGATTCTTGGTTGAATATAGTTCTGAGGCGACCTGTAAAGACACTCTGACGCTCAAGTAAGGACGTATTCGAGGTTGTGTTTGTAAGAATTGGATTCGAGATGTATCTGAAGATGCCGAAATTGACTTATATGACAAGTCTTTGATAAGATGTATTTGGTGGAGATTTATCCTTAATTATCGCGGGGATATGCCTTGAGAGAGTCAATTGCCGAATTGTGCCTCTTTAGTTGTGATGTCATTATATTTGAATTCTTCGGATGTAGGCCAAAGATGAAAGTGCCCTCAGAGTACTTGGGCCGACCTGGGCTCTTGAGTGACTCGATTGAGCTGGGCTTCGTGAGCTCACCAGACGGGCCCGAGGATATAGTCTCGTCCACATATCCCGAGCTTCGTCGTGATCTGTGGATTACGTGTCGAGCTCTAGTCATGTGTTGATCTCTGCTCGCTTACCGATCGAGCCCTATTGGCTTGTCAAGCTCCTAACCTCGGGCCGGGATATGAGCATGTGTCAAGTTCCGTCCTTGAATCAAGTCGCTGAGGTAGGTGGGTTCATCGTATCTTGGTTTTATCATTTTGTTGTGTTTCAGTTTCTGTGCAGTATGGTGGCTGCAAAAAGAAGGGGTGCCCTTTCCACGTGTCGGTTCCCCATTAGTGCTTGCTTTTGAGCATTTAATTCTAGTAGAGAGCAATCATGGCATGGAGATTTGATCATTCAACTTTGGGGAGTTTGAGCTTCTTCCACTGTTGGAGTGTTCGGTAAGGATTTGCTCTACCAATGGGTCGCGAATGTCAACTGTTGGATGGGGAGGTTACTACCTACTAGGCTTCAAAACTGACCCCATCCTCTCGGTTCAACTCTTCTCATATTATGCTTCCCTTGCTCTCAAACTTTTGTTGTCACTCGCCTCTCACATTCGAGATTGTTTCTGGCATTGTTGGTACATCATTTCTCCTTCCTTCCCAATTCGTTTGTTCACGGTAAGGTCATTTGTCCTATTGTAGTTGGCCCTATGTCGGTACTAACTCATCCCTTGTCTATTTAGGGTTCCTGTTACATTGAGATCATGGGGAAGAAGGACGTTAGCCTCGAGTTAGTAGTGAGTAGGTCGGGGATCGCCGTTGACCCGTACTATTGGGTCCACGAGGAAATAAAGAGGGAGAAGTTAGTCATGAGCACTCATGGAAGCATCGCAGAGTTCCGCAACAACGTGATGTTGTCCTGAACAGGCGATGAGGAGGCCTTCGAGTGTTTGCCTTGCTCTATCGAGGACAAGGTCTTCCAAGGTGTTTGACGACCTAGGCATCAAGCTGTCCTTCTCCGACTTCGAGTGTGGAGTTTTTGTCCAAGTCAATGTCGCCCCCACAAAACTCCACCCAAACAGCTGGGTGTTTGTCCGCTGCTTCAAAATTTTGATGAAGTTCCTTGGTGTCGAGCCCAACCTCGGTGTCTTTTTCACTTCCTTCCAAGCAAAGGGGACACTGAAGGGGTAGTGGATCTCTTTGAGTAGCACACCGCGAAGAAAGTTGCTTAGGCTTTTCAAAAGCTCCTACAAAAGGCTTCAAGAATAGATTCTTTAGAGTTAGATCCAAAGAGAGCGACTGATCATTCTTCTTGGAGAGGGTGTCATCCGGCGGGAGATTCCCTCTATACTGGAGGCCCGATCTGATTGTTAGGTCGGCGAGGATTGGGCAAGCAACAATAGAAACCAATCCTCTATTCAAGTGGATCCATGCATCTCGATTAAATCAATATTAGTTTAGGATTTATACCTTTGAAGACCGAGCTCCATCTTCTACTCTACAAATCTAAGATCATGATCTCGCTTCGGATCCAAGGTGTTGCCAATGATGAACACCCTCTACGGTTAGCACACGAGTGAACAAGATGAACAGGGCGACTTTTGAGTGCTAGCCCGGTTGTCTCGGAACTCCTTCTGATCTTGGTGAGTGCGGAACTCCTTTCGAGCTCTCTTCTCTCTCTTTTGAGTAGAGGTCAACTGTCATAATAGGAGCTTGACTTCCTATCTTGAAGAGGTCGGCAACCACCAAAAGGTAGATCTTCTACCTATCTAATCCATAGGTGGGTATTTATAGACGCATCAAGAAATAAAGATTGCGTCATCACATTCGTTGATTGATTTAGGCCATATTTAGAATATTAAAGCACCTTTAATACATGAATATTATATATCCTTAAAAATAATTATCAAGGTCGAATTACCTTAATTGAATATTCCAATTTTAATGTATCCTTTAATAACAATAATTAAAGATACATTGCCTAAATTGGGATCAACATTATTCTTCCCATTTTAAATCTCATTTAAAATTGGGTAATTACCTAAATAAATTATGTACTTGACAATTTTTCTCAATTTTGTCCAATTCTTTCATTTCACCCAATTGTATCTCGTACTTTGTCATTTGTCTCAATTCTAGCCTTTCGTCAAGTATCCGTCGGCAGCCCCGTTAAGATCATTTGCCATTCCAACGTAGATTAAAATAATATTTTTATTTAAAAATAAAAATAAAAATCCACATCACTTTATATTCAAATAATATAAAATAATATTTTTATATAATTGTCCGAATATATCCTGAATTATGCACTTTGTCTCATTTGTGGCTAATTCTTTCATTTTACCCTATTATATCCCGTACTTTGACATTGTTCTCAATTCTATCCTCTCGTCCATTATCCGTCGACAACCCTGTTAACATGATGACGTCCCCGACCTCAACCTGGGACGTCTTCGTAGCAACACTTCTTCCTCTTCCTCCATTGTAATGTGTTGCCGCTGTCGTCGTTGCGGGAGAGCTCGTGGATGAAGAAGTCCATGAGGAGCTTCTCCATGCTCGCCTCTAGTGTGCCGATGTGGCATGATGATGGAGAGACAAGAATTTAACTGAAGTCAAGTGGCTTATTTTTGAGCTTAGAGAGGTTGTGACGGAAGGAACTTGATGTGAGGTCGCATGCTTCAGCTTCCTCGTCGTCATCTTCTTCAGAGGGGAAGTCTGTTATCGACATTGGGCTAAGATGCTAGCCCCTTCTCCTCATCCTCCAACGAGTTGCATTACGTTGATTCCTTGTCATCTCTCTTCGTCGCCTTTATTCTTCCCAAGAAAATCCACATTGCACGCATCAATTCTGAAAACTCTCTTTTTGTTTCCAAAAGAAGGAAAAGTCAAAGATAAGTCAAAGTCTATCTTTTGTACTATTGTGAGCAAAGCAATTAGGAATATGAACACATGATCAAAATAAATGCCACCATCCTCCATATCAATTTGCATCTAGACTCGAAATCCCAATCTAACTCAGATTCTTGACTGTTTTGATAGAGGCTTTTGGGTATCCTTCTTAACGGTAGATGAAAAATGATACCGATGTATGATTGGTATCCTTTTGATAGTAGGCCGGATATTATGTTTAGTGTTTGTCAATGTGCTAGGTTTAAATCGTGCCCCAAGATATCTCATTTAAGTGCGGCCAAACACATATTGAGACATCTTAAGGGTACAATTGACCTAGGTTTATGGTATCCAAATGATGCATCTTTTGAATTGATTGGTTTTTTTTATGTAGATTTTGCCGGATGTAATGAGTGTTGTCAATTCTTAGGAATGAGTCTAGCTTCTTGGTTTTCCAAGAAACAAAGCTCGGTTCCACTTTCAACTACTGAAGCGGAATACATCACCGCGGCTTGTTGTTGTTCACAAATCCTTTGGATGAAACAAACCCTCATGGATATTGGATTGAATTATTCATGCATACATTTTCATTGTGATAATACTAGTGCCAATAACTTAACTAAGAATCTGGTATTGCATTCTAGGATGAAACATATAGATCTAAGGCATCGTTTTCTTAGAGACAATATAGCTAAAAAGAATATTTCTGTAGAATTTGTGTCTACTGATAAACAACTTGTGGATATATTCACAAAATCATTAAGTGAGGAAGGTTTTACTAATTTAAGAATGTAATTGGGTATTTGTACTCTTCCCCATGTTTAAGTTTTTGAAAATTGCATGATTACTCAAGTCTCTTTGAAAAATCAGTTTTTGTAGTATCATCACACTCAAGTACATGCCCTTGTAATGGGGCTTTGTGAGATATCCGTGTTTGCCTTCCATAGGATCACATCGGTAGGAAGGACTATAGTGTTTGATGATACTTGGTTTTCATGATGAAACTCATTAATTGAACCTTGCATTCTTGTGCTTTTTGATTGAAGTCAAAAGGGGGAGAAAAGACTTGGTCACATTGGTTTTATGATGCATATAGATAGGGGGAGCTACTCTTAGATATGCATGTTGATAGGGGGAGCTTGAGTTAGTTTTTTAACATGAACTTGCAAATGAGCATCTATCATTAACATTGAATTGCTTAGTTTTCATGAAATATTTGTCACCATCAAAAAGGAGGAGATTGTTGGACCAAGGGTTCAATCTATGCCTCATTCTCTATTTTGATGATAACAAACATGAAACTAACTCATTTGTCGAGTTTTGAGTTTAGGTTGATAGAACGATATGCCTACGAAGTTCATCCGAAAAATCATGAAAAATGAGTTGAAACGGCTCCGAAGGCAATCGAGTCAAAACCTAGGTTTAGGCTTAGAAATGATTGTAATATACCCCTAGGACATCAACCAAACCCATTGTAGCTATTTCCCAAGTCAAAATCTAAGACGAAACCCGAAAACTCAAATCGGCTAAAAAAATTAGAATAAAAATCAGTATCAATAAACTGATACTATTATCGGTCGAACCTCGGCCGATCCTCAGCCGACCGACGTCACCCAAGGATCGACCAAAAATGTTCTAGAATATTTCCAAAACTTGTGCCCTTCGGAATATCTCCTTGTCCGCAATGTGCCCGGGTATCTCTCCCTTCATCAAGTAGGTGAGGTACGGTGTCCTCCAGTCTGGCACCTGTTCGTCCATCTGGATTTCAGCTGCTTAGACCTCAGCTTGTTGGGTGCTCGGTTGGGCGAGAACTAACTGGATGCCAGACCTTTTGTTTTGTGGCTTTTTGGTGCTGGCAAGTTTGGATAACAGGTTGGCTCAGGTGTTTTCCTCCCGAGGTATATGCTACACCACGCAGTTATCAAAGTTAGTCATTAATTGACGTACTAGGGAGAGGTGCCTTTACAAGGAAGGATCTTTCGATTGGAAGTTGCATTGACTTGTCCTATGACGAGTTTGAAGTCTCCTTTCACGGACACTCTCTGCGCTCCCACATCGCGGGCGAGCTTTAGTCTGGCGACTAATGCCTCATATTTTGCCTGGTTGTTTCTCACTCTGAATTGGAATTATAGCGACAGTTGTAGGACGACTCCTTTTCCATTTTCCATAATTATCCCGGCCCCACTTCCTTTTCATTGGAGGCTCCATCCACATACAAAGACCATGTTTTTGGCAGGTCGGCATCTCCCTGCTTGGTTGTGAACTCGACGACAATGTTAGCCAGTGTCTGGGCCTTGATGGGGCCTCATGGTTGGTATTCTATGTAGAATTCTGAGAGTTCCACCGACAATGCTATCATTCTTCAATCTAGCTCAAGTTTTGCCAAAACTTGTCTAATGGGTTGCTCAATTCGTACCACCATGTGGTGGCTCTGGAGGTAGGGTCTTAGTTTTCTTGATGAGGTGACAAGGGCGGAGGTGAGTTTTTCTAGCTTCTGGTATCTAGCCTTTGGCCTATGCAACACTTCACTGACAAAATAGACGGGCCTCTGATCTTTCCCTTCTTGAACTAAGACTAAGCTAAGTCCATTGTCCGTAACTGTGCGGTAGAGGAAGAGTGTTTCTCCTTATTGGGGTTTGGCTAGGACTGGTGGGTTGGCGAGAAAGCTCTTAAGCTCTTGGAATGTCTCCTTGTATTCCTCGTTCCACTAGAAGTCATGTTTCTTCCTAAGGGTTCTAAAGAACGGCAGTGGTTGGTCCGCTGACCACGTAGGAATCTTGACAATGTCGCCATCCTCCATGTGAGTTATTGTACCTCCTTAACATTCAGATGACTGCACATCTCATATATTGCTTGGCATTTCTTATGATTGGCCTCTATTCCTTGGTTTGTGAGCTTGAACCTAAGGAATTTGCCATCGTGGACTCCAAAGGCACTCTTCTCTAAGTTGAGCCTGAGTTTCCTGAAGATTTCGGCGAGGTCTTCACAATGATCTCCACCGCCTAAGGTCTTTGTGACCATGTCGTTTACATACACCTCAAAGTTTCTTCTGATATGTTGTTTGAAGAATTTGTTCATGAGGCACTGATATGTTGCTCTTGCATTCTTTAGTCTGAGCAACATCACTTTGTAGCTTGTTATGTGATGAACGTCGTCTTCTCTTCGTCCTCGGGGTGCATCCATATTTGGTTGTATCCTGAATAGGCATCCATGAAACATAGGTGTTGATATCCTCAGGAACCATCAACCAACTTGTCTATTGTCGAGAGTGGATACGAGTCTTTCGAGCAGACTTTGTTCAGATATGTGAAGTCCCCCACATTCACCATTTTCTTGAGTGTTTCTCGACCATCACGACATTTGCAGGCCACATCGTGAATTTGATCTCTTTGATGAAGTCGGCTTTCAGCAACATCTTGTTTTCCTCGACAAATGCTTGCTGGCACTCGGCTCTGAGTTTTTCTTTTCTTCTAAGCTACTAGCTTAACTCGATGGTCGATAGCGAGCTTGTGGCATATGACTCGGGGATCTATCCCTGACATATTGGCGGGAGTCCATGCAAACAAATCTGAGTTATCCTGGATCAAAGCGCTTAGATCATCTTTGAGCTCTGTAGGGAGTCTGGCTCCGATGAATGTCACTTGTTAAGGCGACTCACCAATCTACACGGGTTCCAAATCGTCCGTTGGCTGGGGTCTTTCCTGTGCATCCCCCTCTAAGTCGAATGGTCTACACTAGAGGGGGGGTGAATAATGTGTTTGCTAAAAACTTAAGCTAAATTTGATTTTAATATATTCTAGATTACTTAGGTTAATTCTCAATTCAACTAGATGAATGCGAAAGCGAGTAAATAGCACAAGTAATCAAAACGCAATATGATAAATGCAAACAATATAGATTTGTAGTGGTTCAGCCCCAATTCCTACTCCACTACCTAAGCACCCCACTCAGGATTTCCAACTCTAGTTTACTATATTAAAGTGTTTCCATTACAATCAGGATCTTTTCACCGGAGAGTCACCGCTCTTACACCGAAGGCACTTCCATACCCGGAAGTCTCTATCTTCCTACCGAAAGCACTCTCCCACCTCAAACCCTAAGGACAACACAATTAATCATAGCAAACTAAGTTTACATCAGTGGATTTAAGCCTCTACACCGACGCAATCACCAAACTCACAAGACATACAACCTAGGTCTTCACACTTTGAAATACAAAAAAATAAAACACAAAATACAACATAATTAGAGCAATAAACAAACCAGAGTATACTTAGCTCCAAATACAAGATTCCTAGTCTTCTTGATGCCTTTGGATGATGAAACAATGAAGATCAAATGCTTGAATCAAGGTTTCAACTAAAACTAGTGTTTGCTTAAGAATGGCTCAAGAAAAGCTTAGCAAATATGAAGAATTATCTCAATGAATCATTAGATAGTTGGGAAGGCAAGTTTGGGGTCTATTTATAAAGATCTCAAAGGCATGGGCTCAAAAAGAGTCATTCAATGGATCTAAATAGATCCGTTGGTGATTTTGATCGATCGTCGGTCGATCGAGGGTCAGTCGAACAAGTTCTGGAAACTTTCCAAAACCATTTCAGTTGATCCCCGGGCGATAGTCGGTCGGCCGAGGATCGGTCGAGGTTCGACCGATAATTGGGCATTTTGGCTTATTTTTTTAGTTTGCTGATTTTTGGATTTCGGGTTCTGGGATCGGGTTTTTAGGTTTCTTTGCATCACAAAGAGGATTTACAACACATGCTAAAGACCATACACCTAAACTCTATCTTTCCGACGAAACCCGAGCGTCGACGATGACCCTTCCAATTTTTTGATTGCGGATGTTGTGCGCAAACCAACTTGGAAGCTAAATATATTTCTCTCTCAAACATTAATTCCATGTTTGTTATCATCAAAACCGAGATTAAGATCAAGGTTGAAAACCTTAGGCCAATAATCTCTCCCTTTTTGATGATGACAAAATCCTTAAGAAAATATATTCAATAACGCACAAAGGATATGAACCATGGGATTTCTCCCCCTATCATCATGCATATCTAAGTAAATATAATCCCTCTATATATATGCATGGTTTTCCTATATTTTATTCCCCTTACCTATATTTTTCTCCCCCTTTTGACATCAATCAAAAAGGGCAAGAAAGGTCATTCTATAGTCAAAGTTGAGACTCTAAAAATAGTTTTTATGAAGCATGAAGATCTCAATCAAATGGATGAAAAACAAATATCTAATATTAGACTAAAACATATATCATAGCAAGAAATAATAAATAAAATCTAAGTGCGGAAATCATGTATAAACTCAATTATCGATATGTTCAAGTATCAGTCAAAATATCAAAAATCATTTTAAAAATAATTTTTTTCGAGTTATAACATGGTTTAAAATACCGGTACCGGTACCGATCTCGGTCAGTGACCGGTACCGATATGTACCAGTATCGTATTGTACTGACACACGGTACGAGCTGGTACGAAAAAGGCATACTGACCAGAAAAAAATTTGTTTTTTTGTTTTTGCTGTTAAAAATAACTCCAATAACACATAATTGTTCAAGAAATACTTAAATTTAAGATTCAAATGTCAAATACATATACATGAATACAATGTTTAAAATGCGGACGAATGACGTCCGTCATACTCGTACATATCTTGTGGACATACACGACTAAGGTCGACACCGTAAGTCTCCAATGCCCATATCTGGAAATGAGCCCATGCCATCATGCCTTGGTATCCATTTTACCACATACTCATCAGTGTTTCTTTGTTGGCAGTCCAAGAACTAGTCCCTGTATCATCAGTTCAGTAAGTACTGGATACAAAGTAGGTTGATTCAAAAATCTCTTGCAAGCTACTCATCATATTGTGATGGTAATCTTGCAAAGTTGTCGGTACACCTCCTCGACGCCGGCCTCTCTTCTCATACACCTTAGTTGTTCCTCCGGTTATAGCACCGTGATCTTGATCTTGGATGTAGTGGTCGAAGTATTGCTCATTCGTCCATAGATTAGCAGGTGCCGGTGTTGATGGAACGATGGTGTCTTCTCCCCTAGCTCCATCATCATCATCATCTCCTCCGTCTTCTGTGCTGTTACTGCTTTGAACTGAGGGCTCGTCTTCTTCGTCCTCTTTCGCTTCTGCAATCGCATACAAATGATCAATTGGTTGTTTCCCTTTGCCTTTGCCTTTGCCTTTTGCCTTTGAAGGCGAAGGTGTTGCCTTCTTCTTTCCCTTTGATTGTGAAGATGGAGAGTCAGACGATGATCGTCGTCTTACTTGTCGAACTCGTTAAGAGTCCAAGGGAGCAAAGGTCATGTCCCTCTTAAGAGCTTGGCTATCTGTGTCTTTTGGTTGGCTCTCAAACTCAACAACATCATATATAATTGGTGAAGGTCGAGGTGGTTCACCTGGTTCATCAAGAAGAGGCGGGTCAGTCTCCATTGCACTCCACCAATCAATTATCAGGTTCACATCGCTTTGGACGAACTCGACATCGAACGGATCTACATGTGGAATATCTTTATCTTCGTTCTGCATCGCCTGCAATCGAAGTCGCATGTTGTAATCGAGTGTACGAAAGGCGGTTGCGCAGCTTTGTATGAATCAAGGCGAAGGTCGACCAATTACTCTCGCATCCACTTGATGATGTGGTTTGCGAGAGGATGCATGTTGCAATCTTTCAAAGAGTTGGAGCTTCGGTTCCAAATTGCAACCACCATTCGACTGCAACAAATTTAAAATTAATATTAGTAACGAGATTTTATCTTTGATAAATAAATTGGCAAAAAAAATCAATCTACCTAGATCTATAGTATCTCGGATGGAGATTGCGAATGAATCTCTGAAATTTTCGATTGCATCTCAGAACCATTTTGATTCATTGAGAGCTTGTGCCGCTTCTCGATAGGATCCCAACATTCGTTGTATGACCTTGCGGAGGGGATATAATAAACTATCGACCATTCCAAGATCATATTTGTATTGGTATGCAGGATTTAAATAATACCCTAAAAATAATTAAGCTTAATGAATAAGTAATTAAGTCTAATGAATTAAATTTAAATAATTTCCGAATATTAAATAAAAAATACCTTAGATGTGTATATCACGACCCATTTGATTATCCCATCTTCGGGAGATAATTTTGATGAAGTGCTCATACATGGCAGGAGAAATCATAACCCTCTTGATTTCTTCCTGTGCTTGGTGGATGTAGTGGTAGAGATGGCCCATTTGAGGCATCTTTTCCATATCCACCTATCGTAGAACCTTATACAAAGGTTCTACGGCGATGATTATTTCTGCGATGCAATACCAGAAGCGTGTGTTGAGGATATTCTTCTATATTTGTTTTCCATCGGTTTTTTCGACATATCCTGAGGAAGACCATTCCTCACTTGTAAACATGGTTTTAAGGGACGCCTTTTTTTGTTGGAACGACCTTAATGCGATGAAGTTGGTTGCAAAATTAGTCGCTCATGGTCGAAGAATTTCACCTAAAATATAAAATTATCATTAGTAATTATTTATGATAAACTAATTAATAAATGAATATTGTAAATTATTTAAAATTAAATTACCTTTCGTAAATTTTTTCAGAAGGGCATGTACCCATGTGTGGTTGTAGATGAAGCGTGTAATTTGTTGTGCCTTCTTTACCGTCGACTTCACCATCGGTATATCACCGATATCTTTCATCATTAGGTCTACATATTGGGCTGCATGTGGAGTCCAACATATGTGAGGATAATCTTGTTCAATTATCTCACATGCCCTTTTGAAATTGGCTTCGTTGTCGGTTATAACTTGAATATTGTTCTGGGGTCCAATCTCCTTGATCACCTCCGTCATCAGCTTCGAGATGTAGTAAGAGTCATGGATTTCATCGGACGAGTTCACCGACTTGTGATAAACAACCCTCCTGTTGCAATAGATGAGGAAGTTGATGATGCTCATTCGGGTTGGCTCGGTCCAGCTATCGCACATCAAACTGCATCTGTACTCCCCCCATTATCGCTTGATTTTGTCGATCCATTTTTTCATTTCATCGACCTCTATTTCAAGGTAAGGACCTGAAATTTCATATGGGGTTGGAGGGGCAATACTTGGGTCTACCTTTTGGATGGTAGACACCATGGTTTGGTAGTATGGGTTGTTGGATGCATTTGCGGAAATCCAGCTGAAGTGGAACCATTTGGAGATGCCTCTCCCCAACTCCCACTTCTTCATCTTGCCCCAAGCATCATCTATGTGTGGTTGCTTTGCTGATGGAGGAGGAAATGCCCTAGGATCAAGATTAGAAACATCAACATTAGTTTTCCTACCACATTGCTCCTAGGTTTGTGAAGAATCCACGAATGCCTCCTCTGCTTTGAGGTACCCTAATTCTAGAACTCCGGCCAATTTGAGAACCGGAGGGAATTGAACCACTTCGGTCCATTGACCTGGCAGCCGAAGTTGAGCTGACGCTACTTGTGCCACCGTTGCCACTATCGCCGCCATACTCAAAATGAGATCCGGGATAGTACACCCGATCTCGTTCGAATGCATCGTGCACCAATGAAGCTCGGATGCCGACTTCAAGTTCTGGATCCTCATCGTCACCGTCACCCCGAGCCTCGTAATGGTCACCCCGAGCCTCGTAATGGCCACCGCCAACTTCTTGGGTAGCTCGTCGGTCGAACTCGGCTTATTGAGTTGCATTCTTAAGACACTACTCCTTGTTGGTGAGCATCTCTTTGAACATCTTACAAACTTCCAACGATGCTTTGGTTCATTTGATGATGTCACTGGATGTTCCAGCCAAGTGTGCCTTCAATCGAGTGACACCTCCACCACAACAAATCATATTACAGTGGATGCATTGCCAGTGGTTAGGCTTCTCCAACCGAACACCGTGCAGCCATGCGGGGTCGGCTTGAGATCTCGACGCTATTTTAGTAGAGTTTTGGCGTGGAAATTAAAAAATTAGAGATTAGAGAGAGTTTGAGAAAGATTGAGAGAGATTGAGAGTTGAGAGAGTTTAGATGAGTAGAGAGGTGAGTGGGGGGGGGGGGGGGGGGGTGAAAACTAGAGTTTGGGGGTTTATAGCCGTTTGGGGCTATCGGGCACTATAGCAACGGCTCTTTTTTAAGAGCCGTTGCATTATATCGGGCGATATCACCCGGTATGACATCAAATACTGCCCAATATGGGCGGTCTGACATCAAATACTGCTCAGTATGGGTGGTATTTACCGAGATACACAGTATCGCCCAATACTGGGTATCTCGTATATCGGTTTTTCAAAAAATTAGTAAATACCAACTGTACCAGGCGGTACAGTACGATTTTTAAAACCATGAGTTATAATGAGAACGATACCAAAAATAGAGTTATAATATCATACTTGAAGTCTTGTTCAAAAATTTCAACGAAAATCCAAAGTATCGGAGAATTGAACACTTGAAGAGGATGATCCTTTAGGTTTTTGAAATTGAACTTCAAAAATCCATAGTAAATCAAAATCAGAATATTCATGAAATTTTCCAAATTTTTTTACTGGAGAAACTATATTTTTTAATGAAGATGCAGTTTCAAGAATCAGTTAAAAATGATTTTTCTATATTTTTCTAAAAATATCTGAAATCGAGTGGCATTTTCGTAAATATTAGTTTTTTAAAAAATTGTTTTCAGTTTTCATTCAAAATTTTCAGATATCAAGATATGACCATTTAAAGCATGTATATCAAGTTTGAGATGAAAATAATATCATTTGGTCAAAATTTTATCTTAGAATGATTTCATTCAAAAATAGACATATTAATATGAAAATGCTAAGTATCAAATTTTATCTTTTACTCATGGTTTTTCAAACTTAGACTCATAGACACCTAACATGAGTAAACCTAACATGTTTGTGATGTTTGGACACAAAATGAAATTTCTAAGTCATTTTGTTGACTTGGGTCAAACTTTTCAAGAATGACTCCCCTAAAGTGATCTAGTTATCACTTTGTCTATCTACACATGAATTTTCAAGTCTAAACGTGTTTCATGAGTTTGGACTTAAAAAGAAGGTCTCTAATAACAAATTTCAATCTAGAGCAATTTTCATTCAATAAAATTTGTCTAAGTCCTAAAATTCTTCTTACTCATGAAATTTCAAAGATTTAACATGCAATATTAATCATGGGTATAGAGACACCAATAAGACATGAATATTGAGGTATTATGTTAAGATTTTTACGAAATTCAAAAGCATACCTCATACATGAGAGTTTTGCCAAACTAATCATTTTTCATTCAATTTAGCCTTCCATTTAAACTTAGATTTAACTTGCAAGAAGAAATCATTGGTAGCATGATGACATAATCCTTTCAAGCAAGCTAACCACTCTAAATAGCAAAGTGAGCATCAAAGTTACCATTCAAAATACAACTTTGATAAATAGTTAAAGATTCATTTCAAGAAGTATGATACGGTACCAAAATGAATCAAAGAGATCTCAAAAACATAAGTTATTTGAAAAATAAAATCTCCAAACCTTCCTATTGATTGAAAACCGAAAGGCCATAATTAGCCTACGATTTATAACCGTAAGGTCGCATGAGCCCGTTATAAGCTACATAGGTCTCCGAAGAGATCGAAAATCAAAAATCAAAAATCAAAATCCATTTTTTAAATTATATCATGAGCGGAGAAAATAACTCAACTCAATCAAGTATCATAATTCCTACTTTAATATGACAAGGAAATTGATAGAAAAGTACTTTTTTGATGCCAATTTACTTAAGACATCAAAGTAGCTTGAAGTTACAACCAATGGAGGATTCTTCATTCGAGTCCATGGTCAACTTCAACTGATCACTTTCCTTTACCCTTGTGTGGTAGCTTTCCCAACAAAAGAGCACGAAACTTTCGGTACCCAAATGGCTTTGGGTCCTTCGGGGTTAATAGGCCTAGGAACCCAAAGTGTCCTAGATATACTTGAATTTCTCTTAAATGCACAGTCATAAATAGCATGGCCATAGATACCACAACAATAACAATGTTCATTGAACTTTTTTCTTTTGAACATGAGGTTTAGGTGTTGAATGCTTAGCATGGGAATGATGATGAATATTAGCATTCTTTATATAAGCATTTTTCATTCTAGTGTTCTTAAAGGATTAAACACTTGATAAATCACTAAGGCCATGTTTGCTTGGCCGGATTGGATTTCGATGGGATATGATATGAAGTGGATAATGATAGGATAGAAATTCAATGGGATATCTTGAAATCCTATCATGTGTTTGTTTTGACACAAGATAAAAAGCTTTAATAAGATATGAAATCTATATCTTATGTTTGTTTTGGTTAGGATAACGAAACCGAATGAAAATATTATTAACAAGTAAATTATAAAATAATAATATGTAACAAGCATCATGAAATTAAATTGCTTTCTACAAAAATATTCTTTACTCGATATGAAAATTAAAAATAATTAGCCTAACAAGAATGAACAATTGAAATAATTGGTCTAACAATCATCACGAAAAATATTCTTTACTCGATATGTAACAAGCATCACGAAATTGAAATTTCAGCATATATTAAAATAATTGAAATAACAAGCATCATCCTAACAATTGGTCTGAACAATTCAGCTACTAATTTCGACAAAACAACATGAAAATATGCAACTATTATTCCAGCAACAGAATTACATATTAAACTGAAATTTCAAGCATATATTCAAGCAACGAACATTATACAAGTTTTTTCAATAATACAAGTCCAAAAAAATAATAAACTGAAAATAGAATTTCTAATTGGAAATTTCAGCATCTGTCGAACTTTAGCAACAAGCAACAATATCAAGTAATTTTCAGCAACAATCTGAAATTTTCAGCAATAGAAATCTAAATACAAAGCTTAAACTTCAACAACAAGCAATAATATCAAGTAATTTTCAGCAATTTTAGCATCTAAACCTCCTCCTAAACCTACACATTTAAAGTAGTAATAACAGTAACACATTTGAAAAATGCCACTTTAAATCATCTCTTGTTTTATGAAAATTCTAAACACGACAGATGCACACTTACTTGCAAAAGTTCCAAAAGCAAAGTTGTCCCATCTCTTACAAAGTAGATGAACAACTATGTTGTATGACACTCTACAGAAAAAAAACATGTAATAGATTCAATAACTAAAGTTAATAAGCAAACTTTAAATCACAAGCAAAAAAGATAAATGAGAAGAGGAAGTAGAAGAAGAAAATGAGATAAATATCAAAGTTGTAGGTTTACGCGTGCTGAACGCGATGGTTGTGTCAGATTTTACATCTGATGTCGTTTGATAGATTTTTTAATAAATATTCAGTATTATATAATAATTAAATATTATTAATTTATCAGACTAGGTCTGACAAATCGTGTCGGGCCTAAGTTTTCGGCCCGGCCCGAAAAAATTTGTCCCAGGCTCGGCCCAAAAAATTTATGCCCGACCCGGCATGAAAAAATTCGTATCCAGCCCGGTTGAAAAAAATTTGTGCCCAGCCCGGCTCGAAAAAATTCGTGCCCGACCCTGCCCCAAAAATTTTGAGCCCAGCCCAAACCGAAAAAATTTGTGTCAGGCCAAGCCCAAAAAAATTTGTGCCCTGCTAGGCCCGAAAAAATTTGTGCCAGGCCAAGCCCAAAAAAATTTGTGCCCGGCTAGGCTCGAAAAAATTCATTCTCGGCTTGGCCCGTAAAAATTCGCGGTCGGCCTGGCCCTCCCCGAAAAAATTCGTACCCCGGCAAATTCGTTCCCCGACCCGGCCCGAAAAAATTCATGCCCGACCCAAATTTTTTTTGTCCAACCCAGCCCTACCTGGAAAAATTTGTGCACTGCCCGGCTTGTCCCGGCCTGGCTCGGGCCAACTCGAAAAAATTTGTGCCTAGTGTGGCCCGAAAAAATTCATGCACAGTCCGACCCAAAAAAAATCGTGCCTGACCCGGCCTGAAAAAATTCATGCCCAGCCCAGCCCGAAAAAATTTGTGCTCAGCCTGGCCCGCCCGAAACAATTCGTGCACGGTCCCGCCCATCCCAGCCCAGCTTGGCCCGAAAAAATTCGTGCCCGACCCGGCCTGAAAAATTTCGTACCTAGCCCGGCCTGAAAAAATTTGTGCCCTGCCTGGCCCGAAAAAATTTGTGCCCGGGAAGGCCCTAAAAAATTCGTACTCGGGTGGCTCGAAAAAATTCATGGTCGGATCGACCCAGCCCGAAAAATTTCATGTTTGACCCGAAAAAAAAATTGTTCCCGGCCCAGCCCTACCCGGAAAAATTTGTGCACTACCCGGCTTGTCCCGACCCGAAAAAATTCGTGCCTGGCCCGGCCCGAAAAAATTCCTATCCGACCCAGCCCGAAAAAATTTGTGCCCGACCTGGCCTGAAAAAATTCTTGCCCAACCAGGCCCAGAAAAATTCATGGTCGGCCCGGCCCTGCCGGAAAAGATTCGTGCCCCCGGCCCGACTCGAAAAAAATCATGCTCGGCCCGGCCCGACCCAAAAAATTCTTGCCCAGCCCGACTCAGCCCGGAAAAAAAATCGTGTGCGGCCCAGCCTTGCCCCAGAAAAGTTCGTGCACTGCCCAGCTTGTCCCAATCCGGCTCGAGCCGACCCGAAAAAATTCATGCTCGGCCCGACCCAAAAAGAATTGTGCTTGGCCTGACACAAAAGTTCGTGCCCGGCCCTGCCCGAAAAAGTTTGTGCCTAGCCCGGATAAATTCGTGCACGCTTGGCCCGGCCCGACTCAGCCCGACCTGAGAAAAGTCGTGCTCGACCCGGCCCAAAAAACTTTGTAGCCGACCCGGCCCGGCTCGAAAATTTTTTCAAGATGGAGGTTGCACGTTGCAAGTTGCAAGTGTAATTACAACTTCCATTTGCGGCCAACCAAACGCTTGCAAATAGAAGTTGCCCACAAATGTAAGTTGCAACTCTACTTGCGGGCAACCAAACGGTAGGATGCAAAATCTATTTGCGGGCATTTGCTTTTGCATGCAAATAGATTTTGCAGTATTTGCACTTGCGGGCAACCAAACGTCCCCTTTAATTGTTCTTGAATTTCTCTCTACATCTTTGCCAAATCCTTATCGTGTCCAAATTGATTTGACATTGTTGTTATATTGTCTGCTATATCCCCAATTTTGAAAGCTACTGCGTCGATATACTCTCCAATTTTAGCAACCTCTAAGGTCATTTTATTATCTCCATGATCCTTCCTCTTTCGCCCTTTACGACTCTAATTCCTACTAGTCGATCCACCAACAGTTACGTTTGGAGATGATACCTCCATATCATTTGTTTTGCTTGCCTCATCTATTTTGTTTGTTTCATCGTCATTCAACATTAAAAGGATATCAGCAGGTGTCTCCCCATTCTTTCCAGTTGCCCGATCATTCCCAAAGACTATGGATAGCTTCTCATAATGAGCAAAATGCTTATTTTTCATTAGTATAACATCATTGTTTTTCTGTAAAAAAAACATTTTACACACAGTAAAATTCTATAATTATGAATGAAAAATATTAAATAAAACTAAAATATATATACCTTTAGATACTCTTCCCAAACACCATCTTCAGCTGTGACACAATTACGCTCAGAGTCCCATCCAAAGCCCGACTGATTTAGCATGTCATAAACAATATTAATTATATTATTTTTAAAGATTTTTTAATTTCAATTTAATATGTGGGGTAGGTTGTTGGCCTAAGGTTTTCAACCTTGATCTTAATCTCAATTTTGATGATAACAAACATGGAACTAATAATTTTATGGAGAGTTATTTTCAGGTTCCATATCGGTTAGCGCACGACGTCCCCGATCATAAAAATCAGAGAAACCGACAAGGACGCTTGTCGACGCTCGTGATTCTTTGGGGAGTTAAAGTTTAGGTGTAGGGTGTCTAGCATGTGTTGTAATCCTCATTATGATGCAAAGAACCAAAGAACCAAACCTGAACCTCGAAACATAAAAACTCAAAAACTGCCCTGAAATTCACTAAGCCTAGGGAGCTCCTTGGAGGGCTATATGACCTAGACATTTTCTTGGCACCAAAATTGTCGGTAATTGTTCCTTAGGTAAAAACTAGATAACGAGGTATTTGAAAGGAATTTCTGGAAGCCTTTAGCATACCCATATTTGATCCGGGAGATTATAAAATTTTTATTTTTCGGAAATTTGTACTAGACCCCAAAAATTAGATTTTGATTTGTAGATATTTTTATCGAATCCAAATGGGGGGTAATCCTTATATAACATTTATGTTTTAAAGTTAAGAAATGTTTTATAAGAGGACTTAGCGAAGACAAACCTAGAAACGAGCAAACGAGCAGAAAAATTAGCAAACTGGGCTAATTTTTCCAGTTTTGGTCGACCGATCGGTCGACCGAATGGTGCCCAAAAGTGGCAGAAGCCATTCGGTTGCTCAGCGGTCGCTCGATCGATCGATCGATGATCGATCGGCCTGTGATCGGACGACGGAAAATAGCTCTATTTTGAGCCGTTCTGTGCTGTTTTGGGTCTCTACCTTCATGGGTTATAAATACAAGCCTTTGAGTGTTTTCCATGATCATCTAAGCTTCTATAGAGCCATATTTTGAAGATATTTGTGCTTGATTGAGCCACCATTCTTGAAACCCTAGTTTGATCTTTCCATTCCTTGATATAGCCTTCAAATCTTCATTGATTCATCACCTTGAGACATCAAGAGGACTAGGGAGTTTGTTGTGGAGCTAAGTATTTTATTGTTTGATTTATTGCTCCATTTAGTGTTGTATTTTCTTATTTATTTCTTTGTATTTGAGTTAGTGTAAGACCTAGAGTGTAGGTCTTGAAATTGGGTGGTAGCCATGGTGTTTGAGGTTTAAATCCACTGGTGTAAATGTAGTTTATTAGGATTAGTTGAGTTGTCCCTTAGGGTTGAGGTGGAAGAGTGCTCTCGTTAAGAAGACGGAGACTTCTGGGTGTGAAAGTACGTTAGGTTGAGAGAGAGACTCTTCGGGTCAAAGTCCTCATTGTAAGGGAAACAAGATTAATCTAGTAAAGTTTAGTTTGAAAATCCTAAGCGGGGTGCTTAGGTAGTGGAGTAGGCATTGGGGCCGAATCACAAATGATATTTTGTTTGTGTTAATTATTTTATCATTAATCGCTTCCGTATTTAGTCGTTCAATTGTGAATTGCCTAAGTAGTTTAAGAAAATATTTAAAATAGAATTTAGGCAAATAGTTTAAGTTAACATACTATTCACCCCCCCCTCTAGTGTGACCATTTCACCAACATAGGTCGAATCCCACATCCTGGACACACGTAACCTCCATCTGTCGCTCAATTTCAACATACATACCGGGCCTAAATCCATTATCACGTTTCCACCCGGCATTAACCAAATCTTCTAAAATGTCAACAAATGAATCCTCTTCTTTTTTAGTCCAAACCCGTCTGTTGGCTTAAGGGTCTCTCTTAAGCCTCCATTTTTATTTTGATGATAACAAATACATATTTAATCCAAGTGTGAAGTTTTGAGTTTAGGTTGAGGTTGCGATACGCATGCCAAATCCGTTCAAACGGGACGACGGAAAAGATCGTCAAAGAAACGAAAAAAGAAATCATTTGAAGAAAGGCTCGGGATTAAGTCAAGTAGATTTAATGTAATACGTCCCTAGGATAGTTTATCCCAAGCCTAAAATGTAAGGTTATCTAAGTTGAAACTTGATAACCAAACCCATAGAAAAGGCATGTAAAAATACAAGGAAGAAGTCATCCTCAGCTTGGGTTCGGTCGACCGGTCGATCGACCGAACAAGGCAATAAGTATAGCATTGCAGCCCATTCGGTCGATCGATTGGTCGATCGAAGATCGCAAAAATCTGGCAGAAGCCATTCGGTCGACTAGTCGGTCGACCGTATGTGGCGAAGGTCAAACAGTAGGGCTGCGTCGGTCGATCGGTTGGTTTACCGATAGAGGTGAAAAATTGGCGAAAAGGTAACGGCCGACCAATCGGTCGACCGACCTAAAGATAGCCTCATTCTCATGACTCGCTGGATTGGTCGACCGACCTAAAGATAGCCTCATTCTCGCGACTCGCTGCAGTAATTCGGTCGACCGAATGTCGGAAGATTTGTTGGCGGTCGACCCGACGGTCGACCGACCTCTCTCAGCTGCGAGCGGTCGCACTAGGCGGTCGATCCATCGGTCGATCTGACCACGACCTAACGGGGTCAACAGTCAACTTTTCACCTGTTGAACGGTCTGTTCGGGTGAGGGGTTATAAATACCCCTCACCAAACTTCATTAAATACTTTTTGCAATCTTACTTGAGCATTAAAAAGAGTTCTTTAAATCCTTCAAAGACCTTCACCTGCGCACGCCCTCTGCTTCCATTCTCAACAGCAAATCCAGGCATTGCTTCTTTCTGCTTCAACTTGGCTGCAATCCTTGGAGTCATGATCTTGCGAGTTGAAGACAAGAAGGCGGTGGAAAGAAGCTTGGTTTAATCTTTGATTCCTTAGCTCTTTCCTTGTATTTGATCCTTATTGTGTCTTGTTTTCTAGTTTGAGATAGCTTGCTAGGTGTGCTAGGAAACACTTAGGGTAAACTTTGTAGATTTGTGTTTTGCCTAGGTGAATATGATTGAGGTGTTCTCCAAGTGAGGGAGAAGGGTGTCCTCAAGTGTACTCAAAGGGAAACATAAATTCTATAAAGTAGTGTTTAGAAATCCTTGGTAAGGAGCCAAGGTGGAGTAGACGGTTGGCCGAACCACTATAAATATTGTTGTTTGCATTGTTTATTTACTTGATTTTATCATTGACATTGAATTGAGATCATATCAACCATCAAAGAACAATTGCATTAAGCTAAGATAAAATTGAGCAAAAGAAAATTGTAAAATGGGACTGACACTATTCAACCCCCCCATCTAGTGTCGGATTTCACACAACACCGTCTATCTCGAGTCTTCTTGTTTTGAGTATTTTGAGTGCTTTGAGAACTTTGATGATCCATCTTATGAAACCAAAATTAAATTCAAATTATAAGGTACAATATCATCACATCATGATATAGCTTAAATTACATAACAAGTTAGATAAGAAAATTTGTGCAATTCAAGCATCCAAATAGGAGTTCAGTAACAAGTCAAATAAAAGTACAAAATACCAAGTCAATTGTTCGTACGCCACTCATTATACATTTCATTAGCCGGTCTATCACGAAATTCTATCCAATGGGATGATGTCTCTACACTACTTATGGTGTCAACATCATCGTCATTGTCATTGTTTTCCTCCATACTACTTAACTGCGCCTCTAGAGGATCTAAACTCATTTCTCTTCTAATGAAATTATGTAAAAATCAACAAGTTATAATTATTCTACTTTGAGTGGTGATTGGATAAAAAGATGGACTTCTAAGAATAGCCCAACGCATCATCAGCAATCTAAAAAATCTTTCTATCACATTCCTAGCTGATGAATGGTGCATGTTAAAATACTCTTGAGGTGTTGATGGAGCTCTAGAACCTTCCCACATTCCGATATCTTGTTGATCTATATGGTGCAAGAAATCCTTCTCCATTAGAGTAACCAGCATCCACCAAATAATACTTCCCTAAAATATCAATTGTATTACTCGTATTAGAACTTTTTATTACATGACACTATAACCTAACTATGAATTTGTAACTTAATAATGACTTACCAGTGGGGACTTTTAACCCATTCCTCCCGTTAGGGCTTAGAACTTAGGTTTATTGTATTTAGTCCCACATAGGTTATTCGCTCAAGTAAACATTACTTTTCATTATATAAATATGTGGTAGTGCAGGTCTACCACAATGGGGAGTTTCCCATAATATTTTTCTCCCATTTACATGGTATCAGAGACCAAATTGTTTTTCTCTTCACGATTCCCAAGGCGGCACTGTCGTCTCTCTCAACATGGTATTTCTTCACGTATGATTTCGAGCCAAGCTATCACTGTCGACTCTCACGTGCAGCTCCAAGCATCTCCTCGAAAGTCGATCCACCTTGATCATTAGTGCATGTGCCGAGCCACCACCTGCGCTCTCTCTCTTGGCCACGTGTCATCAGCCCACCGTCCAAGCTTGCTTGAGCCACCCAGTTTTTCCTTTTTGAAGAAGTTTTCTTCAAGCATCTTTCCAAAAATCTTGTCAATTTCAAGACAATATCTTGCCAGTTCCAAGACAAAGATCTTTAGCACCCTAACATGGATTTTTAAATTCTAGCCTCATGCGGATTCCAAGACAAGCTATTGTCGGGTGTAAAGTAGATAGAAAAAGCACTAGTGGGTGTTGTCAATTCCTAGGAGTGAGTCTTGTCTCTTGGTTTTCAAAGAAACAAAACTCAGGTGCACTTTCAACTACTGAAGCGGAATACATCACTGCGGCTAGTTATTGTGCACAAGTCCTTTGGATGAAACAAACCCTTTTAGATTATGGACTTAAGTATTCTTGTATACCTATACATTGTGATAACACTAGTGCAATTAATTTAACAAAAAATCCTATTTTACACTCTAGTACTAAGCATATTGATCTAAGGCACCATTTTCTTAGGGATAATGTAGCTAAGGAAAATATATTGGTGGAATTCGTATCCACCGACAAACAACATGCAGATATATTTACAAAACCCTTGAGTGAGGAAAGCTTTACAAACTTAAGAATGCAATTATGAATTTGTGTTTTTCATAGTGGTTAATTTTTTTTCAAAACATACAAGTGTTTAAAATTGCATTTCATAAGGTATCATCACACTTATGTATTGCCTTGTAATGGGGCTTTGCGACTTATTGATGTTTGCCTTCTATAGGCTTACATTAATAGGAAGAATAATAGTGGTAGATGATACTTGGTTTTAATGATGGAACTCATTAATTGTACCTTAGCTCTTACCCTTTTTGATTGATGTCAAAAGGGGGAGAAAAAGTAAGGTCACATTTGTTTTATGATGCATATAGATAGGCGGAGTTACAAGCAAGATATGCACATTGATAGGGGGAGCATATGTTAAGTTGTGTATGCCTTATCTCAAACTCAAAAATAATACTTATCGTTTTCTTCTAATTCCATGTTGTGTTTGTCATCATCAAAAAGGGAGAGATTGTTGGCTTAAGGGTTCCCCCCTTAGGCTTCGATCTTTATTTTGATGATAACAAACAATCATTTAATATATGTGTGAAGTTTCGAGTTCAGGTTGAGGTTGTGATAAGCATGCGAACTTCGGCGAACTTCGCTCAGAGATACGAAAGAAAAGATCGTCAAGAAAGGTTCGAATGTAGGTTAAGTAGATACTTTGTAATATATCCCTAGGATCTCATCCCATGCCTATTTGTAAAGTTATCCAAGTTAAAACTTGGTAACTAAACCCATGAAAAAGCATGTAACAAAGAAAATGTAGAAATCAGCCTCAGTCTAAGTTTGGTTAACCGAACAAGGCAGAAAAATGGCAATAGCCACTTCGGTCGATCGGTCGGTCGACCGAACAATGAAAAACATCGGCAGTGGCTTTTTCGGTCGACCGAACGAGGCCAAAAACTGGCAATATCTACTTCGGTCGATCGATCGGTCGATCGGATAGTAGAGGAGCTAAAACGCGATACATTCGGTCGACCCTCCAATCGACCGAACAGAGTGGCAAAAGCACAGAATGCCGGCAGTCGCTGGGCGGTCGATCGGTCGATCGACCGACAAGCGATCGAACGGCATCCAACGGGCAAAAAAACACCCGTTGAGGAGCTGTTCTGTTGAGGGGTTATAAATACCCCTCACCTAACTTCTTTAATTCTTCTGAACAACTGAGATAAGCTTTCAAAGAGTGATTTGTGCCTTCTAAAGCTCGATTGGCTTGCGCTTACTTCGTCGATCAACATCTTCTCTCAAGCGCTCATCTTCCTCAACTCTTGCTTCGATTCAAACTCAATGTCTTGGCGAGTTAGAGGCTTTGAAGGCATGGAAAAGAGCACTTTGCCTTGGTTTAGCATTTAGCTCTTTTCACTGTAATTTTAATTGCTATTTGAACTTGTTTTCATTGGTTAACTTGCTAGGTGTGCTCGTGTAAACCCTTTGGGTTTACTTTGTATAATTGTGTTTTGCGTAGGTGAATAGGTTTGAGGAGTTCTCAAAGGGTTGAGAATCGAGTCATCGGTTGTATTCAAAGGAAAACACAAGATCTATAAAGTGCATGATTGGAAATCCTTGGTGTGGAGCCAAGGTAGTGGAGTAGGCGGTTGGCCGAACCACTATACTTTCGGGTGTCAGCATTGCCTTGTGTGTTCATCTATAATTGTGCTTCATATTCACTAACAAACATTACTTAGTTGCACTTACATTTGGTTGAAGTTGGAATTGATTAAAAAAGGAAATTGAAGTAAATTATAAAGTAACCCAACACTATTCAACCCCCCCCCCCTTCTAGTATGGGATTTCACTCAACAATTGGTATCAGAGCAAGATCGTAGGATTAGATTTAACCATCTATCCTACAAGTTAGAATGACTAGTGAAATTCAACTAGCTCAAGGATCCTCTACTCATACTCCACCATTGTTCGATGGAAACAACTATGCCTATTGGAAGATACGCATGAATGGCTTCCTACAATCACTAGGCATGGATGTATGGAGAATGATACAAGTAGAGTATAAGCAACCAACTAAGGATATGGATGGGTACGACCAAGAAGAGATTAAACTCTTTAATGCAAATGCAAAGGCCGTCATTGCATTATATTGTGGCCTATCAATTAATGAGTTCAATAGAATTTCTATTTGTAAGTCCGCATATGAACTCTGGAAAGTCTTAGAGACTACACAGGAAGGTACTTCACAAGTTAAGGAATCTAAGATAAACCTACTCATGTATGATTATGAAATGTTCAAAATGTTATCGCATGAATCTATTGATGTCATGTATGCTCGATTTCAAAATATTACAAATGGATTAGCTAACCTTGGCAGAGAGATAAGGGAAGAGGAGAAGGTAAGAAAGTTCCTTCGTCCCCTTCCAAAAGCTTGGGAGCCCAAACTCATCGCAATCATGGAAGCCAAGGATATGAGCACCTTGAAGATCACCGAGCTTATTGGGTCTCTCATGACACATGAGACCCATATGAAGCAATACAAGGAGGAAGATGCTCCCAAAGGCAAGACCATTGCCTTAAAACCATCACACCGGGGTGAAGAATACTCATCATCCGAGGAAGAGACGGACGACTTTGAAGAAATGGCAATGTTGGCGAGAAGATTCATGAGCTTCATGACAGGAGGCATGAGAAAGGGAAGAGGAGACTACACATGCTTTTATTGCGACAAAATCGGGCATCTGAGGAAGGATTGCCCACTTCTCAAGATGGCTTCCACCTCCGACCCTCACAAAAAGGACAAATACAAAAAGAAGAAGAAGGCAATGATGGCTTCATGGGATGAAAGCGAGCCTTCATCAAGTGAAGAAGACTCCAAGAGTGAAGAGACAAATCTTTATTTGATGGCAAATGATAATGAGGTAAGATTTACATTTGGTGAGCTTTCATTTACACAAGAAGAACTAGAAAATGAATTTGATCAAATGGATGATGAATTTAATGCTATTAGAAAAAACTTTAAAGAGATTAAAAATGACAATAAATCTTTAGAGTTTGAAAATGATAATTTGCTACTCTCATGCAATGCATTAAGGAAAGAAGTAGATACCCTTAAGGAAGAAAAGCGTGCCCTAGATGATGCTAAGAAAAACTTAGAAAATGATAACAAAAAATTGGAAGATGAAAACAAGTACTTAGGTGATCAAGTAGAGCACTTGAATGATAGCATGCTAAGTCTAAAAAAGGAACTTTGCATGCTAAATGAAAAAATGACAACCTTACAAAATGTCATGCATAAAATTGTCCATGTTAGAAAGTCATCACACTTCCATGCTCACACACACAATAGAAGAAAATTTAATGGAAGATGTTCTTCATGCGGTATATTTAGCCATATGGTTAGAGATTGTGCATTAAGGAGGAACCCACATGCTAGATTTATTTGGGTTCCTAAGATAACTAACACTCAAGGACCCAAGAAAATTTGGGTACCTAAAATAGTCTCTTCTCCTTTTGTAGATAGAGAAGCATCCTCAAGCAAGTAGAAGTACATGGATATTGGATAGTGGTTGCTCAAAACACATGACGGGTGACATCAATCTTTTTGCAACCCTATCAAGCAAAGATGGTGGACATGTGACATTTGGAGACAATGCCAAAGGTAAGATTGTTGTAGAGGTGGCAACGGGCCGGGCCCGCCCATGGGCGGCAAGGGCCCGGCACGACTGTGCCCAGGAGACGGGCTAGGCTCGCCTCCTGGGCACACGGGTCGTTCTCAGCACAGCCCGCGCACCGTGCTGGCCCGAGCACCGCACGCCCGGCCCGCGTGCCGTGCTCGAGCGAGCATGGGCCGATGGGCGTAGGCCTGGCGCACGCCAGACCTAGGTCGGCCCGAGCCAGACTTGGCTCGGGCCGGTCAATAATATTTTTTTTAAAAAATCAATAAATTTTTCTATAAATACTCATCTTCTTCTTCATTTCTCCTATCTTCATCTTCAACTCTTTCTCTCAACTCTCAACTCTCAATTCTCAACTCTCAACTCTCTTACTCTCAACAATCTAAGTTCATTTACAATCATTCTCAGCAACTTTTTAAATTCATCAAGGAGACAAGGATTCAAGATTGCTGTCATTTTTTTTTAATCTCTTAAATTTGTTTCATTGATTAGTATAATATTTATACTTTTTATATTTTTAATTTTTACTAATGGCGGATAGAGATTTTTTAGGTTATACTTCACAAGTTGGATCAAATATGTTAGAAGAAATGTCTCCTGCTACTCCGACCACTCCTACCACTCAACAAAATCAAAACACAGAGATAAGTTCATCTATTAATTTATGTCCATCAGGTAGAAAAAAAAGTATGATATGGGAATATTTTGAGAAAATTATTGAAGCTGATGGCACCATAACAAAAGCCCGGTGCAAAAATGTAACACCCCAACTGAGGGTACGTAGTGTGACCGGCCAAGGCCTACATCCTGCCCTGTAGCCTACTGTCTACATTGACATAAGGAAAACCAAATCGTATCGATAAAAGAAATCTCAACACACTTTATTAAAAGTTTTCAAAGTCACAATTTTATGTTTTCCAAAACAAGTAAGAAGACCAACATCAAAATAACTAAACGTTTCAAGTAACAAGTTTTACAACTCTTTTAAATACAATTGTCAATGCAGAAACTAAAAGCAACTACTAGACACTGGTCTAAGACTCATGGACGCCGCTACGAGATATGGCACCGTCTCCCGCCCACCAGATGCACCATGTCGACATGCCAAAGTCACTGCTCATGCTCTGCAAAAATAAAGAGTAAACTGTGAGTCCACTTGGGACTCAGTGAGTGGCTCTAGCGAACCTCCACCTAAGCCTCAGTTATGCATGCATATCATATAAGGCAGCAAAATGAATGTACCAGGAGGTAAACTACTTCTAATGCGACTACCAACCCCAATGGGTCAATCTGTACAAACTGAACATGTGATAATCTACCATCTCAGCCTATCAAGCCTCCGACATCCAGCCCTTGGGCCTACTTATGGAATAAATATCTCGGCTACAACCGTCCCTACCATATCAGGTAGTATCATACTGTCCATCGGCCACATCATCTCAAGATGTAAGCAAACAATCTTGGGCCGTCGACTAGGATGGTCCACTAGTCTTCGGACACCGTTTGGGGTAAGGATAGCTAGTCCCACCCAACTGGGGTCTGGCACCTAGCGGGTCCACTGGCGCACCTCAAGACCCAACATTGGCCGAGCTAAGCATTGGTCATTCCCGACCTCCACGCTCCTCGGCGGACCATCTCAAGCACATCACACAATCAATGTCCTAGGGTTTTCATATATACACTTCGGGTCATTGCCCGTATTTGGCCCTAATCCGGGCTATAGGGTCAACAATTTATGCCTCCCTTTCAAAATGTGTACACCTAAGAGTTCTAGGTTTCCAAATGTTTACAAGAAGTCCTAGAAGTGATATCATCTCCTAGCTAAGTTTCCATATAAGTTTGATGAACGTCTCGCGATGCCTTACATGTTATCTAACCTTCCACACTACCTTGGGTGAGGAATTCCTTTTATCGACTTTGGAATTCCGCCCATGAACATTTTTAGACAGCATGTATAATCTAAAGAAAAATATTCAAATGTTACAACATCTACTATATGTAACCACAATATTCATGCATAACAACTTTACACTACCTTAGGAATTAAGCTCAATAAGAAACAATTATCTAGCATGGCAAGGTAGCAATGAATTCAAAAATGTAGGAAATACTAAGCATGGAAAACAATTGCAACATTAAAGATCTAATGCTAAGGATGGTCATAAAGCTAGCATTCCTACAATCTCATAATCAATCAATTTACTTGCTATGATTGGTGTTCTTCCTAAGTATCGTCATACCTCTATTGTTGAACCGTATAACCATGAAAGTTTCCATCTAAAGCTACCCTCTTTCCCCCTCCCTAGTCTTGGCCGAGCCATGAGCAAGGAAAACCTTGCTCGGCCATGGACCTTAAGGTAGAAAAGGGAAAGGGGACTCTAACTATGCCTCTAATTCTTCGATTCCGATATAACTTAACATCAAGTGGACTATTTTACCCCTTCCCTTATCCTTGGCCGAACCCTCTTCATGAGGTGTAGGGTTCATTCGGCCACATCAAAGGTTTCTAGGGAAGACATGCTTCATAACACGTAAAATTGATGATTAAGACTACATCATTCATGAACATGAGATCGTCCAAGGGTTTTCTTTCCGTCAAGGGAATTGGAGAAAATTTTGGCATGACCTTTCCCCTTTTCCCATGACTCGGCAGCCCTAGTACTTAAGAAATTGACGAAGAAACAAGATGATCCGACAAGAACTCGTACAAAACAGTGAATCCACATCGATGAAACCAAGATCCATCGGAAAGATCGCGAGAAAACTCATCCTATCACACCTAGGGGTTCGGCCGCCCGCCTCCCCCAAGCTTTCAAATTCTAACCACTCACCTTGATTGCGGAGAATGAAAGATCGGATGACGACGACTTTGAATCTTTCGACGACGACACGAAATCCCGTATCGATCTAAGTCCCCCTTCTCCTTGCTCTTCTCCCTCTCTCCCTAGGCTGGCTTGTGCGACTCCAAGGATGAGTCGCATGGCACAAGGATGAGGGGTTTTAATCCCTCATCTAGCCTTCCATATACGCTCTTGACTCGCCTGACTCAAACTCAAAACTCGACTAAACCCGAACTCAACTTGGGTTCAAACTCAACCCACAACATGAGTCGATTTAAACTTGATTTAAGGTATGATTGCATAAAAGGAAAGTCAATCACCCAATAAAATTTCATGCATCATTAGTCGAGTCATACCTTTTCACTCGAGGTGATCCTGAGGCTCGACTCGACTATTCCTAGGTCCAGCGTGCTGCACCAAAAATAGATTTTTATATTAAAAAATTTTCCTAAGTCTTACAAAAAAATGTCAAAAAATTCTTTCGGCTTCAACAACAAGAGGAACTAGTCATCTTTTACATCATACAAAAGGTCATGACAATAAGGTTGCACAAACTCAACAAATTCTTAATTTATCTTCTTCTGGTTTAACAACTTTTTCGTATGATAATGATTCTCAACGTCGAGAACTTGCTAAACTAATTGTTCAAAGTGAATCTCCTTTTAGTTTTGTTCATCAACCAAGATTTTCTAGTTGGATTCAAAATACTTTACAACCAAAATATAAAAAAATTACTCGAAATACAATGAAAAGTGATGCTTTAAAATTATTTTTTATATATAGAGAAAATATAATGACTAGTTTTTGAAATAATAAATCAAAAATTTCTTTAACATCTGATGTTTGATCAAGTCAACGTACTACTAATTCTTACATTTGTGTTACTGCGCATTAGATTGATGAAAATTTTATTTTGCAAAAAAGAATAATTAGTTTTAAAGTTTTTAAATATCCACACACTTCTGTTGTTATTTTTTCTACTATTAGATTTGTAACATCTTTTTATAATATAAATTGTAAAAAAAATTCGATTAGTTTTGATAATGCTAGTAATAATGATGTTGTTATTCCTCCCCTTATACAATTATTTAAGCCAGTATTAGATGGTGAATTATTTCATGTTCGTTGTGTTTGTCATGTTCTTAATTTATGTGTACAAGATGGTTTAAAACTAGTAAATATACATGTAGAAAAAATAAGAGATGTTATTAGATATATGCGTTCTTCAAAAGCAAGAACACAAGAATTTAAAAAATTATGTCAATCTTTTAATAGACCATTTAAACAATTTAATGGTGATGTTATTACTAGATGGAATTCAAAATATCAAGAGATCCTTACAATGTTTTACAATGAAAATATGTCTGGTGATCCAATTAATGATAATTATTGGTTAGTTGTTGGGCATATTACTCAAATTTTAGAACTTTTTAATAAAGCTACCGAACAACTTTTCGGTGTTTATTATCCTACTTATAATTTAACTCTTTCACATATAGTTCGTATTAGTGAAGTATTTTTCTTCGTATAGACATCACCTTCTATTTGCACAAATTATTTCTTTAATGGAATCTAAATTTAAAAAGTATTGGTCAGATATACCTACTTTATTTCGTTTAGCAATATGTTTAGATCCTAGAATGAAAATTGATGGTTTAAATATGTTGTTAGATGATTATTATAAGAATATGGAATTAGATAATATTGATGAAAAAAAATATAAAATTTTGAATTTATTGAATTCTATGTTTGTATTTTACACTTCAAAATTTGGTGATACAATTACAAATAAGACAACATCTTCTTCTTCTAGATTAAGAGATGATAGTGGAAATAATATTAATTCTCAACTTGGTCGTAGGATAAAAAAAACTAAATCTAGTAATTTTAATGAATTAGTTTTTTTTCTAGATCATAATCATTCTGAAGAAATAGATGATAATGAGATTTTAGCATGGTGGAAATGTCACACCTAAAAAACCTAGGCGTGACCGGCCAGAGTACTACATGTACCCCGAAGCCTAACCCAAACATAATAACCAATAAATACGAAGCCTTGGACCATTCATGTAAGAAACTAGTTTTCTTATAATAAACATAAATGATCAAAATTTCCAAAGCCAATCCACAAATAATCTGATAACTACATATGTTCAAAACTCATTTAAAATGAATCAACTAATCATAAACAAGGTATTTGACATTCAATGCAGAAACAAAGTGTTAAATGCCCATTTACAAATAAAAGGAATAAACATGATCCAATGGACTCAACATAACCCCCGACCATGACGTGTCACGAGATCCGCCGTCCCTGATGCCACCAGCTGCGCTACGACACTCCAATGCCTGCCTGATCACGCTCAGGTGCTGTAAAATAGTGAAAAAAAATAGTAAGTCCAACTAGGACTTTGTGAGTGATATAATCTCCTGCTACCATGCTCAAAAATCCAAACCAACAGTTATACATATGAATTTTATAAACCTAATGCCTCATATGCAGAATTAGGTGTGCCACGGAATATAGATATACTCAGTGTAACCATGCATCCATTTAAGCAGCAACCAGTAAGAGCATATTAATAATCCTAACATGAGATAAATAATAATAAAATTATTCAACCATTCACACAAGCCACCCGAGTCGGTTGTCAGCGTGGCAGTACTGACGAGTTCTCGGTCCAAGGACCCGTCAGTCCGATCATCTAAAGACTCGTTGGTTTATGAGTCGGACGCTGATCACCTTTGTCTTAGCGTACTCCCGGGTCGGTCGTCAGAGTGGCGACTAACGAGCTTCCCGGTCCACAATCACAAGAACACTCAATCATCAATAAAGTGAGCAGCAACCGAACCAAAGGAAAACATAACCATAGCCATACATCGGCCTATATTACATCATATTCAATCTCGAGTATATAATCCAACCGAAATAATCTCCATGAGTATCAACTCATTCAAATTATACACTATGTCAATATGAGTAAATAAAGGCTTAAACAAGCAATGTAAGTTAATAGCAGCAACATGTATACGCCCGAAGGTTTGTGAAATTCTATAAGGCAACTTGTAGATTCATGTAAACTAGGAAGTATCTAAGAGGGCAGCAGTACCAAAAGAACAAGATTTACTCATGCAGCCCTAAGAGTCAAGAACAGAGGACATATATTACTTCATATACATAATCCGTAAAGGCAAGAAGGAAATTCTATAAGAAAACATCAAGACACCTTCACCAAGCAAGATAAAATCCTTATCAGATTATAAAGAAAATAACATCTTAATGGGACAGCATGCATAGTTTCATATAATAATTATATTCTCTAGGTAATTTATCATTGACACAAGGAATTGACCTAATATTCATCAAGTATAGGATGAAGGCAGCGACACCTAAAAGTAGATTTGATACATGCGGCCATGATATTGAGGCAAAGAGGAGTATGAATTTTTCTAAACCATACACCTGTGACGTGGGATTTAAGGTTCGACGTCAATGAGAATAATCACCAATAGATCTTAGGGAGAAATTCATCAAGGGAGACACACAGAGAGTCAAGAACAGAGGGAGGCGGCGGCGTGAATCAAAGAGCAAGGGAGGAAGGTTAAATCACTCATAGCTTTAGGGAAGATGAAAAGGAGGCAGAGTGAATTTGATTCCTCCAACAACCGTCGCCGACGAGATTGTCACAGTCTGACTTAGATCCGCTCGCCCTGTCACACCCTGACTGAGGGTAGTGTGATCGGCCAGGGCCCACATCTTGCCTTGTAGCCTATTGTCTACACTAACATCAAGAAACCAAAATAGATCGACTGAAAGAAACTTAACATACTTTATAAAAAGTTTGCAAGTCACAATATATAAGTTTTTCAAAACAAGAAGAAACATCAACATCAAATCCAAATGATCAAATATCAAGTTTTACAATTCTTTTCAATTACAACCATCGAAGAATGGACGCCGCTAACTAGGACTATGACTAGTCTAAGACTCATGGACGCCGCTACGAGATATGGCACCGCCTCCGCCCTCCAACTGGACCATGTCGACACCAAGCTACTGCTCATGCTCTACAAAAATAAAACTAAACTGTGAGTCCACTTGGGACTCAGTGAGTGGTTCAAATCAACCTCCACATAAGCCTCAGACATGCATATATATCATACAAGGCAATAAAGGAATGTACGAGGAGGTAAAGTGTGTTTCTAATGCAACTACAGACACTCAATGGACCCATCAATACCAACTATACATGATAAACTGCCACCTTGGCTTATCAAGCCTCTGGCATCCGGCCCTTGGGCCTACTCATAGCAATATATCTCGGCTACAGCCATTCCTACCATACTAGGTAGCATCATCTTGGCCATCGGCCACATCATCTCAAGATGCAAGCAAACAATCTCGGGTCGTCGACTAGGATGGTCCACTAGTCTTCGAACACCGTCTGGGGTAAGGATAGCTAGTCCCACCCAACTGGGGTCTAGCACCTAGCGGGCCCGCTGGCACACCTCTAGACCCAAACTGGCCGAGTTGAGCATTGGTCATTTCCGACCTCCTCACTCCTCGGCGGACCATCTCAAGCACATTACACAATCAATATCCTAGGGTTTCCATATATATATATATATATACTTCGGGCCTTTGCCCATATCTAGCCTATGTTCGGCTACCGATTCAACGGTTCATGCCGCCCCTTTCAGTATATATGCACCTACGAGTTCTAAGTTTCCAAAAGTATACAAGCAGTCATAGAAGTGTTATCGTCTCATATCTAAGTTTCCATAAATATACTATGAACATCTAGTGACACCTTACATGCTACCTAGCCCTCTACACTGTCTCAGGTGAGAATTCCCATGAATCAACCTTGGAATACCATCCAAGCACATTTAGGGCAGCATGCATAATCCAAAGAAAATGCTCATGTATTACAACATTCATCATATATAACCATAATGCACTTGCATAACAATTCTTATACTACCTTAGGAATATTAGCACAATAAGGGCAATTATCTAGCATGGCAAGGTAGTAATGAATTTAAATAACATGTATGAATTATAAAACATGGTAACATTGTCAACATCCAAAGTTTAAGGATCAAATGCAAAGTATGGTTACAAACTAGCATTACTACAATTCAAATCAATTAAGCTACATGCTAAACTTGGTGTTCTTTCTAAGTATTGTCATATCCCTATGTGTGATCCCTAAGATCATGACATTTCCATCTAAAGCAAGTCTCTCCTCCTCTCCCTAACCTTGGCCGAACCATGAGCAAGGGAAACCTTGCTCGGCCAAGGTCCTTGGGGTAGGGAAAGATGGAGGAGACTTTAACTATACATTGTCTCTTCAATTTCGCATACAACTTAAATACCAATGAACAACTTAACCTCCCCCTCACCCTTGGCCGAACCCTCTTCATGAATTTTGGGGTTCATTCGGCCACTTCAAGGGGCTTTAGAGAGGACATACTTCATCATACGTGAGGTGTTCAAAAGAACTACATCAAAACAGTGATATAAGGTCATCTAAGGGCCTTCTTGCTGTCAAGGGAATCGGGGAAAAATTTCGGCATGACCTTTCCCTTTTTCCCATGATTCGGCAGCCCCAAAAATATATAAATCGATGATTAAAATAGCAAGACCCGACAAGAAGCATCATAAAACAATAAATAGTGAATACGTGACGTTGAAATCATGGATTGTCAGAAAAAAATTGTGAGAACTCAACCTTTCAACTAGGGTTCGGCCACCCGCCTCCCCCAAACCTTTAAAACAATAACCACTCACCTAGATCACCAAGAAATATGGATCGTGTGACAACGACTTGAGATTTTCTGGCAACGACGCGAATTCCAGATCGATCCCAGCCCCAAACCCCCTCCTTGCTCCTCCTCTTCTCCCTTGCAGCCTTGTGCAACTCAATGGATGAGTCACACGGCTGCCATAAGGGGGATTTATTCCCTTAACCATCTTTCCAAAGATGGTCTCAAGGCTCACCTAAGTCATACCCGGAACTCGACTAGACCCGAACTCGACTCGGATTCCGACCCAACCCATAACATGACTTGAGTTAACTTAATTTAAGGTATGATTTTATAAAAGGAAAGTTAGTTATCCAAATAAACTTCATGATTCATTAGCCGAGTCATACCTTTTCACTCGAGGCGATCCTGAGGCTCGACTCGACTACCCCCGGGTCCGACGCGCTCCACCAAAACAGATTTTTATATTATGAAACTTTTTTTGGGTCTTACACGCCCCCTCCTTGCGCCGCTTTATCTCGGTTGGGTGCCCTGTGAGCCCAGCCGCACACCCTCCCTAATTTATAACTTGGGGTTTAATTAAACCCCAAGTTTCCCTTTTACCCCCACACTTAAATCAATTAGTAAAACACTCAATTTGAGTTCGATCTAAGTCTGATTCGAACCCCGATCGAACCACCGAGTTCACCTTGAAGTCCACTATCATAACATCATGCCAAAATTGCAAAAATAATAGATATGAAATTTCTTCAATTTTTTTTCTAAATTAAACCTTACCAAGAATCGCTCGAGACTCCACTAACTTGCTCGACTTAAGTCTTCGTTTTCCTGCTATGAAACTGATTAAATAAAATTAATAAAATTTTTGGTTATAACAGGAAAAAAACAAGAAAATGTGTATCCTATTGTTTTCATCATGGCACGTGATATACTAAATGTTCCTGTGTCTACAGTAGCTTTCGAGTCTTGTTTTAGTGCAGGAATTAGAATTCTTGACGAAAGAAGGAGCCGCATAAGTGCAGAAACGGTTGAAATGTGCATTTGCTTAAAAGAATGGTTGGATGCTGAAGATAGATTACAAGATAAGGGAGGACACGATATTTCATCATCGAGAGAGGAGGAATCTCAAACAAGCCAAGCTGGTGTTGCTGGTCCAAGTACAAGTTAAATCACTAGGACTACAGGTGATTAAAAATGTAAAAAGAACTACGTAGACCTGATCCTTCTATAGTTAATCATTGGAGAGTACAAATTTAGCTATAGAAGGTACGTAGGCAATCTTTTAAGGTGCGGTCTATTATAATATTTTAAAATTTTGTTTTATGATTGGATGAATATTTTTGTATTAAAGATAAATAAAAATTTAATTATAATTTAATTTTTTTAAAATCTTTTTATTAATTTGTACTGCGTTACAATATTACATATAAAAAATATATTAAAAAATATATAATAAAGCTTAGTACAATGGTTAAGCTATCTCAAATAAAACTAGAGGTTCAAGTTTAAAACTCACCCATAACCATTATTTTTAAAAATTAAATTTTAAACCTTTAAAAATTTAAATTAAATACTTAATTTTTGAGCCGGCCCGAGCCCGCCCCGAGCCCGGCCCGAGCCCAAATGGGCGAGCTCGGGCTCGGGCTGGGCCTGCCCGCAACACTTTCGGGCTGTGCTTGGCATGACCCAAAATATGGTCAGGCCTGCCTGGGCCCGGGCCTAGGCCGGCCCAGACATGGCCCGTTGCCACCTCTAGATTGTTGGCATTTGTGATATAGGTATACTCCCTTACCCATGCATTAAAAATGTCTTACTAGTTGATGGGTTAAAGCATAATTTGATTAGCATATCTCAGTTGTGTGACAATGGATATGTAATCATTTTTGAAGCATCTAAATGCATCATTAGAAGCGCACCATCTAATGACATTATGTTTATTGGAAATAAGCAAGAAAATATTTGCTCATTAGATTTAAATGTTTTGCCTAATCCCCATGTTAGATGCTTGGTTGCCATGGAAAATGATTCTTGGTTGTGGCATAGAAAGAAAGGACATGCTAGCATGAGCCTCATCCGAGAAATATCTAAGAAGGACTTAGTTAAAGGATTACCTAAGATAAAATTTGAAAAAGATAAACTTTGTGATGCATGTCAACTAGGTAAGCAAGTTAAATCTTCATTTCATAGCCTTAATCAAGTAAGCACATCCAGAACACTTGAACTTGTGCACATGGATCTTTTTGGTCCATGTGATGTAGCTAGTCTAGTTGGAAAACTATATTGCTATGTGCTAGTTGATGATTTCTCAAGATTTACATGTGTTTTCTTTGTAGCTAAGAAAAATAAAACTTTTGACTTTTTCAAAAAATTTACTATGAGAGTTACAAATGAGAAAGAAACTTCAATTTTGGAAATTAGAAGTGATAATGGAGGAGAATTTAAAAGTGAAAAGTTTTCCGAATGTTGTGATGAATTGGGTATTGAGCATACCTTTTCTTCCCCTAGGACCCCTCAACAAAATGGGGTGGTTGAGAGGAAGAATAGAACCTTACAAGAGATGGCTAGGATCATGCTTTGCGAAAATAATTTGCCCAAGTATTTTTGGGCCGAAGCTATAAATACCTCTTGTTATGTGCTTAATCGTGTTTTATTGAGACCTAAAATTAAGAAAACACCTTTTGAGCTTTGGAATAATAAAATCCCAAGTGTGAGATATTTTCATGTTTTTGGATGTAAATGCTTTATCTTAAACACTAAGGAGCATTTAGGAAAATTTGATTCTAAATCCGATGAAGTTATTTTCCTAGGTTACTCCAATAATTCTTAACGCATATAGAGTATATAATCGTAGGACTATGATTGTTGAAGAATCAATGCATGTTACATTTGATGAAACTAATGATTCTTCTTGAACTGTTAAGATTGTGAATGTATGTGAGGAACTTAAGGAACTCACATTTCATGACAGAGAGGTTGAGGATGAAGACAATGAGGAAATTCAACATGAAGAACCCCCATCCTCAACTCTACCTCAAGATGAAGATGAAGAAGAGGAAGCTCTACCACCTCTCCCCAAAGGATATCGATTGATAAGGGATCATCCAATGGATCAAGTCATTGGAGAACCATCAACGGGAGTGGTAACGCGCTCTAAACTTAAAAATATTTGTCAATATGTAGCATTCATATCTCAAGTAGAGCCAAAAAATATTAAGGAAGCAATAGAAGATGAATTTTGGGTAATAGCTATGCAAGAAGAACTCAATCAATTTGTTAGAAATGAAGTATGAGACTTAGTACCCAGACCTAGCGGACAAACCGTGATTGGGACTAAATGGGTGTTTAGAAATAAGTTAGATGAAAGAGGTTTAGTCATTAGAAACAAAGCTAGGTTAGTGACCCAAGGGTACAATCAAGAAGAAGGGATAGATTATAATGAAACCTATGCTCCCGTAGCTAGATTAGAAGCAATTCGAATGCTTTTGGCTTATGCTAGTTTTAAAGGCTTTAAACTTTTTCAAATGAATGTTAAAGGCACATTTTTAAATAGTTTTATCGATGAAGAAGTATATGTTGAAAAACCCCTCCCGGATTTGAAAGTTTTGAGTTTCCAAACCATGTTTTTAAACTTAAAAAGATTTTATATGGCTTAAAACAAGCCCCTAGGGCTTGGTATGAAAGGCTTTCCACGTTTCTGATTGATCAAGGCTTTAACATTGGAAAACCCGATGTCTCTCTTTTCATAAAACACAATGAAAATGATATTTTACTTGTGCAAATTTATGTTGATGATATAATATTTGGTGCTACTAATGAATTGCTTTGTGAGTGGTTTGCAAAATGTATTCAAGAAGAGTTTGAGATGAGTATGATGGGAGAACTCTCCTTCATGCTTGGTCTCCAAATCAAGCAAACCAACAAAGGAATCTTCATAAATCAATCCAAGTACACAAAGGAGCTCATCAAAAAGTTTGGGATGAATGAAGCCAATATAGCTTCTACACCAATGAGCACATCCATCAAGCTTGACAAAGATGAAGATGGTGTCAAAGTAGACGAAAAACGATATCGAGGTATGATTGGTAGTCTTCTTTATTTAACTGCAAGTAGACCCGATATCATGTTTAGTGTTTGTGCATGTGCTAGGTTTCAATCTTGTCCTATAATGTCTCACTTAAGTGCGGTCAAATGCATATTGAGATATTTGAAGGGTATGGTTGACTTATATGGAATCCATGTAATGCATCTTTTGACTTAATCGGTTTTTCAGACGTGGATTTTGCCGGATGTAAAGTAAATAGAAAAAGCACTAGTGGGTGTTGTCAATTCCTAGGAGTGAGTATTGTCTCTTGGTTTTCAAAGAAACAAAACTCAGTTGCACTTTCAACTACCGAAGCGGAATACATCGCTGCGGCTAGTTGTTGTGCACAAGTCCTTTGGATGAAACAAATCCTTTTAGATTATGGACTTAAGTATTCTTGTATACCTATAAATTGTGATAACACTAGTGCAATCAATTTAACAAAAAATCTTATTTTACACTCTAGGACTAAGCATATTGATCTAAGGTACCATTTTCTTAGGTATAATGTAGCTAAGGGAAATATATTGGTGGAATTCGTATCCACCGACAAACAACTTGCAGATATATTTACAAAACCCTTGAGTGACGAAAGCTTTACAAACTTAAGAATGCAATTAGGAATTTGTGTTTTTCCTAATGGTTAAATTTTTTTCAAAACATACATGTTTTTAAAATTGCATTTCATAAGGTATCATCACACTTATGTATTGCCTTGTAATGGGGCTTTGCGACTTATTGATGTTTGCCTTCTATAGGCTTACATTAATAGGAAGAACAATAGTGGTAGATGATACTTGGTTTTATGGCTTTCTTGGTTTTAATGATGGAACTCATTAATTGTACCTTAGCTCTTACCCTTTTTGATTGATATCAAAAGGGGGAGATAAAGTAAGGTCACATTTGTTTTATGATGCATATAGATAGGGGGAGTTACAAGCAAGTTATGCACATTGATAGAGGGAGCATATGTTAAGTTGTGTATGCCTTATCTCAAACTCACAAATAATACTTATCGTTTTCTTCAAATTCCATGTTGTGTTTGTCATCATTAAAAAGGGAGAGATTGTTGGCTTAAGGGTTCCCCCCTTAGGATTCGATCTTAAATTTGATGATAACAAACAAGTATTTAATATATGTGTGAAGTTTTGAGTTCAGGTTAAGGTTGCGATAAGCATGCGAACTTTGGCGAACTTCGCTCGAAGATATGAAAGAAAAGATCGTCAAGAAAGGCTCAGATGTAGGTTAAGTAGATACCTTGTAATATATCCCTAGGATCTCTTCCCAAATCTATTTGTAAAGTTATCCAAGTTAAAACTTGGTAAATAAACCCATGAAAAAGCAAGTAACAAAGAAAAGGTAGAAATCAGCCTCAGCCTAAGTTCGGTCAACCGAACAAGGCAGAAAATGGCAGTAGCCACTTCGGTCGACCGGTCGGTCGATCGAACAACGAAAAAAATCGGCAGTGGCTACTTCGGACGATCGGTCGATCGACCGAACGAGGCCAAAAACTAGCAGTATCTACTTAGGTCGACCGGACAACAGAGGAGCTCAAACGTGATACATTCGGTCGACCGAACAGAGAGACAAAAGCACAGAATGCCAGCGGTCGCTGGGCGATCAATCGGTCGGTCGACCGACGATCGATCGGCAAGCGATCGAACAGCATCCAACGGGCAAAAAAATGCCCGTTGAGGAGCTGTTCTGTTGAGGGGTTATAAATACCCCTCACCTAACTTCTTTCATTCTTCTGAACAACTGAGATAAGCTTTCAAAGAGTGATTTGTGCCTTCTAGAGCTCGATTGGCTTGTGCTTGCTTCTTCGATCAACATCTTCTCTCAAGCGCTCATCTTCCTCAACTCTTGCTTCAATTCAAACTCAATGTCTCGGCGAGTTAGAGGCTTTGAAGGAATGGAAAAGAGCACTTTGTCTTGGTTTAGTATTTAGCTCTTTTCACTGTAATTTTAATTGCTATTTGAACTTGTTTTCATTGGTTAGCTTGCTAGGTGTGCTCGTGTAAACACTTTGGGTTTACTTTGTAGAATTGTGTTTTGCATAGGTGAATAGGTTTAAGGAGTTCTCAAATGGTTGAGAATCGAGTCCTCGGTTGTATTCAAAGGAAAACACAAGATCTATAAAGTACATGGTTAGAAATCCTTGGTGTGGAGCCAAGGTAGTGGAGTAGGCGATTGGCTGAACCACTATACTTTCGGGTGTTAGCATTGCCTTGTGTGTTTGTCTATAATTGTGCATCATATTCGCTAACGAACATTACGTAGTTGCACTTAGATTTGGTTGAAGTTGGAATTGATTTAAAAAGGAAATTAAAGTAAATTATAAAGTAACCCAACACTATTCAACCCCCCCCCACTTCTAGTGTGGGATTTCACTCAATAGAATGTCCCTCTCACCTTCTGGGATGATGCTGTCTTGACATCGTGTTATCTTATAAACCGCATGCCCTCATCTGTTCTACAAGGACAAATTAATTTTTCCATCATCTTTCCAAATGACACACTCTACATACTTCTGCCTCGCACCTTTGGTTGTACGTGCTTTGTTCATGTTTTATCTCATGGAAAAGACAAGCTAGTCCCAAGAGCAATTAAATGTATTTTTCTTGGGTATTCTCGTCTTCAGCGAGGTTATCATTGTTATTCTCCTAAACTTCATCGTGCCTTCGTCTTTGCTGATGTTTTCTTCTTCGAGGATACACCATTTTATACTAGTGTCTCCTCTACATTTGTGCCCATCACCACGGTTTTACCTGTTCCCATGCCTTTATCAACTCCACCTGACCCTGTCTCTTTCGACCCTCCTCCGACTCAGCCATTACAGGTTTATCATCGTCGACCACAGCAGATTACTCCTGATTCCGCTACCCCACCTGTCGCCCCTATAGCTCTGAGTCTTCCACCTGACACTGACATTGATCTTCCCATTGCTCTACAAAAATGTACTCGTCAGCGTAAAATGCCTTATCCTTTGTCATGTTTTGTCTCTTATACTGCTTTATCACCAGATTATTATGCTTTTATTTCCTCCTTGTCCTCTATTACTGTTCCCCAACATCTTTCAGAAGCTCTTTCTCATAAAGGATGGTGATAGGTTGTGATTGATGAGATGTCCACTCTTAATGATAATGGCACATGGGATTTAGTTCCCCTTCCTTCGGGCAAATCTACAGTTGGCTGCAAATGGATTTACACTGTAAAGACATTGCTTGATGGTTCTGTTGATAGGCTTAAGGCTCGATTGGTAGCCAAAGTGTACACTCAGATTTATGGTGTGGATTATATGGACACTTTTTCTCCTCTGGCCAAAATCGCTTCGATTCGTCTATCTCTTGCTATGGCTGCCACTTTTAATTCGCCACTTCATCAGTTGGACATCAAAAATGCATTCCTTCATGATGACATTGATGTGGAGGTATTTATGGAGCAAGCACCAGGTTTTGTTGCTCAGGGGGAGTCGAGACTAGTGTGTCGATTGAAGAAATCTATATATGGTTTAAAGCAATCTCCGAGAGCTTGGTTTGGGAAATTCAGCTCTACCTTACTTCAGTTTGGCATGATTAGATGTGTTTCACATCACTCTGTCTTCCACCTCAGTTCATCTGTAATGTCCGGGGTTTCCTAATATAAAAATTTTGTGGTGCAGCCCATCGAGTCAGGAGCTAGCTGGGCTGAGTCGTGAGATCGCCATGAATAGCAGGAATAATTAATTTAAATTATAGCCTATTGTTGGCAATTGGGTGGATGAGTATATTGGTCGACTCAAGTTGGGTTGAGATTGGGGTTCGCGGATCGAGTCGGGACTCGATCCAGGTTAGGTGGAGTCTGATGAGGAGGTAAGTGAGTAGTTGGAGGTATTTTAGTCAAGAGATGAGGGGAATAAAACCACTCACCCAAGCCAGCCGTGCGGCTCAAAGAGGGGAGCCGCACGCAGCCCAAGAGGAAGGGGATCGAGGGGAATTGTGATCGGCACCGAGTTCGCATCGACGCTCGAGGAAATCGGGATTCGTCTTCATCGAGGCTACCTCGTGATCCGATCGAGGTGAGTGGTTAGTTTGGTTGTGAGGGGAGGCAGGTGGCCGAACCTAGCAATCTTTGAAATTGAGTTTCTTTCGCGAGCTTTCTTGTCGATCGATGTGGTTTTTCTCGTGTTTGAACTCTAAATGATTAGTGTATCTGTGATCTCATGTTTTAGATCGTATTTTTTGTGTTTTATGGGTTGGCCGAGTGGAGGAAAAAGGGAAAAGGTCATGCCGAAAATTTCCCCAAATTTCCTCGATCATTTTCTAACTCATGGATCGCTTTATGTTCGTTAAATGTTAGATCTATGGATTGATACTTACATTATTGTCGCAAACATGCCCACCTTCCCTAGAGGGCTCGGCCTAGCAAGGTGTTACCCTGCTTGAGTCGGCCGATCAAGGGCAATGGTGCAATTACAAGACTGTTCGAATTATCATGCTAGGTTTTATGTTGTGTTATCTTGATTCATACTTACTTGCGTGGTGTGAGAATTTAATTATGTTATGAAATTTTCGCTCATCATAAAATTTGTTAGTAGCTATAGATCTAGATCCTTATGTTTAACAAAATGTTCTTGCTAGTACTTACATGGATAGGATTAGTATGGCATATAGATCGAAATAAATGTTTCTTAAATTCTCAGACATTATGCTCAATCATTACCATGTATACTGCTTGTTATTTATTGTTTTGCTTTTGAATTTATTCTCTTAAATTCGGCACTCATAGTATATCTATTCTTGGTATATGTGGTTGATAATAGCAGTCCATGTACGCATCTATAACCGGCATGTTCTAATAATTTCAAAAAGAAGGGTTACGGTACCTGGTTTTGACAATTAGTTGAGAGTCAAGTACACTTACTAGGTTCTACACCTAGGGATAGTTAGCGGATATCAATCCTAGTAGTGCGACCCGAGGGGGAGGGTCGGATCTGGACAATGCCCGAAAAGCAAAATATAGGGAAATTTGCACAACCTGGTTTCGGTTGTGGTATAGATGGTCTACTGGGGAGTGTCCTTAGCCGAACGGCTACCACATGACTCAGCGGTTTATAGGGTCTTGAGATTGCACCAGCAGGCCCGCTAGGTGTTAGACTCAAGTGGAAGAGGGTCTTGAGATTCCGTCAGTGGGCCACGCTGATGGTAGACCCGAGTTGGGTGGGACTAGCTATCCCTAACCCGGAGGATTTCTGAGACTAGTGGCCATCCTAGTCGACAGATCCGTGACATAAATGTTTAGTATGAAATACCCATAAGGGCTGGTTTTTGGTGGCCGACCGGCCTATTTTTGTAGAGGGGAGAACCGAACCTTCCACATTTATTTAGGCCATTAGTGGTCGAGCTGTAGTGGAATTGGTAAGGGCCTGAAAGGCCGGTTCACCCATTCCTATGATTTGGCAAACTGGCTAACTACTATGGTGTGATCATATATTAATTACTTATCTGCATCATACCCTTGTATATGTTATCTTGCCGAGGTTTTAAGTGGAGGTTCGAAAGAACCGCTCACTGAGTTCCTTGCGAAGTCACAGTTTAGTTATTGTTGTTTTGCATAGCCCAACCAATGAGGTATGGCTTGGTGGCATGGCGCGACTAGAGGGCAGGCGTGGGTGCAGATCTCGTAGCAGCCAACTTTATAGTCGTAGTCGTGTAGAGTAGAGTCATGTATATGCACTGAGTTGGTTCTGTAAAACTTTGAGATGTCTTCTTTGAAAACTTTCGGATGTTTCTTTAAAAACTTGTTATATTTTCAAACTTGGTTTGGTTAAACTATTTTCAAACAACTAATAATGTTTGATACTGTTGCTTTTGTTTATGATTTCCATGTTAGTCTAGTTGTGCTTTATGAGTAGTTGGCCAGTGCATAGGGTAGGCTTCGGGATACCGACACGTACCCTGGCCGGTCACGCGAACCCTGAGTTGGGGTGTGACATCATCCTCTAGAAAATGAATACTCTTGATTATTTATGTTGATGATATAATCATCATAGGTGATGATATCGAGGGGATTAGGAGACTAAAAGTCTATATGCATCAACAATTTCAAACAAAAGACTTGGGCAACTTAAGATATTTTCTGGGCATCGAACTAGCACGATCTGAAGGTAGGATATTTATATCACAAAGAAAGTATGCACGGGATATACTCGAGGGCACGAGTATGCTAGGAGCCAAACCAGTTGACTCACCTATGGATTGTAATGCCAAGCTACTACCTGGTCAGGGGGAGACTTTATCTGACCCAGGAAAATATCGCAGGCTAGTAGGACAACTCAACTATCTTACGATTACTAGACCTGATATTTCATTTGTTGTTAGTGTGATTAGCCAATTTCTCGAAACTCCTTGCGAGGGTCATTGGACAATAGCTTTGAGAGTTGTTCGCTATATTAAGGCTGCTCCTGGTAAAGGACTTATATATCATGGTCAAAATCATCTTCAAGTAACTGCATATACAGGCGCAGATTGGGCAGGTGCACCCACTGATCGGCGATCTACATCCGGCTTCTGTGTTCTTCTTGAACAAAATCTAATCTCAAGGAAAAGTAAAAAAAGCAAAATGTTGTAGCAAGATCAAGCGCAGAGACTGAGTACAGGGCTATGGCAATGGCTACTTGTGAGCTAATATGGGCGAAGCAAATAATGATAAAGTTGGGATTCAAGCATCCTGAGCCTATGAAGTTATATTGTGATAATCAGGCAGCTATGCATATAGCTTCTAATCCAATTTTTCATGAAAGAACAAAGTACATAGAGATTGATTGTCATTTTATTAGAGAAAAGGTGGAGTCTAAAGAAATTACAATGTCATTTATAAGTTCCAATGATCAGTTAGCTTATGTATTAACCAAATCTCTCTGTGGTCCATGAATTGAGTATATTTGTAACAAGCTCGAGCTTTATAACATTTATGCCCTAGCTTGAGAGAGTGTGTTAGGACTTAGAACTTAAGTTTCTTGTATTTAGTCCCATATAGGTTATTCTCTCATGTAAATTTTACTTTTCATTATATAAATATGGGGTAGTGGAGGTCTACCACAATGGGGAGTTTCCCATAATATTTTCCTCTCATTTACACCTCCTATTGATGACATCTCATAGCACTCTAGAATCTGCAGCTGAACCTTCCCATCCAGGCATCACAAAAATAAAACTCATATTAGGGGTACAAACACCCAATATGTTAGTGGCAATATCCCCTTTACAAGTGTGATAACGAGGTTTATCATCAGTTGAGACACGCACTCTAATATAGGTGTCATCTAATGCTCCTAAGAAATTCTAGAAAATACAAAATAAAAATTAAATAGCATGAGAACATATTCAACATATGTGGAAAAATATATCATTATTTTATTGAACTTCTTACACACCTTAAACCACATCCATTTGGATCGGTACAATTTTCGGCTATAGGTTGTGGGGATCTCAACAAGATATTTTGCAATCTTATGACAGCATTCAATACAGTATTGAAATGCCTACTAACTGTTTGATCCGAACGAACAAAATCGAACTTGATCACACGATTCTTCACATGATGTGCAAGTACATGCAAAAACATCACGACTTGCTCCTCCACGCTAACAGATGCTTTTTCTCTTAACTTACCCACTGTGTGAAGTAACTCACACAATATCCCTAAACTACGTCTATCAACCCTTAGTTGATCAATGCAAGTAACATCACTATGATTGATAAATTGATTCAACATCTCTAATCGGGTTTCGTGCCCCTCAATTCTACCTAAAATCTCTATGAGCAACACAATAGAATGTAAAAGAACAGACACAACTTCAGTAATCATTTCCTCTACTGCTACTAAAGTTGTTGCAATCACTTATTCTAGCGTTATAACTAAGAAATTAAATAATAAATCAATAAATAATAAATGGTAGACAAAGTGCCCAAATTATAACTCCTAGTTAAAAGCAAACTTAATTAGGAACAAATAAAAACTGACATCTCTATCATAGTTAAAAACTAACAAATAAAAACAACTTGTAAATGAAATTCTATATGAAGTAAATGAAGAATTCAGAAAAAATCAGTTTGTCAAGAGTTATTAAAGTTTTCGAGATTCTAGCATTTATTTCAGATACATTACTTGCATAACATAAAACAACTTGATCTTAGGCCCTCAGTTTGGAATTCTGCTCCTAAGGCCTTGACTAGAATTTTAATACAAAATATTTGTCAACTTGCATTGCATGATTTGAGCTATTTTCTAAATGAATGGCACTCTGGAAATTACATAATATCTACCCTAGTGAAGAAAGTCTGATCTTATGTTCTTTGTTTGTACATACTACATATAAATCCAAATGGAAGAATCTACACTACCTTATTAAACCAATAGAAGGAAGAGGAAGGATTAAATCAAATCATCTAATGATTAAAATCAAGGTCAAAATTAGCAATCCATGACTAAGAATTCAGAAATAGGATCCAAAAATTGAATGCCAACTTCTCATGTAAGTAAAGCTTTGTCATATTTGAACCATTTGTACATCAAGATCTTCTAACCGATAAAGTAAAGAAAACATCATATGAACAACCAAGGTACAGAAGAATAAATGTTGAAAGCATGAGAAAAAGAAATGGCAAATTGATATAAGATTAATTGAAATATAAGCACTATTCAATCATTGATTAAAGTGTACATGTGGAATATAAGCACAACTAGTTATCAACCTTAACTTAATAACTAGTCAGTTAAAAATTGAAAGAAATAGAATGAAAGAATCATGAACTTACTCCTAGGATGAACACAAATTGTGAAAGAAGACATAGTCAAGGTAAACAAGATTACTGAATAGTAAAAATATTTCTTTGTTTAACAGTTAATTTTGTTGGACTTGAATAGTAAAAATATTTCAAGAAAAGCACGACCATTAAATTAGCATCTGAATTTTCACAAGATGTAACTTGAGCTGAAAGAATATGGACACATGTAGATGAACAAAACAAGATAAGTTGCTCGCAGTCTTGCAACAAAAGAAGATCCACAATAAATGTGTTTATTTCAAAGAATAAATTGTGTAATCATTTTCTTCTACTTGATCTAATTACAAAATGTTCATATATATAATGAGCTTAGAGAGAAGAAAATAGAGCATACAAGAAATATAACATTTGTTTACAATTCAATGCATATCATTCTACAATCTATCACTTCAAGCAGCAAATCATTTTTTGCATTTATAGGGATCAGCAACAACCTACTCTTTGGCGTTACACCCAAGTGTTAAAGATGTTACAGGAAAATATTTTGAGAATTGTAAAGAGAAAATGCCTTCTCCGCAACTAGGAGATGAAGTTTTGAGCAAAAAGCTATGGGAATTCAACGAAGAGCTTCTTAAAAGAAGCAACAAAAATATGTATCAAAAATAAATTAGTAAATTATCTCTAGTTTTTGCTCCACATTTTAGATCAACAAACTCTCACTTCAAGTTTACTATAGTCTACATACTTGAGCTTTCATCAAAAATTAGAATGAAGATATTTTATACCAATGTATAATAATAGAAGCTGATATCCAAATAGCAATGTGGTGCAATGAATGACTTGATTGCATATATTTTCATAATTGTTCTCATCGTCATTTTTTTACCTTGTTACGTAATAATCTATTAAAAATAAACACAGCCATAAATAGAACTGCAGGATTTAAAACGGAGTTGAAAACCTATGTGCATTACCTGTAAACAAAATTCATTTGACCTAGAATATACAAGTTAAAAAAATTATGAAACCACAGATTGGCCGATCCCTATCACACAAAGAAACAAGTCACTTAGGTGGATCAATCCTAATATAAGAATTACATAGTTCATTGAAACACATATTTCTTTCATCAAGTAAATTAAGAATATTTTGAAGAATACTCATGTAAATAGTCTCCCAATTAAAAAAAATATGAAACTACATGAATTGAAGCATTCCTTGTGTTATAAACTGTATATGCAGCATATTTAGGTTTCTATGCCTTTTGATCTCTAGTGCCTATTCTGTACCTCTGATTTGTAATATGTGCTTATGTTAATTTGTCTCGGGCAATATGGTTCTCCTAACTAGGAAACAAGTTAATATTTGAACCATATCCTTTGGATAAAAAGACTTAGAAAGAGTATGGTTCTCGGGCAATATGGTTCTCCTAACTAGGTACCTCTGCAGGATCCTAAAGAACACGAGAGTAGTGGCTTTAAGCATGATGAACATATAACTAACAAGTAGATTTAGAAAGAGTATCCTTTGTATTAAAAAACTCCATATTTATATAAAACTCTGTATTGAAGTTCTCATTGATAATGGAACAAAGAGTTGTGAAGTGTGGTCATTTATGAAAAAAAACTCAAGCCACACATATGCTAACTTGTAAATTAATATCATTCGAGTATATGTAAACTGTGAAGTATATATGAATCAAGCATTGCTAATAGATAAAGCAATATAATTATGTCCATAGATGTTAACAATAGCAACTACAGAGAATAGAACCAAACATCACCAGCTAAAATAAATCTCCTATCCACAAGCAGCAGCGGGAAGAAGAAACCTGAGCAAAGAGCGTCGACAAAAGCGATAGAAGAGGAGCGTTGATAAAACTTGAGCAGAGGAGCGTCAGAGTGTTGAGTGTCGGGGGTGCGTCAGGATAAGCTATCGCAAAGTTGGGGTGCAGAGTTTGCTGTAGGCGCATGGAGAAGAGTTGTCACAAGAAGAAGAAGAAGAGTGTCGGGGTGCGTCGGAGTGTTGAGCGTCGGGGGGGGGGGGGGGGGGGGGGGTGCATCGAGGTGTTGAGCACGTGGAGAGTCGGGGTGGAGTCGGCAGATGGAGATTGCATCCGCCGATAACCTAAACCCACCCCTCTCCTCCGGTTTTCTAAATCGGGTCAGGGGTGGATTTGGGCCAAATTAAATCCACCCTATTTCCGGTTCAATTCCTATCTGTCACTGTAACAAACGGTGGATTGGATTTTAAAATCTCATTTTTCAAGAATGCAACCTTTATATTTAAGAATGCAACCTCATTTTTCAAAGAATCAATGGATTGATATAAGGCATGAGATTGAGATTTTAACATGCAATTTTCAATTTTCAATTTTTCATTCTCAATTTTGAAATCATTACTTCTAAGTTTTATTTTTTATTTCAAATCCTCATTTTCTAATTTCAAGTCCTTACGCTCGAGTTCCAAATTGTCATGGCATGAATCAAAAGACTTGGACTTTAATTTTTTATTTTCTAACTCTAAAGCATGCAAGTGAGAACTAAGCTTAGAGTTTTCCTTCTATATATTTTTAATTTCCTAATTTGTTTTTACTAGCATGGCATACATTTTATAGGACTCTTCTAATAGGTCATCATAGGTTATATCAAAATAACTAGAGCTACTAGCATCATTATCGTTATCAATATTTTTTTCATGACTAAAAGGTGAGAATAGTACCTCATCATGGATACCCATGAGGCATAATTTCGAAGTAGCTTTTTGGTCATGATAAGAGGATTCTTCATTTGATTCATTGGATGATTTTGAAGCAATCTTCCTCTTCTTGTCATTTCTTCAAATGGGGACAATTGTTCTTCTTATGTCCCTCTTCTTGACAAAGGAAGCACCATAGCTTTCTTCTTCAATTTTTACTTGTGCTCCTTTGGCTAGATGTTCTTTGGGCATCAAAAGCCACATTAGCAATAAGGGGATCGATGACAATTGTCATCACCATCCTCATCAAATGTATTGAGCTCTTCAATTTTGGCATAATTATATAAAACATTCAAAGTGGCCCAAACATCAAAAGCTGATGTGTAATGTATGACCTTTTCGAAAATATCATTTTCCAAAGAACAATATATGCAATTCATGGCTTTAGCATTTAAGTTAAACATATCATTTTGTTCTTAGGTCCATGCAAGTATATTTTCTACCTTATGTTTGATATATTGGATTTTCAACATTTCGTAAACCCCTAAACCTTGAGTTTTCAAAAATGAATACATCCTAAGTTTCCAAACTCCAAAGTTTAGCCTACCAAACCTAGGAGGTATAGAAACTACTGACTCTAGTGCCATTCTAGTGATCGAGGCTAGATGTAGACGAGATGATAAAATCTCAATCCACGATCCGCTATGATACCAAATGTAAGTCGATTGGCCTACACTAGAGATGGGTGAATAGTGTGTTCGCTAAAAACTTAACCTTAATCCAGTTTTAATTAATTCTTGATTACTTAGGTTACACTACTAGAATAATGAGCATCAGCAATAGCCATATCCATTGGTAAGCCGTTGTTGAAGACCATCAGCAATGGCCCCGCCCGTTGCAACACCGCTGTGGCAAAAGATCGCGTCGTTGATAACTTAGCAACGAATCAGCAACGATCGGAGCGACCGTTGCTAATAACATTATCAGCAACGGTTCCGCAATGGGAAGCATATGTTGTTGATATCCTTATTAGCAATGGCTCAACAACGTCGCACTCCTACTGCTAATATTTTTATCAACAACGGTTTCGCAACGGCCACTCGGCTATTGCAGATATTGACATTAGCAACGATCGACGAGCCGTGTTAACACCGTTGTTGAAAGGCTATTGATAAGCCATTGTTGTAGTTCATCAGCAACGGCTTTGCGGTTGCGGCCCAATAAATACGATACACTTTCAGCAATGGCTTTCACACGGATAGCCGTGGGAAAGCTGTTGCTGATGATGTTAACCTGTAATTGAAAAATTTTAAAATTAAGAATTTTCATTGATACATTTATAACCTGATACATATCTCACACACCCCATACACACATCCATTCACATACACATCACGGATATACCAGATATACATAAAAAGAATTGTACTTATAATTATAATTATGTACAATTGTATAAAAACTATACAAAATCAAAACTATCGTATCAACGCGATACGAATCTATATCCAAACAAGTCAATCAAGTAACAAGTATCACCAAGTATCCAAGTAACAAGTCAATATCAAAGTCAATCAAGTCATAAAACAATAAAATCTCACTATGACGATGGAAGAAGGTCGGGATCATACGGCGGGGTCTGGAATGCTTGAGTGTACACCGGCGTGGATTAGGTCGATGACGATGGATCTAATGTCGAAGGGATGCCTACTCTGCTATGAGCTGAGATGTTACGTAGCATAGCATGCATCTCCGCCAACACCTCACTCTGATGTGCGACCATCTCCTCCAATGTCGCTATCCTCCTACTCTAATCATTAGTCTTGGAGGTCGAGGGCCGCTCACCAGCTGTTAGAGGGGTCGGTGCCCCAAGTGGCCTGAGCACGGCTCGTGCATGGCCACTGTCTGCAAAGCCATAGACGTGGCTGTGGTCCCAGCCACCTATACCCTCGACCCACGCTCCCGCATCGGTGACAATCATAAATGACAGCTCCCTCAGTCCATAATATTTTCAATTCATCTATTAGGGGTTTGAGAAACACATCAATTTCTTTTCGCGGACCCTTAGGACCCGGAATAATCATCAAAATATAAACAAATTCATCTTTCATACATATTGACAGTGGCAAATTATAAAGTGTTAGCAGCACTGGCCAAACTGAATAAGGAGTTACAAAATGACCAAACAGATTAAAACCATCCGTGCAAAATCCCCATTTGATATTTCTAGTATCCCTAGCAAATTAAGGATAACAAGTATCCAAATATTTCCATGCTTCACTGTCGGATAGATGAGTCATTATGGTATCATCATCACTTCTTGCATGCCAACTCATGTAGGGGGTCGTCTTTTTCGACATGAATAATCTTTGAAGCCTCGGTGTTAGTGGAAAATATCGAAACACCTTAAACAATATATATTTTTGTCGGACCGGTTTCTTTCCCTTGTAACGAGGATGTTCACATACAGGGCATTTATCTAACTGCTCATTTTTTTATAATATAAAATCTAGTTAGTATTTTTTCGTACCCAAGCCCTAATTTTCTCATCAACTTTTTAGTCTTATAAAAAGTTGGCTCAAACTTGTTATCTGTAAGCAACATTCCATTAATCAATCTCGTAATCTGATCAAATGCAACCCCACTGATATTACAATCGGCCTTGATGTTCAGGAGTTGCGTCATTACCGAAAACCTAGTGTATTTAGGATAATTCTCATACAAAGGTTCATCGACAGCTTTCAACATCTCATAAAATTTTGTGGCTTCTTTATTCGGCAATTCAATCTCTACCATAGGTTGTACTTCTTGTGGCAATTCTGTGACATCAACATGCGTAGTATCTGGTGGCACTGATGTCTCAAAAACTGGCCGATCGATATTATCATTCAGCTGGAATTGACCCCAAAGACTATCGATCAACTATCATAGTTCTATGTGGATTAGATAGACTAGATGAATAAACACTAGTAGAGGAAGATTCACCATGTGTCTGAACAGCAGGATTGCTCGACATCCCGATTTCACGTGACTCCCCGTGACAAGTCCATATAAAATATCTTGGTACAAATCCTTTGCTATACAGATGCAGAGTGATAGTTTCCCGATCCAAAAATCGTTCATTCAAGCAAATGTGGTATGGACATCGGATTTTATCACCGGCTCTAACGAATTTTTTATTCGAATAGGCAAAATTTAGGAAGTAAGCTACGCCTAATCGAAACTCATTCGTTAAAGCTCCACAATCAAAATGTCAGTACATCCAACTTCGATCACCCAATATGATTCTATCAATCAATGACAATATCTTCAGTTAATGTCTTTAGGTGAGATGGTCCTATTCCATTCGGGATTCATGTTATTCATATTGCACTAAGTATTTCTTTTAACCATTAATTTCATTCTAAATTTTGGCAGCATCCCCCTACAGTTCTACGAATACGCATATCATCTGGGCGCGTATCGGAGAACAAGAAAGATACAATAGCCAAAATTTATGAATGAGTTAACGGTTAAAATAAAAAACTAAGTGCGATATAAATAACTATGTTCCCAAATTATCCAATTAGGGACAATTCAAGGGTTGTATGTCATATAAAAGATCATCTACTTCGTTTACATGAACATACAATCCCCGAACGGATCTAAGGTTTTGCTAAATTATATCTGACTCGTCGATACGTACGTGAAATGTATCAACTCGTCGGATGGATGATTATTTTCTAAATTTGTGGATGTCGGTTCGAGTCCACAGTGGACGATTCTGGCACGAGTCCAAAGTGGACGATTCTAGCGCGAGTCCAAAGTGGACGATTCTAATTAATCTAAATCTAAACATTAACATTAACATTAAAATTAATCTAATTAATCTAAACTAAAATTAATTAACAAATATAACCTAAAACTAAATCTAAATCTAATTAAGATTTTTTTAAAAAATATTAAACTTAATCTAAATCTAATTAAGATTAAAAAAAATATTAAACTTAATCTAAATCTATTTAACATTAACATTAAACAATTACTTATCTAATTAACATTAACAGATTAATTAACCTAATCTAGTTACTAATAACAATAAAAATTAACTAATAAACTAATAACAATTAACCTAACAATTAACATATTAATTAACAATAATCTAATTACTAATTAATAAATAAACTAATAAAAATTAAAAATTAAAAACTAACAACAATGCAGATTAACATATAGATTAGGGTTTAATTAAACCCTAATCAAATTTTATTAGGGTTTAATTACTGCTCCGATGTCGGAATCCAGTGGACTCTAGCGCCGACGTCCATTGTCGGACATTGGACATAGGTTCGGCGACCGACCAAAACCCTAAGTTTTAGGGTTTTGGTCGGCATTAGTAGAGGAGAAGAGGAGGAAGAAAATACTTGGAGGCTCTGACGCTGAGGGCGTAGTGGCGGCATTGACGGGCAGCGGGCGACGTCGATGGGCGATGGGCGACGGGCAGCATCGGCGAGTGGCGTCAGCGTCGGTTAGCTGGTAGCAGGCACGGTAGATCGACGGCAGGGCAAGCAGCGGCATCGGGTATCAAGGAAGAAATGTGGGCATCGGGCGCGATCGCGAGTTAAATAAACTCATCAACAACGGTCGCGCGTCCTTTGGAAAGTTGTTGTTGATAAGTATTTCATTTTCGCGCCATCGACTAGAGAGCAACAGCTAGAGAACTCGTAATTAAGTCGTTGCTAATGTGATAATATCATTAGCAACGGTCGACGCGGCCCTTGTAACGCCGTTGCTGATAAGTTGTAACATTTGTGCGCCATGTTCGCACCATCCACTTGGTAGAAATGGCCCGAGTGATCGTAAGGAAGCCGTTGCAGATATATCAAATCTGCAATGGCCCGAGCGGCCATAAGAACGTCGTCAGTCATTGCAACGGCTTGAGCGACTGTTGCTAATGGTCGTTGTTGATTTACACATTTCTAGTAGTGTTAATTCTAAATTCAACTAGATGAATGTGGAAGCGAGTAAATAGCACAAGTAATCAAAACGTAATATGATAAATGCAAACAAGATAGATTTATGGTGGTTCAGCCCCAATGCCTACTCCACTACCTAAGCACCCCGCTGAGGATTTCCAACTCTAGTTTACTAGATTAAAGTATTTTCTTTACAATGATGACATTTTTACCAGAGAGTCTCCGCTCTCACACCGAAGGGCACTTCCACACCCGAAAGTCTCCGTCTTCCTACCGAAAGCACTCTCCCACCTCAAACCCTAAGGACAACACAACTAATCTTAGCAAACTAAGTTTACATCGATGGATTTAAGCCTCTACACCAAGACAACCACCAAACTCGTAAGACCTACAGCCTAGGTCTTCACACTTTGAAATACAAAGAAATAAAGCACAAAATACAATATAAATGGAGCAATCAACAAATCAGAGTATACTTAGCTCCAAACACAAGATCCCTAGTCTTCTTTATTCCTTTGGATGATGAAACGATGAAGATTAAAGGCTTGAATCGATGTTTTAACTAAAACTAGGGTTTGCTCAAGAATGAAGAAAAGCTTAGCGACTATAAAGGATTGTCTTTATGAAGCATTAGATAGCTGGGAATGCAAGTTTAGAGTCTATTTATAAAGATCTCAAAGGCATGAGCTCAAAAAGAGTCGTCCAATGGATCTAAATAGATTTGTTGGTGATTTTGGTAGACCGCTTGCCGACCCTGGGTCGATCGAGATTCAACCAAGGGTCAGCCGAACAGGTTTTGGAGACTTTCCAAAACCATTTCGATCGATCCTCGGGCAACCATCTCTCAGCCAATGATCGGTCGAGGTTCGACCAATAACTGGGCATTTTGACTGGTTTTTCTGGTTTGCTGATTTTTGGATTTCGTGTTTCGGTATCAAGTTTTTAGGTTTTTTGCATCACAAAGAGGATTTACAACACATGGAAGACACTCTAAACCTAAACTCTATCTTCCTGACGAAATCCGAGCATCAACGATCATCCTTCTGATTTCTCTAATTTTTCTAATTGCGGACGTCGTGCGCAAACCAACTTGGAACATGGAAATATTTGTCGCTCAAACATTAGTTCCATGTTTGTTATTATCAAAATTGAGATTAAGACCAAGGTTGAAAATCTTATGCCAACACCCCCCTTTCCTACACAACTTCCCACCTCACTTTCTAAGGACACTCTAAATCTATTGTACAAGAGTGGATTTACGTGTATACACCAAGGCAACTACTCAACCTTTGACCTAACAACCTAGGTCAACACATACACTTTATAACATACAAAAAATAACCAAAATACAATCAAAATGGAGCAACAAATACTTAGGTTGTGTTTGGTACATTGCTTAGTAATATTATAATGGTAATCCACATTACCACAAGAAATATTGTCATCTTTGATTTACCGATAATATAATATTACCTTGTTTGGCATGTTTGCTCAACATTGATGGTAACCTAATTATGTATTTTTTTGTCTTCACAAATAATTACCAAAAAAAAATCTTGTCAAAATTTGGTGGTGCTTTATATCGAGAAAAATGTATGGAAGAGAATGATAATGTTGGAATTTAGGATTACGAATTACCATTGGGTGGTAATCCACATACCCACCTACCATGGGGCTATCCATATTACCACCAAAGTGATAATATGGATTACCAGGGAAATCTGGATTACCGATAAATTACCCAAACCAAACATGGTAATGTATGGGCCGTGAGAATTTAAAAGTCACATTACCGATAATGCACATAAATTGTTGCATACCCAACGCCCCCTTCGCTCCAAATGGAGTAACTTAGCTCCTCTTGATGTCTCTTGATGATAAATCACTCAAGTTCAAGGCTCAATAAATGTGAAATCCTGCAAAGCTAGGGTTTCGAAAGAATTTCTCAATCAAAGCTTGATTTGGATCAAATGATGGCTCAATGGGTTCTAGAGTCTCAAAAGAAGAGGTGGGAGGTGTTTAAATAGGCAAACAATACCAAGGATCTCGAGCTCAACAGGTTGAAATAGCTAGAAAACTAGTTGTTACAGTCGTCGATCGCTGGTCGGTTGACGGTCAATCGACAAACCGATCGACTGGCCCTCCGATCGACTGGCCCTCCGATCGAAATTGCAATGGTTGCAATTTCAACGCAACTTTGGTTTGTGGTTTGGGTTTTCGGCTTTGGGTTTGGTTCTTTTATTATCAATGTATATTTTGAAGATTATACATGAAACCTATATCCAAAAACTTAAACTCTAAGTCTTCTTCAACATTTGAGTGGAGGTGGCAAAACGGGCCGACCCGGCACGCTACCTTATCATGCTGGGCCGGGTCGGCCCGCTAACATCGTGGGCCGAAAATTCCCAGCCCGGCATGGCTCGCAATATTTTGCGGACTGCTCGGCATGGCTCGTGAGCCCATTTATCAACTAAAAACTTATTTAAAAAAATAATTTAAAATGTTTGAGAGACTAAATAAGCATCAAATATGACATTTCACATGAAAAGCTCCATGGATTAACTTCACCTTCAATTTTAAAGCACTAAACTAGACTTGAAATTAATTTTTTTTAATACTTAACCGGCCCGATAAGCTTATCAGGTTGAATTTTTTGGCTTGACCCGCAGTTATCGTGTCATGCTATCGTGTCGTGCCCATTTCTACTGCCCCTACATCTGAGCATCGATCAACGTCCTTCTTGAATTTTCCAATTTTGTGCAAATCTTTCTATCGTGGAAGTTATGTGCTACTCGACTTGGAACCTGAAATTATTTCTCATTCAAACATTATTTCCGAGTTTGTTATCATCAAAACTGTTGGGTGAAATGGCCACACTAGAGGGGGGGTGAATAGTATATTAACTAATCTTATCACCTAATTTTGGTTTTAATCGTTTACTTGATTACTTAGGCAATTCACAAATTTGAATAGCAAGCGGAAGCAATAAATAAGACAATTAAGCAAACACAAGAGAGACAACGCTAACACAATGATTTATAGTGGTTCGGCCCCAATGCCTACTCCACTACCTAAGCACCCCGCTTAGGATTTTCAAACTTAGCTTTACTAGATTATCTTGTTTCCCTTACACAGAGGACTTTGACCCAAAGAGTCTCACTCTCAACCTAAGGCACTTCCACACCCGGAAGTCTCCGCCTTCTTACCGAGAGCACTCTTCCACCTCAACCCTAAGGGACAACTCAACTAATCCTAGTAAACTATGTTTACACAAGTGGCTTTACACCTTCTACACCAAGGTAACCACTTACACACAAGACCTAACATTAGGTCTTCTTACAAGCTCAAATACAAAGAAATAAACAACAAAATATAATAATAATTGGAGCAATAAATCAAACAATAAATTACTTAGCTTCACAACAAGATTCCTAGCTTCCTCTTGATGCCTTTGATGATGAAGCAATGAAGTAAAGGCTTAATCAAGGAGATGAAAGGTTCAAGCTAGGGTTTTCACAAGATTAACTCAATGAAGTCTTAGAATTGATCAAAGGATGGCTCAAGGAGGTTAAGAGTGATCAAAAGGTATATGGAAAGGCTCTCATGGCTTCCTATTTTATAAGCCATGAAGACAAGGAGTGAAACAAGCAGCTCAACGGGTGAAAAACTAGCCTTTTTCGTCGTCCGGTCGATGGCTGGTCGATCGTCGGTCGATCGATCGATCGACCAAAAGCAAACTGCCACTTTCTGGCACACTTCGGTCGACTGACCGATCGACCAAATTGGCTACTGCCAATTTTTCGCCACATTCGATCGACCGAATTGGTTACTGCCGAATTCTGGCATCGTTCGGTCAACCGAAATGCCTTCTTCTTCGGTCGATCGACCAGTCGGGTTACCCCCCACTTGGATTTAATAAAAATATCTAAAAAATCAAAATCCTTAATAATCAAAATCTAGTTTTTGGGTTCTAGTACAAATTTTCTGAAAACGGAAATTTCCTAATTTCTTGGGTCAAATATGGGTAGGCTAAAAATTCTTAAAAATATCTCGTTATCTAGTTTTAACCCAAGGAACAATTACCGTCATTTTTTATGTTAGGAAAATATCTAGGTAATATAGCCCTCCAAGGAGATCCCTAGGCTTAGTGAATTTCAGGACGATTCCGGGTTTTCATGTTTTGGGGTTCGGGATTAGTTTTTGGGTTCTTATGAATCATCATGAGGATTTACAACATAAACTAGACACCCTAAACCTAGACTCTATCTTCTCGACGAATCCGAGCGCGTCGACCAACGTCCTTCTGATTTTCTGATTTCTCCAATATTTCCGATCGAGGACAACATGCGCTAACCGATATGGAACCTGAAAGAAACTCTTCATGAAATCATTAGTTCCATATTTGTTATCATCAAAACCGAGATTAAGACCAAGGTTGAAAACCTTAAGCCAACAAAAATTAAAATTAAGACCAATATTAAAAATCTTAGTCCAACATTAACTTTTAAGGTCAAATTCGAAATTACCCCATTTGACATGATATTTGAATCCTCAAACGAAATGATTGATTGCCATCAAGATGTTTTATTAGTGGAGCTAATGCATTTGTATCCTATTAAAGACAAGAGGGATATATGACAATTTTGTTGTCAAATTCACATATATAACGTCATGCGAAGACTCCACTTTATAATATGGTGAGCGACACACTAAAAATAGCATATATTATTTAGGTTATTTATAAGAAAAAATACTTAAATATAGTATGTATTTTGGTCTTTATCTCAATTATCGTATATACTATCATTTATCTTATTTGTGTATATATACTAAGATATTTATTTCAATTAATTTTCGTCCAGCGTCTTGTTAAGTTGATGACGTGGCATGCTAATTTGTATTAAAAAAATATTTTTTTAATATTAAAATTTTTCAACTTAAAAAGTTATTTCTCTCTCTCAAGCGCGTAACGGTGTACCGACGACGACGATGACAAGTGCACTTTTTGTGCAGCTCCATTTTTGCCCAGAGTTGTAGACGGAGCCTTCCTGAAAACTTACGTGGCCGCGCCGAGCATTCATCTTGGCTGAGAATTGTGAGCTATAATTTTACAACTTAAAAAGTGAGTTCTCTCTCTCTCTCTCTCTCTCTCCCCTCTCTCTCTCTCTCTCTCTCAAAAGCACGTAGTAGTGTACCGACGACGACGACGACGACGACTACGCTTTTTGCGCAGCTCCATTTTTGCCCGGAGCTGTAGACGAAGCCTTCCTAAAAATTTACGTGGTCGCGTCGAGCGCTCATCTTGGTTGAGAATTGTGAGCTATAAATTGTTAGTGTAGCTTGATCAGCTTCGTCTGAGAATGAAGCCCATTTATAGGCAGATTATAGTTGACTGTATGCTGGGATATGTTGGTAGCAAATAAGAGTGAATCTTATACTCTCTCTTCTTCCAACTGCCACCTCCTTCTTCTTCTCTCTCGATGCAACATCCTCGTCGGCTTCAGAAGTCTCGCCGCTGACGTAGCGTAGCTCTCGAAGGAGGGAGAGCGATTTCTATGAGGAAGGGTACCAAGTGTAGCTCTCGGAGGAGGGAGAGCAATTTCTACGAGGAAGGGTACCAAGTGCAGCTCTCGGAGGAGGGAGACCAGCTGACCACGAAGGACACTGTGCTGCATTGTCCAAGGCCAGCTTGCAAGTAGATGGTGAGAGTGCATGGAGGAGACTGGAGGGGCATGGGAATGGGTGAAGGGGCAGAGTACGGTGAGGGGAACAGCATTGTGGAGTGGGTGAAGGGGAAGATGACGAGAGCGGATGGAGGATGGGCATGGGAGGTTCTGGACTGGTCCGTGTTGGGTTTGGATTCCCTACTATGTGGTAAAATTCATGTTTGAACCCATTGAGGTTATTTTGGTCATTTCATGCTAAAAACCTTTTTGCGGCCCCTCAAAAGTAGGGCGGCGGCCCCCATTTCATTTTGAACTCTTAAGAAAACCATCAAAAGAAAGAGGGATATTTTTAGGGCACTGCCCCAACCCGCCCAGTTCATCATTTCCGGCGATCGAACGATGAGTCGAACTTTGATTGAGCTGATTTATGGTGGAGAGGTAGAGGACACCTAGTTCTTTATTCTGAACGGTGGTGATTGGTTTTGAAGGTCAGCAAGCTAGGATTTTGCTTGTTATCTCCTTGTTGTTGATGGTTATGTCGTATGTTATTGCATTGTTTCCACTTTGTTGATGATGAGCTGTGATTGTTTGAGATTCTAGGGGTGTTAGAAACTCTTTCGTACACTCATTTATCATTATAGTGGATTGTTGATCTAGACTAGGTCTCGTGATTTTTACCCTTCACCTCGAGGGGGTTTTTCACGTTAAAAATTGTGTGTGCTATTGTGGTTGTTTTATGCATTTTGATTTTTAAATATTGTTCATTATTTTCGATGTGTTGCACCGCATACATTTTCCCCCCAACAAGTGATATCAAAGCTTTGATTATTACTTGTGTGGTGCTTTGAGATTGAACAATGGAACCAAATATAGCAAGATGATTAGTTTGAATGACACAAATTACCACATGTGGAAAGGAAAGATGAAAGATCTTCAGTTTGTGAAAAAGTTGCACTTACCAATGTTTGTTACTCAGAAGATAGAGTCCAAAACTGAAGAAGATTGGTAGTTTGAGCATGAGCAGGTATGTTGTTTCATTCGACAATGGGTGGATGATAATGTCTTGAATCACATCCAAAATGATTCACATGTCAGAACTCTATGGAAAAAACTTGAGACCTTATATGCCTCTAAAACAAGGAATAATAAATTATTTCTACTAAAGCAGGCTGTAATATCCTAGATATTTTAATTATTTTTATCTTTTTCTATTGTGGTTGCCAGCCTAGCGGGCTAGTCCGAGGTCGAGCCGAGTCGACTCGTGGTCCGGTGCGAGCTTGTGAGCTCGGATAAGTTGAATTATGAGTTATAATTATATAGCTAATTTATTTGATTATGTAATTATGAGCTTGTCCGAGTCGAATCGAATTTAAAGGCTGCCGATTGGGAATTTACCCGATTTTTTCTTTCTAATCATGTGAGTGGTTTACCCTCCTTCTTTTCGTGTTTCTTCGAATTCTTGAAGCCGTTCTTGAAGGTTAGGATGTGTTGATTTGTTTTCCGTCGATCCATCAAATTTTCACCGTTCTTTTTTATTGTCGTATTTGGAGGAGGCCCTAAACTCTCCCCTATGGGGTTCGACAGCCCTAGGATGACCCTAGGGGTGCTCGGCCAAGGTGGAGACGAGGGTGCCCTCAAGGTGTTAGGTTAAATGCCTAAGTGAGGATTTCTTTGGTGTTCTTGAGATCCATGCCTTAAATTGCTTAATAAATTGAGTTCCTACATGTTCAAGCATGCCTTGTAATTAATCTGTGATTTTTGGATGAAATCATATTTATAAAATTTAGATCTTGATATTGATGTCATGAAGGTTCTTGAAGAAGGGTTCTTGATCATGATGCTTGTTTCTTGATTAAAGTGTTGTTGATACTTGTTAGTCTTGTTTAATAAGCATAAAATTTGAGAAATTTATCTCAAGATTAGTATTTTTGTATTAATGATAATTAAGGATCTAACTTTTGTTAATTTCGGATTTATTTTCATGATATGTTGAAAAACTCAATATTGCTGGAATTTCATGCTGAGATGATAAATCTGTGCTATTTTTAAAATACTTGTTGTGGTGTGTATATTTCTCTGAACATAGTCGTGTAACCTATCGTTTCGACCAAAAAATATAGTTTGGAAACATAGGACATACTTTGAAGATCAGATTCGGGTTAGATACATCAGTTTCGGACACAATAGTAAGCTAAAACAAAACCCTAATCGTGGTGGGCTAAATTTTAATTGCATACTTAAAATTGGGCAAAGGGTCAGCATAATCTATTATGAACCAACAAATAAAGTTTATGCATGAAATAAAACCACATGAGTTTATGACATTACGGGTCTAGGAGTTGGGGTCGGGTATGAGAGTGTTAAGACACTTCCCAATAAGGTTGACACCCCTAAGACACCGTAGGAGAGACTTGACTTACGTCATGTTGGCCATAACTTTATGAATGGCGAAGAGTCTCGTTGAGGAGCCGGACTGCGGGCTAGGCCCGGAAGGTTGGATGGCTAATTTTCAACCTGTGGAACAAGTTCGGATGGGCAAATCCCAATTGTTCCGATTAGCCTCGTGGAATAAGTTTGGGGGGCCTACCCGATTATTCCTCTATTATCTTAAAGGGGCAAGTTCGGATGGGCAAGTTCGGATGGGCAATTCTCAATTGTTCCTTCACGTCTCGTGGAGCAAGTTCGGAGGGCCTTCCCGAATGCTCCCGAGATTCTTTATATTAGGATGAGTTCGAAGGGCCTTCCCGATTATCCTAGTATGTTTTGTTGCCTTAGGGCATGGTAGGCTTAGGCCTATTGATCTTCACCGCTTGGGTGTTCGATGCCTTCGGGCAGGTAGTGGCCAGATGGCCTGTTAGCTGGTCACTCCCTTGTGACCTCTCCTGCTTGAGTCAGGAGTTTTGCTTTATGCATCATATCTATGTTTGGTTTTTCGTGGGGGTTGGTAGAACCACTCACTGAGTTCTTTCAAACTCACCCGTTGTCGTTTGTTTTTGTTTCGCAGAGCCTGACCAATGAGGTGGCCTGGAGCACTTGGCGCAGCTGGAGGGCAGAGGAGCTACATTAATCTCATAGCAGTCCTAGTTAGGGGTCGTAGTCGAGCCTGTAGTAGTTTGTCATGCACTGTGTTTTGGCATTTCGAAGTTGTAGCCCCTTGGGCACGTTTATGTCATTTATTTCAGATTTCATTATTGGTGGTCTATTGGACTTGATTTATTATTTCCGCACTTTGTACTTTTGCTAAACATACTTATAATGAATTATGTATGGTTTTCCATTTGAAATAAAATTTCTTTCTTTCTGCTATGTTGTATTGTTGAGTTGGCATGTGCATGGTTTAGGCTGCGGGGTATAGGCACGTATACCCTGGCCGGTCACGTGACCCTGAGTTGGGGCGTGACACAGGCTATACAGTTGAGGTACAAGGAGGGTAGTTCCATTTCAAACCATCTGAATGCTTTTCAGGGTTGCCTTGATTAGTTGTCTGGTATGAGTGTAAAGTTTGATGATGAAATTATGGCACTTTGGTTGCTCAACACATTGCATGATTCTTGGGAAAGTTTTCATGTTTCTTTGACCAGTTCTGCTCCTGGTGGTACTGTGACCATGGAATATGCGAAGAGTAGTGTTCTCAATGAAGAGATGAGATGACGAACTCAGGAGGTTTCTATTTCACATTCTCAAGTCTTGGCTACAGAAAAAAGGGGGAGAAATAAAGAAAGAGATAATGGATAGAGTAGTAGTAAGAGCAGAAGTAAGAGCAGAAGTAAATCAAAGTTAAGGTCTAAGAACTTTGAATGTCACTATTGTGGTAAACCTGGATACATCAAGAAGTACTGTTACAAGTGGAAAAGGGAGAACAAGGCAGACAAAGGCAAACAAGAAAACAAAGACAGAGATAACAATGGTCGTGTTGCTATCACTACTACACCAGATCTTATTCTTGTTTATGATGAGAAATTGATCAATGTTGCTTGTGATCAGTCAAGCTGGGTTGTCGACAGCGGTGCCACTCTTCATATCACTTCTAGCAAGGACTTCTTCACATCTTATACTCTTGGAGTTTTTAGGGTATTAAAGATGGGTAATGGTGGACTATCAAAGGTGGTTGACCTTAGATCTGTTTGCTTGAAGACTGAAAATGGTTCTAGCTTGGTTCTCAGGGATGTTCGGCATCCACCGAATATTGATTTAAATCTGATTTCAGTAGGCAAGCTTGATGATGATGGGTTTCACAATTTTTAGGGTGATGGTATCTGCAAGATCTCTAGAGGTTCTATGGTTGTGGCTCGTGAAAAGAAGTATTCGGGTTTGTACTGGATACAAGCTTCACTCTCTGTTGATGATGTGAATGTTGTAAAGGATGGCAATGGCTCAGAGTTGTGGCATAAGCGTCTTAGTCACATCAGTGAGAAGGGACTGAATTTCTTGGTCAATAAGAATTTGCTTTCTGATTTGAATAATGCAAGTTTGAAAAGGTGTGATCACTGCTTGGCGCACGGGTAAATAGAATAGAGTCTCCTTCAAGAGTCATTCTCCTTCTCGAAAGCCAGATTTGCTTGAGTTGGTGCATTCAGATCTTTGTGGTCCTATGAATGTAAAGACTTTTACTGGTGCTCTTTACTTTCTAACATTTATTGATGATCATTCCATGAAAGTTTGGGTTTATGTTTTGAAATCCAAAGATTAGGTTCTTGGTGTTTTTAAAGAGTTTCAAGCTTCTGTCGAAAGGAAAACAAGCAAGAAACTGAAGTGCATTCGTACTGATAATAGTGGTGAATACCTTGGACCTTTTGATCAATTTTGCAAAGAGCGGGGAATTAGACACCAAAAGACGCCTCCCAAGACTCCTCAGTTGAATGACCTAGCAGAGAGGATGAACATGACATTGGTGGAGAGAGTAATGTTTGCTTTCAGAAGCAAACTTGCCTAAAATATTTTGGGGTGAGGCTTTATATACTGCTGCACATGTAATTAATTTGTCTCCTGCAGTTGCTCTATAGTCTAATACTCCTGACCATGTGTGGTATGGCAAGGAGGATTCCTATGATCACTTACATGTGTTTGGCTGTAAAGCTTTTGTGCATGTGCCTAAGGATGAGAGATCCAAGTTAGATGCCAAGACAAGACAATGTATCTTCATTGGATATGGTCATGATGAGTTTGGCTACCGGTTGTATGATCCTATTGAAAAGAAGCTTGTTAGAAGTCCTGATGTTGTTTTCATGCAGGATCAAACCATTGAAGATATTGATAATGCAGAAAAGTCAGTTTCACATAGTAGTGATGACTTTGTTGACTTAACTCCAGCTCCTATGACTCATACGCCTAATGTAGCTGAGTTTGATAATCTCAGTAATGTGTCAGATCTTGTTCAGGGTGATTCTGTTGAGGGTAATGATGAGAATGTCACTATGCCAGATGCTCCGGTTGATGGAGATGCTATTGATAAAATTGTTGATCAGCTTGCAGCTTCACTTAGGAGGTCTGCTAGACAAAGAGTTCTCTCTACTCACTATTCACCAAATGAATTTGTACTTCCTACTGACGGGGGAGAACCTGAGGAGGCGTTTGGTATGAGGCAATCCATCCAGATTGCTAGTAATCTTGTCTTCAAATTATCTGGACCCACACATTATCTTGTTTGGTGTCTCACTTGTGCAGGTAATGTGGATTGTCTTGGTAATCCAGATTGTCATCAAAGTGGTAATCCAGATTGCTCAAGGGAGAGGTGTCTATGTGGATTACCTCTGAAGTGGTAATCTTGAATTAATTTTTAGGACAAAATTATCCTCCTTAAATTCTAGCTTTTTTACAAGTTCTTTGCTCTTCCCACGACTACTCCCATGACATAATATTATAATAATATTATAATAAAATATTATAAAATATATTATATTATATTATACTATATAACATAATAAAATATATTATATTATATTATACTATATAACATAATAAAATATATTATATTATATTATATTATATTATACTATATAACATAATAAAATATATTATATTATATTATATTATATGATTAATTACAATATAATATATTATATTGTATAATATGATTAATTATAATATTATAATATATTTGTGAAATGGTATTTTCGGAAAGTATATCTCATTACTTGGTAGTGTATTTGTAATACCAAACATGTCTATGTGAATTCTAGTAATTTTATCATAACATTACTTGTGCATACCAAATATTATATTCTACATTACCGGCAATATTTTTAATGGCAATCTATGTGAAAGGTAATCTAGGTTGCTTGATAATCTAAAAAGTAATGCACCAAACGCCACTTGAGTGCTATGATGAGGCTATAGAGAGTGAGCATAAAGCAGAATGGCTTAATACAATGGAGGATGAGATGAAATCTTTGCACGACAATCATACCTTTGAGCTTGTTAAGTTGCCTAAAGATCGGAAAGCTTTGAGAAATCGATGGGTTTACCGGGTAAAGAATGAAGAGAACACTTCCCGTCCACAATACAAAGCCAAATTAGTTGTAAAAGGCTTCAATCAGAAAAAGGGGATTGACTTTGTTGAGATTTTCTCACCTGTTGTCAAAATGTCCTCAATCCAAGTTGTTCTGGGTCTAGCAGCTAGTTTTGACTTGGAGATTGAGCAGATGGATGTGAAAATAGCTTTCCTTCATGGTGATTTGGAGGAGCAAATTTACATGGAACAGCCTGAGGGTTTTGTGGTGAAAGGTAAGGAGAATTATGTCTGTAAACTAAAGAAGAGTTTGTATGGTTTGAAACAAGCACCAAGACAGTGGTACAAGAAGTTTGAGTCTGTTATGTTCCAGCATGGTTATAAGAAAACTACTTTTGATTACTGTGTTTTTATTCAGAAATTCTCGGATATTGATTTCATCATTTTTTTGCTCTATGCTGATGATATGTTGATTGTTGGTCATAATTCTGCTAGAATTGACAGTTTGAAACAGGAGTTCAATAAGTCTTTTGCAATGAAAGACTTAGGACCAGCAAAACACATTCTTGGCATGCAGATCATTCGTGATAGAAAGTCCAAGAAGCTGTGGTTATCTTAGGAGAAGTATATTGAGAAAGTGCTTCATAGATTTCACATGGATAAAGCTAAAGTGGTAAGCACACCTTGCTACTCACTTTAGACTTAGCACTAGTCAGGCTCCTTCTAGTGATAAAGAGAAAGAAGACATGCAGCGTGGTCCTTATGCTTCAGCAGTGGGAAGTTTGATGTAAGCAATGGTTTGCACTAGACCAGATATAGCTCATGCAGTAGGCACAATTAGCCGGTTTCTCTCTAATCCGGGTAAAGAGCATTGGAATGTTGTGAAATGGATTATGAGATATCTTCGAGGCACTTCTAGTTTGAAATTGTGTTTTGGAATTGGTGAACCTATTCTTTATGGCTACACAGATTCAGACATGGCAAGTGACATTGATTCTAGAAAATCCACTTCAGGTTATTTGATTACCTTTGGAGGAGGAGCTATAGTATGGCAATCCAAGTTGCAAAAGTGTGTTGCATTGCCAACCACTGAGCATTCACCCGAAGCGTGAGCCCACTCTGGCATGGCCCTACGAAGATTGTCGACGTGATCTTGAACATGTAGCCGCGTGGGACGAGCACGACGCCCGATCCTTCGTCGCAGGTGGAGTCCCATGCGGTCTTGAAGGCTTCGGTGTCGTTTGCCACTCTGTCGCCCATTGCTCCAAATGAGAGCACGTTGTACACCACAGGGCCTGGCAGAGTCGTCTCCAGAGAAGGCGCAAGAGCAAGAGGAAAACTAATAGTGGATTTTGGCGGCCGCGACGGCTCAAGGTGTCGAGATGGAGGCGCTGCTGATCGATGGTGAACCGCGCTGCTCTTCAGGTGCTTCTTGTGATGATGAGTTCTTGCATTTACCCGTGTAATGAAGAGAAGCAGAATCAAGAGTGTAATGAGCTTCATTTGGGGATAAGGAGGTGGGAATTTTGAAATGGGCAGCGGAATGAAGTGGAAGCAATGCCCAACACGAAGGAGGCGTGCATGGCAAAGCAGCAGCAGCAGGGCAAAGACGGGAAAGATTCCTCACTGACTACGACTACTTTAGCGAACCAAAAGACTGGTTGATAGAATTAGTTAGTTTGTGCAATGGGTTCTCCATGTTGCTAGTTCTCTTTTTCCTTTTCGGCGTCCTGTATTTCAGTGCATTTGGTGACACAGGCGGGGTCGTCGACGCCCTCCTCGTTGTTGCCGGCGACGGAGGGAAGGTTATTTTGGGTTTTCACATGGTTGTCACTCGAGAGCTTGATTTTGGAGACCAAGAACCACTGCTACAGTGCGAAGGCGATGCTTTTTATACAGGTCAACGTGCTACGTCGTTATTTTAACTAAGCGTCCGACGAAAATTTGACGACAGACCACAATTAAAATAAATGTCTTAGTATATATACACAAATGAGACAAATAAAAATACAGACCACAATTAAGACAAATGTCAAAGTACATGCTATATTTATATATTTTCCTTATTTATAATGAATAACTTATAACTTTTTAACCATGTAATAATATTTTCATTTTCTCATTAATTTAATATGTAAAAATAATTATAGCTGACAAAAAGTAAAAGAATAAAATTATATATACTTAAAATTTATTATACACAATTTCAAAAAATAATAATAGCCGAGGAATAAAAATGAGATAAGTAAATTTCTTTACATAGTAGAAAATCTCAGTAACTATTTCAAAAATCAAATTAAGCCTCAATTTTTTATTTCCATTAAAAACATTTTTCATGGTAATTTGTAATTTTCTAAAATTTACAATAATTGTAATTTTAACATGTTTAAAAAATAATTATAGCTGAGGAAAAGAAATAAGAGAATAAAAATATATATAGTGAAAAATTATGATATACTATTTTAAAAATAATGTTGAGGGATAAAAATGAGAAAAATAAATTTATTTACATGATATAAAACTTGGTAAACTATTTCAAAACTAAGCTCAATTTTTTATTCGATTAAGAACATTTTTTATGGTAATTTATCATTGTCTAAAATTCATAATAATTGAGAAAGAAAACTAAAAATAACAACACATTAAACATATTTTTAAAATATTATCATTTTTCATTTAGGATTTACTCTATCTAACCCTATGATAATATTTCCATTTTCACATTAATTAAATATGTTTACAAAATAATTACATCTGCGGAAAAGAAAAAGGAGTAAAACTTATATACATAGTGAAAATATATGATATACTATTTCAAAAACAATAATAGCCGAGGAAAAAAAATGAGAAAAATAAATTTATTTATATAATTGAATATCTTGTTAAACTATTTCAAAAATAAAATGAAAGCTCAAATGATATTACTCAGAACATTTTGTTTAATGTTATTTGTCATTTCCACAATAATTGAAGAACAAAACTAAAAATAAAAAGGTACTAAAAAATATCATATACTATTTTGTAAGATATTTTAAAAAGTTGACCCTTTAATAACTTCTCTATTTTCCTATTCATTTTATATGTTAAAAATGTAATTATAGCTGAGGAAAAGACATAAGAGAATAAAATCACATATGATGAAAATTTATGATAGTGTTTGAAAAATAATAATGGCCCACAAATAAAAGTAAGAAACATAAATTTATTTACCAAAAAATCTTGGTCAACTATTTCAAAATAAAATAAAAGCTCAATTTTTATTCTATTAGGTACATTTTTTCATGAAAATTAAAATCACACTAAAGAATATCATAGATTATTTTTGCAAGTATTTCAAAAAGGTTGTCTTATTTTATCCATTTAGGTTATTTATATTTACCCAGTCATGCTAATTCCTACTAAACTTAAATAATACGTTACATCGCTTTTGGGAAGAGCAACAAATGCATTCTACGAGTTATAAAAGTTAGGCATCTAAAAATAACTAGGCACGAGTAATGAATTAGAAAGCTAGGTTTTCAAATTAATCACCACAATTCTAGCAAGGTAACAAAGCTTGCTAGTTGCTAGGGTAGGTTTAAAAGAAGACAGTTTGCTAGGGTGACAATGTTCAAATAAAGAACACCAATACACCAATACACAAATGCAGTTGTTCCAAATCTCTATCAGCTACAAAATAGTACTTTCATATTGCAAGCCCTGCCTTGGAGAGAATCAAGATCTTCAGCGGTACTGCAAGAAATTAACCAAAAGTAATTAATTGAATGGCATGTCCTTTTCAAAAGTAGACAATAATGTTTATAGGCATTTAGATATACAAAATTAGGCGCATTGTTATTTTATAAATTCACCCATATACATTAAAATATACACTATTAGGTGCACAAGACACATTCAAGTTTATATTCCGCTATATCTTTCTTCACATGAACAATTTGATTGAGTTTACGTAAACTTCAAGACTACATTCCCAATCTATACTACATACTGAAGAACTTGAAACAAAGAACTTAAAAAAACACATCACAACCAGAAAATCTACAAAGCTTAACATTTGACTATAACATTTGGAGGGATCATGCGGAGCTTATATTAAAAACAGGGAAGACAATGAATTGTTGCAGAAAATAAGCATCTGGAATAATTTCATAAGATCAAACATTTAAAGTTTGGAGTTTGTATGAGCGAACTTAATGGCATTCAAAAAATTACCAATATTATGATAATAGAAAGTGTATCGAAGAAAGTGTCTTTAAAAAAATTAAAGTACAATAAGTAAAACCATACCTTAAACCAGTACACTAACACTTCAAACAAAGAATAATCTGGACATAGAGTTGAAATGCTAAATCCACAATATTCTTTAATTGCATGAAGAAACTGGAATGGCATATTCAAAAACGACATCTCATTGCATCAAGTGAATAGAAATTATAGAACTACACATCTTGTGAAAAAAATAGGGAATATGCATCTTAAGTGTGCATACAAACAAGTTCCATCCCCATAGTCATATTTATAAAGTGGCAGAATAGGTCAATGGTGGTGGTTGTGATACCCACATAAAATGGTCCAATATATCTAATAGCTATAGAATAATAGAAAATGCAATCAAAACTTGTCAAACAAGACAAATTCAATATAGAATAAACTTATAAACTTCCTACGAATGCTTCATACAAAATAATAATTGTAAAATGGTGTAATAATATTAATGAGGATATAAGGCTTGGTTTGAAAGAAACAGAAGGGCATTAGATCTTGTTGACTAGAAACAACCAAATAAAGCTTTAAATGATGCAGGAAATATTTTGTGTAAGAAAATAATCTATTTTATTATACAACCTCAAAATTTACCTTAATGAAGCCGATTTCTTTAGCATTGCTGCGGAAGCACTGCCTGCAGCACATGAGACCATACTTCCTGATAATTGCATGAGGGTTGCCACACACACGGCTGCAACCAAATAAAACAACACACAAAGATCAGAAAGGAAATATATGGCGAAAGATGATTGATAACCATCCATGACAGTATAGGTGGATATCAAATATTTAGTATAGCAATGCATATATTATACCACATGGTACATGATTATCTCCATAGCAGTGCAACATATAAATGAACAGCAAATTATCATATAGAAAGAGATCAAACTATAGATTGGAAAATTATTTTTTTACAGAAAACACAGTCCAAATAATTATCTAGGTAACTAAAAAATAGACAAAGTTAAATAAAAGATCATATCACATGAAAAATTGAATATACAAAAAAAAAATTAAAAAATGTTCATTGCATGATGTACCATTTAACCAACTGCGATCTGAACTTTTTCTCTATGACCACTAATTTCTATATGATATAATAAATTAGACAACAAATAAGTGCTGAATAACAATGCAAAGAGATTTAACCCTGAAACAATCAAAAAGTCTGAGCTTTAAACACAAACATCCATTAAATTCATCTGAATGAGCAACCGCAGAAGAACGATAATTATTTATCAACTACTTGAAGCGCAGAGATCCACCACAAAATCCAAGTTACTTGTTCAATTAGTTGAGGAGATCCATGTTTGTACGAGACGAATAGCAAAAAACAAGACATAAAAAGATAAGATAAGAAAAAAAATGGAGAGAAAAAGAGGCAAAATCGGTGAAATAGCTTACCAGGCCCGTGATCCAGGACCATAATTCTTGGGGTGCGAATTCCAGACGTTAGAATGACCCATCTCAGGTTTCCTTCCCTACAAACTCTCGCTAGAATCGTTAGGAAAAGCCCCAACTCGTCACTCGTCAGCCGCAGCAGATAGCGAGGTAATAGAAGACCGGAGGACTATTTATTTCAGAGAAACCCTAATCTGACAATGTTATTTACATATTAGTCCTTTCTATTTAGGATATTTAACTTTTTTTATCTCATGTTTACATTTTACTCCTTGGAATTTGCTTTTGTCGGTTGTCTGTATAGATTTCAATTTAACCTAATTTTTAATTCTAATCAGATTTGTGAAAACAATACATAATTATTTTTTGACTTAAAAATTGACATATATATTAGAATAAAATAGGGAAGAATGTGCAAACTAAAATACAAAAGCTTCCCACAAAATATCAACTTATCAACTATTAGTGGTAAATAATAGGCATTGAAATTCATGCAATGTAACATTTTGGATAAAATGTGACTGAATTGAAGTTGTAGAGCCGGTTTGATTGTCTAAATAAACGAGGAATTGAAAAGTTATTATTTGTCTATTTTTATTATCTTGTTTAGGTAGATTTTAAAAATACAGAATAATTATTTCTATTTCTCATCTTCTTGATGGATGAAGCATGGGAAAATAGGAAATAGCAAGTAATAATCATTATTTGGATATTCTCAATATATTTTTTTCAATTTTGTTAGTTATAATTAATCTTAATTATACAATACATTATATTATTTTTATGACACGAATTTAATAGAAAACTCACAATATGGACTAGACTAGCACTTTGGGCTACGTTGGCCTAAGATTTTCAACATTGATTTTAATCTTGATTTTGATGATAATAAATATAGAACTAATGTTTGAGTAAGAAATATTTTCAAGTCCCAAGTAGGTTTGCACGCGATATTCGTGATCGGGAAAATTGGAGAAATAAAAAAGACGATCGTCGATGCTTGAATTTCATTGGAAAGTTAGGATTTAGATTTATGTGTCTAGTATACTTGTACAAATCTTCATTATGATACAAAAAGCCCCAAATACCAAAACATGAAACCTAAAATCCGAAAACCATCAAAATGCAAAAATCAACCCAAAAGTGCAGTTATCGGCCGACCAACGACCGATCGTCGACCAACCGAGCATCAGACGGTGATCGACCGGTGGAGAGCCAACGGCTCTTTTTTGAGCCGTTGTGGAGTTTGTTGAGCTTTACCCTTTGCTTCCCTATAAATACATGACCTCAACCTTCTTTTCATCCACCGATAATTATTGTGACATTCTTTGTGATATTAAGCTTTTCATTGAGCCACTTTTTTAATACCCAAAAATTTTAATAATAATATTTTATTCTTGAGTGGGGGATCGTGGGCCCTAGTTAGCGCGGATTAGCGAAAAGCTTCGGGATTAGACCCAAACAAGCATTTAATGTAGAAAAATTAAGGGAAATTTTATTTGTCTTATCTATGTGATTTAGCATGCTAGGGTTATAGAGGGTCTCGAGGTGAAATTAGCGGTGCAATCGGATCTCAAATTGGAATTAGATCGAGTGAGTTATGAGATGTTTAAGTCGAATAGCTTGGGTAGGGATATTTTGATCATTTGGACCCAATCGGTGTCTATAAATTAGACCCTGAGGTGTGCAGCCAGGGGTTTTGAGCCGTGCGCCATCTGAGGCAAGGGAGAGAGGAGACAGAAGGTGTCGTCGAGGAGGAGCCACCGGAGCCGAATTTTCGCGAGTTCGTTGGTGTCGATCTGGGAAGATCCTGCACGTCTTTTCCTTCCATTTTCTCTCCATTCGGTGAGTGGATTTAGGACTTCTTTTCTCCAATTGTTGATTCATGTCGTTGTTCTTATGTTTCGGGATTTTTCATCAATTTTTGACGCATTTTCTCGTATCGAATCGGAAATCGGATCCGTCGTTTCTTAATTGAATCATATGGGTTACCTTCTTTTTGGAATAAAATATTGTTTTTTTCTTTTCTCGGTTATTTTTTTTTTCTCCTTTTGCAGTCGGCCGGTCAGCGCCGGCCTTGTCGAGAGGCGGCGCCCGGCGTGGCATCGCTGCCATGCGCGGGCAGCCGTGCGAGGCGCCGCCACCGCCGCGTGGTGGCGGCGGTGCGCCGACAAGCGTTGGTGTCAGTGCTGGCGTCGGCGCCATCGTCTCTGGCGGCCCGACGACGGCCAGGGTAGGGGCGGCGACCGCAGGTGGGGGGGAGGAGGAGATGAAGATGACCTAGGTGGGGGAGATGAAATGAAGGGCTAAGATTGATTTGGGTGAGATGGAGGACTGGATTGAATTGGTTGAAATGAAGGGTAAAGATTTGATCTGATGTAGATGTAAGGCTATGATTTCATCATGTAGATGGAGAGATGGGATTGCATTAGGATATATGTAATGCTGTGGATGCATCATGTTAGATGGAAGGCTGTGACTGCATCATATTAGATGGAAGGCCGAGATTGCATCAGGTTAGATGGAGAGTTGTGATTGCATCTGGTTAAATATAAGGCCGTGATTGCATCATGTAGATGGAGAGTTGTGATTGCATCTGGTTAGATGGAGGGTCGTGACTACATCTGATTAGATGTAAGGCAATGATTTCATCATGTAGATGGAGGACGATAATTGCATCTGGTTAGATGTAAGGTTAAGATTGCATCATGTTAAATAGAGGGTTGTGATTGAATCATATTAGATAGAAGGCTGTGATGTGATCCGGTTTAGATGAAGGGAGGAGATTTCATTACTGATTTATTGATAGTAACACCGTTATATTTATGCATGACAGTGATTTATTAAATAAATTAAGGCATTTCTTTCATTATTCTAAATAATTATTTGGAGGCCTTAAAATTAGCAAAATCATTCACCTAATCGCCATTCCGGATTCATTGGTGAGGTTTGTTTCGCCATTAGACCTTCAGATTTTGAAAACTGTAGCCAGGCGTTGCCTCATTTTGCATGCCAAGTTGAAAAATCATATTTTCTATATTTTTATGATTCGATCTGAGATGATCCATGGATATAGTAGTTAATGAGGTAAATTTTGTCCTAGATCAGTGATTTCTATGACGAGTTATTTTATCATGTTCCAGTTCATTGATTTATAGTTGGAGTTTCTTTTGTGCACTGCTTTCATGATACACGTGCTTCCTTTCTTACAGTGTCATAACTTTATTTTATGATTATTTACTTGTGCAGAGCATTCATGATTTGTGAGAACTAGCTCTACATATATATATGTATGTGATTGAGATGTAAGGCAGTAGGAGGTGGAGGATGAGGTATGCACTTGACATACCCTTTATTTCTTGTTAATAACACATCTTATTTATACTTATATACTTGTGTGTGTGGTGTTGTGATGTGCTTGTTGCATTTTTCGGAATCTTCGCTGGTGAGGGTAGGGTATACCTCAAAGAGACAGCGTTGGCCTTATTTCGGAAGTCCGACTGGTGAGGGGAGATCATACCCCAAAGAGACAATCCGGAGACCCGAGTAGGTGAGGGAAACGTATGCCCCAACAAGCTAGCTCGGAAGAGCCAATGCCGGTGAGGGGAGGGCATGCCCCAAAAAGACGGCACTGAGCTAGGTGGTAGTTCGGCGGCCACCCGTCTACCTACCCTATGTGGCTATGTGGGACCGACCGGTTCAAGGAGCATGCATATGATTGAGGTGTTGCATTCTTCATATTTTATTACCATAGATATTTTATGCTTGTTGACAAATGTTGGCTTCATACATAGAGTTGTGGATGTATTATTGCTGATTTCTTTTAACGTTGTTGTTACTCTATTTATATTGGTTATTTATGTTTTTATGCATGATGATTGAGTTGGTGAATTAAGGACTGATCTTCTCACTAAGTCTCAGTTGGACTTACCCCTCATTACTATTGTTTTACAGCACCTGAGTTAGATCAGAGAGGAACCGAGGTACAGTAGCGCGACTGGTGGCGGTAGGGCAGCGTGTCTCGTGACATGTCGTGATCGAGGAGGATACCTGAGTCATTTTAGTGTCTCTTTGAGTTGTTGAGTCATGTTGACTCAGGTTGTGGGTTCCGCATTTTATTTTATTTGGGGAGTCTTGTTTATTTATTTGAACTCCTTTTTAATAACTTGTTCAGTGTGTTCATATTGAGTTTTAGTTTGGTTTGGATCATGATGTCATGTCTGTTCTTTTCAAACAAAAAAAAATCTCTCACTGTTCAGGTTATTGTTGTTGTGTTTGAGTTGGGTTAGGCTTGGGGGTACGTGGCGTATCCTGGCCGGTCATACCGGATTTGGGGTATGACTACTTTTCATCAAACCCTAGCTTTGATATTGAAATCTTGATTTGAGCCTTAAACTTCATTGTTTCTATTGGCTTAAGGTTTTCAACCTTGATCTTAATCTCGGTTTTGATGATAACAAACATGGAACTAATGTTTCTTTGAGAAATCTTTCAGGTTCCATATCAATTAGTGCACGACGTTCGTGATCGGAAAAATCGGAGAAATCGAGAAATCGGAAGGACGTTGGTCGACGCGCTCGAATTCTTCAGGAAGTTAGAGTTTAGGTTCAGGGTGTCTAGTTTATATTGTAAATCATCTTTATGATGCAAAGAACCCTAAAACCTATCCCGAACTCCAAAACATGAAAACTCGAAAACCGCCCTATATTCACTAAGCCTAGGGAGCTCCTTAGAGGGCTATATGACCTAGATACTTTCTTGACATAAAAAAATGGCGATAATTATTCCTTGGGTTAAAATTAGATAATGGGGTATTTTTTAGAAATTTTTGGAAGCCTTTAGCCTACCCATTCTTGACTCGAAAAATTAGAAAATTTTCGTTTTCAGAAAAATTTTTCTGGACCCCAAAAACTAGATTTTGATTCTTAAGAATTTTAATTTTTTAGATATTTTTATTGAATCCAAATGGGGGTAATCCTTATATAACATTTATGCTTTAAAGTTATTATTTTAAAGTTAATAAATGTTATATAAGTAGACTTAGCGAAGACGAAACCCAAACGAGCAGAAAAACAAAGCAAAGAAAACTTCTCTGCCCAGGTTCGGTTGACCGAATGATGTTAAAAAATGGTAGAAGGCTACTTCGATCGATCGGTCGGTCAACCGACCGAGGCCAAAAACTGACAGTAGCTTCGTCGATCGATCGATCGGTCGACCGGATTGCGGATCGCAGTTTCACGACTCATTCGGTCGACCCGTCGGTCGATCGAATAGAGTGTTTAAGGCGCAGAAAGCCAGCGGTCGCTCGAGCGATCGATCGGTCAGTCGACCGACGATCGATTGGCAAATGACCGAACGGCGAAAATGGCTAGTTTTTCGCCCGTTGAGCCAGCTGTTTCGTTCCATTTCTTCTTGGCTCTATAAATACCCATAACTTTCATTGAGCCATCATTGATCAATTCCAAGCTTTCATTGAGCCATTTTTTAGAGAAATCCTAGTTTGATCTTTCAATCCTTTAGTTTGCCTTCAAGCTTGATTTGATTCATCATCAAGGCATCAAGAGGAGCTAGGATTCATTGTGTTGGAGCAAGTATTTGTATTGTTGTAATTTTTGCTCCATTACTTGTATATTTTCCTGTTTACTTCTTTGGATTTGAGCTTGTAAGAAGACCTAGTGTTAGGTCTTGTGATTGAGTGGTATCCTTGTTGTAGAAGGTGTAAAGCTACTTGTGTAAACTTAGTTTACTAGGATTAGTTGAGTTGTCCCTTAGGGTTGAGGTGGAAGAGTGCTCTCGGTAAGAAGGTAGAGACTTTTGGGTGTGGAAGTGCCTTAGGTTGAGAGTGAGACTCTTCGAGTCAAAGTCCTCGTTCTAAAGGAAACAAGATTAATCTAGTAAAGTTTAGTTTGGAAATCCTAAACGGGGTGCTTAGGTAGTGGAGTAGGCATTGGGGCCGAACCACTATAAATTCTTGTGTTTGCATTGATATTATATTTGTCCTTATTGCTTTATCATTTATCGCTTCTTCATTTAGTCGCCGAATTGTAATTTGCCTAAGTAACCAAAGAAACGGTTAAAACCGGATTTAGACAACAGGATTTAGTAAACATACTATTCACCCCCCCCCCCCTCTAGTGTTATCATTTCACCCAACAGTTTCATCATCCAAGGCATCAAGAGGAAGCTAGGATTCGATTTTGGAGCTAAGTATTGTGTTGATTGTATTTTTGCTCCATATATTATTATTTTTGTGGTTTATTCGTTGGATTACAATTTGTATAAACCTAGGTTGCTATGTTTGTTTGATTGGGTGGTAGCCTAGGTGTTTGAGACATAAGTCCACTGGTGTAGCTTGATTTATTAGGATTAATGATTATTATCCTTTAGGGTTTGAGGTGGAAGAGTGCTCTCGGTGTAAAGGCGAAGACTTCCGAGTGTGAAAGTGCTTTCAGTGTGAGAGTGGAGACTTTCGAGTAAAAGATCCTTATTGTAAGGAAATAATTATAATCTAGTAAAGTTAAGTTAGAAATCCTAAGCTGCGGTGCTTATACTACTAGAAACTTGGTCTTCAGCAACGGCTATCAGCAACGGTCGCTCAAGCCGTTGCTATTTGCAACGACATTCTTACGGCCGCTCGAGCCGTTGCAGATATGTTGTATCTGCAACGGCTTTCTAACGGACATGCGAGCCGTTGCTGATGATGTTAATTATCAGCAACGGCTTTTTAACGAACAAGTGAGCCGTTGCGGATGATAATTTATTAGCAACAGCTTGCTAACGGACAAGTGAGTCATTGCTGATGATAACTTATTAGCAACGGCTTTCTAACGGGCGAGTGAGCCGTTGCTGATAAGTTTATATAGGTCGCAGATCGCGCCCGCCCCCCTTCTTCCTCCCGCTGCTGCCGCCGCCGCCTCCTCTCCTGCCTCTTGCCGCCGCCGACGACGCCGACGACGTCTCCCGCTGCTGCCGACACTGTCAGGTATGTGCCCTCCGGCCGGCCATCTCTTTCGTTGCGGCCGGTATAAAATCCGACCGAAACCCTAAAAATAGGGTTTCGGTCGGCGGCAGTCGGCCGATGGCCGCCGCCGGACCTTGTACATTGGCCGAACAATGTGTCCGGCCACTGTACGCCGGCGCCGGAGTCCACCTGACTCCAGCGCCGGAATTTGTAGTTTAATAATATATTTTTTATTGTTTTTTAATTGTTAATTAATTGTTAATTAATTATTTAGATTAATTGTTTAATTTGTTAGAATAATTTTTAGGGTTTAGATTAATTTCGGAATTATCCACTTCGGACGCGCGCCGAAATCGTCCAATTCGGACGCGCGCCGGAATCGTCCACTTCGGACGCGCGCCGGAATCGTCCACTTCGGACGAGCGCCGGAATCGTCCACTTCGGACGCGCGCCGGAATCGTCCACTTCGGACGCACGCCGGAATCGTCCAATATGGACTCGAACTGTCTCGAAATATTTAGAAAATAATCATCCATCCGACGAGTTGATATGTTTCACGTACGCATCGACGAGTCGAATATGATTTAGCAAAACCTTAGATCCGTTCGGGGATTGTATGTTCGTGTAAAAGAAGTAGATGATCTTTTATACGACGTACAATTCTTGAATTGTCCCTAATTGGACAATTTGGGAATATAGTTATTTGTACTGCACTTACGTTTTTATTTTAACTGTTAACTAATTATTCTAAATTTCGGCAACATCTCTCTTGTTCTCCGATACGCGCCCAGATGATATGCGTATTCGGAGAACTGTAGGGAGATGCTGTCGAAATTTAGAATAATTAGTTAACAGTTAAAATAAAAACGTAAGTGCAGTACGAATAACATAAATCCCGAATGGAATAGGACAATCTCACCTAAAGACATTAACCAAAGAAATTGTCATTGATTGACAGAATCATGTCGGCTGATCGAAGTTGGATGTACCGACGTCTTGATCGTGGAGCTTTAACGAATGAGTTTCGATTAGGCGTAACGTACTTCCTAAATTTCGCCTATTCGAATCGGAATTTCGTTAGCATGGGTGATCAAATCCGATGTCCGTGCCGCATTTGTTCGAATGGACGATATTTGGATCGGGAGACTGTCACTCTGCATCTATATACCAAAGGATTTGCACCAAGATATTTTCTATGGACTTGTCACGGGGAGTCACGCGAAGTCGGGACGTCGAGCAATCCTGTCGTTCAGACATATGGTGAATCTTCCTCTGCTGGTGCTTCTTCATCCGGTCAATATAATCCCTATAGAACTATGATACTTGATAGTCTTGGGGGTCAACTCCACCTGAATGATAATGTTGATCGTCCAGTTCTTCAGACATCAGTCCCACTAGATACTACAGCGGTTGATATCACAGAAGTGCAAACTGCGGTAGAGATTGAATTACCGAATAAAGAAGCTGCAGAATTTTACGAGATGTTGAAAGCTGCCGATGAACCTTTGTATGAGAATTGTCCTAAATACACTAGGTTTTCAGCAATGACACAGCTCTTAAACATCAAGGCCGATTGTAATATCAGCGGAGTTGTGTATGATCGGATTGCTGGATTGATTAATGGAATGTTGCCTACTGATAACAAGTTTGAGCCAACTTTTTATAAGACTAAAAAGCTAATGAGAAAATTGGGGCTTGGGTACGAAAAAATACACGCGTGCCAAAATAACTGCATTTTATATTATAAAGAAAATGTGCAGTTGGATAAATGCCCTATATGTCAACACCCTCGTTACAAGGAGAAGAAATCGGTCCGACAGAAAAATATCCCGTTTAAGGTGCTTCGGTATTTTCCACTAACACCGAGGCTTCAAAGATTATTCATGTCGGAAAAGACAGCCCCCTACATGAGTTGGCATGCAAGAAGTCGTGATGATACAGTAATGACTCATCCATCTGACAGTGAAGCATGGAAGCATTTGGATACATGTTATCCTTCATTTGCTAGGGATACTAGAAATATCAGATTGGGATTGTGCACAGATGATTTTAATCCGTTTGGACATTCTGCAACTCCTTATTCAGTTTGGCCAGTGCTGCTGACAGTTTATAATTTGCCACCGTCAATGTGCATGAAAGATGAATTTATTTATCTTTCGATGATTATTCCGGGTCCTAAGGGTCCGCGAAAAGAAATTGACATATTTCTCAGACCCTTGATAGATGAATTGAAAACATTATGGACTGAGGGAGCTGTCACTTATGATTGTCATCGGAAGCAAAACTTCAATTTAAAGGCCGCGGTCTTGTGGACAATCAATGATTTCCCGGCGTACGACATGTTGTCGGGTTGGAGCACTCACGGCCGACTCTCTTGTCCGTATTGTATGGAACAATCAATCACTACTAGAAATTAGGTCTTCAGCAACGGCTATCAGCAACGGCCGCTCAAGCCGTTGCTATTTGCAACGGCATTCTTATGGCCGCCCGAGCCGTTGCAGATATTTGTATCTGCAACGGTGTTCTAACGGAAACCCGAGCCGTTGCGGATTATTTTAATTATCAGCAACGGCTTTCTGACGGAAAGGCGAGCCGTTGCTGATATTTTAATTATCAGCAATGGCTTGCTAACGGATAAGTGAGCCGTTGCTGATGATAACTTATCAGCAACGGCTTTCTAACGGGCGAGTGAGCCGTTGCTGATAAGTTTATATAGGGCACCTCTCGCGCCCGACCCTTCTTCCTCCCGCTGCTGCCGACGCCGACGACGCCTCTTCCTCCTCCCGCTGCTGCCGACTTGTTCAGGTATGTTGATCGGCCGGCCGTCTCTTCCCTGCGGCCGGCGGGAATCAATCCGACCGAAACCCTATTTCTAGGGTTTCGGCCGGCGGCGGTCGGCCGATGGCCGCCGCCGGACCTTCTACAGTGGCCGGACAGTGTGTCCGGCCACTGTACACCGGCGCCGGAGGGTGGACTCCGGCGCCGAAATTTATAATTATATATATTTTTTATATTGTTTGATAATTGTTAATTAATTGTTTTATAATTGTTAATTAATTGTTTAGATTAATTATTTAATTTGTTAGATTAATTATTAGGGTTTAGATTAATTTTGGACGCGCGCCGGAATCGTCCACTTTGGACGCGTGCCGGTTTGTCCACTTTGGACGCGCGCCGGAATCGTCCAATTCGGACTCGCGCCGGAATCGTCCACTTAGGACGCGCGCCGGAATCGTCCACTTCGGACGCGCGCCGGTATCGTCCACTTCGGACGCGCGCCGGAATCGTCCAATTCGGACTCGCGCCGGAATCGTCCACTTCGGACTCGCGCCGGAATCGTCCACTTCGGACTCGCGCCGAAATCGTCCAATATAGACTCGAACTGTCTCGAAACATTTAGAAAATAATCATCCATCCGACGAGTTGATATGTTTCACGTACGCATCGACGAATCGGATATGATTTAGCAAAACCTTAGATCCGTTCGGAAATTGTATGTTCGTGTAAAAGAAGTAGATCTTTTATACTACGTACAATTCTTGAATTATCCCTGATTGGACAATTTGGGAATATAGTTATTTGTACTGCACTTACGTTTTTATTTTAACTGTTAACTAATTATTCTAAAATTCGGCAACATCTCTCTTATTCTCCGATACGCGCCCAGATGATATGCGTATTCGGAGAACTGTAGGGAGATGCTGTCGAAATTTAGAATAATTAGTTAACAGTTAAAATAAAAACGTAAGTGCAGTACGAATAACATAAATCCCGAATGGAATAGGACAATCTCACCTAAAGACATTAACCAAAGAAATTGTCATTGATTGACAGAATCATGTCGGCTGATCGAAGTTGGATGTACCGACGTCTTGATCGTGGAGCTTTAACGAATGAGTTTCGATTAGGCGTAACGTACTTCCTAAATTTCCCCTATTCGAATCGGAATTTCGTTAGCATGGGTGATCAAATCCGATGTCCGTGCCGCATTTGTTCAAATGGACGATTTTTGGATCGGGAGACTGTCACTCTGCATCTATATAGCAAAGGATTTGCACCAAGATATTTTCTATGGACTTGTCACGTGGAGTCACGCAAAGTCGGGACGTCGAGCAATCCTGTCGTTCAGACATATGGTGAATCTTCCTCTGCTGGTGCTTCTTCATCCGGTCAATGTAATCCCTATAGAACTATGATACTTAATAGTCTTGGGGGTCAATTCCGCCTGAATGATAATGTTGATCGGCCAGTTCTTCAGACATCAGTCCCACCAGATACTACAACGGTTGATATCACAGAAGTAGGGGCTGCGGTAGAGATTGAATTACCGAATAAAGAAGCTGCAGAATTTTACGAGATGTTGAAAGCTGCCGATGAACCTTTGTATGAGAATTGTCCTAAATACACTAGGTTTTCAGCAATGACACAACTCTTAAACATCAAGGCCGATTGTAATATCAGCGGAGTTGCGTATGATCGGATTGCTGGATTGATTAATGGAATGCTGCCTACTGATAACAAGTTTGAGCCTACTTTTTATAAGACTAAAAAGCTAATGAGAAAATTGGGGCTTGGGTACGAAAAAATACACGCGTGCCAAAATAATTGCATTTTATATTATAAAGAAAATGTGCAGTTGGATAAATGCCCTGTATGTCAACACCCTCGTTACAAGGAGAAGAAATTGGTCCGACAGAAAAATATCCCGTTTAAGGTGCTTCGGTATTTTCCACTAACACCGAGGCTTCAAAGATTATTCATGTCGGAAAAGACAGCCCCCTACATGAGTTGGCATGCAAGAAGTCGTGATGATACAGTAATGACTCATCCATCTGACAGTGAAGCATGGAAGCATTTGGATACATGTTATCCTTCATTTGCTAGGGATACAGGAAATATCAGATTGGGATTGTGCACAGATGGTTTTAATCCGTTTGGACATTCTGCAACTCCTTATTCAGTTTGGCCAGTGCTGCTGACAGTTTATAATTTGCCACCGTCAATGTGCATGAAAGATGAATTTATTTATCTTTCGATGATTATTCCGGGTCCTAAGGGTCCGCGAAAAGAAATTGACATATTTCTCAGACCCTTGATAGATGAATTGAAAACATTGTGGACTGAGGGAGCTGTCACTTATGATTGTCATCGGAAGCAAAACTTCAATTTAAAGGCCGCGGTCTTGTGGACAATCAATGATTTCCCCGCGTACGGCATGTTGTCGGGTTGGAGCACTCACGACCGACTCTCTTGCCCGTATTGTATGGAACACTCTAAATCAATCAGTCTTCAGAACGGATGAAAAATCTCATTCTTTGATTGTCATCGTCGATTCCTACCGGTTAATCACCAGTATCGAAGGAATCGTAATAAATTTACTAAGGGCAGAGTCGAAAGAGATGGGCCACCACCGATGTTGTCTTGTGAACAAATGTTAGCACGTGTTTCAACACTTCCAGATATAGTATTTGGTCGCAATGAAAGAGTGTCAGGTTTTGGCCAAACACACAACTGGGTGAAAAAAAGTATCTTTTGGGAATTGCCCTATTGGAGTTCATTATTGATTCGACATAATTTAGATGTCATGCACATTGAAAAAAATGTGTTTGATAATATTTTCAACACTTTGATGGATATTTCTGGAAAAACTAAAGATAATGTCAAAGCCCGACATGATCTGAAAATACTTTGTAAAAAACCAGAGTTGGAGTTACAAGAGGTCAACGGACGATATCTGAAACCGAAGGCCCTATATGTGTTAAATAAACAACAGATCAAAGATGTTTGTCAATGGGTAAAAGAACTCAGATTACCCGATGGATATGCTTCAAACTTATCTCGATGTGTGAACGTCGATGATTGCAAAATATCAAGGATGAAGAGCCATGATTGTCATGTATTCATGCAGAGATTACTTCCGATCGCATTTCGAGATCTTCTACCTGATAATATTTGGGGTCCGTTGACTGAATTAAGTATGTTTTTTAGAAGCATCTGTGCAAATGTCCTTCGAGTCGAAGATATGTCAACACTTGAAAATAATATTGTTGAAATCATATGCAAGCTGGAGCAGTTTTTCCCTCCTGCATTTTTTGACTCGATGGAGCATCTACCGATACACTTGGCATACGGGGCACGAGTTGGTGTCCCCGTTCAATATCGTTGGATGTACTTATTTGAAAGATACATGAATCGTCTGAAGAAAAAAGTAAAGAACACCGCAGCTGTTGAAGGATCAATATCTGAATCGTATATCATCCAAGAAATTTCAACATTCTGCTCATTTTACTTAGAATCGACAGTACAGACAAGATTTGATCGTCTTCCACGTAACGACGACGGGGGGTGTTCGACATTCAGATGGACGTTTAAATATATTTTGTCACTCTGGTCGTGCTTTTGTTTCTCGTCCATCTCGACACTTAAGCGATGAAGAGTATCATTTGGCACACTTGTATGTATTACTCAATTGTCCAGAGATTGAACAATTCATTGAAATATTTGACATTGAGATGGTGCAAAAATACTCTATTCACAACGATGAAGAATTGGAGAGATTACGGAATCGTGATTTCCCTACTTGGATTCAGACTTACAGCAAAGATCACAGAGCTGAAATAGATGAAAGAATATTTGAGTTTGTTAGTGGACCGTCGCGACTTGTGTCGTGCTATAGCGGATATTTTGTTAACGGGTATAAATTTCACACGGTTGAATATTCATTTACAAAGAAGACGATGAATGCTGGGGTCTGCGTGAAAGGGACAACCTATGTTGAATGTGATATGGATTTTTATGGACTTGTGGAAGAAGTGATAGAGTTGCACTACTTTGGCTTGAAATCAGTGATCCTATTTAGATGTCATTGGTTCGATACAACAGAAAGGGGCATGAAAGTTCATCCAAAATACAAACTTGTTGAGGTTAATTACAAATCGAAATTTGCAGCAAATGAGCCTTTTATATTGGCATCACAAGCCGAACAAGTATATTACGCGAAGTATCCGGCTCGAAATAAAGATAGAGCAGATTGGCGTGTAGTCTGTAAGACAAAAGGTAGAGGAAAAATTGATCCGATAGTAGGAGAAAATGATCCTCCTGGTTTCTATCAAGAAGATGATCTTCCTGCTGTGGATCGTATTATTCCAATACTCGAGGATGCAGACACAACGTCAATTCAATTAGAAGTTGAATATGCTGATGATGACGATCATGAAATTGAGGAAGCTGGAGATGAAGAAGATGAAGAAGAGGAAGAAGAGGAAGAAGAAGAAGAATTCGAAGACTATTATTCAGATGATGAAGAATAATTGTAAAGTGTATATTTTATTAAATATATCTCTACTATTTATACAATTATCTGATTATATGTCTGTTCGACAGATATGTCTGGTCGTGGTTATCGACGCAGGAGAGCTTCGGAGTCTCCGATCGGTGAGACTCCAGCACTTACTCATGCTGCTGATCGTGAGATTTTGTTTATATTGACTTTGTTACTTAGATATTGATACTTCAATTTTGCATTTGAATTGTTTTTATACTATCGTTGATAATTATCAATATAAATATAATTGTTTTGATGTATATCTTGGTGTGTTTGTGATGTGTGAATGAATGTGTGTATGAGTGTATGGGTGTGTGAGTTATGTATCTGATAATGTATCAATGTATCAATGGAAATTTAAAATTTAAATTTTTTTCGTTGCCAGGTTCACATCATCAGCAACGGCTTTCCTACGGCCGTCCGTGGGAAAGCCGTTGCTGATGACCTACAACAACGGCTTAGCGACGGGCTTTTACTAACGGCGTTGCTACGGACTCAGCAGCCGTTGCTATTAATGTTATCAGCAACGGCTCCGTGTCCGTTGTTGATAATATTTTTAGCGACGGCCCGAGCGGCCGTTGCTGATACGTCGCTAAGTTATCAGCAACGCGAGTTTCTGTCACGGCTCTGTTGCAACGGCTCGGCCGTTGCTGATTCTCTTCAGCAACGGCATCAGTCGTTGCTGATGCCCATTTTCATGGTAGTAGAGTAGGCAAGGGGCCGAACCACTATAAATCTTGGTGTTTGCATTGCTTATTGTGTTTGTTGCTTAATTGCTATACTTACTTACTTTCGCACTTATCAAATTGATTAAAACCGATAATTTGTATTTAGGCTTAAGTTTTTAGTAAATACACTATCCACCCCCCCTCCTCAAGTGTTGTCATTCATCTCATATTTGGTATCAACGCGAGTCGTAGATTGAGATTTCACCATCTCCTCTACATCTACTCCTGATCCGAGAATGACACTAGAGAGTTTAGTGTCTTCACCTCCTAGGTTCGATGACTCGAACTTTGGTCTTCGGAAGTATAGGATGTATACCTATTTAAAGACTAAAGATTTTGGTGTTTACAATATGTTGAAATTAGAATAACATTGAACCTAAGGTTGATATGCATGCTTGGAGTGAATTAGATGCTATGAATTATATACTTTCCACTTTACCAAATGACATCCTTGTAAAAGTTGTGCATTGTTCTTCGGCTTTTGACTTATTGGCTAGTTTAAATGTTTTATATGATCATGCCAAAACCGAAAAGATTAGTAAATTTAATGAAGGTAGTGATGACAATATTGGTCATTCACCTACTCTTAATCTTGGTTTTGATGCTCATAGTTCTTCTAGTCAAAGGAGCAATCCCAAGAGTCGAAAAAGAAAGGTAATTTGCCATGTGTATAAAGAAAAGGGGCATGTGAAGAAAAATTGCTCTAGTATGAAGAACAAATGAAGGAAGCGGTCAAGTGCATCTACCTCCACCTCTCATTCACTTGAAGCACCTTTTAGTCATGACTATGAAATCACTTCCAAAGCTAGTCTCATGGGTGCAAATGACGAGACATTCTCTCTTTCATCTAGTCATGATAATGATAATGATAATAATAGTATTAGTTCGTCTAATTCTCATAATATGTCATATGATTAGTTAGTAGATTAGTGTAGGAATATGTATGTCTTATTTATTAAAAAATATAAAGAAAATGAAATGTTGGAGAAAGAAAATATAAGGCTCAATTCTCATTTCTACGAATTTAAACTAGAAAATGAAAAGTTGAAGTCTAGATCATTTGATTCCTGTCATGATAACTTAAAACTTGAGCTTAAAGTTTTAAAGTTTGAAAATGAGGATTTGAAATCTAAAGTGAAATTTTAAAATAATGATTTTAAAAATGATTTCAAAGTTGAGAATGAGATTTTTTTTAAAAAAAAACTTAAAAATAAAAAATGAAAATTATATGATGAAATCTCAAATGCAAGTCTTATACAAATCCATTAACGACTTGAAAATTGAGGTTGTTTTCTTGAGTATGAAAGCTAATAATTTAACTAATGTTTCATCTTTTAGAAATCCTATGAAGAAAAATATTTCTTTTAAGAATGCTCATGCACATCATCCCTCTCATGTCAAATATTCAAACATTAAACCTCATGAAAAGAAAAAGTTTAATGGTCATTATTTTTGTTATGGTATTTATGGTCATGCTATCTATGATTGCGCTTTCAAGATGAACCCTAGTGTAACTAAGACACTTTGGGTTCCTAGGCCTATTAACCCCAAGGATCCAAAATCAATTAGGTACCAAAAGTCTCATCTTCTATTGTAGGGGAAGCTACCACACAAGGTTGAGAAGTTTGAAAATTCAAAGATTGTACCACTTCAAAATTGCAACTTTAAGTCATCATGATGTCATAGGTATGGAAATTGTCATCTAAATACTTGGTATCACCTCCTTTACTTTACTTGTCAATTTAAAGTTGGAGTTATGATACTTGATCGAGTTAAGTTGTTTTTGTCCGCTCATGATATGATTCTATGAAATGGATTTTGATTTTTTTTATTTTCGATCTCCCAGATACCTTCTTGGTCGATAAAGGGCCTAAGCAACCTTGTGGTTCTAAATCCTAGGCTTATTGTGGTCTTTCGGTTTTCAACTAATAAGAATGGTTGGAGATCATATTTTCATTTATATTCTCTTAAAATTCATTTTGATATCACCTAAGTTGTTTTTTAAACGAATTCTTGCTATCTGGCTTAGGTTGAGATTTTCAAATGAAACTTTGTACATAACCTTCGCTATTTAGTGTGCTAACTTGCTAGTAGTCACATGTTTCCATTATGCTACTAATGGTTGTTGCTTGCAAGTTATCAAAAAATTGATGGAAGACTAGTAGATTGAAATTAGAATGATAATGACAAGTTTGACAAGTTTGACAATTTATCTTGAATGAGATATAATCTTGACTGTTATTAAAATCTACTTTAATTACCTCAATAATTATGATTTAATGGTTTCTCTATGCTCATGATTGATTATGCATGATAAATATTTAAAATTTCATGAGTATAAATTTTTTTGATAACTTAGGTGATTCATGATACCTTGATTGAATGAAACTTGCACTAGGTTGATATTCATCTTAGAGACTTCATTTTAGGTTGAAACTTGACCAACATGTTTAGGTTAGCTCATGGTTTATTTCATATGGTTAAAGTTGAAAATTCATGTGTAGATGAACAAAGTGATAACTAGATCACTTTAGGAGACTTAAACTTGGAAAGGTTTGACACTAGTCAACAAATCGACTTGGACACTTCATTTTAAGTTCAAACTTAATAAATATGTTTAGGTATACATATGACATGTTTCTATACATTTAGAGTGAAAAATTCATAAAAATATGGATAAAATGATATAGAGATTATTTCATGATAACATCTCTTGAACAAAGTTGACCCAAGTCATCAAATTGACTTAGATGTCTCATTTTCAATCCATATTTGATGAACGTGTTTAGATTTACTCATATTAGGTGTCCATAGATTTAAGTTTGAAAAACCATTAGTAAATGACAATGTTGACACTTAGCTAGTTTCATGCTAAATGAGGTGTTTTAGGATGAAACCATGCTAGGTTGACATCTTAGCTTAAGGACATTATTTTCATCTCAAACTTGACTTACACACTTTACATGATCATTATGTGGTGTCGTAAAAGTTTAAATGAAAACTGAATATGATTTGAAAAATAATTGAAATTTACGATAAATTCAACATTTTCAATTAATTTTTAGAAAAATATAGGAAATTGATTCATTGAAAATTCTAGTTTCTTCAGTAAAAATTTTAAAAATTTTCATAAAGAAATATAGCTTATCATAGATTTATGAAGTTCAATTTTGGAACTTCAAAGTATCATTGTCTTGAAATGGTAATTTTTTTATACTTAGATTTGTCGTCAAAAACTTCAAATGAAAGCTTATGTATGATATTTTGATTCTACTTCTGATATCGTTCACACCATTGAAGTGAAATCATTTCTAATAATGATTTTGATAACTTGAGCGATAACTTGAAAATATCATTTTTGGTGTGAATCAAGATAGGATGAAAAATAAACACAAGGAGTTATTTTGAGTTCAAACTTGACACACGCATTTTAAATGGCCATACATCGATGTTTGTAAAGTTTGAATCAAAACTGATAACTTTTGAAAAAAATACCTAATATTTATGAAAAATACCACTAGACTTTTAGTACTTTTATAAATTTGCAGAAAAGTTTTTTTTGTCTAATTCTTGAACCTAGAGATTCTATGAAAAAACTAGTTTGTTCAGTTAAAGTTTCAAAAAATTTCATCAAGAATATGACTTGATAAAGATTTAAGAGTTTGATTTTTGTAGACTTGATATCAAATAGTCAAGTTCCAATATTTTTTACTTATCTTCTATATCTCCAGACTTGAACTATGTTATGTCATTTAGATTTCATATTTAGTATCGTTCAAATGATTATTTGCGGAAAAATATTTTCCAAAAATGAATTTGATACTAGAATCAACACTTAGGAAAAATCGTCAAAAATGAATGAACTTTGACATAAGTCAACAAAATGACTTAGAAATTTCATTTTAAGCCCAAACTTGACTAACATACTTATATTCACTTAGGTTAGAAGTCTAGGTGCCTAAGTTAAAGAAAATATGAGAAGATAACAAAATTTGATATTTAGCCATTTCATGTTTCCATGCTTATTTTTAGTTGAAATTATGCTAGGTTGAGATTTTGATCAAATGACATTATCTTCACTTCGAACTTGATATACATGCTTTACATAATTAGACTGGACTATGATTATTGGGCCCGGTCGGATCAGGCCTAGTAGTGCCCCACCATTCATTCTGGGCCGAACCAAGCGACTCCCTTCAAGGGGCTCCACCCAACTATACCCCTGAACCATACCAAAGCTAGACTAAGCATATCTACCCAGGGACTCCACCTGGCTAAACAAGGATACCTACATCCTAGTATCATATATTATCAGTAGAGATACATCATTACAAGCCTGCCATCTCCGGGATCGACCTCGACCCATTCTGGGCAATATCACCGCGAGATTTTCGGGTGGCGCCATCACCTACACCTACAATAAATATAGACACAACGCGCCTCAAGTAACTCTAATTTCCAATTTTCATTACCTCCACCTTGGAATCTCATTGACTTGAGCATCAGGGTGTCTTTTGTAGCCCCCCCCCTCGCCGACGTCGAACTAGATAAGGAGAGACACCGAACCATACCAGAATGCCACGGCTCTCAGGCAGGAACATTTGACACCCACCGTGGGGCCGAGTAAAACTTACCTCCCCCACAATGGTTGGAACCCAGAGCCAAGCGACAGCCGTCGCACGCCAACGGTAATGACCCAAAGGTGATGATCGACCGCAACCTGGTAATACTGAAACAATGAGGAGCGACGCTCCAGTACCGTCCAATCCTCCCCCTGAAGACCCCCAACGTCGAATAGACAATTTGGAGGCTAAATACTAGCGACTAACATACCAGATCGAAATGCTAACACGATCTCAGGGATAACCTGTTGATGAAATGGCCACACTAGAGGGGGGGTGAATAGTGTGTTAACTAATCTTATCGCCTAATTTTGGTTTTAAACATTTTTTTACAATTTAGGCAAATCACAATTTGATGATTAAACAAAGAAGCGATGAATTAAAGCAATTAAGCAATCGCAAGAAGAACAATGATAACATAAAGAAATTTATAGTGGTTCGGCTAACCGCCTACTCCACTACCTAAGACCCATGCTTAGGATTTCACACACAAATGCACTATATTAAGAGTAGCTTACAACTGAGGGCTTTTACACCAGAAAGACCCTACACTCCCTTAGAAGGAACTTCCACACCCGGAAGTATCCACCTTTACACTGAGTGAGCTTTCCCACCTCAATTCCTAAGAACAACTCCTAATCTAGTTTTACACAAGTGGCTTTATACCTTAAACACCAAGGTTACCACAAACTAGCTAGACCACACATAATGTCTATTACACGATCAATTTATACAATTAAAATCAAACCAAAAAATACTTCAATCACAAGAAGGAAAAAGAGATGAGTTATCACAAAGGAATCACCTCTTCTTGTTGAATCTAGCAAACTTGAATGTCCCTCCAAAGATGAACACTTGAGTTTGATCTAGAAAGTGCTTAGAAGATGCTTAGGATCACTCTTTTAGATTTTTTGGCATCAAGAACTAGTGAGGAGAGGGCTTTGAATGGGTATTTATAACCCCCTAAAACCAGGGTGTCGTCAACGAGCTTTTTTCTGCCCGTTAGCAACGCCCGGTCGCTTGCTGGTCGATCATTGGTCGATCGATGGATCGACCACCCAAGCGACTGCGGCATTTTGCCGCTTCTGGGCGCACTTTGGTCAACCGACTGGTCGACCAAATTGGCTACTGCCATTTTTTGACCATATTTGGTCGATCGGCCGATCGACCAAATTGGCTACTGCCAATTTTTTGCATCATTCGGTCGATCGAACCTGGGCTGGAAAACTTCTTTTTGATATTCTCATTGTGCGCTTTGTTTTATGGTTCCGCCCTTCAGCGTGCTCCAACTTGAAAGACTTTCCATGCATTCTTTTGATTTGTCCAAGCCGTCTCTAGTGCACGCATCGAATTCTTGTGAGTCATCGTATCGAGACCAATGTCGCAAGACATGAAACTTGACTTGTCTTTTATCGATTCTGCGACCTTCATGCTTCAAGAACTTGGTTAAACAAATTTTGTTTGTTACCATCAAAATAGTTATGAAGATAATAGAGAACGAAGGAAAAAACCTTCGGCCAACATAACCCTTAGCTCAAAATGATTACCGTCATTCATAACATGGAGAAAGCAACCACTCCAACAAGAAGGAATCAATTTCTGTCCTCCCCGATGAAATCTCCAGCACCCATCGTTCGGGAAAAGATTATGATCCCAAAGCCAGAAAGGCCGGAACAACCCCCCCCCTCTTGATGCGGGACCCTTTGCTGGGCACAACTTGACAACCCGCCTCCCCTCAAGGAGCAAGTTGCTTACCACTGTGACACCCTATAATGGAACAGGCGACCCCGCGCTACACCTGATGACATTCAAGACTACGATGCTCTATCATGGAGCAATCGACCCGACAATCTACAGAGCCTTTCCAACATTCCTGGGAAAGGCCACCTTGTTATGGTTTGCCTCTCTTCCATCGAGATCTATCCACTCCTTCGAAGATCTCTCCCGCGTCTTCCTCAATCGATTCACCACGTCAGACAAAAGATGTTATAACGAATGCCTCGGGCAAAAGATGCCCGAGCCAAAGAAAGAGCCTAATGGCCCGCAAGCACCTTCCATAACCCTATGCGAACAGCCAACAATAATCCTCGAGCTAGACCCGAGTCGAGATAGGCGAAAACAATCCCGACCTGGCGCCTAAATGATGACTCAAGTTGTGTGCAAATTGCCCCAGCATGCACAAATAAAGCTCACATGGAGCACTTTCATGTATGCACCATTTCCTTTTAGTATTCAATAAAATTGCATTTCTTGCATTTTTTATGTGTACTCACGATATCTACGACCATCTCGTCGTTCTAGTAAATTTCCCACGACTTGAATTTCACACAACCTCTCGCACGTGGTCTTGCCTTTCGCTCCCTGGCGAGCTCGGCTTGAACCCCCGAGTGCGGTCCTCGGCCCCAGAGACACTACTTTCGGCCTAAGAACCCATACACGATCCCTCGTGCATGGTCCTACCTTACGCTCCTCGACAAGCTCGACCTGAACCCCCGAGTGCAGTCTTCGGCCCCAGAGACATTACTTCCGGCCTCAGAGTTCTTACACGAGAAGGACTCGATTTTCACCAGTCTGGCTCGTTGGCCGTCGTGCCTCTACTTCTAGCATCATAGCCCTTATATGATGTTGGCCTAAAGTTTTCAACCTTAATCTTAATCTCAGTTTTGATGATAACAAACATAGAACTAATGATTTCATGGAGAGTTATTTTCAGGTTCCATATCGGTTAGCGCACGACATCCCCGATCGAAAAAATCGAAGAAATCGGCAAGGACGCTCGTCGTCGCTCGAATTTTGTCAAAAAGATAGAGTTTAGGTTTATGGTGTCTAAAATGTGATGTAAATCCTCATGATGATGCAAAGAAATTCAAAAACCAAACCCGAACCCCAAAATACAAAAACTCAAAAAATTAGAAAAGACTCTGAAATTCACTAAGTCTAAGGAGCTCTTTGGAGGGCTATATAACCTAGACATTTTCTTGACACCAAAAGTGCCGATAATTGTTCCTTAGGTAAAAACTAGATAACAAAATATTTTTAATGATTTTTTAGAAGCCTTTAGCCTACCCATATTTGACCCAAAAGATTAGAAAATTTTAGTTTTTCGGAAATTTGTACTAAACCCCAAAAGTTAGATTTTAATTTTTTAGATATTTTTATTGAATCCAAATGGGGGTGTAATTCTTATATAACATTTATGTTTTAAAATTAATAAATATTATATAAGTACACTTAGCGAAGACGGAACCCAAAAACGAACAAACAAGCAGAAAAATCAGGCAAACCAAGTAGTTTGCCTAGGTTCGGTCGACTGACCGATGCCCAGAATGGGCAGAATGCCTTCGGTCACTCGGCGGTCGCTTGTTCAGTCGATTGACGATCGACCGACAAGCGACCGGGTGTCGGCAACTGGCAGAAAAAATGCCTGTTGACGAGCCTTGAGTGTTGGGGGGTTATAAATACCCATCCCAAACTCATTCCAAGCCTACTATTGATGCTTCCACGCCTTAAAGTATGATCATAAGTATCTCTACAAGCTTTCATTGAGCCATCCTTGCAAAAACCCTAGTTTTGATCTCCACTCCTTGATTTAGCCTTCAAGCTTCACCGATTCATCATCTTGAGGCATCAAGAGGACCAGAGAGTTTTCTTTGGAGCTAAGTATTTATTGTATTATTTATTTGCTCCATTGTTTGTGTATTTTATGGTTTATTTTCATTGTATATCATTTGTATAAACCTATGTTGCTAGGTTTGATTGAGTTGGTGGTTGCCTTGGTGTTAAGGCTTAAATCCACCATTGTAAACTTAGTTTACTAGGATTAGTTGAGTTGTCCCTTAGGTTGAGGTGGGAGAGTGCTCTCGGTAGGAAGGCGGGATACTTCCGGGTGTGAAAGTGCATTCGGTTTGAGAGCGGAGACTTTCCGGTGTAAAGTCCTTTTTGTTAGGTAAACAATATAATCTAGTAAAACTAGTTTAGAAATCATAAACGGGGTGCTTAGGTAGTGGAGTAGGCATTGGGGCCGAACCACTATAAATAATTGTGTTAGCATTGTTTACCTTGGATTTCTTATTGCTTATCATTTATATCTTGCTTTCTCTTACTACTCAATTTGTAAATTGCATAAGTAATCAAGTAAATGATTAAAATCGGAATTAGGCAAAAAATTTAGTTAACACACTATTCACCACCCCTCTAGTGTGGCCATTTCACCAATATTTAGTATCAGAGCAGGTCGTAGATTGAGATTTCACCATCCCCTCTACATCTTGCCTCGATCCGAAAAATGGCACTAGAGAGTGTAGCGTCCATGCCTCCTAGGTTTGATGATTCAAACTTTGGTCTTTGGAAATATATGATATACACATACTTAAAGACTAGATATTTTGATATCTATAACATGTTAAAATTAAAATATATTGAACCTAAGGTTGACATGCATGAGAAAAACTTAGCATCATTAAGAGAGAGAAGTGAGAATTGGAATCGCAAAAACCTTCGGTTCAAGTTTCCAAGAGGTTCTGAGTGTAAGTTGGGAGAGAAAATGAGTGAGAGTGAATGTAGGAGAGAGTGCGAGCGCCACAGAGGTTCTTCCTTCGTTGCTCCCGGAGTGCAGACGGTCGACGACCTCGCTGAGGAATAGTCCTGGACGTTGGTATCTCGCAAGAAGAAGGCGTCCTATTCTCGTCGTGTTTCCTTCGCCTTGGCTCCTAAACCTTCCTCAGCGGAATGGATTGGAGTGAACCACTCTTTCGCAGAGATTATTCGGCTTGGCGGCTCGGCAAAGACGGGTTCTTCCCTGGTCCCGGCCACTGCGCCACCCAAGCCTTTAGCTCGTCCTGCTATCTCGGAGATCGTTAGTGCTCTGAGAGCTGGTGGATGTTGCTTCAACTGCACTAAGCCTGGTCATGTGGCTCAGTTTTGTACTGGGCGTAGAGTTTGCTTCATCTGTCAGCGACCTGGTCACTTCATCCGTGCTTGCAACTCTTATCATCGAACTGCTTCATCAAAGTTTGCGGGGGGTTCTCTTGCGCACGTCCCTGCTTCCCTTTCTTCCAGCGCCAGGTCAGCTCCTCTCGTCCCTCAACCACCTTCACCCTTGGTTACTTTTGCTTTTAATGCTTCAGATATTTCTACACTTGGTTCTATAAATGCATCTCTGCTGGGTGCTCACATTGCACCCTGCATCCCCCTAAACACTCTTGCCTCCCCCACTTTGCCTCTTCCTGTCCGAAGCTCCATGGACGATCGTCGTGATAATGTTTGTGTGATGTTGCCGAACTCGCTGGCGACGGCTAAGAGGGTGCAATATTTGAGTGAGAGATGTATCCTCGTCACTGTTAGAGATCAGCTACCACTAGGAAGCAGACTTAGAGGGCTTTCTTGCTCGACAATTTCATGACTACCAACATCACCTATATCAATGGAGGCAACGACATTTGGCGGATGGCAGATTCTTGGTTACTACGCCGATTGCCAAGGGTTCTCACTGCAAGTTCAGATTGATCCAATCGAAAGAAATTCAATGGCGGCAGGTTATGTTATAGATCGACGACTGGATGCAGGATGAACCTTACCTCTCCATTCCACCACCGGAGTTGCTTTTAGGGATCGAGTTAAGGGGCATGTCGTATATGTTCTGGAATCGTGACTCATTAATAGCTTTAATGAGTCCCTTTGCTTGCTTTGAGTTGTTGGCTGAGGCTACCATCGACTGGGGCTAGATGTCGTCTTGTAGGGTGCAAGTGCGGGTGAGGTCTTTGAACCTCATTCCTCGTTTAATCACCGCAGAAACAAACACTTGTCGGTACACAATCGAAGTAGGAGTCACCTAGCAACAATGGACTGTAGGGTCGGGCAATGTCTAAGGCCCTCAACAAGTTGAAAGGGACGATGGCGGCGCTGACACGAGTTCGGACGCAAGTTTTGAGCACGACCCTTCTGAGGAGTAGCCGCCTTCTGAAGGTAATGGCTCCAATCACATTTCCGTCAACTCTAACTCGCCTCCTTCTTCACCCCCTGGTTCAAGATCCCATATGCTTTCTATTGGAGGATTGGGGCAATTGTTGGCAGTCATCTCACGGGTCCTCTCCCACCTTGATGACAACGTTGGTTCGATCTCCGACGACGGGAGTTGGGCCTGGCGATCATTTTCTTCCGGCCAGTCTCATTCGCCGTGGAAGCCACTCCATCCCGCCACTTCGGGCAACCTCGACTGTTGTGCTCGCGAGCCCTTCTGGCAACGCTTCCACTTCGGTGCTTGCTAGAGCGGGTCTCCTGTCGAACTCTGGTAGCAGGGCGTTTGATTTGGCTGCTGAAGATCGCAGTGTCAGAGTGCATTTTGGTTTACAAATGAAGCTCTTTACAGATATCACTCGATAGCTAGGGGAGATTTCTATTTTGATGCTTGCTTGGAATTTTTTGAATGCTTCGAGCAGGGGACGCAGGCGTTAGGTGAAAAGCGCACGCGCCTCGCAGGTGCTCCTTTTGAATTCACTACAAAAGATATGGGCTGAGGTTAAGTTGGAGTGCCACGCACATAAGTCACTTGTGTGGGGGCATGATGCTTTTTCAGACTTGGCTATCGGTGGGGACGCTTCGTCATTCAATTTCTGATCATTTAGCTCGCCTCATCGCGTCTCATTCACCCTTTAACTCGCTATTCCTGAACCCATTATTGCTAAATTTTGGGTGCCCATTTCTCTTGCGTGGACCACTCATTGTCGACTCCGCTGATGATGTGTTCGAGTCTGAGTGTGACCCGAGCGCAAACCTTGTCTCAAGCCCAATTTCGAACCGATCGGCTGAGGTGGCTGCCACCGCTTTGGCTCGAATTGGTGCTCCAATGCCTTTTGGGCTAGGCCGGGAGCTAAAGGCCTCTGTTGGGCTCAATGGTAGCCACTCTGATGGCCCTATTCTACCTTTGCCTGCGATTTTGGGCCCCCCCCTCCCAGTCTCTGATGGGCCATTTTTGGGTTGTGCAATTCGAGGACGGAAGTTCAAATTCTAGGATGGACGTTTATCTACATTGGTTCATGCGTAGTTCTTGCATTGCCCGCAAGAGTGTCAAATCTTCCCTGGAAAGCGCTTCGAAGAGAAAAGCAGTGAGAAATGAAGGTTTCATTGATACTTAAGCTGTCTCTAACCCGGCAGCCCATGCACCATCTGACTTGGGTTCCATCATTTTCAACATGGGGACTTCTTTGAACACAACTCTTATTCAGGATATTGACGCGCTGGGGTTTGATTGCATTGGTAACGAGGAGCGAGTCATCAGGGCACTAGGTTCTGTGGCTGCTTGATTTGTGGGTTTCCCCTCCTTTTGTCGTTGTTGGTCATTGTTTGTCATGTTTAGCAAATTTTGTGCTCTTTTTTGGAATGTTAGAGGTGTTAATAGGCTCTCTAAGCGCTATATGGTGAAGCAGACCGTCAAGGATGCTAAATGTAGTCTTTTCTTTTTGGGAAACCAAGCTGATTGGTTGCTCCCATAGAATTACTAGACAGTTGTCAGGCTTTCCTTTTGATGATAATTTCAAAGATATTAATGCCTCTGGTCTTTCGGGTGGCTTGCTTGCGGTGTGGGACCTGTCTATCTGGATTTGTACAAATTGCATTGTTGGTTATTGGTTTATCAAATTATCTCTGAAACATCGTGCCTTTGACTTAGCTTTCATTGCGGTTGGGGTTTATGGACCACCTGATCGATTACAAAGAGGGCACTTATTGCAAGAATTACGATAGAATTTCACTAATATTACATAGCTGATGCTTGTAGGTGGCGATTTGAACATTACTCTGCATAACATTGAAAGATTGGATTGTGTTGGTAACCAAGTTGATTCTAGAAGGTTCTCTAAGTTGGTTGCGGATGCTGGTCTTCTTAACTTCCCGATTTCAGGAAACTCATTTACTTGGACTAACAACCAGCACCCCCCCTACTCTAGCTAAACTTGATAAAATCTTAATCAATAGCAGTTTGGCCTCCCTCTTCCCCTTGTCCTTGGCCAACGCGGGGGAACGAAAGCTCTCGGACCACAACCCTCTGTTCTAGACCTCTTCAAATGCAAGGAATAATAATGCGATCATGCCCTTCAAAATTGAGGCGGGTTGGCTTACTTGTGATCACTTTGCTGATATTGTAAAGGCTGGTTTGTGTTCCACCGATTCATCCTCTTTATTGGATTTTTCCCCTCTGACTAGATAGTTTCACCTTTGGAAACCTCTTCGACACACTATCTTACAATGGGCAAATTCAGACATGCTTCCCGGGCCAAGCTTCGAGTCGAATTTGAGGCCCGTCTCAATTCCTTATCCTTGAAGGCCGACTCTGATACTATCACGGGACCTGAGATTGTCGAATTTAAAGAACTCAAAGGGAAGCTTGACAAATATTACTTGGATAGCAGTATTTACTGGCGTCTGAGAGCTAAGAAAAGATGGCTAAAGGACGAAGACAAAACACTCGCTACTTCCATTTATGTGCATCACATAGAAGGAAGGTCAATTGAATCTCCTCTCTCTGGGTTAACGGGAACGTTGTAATGGATCATGTTGCAATTGATTCCGCCTTCAGGGAATACTACATCAGACTCCTAGGTCGGGAAATTAAACCCCTTATTAAAGTCAAATGGGATTCTTTGTATGGATCCCCCAGTCTCAACCTTCTTAGTCTGGATGATCCTTTCACATTGACTGAGGTATTTGGCGTTATAAAAGGCGCGAAAAGCTTCAAAGCCCCTGGACCGGATGGCCTCACAATAGATTTCTATAAACGGCTCTGGCCCGCTATTGGTAATCAAGTACTGGATATTCTTCTGGAGCTTCATGTGGCACCCCACCTATTTTCCCATATTAATTAGGCAAATATCACCCTCATACCCAAAGTGCAAGGGACAAATGAGACTTCTAGCTTCAGACCGATCAGTTTGGAGTCTAGCTTAGTCAAAATCTTTTCTAAACTTCTTGCCATCTGACTTGTAGTCTTCATGCTCGACCTCATCGACAACAAACAAGGCGCTTTCACTAGGGGCCTAAGTACTCTAGATTGTTATATGACTGCAGCAGAGACAATTTATGGGTGCAGGAGGATCGACTCCGATGTTTGTATGATCAAAGTGGATTTCGAAAAAGCTTTTGATTATGTAAATTGGGATTTTATTCTGCAGCTGCTCAGAGTACAGGGCTTCCGTCCTAGATGGGTGTCTTGGATACAGTCTCTCCTTCTCTCGGTCGAATCATCTCTCGTCATCAACGGAGTTGTTGGAAGAGCATTTAATCATAAGTGTGGGTTGCGACAGGGTAACCCTCTTTCTCCTATGCTTTTCAATCTTGTGACTGACGCTTTTTCCATACTAGTGTCTAAAGCGACGACTACTGGGTTGGTGTCTGGGGCCCTCAACAACTCGTTGGTTGGGGGGGTCACGCACATCCTCTTCGCTAACGACCTTCTCATGTTCAACAATGCTTTTGAGGACAATTTGAAGAATTTTGGCCTCCTTTTGAAATGCTTTTACCTCTGCACGGGTCTCAAGATGAATACTTTAAGAACCAAGGTTCTGCATATTGGTGGTGATGGGGTTCCCGCAGAATTTGCGGCGGGTATTCTTGGGTGCTCTACGTACTGGCTCGTTCCCTATTGAATATCTCGGCCTACCTCTTCGAACTGAGTGCCTCACAAAAGTCAATTGGACCAAGGTGATCACAAAAATGGACTGCAAGCTTGCTTCATGGCAGGGACCCCTCCTCTCTCGTGTTGGCCGTCTAACACTCTTAACAGTGTCCTCACAAGCCAAACATCCTGTATCTTCTCTATATTCAAACCTCCAGTTTGGGTAATCAAACAAATGAACATGAGAAGAAAGATGTCTTTCTGGACGGGTAAACATGACCTAGACATGCGAGGTAAATGTCTTATCGGGTGGGACTGGATTCTGGGGATGGTGGTCTGGGGATTCTGGACTTACGCTCCCACAACTTGGCTAGATTGAGGAATTGGATCTGGAATCTATTTCAGCCCGGTGGTTTGCTGTGGAAGGATATTCTCCTTGCTCTCTACCCTAGACTTCGTTTTCTCAACTCGGCCGACCATCAAAATTTCTCACCGGTGTGGAAAGGCATTCGCAGCTTATTGGAGGTTTTTAACATTCTCTCTTCTTCCGGCCAGGAGAGGTCTACTCTTTCAGGTTTTGGTTGGACCCATGGGTCAATGGGGAACGTCTTTGCAGTAGGCATCCCACTCTCTTCTCTGCTGCCCTGAATCTGTCACACCCTAAACCCGGTATGACCGGCCAGGGTACGCCACGTACCCCGAAGCCTAATCCCGACTCAAACCACAATTACATATAAATCAAACCTGAACATTTAATAATAACTCAAAGATTTTAAAAGAAACTTTTAAATTCAATAAAACCCTATATCACCAACTCAATAATCGAAAAGTCCAGATTTGTTTCAAAGTTCAATTTCTAATCAAAACATCTCAAGTAATAAAAATGCGGAAACAAATAAACCGAGTTGACATGACTCACTGACTCAAAGAAAACAAAGAAAGAAAGGGCTCGGTATCCCCCTCGACCACGACATGTCACGAGACCCGTTGTCCTGCTGCCACCAGCCGCACTACTGCACCCCGGTACCTCTCTGATCTAGCTCAGGTGCTGAAAAAAAAATCAGATGAGGGGTGAGTCCACTGGGACTTAGTGAGCAGATCAGTCCTCAATTTCCAACACATCAACATCATCATGCAATAATCGAAACATACAGGTAAGTATAAGAGCATAAAACATATTTCTTTTTAGTAGCGCAATCATCCTCGTTAATACTTAGCAGCCCTGCAGAAAATACCACAACATATAATATGCTCAATGCAATCATCCACAAGCATCACTTCCGGACCCGTCGGACCCACATAGCCACAAGGGGCAGGTAGACGGGTGGCCGCCGCACTACCTCCCAGCTCAGTATCGGCCAGTTGGGGTATGCTCTCCCCTCACCATCACTAGCTCTTCCAAGCTAGCATGTTGGGGCATACGTTCCCCTCACCTGCTTGAGTCTCCAGGCTGTCTCCTTGGGGTATGATCTCCCCGCACTAGTCAGACTTCCAGAATAAGGCCAACGTTGTCTCCTTGTGGCACACCTTCCCCGCACCAGCGAGGCTTCCGAGAAATGCATCACGCACATCACAACATCACAGACGCAGGTATATACAGATATAATGAGCATAACAATGATGTGCACAATAAGTAACAAGGGTATGTCTAGGCATACCTTCACCTACGCCTCCTCCCGCAATATATCACAACCACATAGGTAAATTTACATATATAATGGTGCTCAAATCATGAATTCACAGCGTACATAATGAGCATAAAATTTAAGTACTGCACCTCCAATCATCGTAGGAAAAACATGCATATATAAGAAGTAAACAATGCAACATCTCCTAATTTTCCTACGCGGTTTAGACCCGACCTTAGCCCTCCCCTAGCCATGTACTCTAGGGCTGGCCTTCCCCTCTATCTGACTACTCTAGGGGCATAGAGGGCTCGGCCCTCCTTGGGTTCCCTAAGGGCCGGCTTACCCTAAGGTCATCCTAGGGTTATAGGGTCTCTAGATGTCCTTAGGGCACTCAATTCCCTATATCTATGTCTCTATAATTTTCCTAAAGTGTAGAAGGATCTAATGTACCCTAAAATATGTCCCTAAGGTGTAAAAATCCTCTTTTTATTTTTATCCCAAGCCATCCCTAATTGGCCGGCCACCCTAAGGCACCAAAAGGGGTCCTAACGGGGGCGGCCTACCCTAGTTCTTCCCCAAAACCATTCCTTTCCTCAAGATACCCAACCACCACCAAGAACCCTCAATAACCATCAAGATTACACAAAGAATCCATCAAGAATTCAGAGATAAAGGGGCGGCACAGCAAGGAAAAGGGGCGGCCAAGTGGCCCCAAATATCACTCCGATAGAATCATTGCGATCACGTTAAAAACCTCAACTCGAATATCTGATTCAATCCACGAAAAACCCAACGAAAATCATCAAGAACCCCGTGACATAGGGGCGGCATGGCTGATGGAGAAAGAAGTCTAATCCACTCACCTCTTTTGGAGAAAATGGGAAGAAAAAAGAAACTAAGGGTCCTCATACGTTGAACGTCGACGATCTTGCGAAATTCGGCACCAGAATCCCTCCTCTTCCTCTCGGCGGCGCCTCTCCTCCTCCTCTCTTGAACCTTGGGTGGCGTGTGGAAAAAACCCCTGGCGACATGCCCCAGGTTCAATTTTTATATGTTTATATTTGGTCCAAATGATGAAAATACCCCTACTTAACTTAACCGACTAAACTAGCATGTATCTAATCTGTTCTAACTCTGATTTGAGTTCTGATTGAACCGCTGAATTCGTCTCGGAACCCTCTATCATAATATCATGCTAATCACATAAATAAAATAATTATATTTTTCCTAAATTTTTTTTATTTAAATGCTTACCCGAATTAAGTTCTGCGACTTTATGCCAATATGCGCTTAACTCGGCCCCACAGTCCCCTGCTAAGGAATAAAATATTATTTAGAATTTTTGGGCATAACAATTCCTCCCCCCTTGAAGAAAATTTATCCTCAAATTTTGAGATGAATGAGAGAAGCTCACCTCGACATCAAAAAGGTACGGGTACTTCTCTCTCATATCCTGCTCGGCCTCCCAAGCAGTGGCGAAGCCGGGACCCTAGAGTAAGGGGGTGCAATGTTTTTAAATTATTCATTTCTTAAAAATGCTTATCAAATGATTTTAAATATAAGTTCAACTTTATTTATATCAAAAGAAATATTTAATAAAAAATTACAAAGTTTTACTTCATAATTGTCCTCTATGACTCTTCATATTCTTAAAACACTACAAAATCAACCAGTTATCAATTTTTTTCAAATACAACAACTCTCGATGTAAGTAACAAGATTTGTTTAAGTTAAAATTAAACTAATATATTTTGTTTAATACAAATTAAATTAAAATTAAGTTAAATTATTAAATTTAATATGATTATTTAATTTAAGAACAATTACCCAAAACCATAACTTGAATATGGGATTTTCCAAAATCCATAATATGGATCTCAATTTTCTTGAATCTATAACTAAATGATTAAAGTTCCAAATTTTCCCTCCATTTAAAAAAATGGTTCCCCCTCTTGTAATGGCTAATTAAAGACGTTTCTAAAAGTCTTTAAGTGACTCAAAATAAAATATTTTTATTATTATTCATAATATTTTTTTCAGTAATTCATATTAATATTATAATAGATAAAAATTTATTTTACTGGCTAATAATATTATTATTTTATTTTTTAAATATTTAAAATATTTTTCAAAAATTTTAAATGCTTAAATTATACACTTGTTAAGTAAAATGCAACGTGAATTAATTTTTTAACAATCCTTGTAGTATTTCTTTTAATGTCTAAAAATTTTTAGTAGCCAAAATTTTTATTTTTTTGCTTTTTTAGTGCAAAAGTCTTTAAGTGCATAAATTCATAAAATAATAATATTATTAGTCACTAAAATAAATTTTTATCTACTATAGTATTAATATGAATTGCTAAAAAAATATTATGAATAATAAAAAAAATATTTTATTTTGAACCACTTAAAGACTTTTAGAAACATCTTTAATTAGTAAAAGAAAAACCATGTTTTGAAATGGATGACAAATCTGAAACTTTGATCATTTAGTTATAGATTCGAAAAAATTGGGAATCATATTATGGATTTGAAAAAATCTCATGTTCAAGTTATGGTTTTGAGTAATTGCTCTTAATTTAATAAATGTAAATTAACAACTAATGAAATGAATAACAAAAATATAAATAACACATCATATAACTAATTATAAGACTTATATAATTGAATTTATAATTTAACAGAAAGAATTAACATGAAATTTATAAATTAAAATAAATACAAAAAGAAATTTAAAAATAGATATATTTTACTCTACTTACTTCGTTGGATTATTTTGATGAACTAGTGTAGATTTCAGTAGGTACAGAGATAGAGTTGAAGCACACAGCCGCAAAAAGAAAGAATAGCCGAAGAGCGAAAAGGAGACACTGCAATTACAAATTTAGGCCGTGGAAATTTGAGATGAAAAAAAGGATTTGAAGACTGAAGTATTTGAAATCTGCATATGGTATTTAATGGAGAGACAATGTGATTAATTAAGGAAAGTATGTCATTATTAAAGAAATTCGGATGGCCACAAGGTATTTAATGGAGAGCATTAAGGAATTGTGCCATTTAAGAAATAATAATTTCCCAAATTCGGATTTTAGGAAGGGAAAATTCCTAAAATCGAATTTGAAGTTTCAAAATTCTCAAAACCGAAATTGAGTGGATCGGATACCCATTTTACCCCTAGGCCAAAGTCTACTTGGTTAAAAATTTAAAAATATGTATATAAATATAATTTAAAAAATAATTTTAATTTATAAAAAAGAATTAAAATTGAGGTGTTAAAATCTAAAAAAATATTTTTCAAACTATTTAATTCATTAGAGACTTTTGCAAAAGTCTATAAAACTAAATTTAAATTAAAAATTATGAAATATTTTGATGAAAAATATTTTTTTTAACCACAACACATCTTTTGTATTTAAAAAAAATTGCATTAATTAAAATTATTTTTTTGAATTAGAATGCTATTATAGACTTCGGGCAAAAGTTTCTAATACATCAGAAATTTTCACCCAAAGTTCATAAAATTAAATTTAAAATAAAAATATTAAAATATTTTTTGTCCAATATATTTCCATAAACTCAAACATATCTTTTATATCATATATATATATATATATATATATATTGTGAATCAAATTTTATTCTTTTATAATTAAAAAATTATTATAAACAAAAATCTCTAACCGAGTTAGAGACTTTTGTTCAAAGTCTATAATAATTTCATAATTTTTTTAAAAAAATATTTGAATTCATGAAATAATTTTTTAATAATACAAAATATGTACTATGATCCAAAAAAATATTTTGCATCAAATTATTTCATAATTTTTAATTTAAATTTAAATTTATAAACTTTGTGCAAAAGTCTTTAATGCATTAGAGAGTTTGAAAATATATTTTTTATACTCTAATATCTCATTTTTATCATAAAAAATACTTTATAAATTTAAATTATTTTTTTATATTTTTTATATTTTATATTTAATTTTTTGACCAAAGACTTTGGTCCAAGGGTAAAACGGGTATTCAATCCACTAGGTTATGATTTTGAGAGTTTTGATTCCTAAAATTTGGATATGAGAATTTCTCACTCCCAAAATTCGGTTTTGAAAAATTATTGTTTAAGAAATTGTATACGGTATTTAATGAAGATATGCCATTAAGGAAATTAGAAATTGGTACGCTGCGTGCAATTAATATTGTAATTAATAAGGGGTGTCATGCCATATCAAGTTTCGAAATTTACAATGTATTATTGATTTTCATTCGAAATCCCGGAGTGTCATTCGACAACCCTTGAGATAGCTTAGCTTCGCCCTTAATCCCAAGTGGCCTTCTGCCCTGAATGATGCTCCCAATGAACATTCACCAAGGGGACCTCCTTGGACCTCAGCTTCCTCATCTGCTTGTCTAGGATCTCTACAGGCCGCTCCTCATAAGAGATGGTCGGATCGACCTCTACTGCAGCAACATCTAGAATATGGGACTCATCTCGAACATATCGCTTAAGCATGGAGACATGGAAGACAGGATGCACTCGATCCATGCTAGGCGGTAGAGCCAACTCATAAGCAACCGCTCCTCTGCACTGCAAGATAGGGAAAGGCCCGATGAATCTGGGGTTCAACTTTCCTCTTCTCCCAAAGCGCACAACCCCCTTCATAGGGGACACCTTCAGGAAGACTAAATCCCCTTCCTGAAACTCCACGTCACGGGCTTTACCATCGGCATACACCTTCTGACGACTCTGAGATGCTCGAAGTCGCTCCTTGATCAGCTTTACATTCTCAACAGCGTCATGAACCAAGTTTGGCCATAGCATCTGGGACTCGCCAGCCTCAAACCAGCCTATCGGCAACCTGCACCTGTGCCCGTACAAAGCCTCAAACGGGGCCATACCGATGCTGCTATGGTGACTGTTATTATAAGCGAACTCTACCAAAGGTAGATGCCTCTCCCAGCTGCCTTCTAGGTCCATCACGCATGCCCTCAGCATGTCCTCAAGCATCTGGATGGTCCTCTCCGACCGTCCCTCCGTCTGAGAATGAAAAGTGGTACTGAACCGCACATGCGTAGCCAAAGCCTCCTGAAATGACTACCAGAACCGAGTGGTAAACTAAGTGCCTCGGTCGGATATGATCATAATTGGGATACCATGATAAGCCACGATACGGTCGAGGAATAACCGTGCATACTGATCAGCAGAGAAGGTGGTCTTCACCAAAATAAAGTGTGCCGATTTGGTCAGACGATCCACCACTACCTAAATAGAATTATTTCCTTTCTCTGATCTCGGTAACTCGATAACAAGGTTCATGGTGATCTTTTTCCATTTCCATTTCGGTACCTCAAGGTTCTGCAACAACCCTGTGGGTCTCAAGTGTTCGGCCTTTACCTGCTGACAGACCAAACATCTGGATACGAACTCTACCACCTCCCGCTTCATCCCTTTCCACTAGTAGTGCTGCCTCAAATCTCGGTACATCTTGGTGGCCCCCATATGCATAGTGTAAGTGGAACAGTGGGCCACCTCTAGTACCCGCCTACGGACCTCTGTCATGTCTGGTACCATGATCCTATCCCTAAATTTGAGAATCCCCTCGGAGTCCACTCTGAAACCCTCTGCGTCACCTCTCACAGCTAGATCTCTCGTCAGAGAACAGAAAGCATCCTCGCCTTGAGCCATTCGTAGCATGTCAACCAAAGTGGACTACACGCGCATGTGCGCCACCAATCCACCTGAATCAGCCACATATAACAAATCCCCTGGACCCAGGCTCACCGCCAGATATTTGGTCAGGGATCTCCTACTCACGAACAAGTGGGCTAGACTTCCCATCGACTTCCTGCTCAACGCATCTGCTACTACATTTGCCTTCCCTGGGTGATATTGAATGGTGCAGTCACAATCTTTTAATAGTTCAAGTCATCTCTGTTGGCTCAAGTTCAGATCCTTCTGAGAAAGTAGATACTGGAGGCTCTTGTGATTGGTGAATATGTCACATGCCTCCCCATATAAGTAGTGATGCCACAGCTTCAAGGCAAAGACTATGGGCCCGTTTGGTTTGCTAAAAAATGGGGGACTTGACAGAACACCGACCCATGTCCCCCGTTTGGTTTGCTAGAATAATTTTGGGACAGGACTATTTTTAAAGTTGGGACAAGATTTCTACCTGTTTCGGTGTACCGAGAAATTTCTCGGTACATCGAAACAAGGCGCAGGACACGAGCTGCAAAAGACGACAATAGCCCCTGACAAAACCTGGGTTATCTCGCGTCTCGAGTCTCTGCTCGTCTCCTCCCTCTCGCGATCAGTCGCCTCTCTCCCTCCCTCTCGCTCTCAGCAGGTTAGTCCGGCGATCGACGCATGCGCTCATGCGAGCTCCGCTGGCCGCTGAGCTCTGCTGCGTCTCCGTCAATGTCTCCATGTTCTTCGCTGCCCCCTCCCTCGTGTCCCGCATCATCCGCCGCTACAGAATGTGTCGAAGATGTCGTCCAGCAGCAATCCCTCGAAGCGGTTCATGGAGGCGTCCACCCGAAGCATTGTTGGAGAGGTCGAGGTCGGTGAGCCTCGTTAGGCAGCGGTCCCTCGAAGCGGTTCATGGAGGCATCCCCTGCTCCCTTCCTCTCTCTCTCTCTCATGGGCAGGGGTCCCTCGAACCGATTTCACCTTTCTTTCGGCTTATAGATTCGGAGGCGGAAGTGGTCGGGCTATCGCCGGAGATGCTGCTGGCGGCAGGGTATCGCCGGAGATGCTGCTGGCGGCAAGCAACTTCGTCTGCGAGGTCCGCGGCAAGGAGTTCCGACGGGACCAGAATCTTCAGATCCACCACCGCGGGCACAACCTACTGTGGAGCTTCTCCGCGAAGAAGGTGCCCTCGGATGCGGCGAAAGTGGCGAGGGCGAGGTGGCGGGTGTACGTCTGCCCGGAGCCGAGCTGCGTGCACCACGACCCCATGATGACTGCACCGCCGATTCTTGCAATGGGGGCTCTAACGGTGAAATCGTGATGACTGCTCGGGTGAGCATCGGGGTGGAGAGGGGGGACGAGTGAGCGAAGGGTTATTTTAGATTTAATGGATTTAATAAATTGGTTAATTAAAGAAGAGAGCTGTATCGCATGAAATGAGATTGAATTATAAATTATTAGGATATTTTTGTAGTTGATCGTAGAATCATCAGATCGAGTCGAGATGAATACCAAAGTTGTAAATTTTTGCGTGCTGAACACGATGGTGGTGTCAGATTTCAGATTGGAGATCGTTTGGTATGATTTTTATATTTTTCATTATTATCCTATTATTATACTTTTAGGTTAATTGAAAATTAGTTGAAAGCTTATTAGTTAAACTAAAACTTCTTATTGTATTAAAATATTTGATACTATATATTAAGATTTTTTTACGTATTAATTAGTTTTAAGACTAATTTACAAGGGTATTTTAGTCATTTTATCATGTACAGTACTTTGTTATAGCGAAACAAACGCAGGACAGGACGAAATATCGTGTCTTGTTCTTGACGAAGCAAACACGGTATAGCTACTGTCCTAGGACACCTGATGTCCTATCCTTGTCCCTGTCTGGTGTCCTGTGACGAGCAGTTTGTGAACCAAATGGGCCCTATGGCCGCCAACTCCAAGTCATGAGTCGGATAATTCTTTTCATGGGTTTTTAGCTGCCTGGACACGTATGCGATCACTCTGCCGTGCTGCATCAGAACGCACCCCAATCCGACTCCAGAAGCGTCACAATAGACTATAAATCCTCCCGACCCCGACGGTAGGGCCAGTACAGGAGTGGTAGTCAAGCGGTCCTTGAGCTTCTGAAAGCTCTCCTCGCATTTGTCATCCTAGATAAACTTCACTTTCTTCTGAGTTAGGCGCGTGAACAGGGCGGCAATCTTGGAAATTTTTTTCACAAACTTTATGTAGTAGCAGGCCAACCCCAAGATGTTGCGGACCTCGATCTCATTGGTCGGCCTCTCCCAATTCTGAATCGCCTCAATCTTTGCTAGATCAACTTTCACACGTACCATCCTGGGATACAATGTGACCCAGAAATCTCACGCTGGTCAACTAGAACTCACACTTTGAGAATTTTACAAAGAGCTGGTGTTGGCAAAGTGTCTCCAGAACTACCCTCAAATGCTCCCCGTGCTCTGCCTCACTCCTGGAATATACTAGAATGTCGTCGATGAAGACTATGCCGAATCTGTCTAGAAAGTCCTTGAACACCCGGTTCATTAGTTCCATGAAGGCTGCCGGGGCATTAATAAGCCCAAAGGACATGACCAAGAACTTATAATGTCCATACCGCATCCTGAAAGCAGTCTTCTGGATATCTTGATCCTTGATCCTCAACTGATGGTACCCTGACCTCAGATTGATCTTTGAGAATCACTGAGCCCCTTGCAACTGATCAAATAAATCATCAATCCTGGGAAGTGGGTATCGATTCTTGATCGTCACCTTGTTGAGCTGCCGGTAGTCGATGCACATCCGTATAGACCCATCCTTCTTCTTTACGAACAACACTGGTGCTCCCCAGGGCGGATGAACCCAATGTCTAATAGCTCTTGCAACTTCACTTTAAGCTCTCTCAGCTCAACGGGTGCCATTCGGTATGGAGGGATCGATATAGGCTTCACCCCTGGCTGTAGGTCAATACAAAACTTGATCTCCCGCACCGGTGGCAGCCTCGGCAACTCCTCCGAAAACACGTTTGGGAAGTCCATGACGACTAGGGTACCCCCAATGCCGCAGGCCAAGCTCTCACCGGTAACCTCTATAGAAACAAAAGCCAAGAAAGACTAACAGCCACCCATCATAAGTTTGCGGGCCCGAAGAGCAAAAATCACCCTGATAGAGTCTCCTTGCCCATCACCCTGGAAGGTAAAGGGTGGTATTCCCGGCTTGCAAAATGTCATCACCTTTGTCCTGCAATTAACCGATGCATAATGGGCTGATAGCCAATCCATGCCTAGAATTACATCCAACTCTAAGGTCGATAGTAGCGTTAGTTCCGCTTTCAGATCGTGCCCACCTATGGAAATGTCGCAGTCCCTGAAGACCGTGCTCGCAACAACAGTACTGCCCGTAGGTGTAGACACTGCTAATGGTTCAGCTAACCAACTCATATCTTTTCCCAATCTCAATGCCAACAACTCAGATAGGAATGAATGAGTAGCACCTGGATCAAACATTGCATAAGCAGGTAATGTACTAACTAAAATGATACCTGTCACTACTGCATTGGATGCCTCTGCGCCCTCAAGAATCAATGCGAAAACACGAGCAGGTGGCCTCCCTGGGCCCGCCGTGCGCTAATGCCCTGTCCCATGAGTCTGAGTCCATTGCGCCACCGAAGATGTTGGCATAGGAGCTCTCCCTCTTGGTGGTACTGCTGCTTGACTGCCTGCAGGGCAGTTCTTCCTGATGTGACCAGGCTGGCCACACCCAAAGCAGATACTCGGACCATAGCACACTCCTCTATGCCTCCTCCCGCACTGCCCGTACTTTGGCACCTCGCCTCTCTGTCCTCCTGGTACTATGGCACTCCGAGTAGTCGTTGGTGGTCTCGTCGATGCATGACCTCTGAAACCTCCCTGTCCCTGGCTCTGCGTGCGCACCATCCCAAGACTGGCACCCTCAGACTGAGTGCGCCTATCCCCTTGTCGGTGCGGCCGGAACCTCTTCTGAGCTGGTCCATCCTGTTGATCGATAGGTACCATGGCCTCCTTTCGCATCGCCTCGTCCACCACCTCAACAAAGGTAGTATCCTCGGTGTAATGTATGAGCCTGCCAATCTGCACCCTCAGACCCTCCACGAACCGCCTCACTTGGTCTGTCTCGATCGCCACCAGAGATGGGTGGTAAAGGGATAGTCGTGTGAACTCGATCTCGTACTTCGACATCGTCATGGTGCCCGTCTGGCAAAGCTGCTCGAACTCCCTAGCCTGTCTCTCATGAACATTCCTAGGTAGGTACTTTTCGATGATAGTCGTCCGGAACTCTCCCTGCGTAGGGGCTAGTGCACGAGTCCCCCAACGTGCCCTCCACGACTGGTGCCACTCCTTCGCTGGGCCCCTAAGCTGTAGCCCAATGATGTGCGCCATCGCTTCAGAGGAACACTCCAAGACTGAACATAACTCGGTGCAGTCATTTAGGAAGGCCGTCACCTCCACTACATGATCCTCACCTGTGAATACTAGTGACTTTAGCCCTATGAAGTCCTTGTACAACGACTTGCATACCACTGGTTCTTGCCAAACCTCCTCCACATATCCAAACTGAACCGGCTCGGTCACTGCGGGTGCCACTGGTGATACAAGTGGGGTATACTGCCGCGTCAGCTCCCGCTCCCTACGAAGCTCCTCTCGTTCCCTACGGAACTCCTCCCGTTCTTTACGGAATTCGTCTCATTCTCTATGAAGCTATTCGGTCAGCTCCACCACCTGAGTCTCTAGTAGTGCAACCCTCGGGTCCTGCATTGCCTCCTCCTGAGCCGCATGGTCGGAAGCACGGCCTCGGCCGCGACCCCAGCATCGGCCTCGTCTGGCAGCGGAGTTGATTCCGCTTCCACTCATTACAGCATCTTCATGCGCCTCCATTGCTAATAAATAAGAAAGCAAGAACCACACAATTTAACATATATACAATCAATGAATTCAACAAAAGAAACACGTACCGCCGCTAGTACGTAGGTTCAACTATCGATCTCGTGACTAGGACATACCATATGATGACACGCTAGCAATGCCCCATATGATACCTACTATCATATGTCGTTCCCGCTCTGATACCAACTTTGTCACACCCCAAACCCGGTATGACCGGCCAGGGTACGCCACGTACCCCGAAGCCTAACCCCGACTCAAACCACAATTACATATAAATCAAACCTGAACATTTAATAATAACTCAAGGATTTTAAAAGAAACTTTTAAATTCAATAAAATCCTAAATCACCAACTCAATAATACAAAATTCCAGATTTGTTTCAAAGTTCAATTTCTAATCAAAACATCTCAAGTAATAAAAATGAGGAAACAAATAAACCGAGTCGACATGACTCACTGACTCAATGAAAACAAAAAAAGAAAGGGTTCGGTATCCCCCTCGACCATGACATGTCACGAGACCCGCTGTCCTACCGCCACCAGCCGCGCTACTGCACCCCAGTACATCTCTGATCTAGCTCAGGTGCTAAAAAATACAATAAAATGAGGGGTAAGTCCACTCGGACTTAGTGAGTAGGTCAGTCCTCAATTTCCAACACATCAACATCATCATGCAATAATCAAAACATACAGGTAAGTATAAGAGCATAAAACATATTTATTTTGAGCATTTATTTTTAGTAGCGCAATCATCCTCGTTAATGCTTAGCAGCCCTGCAGAAAATACCACAACATATAATTTGCTCAATGCAATCATCCACATGTTCAATGCAATCATCCACATGCATCACCACCGGACCCGTCGGTCCCACATAGCCACAAGGGGCAGGTAGACGGGTGGCCGCCGTACTACCTCCCAGCTCAATATCGGCCTGTTGGGGTATGCTCTCCCCTCACCATCACTGGCTCTTCCAAGCTAGCCTATTGGGGCATACATTCCCCTCACCTGCTCGGGTCTCTGGGCTGTCTCCTTGGGGTATGATCTCCCCGCACCAGCCAGACTTTCGGAATAAGGCCAACGCTGTCTCCTTGGGGCATACCTTCCCTGCACCAGCGAGGCTTTCGGGAAAAACATGCATATATAAGAAGTAAACAATGCAACATCTCCTAATTTTCCTACTCGGTTTAGACCCGATCTTTTCCCTCCCCTGGCCATGTACCCTAGGGCCGGCCTTCCCCTCTATCCGACTACTCTAGGGGCATAGAGGGCTCAGCCCTCCTTGGGTTCCCTAAGGGTCGGCTTAGCCTAATGTCGTCCTTGGGTTAAAGGGTCTCTAGGTGTCCTTAGGGCACTCAATTCCCTATATATATGTCTCTACAATTTCCCTGAAGTGTAGAAGGATCTAATGTACCCTAAAGTATGTCCCTAACGTGTAAAAATCCACTTTTTATGTTTATCCCAAGCTGTCCTTAATTGGCCGACCACCCTAAGGCACCAAAAGGGGTCCTAAGGGGGCGGCCTACCCTAGTTCTTCCCCAAAACCCTTCCTTTCCTCAAGATACCCAACCACCACCAAGAACCCTCAACAACCATCAAGATTACACAAAGAATCCATCAAGAATTCAAAGATAAGGGGGCGGCACAGCAAGGAAAAGGGGTGGCCAAGTGGCCCCAAAAATCACTCCGATAGAATCATTGCGATCACGGTAAAAACCTCAACGCGAATATCCGATTCAATCCACGAAAAACCCAACGAAAATCATCAAGAACCCCGTGACATAGGGGTGACATGGCTGATGGAGAAAAGAGGAGAAAGAAGTCTAATCCACTCACCTCTTTTGGAGAAAATGGGAAGGAAGAAGAAACTAAGGGTCCTCCTACGTTGAACGCCGATGATCTTGCGAAATCTGGCACCAGAATCCCTCCTCTTCCTCTCGGCGGCCCCTCTCCTCCTCCTCTCTTGAACCTTGGGTGGCGTGTGGCAAAAACCCCTGGCCACACGTCCAAATGACCAAAATACCCCTGCTTAATTTAACCGACTAAACTAGCCCGTATCTAACCCGTTCTAACTCTGATTTGAGTTCTGATTGAACCACTGAATTCATCTCGGAACTGTTGGCTTGAGGGTTCCTCTTGAGCTTTGATCTTCGCTTTGATGATAACAAACAAGTATTTAATTTATGTGTGAAGTTTTGAGTTCAGGTTGAGGTTGCGATAAGCATGCGAACTTCGTTCGGAGAAACAAAAGAAAAGAAATGAACGTCAAAGAAAGGCTCGGGTATAGATTGAGTAGATATCTTGTAATATACCCCTAAGATGATCTTATCCCAAGCCTAGTTGTAAAGTTATCCAAGTCAAAACTTGGTAACTAAACCTATGAAAAAGCATGTAATAAAGATAAAGAAAAAATCAGCCTCAACCTGAGTTCGGTCGTCTGGTCGGAAGAAGTGGCGGTCGACCGAAGATGGGTAAGAAACGACAAAAGGCTACTTCGATCGATCGACCGATGCCAAAATCTGGCAGTAGCTGTGTCAGTCGACCGAGCGATCGACCAAACAACATAGAAGCTTAATTGCGTCTGGCGATCGACCCTCCAATCGATCAGACAGAGTGGTAGAAGCTGGAATTTCCAGCGGTCGATGGACTGTCGAACGGTCGGTCGACCGATGATCGACTGGCAAGCGATCGAACGACGGAAATGGCTAGTTTTCCGTCCGTTGAACAACCGTTTGGTTGAGGGGTTATAAATACCCCTCACCTAACTCCCTTAATACCTCTTAGAAACTTAATTGAGCATTCAAAGGAGATTCTTAAGTCTTCAAAATATCAATTGCTTGCGCTCGGTTCTTTCATCAATGAATTTTTCAAGCGCCCTTTCTTCCTCAACTCGGGATTTGATTCGAGCTCTACGACTTGGCGAGTTGGAGGCTTGAAGGCTTGGGGAAAAGAGCATTGGTTCTTTCTTTCAATTCTTATCTCTTTTCATTGTATTTTAAGAGTTGTTTAAACTTGTTTTCATTTGTAATAGCTTGCTAGGTGTGCTAGAGTAAACACTTAGGGGTAGACTTTGTAGAATTGTGTTTTGCCTTGGTGAATAGGTTTGAGGATTTCTCAAAGAGGTGAGAATCGTGTCGTCAGTTGTATTCAAAGGGAAACACAAGTTCTATAAAGTAGTTGGTTAGAAATCCTTGGTGTGGAGCCAAGGTAGTGGAGTAGGCGGTTGGCAGAACCACTATATTTCCTCGCATTAGCATTGTCTTGATTGTTTGCTTATTGTTGTGTTTGATATTTGATAACAAACATTATTGAGTTGCATTTGAATTTGGTTGAAGTTAAAATTGAGCAAAAGAATATTGACTAAATATTAAAAAAAATGATACACACTATTCAACCCCCCCTTCTAGTGTGGATTTTCATTCAACAATTTATATCAGAGCTAGGTCGTAGGATTAGATTTAACCATCTTCCCTACAAATTAAGATGTCTAGTGAAATCCAACTAGCTCAAGGGTCCTCTACTCATACTCCACCACTATTCGATGGAAACAACTATGTCTACTGGAAGATTCGTGTGAATGGCTTCCTACAATCACTAGGCATGGATGTATGGAGGATGATACAAGTAGAGTATAAGCAACCTACTAAGGACATGGATGATTGGGACCAAGATGAGATTAGACTCTTTAATGCTAATGCAAAGGCTGTCAATGCATTATATTGCGGCCTATCAATTAATGAGTTCAATAGGATTTCTACTTGTAAGTCCGCATATGAACTTTGGAAGGTCCTAGAGACCACACATGAAGGGACTTCACAAGTTAAGGAATCTAAAATAAGCTTACTCATGCATGACTATGAAATGTTCAAAATGTTATCGCATGAATCCATTGATGCCATGTATGCTAGATTTCAAAATATTACAAATGGATTAGCTAACCTTGGCAGAGAAATAAGGGAAGAGGAGAAGGTAAGGAAGCTCCTACGTTCCCTTCCAAAAGCTTGGGAGCCCAAGGTCATCACAATCATGGAAGCGAAGGATATGAGCACCTTGAAGATCACCGAGTTCATTGGGTCTCCCATGACACATGAGACCCATATGAAGCAATACAAGGAGGAAGATGCCCCCAAAGGCAAAACCATTGCCTTAAAAGCATCACACCGAGTAGAAGAATCCTCATCATCCGAGGAAGAGATGGATGAATTTGAGGAAATGGCAATGTTGGCAAGGAGATTTATGAGCTTCATGAGAGGAGGCATGAGAAAGGGAAGAGGAGGCTACACATGCTACCATTGCAACAAGGCCGGGCATCTAAGGAAGGATTGCCCACTTCTCAAGATGGCTTCCACCTCCAACCCTCACAAAAAGGACAAATACAAGAAGAAGAAGAAGAAGAAGAAGAAGAAGAAGGCAATGATGGCTTCGTGGGATGGAGGTGAGGCTTCATCGAGCGAAGAAGACTCAAAGAGTGAAAAGACAAATCTTTGCTTGATGGCAAATGATCATGAGGTAATATTTACATTTGGTGAGCTTTCTTATACTCAAGAAGAATTAGAAAATAAATTTTATCAAATGCATGATGAATTCAATGCTATTAGGAGAAAGTTTAAAGAGCCTAAAAAGGAAAATAAATCTTTAGAACTAGAAAATGATAGTTTACTACTCTCATGCAATGCTTTAAGGAAAAAAGTAGATACCCTTAAGGAAGAGAAACATGCCCTAGATATAGCTAAGAAAAACTTAGAAAATGACAACAAAAAATTGGAAGATGAAAACAAGTACTTAAGTGATCAAGTAGAGCACTTGAATGATAGCATGCTAACATTGAAAAAGGAACTTTGCATGCTAAATAAAAAATGACAACCCTACAAAATGTCATGCCTAAGGTTATCCATGCAAAAAAATCATCACACTTCCATGCTCACACACACAATAAAAGGAAATTTAATGGAAGTTATTTTTCTTGTGGTATATTTGGCCATATGGCTAAAGATTGTGCATTGAGGAGGAACCCATATGCTAGATTTACTTGGGTTCCTAAAATGACTAACACTCAAGGACCCAAGAAAATTTGGGTACCTAAAATAGTTTCTTCTCCTTTTGTAGATGGAGAAGCATCCTCAAGCAAGTAGAAGCACTTGGATATTGGATAGTGGTTGCTCAAAACACATGACGGGTGATATCAACTTATTTGCAACCCTATCAAGCAAAGATGGTGGATATGTAACATTTGGAGACAATGCCAAAGGTAAGATTATTGGCATTGGTGATATAGGTATACTTTCTTACCTATGCATTAAAAATATTTTACTAGTTGATGGGTTAAAACATAACTTGATTAGCATATCACAATTGTGTGACAATGGATATATAATTATTTTTGAAGCATCTAAATGTATCATTAGGAGTGCACCATCTAATGACATCATGTTTATTGGAAATAGGCAAGAAAATGTCTACACATTAGATTTAAATGTCTTGTCTAATCCCCATGTTAGATGCTTGGTTGCCATGGAAAATGATTCTTAGTTGTGGCATAGAAGGCTTGGACATGCTAGCATGAGCCTCATCCAAGAAATATCTAAGAAAGAACTAGTTAAAGGACTACCCAAGATAAAATTTGAAAAAGACAAACTTTGTGATGCATGTCAACTAGGCAAGCAAGTTAAATCTTCATTTCATAGCATTAATCAAGTAAGTACATCTAGAACTCTTGAGCTTGTGCACATGGATCTTTTTGGTCCATGTGATATAGCTAGTCTAGGGGGAAAACTATATTGCAATGTACTAGTTGATGATTTTTCTAGATTTACATGGATTTTCTTTTTAGCTAAGAAAAATGAAACTTTTGAGTTTTTCAAAAAATTTACTTAAAAGGTTACAAATGAGAAAGGAGTTTCAATTTTAAAAATAAGAAGTGATAATGGAGGAGAGTTTAAAAATAAATTTTTTTCCAAATTTTATGATGATTTGGGTATTGAACATACATTTTCTTCCCTAGGACCCCTCAACAAAATGAGGTGGTTGAGAGAAAGAATAGAACCTTACAAGAGATAGCTAGGACCATGCTTTGCGAAAATAACTTGCCTAAGTATTTTTGGGCCGAAGCCATAAATACATCTTTGTTATGTGCTTAATTGCGTTTTATTGAGACCTAAAATTAAGAAAATACCTTTTGAGCTTTGGAATGGTAAAATCCCAAATGTGGGATATTTTCATGTTTTTGGATGCAAATGTTTTACCTTAAACACTAAAGAGCATTTAGGAAAATTTGATTCTAAATCCGATGAAGGCATTTTCCTAGGTTACTCCATTAATTCTAAGGCATATAGAGTATACAATCGTATAACTATGGTTGTTGAAGAATCAATGCATGTCACATTTGATGAAACTAATGATTCTTCTTGAAATGTGAAGATTGTAAATGTAGGTGAGGAACTTGAGGACCTCACACTTCATGACAAAGAGGTGGAGGATGAAGACAATGAGGAAACTCAACATGAAGAACCATCATCCTCAACTCTACCTCAAGTTGAAGATGAGGAAGAAGAAGCTCTACCACCTCTCCCCAAAGGATATCGGTTGACAAGGGATCATCCAATTGATCAAGTCATTGGAGAACCATCAACGGGAGTGGTAACGCGCTCTAAACTCAAAGATATTTGTCAATATGTAGCATTTATATCTCAAGTAGAGCCTAAGAACATTAAGGAAGCAATAGAAGATGAGTTTTGAATAATAGCTATGCAAGAATAACTCAATCAATTTGCAAGAAATGATGTATGGAACTTAGTACCTAGACCTAGCGGACAAACCATAATTGGGACTAAATGGGTATTTAGGAATAAGTTAGATGAAGGAGGTTTAGTCATTAGAAACAAAGCTAGATTAGTGGCACAAGGGTACAATCAACAAGAAGGGATAGATTATAATGAAACTTATGCTCCCGTAGCTAGATTAGAAGCAATTCGAATGCTTTTGGCGTATGCTAGTTTTAAAGGTTTTAAACTCTTTCAAATGGATGTCAAAAGTGCATTTTTAAATGGTTTTATCAATGAAGAAGTATATGTCGAACAACCCCCCGGATTTGAAAGTTTTGAGTTTCCAAACCATGTTTTCAAACTTTAAAAAGCATTATATGGTTTAAAACAAGCCCCTAGGGCTTGGTATGAAAGGCTTTCAAACTTTTTAATTGAACAAGATTTTAACGTTGGAAAAGCCGATGTTTCACTTTTTATTAAACATCATGAAAATAATATCTTATTAGTTCAAATTTATGTTGATGACATAATTTTTGGTGCTACTAATGAAACTCTTTGTAAGTGGTTTGCTAAATGTATGCAAGATTAATTTGATATGAGCATGATGGGAGAGCTCTCCTTCATGCTTGGCCTCCAAATCAAGCAAACCAACAAAGGAATTATCATCAATCAAGCCAAGTACACAAATGAGCTCATCAAAAGGTTTGGGATGAATGAAGCCAAGATAGCTTCTACACTAATGAGCACATCCATCAAGCTTGACAAAGATGAAGATGGTGTCGAAGTTGACGAAAAACAATATCGAGGTATGATTGGTAGTCTTCTTTACTTAACCGCAAGTAGACCCGATATCATGTTTAGTGTTTGTGCATGTGTTAGGTTTCAATCTTGTCCTAAAATGTCTCATTTAAATGCGGTCAAACACATATTGAGATATTTGAAGGGCACGGTTGACTTAGGTCTATGGTATCCATGTGATACATCCTTTGAATTAATCGATTTTTCGGACGCAGATTTTGTCGGGTGTAAAGTAGATAGAAAAAGCACTAGTGGGTGTTGTCAATTCTTAGGAGCGAGTCTTATTTCTTGGTTCTCAAAGAAACAAAACTCAGTTTCACTTTCAACTACCAAAGCGGAATACATCGCTGCGGCTAGTTGTTGTGCATAAGTCCTTTGGATAAGACAAACTCTTTTAGATTATGGACTTAAGTATTCTTGTATACCTATTCATTGTGATAATACTAGTGCAATAAACTTAACAAAAAATCCTATTTTACACTCTAAGACTAAGCATATTGATCTAAGGCACCATTTTCTTAGGGATAATGTGACTAAGGGAAATATATTCGTAGAATTTGTATCCACCGACAAACAACTTGCCGATATATTTACAAAACCCTTGGGCGAGGAAATCTTTACAAACTTAAGGATGCAATTAGGGATTTGTGCTTTTCCTAGTGGTTAAGATGTTTTGTTTTCAAAACATATATGTTATCAAAAATTGCATTCTGGTATCATCACACTTATGTATTGCTTTGTAGTGGGGCTTTGCGACTTATTGATATTTGTCTTCTATAGGCTTACATTAATAGGAAGGACTATAGTGATAGATGATACTTGGTTTTATGGTTTTCTTGGTTTTCATGATGAAACTCATTAATTGTACCTTAGTGCTTACCCTTTTTGATTAATGTCAAAAGGGGGAGAAAAAGTAAGATCGCATTTGTTTTTATGATGCATATAGTTAGGGGGAGTTACAAAAATGATATGCACATTGATAGGGGGAGCATATGCCTTGTTGAGTTATATATATATTTGTATGCATATGTTGAATTATATATCTTGTATGGCTTAACTCATGTATGCCTTAACTCAAACTCACAAAGAATATGCATATATTTTCTTCAAATTTCATGTTATGTTTGTCATCATAAAAAAGGGAGAAATTGTTGGCTTAATGGTTCCTCTTAAGCTTCGATCTTCATTTTGATGATAACAAATAAGTATTTAATCTATGTGTAAAGTTTTGAGTTCAGGTTGAGGTTGCGATAAGCATGCGAACTTCGTTCGGAGAAACGAAAGAAAAGAAACGAACGTCAAAGAAAGGCTCGGGTATAGATTGAGTAGATATCTTGTAATATACCCCTAGGATGATCTTATCCCAAGCCTAGCTGTAACGTTATCCAAGTTAAAACTTGGTAACTAAACCTATGAAAAAGCATGTAACAAAGATAAAGAAAAAATTAGCCTCAGCCTGAGTTCGATCGGTCGAACAAGGCAGAAGAAGTGGCAGTAGCCAATTCGGTCGAACACTGGTCGACCGAAGATGGGTAACAAACGACAAAAGGCTACTTCGGCCGACCGGTCGGTTGACCGATCGAGGCCAAAATTTGGCAGTAGCTACGTCGATCGACCAGACAACAAAGAAGCAAATCACGTCTAGCAGTGGCAGAAGCTAGAATTGCCAACGGTCGATGGGTGATCGACCGACGATCAATCGACAAGCGACCGAAACGCGGAAACTGCTAGTTTTCCGCCCGTTGAACAGTCGTTCGGTTGAGGGGTTATAAATACCCCTCACCTAACTCCTTTAATACCTCTTAGAAACTTAATTGAGCATTCAAAGGAGATTCTTAAGTCTTCAAAATATCAATTGCTTGCGCTCGGTTCTTCCATCAACAAATTTTTCAAGCGCCCTTTCTTCCTCAACTCGGGATTTGATTCGAGCTCTACGACTTGGCGAGTTGGAGGCTTGAAGGCTTGGGGAAAAGAGCATTGGTTCTTTCTTTCAATTCTTAGCTCTTTTCATTGTATTTTAAGAGTTGTTTAAACTTGTTTTCATTTGTAATAGCTTGCTAGATGTGCTAGAGTAAAGACTTAGGGGGGTAGACTTTGTAGAATTGTGTTTTGCCTAGGTGAATAGGTTTGAGGAATTCTCAAAAATGTGAGAATCGTGTCCTCAGTTGTATTCAAAGGGAAACACAAGTTCTATAAAATAGTTGGTTAGAAATCCTTGGCGTGGAGCCAAGGTAGTGGAGTAGGCGGTTAGCAGAACCACTATATTTCCTCACGTTAGCATTGTCTTGATTGCTTGCTTATTGTTGTGTTTGATATTTGATAACAAACATTATTGAGTTACATTTGAATTTGGTTGAAGTTAAAATTGAGCAAAAGAATATTGACTAAATATATATATAAAAAAGGATACACACTATTCAACCCCCTCCCCTTTCTAGTGTAGATTTTCATTCAACAGGAACCCTCTATCATAATATCATGCTAAACTATAGAAATAAAATAATTATATTTTTCCTAAATTTTTCTTCATTTAAACTCTTAACCTAATTAAGTTCTGCAACTCTATGCCAATCTGTGTTTAATTAACTCGGCCCCACAGTCCCCTGTTAAGGAATAAAATATTATTTAAGATTTTTGGGCATAATAGAATCAGAACATTTCCATCGAAGCGGAGAAGCTTAGAGTGGCGTCGAGCGAGGTAACTGGGTGATCCCTTCAGTTCAGATACTTGGTACATTCTGATCTTCTGGATATTTTAGCGGAGGATGTAGCTCCTTTCCTTCATGGTTTCGGTACTGATTCCTTCAGTTGGAAATGGACTTCGGAGGGTACTTTCACTACTAGCTCTCTCTACCGGCTCCTCAATTTTAAAGGAACTTTCGAACCTTGGTCTCCTTATATTTGGCAGAACAACTTTCCCCCTGCAGTTTCACTAAACAACTGGCTGATTGAAAGGAGAAGACTCCCCACAAGAGATAGGTTGCTCAGACGAAATATACAGCTTCCCTCTCCTAGTTGTGTTTTATGCAATAACATTGATGAATCTCATTCCCATCTTTTCAATGACTATCCGTACACAACCAATGGCTGGCAGTTGTTCCTTAGCCTTTCAGACACCACTTTTTTTGCTATGGATTACATGCCTTGGAAGGATGTTGGCAATACAAATTTAATCAACAGAAGGAAACTTTACCGAAGGAAAATGTTTTGGAGGTCTAAGATATGGCATGAACGTAACTTACGAATCTTCAAGTTGAGCTCTCGTTCCTTCCACTACTAGAATTGTCTTCATCATCGATGGCTGATGTCGTGGCTGAACTATCGGTGACAACTATCACGGACAATGTCAGCCGTGGCAAAACACCGTCACTGATGTGCGCATTTCAGATAAATTATGACGGCGTCTCTCAACCATCACAAATAATCATCAGCGACAGCCGCGGGCGCTGTTGCTGATTTAAACACATCAGTGACAACTTTAGGCGGCTGTCACTGATACCAACACATCAGCCACAGCCCAGAGACATCGGTGATAGTATTAGCAACTATGATATTTGGTGCTGCTCAGGCAATCAACCATTTATGATAAGCTTTCAGCCACGACGTAGTGACGGTCGGCCGTGGGTAAGCCGTGGCTGAAGGTATATCCTGTAATTGAAAAAAATAAAAAATTTATAAATTCTTGTATACAATAATATTTATAGATTACAATCTATTTTCAATCACAGATTGCAATCAGAAAACATCATACACATGCATTTGAAATCAAACATATAAGTTTTACATAAATATCATCAATCTAAGCCTCAAAACGGAGGCAAACAATTATCAAAATATCATATATATGCAATCATAAGTATATAAACAACTATCAGTATACAAACAATTATTAAAATATAAACAAAATACAATAAATCAAAATCTCACGGCTGTGGTGGAGGTGGTGGAGTCGACAGTGACTGGGTCGGGAGCATCGACTGGGTCGAGAAGGACGATAGCTGCGACATCATCGGTAGAAGGCCAAAGTGAGAAATAATCTGAGTGAGGAGTGCATGCATGTTCTGTATCGTCTGTCTCAACTCTTCATTCATCCGTCTCTGATCCTCTATCACCAGCCTCTGCTCCTCCATTGCCTATCCCTGCTGGGTGAGCTCCGACTCCAAGTCCGCTATCCGACTCTGGTCCTGCGCCCGGGATGTCGAGGGCTACTCACCCGCAGTCGGAGGGGTCGGTGCCCCAAGTGGCCCGAGCATGGCGCGTGTATGGCCAGTATCTGTAAAGTCATAAACACGATCGTGCTCTCAGCCACCTGTGGCCTCCACCCAAGCTCCTGCATCAAACTCCTCCGGTGTGCCTCCACGTTCGATCACAATCCTCGTGTAAGTTTCCTACACGTGTTTACATTTTAAATATATATAAATTATAAATAAAAATTGTGTAAATCAAATAGACATATATAAATACTTACCATTATGATGGAGGCTCTGCTATCAACGTAGTCCCCCGCTCCTCGTCGACGACGGTGGGTGCACTCAAACACCTCCATCATCGACGGGAGTTGGATATGTTCGATCGCCCGACATGTTCTATCAAAAAGTTGGCAATATCTTTAGGTGGGATGGTCCTATTCCATTCGAGATTCATGTTATTTATATTGCACTTAGAATTTCATTTAGTCATTAACTTCATTCTAAATTTTGGCAGCATCTCCCTACAGTTCTCCGAATACGCATATCATTTGGGCGCGTATCGGAGAACAAGGAAGATACAAGCCAAAATTTAAAAATGAATAATGACTAAAAGAAATAAACTAAGTGCAATATAAATAACTATGTTCCCAAATTGTCCAATTAGGGACAATTCAAGGGTTGTACGTTGTATAAAAGATCATTTACTTCGTTTACACGAACATACAACCCCCGAACGGATCTAAGGTTTTGCAAAATTAAAACTTGACTCGTCTATGCATACGTGAAACGTATCAACTTGTCTTGATTATTTTCTAAATTTGTGGATGCCAGTGTGAGTCCACAGCAGACAATTCCACGCGAGCCGAAAGTACGTGGACGATTCCACGTGAGTCCAAAGTGGACGATTCCAGCACACATGAGTCCAAAGTGGATGATTTTAAAATTGTAATTACATCCAACTAAAATTAACCCTAGCATTTATTCTACCCTTGATTAACTAACCCTAACATTAAAACTAACCTAAATTTAGTTAATCTAACAGCAAAAAATACTTAATTAATCTACAATTAACATATAAAGTCTGCAATTAACACATAATAAATTTATAATTAACAAATAATTAATCTACATTCAACAGATAAATTCTATAAATAATAAATACTAAATAAATCTTAAAATATTAAAACCTAAGATTAGGGGTTAAACCCCTAATCAAACAGTAGCCGACAGCTACTGTCGGCTACTGTTCATCTGGTTGGGCCTGAGGGATTCAGTCCCAAACCCGGCACCGGTGTCTACACGTCGACACTGTTCACTAGTGTGGGCATCCGGCGTGTAGATGCCGACAGTGGTGGTGATGGAAAAAGGGGGCGCGTGGTGGAGGGAGGCGGAGAATACCTCACAGAGGAAAAGGGGTGATGGGCCGGCTGCGGAGGGTCAGAATCGATAGCGGGCGGCAACGGACGACGAGGGCGGCGACGGCGGCTCGAACGCAAATAAAACACACTACTACATTTTGGCTCTATGGCCACGCCACCTTTAGGAACGACTAAAAAACTGTTCCCATACATCACTTATAGGAACGGTTTTCCAAAACCGTTCCCTTAGCCATTATATTATAGGAACACTAAAGAAACCGTTCCTGTAGATAATATATGGGAACAGATTTTTCAACCGTTCCCTTAGACTATACTATGGGAACACTTTTAGTAACCGTTCTCTTAGAATGTATACTATGGGAACACAAAGGAACCGTTCCCATAGTCTAACTCCATGTATACTATATAATTAAAAAATAAAAAAAACTTAAGCCATTTAATTTTCCTCTCCCGCGCGCTGATCGACTACTCGCGCGATCTCTTCTGCCCTAAATGCACCGCTCTACTGCGGTGACCTCCCGACGCCACCGCTCTGCTACACCAATCTCCCGACGTGATTGCTCTGCTGCGCCGACCTCCCGACGCGACCGCTCTGCTGCGCCGAACTCCCGACGCCACCAGGCCTCTGCTGTGCCGACCTCCCGAGTCCCGACGCCACCACCCGTCTCACACTCTCATAGCACCGGTCGCCGACGATCCTTCCTGTCGTCAGTCATCGTCTCCCGCCGACCGGTAAACACTCCGCTCCCCCTCTCCCCTGTCCCCTCTCCATTTACTGAGTGTCCTTAATCGATTGAGGACAGCTTTGTTTTTGCTATCTCAGATCATTTTCCATCTCCCGGTATTACTAATTCATAATATGCCATGTATGATTTTGTTTTCTTTTATGTGATATATCTTTCATTTTCTGATTTTCCATATCCCGGTATTATGATTTTGTTTCATGTTGAGGTTCAATTGATTAAACCTTATTTTTCCATCTCCCGGTATTGATTTTGATATTGAGTTTAAAAATATATTAAAATCTAACAATGCCTAGAGTGTCAGGAATAGTTTGATTCTGGTAATATGCTAACTTGGTTGATAGATTAATTTCCATAACTTGTACGTATAGTGAAAAAATAGCTTGTATGTGGGAGCTGGGAGTAGAAAATCATCCCTCAAGTCATGTTGAACTCAGGACTAGGTAAAGGAGGCAATGCACTCCTATATTTGTAGCCCGAGAACAACCATGTTCTCTCGGATGGGTAGAATCTTTATTTACCCCTGGGAAAACTTAGGACTAAGCCTTACATCTGAAAGGTAAAAGAAACTGAGGCTAGCATTTAAATAGTTTAACCTCGATGCTTCCTTTAAGTGTTTAATATTTATTAGCTCAGCTTTCAATAGACACTTCCAGGAATAGAATAGGCTTGATATGATTTTGTCGTTTTTGACCAATTGATTTTTTTCTTTTCGTAGTTAAGTAAAATCAATGGATAAGGAATGGATTCAAATGCCGAGATATAGTGCGGAGTATATCAATGGTGTGCAATGTTTCCTACATTTTGCTTATAATAAAGGAAGGCCTCAGGGAGGAGAGATTTTATGCCCTTGTGCTCAATGTGGTAATGGTCGTTGGTTAACAAAAGATGCAATATTTGAACATTTGATAGACTATGGATTTCTAAAAGGCTACACTATTGGGTAAACCATGGTGAGGAGTTAACCATGCCCACAGAGGAGGATGACATCGATGATATGGATGCACTGTTGCATGATAGATTTAGAGAAGTGGCAGAAGAAGATGGAGTTACAGAGGGGCCTAATGAAGATGCCAAAAAGTTTTATAATTTATTAGAAGAGGCAAACAAGGAATTGTACCCCGGTTGTAAAAATTTCTCTACTTTGTCCTTCATCATTTGGTTATATTTGATGAAGTGTCTCTTTGGCTGGAGTAATGTGTCATTCAATGCACTCTTAGAGCTACTAAAAGAAGCTATGCCAGATTTAAACATCACCCAATCTTTTAATAAAACAAGAGCCATGATAAGGGACTTGGGCCTTGATTATAAAAAGATTGATGTTTGTCCCAATAATTGTATGTTATATTGGAAAGATTATGAGAAAGACAAGTCTTGTCATCTTTGCGGTGCTTCACGGTGGGTTGAGAATTCTCAGGCAGAGAATGAGCTAGAAAATTCCAAGCAAGACCACAAAGTAGCGGCTAAATTTTTAAGACACTTCCCGTTAATTCCTAGACTTCAAAGGTTGTTCATGTGTGAGAGGACTGCAGAATTAATGAGGTGGCATGAGGAAGAGTGGACAAGAGATGGGAAGTTAAGGCATCCTGCTGATGGCGAAGCATGGAAAGACTTCGATGAGCATTATCCTGATTTTGCTAGTGACCCACGCAACATAAGACTTGGGTTGACTAGCGATGGATTCAATCCATATAGGACAATGAGTATTTCTTATAGTATATGGCCGGTAATAGTTATGTCGTACAACCTTCCACCATGGTTATGCATGAAGTCGGAGTATTTTATGTTGTCCTTAATTATTCCTGGACCACACTCTCCCGGGACTAATATTGATGTGTACTTGCAACCATTGGTTGAAGAGTTGAAAACTATGTGGGAGCTGGGAGTAGACACATATGATGCTTCAAAGAATCAAACTTTTAAGTTGCGAGCAGCCCTTTTATGGACTATTAGCGACTTTCCTGGATATGCTATGTTGAGTGGTTGGAGCACAAAGGGAAAATTAGCATGTCCATCTTGTAATTATAACACAAATTCGGTTTACCTAAAGCATAGTCGAAAGATGTGTTATATGGATCACCGTGTTTTCTTGCCGATGAGTCATAATTATAGAAGAAACACACGTGATTTCAATGGAAAAGAAGAACATAGGCCTGCTCCTATTTTGTTAGAAGGGACACAGATCTTGGACTTGTTGCAAGACTTTGTCAATTCATTTGGGAAGATGCAAAAGAAAAGCAATGGTCCTTGGAAGAAGAAGTCTATTTTTTTTTGAATTGTCATATTGGAAGCATAATAGATTACGACATAATCTTGATGTCATGCATATTGAAAAGAACATCTTTGACAATGTGATAGGTACTTTATTGGACATAATGGGGAAGACAAAAGATCATGTTAATGCTCGTTTAGATTTGCAAGAGTTGGGAATTAGAAAGAAACTTCATCCGAAACCAATGGATCAAGGCAAGAAAGTAAAGTATGCAAAAGCATGCTTTAACATGAATAAAAATGAGAAGTCTATTTTCTGTGGTATTCTCAAGGAAGCAAAATTACCTGATGGTTGTGCAGCAAATATTTCAAGATGTGTTCACCAAGACGGTTTGAAAGTCTCAGGATACAAGAGGCATGATGCTCATTTCATGCTACACTACTTGCTGCCAATAGCAATGATTAGCACACTTCCTCACCAAGTGGCCTACCCTTTGATACGTTTATGTTCTTTTTTTTCGTTCCATATGTCAAAGAGTTATTGATGTGAACGATTTAGAGATCTTAGAATTTGAAATTGCTGAAACACTTTGCCAATTAGAGAGGATTTTTCCTCCTTCATTTTTTGATGTAATGCTTCATTTGCCTATTCACCTACTAAATGAGATAAGATTGGGTGGTCCTGTTCATTCTCGGTGGATGTATTCACCAGAAAGAGAGTTGGGAAAGTTGAAGGCTTATGTGCGCAATAAAGCTCGTCCGGAAGGTTCAATAGCTGAGGGTTACTTGGTTGAGGAATGCTTGACATTTTGCTCAAATTATATGAACTCTAATGTGGAGACACGGTGGAACAGAGTGAAAAGGAATGCTGACACATGTGAGTCTTTTGATACTAAACTTCCTAGTTTTTTTTTTACCCATGGGTCGTCCTATAGGAGGGAAGAAAAAAGGTAATTTATTTTCGATGGACAACAATGAGAAGAACCAAGCCCACCGGTATATCTTGTTCAATTGTGATGAAGTTCAGCCTTACATTAGGTAAATAACTATTCTTTGCTCTAAAAAATTTGTTTATAAACTCAATTGAATGATTGTTGTAACAAAATAATTTTCATGTAGTGAACATGAGACTATCATAAATCAAAAGAAAGGAAGAAAGTGGACCAAAGCAAAAAGTCGAAGCCATGATTTTATTGAGTGATTTAAAAATCGTGCAATGGAGGAGGATGTCCCTGATCGATTGAAGGAGTTGTGTAGAGGCCCAAATAAAGTTGCAAGAAGGCTTTCGGGTTATGTTATCAATGGGTGTAAATTTCATACTACGCAGCGTGATGCAAGCCGCAAGACACAAAATAGTGGTGTCACTTTGGTGTCAATCACTCAAAGCTTTGCTAGTAGTAAGGATCAAAATCCGACGACGAATGCAGTTACTTATTATGGTGCAATAAATGAAATAATTGAGTTAGACTATTATGGTAATTTCAAGTTTGTCTTGTTTAGATGTGATTGGTTTGAAGTAGAATCAGAAAAGTATGGGTTGACTTGTGTTCACTTCAATAAAAAATGTTATATGGATGATCCTTTTGTGCTAGCTTCTCAAGTCCAACAGTGCTTCTATGTTCGCGATCCCTCTAAAGACAATAGGTATTACGTTATGAAAACTCTTCATAGAGAGATTCCTAATGTGAATGACCAATCATATTGTGCAGAAGAAACATATAATATTGAGTCAGAACCAATCACAATTTTGTCTTTGCCTGATGATGAAATTAATGTTGAATGGGCAAGGGACGACATAGAGCCTACAATTGTTGAAAATTATTCATCTGTTTCAAATGAAATGGAGTCCGAAGAAGAATCCGATTTTGATGACACGCTCTGGGACTACTTTGATTAAATGGTTCTATATTGTAATAAAATAATTAAGGTGATTCTTTTATATTACTATTATTGCAATAAACTTATTATGCTTCTATAAATACTTTATTATTATTGCAAGATCTTTCTTATTAACTGTGTCCTGACCTAACTCTCTCTTTTTCATTATTGAAGATTCGGTTGAACAAAGAGGGCTATTATATCGGTGCAGAATACTTATCAGATCTCGTTGAAAAGGAACACTCAGCTCACAATCATGGTAAATCTCTTTTTCATTGAACAACTCTTTTATTAAAAGGTTCAATAGTTATATAACTATGTTATTATATTGGTGTATCTACTCTTTCTGACTCTGAAGAGTAACAGCGAGGTTTAAACAAGCTAGTTGAAGTAATAAATTTATTTTTCTTAGGAGATTTCAGATATATAGAACATGCAGATGAAGTAATTATTTCTCCAAACAAATTAAGTAATGATTATGCAGAAGCACAACCAAAATCGACTTAAGCAATTTTAGAATTAACTGAACTGATGCTTTGATGAATCTAAACTTGTTTACCCTGTCAAATGATCTTTCTGAGATGTTCTTTGGCTCTTAGACTAAATCTTTATTATTAGCATGGTAATTGATGTCTATTACCTTGAAAAAGAATCACCTCATTTGAAGCTGAGTCCTCATGCTTAAGAAGTTCTTCAACTGAAATACCAATTGAACTCATTCCAATGTAGGATGTGTTATTATACCTTCCAGCTGGTTTAACCAACTACTAACTAGTGTTAGTCTCTCAAAGAATGAACAAGAATGATAAGGGAACAATCTCCAAATTGCTTAATTATTTTCAACATGTCGAAGCATTTTTTACTCGAAATATCATCAAAATATTAATTTATTGCAGTCAGAAGTTAGAGCCCATAATGGTCATACCTGAGGATGAAACTCTAGTCCACTTTTTGAAATCTTTGCGGATTATATCCTCCATGTTAAAGCATGCTTTATATAACTATGTTATTACATTGGTGTATCTACTCTTTCTCCATGTGTTCTCTGTCATTGTAGTTAAAACTGCAGATATTGCTTATGGTCATCATATAGACAACTAGTATCTCTGTTCTCTGTCATTTTTTTCTTGCTCGCATGTTCTAGATTGAAAGACAACAGCAATATCTGTTGATACTCGGATTGCTCTTGATAATTACAAGGTGAGTTTGAACTCATTTTCCCATCATATACAACTATGCATGTGATGTTTCCTTATTAGATTTCAGCAATCATACAAGTTTCATTATCATGTTCAGGTTTCAAGTCTAAAAATGCTTTGAGATTGATGTTTATGAGTATGTTTCAGTATGTTTAAATATCAGTTCTCTGTCAGTTGAAACCTCATAGTTGAAACCTGATAAAGTTTGAGCAATGAAACCTGATAAAGTTTCTGTTGAAACCTGATAAGGTTTCAGTTGAAACCTGATTTCTGCAATAATCTGAAGCTTAATCTCTGTTTATGAGAGTGAATACCAAGTTAGTAATCTGAAGATTACCATATTGAGCTTAGATACCAACTGTTGCTGTTCACCATATTCGAAACCTGATAAAGTTGAAACCTCATAGTTGAAACCTGATAAAATTTGAGCAATGTTGAAACCTCATAGTTGAAACCTGATAAAGTTTGAGCAATGTTGAAACCTCATAGTTGAAACCTGATAAAGTTTGAGCAATGTTGAAACCTCATAGTTGAAACCTCAAGATTACCATATTGAGCTTAGATACCATGTTTCAGTATGTTAGATTCAGACCTAAAAATATGCTAGATTCGGACCAAGGTAATCTCTGTCTGAATCCTTTTTGCATTGGAAACAAAGTCATGAAGTCAGCCATGCTTAGCTTTGGATCTAGTGCTTCTTCTGAGAGTGTTATTTGGTTGCAATGGTTGATGGGAAGAACTAATGATAGTAGTATCAGTAGGAACTTGTGTACAAATTTGTGGTGAAGATGACGTGTTTGGTTCTGGTTCTGGACATATAGGTTCAGTAGTATCAATATGTGTCTGTATTTCTGGAGAATGAGTGTGTTCAGTAGACATATGATAATCTGATGTAACAATGGGTAAAGGAAATGTGTGAGGTTCAGAAATGTCAGTATTTTGTTTGAAAGGAAATTGCAGCTCATGAAACACTACATCTCTTGAGACAAAGCATGTTTTGCTTTGGAGATCATAAAGCTTGTAAGCTTTTTGTCCTGTTGCTTGCCCAAGGTATATACATTTGCTAGCCCTTGGCTCAAATTTGTCTTTCATTGGTCTGACATTTGTTGCAAAACAAAGACATCCAAAATTCTTAATAACATCATAATCTGAAATCTTATGGAAAATCAATTCAAAAGGTGATTTCCAATTTAAGTTGGGTGTAGGCAATCTATTAATCAAAAAAATTGCATGAAGAATACAATATCTCCATAAAGTCTTTGGTAAACCAGATTGCAAAAGAAGAGATCTTGGTACTTGCAATAAATGTGTATGCTTCCTCTCTACTATACCATTTTGCTGAGGAGTGTATGGGCTACTCCTCCTTTTGCATTCTCTCTTGATACTAATATATTTCTCTTTTCCCCCTTTTTTCAGGTTTGTTAAACCCCCTTACATTCAGTGCAGGAATAGCTAATCAAGCCCCTGATTCAGAGGTTGTTTCAGAATCTGTGTACTAATTAGCTAATCTGTGTACTAATCAGAGTTTGGAGTGAAAATTTAGGTATTTGATGCCAATCTGTGTACTAATTAGCTAATCTGTGTACTAATCAGAGTTTGGAGTGAAAATTTAGGTATTTGATGCCAATCTGTGTACTAATTAGCTTAAACTACAAATGCTGTGGTAGATAGCTCTACTTTGAGCAATAAACTCATATTAGCTTATATGAATTAGAAAGGAACAAAATAAGGTAAGAGGTGAAGAAAGAACAACTAGAGTGTAATGAATAAGAAAGAACAACTTATTAATCAGAATGTCATTTAGAAACAACCTTAACAGCGCAATAATGCATCATGTCTATGTTTGTAATCTTACTAATCATCACCTCATGCAGCATTTATTCATTCACTTTGTACTTGTATGCTTTCTCAGGCAATTACGAGCAAGGGTGGGTATTTTCTTGAAGCTCCAGTCTCTGGCAGCAAAAAGCTTGCTGAAGATAGTCAATTTGTAATTCTATCTGCTGGAGAGAAGGTGCACTAGTGAATCCCAAACTAATCCACAAACAACCTATTCTAGTTCTAATAAAATGAGAACAATATAGATCGAGTAACATGATGTGGACATGTCCAAAGAAGAACCTGTTAATTTTGTAGTTAGATGTGGCAAATTTGATTATGATGGATGGTAAGAGTAGAATAAGACCTATGAATTTTTCGCTTGAAACAATACAAAGACCAGCTGGGATGAACCAAATTTTAGCAAGGACCAGCTCATGTTCTATTGGGTGTTGGAAACTAGGACATCACAGTTATTTGCTAGGACTGAACTATTTGCTAGTTTTTGCAGTGCCACTAAACTCTAAACTGCAGGATCCATCACAGTTATGATGAAACAGGATCCATCACAGGTATTCCTTTTTGCATTCTCTCTTGATACTAATATATTTATCTTTTCCCCTTTTTTCCAGGTTTGTTAATCCTCTCTGTCACAAGAATTGATATGGATTTTCCACTACAAGCAAAGTCAAGCAAAGAGTTAGCGGCCAAACATTACAAAATTAAATGTGAAAAGATTGAGCAGAATAAGAAGTTAAATCCAAACAGAAGATATGGTTTAGTCTCAAAACAAAATAAGAAGGACTCAGTGGCACAAATTGCAGAGGCCAATCAGAAGAATATTATCTCTAATATCAATGTCCAAGAGAAAGGAAAAATATCCTTTGAAAAGCCCAAGGATGCAGTCCCTACTCAACCTACTGCTTCTACTATGAGGCAGGTCATTTATATTGATATTCAAAATAGAGGAAAAAGACCAACCATTCAAGATCAAAGACCCACATCCTCTACTCAAAAATAACTTCTTTCCAATTCCAATACAAAGTCTTCTCAAGTGCAACAACAACAAAAGCCAATCATTCAATATCAAAGGTCTACCCAAGTGCAGCAGCAACAAAGGCCAACCATTCAAGATCAACAAAGAAAGGGTAACCATGAGCAAGGACATGGGTATGCAACAAAGAAGACAAAGACTGCACCTTTGTGTCCATCAATGTCAATGGTTGAATATTGTGAGAAGCTGGGTATGCAAGTGCTAGAAAAAGATCCTCTAGAAGAGGAATGTAGAGAAGATGACATGGAACAAGTTGAGGAAGAGCACAATATACCCGATGAGCTAGAAGAGGAAGCAGATGTTGAGGAAGAGCACAATATACCCGATGAGTTGGAACATGTTCCCGAAGGTATATTATGTCATTATATGGAATTCTATAATTAGCTTATTTTTAAATCATTATTGTTATGTCAATTAGGAACATCAAAAAAGAAAGCAATAGGGAAGACAATGTGCTATAGAATTCATGGAAGATCGCTAGAGGAGCGACAAGAAATAATTTTCAATAGGGAAGCACAACCAGTTGGGCCCAATGAGAAAGTTGTTTCAGACTTGAGCCAATTTTTGGGAACCGTGGCACGAAATTCAGATTGGTGTCCCTTGATTTACACCAATTGGAAGGCCGTACCGAACAAGGATGACATATGGAAATATATCAATGTATGATAGTTTTTTATATTGTTCATTTACATTTGTATGTTAATATTAATGCTTGTTTTGCTTCACTTTGTAGAAAAAGTTCATCCTTCCAGAAATAGGGAAAGGGGTTGTGTTCAAAATTATGGATGAAGCTTGGAGGAATCACAAATCAAAAATCAAGAAGGAACATTTTGACAATTACGTAACAAATAGCGAGAGGATAAAAAATCGTCCTACAGACATTCCTCTCGAACACTTCAAGCAAATGATTGATTACTGGAGCTATGAACCCATCCAAGTAAGTATCTAGGTTTCATTATATAACTATGAAAATTATAAAAATTTAGCGGAGTTTGGTCTGCTTAGCGGATTTAACTATGAACACTTTAGCGGAGTTTGGTCTGCTTCTAACCTCAATGAAATCACCTATGGATTTCTTACTTGCTTTTGATATGGTTATTGATTTTTTCTGGTTGCATATATTTAGTTTTTTTGTTATTGATGTAGGATATGTGCCAACAAAATAGATTGAACAGATCACAACAAAAATGGAGGCATCGGATGGGCAATAAAAGATTTTCTGTGATAAAAGAAAAATTGGTAATATTTTTTTGCACGGTTTCATATTTTGAATTTTAAAGTAATGTCAATATTATGTTTTAACTCATTCTTGTGATTTATATAAAGCATGCTCAAAAGAATGAAGAATCCAGTCAAGTTGAGATGTTTGTTGAAACTCGGACTAAGGACGGAAAAGCCTTAGATGATGAAACTGAAGAGACAATTGTGAGTTTTTCTTCTAGCTATTGTTTTATACTTAATTATTTATTATTATCACTAACATTATTAAAATGTACATTTTAGGAAAAGCTTAAAACCATGGTTGAGCATGATGGGAAACCTGCTGTTGAGGCATTTCAATCTATGTTTGGGAAAGAGAAGTCAGGAAGGGTGCGTTGTTATGGAGGAACAATTACACCCACAATCTTAAAAAAAAATGAAGAAATGGAAGCAATGCAAGAAAAACATGATCAAGAGGTGAAGTCTTTGAAGGAGCAACATGCAATAATGGAAGAAAGACATGCAAAAATAGAAGAGAGACAGAACCAAATGCAACACCAAATGCAAGGAATGCAATCTCTTTTGAAGACATTTATTACACAGGCAAACCCAGATTTGAACATAGAGTCTATAACAGCTCTGTTGGCACCACCAACTACTCCAAAGGATGCCAGTAGCATCTTTGGTTCTTCTACTTCCACACATCATCCTCAAAATCAGGTAATTTTAGTTTAATATATGATTATGGAGTCTTCTGATCATTTTTAATTATTAATTAATTTTTGCAGGAAATGATGAATTGAGATGATCAAGAGGACTTGGCTAATGGGAATGCTAGGCTTAGAACAATTTCATATCTTTCTGAACTTTATTTAGACTTAATTGTGAAATTATGGAATGGGAATACTATAATTGTGAACTTATTATTCAATTAAATATATTATAAGTTTGAATGAAATTTATGTTTTCGAATCTATGTTTGTGAAATTGTATGGTTGTCTATGAAATTGTATGAGTGTCTGTGAAATTGTATGGTTTACAGGAATATATATACATTTTAGGAACAAATATGAACCTGCGCACAAACAATACAAATATGAACCAGCCTATAAGATTTACCTATAGGAACGGTTAAGAACCGTTTCTATAGGGTAGAACTATAGGAACGGTATAAAAACCGTTCCTATAGGGTGGAACTATAGGAACGGTATAAAAACCGTTCCTATACGGTGGAACTATAGGAACAGTCTAAAACCGTTCCTATACGGTGGAACTATAGGAACGGTTTTGGATCGTTCCTATATGTGGAACTATAGGAACGGTGTAGAACCGTTCCTATAGGTTGGTTTATAGGAACCTTTTATAACCGTTCCTATAGGCTAGACCTATAGGAACGGTTTTTTTGGCAGCGTGACCATAGGGAAGAAAACCGTTCCTATAGCCTAACGGAATGGCTGATTTGAGTACACATGGGAAACCGTTCCCGTAGGTCTATGGGAACGGTTTTTATCTTTTGGGAATGGTTTTCAACCGTTCCTATAGATTAAAAATGTTGTAGTGACAGATTTTCACCGACGGCTCGCCAACCGTCGGAAAACAATGGATTCGTAATTTTATTATCACTGACGGCTCTCCAAGCGGTCGGTGAAGAGTGTTTTAATTTTTGTACTGCGTTTGCGCCATTAATTAATAAGCGACGATCGCTTCTAGTCGTGGCTAATAACTTATCTTATTTCACGCCCTGTGCGCGCCATCAACTATGAGCGGCAGTCCTAGGCGGTCATATGTGAGCCATGGCTGATTTGGTTACATCAACCATGGCCACTACGGCCATCGCAAAGCCGTGAATTATTCTGACGGTCGAGGTGGCCGTCGGTGATTCCCGTGGCTGATGTGGTATATTCTAGTAGTGTTCACTGAACTCGCGGCCGAGGCTTCTGCTTGTTTTTGCTTAATGTTGTAATTCCTCTATTGTAATGTTACTATGACGGTGTTGTCATGGTGCGAACTTTCGTTGTTTCTCTCCCTTCTTTCTTTTCCTTATCTCTTCCCCCCCCCCCCCTACTTGTATCCTTTTTATTACTCCTAAATTAAATACAAATTTTATTTGTTTCAAAAAAAAAGGTTGACATCACTACAAGAAAAGAAGGTTTCACCGACGGATGTGTTACCAACCGATATGTTTTGTTGGTATTACCAACAAAATTACCAACAGATACATATATCTGTTGCTAAATTTTAGAAAATCCTTATTTCTTTTCATTCCATCTTATTTTTCAGCCGACCAGCCTTTCCCTCTCTCCCAGCCGACAAAAACTCGCGCCCTTACTTATTTTTTTCAACCCGACAAAAATTTGCAGGCGCGCGACAAAAGTTTCCCTCTCCCCTTTTGTCGTGTGATTCTTCTCCTGCGACGCTTCTTCATCCTTCTTCATCTGACTGCCACACGCGATCTCCCCTGCCACCTGCTCTCGCAGAGGCTCGTTTGTCGTGGGATTCTTCTCCAACCGCGGCGACTTCATCCGACGCTTCTTCCCTACCACCCGCGATCTCCCCTTCCACCCGCAATAAGCTCTCGCGGAGGCCCATCGCCAAGCTAGCTCCCCCCTGCCACCCACGATTCTTCCCCCATCCAACACTATCGCAGGCCCCTTTCTTCCGATTTCTCTAGATTTGTGCTGATTTGAGGTAAATTTCTTTAATCTAATTAAAAAATTTCCAGATTTCATAGATTATTCTTAGAGAGTTGTTATTGATTTCTTAGAAAGCCATGTTCTTGTTATTGATTTATGCATTTATTTGTTTTACTGCATGTAAATTTCTGTGCTTTTTCTTCTTTTGCTACTGGTTCATGGTGGGGAAGATTTCTGTGCTCTCTGTCATACTATTTGTCTGTTCAAAGATAGCACCATGAATCTTCGAATATGCATTGTCATCTCCAGATTCATCCTCATCGTCCTTCTCTGATGCTAAATCCTTGGACACAATACCTATAGGATCTTCCTCTTCGTCATTGTGAACTCCTTTCTTATTCTCTGATGCCACCATGAGTCTCAGACTTTGCATCTTCAGCCGCTTCATAAGCAGCAACTGCTGCATATTCAGCTTGTTTCAACTTGTTTGACATCTCAGCTCCATTCGCCTTTGCTTCATGTGCTTCTTGTTCTGCTAATTTGAGTGAATCAACAACCTTAGCCATTTCACCTTTGAGAGGAGCTAGTTCATCTTCTGAATTTTTGATAGCATTAATTAAGTGAAGCTCCTTTGTATCCTACTCAGTGCTTGAATTATCAGTTTTAGCTTCCAATTTTTCAACAATTTTCTTGAGGCAAACTATCTCATATCTTGCTTCATCAAGCATGACCTCATACCTCTCTTCAGTGTTCTTAAGAGTTGAATCCAATTGCTCTATCTGCGATCGAGCATCTTCAATTTTAGCTTGCTTTTCTAAAAGCCTTTCTTGATTTTCTCTTGACTCAGTAGACATTTCATTTAATGCTGAAGCTAAACCTTCCATTGTTTCTTTAACTTTTTGCAATTCATCTTTGCTGGTCTTAAGTTCATCAATGAGTTTGTTCTTCTCCTCGGACAGTTCATCAATATATGAAGCAGCAAACTTGACCTTGTCAAGTGCTTGCAACTTCTCCTCCTCTAATTTCTTAAGCTGAGACATTAGCTTATGAACTCTCAATCCTGAAACTTAAGGAGCTTCTTCAACTAAACCATTCATTCTTCAACTTAAGGAACTCTCAATCATTTGCATGTTAGTCTCTAGTATATAAATCATTTGGCTCTCACAGTTCAGACTAGCTCTCTCGCTAAACTATTCATTCTTCAACTTAAGGAACTTCTTGATTACCCCCATCATTTCACTTCCAAGGAACCTTCCCAAGCAACCCCTTGCCTTGTCATGACCAACATTATCTATAGCATGTCAATCCAGTGCATAATCAAATTGTTGTTGTCTCATTAGTGTGTTTAATTTGCATTTCATATTTATCTCTGTTCTTGCCCTCCATTTTGGTGAAGTGAAAGTTCACCACTGACCTCAAGTTAGGGTAGACACCTATTTGAGTTAAGAATCTTGTGAGGGGGATGCCCCTTTCGAGGGAGGGGGATGACCTCAAGTTAAGGATCATTATAAGCTATCAGTGTATCAAAAATCACCTTTGCTAGGAAACCAAATTGTCCAAACACCAATTTGGACTTCGGAATATCAATCATTATGGGATAGAGACTAAAAGCAATGGTGTATTTCTTTGTGAAAGTGATATCAAAACTAGCAAAGATAGTTCAGATGGTACTCAACCTCTATAGGACTAAACAGTCCTACATCCAAGCTCATATCTCATCTTGTCTAGCTTGTTTCCTTTAGCATTTTGTTATTCTTTATGTTTTTTTTTCTTTTTAACTCAATTATTTGCATCCAATAAATGATTGAAGAGGATTATAAGCAATAAAATATGATGTTGATTTAATGGGAAGGCATCTAGGAGCCTAGAAACCATCTCTAATCTTAAAAGGAATATGTTAATAAATAACTTTGCATCATCATCTTCTAGATGAGTTTCCTGCAACAATATTAAATCTGATCTATGAATTCTTATTAGGCTACCCAAATACTCCACTGCCTCTTCCTTAGCAGCTCCTCTAATGTCCAACATAGTAAAATTTGATTTCAAAACAATACTAGTTTGTATAGCCTGAACTATACACAATAAAATAATGAGTCCAAATAATAAGAATAAATGGCCTCAATTTTAGAAGAAACAATAGAAATTGGTGACTTATGATTATGCCTTACTCATATCTCTTTCTCTAGTGATGACAATACTTGGAGCTTGAGGATTGTAAGAATTCTTCACCCTCACTGGTATATCACCTTCTCTAGCAGGTCTCATTGACTAGGGATGCAAAACTTCAATCCACTGCCACTGCCATTACTACTACTACCTAAGTTGCACATTACATCCACTGCCACTACACATTTTTAACCTAAATTGTACATTACATCCACTGCCACTACTACTACCTCAGCCCAAAACTTCAATCCATCTTTTCTTTTCTTTTCTTTTCTTTTCTTTTCTTTTCTCATTTTCCAGCATACAAATAATGAAAATGGCCATAAGATAGAAACCATATCTAATGAAAATGGTATTTTTAGAGCTTCTTTCCTTAGTGATAGCATGTAAAAGCTCATCAGCTCCCTCCCTCACTCCCATAAAGAGCTACTGGAACATGTAAAAGAAGACAAGGTTTTCCTATGAGGCCTTGTCTCTCTTTTTGTTTCCTCCAATTATTTTATCATGTGCTTTTAATTGCTTCATCAACTAGCTAGTGCAATTAACAAGAGGGACCTTCTTCCTAGTACTACTCCTACTTAAACAAGCTCCCATCTTGGCATATTTTGGGGAGATGCCTGTGTACTCCCATGAAAGTTTCCACATGCACACTGGTGAGTGATTGCACACATATAAATTGTCTTGAGAATGACTACTTCATTAATAATTGCCTACAATATTAAAAGCTGGAAGATTAATTTTATTTAGCAATTAAATAGCCTTCTAGTCCATTGCTATTTAATGCTATATATCCTATCTTATGAAAAACCATGCCTTACACTTTGGAAAACAATGACCAAATCTCACATTCATGTTGCTTCTTCTTAAAGAGAGTCATTGAGTTGTAGGTGAATCAGTCACCTGATCACAAGAGAAGATTGCCCAAGCCATGGCCTTATCCAAGAGCACAGCCCCATTGACCATGCTCACCACACACCTCACCCCCTAGATCAGGTTATATGCTGCAGCCATCCCATTAGCTATCACCAAGAACCTGCAAATCATACCAAAGACGATCTCAAACTTATACTATCATAAGAAAAGAATAAATAGAAAGATGTCCCAAGCAATAATCTTGTGTTGAAGAGATAAGGAGAGAAAAAATATAAGAAACACCAAAAAATTTAAGCTCAGTTTATATATTTATGATCTTCTCTGGAGCAAGTTGAACTTGGATTAAACTCTTGACCATATATACCCTACTTACCACAAGGAAAAGAGTGCATAAAAATGTCACAAACAAGCCACAGCTCAGAATCTTGTGTGATGAAGAGATTTGGGTAGGTGGTCACTTGTCTCAAATGCTTAAGCTGTTAGAAAATGACCTAATTTAGATACTTAGGACCTCAGGATTGTCTTAAATAGAGCAAGATTGCATAATCTTGTGTGGTGAAGAGAATTGGGTATGAATGCACAGATTCAATCAAAACATAAATAATGAGATAAAAATAGCAGAAGAGACAAGAGGAACAATAATGAAGAGATCGAAGAGGCTTACACCAGAGCTTTCATATCAGTGAACCTTGCCTTCTTCTCCAACGAGAAGAACTTCCTGACCTGGGAGTCAAACCCTATAAGAGCAGCAGCAAGAACCCCAAATGCACTAATGGCACACCTTAGGACGACCTCAATCATCTTCATCCTCCTGTCCAGGACTCGCAACTTTCCACCTCCATAGTACACGGCCACAGTCCCTGGGCTCATACTCCGTCACCTTGAGCTTAAAAAGTTAAAACCCTTGAGAACAGAGACAGGAGCAATGAATCTTGAGAAGACCGATAATCTCCTCTCTATTCACCAGTGGTTTGTAGTCATATGATCAAACTTTCACCAGTGGTTTAGAGAGTATCTATGTGGTAATAATTACTGATAATTATTGTGTCTGTCAACATCCATTGCTATTCCACATATTGTTGTGTGCCACTGTCAAATACCCAATTAACATAACAGCTAGCTATTGAACTATGGTGCTTACATTATATTCGTTTTCAGAGATAGTTTGAAGCATGATTTTAAATACTGTACCGTCTAGTACGGTCGGTATTTTTTCCAATTTTTTTAAATTGCCTAGTACCGAAAGAAAAACAAGGTAGTTAAAAGTTTAATTGAAAACAATTCCAAGTAGAAGCTATATTTAAATACTCGTGTCACCTAGATAACTAGGAATTTGTTAACCATCTTTTTCCTTCATCCCCCTTTCTCTTCCCACCCCTTCTTTTGCTTAACTCAACTCCCAAACAAACCAAGGTACCACTTTAATAGCTAATTTTTTAAAATATCATCTAAATAACATGATAGCTGATTTTTTTTAAAATTGTGTTCTAATTAATGTGCTTAAAATTGTTTCTAGGTTGAAAAAGTTAATCAAAATGTCTACGGATCGTAGTTGGATGAAATGTCGAATAATTAGAGGAGTTTTGACTGATGAATTTATTCAAGGAGTCGAGGGATTTCTTAATTTTGCATACTCCAAAACTCAATATGTTTTTGGTGATAAAATTAGGTGCCCATGTCGACAATGTATTAATCATCATTATCATTATCGAGATGATGTGGCATATCACTTATGTTCGAAGGGATTTATGCCTCGCTACACACATTGGATTGCACATGGGGAGTTGACAAGTGAAGAAGTTGGTGAATCCTCAACCATTCCTCAATCAGAAAGCACCACTCAAAATCCCTATAGAACTATGGTGGTGGATGCAATTGGTATTGGCTCATCAAATGTAGAAGAAAGACCAAATGAAGAAGCTGCCAAATTTTTTGAATTATTGAATTACGCAGATGAGCCATTATGGAGTGGTTGTAAGAGTCAAAGTAGGTTATCAGCCATGTCACAGTTACTCAATTGCAAATCTGAGTTTAACATGAGTGAAGCTTGCTATGACCGGCTGATGTCAATAATCAAAGATATGTTACCAGAAGATGCGAAGTTGGAAGAAAATTTTTATAAAACAAAGAAGATGATGAAGAAACTAGGACTTGGATACGAAAAGATAGATGCATGTCAGAATAATTGCATGTTGTTTTATAAAGAAACAACAAATTTGATGCAGTGCTCAGTGTGTGGACATCCTAGATATAAGCCAACACCATTAAATAATGGTAGGAGAAAAAAAATACCGTATAAGGTCTTACGGTATCTTTCGATAACACCAAGACTTCAAAGGCTTTTTATGTCTGAAAAAATTGCTGAGTATATGATTTGGCATGCAAAGAATCGTAGTTCAGATGTTATTGCACATCCTGCAAATAGTGAAGCATGGAAACAGTTTGATGTTCACCATCCTTCATTTGCTTCTGATCCAAGGAATGTCAGATTAGGATTGTGCACTGATGGCTTTAATCCATTTGGGCATTCTTCTATTCCATATTCAGTTTGGCCTGTGCTCATTACTGTATACAATTTGCCGCCATCTATGTGTTTGAAAGATCAATTTATATTCTTAAGTTTGATAATTCCTGGACCAAAGAGCCCACGTAAAGAACTTGACATATTTTTGAGGCCATCGATTGATGAACTGAACATGTTATGGTCTGATGGGATTATGACATATGATGTGTTTAGAAAACAAAATTTTCAAATGAGAGCAGCACTTATGTGGACTATCAGTGATTTCCCTGCATATGCTATGTTATCAGGATGGAGCACACACGGGAGGTTAGCTTATCCATATTGTTTAGAGCATAGCAAATCTTTTATTCTTGAAAATGGGAGAAAGACATCATTTTTCGATTGCCATCGTCAGTTTCTCCCTCTTGATCATCCATATCGAAGGCAAAGAGATAAATTTATGAAGGGCCGAATTGAAAGAGATGTTCCACCTCCACGATTATCGGGCGATGAAATGAAGGCACGTGTTGATAAATTACCTAGTATTCAATTTGGAAATCAATGTGTTGCTAGAATTTTAGGATTTGGGCAACAACACAATTGGGTTAAAAAAAGTATCTTTTGGACTTTACCGTATTGACATACAAATTTAATTCGACACAACTTAGATGTGATGCATATTGAACGAAATGTTTTTGAAAATATATTCAATACGGTAATGGACATCAAGGGAAAAACAAAAGACAATGTCAAGGCTAGAGCTGATTTGCATAAGTATTGCAAGTGCCCTGAATTAGAATTACAAAATGTCAATGAAAAACTGTTGAAGCCGAGAGCCTCATTTGTGTTGAACAAAGAACAAATCAAAGCAGTATGTCATTGGGTCAAAGAATTGAAATTTCCTGATGGTTATGCTTCAAACATAAGTCGATGTGTAAATATAGATGATTGCAAATTTTATGGAATGAAAAGTCATGATTGTCATATTTTCATGCAAAGGCTTATTCCAATTGCATTTCGTGATTTGTTACCTGATCCAGTATGGGATACATTAACTGAGCTGAGTTTATTCTTTCGGGACTTGTGTTCAAGTGTGTTGCGAATTGAGGAGGTCAAAAGACTTGAGTTAAATATTGTTGAGATACTATGCAAGCTTGAGAAAATATTTCCACCAAGTTTTTTCGACTCTATGGAGCATCTCCCTGTTCATTTACCTTATGAGGCTAAAGTTGGCGGTCCTGTACAATATAGATGGATGTACAGATTCGAAAGGTAACACATATGCCTTTTGATTCTTCATTCAAATTTTTAATTTTTTTAAACGTCTTAATTTATAAGAATATTTCAGGTATATGCTTCAATTGAAGAAAAAAGTGAAGAATCGAGCATATGTTGAAGGATCAATTTGTGAAGCATATATCATACAAGAAATTTCTACTTTTTGTTCTTTCTACTTTGAACCAAAGGTAAACACAAGGTTGAATCAAGTGCCTCGAAATGATGATGGTGGAGTTCCAACTACCATAGGACGCCTATCTATCTTTACCTATCCTGGTCGACCTTGTGGGGCCGTTGGACGTTATAGGATGGTTGTCGACGAAGCTGAGTATAAAGCAATGGAGCTTTATGTACTTATAAATTGTCAAGAAATCTCTCCTTTTATTAAGTACGTAGTAGTATTAACATCAACTTTCCGTTAATTATTTCATATATTCAAATTATGTTAATGTAAACCTTATTGTTTTTAGTGAGTTTAATGATATCGTTAGGCAAAGAGAACCACACTTAACTGAAGCAGAAGTAGAGAAGTTACGAGACAGAGAATTTCCAAAATGGTTGAGAGATTATGTAAGTTGAACAATTATTCTTGTGTCAATGTCAATGTGAATAATCCTGATTATTTCATATTTCTTTTTTTTGATAGGTTAATCATAACATTGACATGGTTGATAATCGAATACTTGCCATTGCACAAGGCCCACAAAGATTGGTTCATTCCATGAAGTGTTATTTTGTGAATGGATATAAGTTTCACACCAAAGAATTTTCACATGGAAAGAAAACAATTAACAGTGGTGTTTGTGTCAAGGGTAGTTGCTACAATGACTTTGAATCTGATTACTATGGCATTTTGATTGATATTGTGGAGGTAGAATACTTTGGTGGAAATAATGTGGTGTTATTTAAATGTGAGTGGTTTGATACCGAAAAAGGAGCTAGAGTACATCCTCGCCACGGACTTGTTGAAATCAATCACAAGTTGAGACTTTATCATGACGCGCCTTTTGTGTTGGCAGAGCAAGCTCAACAAGTTTATTACACTAGTTATCCCTCAAAGAAAAAAGGAAGAAGTGATTGGTGGTCTGTATGCAAAATTAAAGCAAGAAATAGATTTGATGTTTTAGAGGTTGAAGAAACAGACAATAATATCCCTCCACGGACCGATGATTTTTTTCAAGAGGATGAGGTTAGTAAATTAAACTATTCCATTCTTAATTCAATTATCAGCATGCTCTCACAGAAGTTCAAAACACTAACCCTCACCATCTTTACCAAGCCTGCATAAGGAACAAGTAATTACATATGTGAAGTTCCAATCTAAGAGAGTCTAACATAAAGAAAGAGGTGAGCTAATGTCGGGACCTAGAATAAACTTGGATTAGTAATCAATATGCCCCGCTCACTTACAATTCTAGGATTAGTAATTAGAGAGCATGATATTCTCAACATGTTGTGGAATTCTCAGCATGCTCTCACAGCATGCTCTCACAACATACTGAGTGAATTCTCAGCATGCTGAGTGAATTCTCAGTATGCTCTGCATCACAATGAGCTACTGTCAGCATGCTCTCATAGCCTGAGTGAATTCTCAGCATGCTGTGTGAATTCTCAGCATGCTAAGAATTCAGCATGCTGAGAATTCAGCATGCTATCTCAGCTCTCTCAGCATGCTCTCACAGCCTGAGTGAATTCTCAGCTCTCTCAGCATGCTGAGTGAATTCTCAGCATGCTCTGCATCACAATGAGCTACTGTCAGCATGCTCTCACAGCCTGAGTGAATTCTCAGCACGTTGTGTGAATTCTCAGCATGCTAAGTGAATTCTCAGCATGCTATCTCAGCTCTCTCAGCATGCTCTCACAGCCTGAGTGAATTCTCAGCTCTCTCAGCATGCTGAGAATAATTCTCAGCATGCTCTCACAGCATGCTGAGTGAAATCTCAGCATGCTGAGTGAATTCTCAGCATGCTCTGCATCACAATGAGCTACTGTCAGCATGCTCTCACAGCCTGAGTGAATTCTCAGCATGCTGTGTGAATTCTCAACATGCTGAGTGAATTCTCAGCATGCTGAGAATTCAGCATGCTATCTCAGCTCTCTCACAGCCTGAGTGAATTCTCAGCTCTCTCAGCATGCTCTCACAGCATGCTGAGTGAAATCTCAGCATGCTGAGTGAATTCTCAGCATGCTGAGTGAATTCTCAGCATGCTCTGCATCACAATGAGCTACTGTCAGCATGCTCTCACGGCCTGAGTGAATTCTCAGCATGCTGAGAATTCAGCATGCTATCTCAGCTCTCTCAGCATGCTCTCAAAGCCTGAGTGAATTCTCAGCTCTCTCAGCATTCTGAGAATAATTCTCAGCATGCTGAGTGAATTCTCAGCATGCTCTGTATCACAATGAGCTACTGTCAGCATGCTCTCATAGCCTGAGTGAATTCTCAGCATACTGAGAATTCAGCATGCTATCTCAGCTCTCTCAGCATGCTCTCACAGCCTGAGTGAATTCTCAGCTCTCTCAGCATGCTGAGAATAATTCTCAGCATGCTCTCACATACTGAAGTATGAATAATGAAGCTATGGAAAACATCAATTATCATCAATATAGGAAAGAATAAAATGCATGAAATAGACAATGCATCTGCAAAATGTAAACAACTAGTAGCAATAGCGTGATGATTGGCCAAGAAAGGGTAGGCATTGCCAAAAATAATGTTCCAGATATGCAACGGGGTTTATATAAGGAAACACCTGAATACCTGATGCTTGCGTACTACTATCAAGGAATTCACAATTCCTATGCGAGATGTTTACATATACAACGTAATAGCTAAAATGATATCACAGCATTCAGACTAACCTTATCTGCAGTACCCAATTTCTTGCAGATCTGTGCCTTCTGTTCATCTGATATGTCATCAGTATTCACTATCACCTCTAACAACTGGTATACAAACTTGAATTAACACCCGAAATAATGAGAAATGGTGATTGCATGGTGTTACTAATGGTAAAAATAACCTGATAGAGAGCATTTGGGAAACTGAGTATCCCTCTGCTATTATATTGTTAACCTCCTTGTTTGGAACATCAAAATCCCCAGACTTGCAAGCTCCAAATAGTGCCTGAACTGCATCCTGGGGGATTACCTGAAGAATCACAGCATAAAGAATGAAAGCCATAATAAAAGTGCCAAAGATTATATATAAGCCAAGCAAAAATAAGCATTCAGTTCTGAAATATGACATATCATTACTTTATGCCTACTCTTAACAGATTCATGAACAAAAAACTGAAGTATGAATAAGGAAGCTATGGAAAACATCAATTCTCATCATGCTATTGTTACAATTCAGCATGCTGCATTAAAATTAAACTTGAACTTGTTGCCTTTATGCACATTAAACTTGGTAAATTAAACTTGCTGAGAATGAACATGTTGGGAATTCATTCTCAGAATCTCAGCATGCTGAATTCAATTCTCAGCATGCTGAGTGAATTCCAATTCTCAGCTGTGAATTCAGCATGCTGAGTCAATTCTCAGCATGCTATTGATATAATTCAGCATGCTGCATTGTTAGGTATTTCTCATTTCATTGAGTTACAAACTTTATTTACAACTTCAGAGTGTCAGTTTATTATTTTGCATTGAGTTACAAACATCGTATTCCTCATTTCATTGCCTCATTATTTTTTTTGTTTCTACATGCAGGTAAAAGGATGAAGTGCAAGGATCAGCTTTTTGGAAAAACTTATCTTATGTATTTGAAACTTTGAAACTTTGAAACTTTGTAAATATTTGAATAACACAATGTATTTCGAAATTACTGGTATACAATGGTTTCTTATGTGTGTGGATTTTAATGTGTGATTCAAAAATTATTTTTCAGATTTCGTGTGAACAAATTTATATGTGATTTCATTATTTGAGGATTGATCATGTACACATATAACAAAATAAAATATCTGTTGATCAAAATTGGTAGATTCTAATTCCAACGGATTTACCAACAGATACATATACACGTTGGTATTACCAACAGATAGGTTTCATTGGTATTACCAACAGATATTTTATTTTGTTGGTAATACCAACGACAAAATATCCGTTGGTAATACCAACGGTATGCGTTAGTAATACCAACGGAAAAATATTCGTTGGTAATACCAACGAAAACATATTCGTTGGTAATACCAACGGAAAAATATCCGTTGGTAATACCAACGGACAAATATCCGTTGGTAATACCAACGGCCAAATATCCGTTGGTAATACCAACGAATATATGTATCTGTTGGTATTACCAACAAACTAAAATATCTGTTGGTAATACCGACAGATTAATTAAAATCCGTCGGTATTACCTAGGAGCCTTTTACCGACGGATTTTATCGACAGTCACTCCGTCGGTAACAATATTACCGACGGATTTGGTCCGTCGATAATACCCTGTTTTCTTGTAGTGCATGCATGATTGGACAGAACTTGACAAGAAAATATTTCAATCTATTGGAGATGCTATGTATTGCATATTTTCTACCTTACCTAATAGCATCCTTGAAAAAGTCATGTATTGTACCTCAGCTTTTGATTTATGGGCTTGTTTGAACATACTTTATGGTTTTGCAAAAACCGAGGAACTTATTACCTTAGATGAAGGAGGTGATGACAATTGTCATACCTCTAGTTCTAATGAAGTTTTTGATGTCCAAAGCTTGCCTAGTCAAAGAAGCATAAAAAACTGGAGAAGAAAACTAAGGTGCTTCCTTTTTCAAGAAAACGGACATAAGAAGAACAATTGTCCCCATTTGAAGAAAGATGGCAAGAAGAGGATGAATGCTTTAAAATCTTTGATTGAATCTAGTGAAGCCTCCTCTCATTGTGACCAAAAGGCCGCTTCAAAATTATGCCTCATGGGTATCCATGAGGAGGTACATTACTCTACTTTTAGTTATGATAAAGATATAGCTTATAACAGTGATGCTAGTTCTTCACACTCACTCAAAATGTCATATGAAGAATTAATAGAAGAATATCAAAATATGTGTGTCATGCATTTGAAAAAGAGTAATGAAATCAAGAAAATTAAAAAGGATAACTCTAGACTTACTAAGGATTTACATGCTCTAGAGTTAGAAAATGAAAATTTAAAGGCAAATCTAAGTTCCTCAAGCATTGATTGCCATGATAGTATTAATAGTAATTCACAATTGATGATTGAAATTGAGGACTTAAAAAGTGAGAATATTGATTTGAAAAATAAAAATGATAATTTGAAAATTGAATTGAAAAATATCTCAAAAGTTGAGATTGAGAATTTAAAAGTAAAAAATATAAAAATGAAAAATGAAAAATGAAAATAGTATGATGAAATCTCAAATGCAAGCCTTACATAAATCAATTAATGATTTGAAAAATGAGGTTGTTTTCTTAAGTATGAAAACTAGTAGTTTATCACATGTTTCGTCCTTTAGAAATCCTAGGAAGAAAAATGTTTCATCTAAGAATGCTAATGCTCATCATGCTTCTCATGCCAAGCATTCTAACATTAGACCTCATGTTCATAAAAATGGGAAAAAGAAAGAATTCCATGGTCATTGCTTTTGTTGTGGCATATATGGTCATGCGATTTATGATTGTATTTTTAAAGTGAATCTTAGTGTTGTGAAGACACTTTGGGTACCTAAGCCCACTAACTCCCTAGGATCCAAAGGAATTTGGGTACCAAAAATATCATGTTCTCTTGTAGGGAGAGCTACCACACAAGGGTAAAGAGAAATGGACTATTGAAGTTGACTTTGGATCCAAACGAGAAATCTCGAAGAGGTTGCAACTTTAAGCTATCATGATGCCATAGGTATGGAAGTTGGCATGAAAGACTTTGGTATCATCTCCTATACTCACTTGCGTAAATTAGAGTTGGAGTTTTGATATATGTTTAATATTAGTAGATTTTTCATTCTTGATATGAGTTTCAAAAATATTTTTGAATTTTTTATTTCATGTCTCTTCAGAGACGTACCTATGTAGCCTATAACGGGCTAATCAATACAATATTTAGAGCTTTCTATAGCATTTAACGATAGCTTTCTACATCAATAACAATAGCTAAAATTTCAACAACGCGGTATAATTTCCTCTCTTTTTTCCCCGTGGACAACAAAAAGCCCCGCTTCCTTATTTAATTTGTCTCTCACTCGACAAAACCTAAACCCGCGTCCTCCTTCTCCTCCAGTGAAAAAACCTCAACCCGCATCCAACCCCTCTTCTCTCGTGACAAAACCTTAACCCGCGTCCGCCCCCCTTCTCCTTTGGCGACAAAACCTTAACTCTATCGCCGCCGACGAGAGTCCACGGCTCGTCTCTCCTCATCTCTCCTGCTCGCCGAGAGTCCACAACGGAGAAGGCGAAGGGAGAGGGGGAGGTCATCACCATCAAGCTCCCAGAGTCTGTGGCGTGTTGCATCTTCCGATTGGGGACTCTGATCGCAAGGAGAATAGAAGTTGATAAAAGGTGAATTAAGAAAACATCTTTCACTCTGCGTGTTCGCTTCGCTCGGTACCTCTCCTAGTTCTACTTCCACAGTGGCAGCAGGAGGTGGTTGGCAAGCGGACGGCGACGGCGTCGTCATTGACAAGCGACCTTAGCTTCAAGCTCCACCCTCTAGTCATCGTCAATGTCTCGGACCATCACACCCACGTCAAGGCCCAAAATCAACACTCTTCCGATGGCGTCGCTGCCGCTTCCTTTCCTCCCCCTCCCCGCGTCTTCGGCTGTGTCATCGGCGTCCAGCGTGACCGCACCATCGAGATCTTCAACAGCTTTGAGCTTCTCTACGATCCCGTGACGTATTCTCTCGACCGCTCCTTCCCCAAGAAGAAGCAAGAGCTCTATAATCAAATCCCTCCCACCCTTTCTCCCCAATTCTCTTCATCCTTCATTGTTGGGTTTTCTAATATCTCTGCTACATTATAGGGTTTACTTGATATCTCCTTGAAATAAAATAAGAAAAGACGTTGGTTTGAAGTTAGTGTTTTTGATGTAGATAAGAAGGTTTTCCCCAACTTGTATATATTGGGATGGTATTCTATAGATTTGCAGCGAAGCACTAGAATCATATTTGCATATTCATAAAGCTGTAAGTTCCACATTGCCTTAATGCGATCTCAAATGTTTTGTTGTGCAGTTAATGCATTGTTTGCTTGTTATGAGAACATTGAGATGTAACACTTAACTAGTATGCTTGTGCTGGCTTGCTCGATCATGGATGTGCAAGCAATTCTTGTCTTAATTTCCCAATTGTATGGCAAGAGTTTTGGAGATAGCTTAAATAAGGCAATTGAGGATGGCAACTTGGTTAGTGTTAATTCAGATTGGAGGGAATTGTTACCTCATCCTGATGGCCGTGTGGAATATGAATTTTGGACAAACAGTAATGATGAGTGTGGCCCTAAATGTGACAGCCAAATACAATTTGTTAAGAACTTCAAAGGAGCCGCACAGATAATCGAGAAGAAAGGTTATACCCAGTTTACTCCACATTACATTACATGGTATTGCCCTGAAGCCTTTCTTTTGAGCAAGCAGTGCAAGTCCCAGTGCATCAACCATGGAAGATATTGCGCACCTGATCCTGAACAGGACTTCAGCAAGGGGTATGATGGGAAAGATGTTGTGCTACAAAACTTGGTCAAGTCTGCTTGTTTAAAGTTGCTAATGAAAGTGGGAAGCCTTGGCTGTGGTGGGATTATGTAACAGATTTTTCAATCCGTTGTGCTATGAAGGATAAGAAGTACACGAAAGAATGTGCTGAAAAAGTAATTGAATCACTAGTGAGCTCGCATTTTTCAATTTCACATTGTGGTACTCATTATTGAGGTTCATTAATTTCTTCTCATAATATATGAAATTTACAAAAGGTGTTGATCTAAAGAAAATAAACAAATGTATTGAAGATCCTGATGCAAACAAAGATAACCCAGTTCTTAAAGCAGAACAAGATGCATAAGTTAAGACCAGCATTTGTTATCATTCCATTATATGTATACCTTACATTTTGACCTGAAAAATTTGTTCCAACTTACCTCGTATTTTTTTCCCTCTGAATCTGATCTTACTTAGATCGAAAAGAATTCCCATGAAGATGTCACTATTTTACCAACTCTTGTTATCAATAATAGGCAATACAGAGGTAAGTGTATAAGCTTCCTTTAGTACATCATGCTATTTCCATGGAATGTCATTGACCTTCATGTACCTATTTTTTTAAAAAAAATATCAGGAAAGCTAGACAAAATTACAGTGCTTAAAGCAATTTGTGCTGGTTTCCAAGAGACAGCTGAACCAGCTGTTTGTTTAAGTGAAGGTATTATGACTTTTCTGTAGTTTATTTTGTTGCTTGTTACAAGGTGGTGGTTGATACCATTTTCATTATTCAAATAACACATGTTGGAAGTGAACTTGTGTCTATTTTTCTTAACTATATAGACATGCAAACAAATGAATGTCTGGAGAACAATGGAGGATGCTGACAGGACAAGGCTTCTAATATCATTGCATGCAAGGTACTCAATTTGGCACCATCATTTAAATTCCCACATAGCAAGTATAGGATTAGTTATATATTCATCTTATCATGTTCTCTTACTTGGCATAGGATACTTTCCGTGGAAGACTATGTGAATGCCCTCTTGTGAAAGGTGTGAAGTTTGTTGGTGATGGATACACCCATTGTGAAGGTACATTGATAAAGCTTAGTGAAAGATATCTACTTACTAGTTAATATTGACTTTGTGTATTATCTAATGAATGCTTATTGTTCCAAAGATGTTCAAATTTTTTTTGGTATGGCAGCATCTAAATAGGTTCCTAGCACTGTTAGGCTTAAACCAAGGAACTCTAGAGCATGTGTCTTAATAACTCATACGCAAATTTGTCAATCTTTCATAGCAAAATAATCCAAAGATAGTAAACAAAAATGTTTGATTTTTTGTTGTGTCTTGTAATACTGGAGTGATGAGCCCATGATGGTCAAAAAGTAATAACAAATAAGGACAACATTTCTAGAGCATGTGTCTTAATAACTTATTTGCAGAGCATTTTTCTGGAAAGAAATGAAGAATAATATCATTGTTGATGATTATTAAATATTCCTTAACATTTTAATCCTCCTAGTGAAATCAGTTGCGTCATACCCATATATGGATTATTGAAGCATATTGTCCACCAAGTTAGATCTATTCCTGATATTAGAATTTGTTCAGCGGTTAATTGTGATAATCATATTTTCAAAGGTTTCACATATTTGTTATCCATAGAGATATTTCCTCTGGTTGTTACTAGTGATAGTTGCTTGCAAACTAGTTGTTTCCATTTTCTTATTGATAATTGATGCTTCATAAAAGCTATGGATATCTGACAGAGTGACAATCATTTATTTGAAGTTTGGCAACCCTCTTTTTGCTTTAGATATTCAAGCTACAAGATAGACCTTCACCAATTCAGGGTAGTTCTAAACTAAATTTATTGCAAGGTTCCAAATTAATGACTATTTTATATATTATTAAAGATGAAAAACATGTAATTATTGATGATTTTGTTTCTTTGTGTTTAGTTAGTAGTCAATAGATTTGACTCCAAGTTAGCTATGGGTGAATTTGCATTTAAATCTGACTGACATGGATCAAGCCTTGATTGGCATAGGTATAAAATCCAGCCTAAATATGCATAGACCTAGGTTAGGTCTAATCATCTAACCAAGATTTAGTCATATTTTTCAATACGACTCATAACAAGCTATAATATATAGAAAGACCTAATCAACTCAAATACAAATATACATAAAGGTGTCAACTGGTCTTAAACTGAAACTCGATGGTCTAGCTGGTAGCCTTGATTTTGTAGCACTTCCAAACTAGAGGAACACACTGTTGTCCTCTTCAGAATCTACAAAGATAGACACACATTTAAAGTCCTCATGTGCTCTGATCAGAAAAGGTGAATTATTTTTCTTTCATGAAATCATTTATTAGGTGATTATATTGTTTCTAATTCCATTGTGTATTGTGATGTTGGAATCAGGTAATATTTGTGGCCAGAAGTAGACAATCAAGTATATGGAGTCTTCTTGGACATGTATCTTGAAAAGAAAGCAACAATTTCTCTAAGAACCTTGGTGAGTATCCTTTTCTGCACATATAGGATTTCTCAAGATTATGAACTGATTATTTCTGAATTATGTGGCAAATTGATCATTCAATTATTGAGAACTTCAGGGGAGGGGGAGAGCATGTGTTTTCCATAATGCCAGCACTCATCTCTACCTATTTAAAAATGGCTTGGATTCTGTGGTGGTGCCAAGGCTTAAGGCCTGGGACATGGCAAAAGCTAGGTTGAACTTAAAGGGTAAATACCTAGGTGTGGAAAACTAGGTTTCAAATGCACTTAACAACTCAAATTATGAAACATATTAATTCCCTCCTTGTGTTAGACATTAATAAGGTAGGTTTTGCTCTTTCTCAGTGCTTCCCTCTGAGATAATTAAAGCAAGTAGAAGAAGAAGAAGAAGAAGAAGAAGAAGAAGAAGAAGAAGAAGAAGAAGAAGAAGAAGAAGAAGAAGAAAAGATCTGAATCTTACTTATCATTAGTATTGGGCTACACCAAATATTCTTATATAACAAACTGATATTAGAGCTTAACAAAAGGTCCATCGATAAGCAAAAGTAATCCAGGTTATACCAACTGGTGAGTGTTTATACTCCCAATTGATTCATCTTTCTTCATTAATTTGAGTTTGTTTTGTTCGCGAAGCAAAGATTGATATATCTTCATCTGTATTTCTTAGAAGCTAATCTTTATCATGTGATATTTTTTGAAGTCCTCCTTAATAAATGCTTGGATGTCATGTTCGTCTCTCTGAATATATGAAAAAGCATTAACAGTACCCATGAATTATTTATCAATATCATATATTTTTGTTTTCTAAAACAACTAAGCTAGCAATCGAAGAACTTCAAGAAAGTCAACAGTACATTTATAGGGAAGATATGTGAACTACAAATGCATGTTTAGATTAATTAGTCCAATTGCTAAATGGGAGGTACTGATATGTCCATGCTAATACAAAAAAAGAAGCATCTCTATTCTTCATGCTAATGTCCATTCGCTTGCTTTGTCTCCACAAATGAATTTTTATATAAAAAAGAAGCATCTCTCTTCTTCACTTAACTTATTGCTCATACATTCTTGTTGTACCGATTGATTATTTTAAACAATTTGGCTTGCAATTAACTATGAGTAGATGTGTTGCAATTAACTATGAGTAGATGTGTTGCAAGTTGAAAGAGAAATTGTCACACCCCAACTGAGGGTAGTGTGACCGGCCAGGGCCTACATCCTACCATGTAGCCTACTGTCTACACTGACATATAAGAAACCAGAATATATCGATGAAAAAGAAACCTCAACACAAGCTTTATTTAAAGTTTTTCAAAGTTCACAATATATGTTTTCAAACCAAAGAGAAAACCATCATCGGAACAAATCGAACATCTCAAATATCAAAGTTTTACAAACTTTTCGAAAACACAACTGTCGGTGCATAAAAGGAAACAACTACTAAGACACTGGACTATGACCCAAGGACGCTGCTACGAGGTATGGCACCACCACCCGCCCTCCAGCTGCACCATGCCGACAAGTTACAATCACTGCTCATGCTCTGCAAAAGAAAACAAGGAAACAAACTGTGAGTCCACTTGGGACTCAATGAGCGATTCTTGCGAACCTCCACATAATCCTCAGTTATTCATGTATAATATATAAGGCAACATAATATATATTCAGGGAGGTAAGTTACTTGCTAGTGTGACTACTGACCCTATGGGTCATTCCGTATAAATCATATATGTGAAAACTTACCATCTCGGCCTATCAAGCCTCCGGCATCTAGCCCTTGGGCCTACTTATGATATAAGAATCCCGGCTACAACCGGTCCTACCATACAAGGTAGAATCACACTGGCCGACCGGCCACATCATATCAAGATGTAAACAAGAAATCCTGGGCCATCGACTAGGATGGTCCACTAGTCTCCGGACACCGTCTGGGGTAGGGATAGCTAGTCCCACCCAACTGAGGTCTGACACCTAGCGGGCCCGCTGGTCCATCTCAAGACCCAAACACTAGCCGAGCTAAGCATTGGTCATTTTCGACCTCCACACTTCTTGGCGAACCATCTTAAGCACATCACACAATCAAATGCCCTAGGGTTTTCTTATATACACTTCGGTCCCTTGCCCGTATCTGGCCCTAATTCGGGCTACAGGGTCAACAAACATTTTCTTATATACATTTTAGGACAGCTTGTATGATCTAAAGAAAAACAAGAATAACTTACAACAACTACTATATATACCTACGAGATTCATCAATAATCATTTATACACTGCATTTAGAATTTATCTCAATAAGAAGCAACTTATATAGCATGGTAAGATAACCATAAATTCAACCAGCATGAATACTAAGCATGGTAAAATATTTCATCATTTCAAAAATTAAAGAGGAATGAGCTATGGATAGTCACTATGCTATCATTCCTATAATTACATGAAACAATAAATTTACTTGCTATAGTTAGGGTTCTTCCTAAGTGTCATCATGTCTCTATTGTTTTAGTATTCTAACCATGGAAATTTCCATCTAAAGATCTCCCTCTCCCTCCCCTAGGCTTGGCCAAGCCTTGGGCAAGGTGAACCTTGCTCGGCCATGCCTCTTAGGGTAGGAAAGGAAAAGAAGAATTAATCCCCAACCCTAATTCTTTGTCTCTGCTATATCTAAATTTCATATGGACTAGATTTCCCCTTCCCGTACACCTGGCCGAACCTTTCTCATGAAGTTTAGGGTTCATTCGGCCACACCTGTGAGTTCTACGGAAGACAAGCTCCTTAACATGTGAAATCGACGATTAAGAATGCTCTATTGATGAACTTAAGATCATCTAAGGGCTCTATTTCCGTCAAGGGAATTGGAAAAAAATTTGGCATGACATTTCCCCTTTTCCCATGATTTGGCAGCCCTAGTATTGGAGAAATCGACGAGGAAAACAAAACGATTCGACAAGGATTGATGCAAAACCATGAATATATAACTACGAAACCTCGATTCATCGAAAATTCGTGAGAAACACGATCCTATCACCACTAGGGGTTCGGCTACCCGCCTCCCCCATTACTTCAAATCTAATCACTCACCTTGATTGAGGAAGATGAAGGATCGGATGATGACAACTTTGAATCTTCCGACGACGGCGCGAAATCCCGGATCGACCAAAATCCCGTTTTCCTTTCTTCTTCTCCCCCCTCTCCTATGCGCTGTCTTGTGCGACTCCAAGATGAGTCGCACGACAACATGGATGAGGGATTTTAATCCCTCACCTAGCCTTCCATATTGGCCCTTGACTCTTACTCAAGACTCGACTAAACCCGAGCTCGACTTGGGTTCCGACTCTACCCGCAACACGAATCGATTTAAACTCGATTAAGGTATAAATGCATAAAAGTAAAGAGTCATTTGCCCAATTAAATTGCATACATCATTAGTCGAGTCATACCTTTTTACTCGAGGTGATCCCGAGACTCGACTCGACTACCCCCGGGTCTGGCGCCCTGCACCAAAATAAATTTTTTTTATATATTAGGGAATTTTCCCGGGTCTTACAGAAATGAAGTTAGCTTTACTTTTATATCCATAAAACTATTGAAATCATGTTATTAAATTATATATATCAGCTTGCCGGTTTTGTTCTCAAATGTTTAATTTGCATAGGATTTGGATGAAACCAGACAATACTGAATATAAAAAGTACATGCATCCAAGTTCGACATACTTGTATAAATTTACTTGCAGCCATTATTTCCTAAATTTGTGAAACAATGACACTAATAAAACAAATTTTTTTTTTTCTTATGCAGTTTTGGAATTTGAACTTAAAGGGTAAGAGCACTTAGAAGCACATTTGTTGGAAGATTTCATAACAAGCTAGCTATTGTGTACACTTAATACTTAATCTACTTTTATTGATATTGACTAAGTTCGGATAATATTATATTTTAGTAGTTTGGATTTATGTAATGTACTCTTTATTTAATATAAAAATGTTCTTTATATATTGATCTATGTAATGTTATTGATTTTAGTAGTTTGTTGATAAGCTCATAACCTACTTTTGTGACAAGTTGAGATTAAACCTATTTTTGTATGACAGCTTTAAAATGCTCTCTTTAGTGACAGATCACGATTTGAAAAATCTATATAAGTATATATGATAACTAAATAATACTACTATTGTAAAAAATAAGTAATAGCAAGTCAAGCATGCTATAACAATAGTATATAATAACGATTTACAAATACTATATAAATATATATGATAACAAACTAATTATGCTATTGTAGGGATAAGTAATAGTAGGTTATGAATGTGATAACAAATTAATCATAACTGACAAAAAAATATTATAAAATAACATTAATATAGCAATTGCATTTCTGAAATATTATTGTAACCTCTCTACATAAGATAGCTTGCGATTTGACAGCGTTTCGTTTAATGCTATACACTACCTATGATAGCGTCGATGTCATGCTATTAATGACGATTTTTGTTGTAGTGAATGCAATCTTGCGGTTCTAAATCGTAGGTTCATTGTGGCCTTTCAGTTTTCAACTAATAGGAAGGGCTGAAGATTTTATTTTTCAAATATTTCATATTTTGAAATCTCTTGATTCATTTTGTCATCATGAATGATTTATTTGAAAATGAATCTATGCTATTTAGTGAAGTTGAATTTGGAATGTTACTTAGTTTTTCACTTCGCTATTTAGTTTGATCGCTTGCATGTAGCTTTGGTTTCATGTTCTACTAATGAAGTGTACTTGCAAGTCATTAAAAATGGAAGACTATTTTGATGAAAAATGGAAAAGTTTGGGAACACCTTTAAGAATGAGGTATGAGTTCGATTTCGCAAAAAATCTTAGTATAATACTTGAATACTTGTGCTAAAATGAAGTCTCTATACTCACGATTAATTTTGCATGACAAATCTATGAAATTTCATGAGTAGACGAAATTTTGATAACTTAGGCAATTTCATGATATCTTGATTGAATGAAACTTGCTCTAGGTTGAAATTCATATTAGATACCTCATTTTGAGTTAATGGTTGGCAAACATGTTTAGATACACATATCACATGATTCTAGGTATTTAAACTTGAAAATTCTTGTGCAGATGACCAAGGTGATAACTAGATCACTTTAGGGGACTCAAGCTTTGAAAAGTTTGACCCAAGTCAACAAATCAACTTGGACACTCCATTTTAAATCCAAACTTCATTAACATATTTAGGAATAGGTATGACATGTTTTCATGCACTTAGAATGAAAAATTCATATGGATATGTATAAAATGATATAGAGGTCATTTCATGATAACCTCTTTTGAACCAAGTTGACCCAAGTCGATCAACATATTGACTTAGAGGTCTAATTTTCAATCCATATTTGGGGAACGTATTTAGATTTACTCATATTAGGTGTCCATAGGTTTAAATTTGAAAAACCATGAGTAAATGGTAAAATTGACACTTAGCAAGTTTCATAATAACTAGCTTAGTTTTGAATGAAACAATGCTAGGTTGATATCTTGACTTAAGAACATAATCTCCTTACATGACCATTATATGGTGTCATAAAAGTTTGAATGAAAACTGAACACGTTTTGAAAAATAACTAAAAATTATGAAAATATCATTGAAATTTCAGCATTTTTAGTTATTTCTAGAAAAAATATAGAAAAATTCTTTTTTACTGATTCTTGAAATTGCATCTTCATTGAAAAATCTTGTTTCTTCAGTAAAAATTTCAAAAGGTTTCATAAAGAATCTGATTTATAGTGGAATTTTGAAGTTGGATTTCAGAAATGCAAAGTATCACCCTCTTCAAATATCAATTTTTTCGATACTTTGATTTTTCGTCGAAAACTTCAAATGAAATTTTGTGCATACTATTTTAATCTCATTTCTAATATCGTTCTCACTATTCTTTGAGTGAAATCATTTCTAAAAATAATTTTGATACCTTGAGCGATACTTGAAAATGAGTTTTTGGTTGGATTCGAGATAGTTTAAAAATGAACTTAGAGAATTCATTTTGAGCTCAAACTTGACACACACATCTTAAATGATCATTCAACGATGTCTGAAAAGTTTGAAGCAAAATTGATAACTTTTGAAAAAAAAAAAAGAATACCTGAAATTTATGAAAATGCCCTTGGACTTTCAGAAATTTTTAGAAAATTAATTTTTTACTGATTCTTAAACATGTAGATTCCTTGCAAAATCTAGTTTCTCCAGTTAAAGTTTTAAAAATTTTCATCAAGGACATGATTTAATAGGGATTTAAGAGTTTGATTTATGTATACTTAAGTATCCCTTTAACCTAAGTCAACAAAATGACTTAGAAATTTCATTTTTAGCACAAATTTTACTCATATACTTAGATTCACTCATGTTAGATATCTAGGTACCTAAACTTGAGAAAACATGAGTAGATAGCAAAATTTGATAATTAGCCATTTTCATGTTTCCATGCCTACTTTGAATGAAATCGTGCTAAGTTCATATTTTGATCAAATGATATTGTTTCACTTCAAACTTGATACACATGCTTTAGATGACAATATATTGATATCTGGAAAGTTTGAATGAAATATGGAAATATCTTTTAAAAATTCATTTATTTATGAAAATGTCACTAAAGTATCACTCTTCTCAAATTGCTCATTTTTCCGATACTTTAAATTTTCATTAGATTTTCAAATGAGACTAGAAGTATGATATTTTAAATTCACTTATGGTATCATTCTCACTATTACCCGAGAAAAATTATTTCTAAAATGGTTTTTTGATATTTAGACTGATACTTGAAAATATCCATACTTGAGTTTATACATGATTTTTAGACTTGAAATTTATTTATCTTCACATGCTATCATGTATGACTTAGTCTCTTATTCGATGTTTTGTTTTCGTCCCTTGGGTTGGTTGACTTCACTTTCATAAAAACTAGTTTCCGAGTCCTAACCTTGTCCATGTTTGACTTTTCTCGTCCTTTTTGATTGATTTTAAAAGGGAGAGAAAAATATAGGTAAAAATGGAAGAAAATATAGGAAAATCATGCATATATATATATGGAGTTTATTTTCATAGATATGCATGTTGATAGGGGGAGAAATCCCTTGGTTGATATCCTTTGTGCTTTAATATATATATTTTCTTAAGGATGTTTGTCATCACCAAAAAGTGGGAGGTTGTTGGCCTAAGATTTTCAACTTTGGTCTAATCTCGGTTTTGATGATAACAAACATGGAACTAATGATTTTATAGAGAGTTATTTTTAGGTTCCATATCGGCTAGCGCATGACGTCTCCGATCGAAAAAATCGGAGAAATCGGCAAGGACACTCGTCATCGCTCGGATTTTGTCAGGAAGATAGAGTTTAGGTTTAAGGTGTCTAGAATGTGTTGTAAATCCTCATGATGATGCAAAGAAACCCAAAAACTAAACCCGAACCCCAAAACATGAAAACCCGAAAAATTAAAAAAGATCTTGAAATTCACTAAGCGTAGGGAGCTCCTTGAAAGTCTATATTGAAAGAAATAGTGCTCTTGAGCTAATCACATGTTGATGTGTAGGGAACTATTTTTTTGTTAATGAATAATACAAGACATATTTTCATCATATGATGCATCTATATTTTGTATATATTAGAATGATGTGATCATGCCAGTGAGACTTGGAATCCAGATGCCCCTATTCTAAATGATCACAGTTGTAGGATCACCAATTAGGGGATTGATGATTACGGATAGACTGGTGCACTTGGTACATGCTTTACACGATAAAGGGTAGCTAATCTCATAATTACCTATGAGTCGTCATTAATGTACAAGTGTAGATGCTCATTAGGGAATGCTCACTGAATGGACCTACACGAGAAGCACAGAATGGAATCCTTACATGAGTGTCAATAGGATGTTCATCGGGTGATAGTCGGTGCAAGCTGTCCTTGGACCTGAGGTTGTCATGGTTACATTTTGAGTGACAACCCATTGCTTTGGTTCTATCACTACGTGGCCCTAGTGTCAAGTGCTGGGTATTACTGGGCATGGGGAAGCATTCATGAAGGTAGGTGAGCAACCAACATGAAATCAGTTACTCCTAGTGAAAGGAGATAATGTCCTATGTGTCCCTGCAAGTGTCGACTCGGGAATCTTTGGCCAGAGTAGACATGAAAGTCAAGAAGATGTTTCTGACGTTTCATTATTGAGACGACATCTTGGCGGATGGAATACATATGAATAAGTATTAGGGTTTGACACTTCTTCCGTACCCTAGCCGACGTCGGGACGTTGTAACCGAGGGACTTAGTTGCACGGTAACTAATCACCGAAGGGCGTTCAATCCCTGTAGATTGAACCTCACACTATCCGGGTAGTCATGACACGTTACTAGACGTCAATCATGACTTATGAGTGGAGTCTCTCACGACCACACTAAAGGGGTTTTAGTGGTGGCTCGTAAGGTTCGAATAGAAGTCGTTCTATAGGATCCGACTCTCCGTTATGCACAACTCACTACTGGCTTAGTGTGGGGCCCAATGGGTCACACACAACAGGCTAATCTTGTAACATACCTTATGAGATAAAGTTCGTATGCGGCACTATATATCTACTAGCGTGGACATGTTGCAACTCGATCACGAAGACTCGTTGTGGCTATATAACCTATATATTTTCTTGACACCAAAAGTATTGGTAATTGTTCCTTAGGTAAAAACTAGATAACAAGATATTTTAAAGAATTTTTTGGAAGCCTTTAGCCTACCCATATTTGAACCGGAAGATTAGAAAACTTCAATTTTTCAAAAATTTATACTAGACCCTAAAAGTTAGATTTTGAATCTTTTATATATTTGTATTGAATCCAAATTGGGGTAATCCTTATATAACATATATATATATATATAATATTTATGTTTTAAAGTTAATAAATGTTATATAAGTAGACTTAGCGAAGATGGAACATAAAAACAAACAAACAAGTAGAAAAATTAGGCAAACCAGGTAGTTTGCCCAGGTTCGATCGACCGACAAGCGATCGGGCGTCGACAAAAGGCAAAAAAGGCAAAAAAAGTGCTCGTTGACGAGCCTTGAGTGTTGGGGGGTTATAAATACTCATCCCAAACTCATTCCAAGCCTACCATTGATGCTTCCAAGCCTTAAAGTGTGATCCTAAGCATCTACAACCTTTCATTGAGCCATCCTTGTAAAAATCCTATTTTTGATCTCCACTCATTGATTTAGCCTTCAAGCTTCACCGATTCATCATCTTGAGGCATCAAGAGGACTGGAGAGTTTTTTTTGGAGCTAAGTATTTGTTGTATTATTTATTTGCTCCATTGTTTGTGTATTTTGTGGTTTATTTTTATTGTATTTTATTTGTATAAACCTAGGTTGATAGGTTTGATTGAGTTGGTGGTTGCCTTGGTGTTAAGGCTTAAATCCACTATTGTAAACTTAGTTTACTAGGATTAGTTGAGTTGTCCCTTAGGTTGAGGTGGGAGAGTGCTCTCGGTAGGAAGACGGGATACTTTCGGGTGTGAAAGTGCCTTCGGTTTGAGAGCGAAGACTTTCCAATGTAAAGTCCTCTTTGTAAGGGAAATGATATAATCTAGTAAAGCTAGTTTAAAAATCATAAGCGAGGTGCTTAGATAGTGGAGTAGGCATTGGGGCCGAACCACTATAAATAATTGTGTTAGCATTATTTACCTTGCGTTTCTTATTGCTTATCATTTATATCTTGCTTCCGCTTACTACTCGATTTGACAAAGGATAGAGCACAAGAAAACATGCATAAATAAAAGCCCGAAGGCACAAAATAGACCCACAAAGGACTAACAGTTAAAATGCCCCGGATGGCAATAATTTGTTATAGGCCGTTAGACAACCTACACGCGGGCAGTTTAAAGTTCTAACAATCATGAGACACCTCGGCCCCAACCGACGTGACAGAAACTCCCCCCTCAGAAATGTCGCTATCTGGCGAACACTACCCAAGAGATATTGAGGGTGATTTTTCACTAGAAATATTAGGAGTTTCCTCCTTGACCTTAGGATCCACAAGAACATCGCCCCTTACCTCCTTGAAAAGATCAACCCAGAGAAGTCAACTCCAACAGAGAAAAGTTGGGGCTACTTGATCACCTTGTGAAAGCCTTCAGCATACACCTCAAAGGCAGAATCATTGAAGTAGCTCACTTCACCCTCAAGGCCTTGTGCTATAGATCTCCATCTGTCTGTCTCAGCTCTAGCCGCCTCGACCTCGGCCTACAAATGTGAACTCTCGACTATGGCCCTAGCCAGGTACTAATAGAGCTTAGCCATCTCCACCTTTACAGCCGCGGATCGACCCTCTACCTCCTTTACCCCAGCGTTCAAGTGATCAATCTCACCAGCCTTGGACTCTAGAGCCCTCTTTAGTGGCTCAACGTCACGAGAGTAGGCATCCGACGCCCTTGACAAAAACCTCCTTTGTCCGCCCGTTAGGGCGAAAAGATTGACTTGATAAAATTCCCACGAATCCACCTCCTCAGAAAACTCGATCCACCTGAGCACCAAAGCGAACACTCCTACCACCTCCAGAAGATGCAACCGGTTGCAGAGATGCCAGCGGGCGACTTCCCATCTCCATCGCGGGTGCTACAACAATGCTCCCCGTGGGGACATAACGGTTTGAGGGCTTGGACCCTCACCAGCACTCCTAACTCTCTTTCGCTGTCTCAGAGGAAATTCGAGGGGAGTCAGAGAATCTGAAGGCATAAACTGCCCAATCGCCTCCGAGGGGGCATGAGGCATTAAAGACCTCAGAGCCCGAGACTTCAGTAAACTATCTGCCAAGGGAGTTTTCTCTTTATTGCTCGGATCGCTCCCCTTTATCTTCGTTAGTCGCATGCGAGCGCCCGGAGCCTTAATTGCACTAAGAATACATTCTTCCTGTTAGAACCAAAAGAAAGCAAGTGAGTATTTTTTGAACAAAGTTGTAATACTCGCTAAAAAACTTTAATAATATTTTTCATGTATTGATTTCAGCGGGTTGAGTGTGACGCGCAATGATGCGAGCGGGATTGAATGGTAGCACCTAACTTGAGGTGAGACCCATTTACTTTGGAAATTTTCTTAAATATGAGTGATCGAATGTGCTAAATTTAAGTGTCGTTGAATTAAAGAGGATTCCAAGTGGAGTTCGACGGTCCAACCGGAACTGAAATTAGACTAGAATCGAGCAAGTTAGAGCCGGTTTGGTGAACCACTTAAGGGGGAGGGCAACTTAGTAATTTTGGCTAAGAAAAAAAATAAAATAAAAAGGATTTCTAGGGTCGTACGATTGCTACAGTCACATGGAACCCGAGGTGCCTAGGGATGAGGGCTAGGTTGAGGGCAGAGGAGGAGTTAGCTGGAGTTAGCGAGGGGATCAAAGATTGGACGCCGCAGAAGATCTCACCTTTCTTATGATCTTTATTCATATGTGAGTGGATTCCTCCTCACCCATTCCTCCTATCTCCTTCTCATGTGACGCCCCCCTTCAATGTGGTTTTCTGAAATTTGTTGACGGCAATTTACAATCCTTGTTGCTTGTTCACCTTGTTGGTTTAGCAAAAAGAAGAGACCCCTAGGACCCCTTGACACATGCGGCAGCACTAGGTTTGCCCTAGGACCAGCCGACTATGGGGAGAAGAAGGGGAAATGTAATTTTCGATGAGGGTAGGGAGTAGATTAGAAAGATTGGAAATTTTATACATAATGCTGAATTATATAGGCTCAAATTGTATGAGTTCAGAATGCTGAAAATTATATGCATGATGCTGATTTTTATATGCTGAAATTGTATGGTTCATATGGTGATTTTTGTTTGCTGAAATAGTATGGTTTGCATGCTGAAACATATGTGCTGAAATGGTATGGCATATATGTTGAATTAAGTTGATTATGTGCTGGAATTTCATGATAATATGCTGAAAATTGAGGTGCAGAAATAGATTATCCATATGCTGAAAATATTATTCGTATGCTGAAATTTACCTTGGGTTGTTGAAAATTATGTTTAATGCATGCTGAGATGATTATGTTGTTTGAGTTGTTAGTACAATGCGTGAAATACTAATATAACCTATCGATCTTTATGTACACCATATTATGCAAACTTAGAAATTACCTTGGTGACTTGAATAGTAGTGTGTACGAGTAGGAAACAAATGGTTACAATAGGATGGAATTGTCGTTGTACATGTTAAGCGAGTCGGGTTGCGAGTTCGGTCACTACAATAAAAATCGTCATTAATAACATGTCATCAACACTATCATAGGTAGTGTATAGCATTAAACGAAACGCTATCAAATCGCACGTTATCTTATGTAGGGAGGTTACAATAGCGTTTCTGGGAATGTAATTGTGAATGTTATATGAATGTTATTTTATAACATTATGTATTTGTTATGATTAGTTCGTTATAACATTCTGAACATACTATTAATTAATTCTATAATAGCAATAATATTTAGTTATCATATATATTTATATAGTTTTTTCGAACCATTATGTATCACTAAAGAGAGCATTTTAAAACTATCATACAAAAGTATATTTAATCTCAGCTTGTTGTTGTTACTAAAATAGTTTTGTTATTTTTCTAATTTATTGATATAAGAATCAATATTTAAAGAATATTTTTATATTAAATCAAGAGTACATTACATAAATTCAAACTACTAAAATATAACATTAATCCAAACTTAGTAAAATATCAATTAATGAACTTAAACATAAATTAATATTGTCTTCTAATAATAAAAAGAAAGTAGATTAAGTATTGTCTTCTAAAACAAAAGTAGCTAACTTCTTATAGTCATGAAATCTTTCAACATAGCTTCCAGATTTCTAACTCTTGACCAATTGAAATCTTCCAACTAGCATCAAGTTCCAGTTGAACATTAACCACCCTGCTCCCAAGTCATGCATAACTTCAACAACTTTTTCTTTGCCATAGAATTTCTTCATAGTTGTTTCGGCTTGAGAAAGTCTCCCTTACTGCAGAATAAAAGATGAATTATAGCAACACACTTTGGCTTCATATCAACATACTTTAGCATCATATTATGAATTAACAACAAGTAATTCTAATTATATCACCATACTTTATGAGTTTTCAATAGTAGGATATTTCTTTATTTTTGTTCCAATTAGCTACAATCTTTTCTACCAAAATTCTCATTTATGTGACAAAGAATATAAGTATATAAGGGAAGAAAAAGAATAATCATTGTTTGTAAAAAAATAATTGCATGAGTTTCCAAAGGAGAATACATGAAGATAAAATGCTCATTTACTCTATAGTAAAAGGTAAACATTTCCACACTCATATGGACACAATCAAATAGATGCCACCATATAGATCTTCTTGTTGTGATGCTTCATGAAAGTATTTTGCGTGAAAAAGAACTTAAACAAGACAATAAAAATTGATGACAATTTTTTTTTGTCTTGATCTTGGTAACATGTTGCATTAAGATGAGCAAATACAACTAAGCTATCTATAAATAAAACAAATTCATAAAAGGCTCAATGATATGCCATACATACCAAGCTTCATCTAGCTAGAAGAGCAATGATTCCACCAGATTTCTGGTAAAGAATAATTAAAAAAGTTAACAACCAAATGTGTGTGCATCATTAAACCAGAGATAAATCTACTCAATTCATAAAACCTAAAATGAGTAAATATTAATACTAATTATAGAAGCAATCAAGAAATAACTGTAGAAGTAAATACTAATACTAAATTTTTGAAGAAGCAATCAAGAAATCCAAACATTCATATAAAAAAATAGAACTAAAAAGAACTAAAATGAGTAATACTAATACTAAATAGATTGCATATCAAAAAAATATAACTGGAGCCGAATAAGATTAAGAGAGAACAATTAAAAGTAAATAATGATATAAAAAAAATAGATTGTATATCAAAAAATCAGAACTAAATTTTTCTTCATCCAATTAGAAAAACAGATTGCACTGTTTAATCCAACTGTTGTCTTGTGAAGCTATGTATTCTGAGGCACTGCAACTGTTACAAAGATGCTCATACTGCACTCTTTAGGATGAAACCTTAATGCCATTTTAGGATAAGTAAAATATGGTATTGAAATAAAGGGGTTTCTCACCATCTCCTTCCTGGTTGAAGTAAATGGTGCCCTTGACACCCTCACTGCTACCAAGAACAACAACCGCTTTCACCATTTTCTTATGTGATCTACACATAAAAAATCCAAAACAAAGGAAGGAAACATCAACAACTTAACATGAAACCGATCTATTTGCAATGAATGAAAAGAGAGAGAACACCAAAGCATCATTACACACTAAATATAGCGCTCATTCCTTAACACATTCACAAATAAAATGAAATGTATACTAAACTAATTGAGATAAGCTAGACTGTTGAGCAACAAGGGTTTTATACTAGCCCTAGGTGATATATGAAATAAAACAGAATGTGGATATTGTATGTGGCAAATGTTCTACTCTACATGGTTAATTCTCTTCAAGCTTTGTATGTGGCAAATGTTCTACTCTACATGGTTAATTCTCTTCAAGCTTCTAACAATTTGGTTGTATCAATTATATGAAGTAGTTTTTGGCAATGAAAGTTTTTAATTGAGAGGATATATCAAGTATCAATACATGGTATGCCATTGACCGCATTATCTTGATATAGTTTATGTGGGACTTTTTTCAGCACATTGGTTTTACCCTGCATGATTCACTATGACCATTGTGTCTCCTATCATGCCTTTTGTTTGTCAACTAACTAATACACAAGGGATCAATTTTCATTTTAGGTTCCTTCAGCAATTTGTTTGAAGAATAAGTTACAAAATGGAGTCTAAGAACTCTCATAGTCTTAGACAATCTTATTTTTTGGGACTTTTAAGACTAGACAAAAGGACATACTTGTCTAGTCAAACAGGATAACCAGAAGAAGTAATCAATTCTAACAATGGTAACCATCCCCTTGACTTATACCACTACCTTTCCTAATAGGTGGTGAATAATACTCCTAATATTTGACTTAATTAATCAATTCAAGTAACTATGTTGCAACCTATTACAAAACAACTCATTATCTGAATAGTCCCTTGGAATTAGTTAGTTTGCTACCAGCATTATGTTCTCATTCGGTCCTTAAAAATGCATGCTCTAGTTTTATTTGCCAAAATGTAAAAGTGGTGAATAATAATTTTAATGCATTTACCACTAAGGCTTTATGGTAAAAATGATAGTGTTCTTTGCAAAAAGAATGTTCCGATTAGGCTAGTAGCTAGAGCTGTCATGAAATAAAAGAAGAGTTCATTGAAGATTTGAAGCCTTCATACCCGACCTTCCAGTTTTGAGGGATAATTTTATCAATTATAATAACATGATAATTCCACCGATCAACAACAACTCTCAATATATTTCTTGTCAGGCTGCAAAAGGTAACAACCAAGCTTTAGAAATAGAATACAAGGTTTAAGGAAAAAATCTGCAAGAAGATACAAAAGAGCAATTGGCAACCAACATAATTAATCATAACCCATAAGCTCATCACTGAGATGTATATTTTGATTAAAATAAAATAAGAAAATGGTATCCGAAATAGGGAAGCACCGCAAAACAAAATTGTTATAAACCAATTTTGGAGGAGCTAATAGAACTTCTGTTTCTGAAAAGCAAAAAGACATGAAAAGGTTATAATTTAGAACTATATAAGAAACTAAGAGAAAATATAGCCATATAAATTGATTAGCAAATACTCCAATAGATACTATTTATAAACACAAAAACTAAAGTAACTTATGCTACACCATAGAGTAGGTACATGAAGTTGTGACAAGCTTTAATATTTTTACCAATGTGTACTCATGTGGAAACTACAAGATATGTCACCAAAAACCAATGCATCAATGTGTTTAACCATGTTACAATAATGTTATTGTGAGAAGTCATTTGAAATTTTGTTGAAGGCATTTCATGAAGATAGCAAAGTGGTCTTTTCATGCGGTTTCTAATATTCTGCATATAATATAGAACCAAAGCATTCATGAGATTGAACATTATATTCAAAGCTCTCAAAGGCAACCTTGAGTCCTAGCAACCTTGGGCCAGGACTCAGTGGCAAACATTCCCCACACTACAGTTATGCATCAGTCTGGACAGTGACAAAATATTATCAATATGATTGTCATTTAAATGAAGAATCGTCAAGAATTTCTCTATCTTTCAGTAGCATTTCCACAATTCACATATCAATTTTCAAGTGAAACTTCCATAGTTTTTCAAATCTCAGTTTTCTATTTGACAAGCAGTCATTCACATCTAATATCAGCAGAATTACATTTTATTCTAACTTCCCAAAAAGGAAGAACAAACTAACAAACATATCAAAGTTTTCAGCATGATCAAATTAATCATTTTGGATATTCAAGTTATGTAATAAAGCAACAATGGAGGAAGTTAAGCATGCATTATTAAATAGACACCATCCTGACAAAGAGCACAACAGCCAATTGAAATCACTAAAATAAATAAACCTGGGATAAAACTTTAAGTACAAACCTGTTAAAAGAAATAATTGGATTAGTAAGCTTCAAAAGATGGTCAACCAAAGGGAACTTATAGAAACAATTATCATTAGCAGAATCCTTATCATTTTGTTGCATCAATTCCTATGCCTCTTCTTATGTCCTTACTGTAGGCGAAATGACGACACTAGAGGGAGGGTGAATAGTATGTTTACTAATTCGATTAGTCTAAATTAAATTTTAAACGATTACTTAGATCGATTAGACGATTTGCAATTTGATGATTGTATGTGAAAGCAATAATAATTAAGCAATTTAAAACACACAAGATATCAATGCAAACACGAGTAATTTATAGTGGTTCAGCCCCGATGCCTACTCCACTACCTAAGCACCCCACTTAGAATTTCCAAACTAGTTTTACTAAATTAGTTTTTGTTTCCCTTACACACGAGGACTTTTTACTGAAGAGATGCACTCTCGACCTAAGGCACTTCCACACCCGGAAGTCACCACTTTCTTATCGGGAGTCCTCTTCCACCTCAACCCTAAGGGACAACTAAACTAATCCTAGTAAACACTACGTTTACACAAGTGGCTTTACTCTTTTTCACTAAGGATACCACTTCCACACAACAGACCTAACACAAGGTCTTCACGCACACAAATTATAATTGAAAAGAGCTTAAAATGAAACCAAGATTTCGTGCTCTTTTCCAAGCCTTAGTACCTTCAAATCTTCAGGAGGTAGAACTCGAATCAATTCCCGAGTTGAGGCAGCAAAGCTTGTACGCTTGAAGAAAATGTCGCAGACAGAGAAGCAGCGTAAGCTTTTTGGAAGGCTTCAAATCTTCCTCATAGAATGCTCAATGAATGCTGTAAGAATGAAGGAAGGTTCTTAAAAATGAGTAGAAGAGGTATATTTATACCTTATGAAGAAACGACAGCTTCAACGGATAGAAAACTATCCGTTGCATAGCGCCGATCGAATGGTCGGTCGACTGACGGGTCGACCGCCCAGACGTGAGATTGCGCGATTTCTTCTTCGGTCGACTGACGCGATCTGTATCTTCGGGTATTAGTAGGTCAATCGATCGACGGGTCGACCGCCCGAGCTACTGCCTATTTTGGGCTTCTATCGGTCAACCGCCTGGTCGACCGATGTAGCTCTGCTACTTTTTTACCTTCGGTCGATCGACCGAACCTAGGCTGAATATCGAGGACATCGAACGCTGGTTGATATGGAACCTGAAAGATATTCTCAATGAAATCATTAGTCACATGTTTGTTATCATCAAAACCATCAAAACCAAGATTAAGGCTAAGGTTGAAAACCTAAAGCCAACAATCTCCCCCTTTTTGATGATGACAAAGATCCTTAAGAAAATATATACATTAAAGCATAGAAAGATATTAACTAAGAGATTTCTCCCCCTATCAACATGCATATCTATGAGAATAAACTCCCCCTATCTATATGCATGGATTTTTTATATTTTCCTCCCCTTTACCTATATTTTTCTCCCCATTTTAACTATATATTTCTCCCCCTTTTGACTATACATTTCTCCCCCATTTTACATCAATCAAAAAGGGCAAGAAGGGTCTATCTATTCAAAGGGATGAAAGACAAATATTTTTTCATGAAGTTGAGACTCTAAAGATTTTTCATGAAACATGACAATCTCAACCCTAGGGATGGAAAACAAGAATTTAATGAGAAACAAGATCATACATGATATGTTCAAAAACTATATAGTTGAATGCCAAATTGAATCATGTATTTTCTCAAAGTAAATATTGTTTCTTTTTCATGACATTTTTAGATTCCATTCAAACTTTCAAAATACAAAGATATAGTCATTTTAAATCATGTATATCAAGTTTGAAGTGAAACTAATGTCATTTGATCTAAATATGAACTTAGCATATTTTCATTTGAAATAAACATGAAAAACATGAAAAATGCTAAGTCTCAATGTTTCGCTATCTACTCATGTTTTATCAAATTTAGGTATCAAGACATTAAACATGAGATAATGTAAGTCTATGAATCAAGTTTGGGCTTAAGATAAAATTTTTAATTTACTTTGTTGACTTAGGTCAACCTATACTTAAAGTTTTCAAAAATCAAGCTTTTAAGTTTATACAAGGTCATATTTTTGATGAAAAACTTTTGAAACCAATTTTTGGATGAATTTTTTTTTATATCAAATATTAAATGGTCATTTGAAATGAATGTATCAAGTTTGAACTCAAAATGAATTTTCTAAGTTTATTTTTCATCCTATATTGTTTTCAAATAAACAAATGGATCCTAGCTATCATCCAAAATATCAAAATCATTTCTAGGAATGATTTTACTCAAGAAATTGTGTGAATGATATTAGAAATGGAATCCAAATGGTATACATGAGTTTTCATTGAAATTTTGAAGAAAGATCAAAGTATCGGAAAGATTAGCATTTCAAGAATGATGATACTTTGTGTTTTGAAATCTAACTTCAAAAATTCACTTTAAATCTAATTCTTGATGAAAGTTTTTGAAATTTTTACTGATATAACTAGGTTTTTCAGTGAATGTGTAGTTTCAAGAATCATCTAAAAATAATTTTTTTATATTTTCCTAGAAATAACTGAAATTGGTTATACCAATTGTTGAACAAATGCAATTCCATAGTTTTTCGGTTATTTTCAAAGAATGCTTAGTTTTCATTCAAACTTTTATGACACCACATAATGGTCATGTAAAGAGTGTATGTCAAGTTTGAGATGCAAATTATATCCTTAAGTCAAGATATCAACCTAGCATGGTTTCATTCAAAACTAAACTAGTTTTTATGAAACTTGCTAAGTTTCAATCTTAATATTTACTCATGATTTTTCAAATTTAAACCTATAAATACCTAACAGGAGTAAATCTAAACATGTTCCACAAATATGGATTCAAAATGAGACCTTTAAGTCAACTTGTTGACTTGGGTCAACATAGTTCAAAGAGAGGTAAACATGAATTAACATCTATGTCATTTTATCCATATCCATATGAATTTTTCACTCTAAATGTATGGAAACATATCATACATATTTCTAAACATGTTTATGAAGTTTGAACTTAAAATCAAGTGTCCAAGTCAATTTGTTGACTTGGGTCAAACCTTTTCAAGTTTAAGTCCCCTAAGGTGATATGATATCACATTGTTCATCTAGACATGATTTTTCAATTTTAGATACCTAGACTCATGTGATATGTGTATCTAAACATGTTCATTTCATTTTTAGCTTAAAATGAGGTCTCTAACAAGAAATTTTAAACTAGTCCAATTTTATTCAATATTAATATCATGAAATTGCCTAGTTATCATGAAATTGCCTACTCATAAAAATTCAATATTTATCATTCAAAAACAATCATGAGAATAGAGACATCAATATTCATGAATATTCAATTATTATATTTAAAAAAAAATTGCAAAACTAATTCATACCTTCTTCTTAGAAATTTTCCCAACCTTTTCATTTCCTTTTTTATTTTCTTTTTAGATAACATATCCTTCATTTACATTCACAACTTGCAAGTAGACATCATTAGTATCATAATGAAATAATTATGACTACTAGCAAGCTAACAAACTAAATAGCAAGGTTCAATGCAAAGTTTCATTTTAAAACCTTAACCTATGCTAGATATTAAAGATTCATTTTAAAAGGTTGTCATGATATCTAAATGAATCTAAGAGATCCTAAGATATGAAATATTTGAGGAATACGATCTCTACCTATGTTTAACTAGTTTGGACTTAATGATAAGGTCTCTAGTATCAACCTAGAGCAAGTTTCATTCAATAAAATTTGCCTAAGCACTAAGAATCTAGCTACTCATGAAAATTCAAGGATTTAACATGCAATTCTAATCATAAGTATAGAGATATAGTTTAAGCTTACACATTTAGGTATAACACTAAGATTTTGAATTTATCAAAGTTATACATTATTCATGATAATTTGTCAAACTAATCTTTTTCTTCCTAATTAGCCTTTCTAAAACACTTATAACTTGCAAGTAAGTTACACTAATATTTTTAGAGAAAATATAGCTACTTAGCAAGCTAACTCAACCTAAAAGCAAAGAGAAGCATTAAGTATCATTATCAAATACCATTTTGCTAAATGGTTTCAAATTCGTTTCAAAATGAAATCGAGTGATATCAAAACGAATTTTACGAGATCACAAGAATAATAAATGAAAAATATGATCTCCAACCTTCATATTGGTTAAAAATCGAAAGGTCACAATGTGCCTACGATTTAGAGCCACAAGGTCGCTTAGGCCCATTACAGGCCACTTAGGTCTCCGAGGAGACCGAGAAATCAAAATCAAAAATATTTTCAAAAGAACTCTTTTGCAAGAGCGGGGAAAACAACTCAATCTTAAACATGTATCATGACTCCAACTTTAAACAAAGCAAATGAGTATAGGAGATGATACCAAAGTAATTTTGATGGCAATCTTACTAAGGCATCAAGTTGGCTTGAAGTTGCAACCAAGGGAGGATTCATCATTTAAGCCCATGGTCAACTTCAACACATCACCTTCCCTTAACCTTGTGTGGTAGCTCCCTCTATAATAGAACAAGAAACTTTCGGTACCCAAATGACTTTGGGTCCTTGAGGGTGAGTTGGCCTAAGAATCCAAAGTGTCTTAACTATATTTAGATTTTTCTTGAATGCATAATCATGAATAGCATGGCCAAAGATACCACAGCAAAAAAAAAAATCCATTAAACGTTTTCTTTTTACCATTCATATGAACATGAGATCTAATATTTGAATGCTTGGCATGAGAGATATGATGAACATTTGCATTCTTAGATGGAATATTTTTCTTCCTAGGATTTCTAAAAGATGAAGCATGTGATAAATTACTAGTTTTCCTATTCAAGAAAATAATCTCATTTTTCAATTCATTTATTGATTTATGTAAGGCTTGCATTTGAGATTTCATCACACTATTTTTATTTTTGATTTTCATATTTTCTACTTTTAAATTCTCAGTCTCAACTTTTGAAATATTTTTCAATTCAATTTCGAAATCATCATTTTCATTTTTCAAATCCATATTCTCACTTTTTAAGTCTTCAATTTCAATCTTAAAATTATCATGACAAGAATTAACAACACTAGTATTCAATTTATCTTTCTCTAATTCATGCACTTGTGAATTAAGCCTTAAATTTTTCTTTTTTAGTTTTCTATTTTCTTTGATCTTACTCATAAGCAATGCATACATCTTTTTAGATTCTTCTAATAATTCTTCATAAGACATGTCAAGGGATTTAGAACTACTAGAATCACTATTATGATAAGAAGCGGAAGACTTTACCTCATCGTCAAGACCCATGAGGCACAATTTTGAGGTGGCTTCATTGTCATCACATGAGGAGGCTCCACTTGATTTCAAAGTGAAATTTGAGACCTTCTTCTCCTTCTTGGATTTCTTGTAAGCGTGCTTCTTTGACAGAGATACTATGGGCACCACAAGAGACATTAGTAGTGAGTGGATGACCATTGTCATCACCACCTTCAACATAAGTAGTAATCTCTTCGGTTTTCGCAAAATCATATAGCATGTTTAACGTTGCCCAAATATCAAATGCAGATGTACAATGCATGACTTTATCAAGGATGCTATTAGGTAAGGTACAAAATATGAAATACATTGCATCTCGATTATATTGAAACATTTTCTTATCATATTCACTCCAATCATGCATGTCAACCTTAGGTACAATGTATTTTAATTTGATCATGTTATAAACATCAAAACCTCTAGTCTTTAAGTAAGTATACATTCTAGACCTCCAAAGACCAAAGTTCGATTCATTGAACCTAGGAGGTGTAGATGCTACCGACTCTAGAGTCATTTCAAGATCGAGATAATGTGTAGAAGAGATGGTGAAATCTCAAGCTACGAACTCGCTCTGATACCAAATGTAGGCGAAATGGCGACACTAGAGGGGGTGAATAGTGTGTTTACTAATTCAATTAGCCTAAATTCAACTTAAACGATTACTTAGATCGATTAGGCGATTTGCAATTCGATGATTGTATGCGAAAGCAATAATAATTAAGCAATTTAAAACACACAAGATATCAATGCAAACACGAGTAATTTATAGTGGTTCAGCTCCAATGTCTACTCCACTACCTAAGCACCTCGCTTAGGATTTCCAAACTAGTTTTACTAAATTAGTTTTCGTTTCCCTTATACACGAGGACTTTTTACCGAAGAGATGCACTCTTGACCTAAGACACTTCCACATCCAGAAGTCACCGTCTTCTTATCGAGAGTCCTCTTCCACGTCAACCCTAAGGGACAACTAAACTAATCCTAGTAAATACTACATTTACACAAGTGGTTTTACTCCTTTTCACTAAGGATACTACTTCCACACAACAGACCTAACACAATGTCTTCACACACACAAATTTAAAATTAGTTCAAATAATAGATAAAATTATAATTGAAAAGAGCTTAAAATGAAACCAAGATTTCGTGCTCTTTTCCAAGCCTTAGAGCCTTCAAATCTTCAGGAGGTAGAACTCGAATCAATTCCCGAGTTGAGGCAGCAGAGCTTGTACGGTTGAAAAAAATGTCGCAGACAGAGAAGCAGCGCAAGCTTTTTGGAAGGCTTCATATCTTCCTCTTAGAATGCTCAATTAAGGCTGTAAGAATGAAGGAAGGTTCTTAAAAATAAGTAGAAGAGGTATATTTATACCTTACGAAGAAACGACAGCTTCAACAGATAAAAAACTATCTGTTGCAGAGCGCCAGTCGAATGGTCGATCGACAGACTGGTCGACCGGTCTTTCGACCGCTCCATTCTTCTCTCTAGTCAATCGATCGCCCAGATGTGAGATCGCACGATTTTTTCTTCGGTCAACCCATCGGTCGATCGACGTGATATGCATCTTCGGGTATCAGCAGGTCGGTCGACCGACGGGTCGACCGCCCGAGCTACTGTCCATTTTTGGCTTCTATCGGTCGACCGCCCGATCGATCGAAGTAGCTCTGCTACTTTTTTATCTTCGGTCGATCGATCGACCGGTCGACCGAACCTAAGCTAAATATTATTTTTTCAGCCTATTTCTTCCGCGCTTCGATTTCAGGTTTTGGCTTTCAACAAGCATCATCTTGGAGGGCTTTAGACTTGATCTTTGGACTCGTCCAAGCGACTTTGGTGCACTCGTCGATCTTCGAGAAATTTTCGCGATGAACCCGAGCGCGATGATCAATGTCCTTTCGATTTTGTGATTTCTCCGATTTATTCGATCGAGGACATCGAACTATGGTCGATATGGAACCTGAAAGATATTCTCAATGAAATCATTAGTCCCATGTTTGTTATCATCAAAACCGGGATTAATGCTAAGGTTGAAAACCTAAAGCCAACACCTACATCAATAGGAGCCCCACCGAAGCTCATGTGATCGTATTGTAACAGGACAGCCTTGTTGAAAACAAATCCAGGCTCTGGGGTTGCAAGACCAAGAATCATGCATAATCGATCAACAAAGCCATTAATAACCCGCTATAACGAGACCCGAGAAAAGGATGGATTCAATTTTAGCCCAAATACACGCTGTGAACTTGATAAGTTTCAAGTTTAATAACAAATTCACCATAAAGTCAAAGCATTCAAGGAAAGAACCTGTATAGATTGCAAAAAAACTTACCTCTCTTTGCATTCACTCTCTTGTCAAAGAGCCGAACAAGATCAGATCCCTCTAAACAAGCAGCATAAGCAATCATCCTAAAAGTCACTAGAGTTCCCGTCAGAGTCAAACAACCAACGCAATAAACCAAAAATCCCTAATTCCGCACCAGACCCTCAAAGGAACAAAACAAAGAAAGAAGGAGAAGTTTGTGAAGCCAAACGACGTTCCAACACACAGGGCGAGCTCGCGAGTAGCTCTTGGGCTACAAAACCTCCCACTCTTATCGATCTTAGACGAAGACGGGCCTCCAGGAGGAACCGACGTCTCCTCTACTTGTTCCAAGGCTTCGGCGACCGGGAAGGAAGGGGAAGAGATATGTTTTGTACGTGACTCCACAGTGTGTAGAATGTACTAATCCTGAACTCAAAGCCATAAGCAGTTAAATTATTAGCAAAGGAAAAGGGAATAAGAGTTTAAGTGGAGAACCAACCATGCGAAGGTTGATTACCTCTGGGATGGAGAACTCATGGATGACAGCCCGCTGACGGTCGTGAACGATAACCCAGTATGTCGGGATAGAAGACGACGATGATGAAGATGAAGCGGTCGATGTCGTTGGCTCCGAAGTTTGCAGCTCCACGCTGACCCTCGTCAATGGCCTCGTAATGTGACAGATGTGAAGGTGAGAGAGAGGCTTTACAAATCGTTCTTGACCTGCCTGGAGGCAGCTTGAGGAGGAAGTCGAGGAGAAGGATCGGGAGGAGAAACTGTAACGCGATCTTGTTTTCCTTGCTGAAGGTGGAGGGGATGGATCGGGAAGGGGGTTGCAGCAGGGGCAGAGGAGGTCAGAGGAGGTGGAGGTGGAGGAAGGGGAGAGGAGAGCCGTCACCGATTTGGGGTAGATGCAAGACAAACCTAGGAAGAGTAATTTGCGGACGGAGCCGCCAGCGTAGCGAAGAGTGGTGTCGATGATGTTGGTCTAGATCTGGAGGTTGACAACGATGAAATCGACCGGGTAGGTGGAGTTGGCATGGATTGCACCGACCTTGGCGGTGGCAACGATGACGTAGCGGGGGCGCTTAGCGGCGAAGAAGGCCTCGACGTCGGCCTAGCGGGTGAGGTCGAGCAGGAGAGACGAGGCGTGGACTATCGTCGGCGGCGATCAGGTTGAGGGCTTTGTCACAAGAGGTGAAGGGGGGTGCGGGTTGAGGTTTTGTTGAGTGAGGGATGTTTTGTCGAGTGAGGGAAAAAAAAAAAAGGGAACGGGGCTTTTGTTGTTGACGGAAAAGAAAAAAAATGAGGGAGTTATGCCGCGCGTTGAAATTTTAGCTATTGTTAACGATAGCGTTCCGGTAGAATGCTATCGTTAAATGCTATAGAAAGCCTTAAATGTTGTAGTGGGTGCGACATTTTCTAGCTTGATGTAAATACTAGGAATTTAACCTGAGATCAGGAGTGAAGTTGAACTTTTAGATGTTGACATGAGGGCATAGCCCTAGAGTAGATAAATGGGAAAGTTAGACGTATAAGGTTGGAGATTTGGAAGCGGACCGACGTTCTGCGAGACATGGGAAAGAAAGGATGTTTAGGAGTTTGGCGATTCTCTAATTTCAAAGATTGGACCTTATTGGGTCGAGAGGTGCGCATAGCGCACGAGATATTATTGGACCGAGTGGTGCGCATAGCGCATGAGATATTATTGGGCCGAGAGGTGCACATAGCGCATGAGGTATTATTGGGCCTTATTGGGCCGAGTGGTGTGCATAGCGCACAAGATATTATTGGGCCCGATTGGGCCGAGAGGTGCAAATAGCACACAAGATATTATTGGGCCTTATTGGACCGAGAGGTGCGCATAGAACACAAAGTATTATTGGGCCGAGTGGTGCGCTTCACGCATGAGATGACATTGGGCTGCATATTGGGTCGAGTGGTGTGCTTCGCACACGAGGTGATATTGGGCTGCATATTGGGCCGAGTGGTATGCCTAGCGTACGAGTGTTCACGGGTCGAAGGGCCTTACTTGATCGAGTTCTGGGCGTTGATACTAGAGGGCCTTCCTAGATCAGTGAGGCCGAATTAGGGGTCTAGCTAGGGGCGATCGGCCTAACAAGTACTCCATAAGTGGTGGATGGACATTTAGAGGACAAACTCCTATTAAATCGGATCAGAATGTGTTACATGTTATTTAGTCTGTTGTATGAACTTAAAATATCTATTGCATTACTTATCTATCTTGATTACACTTGGTAATGGTCGGGTGACCACTCACCGAGTTCTTGAACTCGCCCTCTTTGTGTATGTTGTTTGCATAGCATGATCACTGAGGTATAACACAACTGATGGCGGTGGACTCTAGTGACAATCTCGTGAAACCAGTTGACGTAGTCAAGTCGAGTCGAGTTGTGTTGAGATTGAGTCTGTTAAAATATTTAGTGTGTTTGGAATTGTAGTCTTTTATCGTTTAAATTTATATGCTAGCATACTTATCTTGTAGTTTCATTGACTTGTTATTGAGTTGTTACTAGATTGTTTATGTTTATGCCATAGTACTTTATCTTTTGGTTCATGATGCATGAAATATCTAAATGTTTGGTTTAGGCTTCGGGGTGCATGTCCGCACTCTGGCCGATCGAGTGATCCAATTTTGGAGCATGACAGAAGTAAACATTGAATACCTATGTATTACATAACCAAGGACTCGTCATGACTCCGCTCGAATATCTCCTGCGGAGCGAGAGAAACAGAAGGATAATTCTGTGACAAAAAGGCTACCATAGCTTTGTCATCAAGGGGATCACTTCCTTCCTCAAAATCCTGAATGGAACGAGGCACCGACCTCCAAGACAAGGGAAAACATCTCTGAGCAGAAAGGTGACTCCAAATCGAGGCGCTGACCGCCAAATGCCCTCTCGCGATCTAAGAGTTTCCTCCCGATGATGTTATTGAAAGACACCCACTATCTTTTTTGTACTCCTTTTGCTTGGAAAAATGAGAAGAACACATAAAGGCTCGGCTTAATCTCCAGATACTCCATCATAATCTCAAAACATCGAACAAATGCCCGATTGTTCGGGTGCAACTGAGTGGGAGCGACATTCACCAAATTCAGGACACTATGCTCAAAATCAGTAAAAGGAAGATGAACCCCCAGCTCATCAAACAAAGTCTGGTACATACAGACAAATTCCGAGTTGGTATGATGATACACTCGATCCGACAGCAGGCATGAAAAACTCATTCGTAGTCCTCCTTGATGCCCTCACGGGCAATGGACACACTATTCGGGAAAGACATAATGCTATCCAGGTTGGTCATCACCGAGCCCTGCAACTTCACATCTTCTTGAACCCATGAGTAGGAATCTGGATCCCTCCCTAGCGTCCCAAACTTTGATTTCACGACGACACTTTTCTTCGCCATCGGTCCAACAAAAATTATAGAAACACTAGAACATGGACGAGTCAATACATACCTATTGCTCTAAGGCAAGCCCTATGAAAGTTGAGACAAGGCATCAGAAAACTCACCAGAGAAGAAAAGGAAGACGATAATAGTCAGACAGGCAACCCACGTAGTCGTCGCCGAAGAGAATCTTCAAGGCACCAATCATCAAAAGCACGAGCAAGAGTTCGAAAACAAAAAGGAAGAAATGCCTTATAGGCATATGTGCGATAAACCCCTCATTGAACAACTATCGATCACACCATGAGCAAATCTCGGCCGACGATAAACCCCTCTTGCTCGGCCAAATCTCGGTTGGCGGTCGACCGAAAAGTCTAACAGATCTTTTTAAATCTGTCGAACGACTATTTTACACCCGTACCTCCAATACCCTTATAAGTAGGCATGGTTTCAACTGTTGGAGGGTTACTACTGTTCATTGATCAGATCCCCAAGTCCTCATACTTCAAAGAGTCAATCCAAAGTGAAAAACCTAGCTTTTATCTCTCTAAGTTTGGTCTTTTCACCTTAAGGCTTTCAAGCCAAAACTCATCATCTTCTTGAGGCATTGGAGGTCTAGAAGGCTATTAGAAGGAGCTCTTGCAAGTTTGATTTCATTTCATTGCTCCTTTACATGTTTTTATTCCTATTTGATCAAATTCTAAAGTATAGGTTGTAAGGTGTGCTTGAAACACCTTGTTGATTTGTATATTGTTCTTTTTGCTTTAGAATAGGTGTTGATGCATTCTCTAGGATTGAAAGATAAGTCTCCATTGTATTCTTTAGAAAAATAAGTAATTTATAAAGTGTTATGATTAATAATTCCTGGTGATGAGCCAAGATAGTAGAATAAACGTGTTGGTCAAACCATTATAATTTGATTTGTTAGCATTATTTGTTTGTTGCTCATTTATCTTTACTTGTGCTTGATTCAATAGTGCTGGCATTTCTCTACACTTTAGCATCAAGTAAATTGAATTGTCTTGTTAGTTGCTCAAAATCGAAAAAGAATTAAATCGAATATAGAAATAACGTATACACTATTCAATCCTATTCTAGTGTGGATGTTTAATTCACAAATTTTTCATAAATTTATTTAAAGACATTTTTATGTTTAATTCATTCACGTCATAAATTAAATTATTAACGAATTACTTTCTTTAAACCATTAATTAATACAATCTAAATGGTTTATATTGTCAAGAATAATTAGTTACCTATGCTGGATTACCATTTATTTTTTCCAATATAATTTGCAATTTTCAAAAATATTGTTTGTCATGCTTTATCCATTTAGGTTGTTAGTAAATTACCCTTTAACCCTATAATAATATTTCCAGTTTGTCATTGATTTAGTATGTTTAAAAAATAATATATAGTTGAGAAATAGAAAATAAAATTATATATAGTAAAAAAATTAATATACTATTTCAAAATAGTAATAACCTAGCAATAGAAACGAGAATAAAAAGTTCTTCATAATTTATACAGTAGAAAATTTTGATAAACTATTTCAAAAATAAAACTAAAGCTCGAAGATATTATGGATGTCATCAACGATTCTAACGATTTTGATCTAAAAATAATTTATCGCCACGAGCACATGTTCCTCACTGCTTTCATTTATTATAAATCAAATTTGAGTGGAAGATGCTCAAATAAAAAACTTCAAAATAAGAGGCTCTCGTTAGTTCAAATTAGAGTGACAAAAAAATGAAACTGATGTATTGTTTAGAGACATCATTTTTATTATATTCATAATATTTTTTTGCAAATGAACATATGACAACATGCGTTATCCAGTGTTATACCTTAAAATTATTCAAAACGAATAAATCCTTCAAGATAAATAAATCTCTATTTACATCATGCAATAGTTAGAGTCATTCCCTTAGCTAAATTATTTAAGGAAAGTATTTGAACTATTTTTGGCATCATCTTATTAGCAAATAAAATCATAAATTACTAAAAACAATGACAATCATCTTGGAACATAATATTTTAAAATATTTGAACTATTTTGTAACTCACTAATACGTTAGAAACTTTGGTACAAAATATTTATTTTAGATTCTTAACGTCTCTTTTTATTATAAAAAATATATTTCACAAATAAAAATTATATATTTTTTATATTTTTATAATTTATTCAAAAGTCTATAATGCTTTACCGATTTTTGCGAAGTAAGTGGGTATTATGAATTTTTAGTTCTAGATTTAAAATTTTCAACATTTTGAATCCGAACATTTTCATTAAATTTATTTCGATTTCAAGAAATTTCTCATTAAATATTGAGATAAATTTATTACAAAAGTTAAAAAATGAAATATATATGGTAAGTAAGACATCCAACAAGGCGTTCCTTATATTACATGTCTCCTGACTAACTAAACATTCGTGATAATGAATTGTTAGGAATCGTATGATTGTATCAATAGGAATAAGTATGAACTAAAGAAAACTCATTTCATTGGAACTCAAAAAATAAGTATAAAATGAAAAGATAACTTTGGTAAAATCATAATTTTTTTTGTATTTGTGAAAATCATAAATACACTTCACAATTCAAGAAAAACTATAATTATTTTGGCCAACTCTTCAAATTACTCCTTAATTTTTATAAACCAGTCAATTTATTTAAAAAATAGTTTTGATTCCGTTTGAATTTTTTCTTGAATGGTTCAATGTAAAATCGTTCAACAATCTATGCAAAATCGAATTAAATAAGTTCTACATTGAATAATCGAACTCAAGAAATATTTTAAGCCCAAATCAAAATCAGTTTTTAAAATAAACTAATTTGAAAAGCGCCAAAATAGTTATAATTTTTAAAAATTTGAAATATATTTATGATTTTCACGTAAAAAAAAATTACATTGGGAACCGGTCTAACGGGCAACTAATCCAACCACTATATGTCCGCCACGTCTCGAGTGATCATTCGCATTCCCATGTCAGAGCGATGGAATCTCTGGGCCAACGCACCGCGTTCACACCTTAGAAAACACAATGACTTTGGTGCCCCTAAAAAGGCCAGATATTAGGTGAAATGAAGAGGGCTAGAAAACGTCATTCCATAATATCTTCTACCCCACCATTTGCAGCCACTACCTCGGAGATCCCGCCACCACGCCGCGTGAGCCACAGATCGGCGCAGTAACATCACATCTTGACTGTCCATTTGTTCTTCAATCTTATCCGTTCCCAGCTATCAGTCTGACGGTCGAGATACGACTACTAGAACCTTCTTGTCTTTAATATTAAAGCACCGGGGGTGCGTGGATGCTTGCTCCGATCTTGCTGTCTCTCCCCTTCCTCCTCCGTTGGCGTATCCTCTCCCTTTTCCGAGATGGTGAAGTCGTATCCGTCCGTGAGCGAAGAGTACAAGAAGGCGGTGGAGAAGGCCAAGCGGAAGCTCCGCGGTCTCATCGCCGAGAAGAACTGCGCCCCATTGATGCTCCGCCTCGCGTAAGTGTTTTCGTCTCGCTTCACTTTCGTGGCTTTTGCGGTGATCTGGTCATGATCTGCGGTGGTCGGTGTGGTTCCAGGTGGCACTCGGCGGGAACGTACGATGTGGTGTCGAAGACCGGCGGCCCTTTTGGGACCATGAGGTACGCGGCGGAGCTAGCTCATGGCGCCAACAACGGGCTCGACATCGCCGTCAGGCTCTTGGAGCCCATCAAGGAGCAGTTCCCCGGTTTGAGCTATGCTGACTTTTATCAGGTTCTCATTTGTTAACTTGATCCATCAATGATGCATTTTTTCCCGATTCTTTTGTAATATTAATACATATTTTGTTCTGATCGACAGCTTGCCGGAGTTGTGGCCGTGGAAGTTACCGGAGGACCAGAGATCCCGTTCCATCCGGGGAGGGAGGTATATGATCTCGATCTTAAATTATACACTTTAGACCGTTTTGTTAATATTAATAATTCAGATATGCTCTTAGTTTAGATCAGGTTTTGTGGAAGATACGTTTAGCCATTTTATGATTTGTCTATTTTATTTATCTTTTTTCTTTGATCTCTATTTGCTTTTTTATGATTGTGATTATGCCTATTTGTAAACAAAGGCCGGTCTGCAATTTTTTTACTTTATCTTTCCCCTAATTCTCGTTTGATATGGAAGCTTAATACCTGTGAGTCGCCAATTCTCATTTTGTCAAATTGGTAGAGCTATCGTTCATTGCCAACAAACGATTTTTAGGATATTGCATTTATGATAAAACTTGTTTTTCTTGAAGTTATTTTTGCAATTTAATAAATGAGAAGTGAATTGCTAAGTCTTGTCATCCCACTTTCCAAATTCCAATGATTCATGGGGAAAATGTAACCATTGTTTGTTTTACATACTACATGTGTCGAAACTGTTAGGAAATGCGATGAAATATAGCGAAAACAATCAACATATCTTGAAATCAGAAATGCACAAAAATAACATGATCACAAAATTTGTAACATGAAAACCCTCTCAAGTTGGTGGGTAAAAACCATAGGACTTAATTCAGATCAACAATTCACTATAATGCAAAATGTACAAAAGAGTCTTTAGCATCCTTGGAATTTCAAACAATCATTGCCCATCATCAAAAAAGTGGAAACAATGCGAGGATAATAAGGATCAAGGATAGAAATCATCTGGGCAGCAATTGTTCTTGAAATTGAGCAAGATTTTGGTTCTACAAACAAAATTTTCACTCTTTAGATCAAAGAGGAACAAGGACTGGACTCTGCTTGGAGTCCTGAATAAGCTCATCAAATTTCGTTTCGATTGGACAACAGTTGAATGTTGAAACTCATCGCTGCAGAGAATATTTAGAGAAAAGCTCGTTTTTTTTAGTAAAATCCTAGTTGATTTTTTGTGGAGAGGTATAGCACACCGAGTTCTTTTCTCTAAACGATGATCTTGTTTGGAGGTGTGCAAGCTGGGATTTTTCTACATAAATTGGGCTCTTTTCTAGATATTCTATGTTGTGACGAGTTTATCATCTCAACAAGCGTACAGATGTTCGATTGGGACGAGATTAGGTGAACTTATTTAGGACTTGTTTTTTGATCTGAATGGTAGAAATTTTCTTTGGAGAACTAGAGATTTCTCTAATTTCAAGAACAGTAGATGTCCTGGTGATTTCTATGCTTGGTTTTTGTTTGTTGCCTTAAGCGTATATTTCACGTTAGAAGTTGTGTGTTCTCTTGTGGTTGTTTTTTGTGCATTTTGATTTTGTGATATTGTTTATTTCTGTTGTATTGCACTGCATTTCTTAACAGAAACATCTATGTGGAGTCAATAGATCATTGTGACATTTTGGTTTCAACTACATATTTGAAGATAAAGTTCTAACTGGTTCATATCTATGCTTAAATTAACACATTTATGTATGGAGCTTCATACATTTGACTATTTCTTTGTTAGGGTATCGCGGGGTTTTTCTTTTGGGTGTGTAAATGAAATCTTCATAATTCACCACCTAGCTCTTTACTGAATGTCAAGACCATGTCATCTAAGGTAGCTGATATGGCCTTTAACATCTCTTTGATAGTTTGCCTTTAGTTTGCCTTCACTAGTAAGTTCTTGTAGCCGAATCCTGCCTTGCACTTACATTCTGCAAAAGGAAAAGTCTTTCATGTATTGTTAACTTTTAAAACAGCATTAAAGATCCTCTTCTATAATTATGCAACTTTTTTCGTAATTGCTTTTATTTATAGCAAGTCAAATTATTCTATCAAATTGTTTGCAAAAGGCAAAAATTGTCAATCTTGCCTTGTTAACTCTTCCACCTTGACATAGATCAGGCATCTAAATATTACTTTTTATCAAGTATATCACTGTGGTCTATAATTCTTTGTTAAATAAATTTTAGGTTTTGAGAAGCAATTATTGTAAATAGTTCAATTTATGTTCATAATGTTTTGACTTTCTAAGGTACTGTTAGTTATGATCATTTCCTATAAAATAAAATTCCTAAGCTGATCTTTTGGCTGATGTAATTGGCTTTCAGATACTTTTTTTTCTCAAAGTAACCTTTTTGAACAGGATCAAACTATTGATGATATGGTTTTTATTTGTCCAGGACAAGTCGGAACCTCCTATTGAAGGCCGGCTTCCTGATGCTACAAAGGGTAAGCTGTCTTCATAGAATGTAGGATTGTGTATTTAGTTTTATATGTGCACTAGTGTAATGCCTTTCTTTACAAATATCATGAAGGCAGATGTTAGACCATAGTTATGCACTCACTATATTAAAGAGGCAGATACACCATCGCCACTCTTGTAGGATGTGTATGCCTTCTTTTTTGTAGTTGATGTGATGGTGCCTATGTTGAGTAGAGCCCAAAAAGATGTATATTAGTTGATGTGATGATGCCTATTTTGAGTAGAGCCCAAAAAGATGTATATTGGTGAGAAAGGAGGCCTCTATGTAGGCCTAGAACAAAATATGTTACACCCGAGGTATAACCTAAGCTAACATTTACAACTAAAAACTGTAAATAGGCGATTTCTCAGGTTGCAATTTTAGTTTTGTTTATTATGCTAAGATGATTAATGGTGTTTAGTTTGGGGCTTTGGCTTTTCCATAACCTTTCTTTGTGGGATAGTTGGTTCCCTTCATGATTATCTATTCAAAAAACCTATTTTTTTAATAAATGTACAAAAATCTCATCAATGTGTTGCAAATTGGACAGGCTCTGACCATCTTAGGGATGTTTTTGGTCACATGGGCCTAAGCGATCAAGATATTGTTGCACTTTCTGGTGGTCACACCCTGGTAGCTTTCTAATTTTGGTTTCTGGTGGTCACACCTTCCAATATTGTTTTGTACCACTTCTGCTTAGCACCCATATTATTTGTTTCCTGTAGGGCAGGTGCCACAAGGAGCGATCAGGGTTTGAAGGGGCATGGACATCCAATCCTCTTATTTTTGACAACTCATACTTCAAGTAAGCTTGACAATTAATAAAAACCAGCTAGAAATGAACTTCGTCAAATGATCTACTTCTTGCCTGAAACATTAAATTTTTTCCAATTCATATTCTGGTCAAAAATACATTATTTTCCTCAGGACAGGAATGATGCATTTTGTTTCTGGCAGGGAACTCTTGAGCGGAGAGAAAGGTCTTCTCCAGCTGCCATCTGACAAGACCCTTCTGACCGATCCTGTTTTCCGCCCTCTAGTTGAAAAATATGCCGCTGTATGTATTATAAAATCTGCAAATTGTCTTCTCATCACTGTAAAAGTTCACTATTGATCTTTCAACTTGTCTAATTGTGGATTTTATCTCTCAGGATGAGGATGCTTTCTTTGCTGATTATGCGGAGGCTCACCTGAAGCTCTCAGAATTGGGGTATGCATGTGATATGTTTGCAATGCAGCAAAAAATCTATTTCTTGACACATTAATCATTGTTTCTTTTTCAATTTTCAGGTTTGCTGAGGCTTAGAATCGCAGAAGGTTTTGATGCTACGGAGTAGAATCATCGGAAGCATGTTTAGCAATAAGATTTTATGGCTGTATACTATCTATTGACAAACCGTGATGTTTTGTTAGTTATCAGAAACTTTGTTTTGACGGAAGATGTATTGCAATCATCAATATATCGACAACAACTAGCAACAAGTCATTGCAATGTTATTTTGAATTGAATGTGTGATGATGATTGCTTGTTATTTCAACAATGATATGGATGTTTCTGTTCGAATTTGCTTTATAAGAAAAATTAGTTGCTTTTAATTTTACGTATGTGTGCAAATATCAGTTGAAGCATTTATAGTTATGGATACTGTTAGTATGTTTGATTGCAATATGTAACTATAACTGTTAGGTAATTACAAACATGGAGATACTTTCACTATTTATTTACATAAATAGTTATGTTTCAATATTATCGTCTTATATTTTCTTTTGGTAAATTGAAAATTAAATAGTTTGTTCATGAGGTCATGAAGCTGGACAACGCTGTAGCATCATTTTCGTTTGAGGCCATTTTGGACTGTGGGCTAAAGTGAATAGAATATTTTGGACATTCTTACCGAAAATTTATTGACATATTAAAAACCATATAAGAAAATAGTACATGCATAAAGTATTGGAGATATTAAAATTATTAAAATGAAAGATAACTGAGTTTTAGTTTGAGAAATATATAAGTAACATTGTTATATTCTGTTTTTTTTTAAAAAAGTAAATTACAAAAAGTGTGGGGGTTTATTTGTAAAAACACCCCACCGACCGCCTTTGGAACTTACTTTTAAGAGTCGACTCCGTCTCTTACCTCGACCGTCGGAGAAGAGAGTGTTAGGAGAGGGAGAAAGCTCGTCAGAGTTGACGCCGGAGCCGGAGCCGAGGTAGGGATCTTACCCCCTTCTTCCTCCTTTCCTTCCGTCAGCTTTCACTTCATCGGCAGCGACGACAAGGGATCGGAGAAAAAGAAGAAGCGGCCGGCGACGGTGGCGCTCGCGGCAGCTAAGCCGCTGTCCGCGACGCCGGGCCATACGGCCTTGGTGGCCGTTGGCAGCGGCAGCAGGCTGCTGCTCGCAGCGTGTCAGCAGCCGCTGCACACTGTCGCGGCGGTTGCCGACGGCCCACTAGCGCCGGAGATCGTGGGGGTGGACCGGCGAGTAGTCGCTGGCGGCCAGCAAGGCCGGCGTGGGTCGAGCGGAGCAGGAGGTGTCGGGCGCGGGTGGGGGTGTCGGGCGCAGGTAAGGGATAGGATATGAATAGTAGCTAGCGAAGAGAACTGTACGAAATTGATAAATTTGTAGATTATTTGAGGTATTTTTCTAGTCGATCATAGAGTCGTCGGATTGAGTCGAGGTGAATACCAAAGTTGCATATCTTCGTGTGCTGAACGCGATGGTGATATCAGATTTTTCATCGGATTCTTTTTAGTAGGTCTTTTCTATATTTTAGTATTATTTGGTGGTTAATATTTATTAATTTAATTTGATAAATAATTAAATAATATAAAATATTATATTACTTTAAAGGGGAGGGGGTTTAAAGGTAATAGGTTAGTGTGAACTTGAGTTCGATCCCCGTTGTAGCCGATGAATTATCGATGGCTGACATGACGGATTTATCTTTTTGCCTCGATCTGTTTGATATTGCTTCTAATTCCGTTGAACTCATGTTGCATATTATTGTTGGACATGCCATGTAGATAATTGCATGTGTTATTATTGATCATGGTGATATATATTTATTGATGTTGACATTGATCATGATATGTCATGCATGATACTATATTGTTATTTATGGTGTTATTCTCTTGATCATATCATCATTATTGGAGTTGTTATATTGTTGATATTGGTGATCATGTCATTTATTATCCATTGATCATGGTGATACACCTTGTTGCGTTGTTGGAGTTGAGGTGATGTTATTCATTATTCATTGATCATGGTGATATATCTTGTTGCACTGTTGGAGTTGAGTTGTCGACCTGGAGGCTACGGTCGTGGAGAGGACTTCGGTCCAAGACCATTTCGGTGTGCCTACCCTCCAGACATGGGTGAGGGTATGGATATTGACTAGTCACTTTGGGCACCTTCGGGTGTGCGGATGTCGGATACGTCGTCCGTCGAGCTACCTGCTGGATGGGGGTAGTCGCGTCACCGTTGGACCGGACGGTTGATGCCACTCTACAGGTGGTAGAGTGCGGGGTTTTTACCCAATGGTCCATACGCTCGATGATTTAGTCAACGTCGATTAGGAGTAGGCGTGGAGCATTTGTTGTACATCTATCGCATTTGACTGCATCTTAGGCCATATTGATGTTTATTGTTGAGTTAACATCTTATTCATGTTGTTGACCATATTGTGGTACTCCTACTCAGCATTTTCGCTGACTCCTATTGTCATTGCTTCAGACTTGCAGGGGAGAGCTGTCGATCTATAGACCGAGGAGTAGATAGTCGGTAGATAGCAGGTATCTAGAGCTTTGGCGATAATTTTTGTATCTTATCCTACTTTGTCGTCTTTCGATACTGATGATTTTGGAGTTTCGTAAATATAAAATACCCTGTTTAATATTGTACTTAACTGAATTGGCTTTTGTCGTATATATATATATATTATCAGGCTTTTGACATAATTATTTGTATCATAATATGTTTTATTATGATTTCTGTCCTATATCGTTGATTTTCCTTCCGCTGCGCGATGTTCGGATCGCCCACTGTCGCGCGTCGGAACGGGGCCGCCTCGGGGCAATAGGGGTGGACCCGAACCTGGGCGTGACAGTATTTATTGGTATCAGAGCATAGGAGTTAAGGTTATGTTAGGGTTAAGAATTTAGGTGTCTTACCTTAATGTTAATATTTTATGGTGTAGGAGTTAAGATTGTAAGTTTTACCTAAAATTTTTGTTCTATTTGTAGAGAGATGGCATCGAGGGGCAGTGTTGGGCGTGCGAGGGGTCTTGGAGACCCGAGTGCAGATCAGGATCGGGTGGCGATTCCTCGGCGAGCACGTACCACTCAGGTTGCGGCTTCGACTGTCAGGGGTCGAGGTGGACGAGCTAGTTGGGGTGCTCGTCAGACTGGTCGCACTGCTAGTGGCAGAGGGCGCGGTCGGGGCGCTCCGGTGCGTGTTCCTATAGAGGAGGTGCATGATTTCACTCTTGGGGCTGGAGTGGGAGCGGAGGAGGTAGTTGTTGAGGCAATACCAGTAGTCCCTCATGCTGTTGGAGAGGGCTCGGCGGTGCATGTTCCTATGGCACCCCAGCCTCAGTATGTGATGCTTGTGCCGGGGCCTCATGGAGTTCTTGCTGGAGCAGAATCATGGGAGTCTCGCATGCTAAGGTTCCATCAGCAGGAGTTGCCCAGCTAAGGGGATACCGGGGACGTCACAGCAGTAGTCGAGAGGATATAGTCAGGGACAAAGACAGACCAGTCAGCAGAGATAAACCAGTCAGCAGAGGCAGACTAGTCAGACTCAGGCCCGAGCTTTTGCATTGACACAGGAGGAGGCTCGTCAGGCGTCAGGATCAGTGGTCCGAGGTATTATTTTAATTTTTGATTTACCTGCTCATGCATTGATAGATACTGGTAGCACTCATTCTTTTATATCTTCGGTTATGGTTGCTAAATTGGGGAGAGAGCCTACACCCAAGACGAGTGGTTTATCTGTACTCACAGCGTCAGGTGATGTGATGCAGTCGAGCCACGAGTTGAAGGGGTGTAGAATCAGGTTGGGAGATGCTGAGATTTTGGTAGATCTACTTGTGCTGGATTTCTTCGACTTCGACGTTATTTTGGGTATGGATTGGCTTGCTGCCAACCATGCTAGAGTCGATTGTCATGAGAAAATGGTTGTGTTTTCTCCCCTTGATCAACCTTCCTTCGAGTTTGTTGGATCGAGGGAGCTAGTGGCACCGATTATCTCAGCATTGCAGGCTAGACAATTGATGAGCAGTGGATGCAGTGGTTTTCTGGTGTCCTTGGTCGGCACGATTGCTGAGGAGCATGCTCGGATCGAAGATGTACCAGTGGTTAGAGAATTTCCTGATGTATTCCCAAATGAGTTGCCAGGCCTACCACCGGATCGGCAAGTTGAGTTTTGCATTGAGTTGCAGCCTGACACAGCTCCTATTTCGAAGGCACCCTACCGCATGGCACCTAAGGAATTGGAGGAGCTAAAGGGGCAATTGCAGGACCTTCTGGATAAGGGATTTATCCGTCCTAGTGTGTCACCTTGGGGAGCTCCAGTTCTGTTTGTGAAAAAGAAGGATGGATCTTTGAGGCTCTGCATCGACTACAGACAGTTGAATGCAGTGACTATTAAGAACAAGTATCCGTTGCCTCGGATTGATGACTTGTTTGATCAGTTGCAGGATGCTTGGGTGTACTCAAAGATTGACTTGAGATCTGGGTATCACCAGTTGAGGGTAAGAGAGCAGGATGCGCAAAAGACTGCTTTCCGTACACATTACGAGCATTATGAGTTTTTGGTTATGCCATTTGGGCTAACCAATGCACCTGCAGCATTCATGGATCTGATGAACCGAGTCTTTTTGGAGTATTTAGACCGGTTCGTGATCGTTTTTATTGATGATATTTTGGTGTACTCCAAGTTAGAAGCCGAGCATGAAGAGCACTTAAGGATAGTGTTGGGTGTGTTGAGGAGGGAGCAGCTATTTGCTAAATTCAGTAAGTATTCATTTTGGCTCATAGAAGTTGGCTTTTTGGGGCATGTGATTTCTGGTGCTGGTATATCAGTGAATCCACATAAGATTGAGGCAGTGATGAGCTGGCAGAGGCCAAGGACAGTCCATGAGATTCGCAACTTCCTTGGACTAGCAGGCTATTATCGTAGATTTGTAGAGAGCTTCTCGAGGATTGCTGCGCCTTTAACTCAATTAACGAGGAAAGGTGTGAAGTTTATTTGGGATGGCAAGTGTGAGTCTAGCTTTCAAGAGCTGAAGAAGAGACTCACTTCTGCACCTGTATTGGTGATTCCTTCTGGGAATGATGGTTTTGTCCTGTACACTGATACATCCATCCAAGGTCTTGGTGCTGTTTTGATGTAGAATGAGCGGGTGGTAGCTTATGCTTCTAGACAACTTAAGGAGCATGAAAAGAACTACTCAGTGCATGATTTGGAGTTAGCTGTTATCATATTTGCACTTAAGATATGGCGACACTACCTCTATGATGTTACTTTTGAGATATTTATAGATCATAAGAGTCTCAAGCATTTGTTCACTTAGAAAGATTTAAATATGAACAAAGGAGATGGATGGATTTTCTTAAGGATTATGACTGCTCTATTAATTATCATCCTGGCAAGGCGAACATTGTGGCAGATGCCTTAAGCAGGAAATCTGTGGGGATATGTCAGCATCTCAGAGTTGCAGAGTCAGAACTGATCAGAGAATTGTTAGAGCTTAGCTTGGACTTGGTGGGTTAGACTCAGAGCGGATTTTTGGTGCAGCTAATTGCACAGTCGTCGATAGCGGAGCGGATTCAACAGTGTCAGATGGAGGATCATTACCTTTGGGTTATTGCACAAGAATTAGAGCAAGGCACTCGATCGGACTTCTCGCAGGACAGTGATGGCACTTTGCGATTTCGTGGTAGGTTATGTGTTCCTGGGGAGCACCCAGTGAAGGAGGAGTTGTTAGAGGAGGCTCACAGGTCTCGTTTTGCTATACACCCAGGCAGTACGAGGATGTATAAGGACCTGCGAAAGTCTTTCTGGTGGCGTGGGATGAAGAGAGATGTTGCTGATCATGTGGCGAGGTGTTTGGTCTGTCAGCAGATAAAGGCCGAGCATTATAGACCGGCAGGGAAGCTCCAGAACCTCCCTATTCTTGAGTGGAAATGAGATCACATCACTATGGACTTTGTGTCTGGGCTTCCGAGGATTCAGAAAGGGCATGACTCAATCTGGGTGATTGTGGATCGATTGACGAAGTCAGCTCACTTTTTGCTAGCTAAGAAGACGTATTCCTTGGACAAGTTAGCTCAGTTGTACTGTATGGAGATAGTGAGATTGCATGGTGTACCTACTAGCATCATTTCAGACAGGGACACTCGTTTAACTTCACGATTTTGGCAGAGTCTACAGAGGGCTTTGGGTACCGAACTTCGATTCAGTACAGTGTTCCATCCACAGACTGATGGACAGTCCAAGCGCACTATTCAGACATTGGAGGATCTTTTACGTGCTTGTGTTCTGGACTTTGGAGGCAGCTGGGAGAGTCATCTGCACTTGGTGGAGTTTGCTTATAATAATAGTTATCATTTAGCTATTCGGATGGCTCCATTTGAGGCTCTTTACGGTCTGAGGTGTAGGTCTCCAGTGCATTGGGGTGAGGTGGGTGAGCGACGTCTTTTGGGACCGGAGATGGTCCAGCGAGACGTTGAGTTGGTCCTAAAATTAGACAGAGGTTGCTTACAGCTCAGAGCCGACAGAAAAGCTATGCAGACCGCCGAAGGAGGGATTTGGAATTCTCAGTTGGGGATCATGTGTTCCTCAAAGTGTCTCCAACTAAGGGTGTAATGCGGTTTGGCAAGAAAGGCAAGCTTGCACCGCGATTCATTGGTCCCTTCGAGATCTTGGAGAGGGTTGGACCTGTTGCTTATCGGCTAGCATTGCCACCATCATTGGTAAGAGTGCATAACGTCTTCCATGTCTCCATGTTGAGGAAGTACGTGCCAGATCCTTCCCATATACTACAGGAGCCAGCTTTGCAGATCAGAGAAGATATCAGTTATGAAGAGTTGCCAGTGAGGATCCTTGATAGGAAGAAGCATCAACTTCGCAACAAGGTGGTCGCATTAGTCAAAGTTGGTTGGCAGCACCATTCAGATGCAGAGGCCACTTGGGAGTTTCCACACTTATTCGACCCTGCAGGTACATAAATTTGGAGGACCAAATTTCTTAAGGAGGGGAGGATGTTATATTCTGTTTAAAAAAAAAAGTAAATTAAAAAGAGTGTGGGGGTTTATTTGTAAAAACACCCCACCGACCGCCTTTGGAACCGACTTTTAAGAGTCGGCTCTGTCTCTTACCTCGATCGTCGGAGAAGAGAGTCGGAGAAGAGAGTGTTAGGAGAGGGAGAAAGCTCGTTGGAGTTGACGCTGGAGCTGGAGCCGAGGTAGGAATCTTATCCCCTTCCTCCTCCTTCCCTTCCGTCAGCTTTCACTTCATCTGCGGCGATGACGACAGGGGATCGGAGAAAGAGAGGAAGCGGCCGGCGACGACGGCGCTCGTGGCAGCTCAGCCGCTGTCCGCGATGCCGGGCCGTACGGCCGTTGGCAGCGGCAGCAGGCTGCTGCTCGCAGCGTGGCAGCAGCCGCTGCACGCTGTCGCTGCGGCTGCTGACGACCCACCAGTGCCGGAGGCCGCGGGGGTGGACCGGCGAGTGGTCGCCGGCGGCCAGCAAGGCCGCTCGGCGTGGGTTGAGCGGAGCAGGAGGTGTCGGGCGCGGGTGGGGGTGTCGGGCACAGGTAAGGGATAGGGATATGAATAGTAGCTAGCGAAGAGAACTGTATTGTATGAAATTGATAAATTTGTAGATTATTTGGGGTATTTTTCTAGTCGATCATAGAGTCGTCAGATCGAGTCGAGGTGAATACCAAAGTTGCATATCTTCGCGTGCTGATCGCGATGGTGATATTAGATTTCTGATCGAATGCTGTTTAGTAGGTCTTTTCTATATTTTAGTATTATTTGGTGGTTAATATTTATTAACTTAATTTGATAAATAATTAAATAATATAAAATATTATATTACTTTAAAGGGGGGGTTTAAAGGTAATTGGTTAGTGTGAACTTGAGTTCGATCCCCGTTGTAGCCGATGAATTATCGATGGCAGAAATGACAGATTTATCTTTTTGCCTCGATATGTTTGATATTGCTTCTAATTCCGTTGAACTCATGTTGCATATTATTGTTGGACATGCCATGTAGATAATTGCATGTGTTATTATTGATCATGGTGATATATATTTATTGATGTTGACATTGATCATGATATGTCATGCATGATACTATATTGTTATTTATGGTGTTATTCTCTTGATCATGTCATCATTATTGGAGTTGTTATATTGTTGATATTGGTGATCATGTCATTTATTATCCATTGATCATGGTGATACACCTTGTTGCATTGTTGGAGTTGAGGTGATGTTATTCATTATTCATTGATCATGGTGATATATCTTGTTGCACTGTTGGAGTTGAGTTGTCGACCTGGAGGCTACGGCCTTGGAGAGGACTTCGGTCCAGGACCATTTCGGTGTGCCTACCCTCCAGACATGGGTGAGGGTATGGATATTGACTAGTCACTTTGGGCACCTTCGGGTGTGCGGATGTCGGATACGTCGTCCGTCGAGCTACCTGCTGGATGGGGATAGTCGCGTCACCGTTGGAGCGGACGGTTGATGCCACTCTACAGGTGATAGAGTGCGGGGTTTTTACCCAATGGTCCATACGCTCGATGATTTGGTCAACATTGATTAGGAGTAGGCGTGGAGCATTTGTTGTACATCTATCGCCTTTGACTGCATCTTAGGCCATATTGATGTTTATTGTTGAGTTAACATCTTATTCATGTTGTTGACCATATTGTGGTACTCCTACTCAGCATTTCCGCTGACTCCTATTGTCATTGCTTCAGACTTGCAGGGGAGAGATGTCGATCTATAGACCGAGGCATAGATAGTCGGTAGATAGCAGGTATCTAGAGCTCTGATATGACGATAATTTTTGTATCTTATCCTACTTTGTCGTCTTTCGATACTGATGATTTTGGAGTTTCGTAAATATAAAATACCCTGTTTAATATTGTACTTAACTGAATTAGCTTTTGTCGTATATATATATATATATATATTATTTGGCTTTTGACGTAATTATTTGTATCATAATATGTTTTATTATGATTTCTGTCTTGTATCGTTGATTTTCCTTCCGCTGCGCGGTGTTCGGATCGCCCACTGTTGCGCGTCGGAACGGGGCCGGCTCGGGGCAATGGGGGTGGACCCGAACCGGGGCGTGACAAGCATTATCTTACGGAATTACTTTATCATGATTATAGTAATTATTATAAGAATTATAATAATTGAGGTTTTTTATATGTCAACTATGAATGAGCGTAGGCCACAAATTTTTTTATTACTTGCAGGCTATCCTTCACTGTTCACCGTTGTAAAGATTTTTAGGAGGTGAAATAAGTAGTTTCTTATCTTCCTCCTTTTTCTATCCGGCAGGAGCAATACTAATCCTTTTTTGTGAAAATTATCATCAAGGCTGTCAACTGCAATTGTAAGAACACTTGCAGCACCTTTGCTGTCATCCAATTTGTTCTCCATCAACACACTGCACCAATATTTTGATACTTTAGAACATTGATTATACTAATTAATCCTCTGAGCTGTGTTCATTATTGAAAGCTATCACATCTGCAAGAGATCTTACATATTGGTAAGGAAATAAAAAACTCATTGGCTCTTCGTGTTCGTAATATGTTCCAGGGTTGGACCTCTTTCCACTATTCAATTTCATATTCAATATTTTACTTATATTCACTCGATTTGGTACTCAATTCAATTTTTTCTTATTGTGACAACCATGATTTAAAATCTCGGTTTCGGTATCAATTTCGGTACCTGGCCGAAACCGGTACCATACCGTACTGTACCGTACCGACACTCGGTACGGAAAACACCATACCGTTTTTTCAAAAAAAAATAAAAATAAAAATAAAAATAAAAATAAATAAAAATAGTTCCAAATCTTCAATAACAACATAATTGATAAAGAAATACTTAAAATCAATATTCAATTGATAAAGAAATGCTTATGCCACCGCTGCCACTGCCACCGTCATATTCGAATTGAGATTCGGGATAATACATCCGTTCTCGTTCGTAATGCTGATGCTCCAATGAAGCTCGGATGCCGGCTTCAAATTCTGCATCCTCGTCGTAATCGCCGCCTCGAGCCTCATAATGGTCACCGCTGACATTTTGGGAAACTCGTCGATCGAACTCGGCTTGTTGAGTTGCGCTTTGAACATTTTTCGGACTTCAGACGGTACTTTGGAGCAATTGACGACGTCGGGATATCCTCCGGCCAAGTGTTGCTTCAATTGAGTGATGCCTCCACCACGTGAAATCATATCACAGTGGAGGCATTGCCAGTGATGAGCCTTCTCCAACCGACGACCATGCTGCCATGCGGGGTCGGCTTGAGATTTCGGTGTCATTTCAACAAAATTTTAACGTAGAACTTAATAAAAAAAGATGTGTGAGAGAGATTGATGGATAGAGGGGTAAGTGAGAGTGAAAAGAGTGTTTTGGGGACTTTATATAGCCCCCAAAACACCCCAAACCCGGCCCAAAACGGCTCTCTAGCCGTTTGGGGTCACTGTTTATCATACCGGGCGGTATACCGCCCGATATGATCAAATACCGCCCGATTTGGGCGGTATATATCAAATACCGCCCGATATCGGGCGGTACAAGCCCACAAATGTGGCCGACAGCCTGATAGGGTTGTTGGCCACCCGTTGCCAATGGCGCTCAGCGCCGTTGGCAATGCCAACGTTAACAACCATCATACCGCCCTTACCGGGCGGTATGATGGTATACTGCCCTTATCGGGCAGTATATAGAGAAATACCGCCCGGTATACCATATATATCCGGTATTTTCAAATACCGAGTATATCGAATACCGCTAACCCCAAAAATCGGTAAATACCGGGCTTACCGTACCGTTTCGGCCGATTTTTTAAACCATGGTGACAACTATAACTATGTCATATTTGAGTCTAAAAACTATGGATATTAGTATTTATTTGGAAGTGGATTCATTAGTTCTAACCATTTAGTTTCACCGTAGATTTCTTGCAAGAAAAAAATTAATGTTTGGGTAATATTTGATGCATTACCAACTAGATTACCAAAAAAAATCCAGATTATCACCTAGATTATTACCTTTTAAATTATTGATAATGTTACAAATAATATTACATTGCAGTGTTTGGTATGCACATATAATTTTAATGGTAATTCACATCATCATCTGTAGGTTCATTTGTCATTTACTATGAATCAACAAGATTAGTTATCGGATAATATGTGTCTTTTACTAAACCTTCAAAGTAAATTTAAATAACGATATGATACCCATGGTGCTCGATACCCCACAGTGGAATTGACGATGGATTTGACGAAGGTTAGGGAGGAGGTGATAGGGAGGAGCAGCATAGATGGTGAAGTAGAGGTGGAGAAAAGATGTCGAGGAGATAGTGAGTAGAGAAAGAGAACAATGACCGACAAAAGCTAAGATTTGATAATGATATTTTTGTAAGAAAAGAAAATTGAGGAAAGTGGTAGTCCACATAAATTATCCCTATAGTGGCTATTTGCATTGCTAATTTGGTGGTAACCTGGATTGTCACGGTAATTCGAATTGCTGACAATGTGGCCTAATCAAATATGACAATCTTGTAGGTCTAGATAATTTAAACCAATATTTTTTATAATCTAGATAGATTTACCGGTTAACAAATGTAACATTACTTTACTTATAATTCTCTCTATTTTATTATCATATTAGTACAAGTTTGTTTCAAGATGCAAGTTAGCTTGTGATCTTTGTATATGATTAACTTAAAGAGACATTCAAGTAATGAAATTGCTAATTTGATGAATTGAGTTCTGATCGATCTCCCGGACCCGACTCAAGCTCAACCCGAACCTAAAGTCCAAAACAACCATCAAACAAATAAATATTCTGCGCACAATGGATATACCTCTCATAGCGTTCTCCGATGCCTTCTTACTCAAGGCTAGTCAGAGTAAATCTAATTAAGTCATGCATAAATATATTCAAATCTATGGAAGGTTTTCCCATTCTTCTCAGGTGACTATAACAAGTGCAAAAACCAGCAGCAAGGTAATTATAGTACCCTTTTAGTCAATGGTTCCCAAACCATCTAAACATGCTGACAAGGCACACATAATCACAACAAACAAAATTAAACATGCATGCTCACCACCATCCAACTCGAGTGGGTGTGGTCTCCCATCAACAACTCGGGTGCACTCAAAAGTACCCACCACACTGCCTTTATCTCGGCCCAAAGTACTCGACCACATTGACCCAAAAACCTCATTAACCAATTCAACATTAGGCTAAAATTTGAACATAAAAACTTGAATTTCAGAAATTCAAATAAATTACCAAGCTAAAGTTTTCAGCCCACAAAGTTATATTTTTTCATAAAATAGAGTCCCCCTATTGGGCTGGAAATTTCAGCATGTCAAGCAGAGAAATTCCAGCAACAATCATGCTCTCTACCCTTAGATATTTGGCAACCAAACACATTCAAATTCAGAAATTTTTTTAATAAACAACATATGCAAGTTATGTGTATCAAACATCCAAATTTCTATGCCTCTATCACCTAACAATTTGAGTTCCACGAGACTACAATTTTAGCCTCCAAAGACTTAGATCAGGATATAATTCAGCATCAACGAGTAGGCAACTACACAATTTCAGCTTAACATTTCAGTGCTACTCATGTACACAAGTAAAGGCATGTAATCTACATTAACATACCATGAATAGGAGATTTTAGCAGTATATTTACACATAACAAAAATTAAATTCAGCATGCTTATCATGTATGAAAACCGAAAATTCAGCAAGCATATATACTCTTAGCAGGAATAATTCCAGCATACTTATCACAAGCCTAACACAAGCAATCCTGAGGAATTCTGAGATCAAAGTTTCCTACTCAATAAACTCTAACACAACATCCTATAGCCGACCCTAGCATCTTAGGGCTATTGTACATTCGGTTCAACCACTCCTGATTCTATTCCAATCAGACAAAAGCAAGGTAATACAAGTCTTAAGTATGTGAACTTCGAAATTTCAGCATCTCTTTACCAATCCCAAACTCAGTTTGGTTAAGGACTTCCCAACACAAAGAGGCCGACCACTTCTTGGGTCTCTAGACTACCCTACGATGGCCGATCAATCTCGGAGGCACACCCTCCAAAACGATGATGAAACTTAGATCAAATTAGAGTGGAAACAAGGTTTTTTCAAAAAATTTCAGAATATGCCATTTCCTATACATGATTGCCCTAGGTTTGGAAAAAAAAAATCACATACTAACCCGTTCCCAAACCAAAGCCTCGAGCTAAACCACCACCAGCCGTATCATGCACAATTTATGGCTATAACAATAACAAAGAAATCATGAATTTTAGACATGTTACATCTAGCATTTCATAGCAAGATTTTAGCAAAGCCATGAGCATTATTATAACCAAGTACAACCGACATAAACATGGAAGGAATTTACATAAACACCTAGTAAATTCATAATAAGCTCTAACCATCACAAAACAACCTCTTTTATCCGGATTGTGACACAAAATCCAAGTTACCAATTTCCCCTTTCACTATACCAAAGTATAGGCTCTACCCAAGTCTAGTATAGGACTTCACCTTTAGGACCATTTGGCTCTTAACCCTCCAAGTAGGGTCTCTAGCCGAGTACCCCTAGTAAGGAGTCTCCTTTCAATCATCAAGTAATCCAAACCCATCATGCATAAGTGTACGTCGAAAATAGAAATTTAACAAGGTTATTCCTTTATCACAAGCTGCCGACCCCTAAAGATTTAGGGACTACCCTAGGCTGCCCTACTTCGGTCCCTATCAACAAGGAACCAACTTCCCGTCAAATAGTATCAATTCATGAGTAATTCAATGACTAAAAAAATAAAATAAATATAAATTCCAGCATGTAGTTCTTTCCCAAACCGCCTACTCCAAATCCCTATCTATTTCAACACATACAAATCAGTGAAGCATGCAATAGGTACACAATTTACCCAAAATATCCACATATATATTAATTCTATGATGTTCGGCCCCTTGTTGAGGCTTTCCTACATCAAGACTAGTCAAAATTAATATATTATAATAATCTCATTTAATACTAAAAAATATACAAAAGACCTATCAAACGACATCCGATCATAAATCAGACACCACCATTGCGTTCAAAATGCGAAAACCTACAATTTGAGTATTCACCTCGATCTCATCCAACGTCTCTAAGATCAACTCCAAAAATACCCCAATAATCTACATATACCAACTCATTTCTTACAATACAACTTTCCTTTTTAATTATCTAATTTATAAAATAAAAATAAACACTCGTATCTTCTTATTCTCTCTGCCCAACGCCGCCCGCTTCCTACTCCTCTTGGGTCCACTCCGAGCGACACTCTAGCCATCGGCGATCACCCCCGCGGGCCTCGCCGGCCTCTCCCGCGGCCCCTAGCGCATGCGAGGCACCGACTCGAGGCCGGAAGGCCGCGGCGGCCCCCCCGCAGTAGCCGCAACTGCTGCCTTGCCGGGTCCAGCGTAGCGGGCAGCGGCACGCCTGCCGCGACCGCCGTCCACCCCGGCATTCAACCTCAGCCAATTCTTCTACAAGTCTTATACCCCCGATGAACAAAGGAAGAAACAACATAGAAGTACTACACTTGATTAAGGGCAAGTGCTACACTGGATTAAGGAAAAACCATATTAAACCATTTACAAGATGAAGGAGAAGATGAAGATGGAGTCCTGCGGCGACGATCCCCAACGACGACGAGCCAATTTTCGATCAATCCCTCCAAAGTCTTCTTTTCAAAAAGAGGCGTGCAGCTCCTCCGGGAGCCGTACCGTCTCCTCTCCCAAATATATAATATCTTTTAACAATTTATCATATTACCCTCCAAGACTTAAGTGAGCCCAAATCACATTTAAACTTGACTGAATCAAGTTCCGATCGATCCCCTAGACCCGACTCAAGCTCAACCCAGACCTGAAGTCCAAAACAACCATCAAACAAATAAATATTCCGCGCACAAGGGCCATACCTCTAATAGTATCCTCCGAAACCCAACCCGACTTTCCCATAGAAAACAATTGAATAACATACCATTAACAATGTACACAACTAAAGGAATGTCATCTACATTAACATACCATGAACCGGAGATTTTAGCAGTACATTTACGCATAACAGAATTTAAATTCAACATGCTTATCATGTATGAAAACCGAAAATTTAGCAAGCATATATACTCTTAGCAGGAATAATTTCAGCATGCTTATCACAAGCCTAACACAAGCAATCCTGAGGAATTTTGAGATTAAAGTTTCCTACTCAATCAACTCTAACACACAACATACTATAGCAGACCCTAGCCTCCTAGGGTTGTTCTACATTTAGTTCAACCACTCCTCATTCTATTTCAATCACACAACCAAGCAAGGTAATACAAGTTGTAGGTATGTGAACTTCGAAATTTTAGCATCTCTTTACCAATCCCAAACTTAGTCCGGTTAAGGACTCCCAAACACAAAGAGGTCGACCACTTCTTGGGTCTCTAGGCTACCCTACGGTGATCAATCAATCTCGGAGGCACACCCTCCAAAAAGATGATGAAATTTAGATCAAATTAGAGTGAAAACAAGTAGGAATGTCAACAGGGCGGGGCAGGTACGGGGGGTGCCTACCCGCTACCCACCCCGCGAAACATATGGGTACCTACTATCCGTTTAATTCCTCGCGGGGGGACGGATCCCCATGGATATTGGCGGATACCCATTTAATAAATTACAATATTATATTAAGGTCTTCAATTATAAACACAATGTCTTCAAATATAAACATAAGAGCTTCAAATATAAACACGAGGTCTTCAAATATAAATTACAAAATATTTATCAACATCAACATAAGGTCTTAAATCACAAGGTCTTCTACTATATGTATAAGGGGTATTTTTATAATTTACTTATTTTTGCGGGTAATGGGTACCCACGGGTACAAGTACTATAATATCCGTACCTACCCCATATAATAAATAGGTAAGAAAAATTACCCACGAAATCCCTGCGGGTATGATATTAACCCACATACCTGTCATAAACGAGTAAATACCCACGGGTACCCGCTTTAACAGGTATTATTGCCATCCCTAGAAATAAGGTTTTTCCAAAATTTTCAAAATATGTCATTTCCTATACATAATTGCCCTAGGATTTGGAAAAAAAATCACATACTAACCTGTTCCCGAACCAAAGCCTCGAGTTGAACCACTCTAGGTCCTGCTCAACCCTAGCCGCCCATGATTACGGCCCCAACCTCGACCTCGACCTCGGCCTGCGAAATTACTTCAGCTACCACTTATAATAGCGTTATCATTGGCCTCCATCAGCTATAAGATAACAAGTAAATAAATTAAACACCATAGTTTACAAATATAAATTGACCATACATACAGCCGCTAGTGCGCAGACTCAATCGTCCGATCTCGTGACTAGGACACATTGTATACCGACACGTTAGCAATGCCCATACAGTGCTCTATGCCCTAAACTCATAGTCAGGAACTAACCATGCTCTAATACCACTTTGTCACGCCCCAAAATCCTAGGTCACGTGACTAGCCAGAGTACACATCCGTACTCCAAAGCCTACCAACTCATGCCTACCAAATGCAGAATAATAAACACCACCATGCATATACCAAATGAAAATAGTAATATATAATACTCTAATCGAAAGTTAGACATCATGAATATACACAAATTTGGACTGGACTAGTACTATTGGGCCCGACCAAATTAGACCCGACAGTGCCCTACAACCGAACTCAAGCCGAACTAGACAACTCTGCCTAGGGGCTTCACTCGACCATACTCCCAAACATGACTCGAGCTAGACCATAGAACTAATATTTTCATAGAGAAATACACTAGTGGAATAACAATCATCAGCAACTGCTCCAACTGTTGCAGAGCCATTGCTGAAAGCCATCAGCAATGACGTGCAATGGCCCGACCTGTTGCAACACAATCGTGGCAAATCGAGTTACTGATAACATAGCAACGTATCAGCAACGGCTGGAGCGACCGTTGCTAATAACATTATCACCAACGGTTCTGCTACGTGTCAGTGCCATTGTTGCTATGCTTATCAACAACGTCTCTGCAACGACGCACAACTATTGCTGATATTAGTATCAACTGTAGGCGAAATGACGACACTAGAGGGGGGGGGGTGAATAGTGTGTTTACTAAATTCGTTAACCTAAATTCTGATTTAATCGTTTCTTGATTAGTTTAGGCAATTTGCGATTTTACGATTGGATGCGGAAGCGATAAATAATCAAGCAAATAAAACAAGCAATTAAAAGCAATGCAAACACAGATGATTTATAGTGGATTGGCCCCATTACATACACCACTACCTAAGCACCCCGCTTAGGATTTTCAAACTAGCTTTACTATATTAACTCGGTTTCCCTTACACAGAGGACTTTTCATTGAAGAGACGCACTCTCGACCTAAGACACTTCCACACCCGAAAGTCACCGCCTTCTTATCGAGAGTCCTCTTCCACCTCAACCCTAAGGGACAACTAAACTAATCCTAGTAACAACTAATTTTACAAAAGTGGCTTTACACCTAACACCAGGTAACCACTTATACCCACAAGACCAAACACCTGGTCTTCACACACAAAAATAAAAAATAGTTCAAATAACAGATAAAATTACAATTGAAAAGAGCTTCGAATGAAACCAATATTAAACTCTCTTTTGCAATCCTTCAATTCTTCAACTCGTCAAGAAGTAGAGCTTGAATCAACTCCCGAGTTTAGTAGCAGTTGGTGCTTGAAGATGAACTCGGCAGAAGAATAGGCACGCTTCAATCAATCACTTGGAAGGCTTAAATCTTTCTTTTAATGGCTCAATAAAATCTGTAATTGACAAGGAAGAAGTGTGAAAAAATCATATGAGGGTATATTTATACCCTGCTGAAGAAACGGCTGCTCAACGGATAGTTTTCTATTCGTTGCAGACCGTCGGTCGAATGGTCAGTCGATCGATTGGTCGACCGCAGCTTCGATCGTTGCTCTTTACTCTGTGGTCGGTCGACCGACGGGTCGATCACCCAAACGCAAAAACATCGATCCCGATCTTCGGTCGATCGACGCGATCAGCGTCTTCGGGTATCAGCAGGTCGGTCGACCGACGGGTCGACTGCCCGAGCTACTACCCGTTTTGGGCTTCCATCAGTCGACCGCCCGGTCGACCGAACTTAGGCTGAAGTTTATTTCTTCAGCCTATTTCTTCCGCGCTTTATTTTCGGGTTCTGGCTTTCGACGACCATCAACTTGGAGAGCTTTCAAGTGATCTTTGAGCCCGTCCAATACGTCTTTGGTGCACGCGCCGCTCTTCGAGAAGTTTCCACGATGAACTCGAGCGCGACGATCAATGTCCTTTCGATTTTTGATTTCTCCAATTTTTCCGATCGAGGACATCGAACGCTAATTGATATGGAACCTGAAAGATATTCTCAATGAAATCATTAGTCCCATGTTTGTTATCATCAAAACCATCAAAATCGAGATTAAGGCTAAGGTTGAAAACTTAAAGCCAACAATCTCCCCCTTTTTGATGATGACAAACATCCTTAAGAAAGTATATAATCATTAAAGCACAAGGATATCAACTAAATGATTTCTCCCCCTATCGACATGCATATCTATAAGAATAAACTCCTCCTATCTATATGCATGGATTTCCTATATTTTCCTGCCCTTTACTTATAATTTTCTCCCCAATTATACCTATACTCTTCTCCATATTTCTCCCCCTTTATACCTATACTCTTCTCCCCCTTTTGACATCAATCAAAAAGGGCAAGAAAGGACAATCTAGTCAAAGGGATGAAGAACAAATACTTTTTCATGAAGTTGAGACTCTAAAGATTTTTCATGAAACATGAAGATCTCAACCAAAGGGATGGAAAACAAATATTTAATGAGAAACAAAATCGTACATGATATGTTCAAAAACTAAATAGTTGAATTCAAAATTAAATCATGCATGTTCTCAAAATGAATATTGTTTCTTTTTCATGACATTTTTAGATTTCATTCAAACTTTCAAAATACAAAGATATGGTCATTTACATCATGTATATCAAGTTTGAAGTGAAACTAATGTCATTTAATCCAAATATTAACTTAGCATGTTTTCATTTGAAATAGCATGAAAACTATGAAAATGCCAAGTCTCAATTTTGCTATCTACTCATATTTTCTCATATTTAGGCATCTAGACATCAAACATGAGATACTGTAAGTCTATGAATTAAGTTTGGGCTTAAAATGAGATTTTTAAGTTACTTTGTTGACTTAGGTCAAGGTATAATTCTAGTTTTCATAAATCAAACTTTTAGATCTAAACAAAATCATATCTTTAATGAAAAACTTTGGTACCAATTTTTTTTTTTGGATGAAAATTTTGATACCAAATATTGAAGGGTCATTTGAAAGACGTGAACAAGTTTGATCTCAAAAGAATTTTCAAAGATCATTTTTCATCCTATATTGACTCTAATAAACAAATGGATATTTCTAGCTATCATCCAATATATCAAAATCATTCCTAGAAATGATTTTACTCAATAAATTGTATGAATGATATTAGAAATGAAATCCAAATGGTGTACATGAGTTTTTATATGAAGTTTTCGAAGAAAAATCAAAGTATCGGAAAGATTGATATTTCAAAAAGATGATACTTTGCATTTTGAAAGTCCAACTTCAAAATTCCATTATAAATTAGATTCTTGATGAAATATTTTGAAATTTTTACTGAAGAAACTAGATTTTTCTGTGAAAGTGTAGTTTCAAGAATTATTAAAAAATATTTTTCTATATTTCTCAAGAAATAACTAAAATTAACACCAATTGTAGGTTGAAATGGTATTTTTATAATTTTTAGTTATTCTTAAAACTTGTTCAATTTTTATTCAAACTTTCATGACACCACATGATGGTAATGTAAAGAGTATATGTCAAGTTTGAAATGAAAATTATGTTCTTAAGTCAAGATATCAACCTAACATGGTTTCATTCAAAACTAAACTAGTTTTTATGAAACTTGCTAAGTTTCAATCTTAACATTTACTCATGATTTTTCAAATTTAAACCTATGGATACCTAACATGAGTAAATCTAAACATGTTTCTCAAATATGGATTGAAAATGAGACCTTTAAGTCAACTTGTTGACTTGAGTCAACATGGTTCAAAAAGAGGTAACATGAATTAATCTCTATGTCATTTTATCCATATCCATATGAATTTTTCACTATAAATGCATGGAAACATATCATACCTACTCCTAAACATGTTTATGAGTTTTGGACTTAAAATGAAGTGACCAAGTCGATTTGTTGACTTGGGTCAAACCTTCTCAAACTTAAGTCCTATAAAGTGAGATACCAATTGTATTTGATCATCTAGACATGAGTTTTCAAGTTTTAAATATCTAGACTAATGTGATATGTGTATCTAAACATGTTCATTTTGTGTTTACTCAAAATGAGGTCTCTAATAAGAAATTTTAACCTAGAGCAAATTTCATTCAATCAAGATATCATGAAATAGCCTAAGTTATCCAAATTTTTCTTACTGATGAAAATTAAATATTTATCATTCAAAAATAATCATGAGTATAGAGACATCAATATTCATGAATATTCAATTATTATACTTAAAAAAATTTGCAAAACTAATTCATACCATTTTCTTAGAAATTTGCCCAACTTTTTCATTTCCTTCTCATTTTATTTTAGATAGCATAGCTTTCCAATTCTTAACTTGCAAGTAGATTTCATTAGTATCATAATGAAATAATATGACTACTAGCAAGCTAACATACTACATAGCAAGGTTCAATGCAAAGTTTCATTTTAAAACCTTAACCTATGCTAGATAGTAAATATTCATTTTAAATGAGTTTTCATGATATCTAAATGAATCTAAGAGATCTTAAGATGTGAACTATTTGAGAAATAAGATCTCTACCTATGTTAAACTAGTTTGGACTTACAAGAAGGTCTCTAATAATAGATATTTACCTAGAATAAGTTTCATTCAATGAAATTTGTCTAAGTACTAAAGTTCTACCTACTCATGAGAATTCAAGGATTTTAACATGTAATTCTAATCATGAGTATAGAGACATACTTTAATCTTAAGCATTGAGGTATAACACTAAGATTTTGAATTTACCAAGGTTATACCCTATTCATGATGATTTAGCCAAACTAATCTTTTTCTTCCTAGTTAGCCTTCCTATAATACTCATAGCTTGTAAGTAAACTACACTAATGTTTTAGTGAAAATATAGCTACTTAGCAAGCTAATCAAACTAAGAAGCAAAGAGAAGCATCAAAATATCATTATAAAAGCTCACTTTGATAAATAGTTCTAAATTCGTTTCAAAATGAAATAGAAGGATATCAAAACGAATTTTAAGAGATCACAAGAGTAATAAATGAAAAATATGATCTCCAACCCTTCCTATTGGTTGAAAACCGAAAGATCACAATGTGCCTACGATTTAGAGCCGCAAGGTCGCTTAGGCCCATTACAGGCCACTTAGGTCCCCGAGGAGACCGGGAAATCAAAATCAAAAACATTTTCAAAAGAACACTTTTGCAAGAGCGGGGAAAACAACTCAATCTTAAACATGGTATCATAATCTTCAACTAAGATTAAGCAATGCAAGTTAGAAGATGATACCATAATAGTTTTGATGCCAACTTTACCTAAGACATGAAGGTATCTTGAAGTTGCAACCAAGGAAGGATTCATCATTCAAGTCAATGGTCAACTCCAATACACCACTTCTCATTCATCCTTGTGTTATAGCTCCCCCTACAAAGGAAGATGAAATCTTTGGTACCCAAATAGCTTTGGGTCCTTGGGGGTGAGTTGGCCTAGGAATCTAAAGTGTTTTAACTACACTTGGATTTTTCTTGAATGCACAATCATAAATAGCGTGGCCAAAAATACCACAACAAAAATAATGTCCATTAAATTTTTTCTTTTCATTTTTATTATGGACAAGAGATTTATTTTTAGAATGTTTGTCATGTGAAACATGATGAGTATGAGCATTCTTAGAAACCTCATTCATCTTCTTATAATTATGAGGTCTAATGGTAGAATGCATGGCATGAGAGGCATGATGAGCATTGACATTCTTTACATAAGCATTTTTCATTCTAGTGTTCTTAGGAAATAAAGCATTTTTTAATTCATTTACTTTCTTATTCAAGAAAGTAATCTCACTTTTCATTTCATTCATGGATTTATGTAATGCATGTAATTGAGATTTTAACATGCAATTCTTTTTTTCTAAATTGTTATTTTTGAGCTTCAAGTCCTTAAGCTCAAGTTCTACATTATCATGGAATGAATCAAATGAACTAGATTTCAATTTTTCATTTTCTAATTTGGATTCATACAAATGAGAATTAAGCATTATATTTTTCTTTTTTAACATTTTATTTTCCTTATCTGTTATAACTAGCAAGGCATACATTTTTTGACATTTCTCAACTAGTTTTTCATATGGCATATTGAATGAACTAGAAGAGCTAGTACTCTCATTATCAATATTATGACTAGAAGGGAAAGAGTGTACTTCATCATTAGTACTCATGAGGCAAACTTTTGAAGTAGCTTCATAGTCATTGCAAGAGGATGCTTCATTTGAATGGGATGATGATGTAGAAGCTTTTGACCTCTTCTTTGCCTTATTTTTCATGGTGGGACAATTCTTCTTCACATGCCATTTTTCCTTGCATGCATGGCACACTACTTTCCTTTTTCGGCTCTTCGAGCTACTCCTTTGACTAGAAGAACTATGAGCATCAAAACCAAGATTAGTAGTAGGTGAGTGACCATTGTCATCACCACATTCACCAAAAGTGCCAATCTCCTCGATTTTGGCATAATCGTATAAAACAATTAAACTAGCCCATAAATCATAAGCTGAAGAACAATGCATGACTTTATCTAGGATGCCATTTGGTAATGTGCTAAGTATGTAATTCATGGCATCTCCATTATACTTAAATATTTTTTTATCCATTTCACTCCAAGCATGCATATCATCCTTAGTTCAATGAATTCCCAATGTAACATGTTAAAGACACCAAAGCCTTGAGTCTTTAGAAATGTGTACATCCTAGATTTCCATAGACCAAAGTTAGAGGCATCGAACCTACGGGTGAAGACACTACACTCTCTAGAGCCATTTCTAGATCGAGACTAGGTGTAGATGAGATGGTGAAATCTCAAGCTACAAACCTCGCTCTGATACCAAATGTAGGCGAAATTGTGACACTAGAGGAGGGGGGGGGTGAATAGTGTGTTTACTAAATTCGTTAACCTAAATTCCGATTTAATTGTTTCTTGATTAGTTTAGGCAATTTGCGATTTTGCGATTGGATGCGGAAGCGATAAATAATCAAGCAAATAAAACAAACAATTAAAAGCAATGCAAACACATATGATTTATAGTGGTTCGGCCCCAATACCTACTCCACTACCTAAGCACCCCGCTTAGGATTTTCAAACTAGTTTTACTAGATTAATTCGGTTTCCCTTACACAGAGGACTTTTCACCAAAGAGACACACTCTCGACCTAAGGCACTTCCACACACGGAAGTCACCGCCTTCTTATCGAGAGTCCTCTTCCACCTTAACCCTAAGGGACAACTAAACTAATCCTAGTAACAACTAATTTTACAAAAGTGGCTTTACACATAACACCAGGTAACCACTTATACCCACAAGACCAAACACCTGGTCTTCACACGCACAAATAAAAAATAGTTCAAATAATAGATAAAATTACAATTGAAAAGAGCTTAGAATGAAACCAATATTAAACGCTCTTTTGCAATCCTTCAATTCTTCAACTCGTCAAGAAATAGAGCTTGAATCAACTCCCGAGTTGAGTAGCAGTTGGCGCTTGAGATGAACTCGATAGAAGAATAAGCGTGCTTCAATCAATCACTTGGAAGACTTAAATCTTCCTTTTAATGGCTCAATAAAATTTGTAATTGTCAAGGAAGAAGTGTGAAAGAATCATATGAGGGTATATTTATACCCTGCTGAAGAAACGACTGCTCAACGGATAATTTTCTATCGATTGCAGACAGCCGGTCGAATGGTCAGTCGACCGACTGGTTGACCGCAGCTTCGACCGCAGCTCTTTACTCTGTGGTCGGTCGACCGATAGGTCGACCGCCCAGATGCAAAAACATCGATCCCGATCTTTGGTTGACCTGTCGGTCGACCGACGCGATCTGCGTCTTTGGGTATCAGCAGGTCGGTCGATCGACAGGTCGATCGCCCGAGCTACTACCCATTTTGGGCTTCCATCGGTCGACCGCCCGGTCTACCGAAGTAGCTTTGCTACTTTTTACCTTCATTCGGTCGACCGCCCGGTCGACCGAACCTACGCTGAAGTTTATTTCTTCAACCTATTTCTTCCGCGCTTCGTTTCCAGGTTCCGACTTTCAACGACCATCAACTTGGAGAGCTTTCAAGTGATCTTTGAGCCCGTCCAATATGTCTTTGGTGCACGCGTCGCTCTTCGAGAAGTTTCCACGATGAACCCGAGCGCGACGATCAATGTCCTTTCGATTTCCGATTTCTCCAATTTTTTCGATCGAGGACATCGAACGCTAATTGATATGGAACTTGAAAGATATTCTCAATGAAATCATTAGTCCCATGTTTGTTATCACCAAAACCATCAAAATCGAGATTAAGACTAAGGTTGAAAACCTAAAGCCAACATCAACAAAGGTTCTGCCACGGCAGCAGGGCCGTTGTAGATATATACATCAGCAATGGCCAGGTTGCCGTGGCAAGGCCGTTAGTGAAAGCCCGTTGCTAAGCCATTATTGTAGGTCATCAACAGTGGCTTTGAGGTTGCGGCCCAGTAAATACGATACACTTTCAGTAATGGCTTTCCCACGAACAGCTGTGGGAAAGCCGTTGCTAATGATGTTAACCTGTAACTAAAAAGTTTTAAAATTTCTAATTTCCATTAATACATTGATACATTTAACCTGATACATAACTCACACACCCATACACACATCCATTCACATACACATCACAGATACACCCAGATATACATCAAAACAATTATACTTATATTTATAATTATCCACAATTATATAAAAACTATTCAAATTCAAAACTATCGTATCAATATCCAAACAAAACAAGTCAATCAAGTAGTATCCAAATAACAAAGTCAATATCCCAACAAAACAATAAACGTCACGACGACGGTGGAGGAAGGTCTGGATCATAATATGGTGGGGTCTGGAATGCTTGGGTGTACACCGGCGTTGATTGGCTCGAGAACAACGGATCTGATGATGCCGAAGGGATGCCTACTCCGGTATGAGCTGAGATGCTGCGTAGCATAGCATGCATCTCCGCCATCATCTGACTTTGACGCTCCATCATCTCACTCTGACGCGCGATCGTCTCCTCTAGTGTCCTTATCTGCTGCTCTGGTCATAATTAGTCCTGGAGGTGGACGACCGCTCACTTGCGACCGGAGGGGTCGATGCCCCAAGTGGCCTGAGCATGGCTCGCGCATGACCACTGTCTGCAAAGCCATATACGCGGCCATGGTCCCAGCCACCGCCTTGACCCACGCTCCTGTGTCAAAGTCCTCGGGGGTGCCCCCGCGCTGCGTCACCGTCTGAGTGTAGGTCTCCTACTCGAGTTTGATTTTTTTGTTTCATATTTTTCCTAAAAATTAAATTATAAATAAATAATGAATAATTTAAACAAATATACTTACCATAATGACTGCAGCGCGGGTGTCGATGTACTCCCCCGCCCCATGTCCTCGACGGTGAGTCCGCTCAAACACCTCCATCGGGGAGGGTCGCTGGACAATCCCGTCATCCATCACCATCGTCTACATTTATAAAATAAATACATTATTTATTAGAGAGTAACAAATAAAATATATAATTGAATTTAAGGTATATACTTACCATACGACGAGCGTGCACTACAAATGATATTGAACCGCCAGTGTGACGCGCTCCTCCCCTGGACATGCGGTTTATAGCCGCAGTCCTAGAAACCTTCTGCCATTGATTCATCGACCATAATGCCACGAGCTAGTCCCATATATCTAGAGTAATTTAATCGGGGTCGTATCCCCGAGTCTCCGCAATGTTTGTGGTCCCAGCTCAGGGCATCGCTTGGGGCGGGCCTGCCCCAGCTGGCCATTGTACCTCTATCGGGAAATAGCCTCCCTGGTAGTGTAAATGAATGACCTCTGGTCCTCAGCCCATGTATAACGAGCCTGCAAAATAATAATATCAGTACCAATATTAATCATCAAGTATACTTTTTTTTTAATACGTGCCTCAAACTCGCGTCGTAGAATGTCGACGTGCTCATAGGGGACGCGAGACCATGTGGGCCATGCCCCATGTATGTATCGTCGGATCGTAGAAGATATGGTCCTCGGCACATCCTCCTGCTCGAAACTGCACAACAAAAATAAAGTTCAATATTATATTATGATATAATGAATTTGTAATAATTCATAATTCATGATACATTACCACTCCCCAATCACACTAATGAGTCTACGTGACTCCGTGGCTGGCGGAGGTTGCCACCTATTCGGCCCGCGTGGCTGCTTGCGTCTCGATGAACTAGCCTCGGTGGTATGAGGATCAACAGTAGGAGTATCATCGGCAAAAGGATCAGCAGCAGTAGTATCATCGACAGGAGGATCAGCAGCAGGAGGAAGTGCTGGAGTCTGACCGATCGGAGACTCCGAAGCTCTCGTTCGACAATAACCACTACCCACCATATCTATCGAATAAGCATATAATTAGATTACATATATAGTAGAGATAGATTTAATAGAATATATACTTTACAATTATTCCTCATCATCTGAATAATAGTCTTCGAATTCTTCATCTTCTTCATCTCCAGCTTCCTCAACTTCATGATCATCATCATCAATATATTCAACTTCTAATTGAACTAACGCTGTGTCCGCATCCTCGAGTATTGGAATAATACGGTCTACAGCGGGAGGATCCTCTTGTTGATAGAAATCATCTATCACATCAGGTATCGGCTCATTTTCTCCTGCTATCGGATCAATTCTTCCTCTAGCTTTAGTCTTACAAACAACACGCCAATCTGCTTTATCGTTATTTCGAGTCAGATACTTCGCGTAATATACTTGTTCGGCTTGTGATGCCATTATAAAAGGCTCATTTGCTGCCAATTTCGATTTGTAATTAACCTCAACAACTTTGTATTTTGGATGAACTTTCATGCCTCTTTCTGTTGTATTGAACCAATGACATCTAAATAGGATAACTGATTTCAAGCCAAAGTAGTGCAATTCTACCACTTCTTCCACCAGTCCATAAAAATCAATATCACATTCAACATACGTTGTCCCTTTCACGCAGAGCTTGGCATTCATCGTCTTCTTTGTAAATGCATATTCAATCGTGTGAAATTTATACCCATTAACAAAATATCCGCTATAACACGACACTAGTCATGACGGTCCACTAACAAACTCAAATTTTCTTTCATCTATTTCAGCTATGTGATCTTTGCTGTAAGCCCGAATCCAAGTAGGGAAATCACGATTCTGTAATCTCTCCAATTCTTCACCGTTGTGAATAGAGTATTTTTACACCATCTCAATGTCAAATATTTCAATGAATTATTCAATTTATGGGCAATTGAGTAATACGTACAATTGTGCCAAATGATACTCTTCGTCGCTTAAGTGTCAAGATGGACGAGAACCAAAAGCACAACCAGAGTGACAGAATATATTTAAACGTCCATATGAATGTCGAACTCCCCCGTCGTCGTTACGTGGAAGATGATCAAATCTTATATGTACTGTTGATTTAAAGTAAAATGAGTAGAATGTTAAAATTTCTTGGATGATATACGATTCAGATATTGATCCTTCAATAACTGCAGTGTTCTTTACTTTTTTCTTTAGATGATTCATGTATCTTTCAAATAAGTACATCCACCAGTATTGAACGGGGCAACCAACTCGTGCCTCGTATGCCAAGTGCATCAGTAGATGCTCCATCGAGTCAAAAAAGGCAGGAGGAAAAAACTGCTCAAGTTTGCATACAATTTCAACAATATTACTTTCAAGTGCTGACATATCTTCGACTCAAAGGACATTTGCACAAATGTTTCTAAAAAACATACTTAATTCAGTCAACGAACCCCCAAATATTATCAGGTATAAGATCTCATAAGGCGATCGAAAGTAATCTCTGCATGAATACATGACAATGATGGCTCTTCATCCCTGATATTTTGCAATCATCGACATTCACACATCGACGATCGGAAGCAATTTTGCAATATATATTTTTAGGTTCCATATCAGTTAACGCACGACGTCCCAAATTATAGAAATCAGTAAAATCGGCAAGGATGCTTGTCGACACTCGAGATTCTTCGGAAAGAATAGAGTTTAGGTTTAGAGTGTCTAGAATGATTGTATTAATTCTCATTATGATGCAAATATCCCTAGGACATGAACCTAATCAATTACCAAGAGATTCCAAGTCATAACAACATTCCGGATGAGATATTGTAACATCCTAGAATAGCCAGGAACAACCTGAATGGACATCCCAGATTAACCCGAAACATCTCGGATGAACATTCCGGAATAGCCCGGAACATCCTAGATGGACATTTCAGAATAGCTCGAACTTCGACCAGAAAGTACCAGTGCTTTCCAGTATTCCTAGAAAGATTCTCAGAATGCCTCGAACGGCTCTATTTTGAATTTCTACCCGTTGAGCTTGTTGAAAACCGAGCCCCTACCCTTGGGGTCTCTATATAAGCTCCCAAACATGCCTTCACAAAGATCTAACACTTCATGAGACATCTATTGATCATCCCTAAGCTTCTTTGAGCCAATCTTTGTGAAAAACCCTAGCTTTGATTTTCTACCTTCTTGATTGAGCCTTCAACCTTGAGTTTTATCATCAAAGGCATCAGGAGGAAGGTAGGATCTTGTGTTGGAGCTAGTAGTTTATTATTTTGATTAATTGTTCTATTACTTGTGTATTTTATTATTTACTTGTTGTATTTCTCAAGTGTGTAAAGATCTAGTACGTGTGTAGATCTTGAGTTTGGTGGTTGCCTTGGTGTAGAGGCATAAGTCCACCGGTGTACTTAGTTTACTAGGATTAGTTCTTGTTGTTGGCTTTAGGTTTTCAACCTTGGTCTTAATCTCCTAATCTCGGTTTTGATGATAACAAACATGGAACTAATATTTCGTTGAGATATCTTTCAGGTTCCATATCGATTAGCGTTCGATGTCCTCGATGAAAAATATCGAAAGAAATCGAAAAAATAGAAGGAGATTGATAGTCGCGCTCGGGTTTGTCAAGGAAATTTCTCGAAGCTCGACGAGTGCACTAAAGTCGCATTGGATGAGTCCAAAGATCAAATGAAAAGCTCTCCAAGTTGATGCTCGTTGAAAGTCGGAACCCGAAAATGAAGCGCGCAAAAAAAAAGGAAAAAAAAATCAATATCAGCCTTTGTTCGGTCGACCGAACACTGCCAAAAATTGGCAGTAGCTCTGTCGGTCGACCGACCTGCGGATCGCTAAAGACGCGACCTGCGTCGGTCGACTGATCGAATTGAGGATCGCAGCTTGTTCTTAAATGTTTATATATCTTCCGCATCAAATCATTCAATCATAAATTGCCTAAACGATTTGAGAAATGACTAAAATTGATTCTAGGCTAATTAACTTAGTAAACACACTATTCACCCCCCCTCTAGTGTTGCCATTTCGACTACATTTGGTATCGGAGCGGGTTGTAGGTTGAGATCTCACCATCTCCTCTACATCGTCTCTCGATCTTGAAATGGCACTAGAGTTAGTAGCATCTACACCTCCTAGGTTCGATGAGTCTAACTTTGGTCTTTGGAAGAGTAGAATGTATACTTTCCTAAAGACTCAAGGTTTAGGTGTCTTTAACATGGTAAAAATCAAATATATTGAACCTAAGGAAAACATGGATGCATGGACACAAGAACAAATCAACAGGTTTGAATTAAATGCTAAGGCAACAAATTGCATATATTGTTCTTGTGAAAATAATATCTTTGAAAAGATCATGCATTGTACTTCGGCTTTTGATATCTGGGCAACTCTAAACATGTTATATGATTATGCCAAGACCGAAGAGATTGACACTTCTAATGAAGGTAGTGATGACAATGGTCATTCACCTACCACTAATCTTGGTTTTGATGCCCATAGCTCTTCTAGTCAAAGGAGTAGCTCCAAGAGCCGAAAAAGGAACGTAGTGTGTCTTGCATGCAAGGAAAAGGGGCATGTGAAGAAAAATTGTCCTTCCATGAAGAACAAGGCAAGGAAGAGGTCAAATGCTTCCACATCATCATCTTATTCAAATGAAGCATCCTCTTGCCATGACTATGAAGTCACTTCAAAAGCTTACCTCATGAATGATAATAATGAGGTACTCTCCTCTCCTTCTAGTCATGTTAATAATAATGATAGTATTAACTCATCTAGCTCTCATGATTTTGATGAATTAATGGATGAGTATAAAATCATGTATGCCTTGCTCTTGAAAAAGGATAAGGAAAACAAAAGGATTAAAAGTGAGAATTCTAGACTTAGTTCACATGTGCATGCTCTAGAATTAGAAAATGAGAAGCTAAAAATTAGTGTCTCCAATCCATGCCATGATACCTTAAGTGTTGACACTAAGGATTTAAAAAATAAAAATGACATCTTAAAGAAGGAAAATAGCATGTTGAAAACTCAATTGCATGTTATTCAAAAATCCATGAATGACTTGAAAAATGAGGTTTTTTTTCTAAATAAGAAAGTTAATAATCTATCCAGTAGTTCATCTTCTAAGAATTTTAAAAATACAAATATTTCTTTCATGAATGCTTATGCACATCATGCTTCTCATATCAAGCATTCTAATATCAAACCTCATGTTCAAAAGATGAATGTTTCTCTCAAGAATGCTCATGCTCATCTTAATTCAAGTAAGAAGCATTCTAAAAATAAATCTCATGTCCATGTTAAAAATGAAAAGAAAAAGTTTCATGGACATTGTTTTTGTTGTGGTACATATGTCCATGCAATCTATGATTGTGCATTTAAGAAGAATCCAAGTGTTGCTAAGACACTTTGGATACCTAGGCAACTAACTCCCAAGGACCCAAAGCCATTTGGGTACCAAAGGTTTCTTACTCTCTTGTAGGGGGAGCTACTACACAAGGGTAAAGAAAAGTGATGTGTTGAAGTTGGCCAAGAATTCAATGAAAGATCCTTACATAGTTGTAACTTCAAGATTCCCACCTAGATGCCTATGGAAATGAAAGTTGGCATCTAAAAAGTTTTGGTATCATCTCTTAACTTTAATTGATCCATTAATAGTTGGAGTTCATGATACATGCTTAAAATTGATTAGTTTTCCCCGCTTTTGCTAAAAAGTTCTTTTAAAAATATTTTTGATTTTTGATTTTCGGTCTCTTAGGAGACCTATGTAGCCTGTAATGGGCTCATGCGACCTTGCAGTTTTAAATCGTAGTCTCATTGTGGCCTTTTGGTTTTCAACCAATAGGAAGGGTTGGAGATCATGTTTTCATTAATATTACATTTGTGATCTCTTAAAATTCGTTTTGGTATCAATTGATTTTATTTAAAATGGATTTCAAACCATTTAGCAAAGAGATATTTGATAATGATACTTGATGCTTCTCTTTGCTTTTTGGTTGAGTTAGCTTGCTAAGTAGCTATATTTTCTCTAAAATATTAGTGTAGCTTACTTGCAAGTTATTGGTAATTAAGAATGGAAGGCTATGTCAATTAAAATTATTAGTTTGGCTAAATCATCATGAATAAGGTATAACTTTGATAAATTCAAATCTTAATGTTATACCTCAATGCTTAAGCTTAAATTATGTCTCAATACTCATGATTAAAATTGCATGTTAAACCTCTAAATTTTCATGAGTAGATAGAATACTTAGGCAAATTTCATTAAATGAAACTTGCTATAGGTTGATACTTACTATTAGAGACATTCCTTTAAGTCCAAACTAGTTCAACATGTTTAGGGATCTTATCCCTCAAATGTTTCACATCTTAAGATCCCTTAGATTCATTTTGATATCATGTTAACCTCCTTAAAATGAATCTTTACTATCTAGCATAGGTTAAGGTGTTTAAATGAAACTTTGCATTGAACCTTTGCTATTTAGTATGTTAGCTTGTGAGTTGGTATATAATTTTATTTTGATACTAATAAAGCCTACTTGCAAGTTAAGAAAGTGGTAAACATTGAAGGCTATGCTATCATGAACAAAAATGAAAAGTAAATGACAAGTTTGACAAAATTTCTAAAGACTAAGGTATGAATTTAATTTTGCAAAAATCTTAGTTTAATAATTGAATATCCATGTTTAATGATGTCTCTATACTCGTGATTGATTTTGCATGAAAAATATTTAAATTTTCATGAGTAGGCTATTTCATAATAACTAGGCAAATTTCATGATATTAATATTGAATGAAATTGGGCTAGTTTGAGATTTCTTATTAGAGACCTCATTTTAAGTAAACACCTAATGAACATGTTTAGATACACACATGATATGATTCAAGGTGTTTTATCATGAAAATTCATGTGTAGATGAAAAATGTGATAACTAGTCATATTAGCGGACTTAAGCTTGAAAAGTTTGACCCAAGTCAATAAATCGACTTGGTCACTTCATTTTAAGTCTAAACTTCATAAACATGTTTAGGAATTGGTATGACATGTATCCATGCACTTAGAATGGAAAATTCATATGGATATGGATAAAATGACATAGAGGTCAATTCATGAATACCTCTTTTGAACCAAGTTGACCCAAGTTAACAAGTTGACTTAAAGGTCTCATTTTTAATTCATATTTGAGGAACATGTTTAGATTTACTCATGTTAGGTATCCATATGTTTAAGGTTGAAAAATCATGAGTAAATGATAAGATTGAAACTTAGCAAGTTTCATGATAACTAGCTTAGTTTGAATGAAACCATGCTAAGTTGATATCTTGACTTAAGGATACAATTTTCATTTCAAACTTTACATACACTATAAATTCTTTTTAGATGATTCTTGAAGCTATACTCTCACTGAAAAATCTAGTTTCTTCAGTAAAATTTTTGAAAAGTTTCATAAAAAATCTGATTTATAATGGAATTTTGAAGTTAGATTTCGAAAACACAAAGTATCATTCTTCTTGAAATATCAATCTTTCTGATACTTTGATTTTCCTTCAAAAACTTCAAATCAAAACTCATGAATACCATTTGGGTTCTATTTCTAATATCATTCACACAATTTCTTGAGTAAAATCATTCATATGAATGATTTTGATAAATTGAATGATAACTAGAAATATTAACTTTTTCATTGAAAATAATATAGGATGAAAAATGAACTTAGAAAATTCATTTTGAAGTTCAAACTTGATACATGCATTTCAAATGATCATTCATCAATTGGTATCAAAAAATTTCGTCCAACAATTGGTTTCTAAAATATTTGTCAAAAATATGATTTTGAATGGACTTAAAAGTTTGATTTTTGAAAAGTTGAAGTATAGTTTGACCTAAGTCAACAAAGTGACTTAGAAATTTCATCTTAAGCCCAAACTTGATTCATAGACTTACATTCTCTCATGTTTGATGTCTAGATGCCTAAGTTTGAGAAAACATGAGTAGATAGCAAAAATTTGATACTTAGCATTTTCATGTTTTCATGCTTATTTCAAATGAAAGTGTGCTAAGTTCATATGTGAATCAAATGACATTAGTTTTCACTTCAAAACTTGATATACATGATTTAAAATACCATATCTTGATATCTTGAAAGTTTGAATAAAATCTTAAAATATCATGAAAAAGATATGAGAACATACATGATTTAAGTTTGAATTCAAATATTTAGTCTTGAACATATCATGTATGATTTAAGTTTCATATTAAATATTTGTTTTCCATCCCTTTGGTTGAGATTTTCATGTTTCATGAAAAATAATCTTTAGAGTCTTAACTTCAAAATAATAATAATAAATATTTGTTTTTCATCCCTTTGACTAGATTGATCTTTCTTGCCCTTTTTGATTGATGTCAAAAGGGGGAGGAAAGTATAGGATAAATGGGGAGAAAATTATAGGTAAATGAGAGGAAAATATAGGAAATCCATGCATATAGATAGGGGGAGTTTATTTCATAGATATGCATGCTGATAGGGGGAGAAATCCCTTAGTTGATATCCTCTATGCTTTAATGTTATATTTTCTCAAGGATGTTTGTCATCATCAAAAAGGGGGAGATTGTTGGCTTTAGGTTTTCAACCTTGGTCTTAATCTCCTAGTCTCGATTTTGATGATAACAAACATGAAACTAAAATTTCGTCAAGATATCTTTCAGGTTCTATATTGATTAGCGTTCGATGTCCTCGATCGAAAATATCGGAAGAAATCAGAAAATCGGAAGGACGAGTGCACCAAAGTCGCATTGGACGAGTCCAAAGATCAAATGGAAAGCTCTCCAAGTTAATGCACGTTGAAAGCCGAAACTCGAAAATGAAGCGCACAAGAAAAAGGGCTGAAAAATCAATATCAGCCATTGTTCGATCGACCGAAGAGTGTAAGAAATTGGCAGTAGCCAATTCGATCGACTGAACACTGCCAAAAACTGGCAGTGGCTACTTCGGTCGACCGGTCGATCGACTGACAGAGACCAAAATGGGCAGTAGCTCTGTCGGTCGACCAACCTGCGGATCACTAAAGACGCGACTTAGGTCGGTCGACCGAATTGAGGATCGCAAGTTTTGCGTCTGGGCGGTCGACCCGTCGGTCGACCGCACATAGAGAGTAGATGCAGCGGTCGCTGTGAGCAGTCGATCGGTCGGTCGACCGACCAATCGACCGAACGTCTGCAATGAATAGTTTTCTATCCGTTGAGCTGTCGTTTCTTCGAGAGGGTATAAATATACCTCATCTAACTCATTTTACCTTCTTCTCTCATTGTTTTCAGAAATCATTGAGCACCAAAAAGAGAGATCTAAGCCTTCCAAAAGATTTTAGTGCTTGCGCTTGGTTCTTCCGCCAACTACTTCTTCAAGCACACACTCTGCTCCTCAACTCGGGAATTGATTCGAGCTCTATGACTCAGCGAGTTGGAGGTTTCAAGGCTTGGAAAAGAGCATGAATTCTTGGTTTTATTTTAAGCTCTTTTCACTTATATTTTTATAGTTATTTGAACATCTTTAATTTGGATTTGTGCGTGTGAAGACCTAGGATTGTTAGGTCTTGAAATTGGATGGTAGCCTTCGTGTTTGAGGTTTAAATCCACTGGTGTAATTAAACGTAGTTTGCTAGGATTAAGTGAGTTGTCCCTTAGGGTTGAGTTGGAAGAGTGCTCTCGATAAGAAGGTAGAGACTTCCGGGTGTGGAAGTGCCTTAGGTCGAGAGTGAGACTCTTTGAGTCAAAGTCCTCTGTGTAAGGGAAAACGATTTAATCTAGTTAAACTAGTTTGGAAATCCTAAGCGGGGTGCTTAGGTAGTGGAGTAGGCATTGGGGCCGAACCACTATAAATTACTGTGTTAGCATTGTTATTTATTATTGCTTGTGCTTAAATGTTTATATCGTTTCCTCATCAAATCATTCAATCGTAAATTGCCAAAACGATTAGAGAAACGACTAAAATTGATTTTAGGCTAATTAACTTAGTAAACACACTATTCACCCCCCCTCTAGTGTTGCCATTTCAACTACACTTGGCACTACTAGATATATTTTATTCAGCAACGACGATCAGCAACGACCGCTCAAGCCGTTGCAATTTCTAATGGCGTTCTTACGATCGCTCGGGCCGTTGTAGATGTGATATATCTATAGGGGTGTCCAAAATTCAGTTTACACCGAATCGAACTGAAAAACCGAACTGAAAAACCGAACTGAAAAACCGAACTGAAAAACCGAACCGAAATTTTCGGTTCGGTTCGGTTTGGACATTGCTGGGTTTGGTTCTTGACCCGAACCGAACCCGAACATTGATTTTTGGTTCGGATCCGGTTCCCGAAATTCGAGAACCGACCCGAACCGAAAACCGAACTAATTTAAATATATATATGTTTTTTAATTTTTAACTTAATAATTAATACACCCGAACCCGATATTTCACTTGGACCCGATTAATTTTTTCATATATCTTCGTGTAAATGAAATTTCAGTTTTTTCGGGTAGGAACCGAACCGAACCGAATTATTTTGCTTCGGGTTTATTCGGTTTTTGGGTAATTCGGTTCGGGTATTCAAAAAAAAAATCGGTTTTAAGAAATTCGGTTCGGTTTGGATCGGGTTGACCCGAATGGACAGGCCTATATATCTGCAATGGCTTCGTTACGGGCACTTGAACCGTTGCTAACAAGTGGATGGCGCGAACGCGGCGCGCAAATGAAATAACTTATTTGCAAAGGCTTACTAAAGGTCGCGACGACCGGTGTTAATGATATTATTACATTAGCAACGACTTATTTACGGCTACTGCATCCGTCACTCTCTGGCCGATCGCGCGCTCGCGGCGCGAAAATAAAATACTTATCAGCAAAGGCGTTGCAAAGGCCGCGTAGCCATTGCTGATGATGTTACTTATCAGCAACGGTGTTCTAACGGATGAGTGAATCATTGTCGATAAGTTTATTTAACTCGACCCCGATCGCGCCCGCCCCTTTCCTTCTTCTTCTTTTTCCTTGTTTCTGCCGACACCGTCGCTACCGATCTTTGCCCTCTGTCATTGCCCACCGTCGTCGCCCGCCGACGCCACTCGCTGCCGCAGCCCGCTGCCGAACCCTCTCCAAGTAATTTCAGCACCCCTTCTCCTATATTAGGGCTGGCTGAATTTGGAGAAGTGTAGGGAGATGCTGCCGAAATTTAGAATGAAGTTAGTGGTTAAAAGAAATACTTAGTGCAATATGAATAACATGAATTCCGAATTGAATAAGACCATCTCACCTAAAGGCATTAACTGAAGAAATTGTCATTGATTGACATAATCATGTCGGGCGATCGAAGTTGGATGTACCGATGTCTTGCTTTAACGAATGAGTTTTGATTAGGCGTAACTTACTTCCTAAATTTTATCTATTCGAATCAAAAATTCGTTAGCATCAGTGATAAAATCCGATATCCATGCCGCATTTGCTTGAATGGATGATTTTTGGATCGGGAAACTATCACTTTGCATCTATATAGTAAAGGATTTGCACCAAGATATTTTCTATGGACTTGTCACGGGAGTCACATGAAGTCGGGACGTCGAGCAATCCTGTCGTTCAGACACATGGTGAATCTTCCCCAGCTGGTGTTTCTTCATCCAGTCCATCTAATCCCTATAGAACTATGATACTTGATAGTCTTGGGGGTCAATTCTAGCTAAATGATAATGTCGATCGGCTAGTTACTGAGACGTCAGTGCCACCAGATACTACGGGTGTTGATATCACAGAAGTACAACCAGCGATAGAGATTGAATTACCGAATAAAGAAGCCACGGAATTTTACGAGATGTTGAAAGCTACCGATGAACCTTTGTATGAGAATTGTCCTAAATACACTAGGTTTTTGGCAATGACGCAACTCCTGAACAACAAGGCCGATTGTAATATCAGTGGTGTTGTGTTTGATTGGATTGCGGGATTGATTAATGGAATGTTGTCTACTGATAACAAGTTTGAGCCAACTTTTTATAAGACTAAAAAGTTGATGAGAAAATTAGGGCTTGAGTACGAAAAAATACACGCGTGCCAAAATATCTGCATTTTATATTATAAAGAAAATGTACAGTTGGATAAATGCCCTGTATGTGAACATCCTCATTACAAGAAGAAGAAATCAGTTCGATAGAAAAATATCCCGTTTAAGATGCTTCGGTATTTTCCACTAACACCGAGGCTTCAAAGATTGTTCATGTCGGAAAAGACGGACCCTACATGAGATGGCATACAAGAAGTTGTAATTATATAGTAATGACTCATCCATCCGACAATGAAGCATGGAAACATTTGGATACATGTTATCCTTCATTTGCTAGGGATACTAGAAATATCTGATTGGGATTGTGCATGGATGGTTTTAATCTGTTTGGTCATTCTACAACTCCTTATTCAATTTAGCCAGTGCTGCTAACAATTTATAATTTGCCACCGCCAATGTGTATGAAAGATGAATTTATTTATCTTTCGATGATTATTCCGGGTCTTAAGGGTCAGCGAAAAGAAATTGACGTATTTTTCAAACCCCTAATAGATGAATTGAAAATATTATGGACTGAGGGAGCTGTCACTTATGATTGTCATCAGATGCAAAACTTCAATTTAAAGGTCGTGGTCTTGTGGGCAATCAATGATTTCCCGGCCTACGGCATGTTGTCTGGTTGGAGCACTCACGATCGACTCTCTTGTCTGTATTGTATGGAACACTCTAAATCATTCAGTCTTCAGAACTGACAGAAAATCTCATTCTTTGATTGTCATCGTCGATTCCTACTGGCTAACCATCAATATCGAAGGAATCGTAATAAATTTACTATGGACAGAGTCGAAAGAGATGAGACACCACCGATGGTGTCTGGTGAACAAATATTAGCACGTGTTTCAGCACTTCCAGAGATAGTGTTTGGTCGGAATGAAAGAGTGTCGGGGGTCAAACACATAACTGGGTGAAAAAGTATCTTTTGGGAAATGTCGTATTGGAGTTCATTACTGATTCAACATAATTTAGACGTCATGCACATTGAGAAAAATGTGTTTGATAATGTTTTTAACACTTTGATGGATGTTCTCGGGAAAACTAAAGATAATGTCAAGGCCCGACATGATCTGAAAATAGTTTGTAAGAGGCCAGAGTTGGAGTTACAAGAGGTCAACGGACGATATCTGAAGCCGAAGGCCCCGTATGTGTTAAATAAACAACAGACGAAAGATGTTTATCAATGGATCAAAGAACTCGGATTACCCGATGGATATGCCTCAAACTTATCTCGATGTGTGAACTTCGATGATTGCAAAATATTAGGAATGAAGAGCCATAATTGTCATGTATTTATGCAGAGATTGCTTCCGATCGCATTCCAAAATCTTCTACCTGATAATATTTGGGGTCTGTTGACTGAATTAAGTATGTTTTTTAGAAACATTTGTGCAAATGTCCTTCGAGTCGGAGATATGTCAGCACTTGAAAGTAATATTATTGAAATTGTATGCAAGCTAGAGCAATTTTTTCCTCCTACCTTTTTTGACTCGATGGAGCATCTACCGATACACTTGGCATATAAGGCACGCGCTGGTGGCCCCGTTCAATACCAGTGGATGTACTTATTTGAAAGATACATGAATCGTATGAAGAAAAAAGTAAAGAACATCGCAGTTATTGAAGGATCAATATTTGAATCGTATATCATCTAAGAAATTTCAATATTTTGCTCAGTTTACTTTGAATCAATAGTGCAGACAAGATTTGATCATCTTCCACGTAACGACGATGGGGGAGTTCGACATTCAGATGGACATTTAAATATATTCTGTCACTCTGATCGTGCTTTTGGTTCTCATCCATCTCAACACTTAAGCGACGAAGAGTATCATTTGGCACAATTGTACGTATTTCTCAATTGCCCAGACATTGAACAATTCATTGAAATATTTGACATTGAGATGATGCAAAAATACTCTATTCACAGCGATTAAGAATTGGAGAGATTACAGAATCGTGATTTCCCTACTTGGATTCAGGCTTACATCAAAGATCACATAGATGAAATAGATGAAAGAATATTTGAGTTTGTTAGTGGACCATCGCGACTAGTGTCGTGTTATAGCGGATATTTTGTTAATGGGTATAAATTTCACACGATTGAATATGCATTTTCAAAGAAGACGATGAATGTCGGGCTCTGCGTGAAAGGGACAACATATGTTGAATGTGATATTGATTTTTATGGACTGGTGGAAGAAGTGGTAGAATTGCACTACTTCGGCTTGAAATCAGTTATCCTATTTAGATGTCATTGGTTCGATACAACAGAAAGAGGCATGAAAGTTCTTCCAAAATACAAAGTTATTGAGGTTAATTACAAATCGAAATTGGAAGCAAATGAGCATTTTATATTGGTATCACAAGCCGAACAAGTATATTACGTGAAGTATCCGACTCGAAATAAAGATAGAGCAGAGTGGCATGTAGTCTATTAGACTAAAGGTAGAGGAAGATTTGATCCGATTGCGGGAGAAAATGAGCCGATACCTGATGTGATAGATGATTTCTATCAAGAAGATGATCCTCCTGCTGTAGACCGTATTATTCCAACACTCGAGGATGCAGACACAATGTTAGTTCAATTAGAAGTTGAATATGTTGATAATGACGATCATGAAGTTGAGGAAGGTGGAGATGAAGAAGTAGAATTTGAAGATGAAGAAGAAGAATTCGAAGACTATTACTCATATGATGAGGAATAATTGTAAAGTATATCTTTTATTAAATCTATCTCTACTATATATATATTCTAATTAAATTCTTATTGCTGATGGGTCGAGGTTATCGTCGGACGAGAGCTATAGAGTTTCCGATCGGTCAGACTCCAAATTCAGCCGCACTTGCTCTTGTAGATGATCCTCCTGCCACCGAGGCTAGTTCATCGAGACGCAGACGGCCACGCGGGCCGAACAAGATTCGGCCTCCGCTAGCCGTAGAACAACGCCGACTTATTTTTGTGATTGGCGAGCGGTAATGTATTATGAATTATGAATTATATATAATTCATTATATCGTAATATAATATTATACTTTATTTTAGTTGTGTAAGTTCGAGCAGGAGGATGTCCCTAGGACTATATCGGGGACAATCCGATGATATATGCATGGGGCCTGGTCCACTTGGTCTCACGTGCCTCGTGAGCACGTGGATATGCTCTGGCGCGAGTTTGAGGTACGTATTTAAAAAAATTTAATTAGCTTGATTATTATTGGTAGTGATATTATTGTTTTGAATGCTCGCTATACTTAGCCAAAGGAGCAAAGGCCATTCGTTTACAATGCGTGGGAGGCAATTTCCAGGCAGAGGTATAACTGCCAGCTGGGGCAGGCTCGGGCACTGGCGATAGCCCGAGCTGGGGCCACAACCATAGCAGAGACTCAGGGATACGGCCTCAATTGAATTACTCCAGATATTTGGGATCAACTCGTGTCGATATGGTCGATCGAGTGGTGGCAAGAGGTATCACGGACCGCGGCTAAAAATCGTATGTCGGGGGGAGGAGCGCGTCACACTAGCGGCTCTGTTTCATTTGTCGTGTACGCGAGACGCATGGTAAGTATTATACCTTATTTTGAATTATATATTTTATTTGTTACTCTGTGTACTAATTAATGTATTTGTTTTGTAAATGTAGACGACAGTGATGGATGACGGGACTATCCAATGATCCTCCCTGATGGAGGTGTTTGAGTGGACTCACCGTAGAGGACATGAGGCGGGGAAGTACATCGACAATCGCGCTGCAGTCATCATGGTAAGTATATTTGTTTCAATTATGCATTATTTATTTATAATTTAAGTTTTAGAAAAAATGTGAAACAAAAACCAAACTCGTGTAAGAGACCTACACTCAGACGGTGACGCGGCGCGGGGGCACCCGCGAGGGCTTTGACGCGAGAGCGTGGGTCTAGGCTGCAGGTGGCTGGGACCACGACAACGTCTATGGCTTTGCTGATAGTGGCCATGCGCGATCCATGCTCGGGCCACTTGGGGCATCGACCCCTTCGGCAGTTAGTGAGCGGCCCTCTACCTCCAGGATTAATGTTCAGAACAGGATGATATCGACACTAGAGGAGACGGTCGTGTGACAGATTGAGATGATGGCTGAGATACATGCCATGCTGAGACAGATGACAGGTCAGTCCAACGGTGTACACTCAAATCCATCGTCATCGACTCAGTCCACGCTGGTGTACACTCAAACACTCCGGACCCCGCCGTATGATCCCGACCTTCCTCCACCGTCGTAGTGAGCTTTTATTATTTTATGACTTGATTGACTTGGATATTGACTTGGTATATACTTGTTACTTGGATAGAGTTACTTCTTTTTTGACTTGATATATTGATTCGTATTTTGTTGATACAATACTTTTGATTTTGTATATTTTTTATACGATTACGTATGAATATAATTATTTTGATGTATATATGGGTGTATCTGTGATGTGTGTGTGAATGTATGTGTATTTGAATGAATGTATTTATGGGTGTGTGAGTTATGTATCAAGTTATAAATGTAGCAATGGAAATTTCTCAGTTACAGATAAACATCATCAGCAACGGCCTTTCCACAGTCATCCGTGTGAAAGCCGTTGCTGAAAGTGTATCGTAATACTTGGGCAGTAAACCCAAAGCCGTTGCCGATGAACAACAACAACAGCTTAGCAACAACCTTTCAGCAAAGGCTTTGCAATGGCATGGCGGGGCCGTTGCTGATGGCAATATCTGCAACAACCCACGAGCCGTTGCAGAACCGTTGCTGATAAAAGCAATAGCAACAATTGCTCCTCGTTGCCGAGCCGTGGTTGATGATGTATCAACAATGGGTGAAACCCGTTGCGGAACCATTGCTGATAATATTATTAACAACGGCGTGAGCGACCGTTGTAGATTCGTTGCTAAGTTATCAGGTACGCGATCTTCTGCAACGGCTGTGGTCGTTGCTGATGGTCTTCAGCTGCCCTGTTCTCTAACTTCCCTTCTTTCGTCCGTCCACGAGGCAGTCAAAAGAAAGAGAGAAAGGGGCAACTCTAATGCAGGAGTTGTGGCGGTTCATTGTATGCCACGAGGTCCCTATAGACAAGGGGACAAGTGAATCATCGCTTTTGGCGGCGTAGCAACGGATCCAGCCAGTGCTAATGCTTGTTATTCCAGTAGTGTGTTGTCCTTTAAGGTTTGAGGTGGGAGAGTTCTCTCGGTGAGAAGGAGGAAACTTTCGGGTGTAGAAGTGCCTTGGTGTGAGAGTGGAGATTCTCCGGGGGAAAGTCCTCAAGTGTAAGTAAACAATTATAATCTAGTAAAACTAAGTAAAACTAAGTTGGAAATCCTAAGCGAGGGTGCTTAGGTAGTGGAGTAGGCATTGAGGCCGAACCACTATAAATCTATATTGTTTGTATTGCTTATATTATGTTTTGATTACTTGTGTTATTTACTGACTTTCACATTCATCTAGTTAAATTGAGCACTTGCCTAAGTAATCAAGAAAACGGATAAAATCGAATTTAGGTTAAAGTTTAGCAAACACACTATTCACGCCCCCTCTAGTGTAGACCATTTCACTTACACACACACACCCCCGCTGGAGTTGCACCTGACCAAAAGAGACACCGAGTCGTACCTAACTACTCCAATTCTCAGTCAAGAACATTTGGCGCCCACCGTGGGGCCGAGTAAAGCTTACCTCCCCCATAAAGTTTAGCAAACACACTATTCACGCCCCCTCTAGTGTAGGCCATTTCACTTACCCCCCTCCCCCCTGCCACGTCGGAGTTGCACACGCCAATGACAACGACCCAACAACGACGATCATTCGCAACCTAGTTACGCTTAAATAGTGAGGAGTGACGCTTCGGGAACAATCCAGCCTCACCTAGAAGAACATCAGCGTCGGATAAATGACCTAGAAGCGGAAAACCAACAATTAGAAGCCAAGGTCGAGATATTGACACAGTCCTAGGGACAACCCCCGGCTTACTTGAGCGTCGTCGCTCAGAATAGGAAGAAATCAACCACTCGGAAAGGAGGAGGCTAGTTTTCGCCCTCCGAGATGAAACCACCAGCACCCCCACCGGGAAAAAGAGAAAGACTCCATAGCCATGGAGGTCACGACTACCCCTCCCTATCGACGCGAGACCTTTCGCCGAGCACATCATTGCAACAAGCCTCCCATCCAAGAGAAAGTGGCCCACCACTCTAACTCCCTATGGTGGTACGGGAGACCCTACAATACACTTGACAATGTTCATGACTATGATGCTCTACAATGGAGTAACCGATCCTACTCTCGGCAGAGCTTTTCCAACCTTCCTGGGGAAAACCACTTTAATGTGGTTTGCTTCCATCCCACCAAGGTCTAATCGATCACTCCTTCGCGGATCTCTCTCGTGCTTTCCTCAATCAATTTTGCACATCCCGGATCTACTACAAAACAGAGGACACCCTCCGCTACATCAGACAAGAGTAACATGAGCCCTTAAGAGAATACATATGCAGGTTTTAGGCTACAGCGGTCGAAATCCCCAACCTCGACCCTCGAGTTGAGCTCCTTTCCATCAAATTCGGGTTAAAACCTCGACACTTTGCCGACCAGATCACCCTGACAAAGCCTAAGAATATGGCCGAGTTCCAAGAGATGGCTGCCAGCTTCATAGAGATGAAAGAACTCCGTGAGGCCAAAAAAGACGACAGGCTGAACATCAAAGACAGTACCAAAAATAGAAAATCTAGAAGGGCAGACAGAAAAGTCGAACACCACAACCGTCACGAACAAAATAATGGCAAAGGGCTGAGGTCACCACCTCGCCCGAACGCCCGATATGAATGGTATACTCATTTCAATACAAGGAAGGAGACCATCCTTCGTGACATGTACAACTTGAAACTTCTCAAGTACCTCGCCAATGCGCGAAAGCAAAAACTACTGTAAGTCGAATGACCTACACTAGAGGGGGGGTGAATAGTGTGAGTCTAGATTTATCCTACTTTAAATTTTACTCTAAATACGGAAGTAATATAAGTGAATGAGAATCACACAAAACCAAACAATGCTAACAAGTTGATTTATAGTGGTTTGGCCCCAATGCCTACTCCACTACCTTGGCTCACCACCAAGGATTTCACAACCACTTGTATTAACTTTTCTTTCCTTCTAATGAGGGTCTACGAAGGCCTATCTCTCACACTTGAGAGTGCCTCTACCTCGAACCTAAGGAACCTTAAAGTTATAAAAAAGTGAACCCAATGTGTGTCACCCACACCTTCTTACAAACACAAGTAATCAAGAAACAACAAGAAAATATAAGTAAATGAGAGCAATAATAAACAATACAAACTTAGCTCTCAACAAAGAAACACTAGCTCCACTTAATGCCTTGATGATGAAATAATTAAAGGTTGAAGGCAAGATCAAGAGTTTTTGTCTCCAAGCTAGGGTTTGCACAAAGGATGGCTCAATCAAGCTCAATGGTGATTAAAATATGTCTCAAGAAGTGTTGGATAGCTTGGAAGGCAAGTTTGGGGTCTTATATAGAGATCCCAAAGGTAGGTGCTCAGTTTCCAACAAGCTCAACAGGTAGAAATTCAAAATATAGCCGTTGGGGGCATTCTAAGAATTCTGGACAATTTGACCTGTAGAGTATCTGTACTCTACGGGCTATTCCGGGATCTCCATCGGGGATGTTCCAAGAAATTTCGGGATATCCATCCGGGATGTTCCGGGATGTCCATTTGGGATATTTTGAGATGTTTCAGGATGTTCCGGGATATTCTGGAATGTTACAACATCCCATCCGGGATATTCTGGGATGTTACAACATTCCATCTGGAATGTTGTTTATGACTTGAAAGCTTTTGGTAATTCATTAGGTTCATGTCCTAGGGATATATGCATCTTAAGGAGGATTAATACAATCATTCTAGACACCCTAAACCTAAACTCTATTTTTCTCGAAGAGTCCCAAGCGTCGACGAGCGTCCTTGCCAATTTCTTCAATTTCTCCGATTGGGATGTCGTGCGCAAATCGATATGAAACCTGAAAATATTTTTCCATAAAAATATTAGTTCCATGTTTGTTATCATCAAAGTCGAGATTAGGCAAATGTTAAAAACTTTAGGTCAACAATTACCACCTAACGCCGATATGAGCAAGAAATGTGCCTTCCATGATACCTATGGGCACACCACCGAGGATTGTATAGTACTCGACAATCAACTTGAAGATAGGATTCGTGCAGGACACCTAGACAAGTATATATGTCGCCAAAGAGAACGAGGTTGGTGCAGGAGGCGTGACCCTCGACGATGAAGTCGAACGCCACAGAACACCCACCTAAGTCAAAGGGAGAACAATCGAGTCGATCGCTCAGGAAATTAACTATGAGGAGTTATCAACAACATCGCCGGCGGATTCACGGGAGGTGGCGAATCATGCTCGATCAAAAAGAGATGCCTCCAGGCAATCAATGCGGTTAATAGCACTACTCGCCCACGCCAGCCCATCTCCAAAAATCTGGTAATATCATTCTATGAATATGATTCCTAAGGAACTGATCAAAACCTACACGATCCAATCGTAATCTCTATGATTGCAGGAAACTTTATTGTCAAAAAGGTCATAGTCGACTAAGGCAGCTCTGTCGACATTCTTTTCTATTCCACTTTCGATAAAATGCAGCTAATCGAAGCCTCACTCACCCCCTACAAAGGAGACTTGGTAGGCTTCTCAGGAGAAAGGATTGACGTTCGAGGTACCATATGGATAAGGACGATATTTAACTCCCAGCCAAAGGCAAAAATGACTAATGTGCAGTATATGGCCATCAACATCCCTAGCCCGTATCATATGATCATGGTGTTGTTGAAATGGCCACACTAGAGGGGGGGGTGAATAGTGTGTTATCTAAACTTGTCGCCTAATTCCGATTTTAATCATTTACTTGATTACTTAGGCAAATTGCAATTTATCAAATAAATGCGGAAGCAATAATAAAATAATTAAACACAAACAAAGATAACAATGCTAACACAATGATTTATAGTAGTTTGGCCCCAATGTCTACTCCACTACCTAAGCACTCCGCTTAGGATTTCCAAACTAAACTTTACTAGATTAATCTTGTTTCCCTTACAACGAGGACTTTGACCCTAAGAATCTCGCTCTCAACCTAAGACACTTCCTCACCCGAAAGTCTCCGTCTTCTTATCGAGAGCACTCTTCCACCTCTACCTTAAGGGATAACTCAACTAATCCTAGTAAACTATGTTTACACTGGTGGAATTAAGCCTCAAACACAAAATCAACCACCCAATTTCAAGACCTAACAACCTAAGTTTTCACAAGCTCAAATACAATGAAATAAAAAGAAAATACACAACTTAATGGAGCAATAAATCAAATAACTTATACTTAGCTCCAAACAAAGTTTCTTAGCTTCCTCTTGATGCCTTTGATGGTGAATCAATGAAGTCAAGGCTTACTCAAGGACTTAGTTTTCAAGAATGATGGCTCAATCAAGCTCAAGGATCATCAAAATATGGCTCAAGGTATGTTAGATGAAGGGTGGAAGGCTTGCTAAGGCTTCTATTTATAAGCCTTGAGGAGTTGTCATGAAACAGCCAACTCAACGGCTGGAAAACTAGTCGTTTCCGCCGTCCTGTCGCAGGCCGATCGACCGATCGAGCGATCGCCGAGCGACCGAATGGATGGCTTCTGCCCGTTTCAGGTGCCATTCGATCGAACGACTAGTCGACCGAAACTAGAAAAATTTGCCCAGCTTGCTATTTTCTACTCATTTTTTAGGTTCGGTCTTCATTAAGTCTACTTATATAATATTTCTTAACTTTAAGACAACATTTCTTAACATTTCTTAACATTAAGTTAATAACATTTCTTAATAACTCGTTTTCTGCCCGGCTTGCTATTTTAAAGTTAATAACTTTAAAACATAAATGTTATATAAGGATTACCCTCCATTTGGATTCAATAAAAATATCTAAAAAATTAAAATCCTTAAGAATCAAAATCTAACTTTTGGGGTCTAGTATAAATTTCCGAAAAATAAAAAAATTCTAATCTTTCGGGTCAAGTATGGGTAGGCTAAAGGCTTTCAAAAAATCCTTAAAAATATCTCGTTTACTAGTTTTTACCTAAGGAACAATTACCAGTATTTTTGGTGTCAAGAAAATATCTAGGTCATATAGCCCTCCAATGAGCTCCCTAGGCTTAGTGAATTCTAGGGTCATTTTCTAATTTGCCGATTTTTCATATTTTAGGGTTCGGGTTTGGTTTTTGGGTTCTTATGCATCATCATGAGGATTTACAACATAAACTAGACACTCTAAATCTAGACTCTATCTTCCCAACGAATCCAAGCGCGTCGACCAACGTCCTTCTGATTTTCTAATTTCTCTGATATTTTCGATCGAGAGCATCGTGCGCTAACCGATATGGAACCTGAAAGAATTTCTCAATGAAACATTAGTTCCATATTTGTTATCATCAAAACCGAGATAAAGACCAAGGTAGAAAACCTTAGGCCAACACCTGGGACGACCCTCCTTGAACAATATGGGAGCTGTTATCAACTCCCCACCTAGCATTAAAAACATTAGTTCCATATTTGTTATCATCAAAACCGAGATAAAGACCAAGGTAGAAAACCTTAGGCCAACACCTGGGACGACCCTCCTTGAACAATATGGGAGCTGTTATCAACTCCCCACCTAGCATTAAAAAAATTTGTTTCAAAAACGAAAGTAGGTGTGCTCCATGCCGACCAAAAAGAAGCTCGAAGGTGCTACAAGGAGTGCCTCGGGTAAAGGATGACCAAACCAAAGAAAGAGCCTAACGGCCCACAAGCATCTTTCGTAGCCCTAGGCGAACTAAAAATCTCTAAGCAAGACTCAGGTCGAGACATGCGAAAATGACCCCAACCCGATGCTTGAAAGACGACTCAAGTCGTGCTCAAAATCACATCAACATGCACAAATAATGCACAGACAGAGCACTTTCTTGTACGCACATTTCCTTTTATTAATCAATAAAATTGTATTTCTCGCATCTTTCTATTCGAATGCCCAGGAATTCTACGAACATCTTGTTGCTTTAACAAATGCTATGTTATTCGGAACTTACTTGATTCCTCGCTCCTCCGCGAGCTCGGCTTGAAACCCCCGAGTGCAGTCCTCAGCCCTAGAGCCACTACTTTCGGCCTCAATGCCCTTACACGAACAAGACTCAATTTTCACCAGTTTGGATCGTCGGCCACCACGCCACTACTTTCGGCCTCAGAGCCCTTACTTGGCTCCTCGCGCGCAGTCCTATCTTATGCTCCTAGGTGAGCTCGGCTTGAACATTTGAGTGCAATCATCGGCCCAATAACCGCTACTTCTGGCTTTAGATCCCTTACACGACTAAGACTCGATTTTCACCAGCCTAGGTCGTTGACCGTCGCACTGTTACTTCTAGCCTCAGAGCCCTTACTCGACTCTTTGCGCGCGGTCCTACCTTATGCTCCTCGACGAGCTCAGCTTGAACCCTCGAGTGTTGTCCTCGGCCCCAAGAGCCGCTACTTTCGGCCTTAGTGCCCTTACACGACCAGGACTCGATTTTCACCAGTCTGACTTGTCGACCATCATGCCACTACATCTGGCCTTAGAGCCCTTACTCGACTCCTCGTGTGCAGTCCGTCCTGCCTTACGCTCCTCAGTGAGCTCAGTTTGAACCCCATGAGTGCGGTCTTCGGCCCCGAGAGCTGCTACTTCCGGCCTCAGAGCCCTTGCATTACCAAGACTCGGTATTCACTAGCCTAGCTAGTTGGCCATCGCGCTACTACTTCCGGCCTCAGAACCCTTACATGGATAAAAACTGGAACTTATCCAACCTGGTTTCTTAGTGAGCCCTTGCTCGGCCCCATTGGTGATACTCAAACCTTTAGGACAACCCTAAATGCCACTACATGAGGCATGACATCAAGGGAAGAATTTCTTTTCGAAAAAAAAAATTAAATGCTGACATGGGGAAAACCCTTCAAACCAGACCACATGAAACATGCATAAAAAAATCAAGAGGCATAAGCATAAACCCACGAATGAGCAATTGTCAAACAATACAAACAATCCTTAAAAAGGGGAAATAATTTACCTTATATTGTTATCAAGTTGGCCCACCCACGGGCAAACAAAAAATTCAAACATTTACTGTAGAGGGATCACATCAGCCTTGGCGGACACGGCGGGAGCATTCCTCGAAAAAGTATCGCTCCTTGGAGAAAATGAGCATTGCCCTGGAGTCACAGCTGAAGATTCCCCTCCAAGGGACCAAAAAAAATCCTTCTCAGCCTCATGGTTCACTAGGACACCATCCCTAACTTCCTTAAGGAAGTTAACACCAGAATAAAACAACACTAGGAGCAAAGATCTTAGCATGTTCTGCTCTATCAAAACCCTCAATGTACATCATGAGGGCAACATCCCGAAGGCATTTTGTCTCATCCTCAAGGGCATGCCTTTATGAGTCGCACCTCCTCACCTCAGCATGGCTTCTTCAGCCTCAGTCTTCAAACGAGAACTTTTTGCCATCGCTGCGGCGAGATAAAGGTAAACCATCTCTATTTCTGCCCTGAACTTGCTTTCCACCTCCATTATCCGAGCAGTAGATTCGGAGACAATGACATTCAAATGTGTGACTTCATCAATTTTCGTCTCACAACCACCTTGAGCTTCAGTGCCTCAAACTCTCGGGACTGAACTTTGGAGTCCCTCGACATAGACTCCCTCAGCCTACTTATTAGAAGCTGGACATACTCCCAGGGGTCCACCCCCTCAGGAAAATACGATTGACTACTGGAACAAATGTGTTTACCCTCACGTGGGGTCGAAACTAGCTATCAAATTCTCGGTAACACGCCATCTACCGTTGTCGCCTCCGGCAACATGGACTCATCACCCAATGAGCGCGTAGCCGCCCGAGGAAGCAACCTTTCGCCGGTACGCCTAACTCTTTTCTGATGCCTCGAAGGTGAGTCAGGGGGAGTCAAAAGAGTCTGAAGACGCCGACGACCAACCACCTCCACCAGAGCCCTCGAAACTCCTGGAGTTCGAGATCCCAATCCTCTCATAGGTTTCGACAAACTATCCACTAGCGGATCCTTCCCTTTCCCACCTAGAGTACTCCTCCGCATTTCCGCCAGATGAGCACATATGCTTGACACCTTCAGTAATGAAGACATCTAATCTATACATCAGAAAAATTTAGTTCAACATACAAACAATGCGGCCAAGCTTAATGCTGAATCAACTAAAGCTCTGACCTCAAAAAATAATGGCAACTTCTTCATCCAAATTTTTTTTCTCTATGGTAATGATCAAAATTCCTCCCCCGATCTCACCATGACGAGATGGGTCTCACACTTGGTGGATAAATATGCAAATAAATACATTTGTATATAAATATGGGAGAGGTGTTTTGTTCCGATGAAGACTGTGTTACTGTTCATAATCCCTTTTAAGTATCAAGTATTCCTTACATTATGGCCGGCTAAATTTAGATTGTACTTTCGTATAATTCACAACATTTAATCTATTTATTGTAATTAGATTTACAACCAGTTCAATTCCGGGAATCAAACACCGTCTTAGTGAAAAAGTTATTGATAATGTGAATGTTCAATTCCGGGAATCAAACACCGTCTTAGTGAAAAAGTTATTGATAATGTGAATAATCATTTGTAGAAATTATAATTATCAATTATATATATGGATTCTCAAATTGTCCATAAAAAGACGATTCAGTGATTGTGAATTCTGACTTAGATTCTCGTATTTGAAAAATTTACTCAATTATTATTATTTTATGATCACTAAAACATAATTTAGAAACAAATCATTCGTCTAAACTTGGTGAAGAAAAACATGATCACTAAATCAAAACGGAAACAAATCATACGATTTTTGGTGTCTAACAAGTTAGTTTGAGTAAAACTATGTCTATGAATTTTTCCTCAAAATTAAATATCCAGTTTGATCGAACTCATGTAAATTTCATTTTATTATTAATTGTAGGATTTTTAATATTTAGGACATATATGTTATCTTTGGTCTCACAAGGTAGCAAACCGGCTATTTGCAAGGATCGATCTGTAGAAACTCTTTGATAAAATGGGGGTGTCTATAAATAGGTCTTCGTCCTCCAGACTCCAGCTATCATGACAAAACATCTCGAAATAAGACTCGTTTAATTTGAGTTGCGTTGCACATCGCACGCTCCATCCAATCTGGGAGTTCTCGCAATTGAGGCGATTGGATCTTGGAAGGCTCATGGAGGGGCTCTCTCTGATCGACGTCTCCTTGGAGGATGATCGCCTCCTGGCTTCGTCCTCTCCTAGCCTTCGTTCAACCGATCCGAGCTTGTCAGGTACTCATCGCTGCGCTTCTGTTCTTCAATCTTGATGGATTTATTGGGTGCATTGTACTAGGGTTCGCTCCGCAGCTAAGGATCGATGTTCCAGACTCCCAAATTAATTGGCTTTGCCAAATGATTGCAAATGCGATGTCCCTTTTTTCTTAGCATTGCTAGTAAAGGAGATAATTTGCAGAATGTAATTTGTATTCAAAAGATTCTTCTATTGGTTTGTCGGAAGTTAGCATTGCTAGTACTAGAACAAACTTGTAGTATATGACAAATTGGCAAAGTTTCTATGTTTGTTCTTCTCCACGAACTCTAGCTTATTTCAATTCCAAAAGTTTTGAATTACATTTAAAGGACCCTCCCTGCCTACTTAGTATCAAAAAGAAAAGAGAAAACAAGATTAACTTAAGAGAGTTAGATGCTATAAATTTGTGAAAAGGAATTTACAAGATGCTGCATTCTTAAGGTTAATAAAGAATTTATTTTTGTTTAATGGTCATGGTAATATACATAGCTGTTTCTCTTGCTGCTTCTTAAGATTCTTAGTAATTCACTTGCTGGACATTTAGGACCCTGTCCCATCAAGGGAGAGCCAATTCTTACCCTTCAATCCAGATGCTGGTTGTATGACTCGAACCCTGGCCACCTAAATCTTAGAGAAGCAACCATATCGGTTGTTGAGGCCTGCCCTCTTAAATTAGACATGTTATGTCATAGAGCAAAATGGAAGGAAAACAAATAGATAATTTTCTCTTAGGTCATATAACCTGTTTTCCGACATTTTCTGGTATGTCCGTCTCTTCTATGTGGATGCATGTATAAATAATAGCTGCAGACAGTATGTAAAATAGATTAAATATTCATTTTATTAATAACTTCAAATTTGAATCTGACAGTGTTATTTTCTTGGGCTCTTCATTTTCAATGTTCTACAAATTGAGGTACAAATGTGTTTGAAAGGACTGGCACAATAGCGCGTGACCACAAGCTATTTTGTTATTTCTTTTTCCATCTCCCGTAATGGAAATTTTAATAACCCAATGCAGGATATAATTTCCTGGAATGAGTAACCAAATTCTTTTTTTGTAATCAGCGAAATAGCAAAAGGTCTTCATTTTTATGTAAAGACTCAGTTGTCTTAATTTATTTAAGAGAATGTGGTAATGTTACATAGGCATTCGACTAATCAATTTGAAGCTTAAGTATTCTCGTCCAGACTAAATCTTTTGAAGGTAATATTTTTGTTCCATCTGAGATGGATTTGTTGATAATGGATTAAGCAGATCTAGAAATGTTTCAGGATTCTAGTCTAGTGTTGCCACGTGTTAAAAACTACTTCTTAACAGCAGGTCTAGTGTAAGATGATCATTATGTTCTTCTCTATTTGGAGTTTGAACAGTTTATAGAGATTGCCATTCACCTATATGTCTTTCTCCCATATTTAAGTTCTTACACGTCAGTATGTATTATTTCTGATCCTCTTTGTTTTGCTATTTTATTTCTTTAAATTTATATGCCCTTTGGGAAATTACATTGAGAACAATTGTTTTCAAACAGCTGTTTCTGAAGGGAGTCGAGAGAAATTAATGAGCCAACAAATGGAGCAAACTCTCCAGCTTTCAAAGTCGGAGCAAACTAAATCAAGGTCTCGCAGAAACTACTTACAACAAAGCTTAGACTGGGATAGGGATTTTTTTACAAGCGAAGGTATCAACCTTTGTGATTCCAAAACTCCTACATATTTATATGTGAATTGAAATTTATGAATTATTGGATTTTCTTTTTTGGTCATAGGAGTTCTGAATCCTGAAGAACTGGCCATCATAAACAGCACATTCAAGAGGACTGCAGCAAGTTCAGTTCCTCTAACTAACTCAAGTTTGTGTGATGATAGCCTCGAAGACCTTGAGGTGCATTTGTTTGAAAATGCACGCGCCACTGTTCAAAAGACTCTTGAAACTGGAGAAAAGGCTTTTGGGTTGGAAAATTCCATCAAGAAGAATAATCCAGAAAGGGGAGGTGAGTGCCCCATGGATGCAAGTATGTTTGACCTTTTAATATACTCTCTCAACACTTGGATTGTACTTGAAGATTGCCATAAGAATGACAACGCTATCACATTTTATTTTAATCATAGTACCTCTGCACTACTGTTTGCTTTATTTGCAATTGTTCTAACTTCTAAGAATACGTACTGCCTTGCAGCATTGAAGAAAGTTGAACCATCTCAGAACAAGGTATGCTTTTCCAATAATCACCTTACTACTTTATATCATTATAATAGAGAAGTTTATGGATAACTCTGTGTTATCTCAGAAGAAATCTCCTATAGTACCGGAAAGGCATCATGGCTATCAGCAGACTTCTATGGAGGTTACTGTTGTTGCAAATATGGTATGTGCATACTTTGTATTGAGCTTTCCTTCTTATGAGTAAATTCTTAATTACATAGAAAATTACAAACATTTATAATCAAGTTCACATTTCATACATTTCTTAAGGGTCATGATGGAATTACTAGTTCAAAGACAGTGTCAAGGCCATCAAAAGTTTCCACTAAAGCAGCAACCCAGCAAACAATGCCAGCCAAGACAAGTTTTGTGCCTGGAAACACCCATATAAGAGCTAACAATAAAAAAGATAAACCAGGTATAACTTCAGAATTATCCCCCAGGCATCCTTATCCAATTGATTTTAGTACAATAAGTTGGTATATGTTCTGGTTTAGTTCTCATTCCAGTGTGTATTTGGCAGGAGAATTAGTGCAAAAAGCTGCTGTTACTTCTAAGAAAAATGGAGGACCCTCTAATGTGAATTCTAAGCCCCCCCAATCATCTAAATCTACTTTGAATATGTTCAGCAATTCATCGTATACTGCAAACAAGGAGAAAACAAGGATGACAAGTACTTCTAAAATTACCAATCTCTCTTCTGGATCAATCTCTAGTAAATCCTCCTCATTTGGATCAATAGCTAATAAAGCATCCTCGAAGACAAGCAGAACTGGAATTGTTAAGAGTAGTGGGAGTAGTCCTGCATCATCAACAAGTTCTTCAACCAAGTTTCCTCTATCTATTTCTCGAACTAGCTCCTTTGGCAGTCTTTCTTCAGTGTCATGTTCATCGGCCCCCTTGGCTAGTGATGAAGCCAGTTGTTCATCCTTGTCATCAGAAGGAACTGACAGTGACAAAGCTCTTCCATTAACAAGTCTTACTTCTGGAGACCGTAAAGTTAATTCATCCAGATTACGAGCTACAAAAACTTCTCAAAATAAGCATGTGACATCTAGGTCATCAAGGGGAAACCATCCAACGAACAGTACTAACAATAGCTCTGAAGCAAAATCCTCTATACCTTCAGGATTAAAAGTACCAAACTCTTAACATTCTCGGATGTATTTTTTACTACTCTAGTCTGTCTCTAACTCAGATTTATTTTGGTTTTGCAGAAGAATGTCGGAACTTCACAGCAGTCCAAATTTTCTAAAGCCACCTCTGGAATCTCAAAGATTGATTCAGTTAACAAGCAGAGCAAGATTCAACATATAAAAACTGCAACTCATAAAAGATCTATCAGTTGTGATTCTACAAAGACTCAATCTTCTACTACTTCAACATTTTTGTCTCGTACCTCTAGTACAGAATCCCTGTCATTTAAATAGCTTGTTACATTGAATCGATTGACTACAAATCAATGAGGACCGTTTGCGCATTGAAAGATGATGGCCCATTCAAACTTTTGAAGTAACAGCAGAAGTTGTCATCAGAGCTGATGTTGCTGATTAGCCAAATTAAAGAGCAGGAATGTTATCTTCACCCAACGAATATGGAAAATTCCTAAATAGGTGAGTTAAGGGTTTTGATTGGTGAAAGCTGTAGCTCTGCTATGAAAAAATAAATTAATTGATAGAATAAATGCTTCGTTGTCCGAGTGAACAGGTACCATAGACAGAAAGATCATTACTAGTCACCTGTGATGGACATTGATAAAAAGAGTTTCCTGCACAGTGAAGAACATATGGACTAGGCAAAAGGTTGCAACAAATTGCAATTTTGACAAGGCGTGGCAGAAACTAGTGATGTTCGCAACTTGCAAGGATTTTGGATCTAAAACATTGTGACGATTCATGCTCAGAAACAGAGGGATCATGTTACGGAAGATATGTAACCGCAATTTTTTTTTCTGAATGCAGCATCACCATCTATCTTTGAGCATAACATAATTTTATGATCATATATGTAACTCTTTGGATTGGAAGTTGAATAAATTATGAATAAATCATAAAATGACATCTCCTTGGAACACCTTTTTTATTTACAAGAAAATTTTCATTTCCATAACTCAATGCTTTGAACTTCACAGATGATGTTCCAGCGTTGACAAAATTTAACATCTCAACTCTTCTTAACTAGGTGACAAATGCTGCATGTGATCTCATAAAATAAATCAACCTTGTTTGTGTATATATATTTTGAAGAGAATCCATCGGGAATACTTAACAATGAAAAGACTGATCCAAAAAAAAAATACCCAAAAAGGCAGCGGGCCCAAGGGTGAACCCACGCTAGGGCCGAGGGGGTCATCGAGCCTCCCTAAAATTTTTTAAAATATCAAATATTAAATATAATTTGATAATATTTTAAAAAATATAGGGTAAAATTACATTATTATTATTAATTTCAACTATTTCTACTAATGCATTTATAGTTTAGTGGTTAGTTATTTTGATTTGTTGTTTATAGATCTTAGTTTCGAATCCCATATTTTGTCTTCTATATTCATTATTTATCTTTTTTCGTAATAGCTAAATATAAAATCTAATTTTTTAATTTAAAAAATTCTAAAATTTTCTCTATTAATTTCTCACTTAATTCCAAAATTTTCTCTATTAGTTAATAAGTTAAATTCAAAATTTTTTTTATTAATTTTTTGTATCTAAAGCTCTCATGTTAGTTTAATTTGTTTCATATTTTTTTCTATACTATTATCCATATTTATATTATAAAGTTGTGTGAATTTTTGTGCAATATATAATTGAATAATTAATTTTCTCATCAAGCATCCAAAAAAAATGAATAAAAATTATGTTATATTTCATCGATGACTGTGAAATTTATTTAATTGAGAATTCAAATCTAAAATACATCTATATTAATTATATAATATATTTTCACGGTGTCAAGTTAGTTTTTACTTTTAATGTAATATTAAATATTATTAATGGAACAAAAAAATAATTATTTTCTATATGTATTTATAATTTTGTTAATCTCTTACTAATTTTTTAATTTTCTTCATATAGCTTCATAAAGTTATACTCGAGATGAGTAAGGCGATGACCACATTATAATAGAGTTTGCTTTGAATAATTTAGATGAAAGAATTTTCATAAAAGCTTTAATTATTTTTTAATTTAAATATTTTAACAATATTAGAAAAATAGAAAAAAAAATTGTATTATTATAAATTGTGATTTTAATTAAAAAATTTAAAAATAAAAAGTTAAAATAATATTTATTAAATTTTTATCTTAAATTGAACCCCCTTATTGAAAATTTTGAGTCCACCAATGAGAAGGCCATGGGCAGAACCAATGTTTTGGGAGGGGATTGGTCCATCCATTACATGTCTACTATCATATATATATATATATAATATATATTAATATTTAATTATATTTGTTCATTTTAAAAATATTTTTTTATCTAATTGTTGACATCCAATTTTATATTTTCTCCCTCCTAAAATAATTTTCTAACTTCTAACTCCCGGAGCAAGCCTATACATTTCTCAAGCATCAACAGATGTACATGTACTAAAAGTAAGAAGTAATAACAAAGAAAAGGTTTTCTTTCATACAAGTCGATACCTACAAAGTCACAACATTGAAAAGCGAAATGCAAACTTTATTACAAAGCAAATTAAAGCCTAATTCCTGAATAACTTCGATCAACCCTAAACACTATATACTCTATCCTACCAACACATATATGGCGTAAATTATTCCGGGTATGTAACCCAACAACGTCAACAACAGGTCGATCCAAAACTCCACCTGCATTCAACACATCACCATATAACTAATTCAAAGATCTTTCACATTAGTATAAAGAAGAAGAAGAAGAAAGAATCGAATTGATCGAAGACGAACACTTACGCCACATCCGTAACGCAGGAAGACTCCCACGGGTGGCAACAAGATGGCCAATATCACCTCCAAGAACGTCTCAGAACCCATCTCCGTCACCAATTAAGCTTCACAAAGCTGCTGATATCTGTTGGACGGTAAACAAATAAATTAAGTAAGCAGAATGCCACAGGGAGAGGGTGACGATGACGAAGAGAGGGATCTCCATTTCTTCTGTCGTGGCCGACGTTCTTAACCATGCTTGCTTGCGACCGAGCGAGGAGGACGGTACGTGGCTTTCTTTACTGTCCTGCATGTGCGCCGCGTGTCCTTCTCCCAGGCCACGTAGCCCTTGAACGACATCGTAGTGTGTAACTTCCGGTTAGAAGTGGGACATCAAAATTTTACAACTTAAAAATAGGTTCATTTTTCTCTCTCTGCCATGGACGGCCAAAGTCAATACGACAAGAAAAGCCCAAACAAAAGCTCGAACTCGGACTAAGCCGCCGCGGAACCGGTTCACTCCCACTGGACCCCAAAATCGGAGCAAATATTCATCCTCGAATCCATCTTCAACAGCGGCAAGGTCAATATTATCAGCCAATGGAGGAGAAATTTGGCGTTGTCGGTGACGCCAATGTCTCCTACTGGTTCCAGAACTGGTGGTCCAGGTCCCGCCGCCGCCAGCGCCAGTTGAACAAGATTGCAGAAGAATTGTCACACCAAAGTATCAGTCTGTTGAACAAGATTTCTTGACGTGACGATTGTAGAAGAATTGTCACACCAAAGTATAGTAGCTGAACTTTGGTGTCTCTCAAGTTCTCCAAGTACACATCTCAGCCAAATAGTATGACAGGCAGCTGCTAACAAAGCCATATAATCGGCTTCAACAGTGAATAAAGCTACCGTGTCTTGTTTTTTGGAGCACCAACAGACATCAACTGATCCCACCTTCAGTATATAGTCTGTAGTGCTCTTTCTATCATCACTACTACTAGCCCAGTCAACATCAGCAAACCCAACAAGTTCATCTTCTCTATCTCTTAAGTATATCAGTCCATAGTTTGGAGTACCGTTGACATATCTGATCACCCTTTTTGCAGTTATTAGATGACTTGCCTTGGATCCTTTCTAACAACACTCCAACTGCATACATGATATTAGGCCTTGAATTTGTCAAATACATTAGACAACCAATTATAGACTGATATTGTTCTTTATCAACTTCTTCTTCTTCTGTTGTATCACTGAGTTTGAGATCTGTTGTCATTGGAGTCTTCAATGGATTGCAGTTTGCCATGCTGAATCTTTCAAGCATATCAGAAACATACTTGCGTTGGCTGATACTGTAACCTTCTTCACTTTTCTCAATTTCAAATTCAAGGAAATACTTAATCTCCTCACATTGTTCTTGAAGCTTTGTATTATGCTCTCACAACTTCCTGTTATCAACAAATCATCCACATAGAGACAAGAAAATTAATAACATTTCATCTGAACTCTTAACAGTGTATGTGTATGATCATTCAAGCTTCGACTAAAGCCTTGATATTTTTTGGTACCAAGCTCTTGGTGCCTACCTCAAACCATAGAGTGCTTTGCTTAGTTGATAGACTTTATCTCCTTATCCTATTATCTCAAAACCTTCAGGCTGACATACATACACCTCCTTAGATAAGTCACCATTCAGGAAGACAGATTTCACATCAAGCTGAAATATTTTCCAATCTCTATAAGCTGCTAATGCCACCAGCACCCTTATTGTTTCAATTCTTGCAACAGGAGCAAATATTTCTTGGAAATCGATGCCTTCCACTTGCATGAACCCCTTAGCTACTAGTCTTGCTTTGTACTTTTGTAGTGTGCCATCTACATTATATTTAGCTTTATAAATCCATTTCAAACTAACAAGTTTTTTACCTTCAGGTAAGCTGACTAGTTCCCAGGAGTTGTGATGTTCTATGGAGTTAAGCTCCTCAAGCATTGCTTCCATCCAATGTTCATCCTTGCTTGCTTCTCTATAGTTGTAAGGCTCATTCACTCGGGCTGAGTTACAATGTTGTGTTTGCTCATATATCTCAACTATGCTCCGAAACCTCCTGGGTGGAGTCTCATTCTCATTTACATCTGCATTTTCCACTTCAATATGTGTAGAATCAGTGTTGTTCTGCACTTCACTTTGTTCTGGTGCCTTCTCCTCTATCTCACAGTCAATTGTAACTTGTTGACTTTGTGGCATAGTACCTTTCCTTTTTTTAGGTGTCCAATTCCATTCTTGTGTTTCATCCACAATTACATCTCGACTGATAATAATTTTCATTGTTTCAGGATTTAGCAAACGATATGCTTTTGATTCGTTGTTGTAACCCAAGAATACACACTTTGTGTTCTTGTCATCAAGCTTCTTTCTCAGTTGTTGAGGTATATGTGTATAAGCAACACATATATGTGTTTTGCACATAAGCAACAGTTATTGAGCTTCTCTCAAGTGTTTTACAGAGGGCATACGTTTATGCAAAGCTTCAAATGGAGTCATGTTATCCAAAGCAGAAGAGTACAAACGATTAGTTATATACATTGCTGTTTGAGCTGCCTTTGCCCATAGTTTTTTGGGTACATTCTTTGCTTTTAACACACATTTTATCATTTCAACAATTGTTCTCTCTGCAACACCATTTTATTGTGGAGTGTAGCTAGCTGTTAGCTATCTATGAACTCCCAAATCATTGCAAAATTCATTAAATTTCGAGCTCAGATATTCCCCAAATCATTGATATCTGAGTGGATGAGTTGAAGTGGTCTGATAGCTCTTACTTTAGCCTTGTTTGGAAAAGGTTGTCGATGCATCTTTCCCAGAGCACATCCTTCACATACTCTATCTTGAGAAAACTTCAAATCAGGTAAACCTCGAACCATGCTCCTGTGGCTCATCTTCTTCAAATATTCAGAGCTTGAGTGTCCCATTCTACTGTGACAAAGTGAACTTTCATCCACCGTTCCTGCCTTTAGCATAACCAGCAGAATGAGGATCGAAGCTAAACAGATTGTTGTGAGCTACTGGAACTTTTATCATTTTAGACTTCTTTGACATGTCAGTATAAACTGTGCAACTGCTTTCTCCAAATACCAGTGCAAAGCCTTCTCTCATTAATTGTCCAACACTCAATAGATTCAAATCCAATTCAGGCATATACAATACATTTCTAATTAGTTTAGTGTTGGTCTTATTGATCTTCAAGTGTTCTGTACCTTTTGCTAATTTAACAGAGCCATCACCTAACTTCTTCTGAAACATAGCTTCTGTCAAGATTAGTAAATAAGTCCAATTCAGCTGACATGTGGTTGCTACAGCCACTGTCAATGTACCATTTACCTTCCTTGAGATCAATTCTTGCCATGCGCACTACCTCATCTTCATGTTCATCCTTCTCTTTTGCCATGTGACTCTTATGTTTGGCATTGAGTTTGCAAAACCGTTCAATGTGCCCAAATTTCTTACAATAATAACACTAAATTTTTTTGAAGGATCGGTTATGATTTTTTGACATTGCAGACACAGATGACATTTGACTTATTTTGTCAGTTTCTTTTTCATCTGATTCATCACTAGAATCTGCAACATGCTTCCCTTTCCCTTTGATTCTGTAGCTCATGTTTTTGTTCCAATTACCCTTTCCTTTGATTGCTATTGCTTTCGATTTGAGAGCCCACTCCTCTCTGAGTTCTTCATGTCTTTTCAATCTATCCTCATGTGAAAATAAAGAACCAAGTAATTCATCCATTGACATCTCTTCTGTATCGTTACCCTCTTCAATTTCAGCAGCAATATGGTCATATTTATCTGACAGACTTTTGAGAATCTTCTCTACCACTCTTCGATCAAGAACCTCTTCACCATATTGGATCATTTGATTGGCTAATTCCAGAACTCGAGCCACATAAACATTCACATCTTAATCATCTCTCATGAAGCAATCTTCAAATCATCTTCTCATGGTCTGCATTTTTACTTTCTTCACCTTAGTCATCCCTTGATATGAGTTCATCAGCAAATTCCAAGCAAATTTTGATGTTCTAGCACCTGAGATCCGCTTGAAGTTCGATCTATAGCTTGCTGGATAAAACTTAGGGCCTTAGCATCCCTTTTCCTGATATCTCTATGACCTCCTGCTGTCATGCCCTCTTCCACATATCCATTACACACAATTTCCCACAGATCTTGGAAAATGAAGAAGGTCTGATCTTCGTATTCAACACCATCAAAATATGGAACAGAAGGGCTGCACTGATTTGTAGATGCTACCATTTCGAGCTCAGCAATTGCTCTGATATCAATTGTTGCTTCAGCTCCTTGAATGCAGTAGCTATCAACACAAAAACAAGAGGAGGAAGCAGATGATATATGCAGGTGATAGAAAACTGAGATGGACTTTCATTCAAACTCAAAAGATTGAAAGCTACAAAAAGTATCAGAACACCTCTTATATTCAAAGATGTGGCTCTCGATGCTTCTAGAGTCATCTACATACTCACTTACACTAACTCACAGTTAAAGGAAAAGCTACATAGAAACTATTATGCTACTCGATGCTTAGAACAGAGTATGAAATTACTTACGCATACACATTATTATGAAGATATAAATTGTTTCAATACTACTCCTCAATTTAATCTTAATATACTCCCAATCTCTCTGAATTTGATAAATTTTTCACTAGGTAAGGCTTTAGTGAAAATATCAACCATTCCATTTGTTCATGAGTACTGCAAAATCTGATTTCAATTGCTGCTTGGTGTCAATGTGGCGTACTCATGGCGATTGCAGAAGAATAGTCACACCAAAGTATCAGTCTGTTGAACAAGATTTCTTGACATGGCGATTGCAGAAGAATTGTCACACCAAAGTATAATAGCTGAACTTTGGTGTCTCTCAAGTTCTCCGAGTACACGTCTCAGCCAAATAATATGACAGGCAGTTGCTGACAAAGCCATATACTAGGCTTCTGTAGTGGATAAAACTACTGTGTCTTGTTTTTTGGAGCACCAACACACAACAGCTGATCCCACCTTTAGTATATAGCCTGTAGTGCTCTTTCTATCATCACTACAACCAGCCTAGTCAACATGAGCAAACCCAACAAGTTCATCTCCTTTATTTCTTAAGTATATCAGTCCATAGTTTAGACTTTAGAGTGCCGTTGACATATCTTATCACCCTTTTTGCAGCTATTAGATGACTTGCCTTGGGTCCTTTCATGTAGAGTGACAACACGCCAACTACATACATGATATTAGGCCTTGAATTTGTCAAATACATTAGACAACCAATTATAGACTGATACTATTCTTTATCAACTTCTTCTTCTTATGTTGTTTCACTGAGTTTGAGATCTGTTGTCATTGGTGTCTTCACTGGATTGCAGTTTGCAATGATGAATCTTTCAAGCATATCAGAAACATACTTGCATTGGCTGACACTGTAACCTTCTTCACTTTTCTCAATTTCAAATCCAAGGAAATACTTAATCTCCCCCAAGTCTGTCATTTCGAATGTACTGAACATATTGTTCTTGAAGCTTTGTATTATGCTCTCACAACTTCCTGTTATCAACAAATCATCCACAAGGAGACAAGCAAATAACATTTCATCTGAACTCTTAAGAGTGTATAGGGTATGATCATTCAAGCTTCGACTAAAGCCATGATCAGTGAAATACTGAACAATTTTTTGGTACCAAGCTCTTAGTGCCTGCCTCAAACCATAGAGTGCTTTATTTAGTCGATAGACTTTAACTTCTTGTCCTATTATCTCAAAACCTTCAGGCTGACATACATACATCTCCTCAGATAAGTCACCATTCAGGAAGATAGATTTCACATCAAGCTGAAATATTTTCCAATCTCTGTAAGCTGCTAATGCCACCACCGCCTTTATTGTTTCAATTCTTGCAATAAGAGAAAATATTTCTTGGAAATCGATGCCTTCCACTTGCATGAACCCCTTAGCTACTAGTCTTCCTTTATACTTTTGTAGTGTGCCATCAACATTATATTTAGCTTTATAAATCCATTTCAAACCAAGAGGTTTTTAACCTTCAAGTATGCTGACTAGTTCCCAGTAATTGTGATGTTCTATGGAGTTAAGATCTTCAAGCATTGCTTCCATCCAATGTTCATCCTTGCTTGCTTCTCTATAGTTGTAAGGCTCATTCACTCGATCTGAATTACAATGTTGTGTTTGCTCATATATCTCAACTATGCTTCAAAACCTCCTGGGTGGAGTCTCATTCTCATTTACATATGCATTTTCCACTTCAATCTATGTAGAATTAGTGTTGTTCTGCACTTCACTTTGTTCTGGTGCCTTCTCCTCTATCTCACAGTCAATTGTAACTTGTTGACTTTGTGGCATAGTACCTTTCCTTTCTTTAGGTGTCCAATTCCATTCTTGTGTTTCATCCACAATTACATCTCGACTGATAATGATTTTCATTGTTTCAGGATTTAGCAAACGATATGCCATGATTCATTGTTGTAACCCAAGAATACACACTTTGTGCTCTTGTCATCAAGCTTCTTTCTCAGTTGTTGAGGTATATGTGTAAAAGCAACACTTGCAGAAACTCTCAAGTGTTTTACAGAGGGCTTACATTTATGCAAAACTTCAAATGGAGTCATGTTATCCAAAGCAAAAGAGTACAAACGATTAGTTATATACACTGCTGTTTGAGTTGCCTATGCCCATAGCTTTTTGGGTGCATTCTTTGCTTTTAACATGCATTTTATCATTTCAACAATTGTTCTATTCTTTCTCTCTACAACACTATTTAGTTGTGGAGTGTATCTAGCTGTTAGCTATCTATGAACTCCTAAATCATTGCGGAATTCATTAAATTTCGAGCTCAGATATTTTCCACCTCTGTCTGTTCTCAAAGTTTTAATTTGAGTCTCAAATTTAGTTTCAACTCTCACTTTAAAATCTTTAAACTGCTTAAAAGGTTCTGATTTCTGTTTCAGGAAACCAATCCACACATACCTGCTGTAATCATCAATGAACATTATAAAGTATATGTATCCACTTGGTGTCTCCTCCTGCATTGGTCCACATATATCTGAGTGGATGAGTTGAAGTGGTCTGATAGCTCTTACTTCAGCCTTGTTTGGAAAACATTGTCGATGCATCTTTCCCAGAGCACATCCTTCACAGACTTTATCTAGAGAAAACTTCAAATCAAGTAAACCTCGAACTATGCTCCTATGGCTCATCTTCTTCAAATATTCAGAGCTAGAGTGTCCCATTCTACTGTGCCAAAGTGAAATTTCATCCACCGTTCCTGCCTTTAAAGCATAGCCAGCAGAATGAGGATCGAAGCTAGACAGATTGTTGTGAGCTACTGGAACTTTTATCATTTGTCTTCTTTGACATGTCAGTATTGTTGGCTTTAGGTTTTCAACCTTAGCCTTAATCTCAGTTTTGATGGTTTTGATGATAACAAACATGGAACTACTGATTTCATTGAGAATATCTTTCAGGTTCCATATCAATTAGCGTTTGATGTCCTCGATCGGATAAATCGGAGAAATCACAAAATCGGAAGGACATTGATCGTCATGCTCGGGTTCGTCGCGAAACTTCCCGAAGATCGATGGGTGCACCAAAGTCGCATCGGACGAGCTCAAAGATTACATGGAAAGCTCTCCGTCATGATGCTCGTTGAAAACCAAAACTCGAAAATGAAGCGCGGAAGAAAAAGGCTGAAGAAAACAATCTTAGCCTAAATTCGATCGATCGAGCAGTCGACCGAATAGGGTAAGAAATGGGCAGTAGCCATAGTGGTCGACCGATCGGTCGACCGGACTGAGGTTACCTATAGACGTAGCTTGTGTCGATCAACCGAAAGAGAAATCGCAAGCTTCTTGTGTCTGTCGTTCGACCGGCTCGATCGATCGACCGAAGCCCAAAAAGGGCAGTAGGCGTGGCGTTCGACCGACCTGCGAATAGCCGAAGACGCAGATCGCGTCGGTCGACCTACTCGTGTTTGGTCTTGTCGGGTGAAGTGGTATCCTTGGTGAAAAAAGAGTAAAGCCACTCGTGTAATTAAACGTAGTGTTTACTAGGATTAGTTTAGTTGTCCCTTAGATTGAGGTGGGAAAGAGCTCTCGGTAGGAAGGCAGGATACTTCCGGGTGTGGAAGTGCCTTCGGTTGGAGAGCGAGTCTTTCCAGGAAAAAGTCCTCGTTGTAAGGGAAACTCAAATTAATCTAGTAAAACTAGTTTGGAAATCCTAAGCGGGGTAGTGGAGTAGGCATTGGGGCCGAACCACTATAAAATCTCAGTGTTTGCATTGAATTTTTATTTCGTGCTCAATTGATTTATCATTTATCTTGCTTCCGCATTCAATTGTGAATTGCCTAAAACAATCTAAGAAAACGATTAAAATTGGATTTAGGCTAATCGAATTAGTAAACACACTATTCACCCCCCCTCTAGTGTCGCCATTTCGCCCACAATTGGTATCAGAGTGAGGTTCGTAGCTCGAGATTTCATCATCTCTTCTACACCTTATCTCGATCTCGAAATGGCTCTAGAGTTGGTAGCATCTTCACCCCCTAGGTTCGATGCCTCTAACTTTGGTCTATGGAGATCTAGGATGTACACATTTCTAAAGACTCAAGGTTTAGGTGTATTTAACATGATAAAGATGAAATATGTTAAACCTAAGGAAAATATGGATGCATGGACCCAAGAACAAATTAGCATGTTTGAGTTAAATGCTAAGACAACAAATTGCATATATTGTTATTGTGAAAATAATATCCTTGAAAAGATCATGCATTGTACTTCGACATATGATATTTGGACTACTTTGAATATGCTATATGATTATGCTAAAATCGAGGAGTTAGAAACTTTTAATGAGGATAGTAATGACAATTGTTATCCTTCCAATGCTAACATGGTTTTTGAAGCCCAAAGTGTCTCCAGTCATAGGAGCACTAAAAGTCGAAAGAGAAAGGTGATCTGCCATGTGTGCCATGAGAAAGGGCATGTAAGGAAGAATTGCCCTACCATGAAGAACAAGGCAAAGATGAGGTCAAATGCTTCCACATCATCATCATACTAGAATGAAGCATCCTCTTCCCATGGCTATGAAGCAAATTCAAAAGAATGCCTCATGAATGATGACAATGAGGTACACTCCACCTCTTCTAGTCATGTTAATAACAATAATAGTATTAACTCATCTAGCTCTCATGATTTTGATGAATTGATGGATGAGTATAAAATTATGTTTGCCTTGCTTGTTAAGAAAGATAAAGAAAATAAAAATTTGAAGAAAGAAAACTCAAATCTTAGCTCTCAATTACACGATGCAAAATTAGAAAATGAGAAGCTAAGATTAGTGTCAACAATCCATGCCATGATACTTTAAGTATTGACACTAAGGATTTGAAAAATGAAAATGAAAAATTGAAGAATGATTTCAAAAAAATTGAGAATGAGTCTTTGAAAAATGAAAACTCAAAAATCAAAAAGGAAAATTATATGTTGAAATCACAAATGCATGCTTTACACAACTCAATGATTGATTTGAAAAATGGGGTTCTAAACCTAAACAAGAAAGTGAATGAAATGAAAAATACTTCCTCATTTAAGAATTTTAGTAAAAAGAATGTTCATGCTAATGTTAAAACTCATGTTAGACATTCTACCTTTAAACCTCATGTTCAAAATAAAAATGTTTCATCTAAGAATGCTCATGCTCATCTTAGTTCAAATGACAAACATTCTACAAATAAATCTCATGTCCATAGTTAAAACAAAAAGAAATTTAATGGACATTGCTTTTGTTGTGGTGTTTAATTATGGGCATGCCATCTATGATTGTTCCTTTAAAATGAACCCAAGTGTTGTGAAAATACTTTGGGTACCTAAGCCCACTAACCCCCTAGGACCCAAAGGCATTTGGGTACCAAAGGTTTCTTCTCTTGTAGGGGGAGCCACCACACAAGGGTAGAGAGAAGTGAAGAGTTGAAGTTGACCATAAAATTGAATGATGAATCCTCCCTTGGTTGCAACTTCAAGTCATCTTGATGCCTTAGTAAGGTTGGCATCAAAAAGTCTTTGGTATCATCTTCTATACCCTATTGTTTACATTATAGTTGGAGTTTGATATATGTTTAATTTGAGTTATTTTTACCGCTCTTGCTAAAAGAGTCTTTTGAAAATGTTTTTGATTTTTGATTTCCCGATCTCTTCGGAGACCGCGGTGGCTTGTAATGGGCCTAAGTGACCTTGCGGTTATAAATCGTAGGCACATTGTGGCCTTTCGATTTTCAACCAATAGGAAGGGTTGGAGATTAATTTTCATAATTATTATTTGTGATCTCTTAAAATTCATTTTGATATTACTCGATTTCATTTTTGAAATGAATTTGAAACTATTTAGCAAAGTTAGATTTTGAATGAAATATTTGATGGTTACTTTGCTATCTAGAAGGATTAACTTGCTTGAAATAATTATGCCATTACATTACTAATGATTTCCTCATGCAAGTTAAATCAAAGGGTAAAAGGAAGGCTAATTAGGAAGAAAAAGATTAGTTTGGCTAAATTTTCAAGAAGGTATAACTTCAATAAATCCAAAATCTTAGGGTTATATCTTAATGCTTACGCTTAAAGTTTGTCTCTATACTCATGATTAGAATTGCATGTAAAATTCTTGAATTCTCATGAGTAAATAGAATATTAGCACTTAGGCAAATTTCATCAAATGAAACTTGCTCTAGGTTGATACTAGAGACCTTATTTTAAAAGTCCAAACTAGTTTAACATGATTAGAGATCTTATTTCTCAAATGTTCACATCTTAGGATCTCTTAGATTCATTATGATATCATGATATCCATCTTAAAATGAATCTTAACTATCTAGCATAGGTTAAGGTTTTAAATGAAACTTTGTATTGAACCCTTGCTAGTTAGTTTGTTAGTTTGCTAGCAGCCTTAATTTCATTGTTTACTAATGAAGTCTATTTGCAAGTTGTGCATGCTAATGAAAGGCAATGCTATCTAAAAGAAAATGAAAAGGAAATAAAAAAGTTGGACAAATTTTCAAGAAAAAAGTATGATTTTAATTTTTGGAAAAGTCTTAGTAAAATAATTAAATTTTCATGCTTAAATGATTTCTCTATGCTCATGATTGATGTTGCATGATAAACACTTGAAGTTTCATGAGTAGGTAAATTTATGATAACTTAGCTCATTTCATGATATTATGATATTTATGAAATCGAACTAGGTTAAAATTCTTCTTTAGAGACTTCATGTTAAGTTAAATTTGAAATTAAATTAAATTTCTAAAAATAAGGTATGAATTTAACTTTACAAAAATCTTAGTATGATGATTGAATATTAATGCCTTTATGATGTCTCTATATACTCATGATTGATTTTGCATGATAAATGTTTGAATTTTTACGAGTAAGAAAAAATTGGATAACTTAGGCAATTTCATGATATCTTGATTGAATGGAACTTGCCCTAGGTTAAAACTCATATTAGAGACCTCATTTTGAATAAACATCAAACAAACATGTTTAGATACACATGATATGACTCTTGGTGTACAATCTTGAAAATTCATATGTAGATGAAAATGTGATAACTAGATCACCTTAGGGGACTTAAGCTTGAAAAGCTTGTCCCAAGTCAACAAACCACAATTGGTATCAATTGACTTGGTCATTTGATTTTAAGTCCAAAACTTCATAAACATGTTTAGGAATAGGTATGACATGTTTCCATGCTCTTACAGTAAAATTCTTATGGATATGGATAAAGTGACAATTGAGGTTAATTCATGCAAACCTTTTTTGAACCATGTTGATCCAAGTCAATAAGTTGACTTAAAACTCTCATTTTGAATCCATATTTGTGGAACATGTTTAGATTTACTCATGTTAGGTATCCATAGGTTAAATTTGAAAAATCATGAGTAAATGTTAAGATTGAAACTTAGCAAGTTTCATAAAAACTAGTTTAGTTTTAAATGAAACCATGCTAGGTTGATATCTTGACTTAAGGACTTAATTTTCATTTCAAACTTGACATATACTCTTTACATGACCATCATCTGGTGTCATGAAAGTTTGAATGAAAATTGAAGAAGTTTTAAGAATAAAAAATTTCAAAAATACAATTTCAAACTATAATTGGTGCTAATTTCAGTTATTTCTAGAAAATTATAGAAAAATTATTTTTAGATGATTCTTGAAACCACACATTCACTGAAAAATCTAGTTTTATAGGTAAAAATTTCAAAAAGTTTCATCAAGAATCAAATTTAAAATGAATTTTTGAAATTGAATTTCGAAAACTCAAAGTATCACTTATTTGAAATATCAATCTTTCCGATACTTTGATCATTCTTCAAAAACTTCAATAAAAACTCATATACACAATTTGGATTCTATTTCTAATATCATTTACACAATTTCTTGAGTAAAATCATTCCTAGAAATGATTTTGATATTTTGGATGATAGATTGATAGCTAGGATCCATTCTTTGATTAAAATCAATATAGGATGAAAAATGCACTTTGATTTTTAAAATTTCATTTTGGGTTGAATCTTGATACATGCATTTCAAATGATCATTCAACAATTGGTATCAAAATTTTCATTCAATAATTGGTATCAAAATTTTCATTCAATAATTGGTATCAAAAAATTTTCATCCACCAAATTAGTATTTCAAATCTTGAAGTATAGATTGACCTAAGTCATCAAAGTGAATTAAAAATTTTACCTTAAGCCCAAACTTATTCATGGACTTAGATTTCCTCATATTTGATGTCTAGATGCCTAAATATGAGAAAACATGAGTAGATAGCAAAACTTGAGACTTAGCATTTTCATAGTTTTCATGCTTATGTCAAATGAAAACATGCTAAGTTCATAATCTGATTAAATGACATTAGTTTCGCTTCAAACTTGATATACATGTTTTAAATGCTTATATCTTTGTATGTTGAAAGTTTGAATGAAATCTAAAAATGTCAAGAAAAAGAAACAATATTCATTTTGATAACATACATGATTTATTTTTGAATTCAAATACTTGATTTTTTGAACATATCATGTATGAACCTTGTTTCATATCATATATCTGTTTTTCCATTCCTTTGGTTTAGGTTTTCATGTTTTATGAAAAATACTCCTTAGAGTTTCAACCTCATGTATTAATTGTGTTTCATCCCTTTGAATAGATAGACCTTTCTTACCCTTTCACTACAAGAAAACATAGCTTCACCAACAGAATTTTTACCAACGGATATAATTTGTTTGTATTACCAACAAAATTACCAACGGATAAATAATCTATTGGTAAATTAGCATTTTTTTTTCGTTTTAGCCGACCAAATTTTTTTCCCCCTCTCATTTCGGCCGACCACTTTAGTTTCCCCCTCTCCCACTCGTCAAAATAATTTCTCGCACCTCTTTTTTTTCAGCCGACGCCGACAAAGCATCGTCTTCGTCTTTCTTCCCCCTCTCCCCCTCGTCATCCTTCTTCCCAGGCCGCCCCGACAAAGCCATTTCTTCCTTCCCCACAGTTTCCTTCCCCGCTGGTTCCCTCCCCGCAGACTCCTTCCCCACAGTTTCCTTCCCCGCAGCCGACAAAATTATTGGTTCGAGCTAGTCATCACAAATAGCGCGCGCAGGTTCCTTCTAATTCCCCCGCATCTTATTCGAGCTTTTATTTCTTCCCTCCCCTTCTACAGGTTCCTTCCCTTCCTCGTGCCCTAATCCTCTGTTACTTTGTGGCGAAGCGCAGGAAGCGCTCAGAGGAAGCGCAAGTAGTCACAGACAGCCGACCGACGAGTGAATTCCTTCCCTTCTACGGGTTTCGAGCACTCGGTTTCCCATTCGATTGTGGAGGTTCAATTTTAGTTGCGATTTCATGATGTTCAGATGATTTTAGTTGCGATTTTAGTCAAATATTAGAGATGCTTTTAAATTTAGTTAATGAAGGTCAAATTTTTGTTAATGCTCGTCTCCACTCTCACCATCTACCCACATTTTTTTATTAATCACAAGATCTCATATAAAGATGAAATGCTTACACGATGAGATGCTTGATAATTTTCATTCTGGCATCTTTTGGCTAAGAAACAAATTCTATCCCTTGATCTAATTTAACCTGATAACACTTCATGCGTTAGGTATTCTCTTTTTAGTAACAGTTGCAAACAAAGGGCATGTATATATCATGATTAATGAAAAATAGATTAAATAGATGTAAACAAGTAAATGGGATGTCCAAAACAAGTGACAATGTAGAATGGAAACGGTACTACTACACAAGCAACAATAGCACTGCAAGCTACTGACGGAAAAGTGATGTCAATCCTGATGCATGTATGAACTACTCAGGCATGCATGGAGTTGTTTGATTATTTGTAAACTGGTCTAGCTCGTCATATTTGTGAGTTGACTGATCAACTTTCTCTCCATCTGTAGCCACAAGTTGGGTTACAACAGATATAGAATAAGGTCATTCCTTCCTCCCCATGTGAGGAGGCCTGTAAACATTGCAAAATACACGTCATTAACTATATGGAAATTATAAGGAGAAAGAAAGAATCTAAATCAGGAACTAGTTGTGCCACTAGTTTTAAAATGGCAGCAAAAAAAGGTCATTCTTGGTTTGAACTTGCTTGTACGTATTCAAGCTATCAGAATCAGAATTTATTTTTGAAGTATTTAGTTGATACAGCACGGAACACTTGCTAATAGGATCAGGTCAGTCTATCCATCACTAGTCATATGGTGCAAAAGAAACAAATACTACACTACATGTGCTAGAAATTTCAGACATAACAAGGCTCTATAATAAGATAGTAGAATGCATCTTGAAACTTTTTTTAGAGACTTTGAGATAGATGACCCTAGACTTAAATTGAATGGAGAAAGTTAGTAGGATTTATTTTTCACTAGTTGAGTAATAAACTGCAGTTCACAGACAAAGAATTGCTTAGCTAGTTGCGTAAGTAGTCTCTAGACTGATAAAATCATTTGCTTAGCTAGTTCACTAGTTGAGTAATTAACTGTTTTGAGTAATTGTTTTGAATTTTGATTGTAGATTAAATTGCTTGTTGTTAAGTGTTAACTGATTGTAGATTAAAATGTTTTCATTTTTGAATGTGGATACATGATATTGGATGTTGGTTCTTATTAAATTGTTTGTGTGTTCTGAATTGTTCTGATGAAATTATTCTGAAATCGGAAACTTTGGTCGGTTAATTGGACCGAACCAAAAATTTTTAGTTAATTCGGTCGGTTAACTGAAAGTTTCGGTTCGGAAAATAGTTAGGAGGTTGTGTATAAATTCGGTTCGGTTAACCAAACGGTCGGTTCGATTAATTTACCGAACTGACCGTTGCACACCCCTAGACGACAAAACTATTGGACGAGTCATGAATTGTATCGATGTGTTTTCCTGCTCATTGAACGATAGGTCAAATCGCGTAACACAAGCAAACACTTCTCGCAATCAGAAACCAATAATTGATCCGACAATGAATGCAATTTTTTTGGCTAGTCCTACAAGTGATGATATCACTGTAGTGGACCAACCTGCTCAATAATCCTATAACAGAAACATAACACGTACATATACATATATAAAGAGCTAAGTTTATAGGACTTAATTGGTTCGATCATGGCCAATGTAATAGTGTTGCACATCACTTTCATTGCCCATGCAGTTGGAATAGATGATAGAATAATGAGAAGATCTATTCCTGTAATAGAGACTGTGAGAGGTTTAGCTATCAAGAGCCACTCGTGACTCTTATGCTTTTTTTTGTGGTTTATTGAGCACACATGCACTTTAAAATGCGTTCATCAAGAAATATGAACTGGTCTTAATTACTAAAGAGAAAGAAAATTAATTGATGCCTCAAGACTCAAGTTCCAACCTTTTGATCGAATCCAAACCCACAAAGGTAAAACAAAGAGGGATTTATGATTCTCCCTTAAGACCTAAACTGCCTTATTCATAACATATAAGTTACTGGTGATGGGATTTATGATTAAATGAAGTTATGAAGTACATCAAAATGGAGAACATACAATCATTTGTTCCAACCTATCATCAAGTGTGTGGAAGTTGGATTAGTTTATTTTGCCATCACCAACGCAAAATAAACCGATCCAACTTCCACACACTTGATGCATTGTAAATGATGTAACACTATGAGAAATAATATGCCATGACCTCTTGTTATAGCATTTATTTAAGTCAAGCTCATAATTGTACAGTTGGAGTGTGAATTTACTAAATAATATGGACCATTGTAGGATGAGTATGCACGCATGGTGCCAACTATCTTAGCTTATCGTGCACTAAGGTTAGCATTGATTCTTGAATTTTTGGTTGAAGAACGTAATGAATAGAGTATATTATGGTATTGAAAATTCATTGGTATGGCTTTTAATTGGGTGAAGAAGAATGCTTTTATCAGAAAAATGTGAATGTTACAACTTACTCTACTGCTTGTGTTGTTTTAAGTTTTTTTCTTGATTGGTTTTAGAGAATGCAATATGGATATTGTTTCATCTTTAGCTGACTAGAGTTCAACTTACTCTACCTATATTCAGTTCAGAAGGATTGTGAAACTAAATGCAAAATACTATTAGAATCTAAACAGCATAAACAATGCATGTTAGCACAGTACATTAAATTTAAGAAAGAAATTAAGAAGATTTTTTTGAAAGTACCTTCTTTTAGATAGCGTACTAATGGTACGAAGTAGCCGGCCTCTGCCATAAGAAGCACATTGTGTGCATTGGCTGATAACACACTCAATAACCTCTCTGCGCATTGTGATGCAACAGTGTCATTGCCATTTTGCAGTATCACTAGCATCACCATATAGCCTCGGATTCTACCAATTCTTTGTCGAACTTTTACGATCTCGGACAAAGCCAACAGCAACCCTACTGCTTCTCTACTCTCTGCAGCATCCCTTGACAAAGACCGCACTAAAGTGGAAAGAGCTTCAATGCCTGCCATCTTCTCCTGCAAGCTATATGCATGTAGCTTGTGTCAAATTAATCCAAAAGTCCAATAAAATTCTTCTCTTCCAAATTGCTTGACAGCTTGCTGAAGTAGCTGATACATATTCAGCTTCGGCTGAAGATAATGTAGTTGAATTCTGCTTTTTAGAACACCAGCACACTGTACTTGCTCCAACTTTGAATAGATATTCAGTAGTACTTTTCCTGTCAACTATTTATCCTCCCCAATCACTATCAGAATACCCCAGCAGTTTTAGATCATTGTCTCTTCCCAAATGTAATCCATAATTACATGTCCCCTTCAAGTATCTCAAGATTCTCTTTGCTGCCTTGAAGTGCTCTGGGATCATTCATGAAATGAGATAGATCTTCCAAACCTAGGAAGAATTTCATCTCACCCAGATTAGTCATCTTAAAAGTCTTGAACATTTTGTTCTTGATCTCCTCTCTCATTTTTTCATTGTTACTATAATAAAGCAAGTCATCCACATAGAGAAGAACAATTAGAATATCTTCATTTTCATCTTCTTTTGTATATAATGTGTGTTCATTCCTGCTTCTCTAAATTTTTTTTAGTAACAAAGTAACTATCAATTTTTTCATACCAGCTCATTAGAGCTTGCTTTAGGCCATATAAGGACTTCTTTAGCCTATAGATCATTTCTTTCTTTCCTTTAACCCTTTGGTTGAACTGTTGAACTACATAAACCTCTTCTTTGAGTTCTCCATTTAAGAATGCAGATTTTACATTAAGTTGATAAATTTTCAGCCCTGAAATTTAAGAATTCACAATTTCAGCTTCATCCTGATCATATCAACCCTGAACTTGAACTGTTAGCTAAATTTTCTTAGATGACTGAGATCTGGTTTTCTTCCACACCAAATTTCAGCCCTGAAATATCTAGCCTCTTTCTTCTATGCTTAGGTATGTGACAATAAGCTACATACCCAAATTTTCTTAGATGACCGAGATCTGGTTTTCTTCCACACCAAATTTCATATGATGTTTTCTCAAGCAATGCTTTGGTTATGCTTCTATTTATAATATATGCTGGAGTATTAAAAGCCTCTGCCCACAAGTTTTTAGGCAGCTTACTTCCCTTTAGCAGACATCTAGTCATTTATATCAAAACTCAATTTTTTTCTTTCTGCAACCCTATTCTGTTGGGGTGTATAGCTTGCAGTAAACTAGTGTTTTATTCCATGTTCATCACGACCACAAAAGGTTTAGAGGTGAATTCTCCTCTATCAGTTCTTAGCACTTTCACTTTTGCATCAACCTCATTTTCAACTGCTGCTTTAAACCGAAGGTTCCCATTGTATGTTGTGCATGTTAATAATTAATGTGCTTAATATTGTTGCTAGGTTGAAAAGAGTTAATCAAAATGTATATCGATCGTAGTTGGATGAAACGTCGGATAATTGGAGGAGCATTGGCTAATGAATTTATGGAAGGAGTCAAGGGATTTCTTGATTTTGCATACTCCAAAACTCAATATGTTTCTGGTGATAAAATTAGGTGCCCATGTCGACGATGTAATAATCTTCAATTTCATTGTCGAGATGAGGTGGAATATCACTTATGTTCGAAGGGATTTATATCTGGCTACACACAATGGATTGCACATGGGGAGTTGACAAGTGAAAAAGTTGATGAATCCTCATGCATTCCTCAATCAGAAAGCTTTGATGCTCCTCAAAATCTGTATAGAACTATGGTGGTGGATGCAATCGGTATTGAAGGTATTGGAGAAGAAAGACCAAATGATGAAGCTGCCAAGTTTTTTGAATTACTGAATTATGCAGATGAGCCATTGTGGAGTGGTTGAAAGAGTCAAAGTAGGCTATCAGCCATGTCACAGTTGCTTAATTGCAAATCTGAGTTTAACATGAGTGAAGCTTGCTACGATCGGTTGATGTTAATAATTAAAGATATGCTACCAGAAGATGCAAAGTTGGAAGAAAATTTTTACAAAACAAAGAAGATGATGAAGAAATTAGGACTTGGGTACGAGAAGATAGATGCATGTCAGAATAATTGCATATTGTTGTATAAAGAAACAACAAATTTAACGCAGTGCTCAGTGTGTGGACATGCTCGATATAAGCCAAGACTATTAAATAATGGTAGACGAAAAAATATACCGTATAAGGTCTTACGGTATCTCCCTATAGCACCAAGACTTCAAAGGCTTTTTATGTCTGAAAAAACTGCAAAGCATATGATTTGGCATGCTAAGAATCGTACTTTCGACGTTGTTGCACATCCTGCACATAGTGAGGCATGGAAACAATTTGATGCTCACCATCCTTCATTTGCTTCTGACCCAAGGAATGTCAGATTAGGATTGTGCACCGATGGTTTCAACCCATTCGGGCATTCTTCTATTCCCTATTCAGTTTGGCCCGTTCTCATTACTGTATACAATTTGCCGCCATCTATGTGTTTGAAGGATCAATTTATGTTCTTAAGTTTGATAATTCCTGGACCAAAGAGCCCACGTAAAGAACATGACATATTTTTGAGGCCATTGATAGATGAACTGAACATGTTATGGTCTGATGGAATTTTGACATATGATGTCTTTAGAAAACAAAATTTTCAAATGAGAGCAACACTTATGTGGACTATCAGCGACTTCCCTGCATATGCTATGCTATCAGGATGGAGCACACACGGGAGGTTAGCTTGTCCCTATTGTTTAGAGCGTAGCAAAGCTTTTGTTCTCGAAAATGGGAGAAAGATATCATTTTTCGATTATCATCGTCAATTTCTCCCTCTTGATCATCCATATCGACGACAAAGAGATAAATTTATGAAAGGCCGAATTGAAAGAGATATTCCACCTCTACGATTATTGGGCGATGATATAAAGGCACGTGTCAATAAATTGCCTGATATTCAATTTGAAAATCAATGTATTAATGCTAGAATTTCTGGATTTGGCCAACAACATAATTGGGTTAAAAAAAGTATCTTTTGGAGTTTACCGTATTGGCATACAAATTTAATTCAGCATAACTTAGATGTGATGCATATTGAACGTAATGTATTTGAAAATATATTCAATACAGTGATGGACATCAAGGGGAAAACAAAAGACAATGTCAAGGCCAGAGCTGATTTGCCTAAGTATTGCAAGTGCCCCGAATTAGAATTAGAGCATGTTAGTGGGAAAATGTTGAAGCCGAGAGCCTCATTTGTGTTGAACAAAGAACAAATCAAAGCAGTATGTCAATGGGTTAAAGAATTAAAATTTCCCGATGGTTATGCTTCAAACATAAGTTGGTGTGTAAATATAGATGACTGCAAATTCTATGGAATGAAAAGTCACGATTGTCATATTTTCATGCAAAGGCTTATTCCAATTGCATTTCGTGATTTATTACCTGATCCAGTATGGGATGCATTAACTGAGCTGAGTTTATTTTTTCGGGACTTGTGTTCAAGTGTGTTGCGAATTGAAGATGTAGAACGACTTGAGTTAAACATTGTCGAGATACTATGCAAGCTTGAGAAAATATTTCCACCAAGTTTTTTTGACTCTATGGAGCATCTCCCCGTTCACTTAGCTTATGAGGCTAAAATTGGTGGTCTGGTACAATATAGATGGATGTATAGATTTGAAAGGTAACACATCTTTCTTTTTATTCTTGATTGAAATTTTTGAAAAAAATTACGTCTTAATTTCTAAGAATATTTTCAGGTATATGCTTCAATTGAAGAAAAAAATGAAAAATCGAGCATATGTCGAAGGATCAATTTGTGAAGCATATATCATTGAGGAAATTTCTAATTTTTGTTCTTTTTACTTCGAACCAAAGGTACACACAATGTTGAATTGATTTGTGAAAAACACACACACATATATATATATATATATATATGTATTATATAAGAAATATTAATTTCTTGTTCATTTTATTCCTGGACCAAAAGGTACACACAAGGTTCAATCAAGTACCTCAAAATGATGATGGTGGAGTTCCAACTACCATGGGACGTCTATCTATCTTTACCTACCTGGTCGACCTTGTGGGGCTGTTGGGCGTTATAGGAGGGTCGACGAAAATGAGTATAAAGCAATTGAGCTTTACGTACTTATGAATTGTGAAGAGATCTCTCCTTTCATTGAGTACGCATAGTAGTGTTAATTATTTCGTATATTTACTTTATATTAATGTAAACTTTATTGTTTTTTAGTGAGTTTAATAATATCGTTATGCAAAGAGAACTACATTTGACTGACGCAGAGCTTGAGAAGTTACGAGATAGAGAATTTCCAAAATGGTTGAGAGACTATGTAAGTTGAATAATATAATAATTTTTGTCTCAATATGAATAATCATGACTATATTATAAATTATTCTTTTTCTTCTTTTTGTGATAGGTTAATCATAATATTGACACGATTGATAGTCGAATTCTTGCCATTGCACAAGGCCCGCAAAGATTTGTTCGATCTATGAAGGGTTATTTTGTTAATGGATATAAGTTTCACACCAAGGAATATTCACATGGAAAGAAAACAATAAACAGTGGTGTTTGTGTTAAGGGCAATCGTTACAATGATTATGATCGTGATTACTATGGCATCCTGATTGATATTGTACAGGCAGAATACTTTGGTGAAGGAAATCAGGTGGTGTTATTTAAATGTGAGTGGTTTGATACCGAAAAAGGAGTTAGGGTACATCCTCGTCATGGACTTGTTGAAATCAATCACAAGTTAAAACTTTATATTGATGCTCCTTTTGTGTTAGCCGAGCAAGCTCAACAAATTTATTACACGAGTTACCCCTCAAAGAAAAAAGGAAGGAGTGATTGGTGGGTTGCATGCAAAATTAAAGCAAGAAATAGATATGAAGACATTGAAGAAATAGATGATAATATCCCTCCACAGATCGATGATTTTTTTCAAGAGGATGAGGTTGAAGCAGTACAACCTATTATGCGTACAACAGAGTTAGATGCATCCAATGCATTAGTTAATGTTGGAGTAGTTGATGAGGTAGATCAATATGAAGAATTTTTCTTGAGAACTCAAACACATGCCATTGAGGAGGATGAAGAAGAAGCAAATGTTGTTGACATTGAAGATGAAGATACTGAAGATGTTGAAGTTGATAAGTGTTTGTCAAATGAGGAGAATGATGATTGAAATTGTTTAAACTTCTATTATACTTTTCTCAAATTATCTAATATATGTGTTTAGTGGGCCCTGAGGCCTTATAGTTGAGGAGTCACTATTTGTAATTTATTTCTATTGCAGACATGACTGACTATCTAATATGTTTGAATTATTTTTATGCTTGATGCTTGAGTTCCTTCATAATTTCCCCTTTCTCTAAAGGTACATAGTTCAGGTGGTGTTATTGGATTGTAATTGCTTAAAATTAATCCTTGCAGAGCTACAAGAAGTGGAAGTTGCTGCCAATTGGCCTTGCTGAAGTGGAGGAATTCCAAGTTAATTAAGGTTTGCATCTTGTCCAAAAGCAGTCATCAAATTAATATAGTAGTGTTCTATAATTTTCAAAGAGAATGTAGCTGGGGGATCATTTCATTCACTTAGAAATATGCCCATGGGATCATTTCATTCACTTTAAACTTCATTGACTGAAAGTAAGGCGATCCACAATATAATTATCTGCTAATTACCGCAACTATTCTTCTATTAAACTGATTCTTCTGAAGGATTTGCCAACACTTTGAATTAACTGTATCAAGAACTCAGGGAACCAAGGTATCATGCACAATATCATTTTTTTAAGTCATTGACTGAATGAACTATGTCTTTAAGTCAATAACACCTTGGTAAAACTCACCCAATAGCAGACACTCGGTTGAGATCAATTTGATGAGTTCATGATAGAGGTTGGGCAGTTCCAGTTCTGTATTTAAGTTACTGTATAATGATCCATGAGATATCTCTCAGTTATCCTCAGTATCACCCTTCTTATAAACGATATTAGCCTATTCTTAAAGCAACTTCAACTCTACCTTGAAAACGATTCTATTAATTCATTTATTTTGCAAAAGGGAAACTTCCTATTTTTTATGTGAATAACTAACATTAGTCTCTTGAAAACGATATTTGATCCGAGTCTAGAGGAGGTATTTTCTTTTCCTGTTTTTTATGTGAATATGTTAGTCATCAAATGTTTTTTTTGCTCTTCAACTAAGTAAATTTATTGCATATTACTCTATTTTTTATGTGAATATGTTATTGCATATTGAATATGTTACTCTATTTTTCAGAAGTTGGAACCTTTTCTATGAAATTTCTGTTGAATAACTAACATTATACAATTTGATGTGTGAACTGAGATTCTACTTTTGAGGATGCAATATATGGTGTCAGTAAGCACTTCTGAAGCATCCAGTAATAGTGAATTAGTAACTAGGTTTTGTTGATGCCTTTCTCCAATCTACTCTCAAGCTGCTTAAGGTCCCTTAGGCTCATGGAGTCAAGAGACTCACCCATCAAGTTCCTAGTAAACTAGGTTTTTTAGAGGCACAGGCTGATAATAATTAAGGATGTGTAATTATTTCAGGATTATGCTTGCATGCAGTAATTAATTAATAACTGATATATACCTGTTTGTGCTTTGTATGCTGTTGATTTGTAATTATTGGAGTCAAGAGACTCACCCATCAAGTTCTTGGTAAACTAAGTTTTTTAGAGGCACAAGCTGCTTTATATGCTATTTCATGATTATGCTTGCATGTAGTAATTAATTAATAACTGATATATACCTATTTATGCTTTGTAATTATTGCTGATGGAGTTTTGATACTTCTTGCTGATAGTACTGGAAATAGAGGATGTTGAAGTAGAGTGATGAGATTATTGTTGACTAGAGCATGATATAATCAGTAGGTACATAACTTACACATGGATAATTATTTCACTCTGACCCAATGAAACCAAAGTAGCTCATGTAGTGTTCAGTAATGATAATTAATATTAAACTGGCCCAACCTTAAGATTATTAAGAAGCTATGTAGAAATTTCATGTAACCACTTTGAGTTGCACTTTATTAGGGTTTGATTTTTAAGTTAAGAATTGAGCTTTGTAGATTGAGGAGCACATCAAGCATTTAAGAGAGAATACTGACCCCATTATCCAATCTATGTTGGACTTGGCTTTGAGATCTCATCATGGGTCGCTGCATCTCAAGGAAGATGGCTGAAATGAGATCTCCAGCAATGAGATTGGTGGCACTGGTTGCTGCCGGAGACTTCTTCCTATGATGGCAACCTGGTGTGAGCTCATTAAAATCAAAGAGAGCACACAATCTTCTTGTAAAGAAAACAACAAAACACACTATATGACTCCTTCAAAGCAACAACTCTAGTCAAAACATGTCAAAGGAAATAATAAAGAAGAGATAAGGATAAATGTAAACACAACTTCTCCTACACTTGCTAGGTAGTTAAGGATAAGGATTTCTAGTGACAGTTAACTCCATTAGTAAGCAATTAAATTAATGGCATTTGTTCAATAGTAGCTTGATAGTTAATGATAGTTAACTCCATTAGTAAGCAATTAAATTAATCTAGAGATAAGACACTAAGAATCATAAATGACAGTGAAGGTTGAGAGCATAAAGTGTTGATAGTAATCATAAAATCCAAATTAATGGCTATTAATATATATAGACCCCACTGCCTCAAAATAGATGTCAATGAATAAGGTATTTTATTCAAGTCTATAGTCTCCAATTGATGGCAATAGATGGCCAGACACCCACTGTTCTGACATGAGGTAGCTTGATACATATTCAAGTCTATAGTCTCCAGTTGCATAGGAATTTAACAAGTTATAAGGTATTTTATCATAATTTGGATGACACTATATGTTTATATATCCTTCTAATCATCTTTAATTATTTATATATGCTTCAATTATTTTATTAAGTAATGGTGAATACACGAAGTTGAGGTCGAGGTCGAGGACGAGGACGAGGGCGTCCTCCTTTGAGTCAATACCCTTCTACCACTTCTATACATTCATCATATGAAGATACACCTGTACCACCTATGATCATTTCTTCTGCACCCATGATACTTGAACCTGTACCTGTGATTGATTCTTTAGCACCCACGATACTTATATTTGTACCTGTACCTGTTATTGTTCCCATAGAAACACCTAATATTCCTAGTATTCCTACACCGTCGACATCGGGAGCATCGTTACCCTCACAACCTTCAGTGAATTTGCCTTTGACGTCATCAGTTCCTATTATACCATCTACGTCTATACATGACACATCTATTCCTACACAAAGTGATGGTACTTCACATCAAAGTCGAGGAAGAGGACCAAATCAGCCTTCACAGCCGCCAGAGACACCAGATGATAGACACCTACTAATTATTGATAAGAAAAGGTATATATGTAGTCAGATATTCAAGCACCATCATTTGTAAATACAAGATATTTATTAACATCATTTATAATGTGTTTATTTGTTAACATTCTTTTTTGCAGCTTCCCCGAGACAGAAGTAGTACGAGACATTTCATCAATAATTAAGGCAAATTTCACGGGTGCATGGCCATGTTGGTCTCAAGTACCATCACATGTGAAGGAATTCATTTGGGATAAATTTAAGGTATTTTCCTATAAAGCAAGTCAAATTGCTTAAATGTAAGTCTCAAATTTCATTGATGTCCTCAACCTAAAATTTTAATATACAGTTATTTCAGGAAGAGTTGAATGAATGATAGAATAATTCACTTATAAAGATTTCGATTGAAAATGAATTTCTTTTTAGAAGATAGATGCTCGTTGATGTACATTATTATTGATGAATGTTGTACAATATATTTTTTGATACTTGGAACAAAAGAGCAAATAGTTATATGTGGATTAGGTACATATTTCTAGTCAAAGAAGCTTACCAGTGGTTCACTAGCTGATGAACACCAGCATCATTTGCAAAGGCATGAGCTTTGGCTAATTTCCATATCCAGTTTGTTGTTGCATCATGCCCATGAGTATTGACCATTTTATTACTTTCATACAAATTGTTTACATGAGAATCCACATCTACATGGACAAAACTACTACTATTTATTACATGAGGACTACTGCTTACTACACTATTTATTACAGGTAACACAACCTATTCATTCAAAGAACTACTACAACTTGGTTTGAACAAATGAATAAAACTTTCTTCCCTTCCTTTCTTTTGCTCCAGAGCAGACCTTGCTAGGTTGTGTGCATCACTGTTCATTTCCCTCTTTATATGAAACCAACCCTTGACACTGATAGGAATGTCTTGATAAGCTCCAGCTTGTGGATATCAGTATAATCCCTCTTTATAATCCCTATTTATTACATCACTGTTCATTTCCCTCTTTATAATCCCTTGTGGATATCAGTATCAGGATACTGAATAGGAAGAAGTTCCAGTTTATCCTGATTATGATATTAGTATCATGACTGATATAGGAATGACTAGCTGTCTAAATTCTAAGAAAATAAAGTAACTAGGGAATAACAAGTATGTGGCCTGTTCTAATACCATTAACATCTATTTGGCCTGCTCATAACAAGTATGCTGCCCATAACAAGTATGTTGCCCATAAGCTGTTCTAATACCATAGCCTAGCTTATCAAGTTGCACTACAACGATCTAAACTCTAAACTCTAAAGATCACATCTACAACGATCTTAAATAAAATTGCACTAGCTTATCAAGAAGGAAGGAAGAAGCTCATGTGGATATCAGTATCAGGATACTGAATAGGAAGAAGCTCCAGCTTATCCTAATTCTGATATTGACTGACATAGGAATGACTAGCTGTCTAAATTTTAAGAAAATAAAGTAACTAGGGAATAACAAGTATGTGGCATGTTCTAATACCATTAACATCTATTTGGCCTGCTCATAACAAGTATAGTTCAAGACATACTATACTTGACCTGAACACACCCCCTAGAAAAAAAAGAGATTTACAAATAACACACGAGTAGAAACTAGAAAAGTGAATAGTTAGAGGAGGAAAATAGTAAAAAATGAACAATGTGGCTTTATAGGGGGTGTGTTCAGGTCAAGTATAGTATGTCTTGAACTTTCTGGATAATTGAAAAATTAGGAATGAACATACTAGGGTTTTATAAGATGTATGATGAGAACTCAAAATAAAATGATAGAAGTGGACGTGCAACTAATTTAGCTCATCCCTGTGGTGTTTTTTAGCTTTACTTATCTAGATGTTTTCTCTTTGGCACAAAGTCATTAGACCAAGAAATAATATTCTTGTACCTGGATAAGAGAGAAATTGAACATGAGCTTCCTTGTTTATCTAAATATTCCCAGCTTTCTCTTTAAAAGTGGGGAATCAGTTTATCAAGCGATGACCACATTTCGTACAGCTAAAAAATATGGATTTTAGTTGGATTTATAATCTAAACTCTAAAGACCACATCTACAACGATCTTAAATAAAGTTGCACCAACTTATCAAGAAGGAAGGAAGAAGCTCTTGTGGATATCAGTATCAGGATACTGAATAGGAAGAAGCTCCAGCTTATCCTGATACTGATATCAGTATCATGACTGATATAGGAATGACTAGCTGTCCAAATTCTAAGAAAATAAAGTAACTAGGGAATAACAAGTATGTGGCATGTTCTAATACCATTAACATCTATTTGGCCTGCTCATAACAAGTATGCTGCCCATAAGCTGTTCTAATATCATAGCCTGTTCTAATACCTTTGTTTATTATAAACAATCTATTGTTATCCATTGCTTGCACAAGGAATTAAAAGAGAACCATCACCTCTCATGAGAGAACAACAACAATAGAGAAAAAAAGTATTTGATAGGAATCAAGGGTCATTCCATTTAGTTCATGCTCAAGATATTCCTTAGTTATTGTAGGCTCAAAAATAGAAATCATTATGTTGATGATTTACCTCCTGAAGTCATTTATATCTATAGTTATTACTGCTTATCCACGGCATGTCCAACCCAGCACTTGAATTTATAGCCTTATAGGTCACTGCTCCACATGACTTACTGAAGAGAGAAACAAGTACCACAATTAGATATTTTTGCTCTCTTCTTTTTTATTTCCAAGAAGAGAGCTACATATGTCTATACGCTCATCAGTTCCACTACCCTCATGAAGAAAAAAAAATCCTTTGTGAGATGATAGTACATAAATAAGTCTTTTTTGAGACAAAATAAAGAGTATCAGTTTATACTAGTACACAAGAAGTCGTTATGCTTACTTGATATAATTGTTGGAATATCATATTTCAACAATTTTTTACCCATACTCATCATGTTATTGAGCACCGAAAGCTTTTTAGTAAGTTTATCCTGAAACCTGCATATGCCATGATTGGTTGTGTGATAGACATCTACTCATATTACAACAGTGTTTGACCCATACTCATCATGTTATTGGTACACAAGAAAGCTTCTTAGTAAGTTTTAGCCATAACTGCATATGACTAATATTCATAACTGCATATTCATACTAAATATTCATAACTACATAACTGCATACTAATATTCAGTTTTAGCCATAACTGAATATTAGTAAGTTTTAGCCATACTAATATTCATAACTGCATATGCCTTTTCCTCTCTAAAAAGATTTAGCTGAAGTAATAGAAGGTTGGCTGCATGAAACCTGCATAAGCTATGATTGATTGAGTGATCATATAATTGCATCAAATTGGTATTCTTTTAGAATGTTGTCAACTATCATTTCATTAACATATTTATTTTTTTTCAGACAGTCTATCGTTGGGATCCATCTAGGACAAGCGAGGTTCATGAAATATGGGATAGAACAGCTTGTCGACGCTTTTCTGACAATATGTGTGATGCAGGGAATTATGCGAAAAGAAAGGCCAATACTGATGATATTAGTCGAACTAATGGATTTGACCCTCCATGGATATCTCTAAATGTGTGGAATCAACTAATTAGTGAGCATTGGGTCACGGAGAAGTGGAGAAGAAAATCCGAAGTTGCTCGTCAAAATCGTAAGAAAGATGTAGATAGTGACGTCACACGACATACAGGTGGATCTTTTTCATTTGTGGCTCATCGAAGAAAATTGGTATGATATTAATAGAATTTGTTATCCTATATATTTTTTAAAATATTATTAATTAAATATTATTTGTCATTTTTTGTAGGAAGAAAAGTTGAACCGACCCCCAACCCATCTTGAGTTGTTTAAGCATACTCATAAGTGTAATAGTGGTGAGGGTGACTATATCGACAACAAATCGCAGAGTGTTGCGGTATGTATTTATTTTATTTGTTGCTTCTTTTTAAAATATCGTAATTAACTATTTTTATAAAACATTGTACAGGAGGCTTATGAGGTATCGATCATATAAAAGTATGGTACAGATGTAGCATCACAACCCATTTTAGATCCAGAAGAATGGATTAATGCCTCTGGACATCCATCTCATAATCAAGTTTACGGTTTTGGATGTCGAGAGGATATTAAATCCATTATGGGGAGTTCTAGCTCAGCAGAATCTAGTACATCGGGCCATGGTCGAATGAATGAGTGGAATGCGATGCAGACTGAGATGACATCCATGCGATAGTATATTACTGAATTGGAAGCATCAATGCAATCACAACAATCACAAGTGCAATCGCAAGTACAAGCACAAGTGGAAGCTCAAGTTCGGTTGATGTTAACACAACTCGACTTTCCAATCAACTCTTTACAATCAACAGATTCACCTTCAGCTTCCACTCCACCTCCACCTCCACCTCCACCTCCACCTCCACCTCCACCTCCATCTGGGTTATGATGTTGGTTAAGATTTGTATTTGGTTATGATTTTGCACTACACAATTCGGTTAATGTTAGAGAAAATTTGACTTAGTAATGTTTGTATTTGTTTGATAATATACTCGATTGTAGATGTTTGGTTTTGGTTATGAAAATGACACTATTATTTGGTTATGAAATATAAATTTTTTTTCTTGACTTGTATATATATTTGTGATTGGGTAAATAAAAAATTTGATGTGTGATTATAGGTTGTATACAGGAAAATGAAAATTCATATGGGTATGAGCATTTTAATTAAAATGTATTAGCAACAAATGTTTCTGTTGGTAATACCAACGGATGTCAGTTGGTAATACCAACGGATACCTTTGTTGAATATGTCAGCGTAAACAAGGATGATATCTGTTGGTATTCCCAACGGGTATTATCTCCGTTGGTAATACCAACAGAGTATGATCCGTTGGTGACACCAACGAATAGTGATCCGTTGGTATCACCAACAGAGTATATTTCTGTTGGTGTTACCAACGGATAATATTTTTCGTTGGTGTTACCAACGGACATTAATTATCGTTGGTGTTACCAACGAATATAATAATATCCGTTGGTAATATCTAGCATGGTCATCATCGACGTATTTACCAACCGATAATCCGTTGGTAATATATTACCAACGGATTTTGTCCGTTGGTGATACCTTATTTTTTTGTAGTGTTTTTGATTGATGTCAAAAGGGGGAGAAAATTAGGAAAAGTCTACAGAGAAAATATGTCAAAAGGGGAAGAAATGCATAGTCAAAAGGAGGAGAAATGTATAGTTAAAATGGGGGGACAAGTATAAAAAGGGGAGGAAAATATAGGATATCCAATATATATAGATAGGGGGAGTTTAATTATATACATATGCATGTTGATAGGGGGAGAAATCCCTTAGTTGATATTCTTAATGCTTTAATGAATATATATTTTTTTAAAGATGTTTGTCATCATCAAAAAGGGGAAGATTGTTGGCTTTAGATTTTCAACCTTAGTCTTAATCTTGGTTTTGATGGTTTTGATGATAACAAACATGGAACTAATGATTCCATTGAAAATATCTTTTAGGTTCCATATCAACTAGCGTCCGATGTCCTCGATCGGATAAATCAGAAAATCGGAAGGACATTGATCGTCGCGTTCGGGTTTGTCGCGAAACTTCTCGAAGATCGACGGGTGCACTAAAGTTGCATCGGACGAGCTTAAAGATTACATGGAAAGCTCTCCGTCATGATGCTCGTTGAAAGCCGGAATCCGGAAAAGAAGCACAGAAGAAAAAGGCTGAAGAAAACAATCTTAGCCTAAATTCGGTCGACCGAGCGGTCGACCAAATAGGGTAAGAAATGGGCTGTAGCCCTAGCAGTCGACCGATCGATCGATCAGACTGAGGCTAGCTGCAGACGCAGCTTGCGTCGGTTGACCGAAATAGAAATCGCAAGCTTCTTGGGTCGATCGAAGATCGTGGATCGCGCGATTTGTGTCTTGCGATCGACCCATCGGTCGACCGACCAGAGAGAAAATTACAGCGGTCGAATGACCGATCGACCGACGATTTGACCAGACCATCGATCGGGCATCTATAACGGTCAAAAATAATCCCGTTGACGCCCCATTTCAGTTGGGGGTATAAATACACCTCATACACATCTTTTAATCTCACTCTCTGACGTTTACAGAAATTATTGAGCAACCAAAAGAGAGATCTAAGCCTCCCAAGGAGTAATCGCAGCGCGCTCCGTTCCTATGTTGAGTTCTTCATCAAGCGACGCCTGCTCCTCAACTCGGGCTTCAACTCAAGCTCTACCACTTGGCGAGTTGGATGTTTTTGAAGGATTAAAAAGTACTTTTAATCTTGTTTTATATTGTAGCTCTTTTGATTGTATTTTATATCTTTATTTGAACTATTTTTATTTGGATTTGAGTTTGTAAGACCAGGTGTTTGTTCTTGTCGGGTGAAGTGGTATCCTTGGTGAAAAAAGAGTAAAGCCACTCGTGTAATTAAATGTAGTGTTTACTAGGATTAGTTTAGTTGTCCCTTAGGTTGAGGTGGAAAAGAGCTCTCGGTAGGAAGGCGGGATACTTCCGGGTGTGGAAGTGCCTTCGGTTGGAGAGCGGAGTCTTTCCGGGAAAAAGTCCTCGTTGTAAGAGAAACTCAAATTAATCTAGTAAAACTAGTTTGAAAATCCTAAGCAGGGAGCTTAGGTAGTGGAGTAGGCATTGGGGCAAAACCACTATAAAATCTCAGTGTTTGCATTGAATTTTTATTTCGTGCTCAATTGCTTTATCATTTATCTTGCTTCCGTATTCAATTATGAATTGCCTAAAATAATCTAAGAAAATGATTAAAATTAAATTTAGGCTAATCGAATTAGTAAACACACTATTCACCCCCTCTAGTGTCGCCATTTCTCCCACAAGTATAAATTGTGTAATTGCTTCCTTCAAATACGAGTGCAAAACATTCTCTCTTTAATTGTCCAACACTCAATAGATTCGAATCCAATTCAAGCACATACAGTACATTTCTAATCTGTTTAGTGTTGGTCTGATTGATCTTCAAGTGTCCTTTACCTTTTGCTAATTTAATAGAACCATCACCAAACTTAACTTCTGAAACATAGCTTATGTCAAGATTAGTAAATAGGTCCAATTCAGCTGACATGTGGTTGCTACAGCCAATGTCAATGTACCATTTACCTTCCTTGAGATCAATTTCTGCCATGCGCACTACCTCATCTTCAAGTTCATCTTTGTCTTTTGCCATGTGACTCATATGTTTGGCTCTGAGTGTTCAAAGCCTTTCAATGTGCCCAAATTTCTTACAGTAATAACACTAAATTTTATTGATGGTTCGGTTCTGATTTTTTAACATTGCAGACACAGATGACATTTTACTTATGTTGTCAGTTTCTTCTTCATCTGATTCATCACTAGAATCTGCAACATGTTTCCCTTTCCCTTTGATTCCGTAGCTCATGTTTTTGTTCCAATTACCCTTTCCTTTGATTGCTATTGCTTTTGATTTTAGAGCCCGATCCTCTCTGTATTCTTCATGTCTTTTCAATTTATCCTCATGTGACAAAAGAATCAAGTAATTCATCCGTTGACACCTCTTCTGTATCGTTACCCTCTTAAATTTCAGCAGTAATATGGTCAAATTTATCTGGCAGACTTCTGAGAATCTTCTCTACCACTCTTCGATCAGGAACCTCTTCACCATATTTGATCATTTGATTGGCTAATTCTAGAACTTGAGCCACATAAACACTCATATTTTCATCATCTCTCGTGAAGCAATCTTCAAATCTTCTTCTCATGGTCTGCTTTTTTACTTTCTTCACCTTAGTCGTCCCTTGATATGTGTTCATCAACAGATTCCAAACAATTTTTGCTGTTCTAGCACCTGAGATCCGCTTGTAGACCTTTCGATCTACAGCTTGCTGGTAAAACTTAGGGCCTTAGCATCCCTTTTCCTAATATCTCTAAGACCTCCCGGATAAAACTGATGAAGAATATGTGAGTGATTCATACACAACATCTCTTTCGTTTATCAAGGGTTCTACCAATTTATATATTTTTACAAATAATTTAAATTCAATTTCTTGATCTGTATCTTCAATTTTTGGAAATTGATGAAGTTCTTTCGCCAAACTCTCATTAATGAACCTACAAAATTCCTCAAATTGGATCTGACTAAATTCAGGTATTGTGGACATTCCTTCATTTTCATCATTTCGGAGCATCTCAATTTTAAATTTCTTGTTTATCGAAATTTTTTTATTATTAGCTCATTATTTATCGAACCATACTGATAGAATCTATCTTTCATACTCTCTTCCACATATCCTTTACACAATTTATCACAGATCTTGGGAAATTAAGAAGTTCTCCACCATAGTTGACCAATCTTCTATTCAACACCATCAAAATATGGAACAAAAGGGCTGACCTGATTTGTAGATGCTGCCATTTCAAGAATCGCTTCTGATACCAATTGTTGCTTCAGTTCCTTGAATGCAGCAGCTATCATCACAAAAACAAGAGGAGGAAGCAGACGATATATGCAGGTGATAGAAAACTGAGATGGACTTTCATTCAAACTCAAAAGATTAAAAACTACAAAAAGTACCAGAACACCTCTTATATACAGAGATGTGGCTCTCGATGCTTCTAGAGTCATCTATACACTCACTTACACTAACTAACAGTTAAAGGAAAAGGTACATAAAAACTACTATGTAAATGCTCCCTGCTTATAACAGAGTATGAAATGACTTACGCATACACATTATTATGAAGATATAAATTGTTTCAATATTCCTCCTCAACTTAAACTTCATATACTCCGAATCTCTCTCTGAATTTGATAAATTTTTCACTAGGTAAGGCATGGTCAATCCGCCCAAGGAGGAGAAATTTGGCGTTGTCGGCGACGCCAATGTCTCCTACTGCTTCCAGAACCGGTGGTCTAGGTCCCGCCGCCGCCAGCGCCAGCTGTAGGCTGACGGTTCCGCTACAAGCCAAGTTGGAAGCTCCATCTCTCAAGAACAAGCTTCGTCGTCCATCTCTACTATTTTAGTTCGTATTCATCTCCTTTTTCTTTGTGATGATAGGATCGATGATCTCCACAGGCTGATTCGATCACCACATGCTGCTGCCTCTGTCAAGGAAAGCCGTAGAAGAGCATGAGACTCTCGATCTCCAAAAAGTGCTCGAATGGCCACGTGGTACTCGCACAGCATCCCCAAGCTGGCCCGAGCGGCGATGAGTTGCAAACTCATCAGCATACTCGTACATCATTCTCTCTCTCTCTCTCTCTCTCTCTCTCTCTCTCTCTCTCAAGTCCTACAACTACTGGCTTCCGTGTTGCTTCAACTCCTTGAATGCAGCAACTATCAGCACAAAAACAAGAGGAGGAAGTAGATGATATATGCAGGTGATAGAAAACTGAGATGGACTTTCATTCAAACTCAAAATATTAAAAGCTACAGAAAGTATCAGAACACCTCTTATTTACAGAGATGTGGCTCTCGATGCTTCTAGAGTCATCTACACACTCACTTACACTAACTCACAGTTAAAGAAAAAGCTACATAGAAACTATTATGCAAATGCTCCCTTCTTAATTATAACAGAGTATGAAATGACTTACGCATACACATTATTATGAAGATATAAATTGTTTCAATACTCCTCAATTTAAACTTCATATACTCCCAATCTCTCTTTAAATTTGATAAATTTTTCACTAGGTAAGGCTTTAGTAAAAATATCAGTCATTTGTTCATGAGTACTGCAAAATCTGATTTCAATTGATGCTTGGTGTCAATGTGGCGTACTCATGGCGATTGCAGAAGAATTGTCACACCAAAGTATGAACAGGATTTCTTGACACGATGGTTGCAGAAGAATTGTCACACCAAAGTATAGTAGCTGAACTTTGGTGTCTCTCAAGTTCTCCTAGTACACGTCTCATCCAAATAGACTGACAGGCAGCTGCTGACAAAGCCATTTTCACGGCTTCAGCAATGGATAAAGCTACCGTGTCTTATTTTTTGGAGCACCCACAAACAGCAGCTGATCCCACCTTCAATATATAGCCTGTAGTGCTCTTTCTATCATCATCACTATCAGCCCCGTCAACATCAGCAAACCTATCTCTTAAGTATATCAGTGCATAGTTTAGAATACCGTTGACATATCTGATCACCCTTTTTGCAGCTATTAGATGACTTGTCTTGGGTCCTTTCATGTAGTGTGACAACACTCCATGCATGATATTAGACCTTGAATTTATCAAATACATTAGACAATCAATTATAAACTGATATTGTTCTTTATCAACTTCTTCTTCTTCTTCTGTTGTATCACTGAGTTTGAGATCTATTGTTGTTGGTGTCTTCATTGGATTGCAGTTTGCCATGCTAAATCTTTCAAGCATATCAGAAACATACTTGCATTGGCCGATACTGTAACCTTCTTCACTTTTCTCAATTTCAAATCCAAGAAAATACTTAATCTCCCCCAAGTCCGTCATTTCGAATGTACTGAACATATTGTTCATGAAGCTTTGTATTATGTTCTCACAACTTCCTGTTATCAACAAATCATCCACATAGAGACAAGCAAATAACATTTCATTTGAACTCTTAATTAAGAGTATACAGGGTATGATCATTCAAGCTTCGACTAAAGCCTTGGTCAGTGAAATACTGAACATTTTTTGGTACCAAGCTCTTGGTGCCTGCCTCAAACCATAGAGTGCTTTATTTAGTCGATAGACTTTATCTTCTTGTCCTATTATATATCTCAAAACCTTCAAGCCGACTTACATACACCTCTTCAGATAAGTCACCATTCAGGAAGACAGATTTCACATCAAGCTGAAATATTTTCCAATCTCTATAAGCTGCTAATGCCACGAGCACCCTTATTGTTTCAATTTTTGCAACAGAAGCAAGTATTTCTTGGAAATCGATGCCTTCCACTTGCATGAACCCCTTAGCTACTAGTCTTGTTTTGTACTTTTGTAGTGTGCCATCAGCATTATATTTAGTTTTGTAAATCCATTTCAAACCAACAAGTTTCTTACCTTCAAACTAGTTCCCAAGAGTTGTGATGTTCTATGGAGTTAAGCTCTTCAAGCATTGCTTCCATCCAATTTCATCCTTGCTTGCTTCTCTATAGTTGTAAGGCTCATTCACTCGAGCTAAATTACAATGTTGTGTCTGCTCATATATCTCAACTATGCTTCGAAACCTCCTAGGTGGAGTCTCATTCTCATTTACATATGCATTTTTCACTTCAATTTGTGTAGAATCAGTGTTGTTCTGGACTTCATTGTGTTCTGGTGCCTTCTCCTCTATCTCACAGTCAATTGTAACTTGTTGACTTTGTGGCATAGTATCTTTCCTTTCTACCATAAAGCAATGTTTCTTGAAAAATTTTATATGAAGGTTATAAAAATGCAAGTAAGACACATTACTAGAAATGTTAGTTTCATCGACGTCCATCACCCATGGTCGCTAGAGCCATTGGAACGACCCATGGCGTTCTTACGGTCGATGCGGTTATTGTAGATATAGCAACATCTGCAATAGCATTCTTACGACCGCTGTGGTCATTTCTTATAAGTCTATGGCGCGCACGCAGCACGCAAATGAAATAACTTATCAACAATGGCTTCACGAGCGCCATCTGGGCCGTTGGTGACTTAATAATACATTAGCAACAACGTGCGTACGGCTTCTGAATTCGTCGCTCGTTAGTCGATGGCGTGCTCGCGGCCCGAAAATAAAAAACTTATCACCACGTCTTCGCGAGGGCTGCTTCGGCCATTGGTGATGTTTGTTTTTATTTGCAACGGCTCAATTTGGTGATAGATATTTTTATTTGCGTTCGTACCCGCCCCTTTCTTACTTCCTTCTTTCTTCTCCTCCAAGACTTCTCGTCGTCGATCACCTCCAAGTATTTCTCCTCTGTCCGATCTCTCCGTTTAATCTCCCTCCTCCGCCTATCGCTCGCTGGGTGTGGTTGGGGCCGAAACTGTTGGCTTAGGGTTTTCAACCTTAGTCTTAATCTCAGTTTTGATGATAACAAACATAGAACTAATGTTTTCATGGAAAAATATTTTCAGGTTCCATATCGGTTTGCGCACGACGTCCTCGGTCGGAAATATCAAAATATCGGTGAATTGGAAGATCGTTGGTCGACGCGCTCGGACTCTTCGGGAAGAATAGAGTTTAGGTTTAGGGTGTCTAGAATGATTGTTAATCCTCTTAGTGAAGCAAATATCCCTAGAATATGAATTAGCAAGAGTTCCCAAGTCATAAACAACATTCCAGATGAGATATTGGAACATCCCGGAATATCCCGGATGGGATGTTGTAACATTCTGAAACATCGCGGAAGGGATGTTGTAATATTCTAGAAGGGATGTTGTAACATTCCGGAATAGCCCGAATGAGATGTTGTAACATTTCGGATGGGATGTTGTAATATTCCGAAATAGCCCGGATGGGATGTTGTAATATTCTGAAATAGCCCGGATGGAATGTTGTAAACATTCCAGAATATCTCGGATGGACATCCCAGAATATCCCAGAACATCCCGAATGAACATTCCATAAAACTTTACAGAATTTCCAAAATGCTCCCAACGGCTCTATTTCGAATTTCTATCCGTTGAGCTTGTTGGGAACCGAGCTCCTACCATTGGGATCTCTATATAAGCTCCCAAACTTGCCTTCCCAGGTACCTAATACTTTATGAGACATCTATTGGTCATCCCTAAGCTTCTTTGAGCCAATCTTTGTGGAAAACCCTAGCTTTGAGCTTCTACCTTCTTGATTGAGTCTTCAACCTTGAGTTTCATCATCAAATGCATCAAGAGGAAGCTAGGATGTTATGTGGTACTTTATTATTTGATTTATTGCTCCATTATTGTTGTATTTTGTTCTTCATTTCATTATTACTCAAGTGTGTAGAGATTTAGTGTGTAGATCTTGAGTTTGGTGGTTGCCTTGGTGTCGAGGTTTAAATCCACCGATGTAAACTTAGTTTGCTAAGGTTAGTTGTGTAGTCCTTAGGAGAAGAGGTGTTAGAGATACTCTCGGGTGTGAGAGTGACCATCGGTTGTGACGGTCGGTGCCTAAGCTTGTAAGTCCTCTTGTAGGATACACTTAATTTAGTAAACTAGATTTTGAAATCCTAAGCAGGGTGCATAGGTAGTGGAATAGACATTGGGGTTGAACCACTATAAATCGTTGTGTTTGCATTGATACTATTTGTGTTTGCTTAATTGTCATACTTATTTGCTTTCGCACATATCATTTAATCTTGTGTTTGCCTAAGCTATCAAGAATTGATTAAAATCGAAATTAGGCTAAAGTTTATAGTAAACACACTATTCACCCATCGTCTAGTGTAGGCCATTTCACTTATAGAAACCTTAAGGTTTCGGCCTCCGACGATCGATGGGATATGGGGCCGAAGCCTCCGGTGTATGTGTTGTTGCACATACACTTGTTGGCTTAAGAGTCTCTATTAAGCCTCGATCTTTATTTTGATGATAACAAACATGTATTTAACCCAAGTGTGTAGTTTTGAGTTCAGGTTGAGGTTGCGATACGCATGCCTAATTCGTTCAAACGAGACGACAGAAAAGATCGTCAAAAGAATGGAAGAAGAAATCATTGAAGAAAGGCTCCGGATTAAGTCAAGAAGATTTAATGTAATATGTCCCTAGAATAGTTTATCCCAAGCCTAAAATGTAAGGTTATCCAAGTTGAAACTTGGTAACCAAACCCTTAGAATTGGCATGTAAAAATACAAGGAATTAATCATCCTCAGCTTGGGATCGGTCGACCGATCATGGCAATAAAATGGCGATGCAGCCATTTCGGTCGACCGACTGGTCGATCGGAGATCGCAAGAAATTGGCAGAAGCCATTCAGTCGACCGAATGTGGCGAAGGACAAATAGCTGGGCTGCGTCGATCGACCGGTTGGTCGACCGACAGAGGCAAAAATTTGGCAGAAAGGTAGCGGTCGAACAATCGGTCGACCGACCTAAAGATGGCCTCTGTCGCGCGATTCGCTGCAGCAATTCGGTCGATCGACGGGTCGACCGAATGTCGGAAGATTTGTTGGCGGTCGACCCGACGATCGACCGACCTCTCTCAGTTGTGAACGGTCGCACTAGAGATTTAGTGTGTAGAGATTTTGTTCTTCATTTCATTATTACTCAAGTGTGTAGAGATTTAGTGTGTAGATCTTGAGTTTGGTGGTTGCCTTGGTGTCGAGGTTTAAATCCACCGATGTAAACTTAGTTTGCTAAGGTTAGTTGTGTAGTCCTTAGGAGAAGAGGTGTTAGAGATACTCTCGGGTGTGAGAGTGACCATCGGTTGTGACGGTCGGTGCCTAAGCTTGTAAGTCCTCTTGTAGGATACACTTAATTTAGTAAACTAGATTTTGAAATCCTAAGCAGGGTGCATAGGTAGTGGAATAGACATTGGGGTTGAACCACTATAAATCGTTGTGTTTGCATTGATACTATTTGTGTTTGCTTAATTGTCATACTTATTTGCTTTCGCACATATCATTTAATCTTGTGTTTGCCTAAGCTATCAAGAATTGATTAAAATCGAAATTAGGCTAAAGTTTATAGTAAACACACTATTCACCCATCGTCTAGTGTAGGCCATTTCACTTATAGAAACCTTAAGGTTTCGGCCTCCGACGATCGATGGGATATGGGGCCGAAGCCTCCGGTGTATGTGTTGTTGCACATACACTTGTTGGCTTAAGAGTCTCTATTAAGCCTCGATCTTTATTTTGATGATAACAAACATGTATTTAACCCAAGTGTGTAGTTTTGAGTTCAGGTTGAGGTTGCGATACGCATGCCTAATTCGTTCAAACGAGACGACAGAAAAGATCGTCAAAAGAATGGAAGAAGAAATCATTGAAGAAAGGCTCCGGATTAAGTCAAGAAGATTTAATGTAATATGTCCCTAGAATAGTTTATCCCAAGCCTAAAATGTAAGGTTATCCAAGTTGAAACTTGGTAACCAAACCCTTAGAATTGGCATGTAAAAATACAAGGAATTAATCATCCTCAGCTTGGGATCGGTCGACCGATCATGGCAATAAAATGGCGATGCAGCCATTTCGGTCGACCGACTGGTCGATCGGAGATCGCAAGAAATTGGCAGAAGCCATTCAGTCGACCGAATGTGGCGAAGGACAAATAGCTGGGCTGCGTCGATCGACCGGTTGGTCGACCGACAGAGGCAAAAATTTGGCAGAAAGGTAGCGGTCGAACAATCGGTCGACCGACCTAAAGATGGCCTCTGTCGCGCGATTCGCTGCAGCAATTCGGTCGATCGACGGGTCGACCGAATGTCGGAAGATTTGTTGGCGGTCGACCCGACGATCGACCGACCTCTCTCAGTTGTGAACGGTCGCACTAGGCGGTCGATCCGCGGTCGACCGGCTGCGATCGAACGGGCTCAACGGTCGACTTTTCGCCCGTTGAACGGTCCGTTCAAGTGAGGGGTTATAAATACCCCTCACCAAACTTCATTAAATACTTTTTGTGATCTTACTTGAGCATTAAAAGAGTTCATAAAAGCCTTCAAAGAACTTCACCTGTGCGCGCGCTCTCTGCTCCCAATCTCGACATCTTCCATGCGCTACTTCTCTCTACTTCAACTGTGTTGCATTCATTGAAGTCATCATCATGTTGCAAGTTGAAGAAAAGAAGGCGGTGGAAAGAAGCTTGGTTCAAGTTTTCTTTCTTTAGCTCTTTCCTTGTATTTGTACTTTGTTGAATCTTATTTTCAAGTTGATAGCTTGCTAGGTGTGCTAGGAAACACTTAGGGTCATCTTTGTAGAATTGTGTTTTGCCTAGGTGAATAAGATTGAGGTATTCTCCAAGTGTGGGAGAAGGGTGTCCTCAAGTGTGGGAGAAGGGTGTCCTCAAGTGTATTCAAAGGGAAAGATAATTTCTATTAAGTAATGTTTAGAAATTCTTGGTAAGGAGCCAAGGTTGTGGAGTAGGCGATTGGCCGAACCACTATAAATAGTCTTGTTTGCATTGCTTGTTTACTTGCTTTATCATTGCTATTGAATTGTCATCATATCAATTATTAAAGAATACTTGCATTAAGTTAAGATAAAATTGAGTCAAAAGAAAATTTAAAAAGAGGCTTGACACTATTCAACCCCCCCTTCTAGTGTCAAGATCTATCCAACAACACTGGAATTCGACACCTGATTTGGGTTACCGTGTTAGGGATTATTGTGTATGTGCTTACTCTACTAGGGATTAGGATTTTAATTAATCCCTAGTCATAGTGATTAGAGTTTAATTAAACCCCTAATCAAACTGTGATTATAATTTTTACATAGATTTAGTGTCTTCTCCAAAAATTTCACCCATATTTTCTAGATCTGCAATTATTGAGCAAAACAAGTTGAGATGGTCCTTTACTAATGTTCCTTCATCCATGCAGAGAAAGTGAAGCCTTCTTACAAGAGAGATTTTACTTGCAAGATTTTTCTCTTGATATAAACCAGTGAGCTTTTGCTAAACATCCTATGTTGTCTTCTCCACCAAGACTTCCCGAAGTGCCTCGTCCAAAAGACACATGAAGATTGTTTCTCTTGTCTTCTTGTCTGCTTTGGTCTTCTGTGCTCTGATTCCCTCCATATGATTCTTTTTGTAGATGACGTATTGAATATCGTGAAATTCTAGGATTGATTCCATCCTTCTCTTCCACGAAGAAAAGTTAACATTGTGGTCTATTTTTTAGATGTCGAACATTGTAGCCGTCATGGTTTTGGTAATTGAGTCTCATATCGCTTGTTAGGAAATTATCCAAAATTACAAACCACTAAAATGAAAATCAAAGAACGACAAATAATTCAATAAACACACGAAATTAACGTGGTTTAAATTCGACGGAGAGCTAGTCCTACATCCATAGAGAGAAGAGTATGTGTTGGCCTAAGGATTCAACCATAGTTTCGATCTTAGTTTTGATGATAACAACATTGATAATAATGAGTTCATCAAGTTTTGATTTGAGATTGAAGAACAATATGCACGTCAAGTTCATCTTCGAAACGTAAAGATAAAAAATTTAAGAATCGTGGACTTCAGAGTACAAGTGTGCCAAATTTAGCTCTACACTTTAGTTTTTTCATGTAATCACCCTCACTGGCCTCAAATCATTGTTTCTCATGTATCCACAAAAATTTGAACCCAAACCATAACACTAAACCCAAGTCGGAGTGAAAAAAAAATCATAGCATTTTAAACTGGTTCCATAGTATTTTAAACTAGTTCTAAATCATTTTAAACTAGTTCTAAAGCATTTTAAACGGGTTCCAAAGCATTTTAAACTCGTTCCAAAGCATTTTAAACTGGTTCTAAAGCATTTTAAACTGATTTCAAAGCATTTTAAACTGGTTCCAAGGCATTTTAAATTGGTTCCAAATCATTTTAAACTGACACCACAAGAAAAACAGGCATCAGTGACGGAATTTTCCGTCATTGATGCATGAAAATCCGTCACTGAAGGGATCAGTGAAGATTTTTTCCGTCACAAAGTCCGTCGTTGAAAACTCCACCGCTAATGCTCCACTCGCTATTATGTGACGGACAATTCGGTGATAGAATTCTGCGACGAAAAAATTTCCGTCACAAATTCTGTCACTGATTTCTATGATGGAAAATAAATTTTCCATGACTAATTGTGACCGATTTGTGATCGAATTGTGATGGACTCACGGAGTCACTTTGTGACGGGTTAGTGACAGATCAGTAACAGAATGTTTGTGATAGATTAGTGACAGACTGTTGTTATAGTTTTGTGACAGATCAGTGACAGAAATTTGTGACGGATTAATGACGAACTATTTTGTGATAATTTTGTGACAGATTAGTAACAAAAATTTTCCGTCCCTAATATGAATCAATCATGCTAAATCAGACACAAAATACACAAAATTTGATTACAAAATTAGTCACAAAATCATGTAATGAATACACACTCTATTCAACAATCAAATACACAATCATGTACTGAATCCACAATCTATTCAATAATCAAATACATAGTTCCATCACAAGTTCCATCACATAATGATGTAATCCTAAAGTACATAATCCACTCAAACAAAATACGCAATTCATTCTCCAATAGTAAAAAATAACAACTTCAACACCAATTGTCCAAACAAAATGATGTATCCATGTAATACATAAGTTTCACAATCCAAAATCTATCCATATCCATATCTAGTACTATTCAAAATACAAAACTCATTCAAATACGCAACATTAACTACGATTCACCATCACCATGTGTAGAAGATGAAGTTCCTCCTTGTGGCAAAATGGCTCATCGCTGAAGCAACTCACTCATCATCTTTTCTACCAATGCCTTTGTACGTGCTTCGATCTTTGCTTCCATCCTCTGTTGCTAGTCTTGCCGTATACGCTCTTCAATGTCCTTAAGTTGCTCATCAACAATCACAGGCGATGAAGATCCACCATGATCATATCTAGAAGAAGTCGAATAAGATGTGTTGGATGCCAAGACCAACTTAGTATTTTGTCGAGCTCATTTGGGACCAAGATCGATCCTTTAACGACAGAAAGAACCGCTTCCAAAATCGATTACACTCTCCCTTTAGTTGGAGCTTTAGCAGCTTCAATCCATGCATCCGAGTCAAAACTCAGTTGAGATGAAACGTCTGAACCAAATTTTGCGTTCAGAGATGATATATGATCGTCCTATAATAATGGAAAAGATATTAATATTAAAACTTCAATTTATGATAATCATTAATCAAATGCATCAAAGTCACTTACACGGACTCTTTTGGACTTGTTGTCCACAAAATCACCCTCAGTTCCATCCTTTCCGCGACGTCTATGGACATATTCGAATACTTCTATGTCAGTTGGAGACCTACTCAATTTTTTCTCCTACAAGATCAAAATACTTTATGAGATAAATAAACGACAAGATTTATAATGTAATAAACAAATGCTATTCTCTATTATACCAATCTTCTCTCATGCTTCGCAAAAGAAATGGAACCACTAGTATGCTTCACTACTTTGCCATCTTTCTCTGTGTTCTTGTTCTTCTTTGCAACCTTGGACTTGGCTCTCCACTCATCGCTCGACCAAATTTTAACGAGCTCATCCCATACATCTCCACGGATCCACGAAGGATTAAGGCCTTTCAATTCAGCAACATCAGTTTTCTCGTGAGCATCCTTTTGGTGTTCTCTTAATTTATAAAGCACGTTGCTATATTTGAAAAGAATTGTAACAATTGTTAGCAGTTATTAGCAGTTGTAAATAATTGCAATAGTTAGTATATATATACTTTGTAAATTACTAGGAAAATTACTATTCAACCCCCCCCCCTTCTAGTGTCGGATTTCACACAACAATTGGTATCAGAGCAAGGTCGTAGGTTAAGATTTAACCATCTTCCCTACAAGTCAAGTTGTCTAGTGAAATCCAATTAGCTCAAGGGTCCTCTACTAATACTCCACCACTATTTGATGGGAACAACTATGCCTATTGGAAGATCCGCGTGAATGGCTTCCTTCAATCCTTAGGCATGGATGTATGGAGGATTATCCTAGTAGAGTATAAACAACCCGATAAGGACATGGATAAATGGGACCAAGAAGAAATTAGGCTTTTTAATGCAAATGTCAAGGCCGTCAATGCTCTATATTGCGGCCTATCAATCAATTAATTCAATAGGATTTCAACATGCAAGTCCGCATATGAAGTATGGAAGGTCCTAGAGACCACCCATGAAGGGACTTCTTAAGTAAATGAATCCAAAATTAATTTACTCATGCATGATTATGAAATGTTTAAAATGCTTTCGCATGAGTCCATTGATGCCATGCATGCTAGGTTTCAAAATATTACGAATGGCCTAGCTAAGCTTGACAGGGAGATAAGGGAAGAGGAGAAGGTAAGGAAGCTCATCCGCTCTCTTCCAAAATCTTGGGAACCCAAAGTAACAGCCATCACGAAAGCCAAGAATTTGAGCACGTTGAAGATCACCGAGCTCATTGGGTCTCTCATGACACATGAGACCCACATGAAGCAATACCAAGAGGAAGATGCCCCCAAAGGCAAGGCCATTGCCTTAAAAGCATCACATCGAGCGGAAGAGTCGTCATCATCCGAGGAAGAGACGGATGATCATGAAGAAATGGCGATGCCCGCAAGAAGATTCATGAGCTTCATGAGGGGAGGCATGAGGAAGGGAAGAGGTGGCTATACTTGCTACCATTGCAACAAGACCGGGCACCTAAGGAAGGATTGCCCACTTCTTAAGATGACCATCACCTCCAACCCTCACAAGAAGGAAAAATACAACAACAAGAAGAAGGCAATGATGGCCACGTGGGACGAAAGCGAGACCTCATCAAGTGAAGAAGAAGCAAAGAGTGAAAAAGCAAATCTTTGCTTGATGGCAAAGGATGATGAGGTAAAATTTACTTTTGGTGAAGTTTCATTTACTCAAGAAAAGTTAGAAAATGAATTTGAGTAAATGCATGATGAATTCAATGCCATTAGGAGAAAATTTAGAGATCTCAAAAAGGACAATAGATGTTTAGAACTTGAGAATGATAGCCTATTACTTTCATGCAATACTCTAAGGAAAGGAATAGACACCCTCAAGGAAGAGAAATGCACCCTAGAAAAGGCTAAGAAGGACTTAGAGAATGATAACCAAAAATTAGAGAATGAAAACAAGTATTTATGTGATCAAGTAGAGCATCTGAAGAAAAGCATGCTAACATTAAAGAAGGAACTTTGCATGCTTAATGAAAAAATGACAACCATCTAAAATGTCATGCCAAAGGTTGTCCATAAAAGGAAATCATCACACTCCCATGCTCACACACACACAAAAGGAAAATTTAATAGAAATTGCTTCTCTTGTGGCATATTTGGCCATATGGCCAAAGATTATGCATTAAGAAGGAACCCACATGCAAGATTTACATGGGTTCCCAAAATGACTAACACTCAAGGACCCAAGAAAATTTGGGTACCTAAAGTGGTCTCTTCTCCTCTTGTAGGTGGAGAAGCATCCTCAAGCAAGTAGGAGCACTTGGATATTGGATAACGGTTGCTCAAAGCACATGACGGGAGACATCAATTTATTTGCAACCCTATCAAGTAAAGATGGTGGACATGTCACATTTGGAGACAATGCCAAAGGTAAGATCGTTGGCATTGGTGACATAGGTATACTCCCTTACCCATGCATTAAAAATGTGTTATTAGTTGATGGGTTAAAACATAACTTGATTAATATATCATAATTATGTGATAATGGATACATAATAGTTTTTGAAGCATCTAAATATATTGTTAAAAGTGCACCATTAAATGATATCATGTTTATTGGAAATAGGCAAGAAAATGCATACACCTTAGAATTAAATGTCTTGCCAAATCCTCATGTTAGATGCTTAGTTGCCATGGAGAATGACTCTTGGTTGTGGCATAGAAGGCTAGGACATGCTAGCATGGGCCTCATCCAAGAGATATCTAGGAAAGAATTAGTTAAAGGCTTACCTAAGATAAAGTTTGAAAAAGACAAACTTTGTGATGCATGTCAACTAGGTAAGCAAGTCAACCGACTAGTCGGTCGACCGACAGAAGGCAAAATTGGGCAGAATGGTAACGGTCGACCAATTGATCGACCGGACTGGAGATAGCCCACTCGCGACCCTGGCTCTAGTCATTTGGTCGACCGACGGGTCAACCAAATGTCGGAAGAAATTGTTTTCCGTCAGCCGATCGACTCATCGGTCGATCGAGTTCTGACAAACTACGAGCGGTCGCATTGGCGATCGATTCGTCGGTCGACCGGCCAACGACCGAACGGCTGCAACAGCTATTTTTTTATCCGTTGAGCGAGCCGTTCGAGTGAGGGGCTATAAATACCCCTCACCTAACTTCTTTAACACTTCTTAGAAATTTTATTGAGTATTAATGAAGTTTTCTTAAGCCTTCAAAAGAGCGAAATCTGCGCACACCCTCTGGTTCCATCTACGACTCATTTCAGGTGCTGTTTCCTTGGTTCTTCAACTGTGCTGCAACTCAAGAGCCATCTTCTTGCAAGTTGGAGACCTGAAGGGGGTGGAAAGAAGCGTTGGTTCATTTCATATTCTCAAGCTCTTTCCTTTATATTTGACTTTTATTGTAAACTTGTTTTCAAGTTGAGATAGCTGCTAGGTATGCTAGGAAACACTTAGGGATAGCTTTATAGAATTGTGTTTTGCCTAGGCGAATAAGATTGGTGTTATCCGAGTGGTGAGAAGGGTGTCCTCATTGTATTCAAAGGAAAACATAAATTCTATAAAGTAGTGGTTAGAAATCCTTGGTGAGGAACCAAGGTAGTGGAGTAGGCGGTTGGTTGAACCACTATAAGCATTCTTGTTTGCATTGCTTTCTTACTTGCTTTTATCGTTGTTATTGAATTTTGATCACATTAATTACTAAGTAACAATTGCATTAAGTAAAGATAAAATTGAGTAAGAAGAAAATTAAATAAGGGGACGGACACTATTCAACCCCCCCTTTTAGTGTCGGATTTCACACAACAGAATGGTCCAAAGGCTCAGGCTCCACAGTTCAAAGGGAAAGTTATGCTTGCAGATTATGCTAATCTTGTTGGTTCTTCCTCTACGAAGAATTTTAAAGATTCCTTCGCAAAAGGTGATGATTGTGTCAATCCTGAACTTGCTACGACTATTAAGCAAGAGGTAGCCAAGTACTTGAGGGGCCAACACATTAGTGAAGCAAATATGGTGGAGTTTGCTGGATTTGCAAGTACTTGTTCTAGATTGGACTCAACAAATTTATGTGTAATTGACAGAAATGTTTGGATAGTAGATACTAGGGCTACTAACCATATGTGCTTTGGTTCAATCTTATTTGGTAATGTGATTCTTAACAACTCCATTACCTTAGTATCTTTGTCTCATGATACATTTCAACAAGTGCAACAAGTTGGTACAGTGACTTTACATTCCACATTAACCTTTCGTAATGTCCTATACATACCAAAGTTCAAGTATAACTTGTTATATGTTAGCAAGTTAACTCAAACTTCTAACATTATTCTTTCCTTCTTTGCTGGCCATTGTATTTTGCCGGACCACTTGACTAAGGAGATTATAGCAGTGGGATGCATAGAAAGAGGATTATATAAATTGGATAGTACCTCATTTACTACACAGAAATAATTTTTTTTGTAGAAAACATTCTCATGTACCTGTTTCTTTGTTTACAATGGATTTTTGTATGTCTACCTATATGTTATGGCATTCTAGATTGGGACATATTTCCAAGAATAAACTACAACATTTAAATGAACTTGGTGTTAATATTGATAAACATCATGTTTGTTCTATATGTCCAATTTCGAAGCAGCATAGATTACCTTTTCAAAAATCCTCTATTTCCACCACAAAAATATTTGATATGGTTTATATTGATCCTTGGGGCTCGTACAAAATACCTTCTCTTACTGGTGCAAGATATATGCTTACCATTATAGATGATTTCAGTAGAACCACCTGAACCTATTTGCTTCATGATAAAACTCAAACATGTACCATTTTGTCTCATTTCTTCCTTATGGTCAAAAACCAATTTCATACTACTGTTAAACATGTCAAACAAATAATGGCACTGAATTTACAAACTCAGCTTGTCAATCCCTTTTTCTTTCTTTTGACATCCTTTACCAGAAATCTTGTATTTACACTCCCAAGCAAAATGGAGTGGTTGAAAGAAAGCATAAGCATCTACTTCAAGTTGCTCGTGCTTTGTTTTATCAAGCTTCTTTGCCTTCCTCTTTCTAGGGATAATGTTTGATTGCTGCAACCTATTTGATTCACTAGTAGAATTGTCATCATCATCGACGGTTGAAGCCGTGGCTAAACCATCGGTGATAACTATCACGGACGGCGCCAGCCATGGCGAAAAGCCGTCACTGATGTGGGCGTCTTAGATAAGTTGTGACGGCGTCTCTCGGCCGTCACAAGTAATCATCAACGACAGCCGCGGGCGCTATCGCTAATTTAAACACAAGAGTGACGGCTGTAGGGGGCTGCTACTGATACCAACACATTAGCCACGGCCCAGGGCCGTCGGTGATACTATTAGCAATCGTGATATTTGGTGCTACCCAGGCCATTAGCCATTTACGATAAGCTTTCAACCACGGCTTAGTGACGGTCGACCGTGGAAGCCGTGGCTAAAGGTATATCCTATAACTGAAAAAAATAAAAATTTTATAAATTCCTGTATACAATGATATATAGACTATAACCTATTTTCAATCACATATTATGACCAAAAAATATCATACACATGCATTTGAAACCAAACATACAAGTTTTACATAAATATCACCAATCTAAGCCTCAAATCGGAGGCAAACAAGTTTTACAATAAACCAAAATCTCACGGCTGCGGTGGAGGCGGTGGAGTCGACAGCGACTGGGTTGGGAACGTCAACTAGGTCGAGGAGGACGATGGCTGCGACATCATTGGTAGAAGGCCAGAGTGAGACGCAATCTGAGTGAGGAGTGCCTGCATGTTCTGCATCGTCTGTCTCAACTCTTCATTCATCCGTCTCTGCTCCTCCATCGCCAGCCTCTGCTCCTCTATCGTCAGTCTCTGCTCAGTGAGCTCTGACTCTAAGGCCGCTATTCAGCTCTGGTCCTACGCCCGGGATGTCGAGGGCCGCTCGCCCGTAGCCGGAGGGGTCAGTGCCCTAAGTAGCCCGAGCATGGAGGCACACCAGAGGAGTTCAACGCAACAGCTTGGGTGGAGGCCGCAGGTGGCTTTGCAGACAGTGGGTGCGCTCAAACACCTCCATCATCGACGGGCATTGGACGGTGCCGTCCTCCGCCACACGCATCTTACATTAGAAAATTAACAAATACATTAGTTTCATTATACACAATATATAATTTAATTAAAAATAATTAAATTATACATACCATGCGATGCGCATGAACCGCAAAAGAGATGGAGCCACCAGTGTGGCGCACCCCCATGCCGTCCCCCCCATGGACATGCGGTTTCTCAACGCAGTCCGGGAGACCTCCTACCACTCAGGCGTGTCCCACCGCTCAACGAGCTAGTCCCACACAGGGCCAGGAATCCACTCGGGAGCGTGTCCCCGAGTCTACCCTATCTGTGTGGCCCCCAACCGTCTCATCACAGTTTGACGGGCCTGCTGAAGTAGCCCGTTATAGCGAGCACAGGCAACACGCTCCCATGCAGCCTCAACAAAAGTGGTCTGGTCCTCCAGCCATGTATAATGAGCCTACAAAAAAAATTATTATTACCAATGAATATTTAACATTAACATTAATTTAATAAATATACTTACCGTGAACTCTCGCCATAATAAATCCATATGCTCACATGGCACTTGAGACCATGTAGGCCGCGCCTCGTGCATAAACTTCTGGATCGTCCCCGCTATCGTGCAGGGGACGTCCTCTTGCTCAAATATGCACCAAATATAAATTCATATTATGATATTTTGAATTATAAATAAATTAATAGAAATAATTGATGCATATACTTACCGTCTTCCGCGCACACTACCTGCTCTGCGCAGTTCTCCCTTGGGTGGCGGAGGGAGAATTCTGTTAGGCCCTCGTGGCCTACGTCTCGAAGACGACGGTCCTGGATCTGTGTGTGTGAGAATTTTTGTAAATGAATATTCAAGTGTGTGAAATTTATAACCATTAACAAAATAACAGTTATAACACTGTACAAGTCATGTCGGTCCGCTAGCAAACTTAAAGATTTGGTTATCTATTTCGCCTCTGTGTTATGTGATGTAATCTTGAAATCAATTAGGGAACTCACGATTCTATAATCTTTCTAATTCCTCATCATTGTAAATTGAGTATTTTGTCACTATCTCAATGTCAAATATTTCAATGAACTTCTCATTCTCTTGACAGTTTAGTAAAACGTACAAGTAGGTCAAATGGTACTCTTCGTCATTTAAGAATCGAACTTGATGTTCAGGAGTTGCGTCATTGTCGAAAATCTTGTATAATTAGGACAATTCTCATACAAAGGTTCATCAACAGCTTTTAACATATCGTAAAATTCTGCAGCCTCCTTATTCGGCAATTCAATCTGTATCGCAGGTTGTTCTTCAGTGACTTCAACTGTCGTAGTATCTGGTGGTACTACTGTCTCAGTAACTAACTCAATATTATCATTTAAATGGAATTGTCCTCCAAGACTATTCAAAATCATTGTTCTATAAGGATTATGTGGATTGGAAGAAGAAACACCAGTAGAAGAAGATTCACCATGAGTTTGGACAACAAGATTGCTCGACATCCCGACTTGACGTGACTCCCCGTGACAATTTCATAGAAAATTTCTTGGTGTGAATACTTTTGTATACAGATGGATTGTGACAGTTTCTCGGTCCAAAAATCTTACGTTCGAATATTTTCGGCACAGACATCAGATTTTATCACCACTAAGGAATTTTTTATTCGAGTAGGCGAAATTTAAGAAGTTTACTCGAAATTCGTCCGTTATAGCTCCACGATGAATTCGTCGGTACATCCAACTTCGATCGCTCGACATATTCTGTCAAAAAGTTGACAATATCTTTAGGTAATGTCTTTAGGTGGGATGGTCCTATTCCATTCGGGATTCATGTTATTTATATTGAACTTAGAATTTCTTTTAGTCATTAACTTCATTCCAAATTTCGGCAGCATCTCCCTACAGTTCTCCGAATACGCATATCATCTGGGCGTGTATCGGAGAACAAGGGAGATACAAGCCAAAATTTAAAAATGAATAATGACTAAAAGAAATAAACTAAGTGCAATATAAATAACTATGTTCCCAAATTGTCCAATTAGGGATAATTCAAGGGTTGTACGTCGTATAAAAGATCATTTACTTCGTTTACACGAACATACAACCCTCGAATGGATCTAAGGTTTTGCAAAATTAAAACTTGACTCGTCGATGCGTACATGAAACATATCAAGTCGTCTTGATTTTTTTCTAAATTTATGGATGCCGGTGCGAGTCCACAGTGGACGATTACGCGCGAGTCCAAATTACGTGGACGATTCCGCGTGAGTCCAAAGTGGATGATTCCGGTACGAGTCCATCCATTGTGGACGATTCCGATGCGAGCCGAAGTACAATGCATGATCTTTTCAAAGATATTATTTTCACAAGAACAATATATGCAATTTGTTGCCTTAGCATTTAATTCAAACCTATTAATTTGTTCTTGTGTCCATGCATCCATGTTTTCCTTAGGTTCAATATATTTGATTTTTACCATGTTAAAGACACCTAAACCTTGAGTCTTTAGGAAAGTGTACATTCTACTCTTCCAAAGACCAAAGTTAGACTCATCGAACCTAGGAGGTGAACTCTAGTGCCATTTCAAGATCGAGAGACGATGTAGAGGAGATGGTGAGATCTCAACCTACGACCCACTCTGATACCAAATGTAGTCGAAATAGCAACACTAGAGGGGGGGTGAATAGTGTGTTAACTAAATTAAATAGTCTAAAATCAATTTTAGTCATTTATCAAATCGTTTAGGCAATTTATGATTGAATGATTTGATACGGAAATGATATAAATATTTAAGCACAAGCAACAATAAATAACAATGCTAACACAGTAAGTTATAGTGGTTCGGCCCCAATGCCTACTCCACTATCTAAGCACCCCGCTTAGGATTTCCAAACTAGTTTAACTAGATTAAATCGGTTTCCCTTACACAGAGGACTTTGACTCGAAGAGTCTCACTCTCGACCTAAGGCACTTCCACACCCGAAAGTCTCTGTCTTCTTATCGAGAGCACTCTTCCACCTCAACCCTAAGGGACAACTCACTTAATCCTAGCAAACTACATTTACACAAGTGGCTTTACTCCTTCTACACCGAGGATACCACTCACACAACAAGACCTAACACCCTAGGTATTCACACGTAGAAATCCAAAGTAAACAAATTTAAATAGCAGTTAAAATTACATTGAAAAGAGATAAAGGATAAAACAAGATTAACTACTCTTTTCAGGCCTTCAATCCCTCAACTTGCTGGAAGATGAATCTTGTGTTGCAGCAGAGTTGAGGGAAGCAATTGGCGCTTGAAGAAGAACTCGACGGAAGAGCAGAGCGCGCTGCAATCGATCTTTGGAAGGCTCAAAAACTTCCTTTTAATTGCTCAATAAAGTCTGTAGAAATCAAGGAAGAAGTTTAGAGAGGTTAGATGAATGATATTTATAGCCTCTCAAGGAAACGGCAGCTCAACAGATATAAAACTATCCATTGCAGACGCTCGATCGATTGGTCGATCGACCGCCCGAACGATCGTTGCCTTCCTCTCGGTGTTCGGTCGACCGATCGGATGCAAGATTGCATTCCCGCAATCCGGTTGACCCATCGGTCGACCGACGCAAGGGAAGCAAAGACGCACGATCCTCAATCCGGTCCACCAATCGATCGATCGCTCGGGGTACTGCCTCTATTTGGTCTATGTCGGTTGACCGAAGTAGCCACTGCCAGTTTTTGGTAGTGTTCGGTCGACCGACTGGTTGACCGAATTGGCTACTGCCAAATTCTTACACTCTTCGATCGATCGACCGGTCGACCGAACAAAGGCTGATATTGATTTTTCGGCCCCTTTTCTTGCGCGCTTCATTTTCGGGTTCAACGAGCATCAACTTGGAGAGCTTTTCATTTGATCTTTGGACTCGTCCAATACGACTTTGGTGCACTCATCGAGCTTCGAGAAATTTTCGCGACGAACCCAAGTGCGACTATCAATGTCCTTTCGATTTTTTGATTTCTTCTGATATTTTCGATCGAGGACATTGAATGCTAATCGATGTGGAACCTGAAAGATTTCTCAACAAAATATTAGTTCCATGTTTGTTATCATCAAAACCGAGATTAAGAGATTAAGACCAAGGTTGAAAACCTAAAGCCAACAGGTTCAGCCCCCATAGGTGTCCTTAGGCCCTTCGAAATGACAAATTAGGGTCCTAATGTCTCTAGGTGTCCCTAGGTAGAGGTGGCAATGGGCCGTGCTTGGACCGGCCCAGGCTCGGCCACCTCTGGATCGTGCCTGGCACGGCCCGACCAATACTCGAGCCATGCCAAGCATGACCCGACTGCTCAAAGGGACGGGCCTAAGCCCACCCCTTCGGGCTCAGGCCGGGCTCGGGGCGGCCCAAATTATTAAAGAAAGGAAATATAGGTCGACGGTGAGACTCGAACCGCCGACCTTCACTACTTTTTTTGAGGAACTAACCTTCACACCAAGACTAATTATTTATTTTTATATAATTTTAGTAATCATAATATATTATGCTCAAGCCTAGCATAGAAAACCAAGCCAAACTTGGGTGCAGACTAGGCTAGGCCAGGGTGGCACAAGACCTAGCCTGTGGACGCAGGGCCAGGTCCAGTCGGGCCTGGTCGGGCCCGTGCCGAGCTTGACACACGTGCCAGGCTCGGCACGGCCCATATTCCCAAGGGGGCGAGCCCAGCCCACACTTGTAGCACAGTCAGGCCAGGTCAGGCACGGCCCAGAACTGGGCTGGGCCCGTGCCGCCCATGGGCGGGCCCAACCCATTGCCACCTCTATCCCTAGGGTCCTTGATTCCTAGGTATAGGATCCTACAATGTTTATATAATTAGGAATAAATTCAACATACACTAAAGTGAAATCCCTAGGTGTGAAAATATGTTAAAAACTCTAAAAATTCTTCCTTTAGGTGGCCGGCCACCCTAGGGTTCCTAAAGAACCCTAAAGGGGGCGGCAAACCCTAAATATCCCCCAAAATAATTTCTTCCCCCAAGATTTCAAGCAAGCACAAAGAATCCTCAACAACCATCTAGAAACCCCAAAGAAATTATCAAGTATTGAGGGAAAGTAGGGCGGCATAGCAAGGGTAGGGGTGGCCAAATCGCCCAAAAATTGATCCGACAAAATAACAACAACGATAGGAAACCCCTCGATACGAATACTCAAACCAATATGACGAAATCGAATATATAAAAATCGATGAAACCCCATGACATAGGGGTGGCGGCATGGCTGATGAGAAAGAGGAAAAAAGAAGGCTAATCCACTCACCTCTTTGGAGAAAACGAGAAGGAAGAAGACGATAGGGATCCTCCTTCAATCGGCGCCGACGAACTCGCGAAATTCCGGCTCCGACGGCTCCTCCTCCTCCTTGGTGTCGCCTCCTCTCCCTCCCTCCCTCTCTCTCTTAGGTGGCATGCGGCTAAACAGTAGTTGTGCGCCCCCAATGGATAATTTATGGGCCCTGGTTGGCCCAACTTACCAAAACGCCCTCGCTTATTTGACCCGACTTCTAAATTTCATAATTAATTCATTCTCACTCCGATTCGAGTTCCGCTTGAACCTATAGACTCATCTCGAGATCCTCTATCATATTAGCATGCTAAATCATAGAAACAAAATAAATAGATTTTTCCTAAAAATTTTCTATATTTAAAGCTTACTCGAATTCAATTCCGCAGCTCTACGCCAAGCCATACTAACTCGAGCCCACGATCCCCTGCTTAATAATAAAATATTGTTTTTAGGATTTTGGGCATTACAATTTCCTCCCCCCTTAAAGAAAATTCGTCCTCGAATTTTGAGATGAAGAAGAGAAGCTCATCTCGGCATCAAATAGGTATGGGTATTTCTCTCTCATATCGTGCTTGACCTCCCAAGTGGCCTCCTATCCTGAGTGTTGCTCCCAACAAACTTTCACCAAGGGGACTGTTGGCTTAAGGGTCTCTTTTAAGCCTCGATCTTTATTTTGATGATAACAAACATGTATTTAAACCAAGTGTGAAGTTTTGAGTTCAGGTTGAGGTTGCGATATGCATGCCAAATTCGTTCAAACGAGACGAAGGAAAAGATCGTCAAAGAAACGGAAGAAGAAATCGTTGAAGAAAGGCTCGGGATTAAATCAAGTAGAATTAATGTAAAATATCCCTAGGATAGTTTGTCCCAAGCCAAAATTGTAAAGTTATCCAAGTTGAAACTTGGTAACCAAACCCATAGAAAAGGCATGTAAAAATCCAAGGAAGAAGCCATCCTCAGACTGGGTTCGGTCGACCGGTCGATCGACCGAACAAGGCAATACTATGGTGAGCAGCCCGTTCGGTCGACCGGCCGGTCGATCGGATGTCGGTAAAAATAGGCAGTAGCCTGTCGATAGAATAGTCGATCGACCGAAATTGGTGAAGGTAAAATTACAGGGCTGCGTCAATCGACCTGTTGGTCGACCGACAGATGCAAAAAAGAGGCAGAATGGTAGCGGTCAACCGAACTGGAGATAGTCTAATTGCGACCCTGGCTCCAACCATTCGGTCGACCGACGGGTCGACTGAATGTCAGAAGAAATAGATTAGCGTCAGCCGATTGACCCATCGGTCGATCAAGCTCTCACAGAAAGCCAACGGTTGCACTGGCAGTCGATCCGTCAGTCGACCGACTGATCGACCGGCCTGCGACCGAACGGCTCCAACGGTCGATTTTTCACCCATTGAACGGGACCGTTCGGGTGAGCGGTTATAAATACCTCTCACCTAACTTCTTTAACACTTCTTAGAAATTTTATTGAGCATTAAAGAAGTTCTCTAAAGCCTTCAACAATCGACATCTGCGCGCACCCTCTGCTTCCATCTTCAACATCAAAAACCAGGCACTGCTTTTGCTTCTTCAACTGTGTTGCGATCCTTTGGTTCCTCCTTTTGCAAGTTGAAGACGAGAAGACGGTGGAAAGAAACTTGGTTCATCTTTCATTCTTTAAGTTCTTTCCTTGTATTTTAATTTTATTGTAAACTTGTTTTCAATTTGAGATAGCTACTAGGTGTGCTAGGAAACACTTAGGGATAGCTTTATAGAATTGTGTTTTGCCTAGGTGAATAGGATTGAGGTGTTCTCCGAGTGGTGAGAAGGGTGTCCTCATTGTATTCAAAGGGAAACATAAATTCTATAAAGTAGTGGTTAGAAATCCATGGTGAGAAGCCAAGGTAATGGAGTAGGCGGTTGGCCGAACCACTATAAGCATTCTTGTTTGCATTGCTTTCTTACTTGCTTTTATCATTGTTGTTGAATTTTGATCACATTAATCAGTAAGTAACAATTGCATTAAGTAAAGATAAAATTGAGTAAGAAGAAAATTAAAAAAGGGGACGGACATTATTCAACCCCCCTTCTAGTGTCAGGTTTCACACAACAGGGACCTCTTTGGACCTCAATTTTCTCACCTGCTTGTCTAGGTTCTCTACAGGCCACTCCTCATAAGAAATAGCCGGATTGACCTCCACCATAGCTACATCTAGAATATGGGACTCATCCTGAACCACCTTTATAGGGGACACCTTTAGGAAAACCGATTCTCCTTCCTGAAACTCCACGTTGCGAGCTTTACCATCAGCATATATTTTCTGATGACTCAGAGCTGCTAGAAGTCATTCCTTGATAAGTTTCACTTTCTCAACAACGTCATGAACCAAGTCTGGCCCCAGCATTTGGGACTCACCGATCTCAAACCAGCCAACCGGCGACCTGCACCTGCACCTGCACCCATACAAAGCCTCAATGGGGCCATACCGATACTGCTATGGTGGCTATTATTATAGGCAAATTCTACCAAAGGTAAATGCCTCTCCCAACTACTCTCCAGGTCCATCACGCACGCCCTCAGCATGTCCTCGAGCATCTGAATGGTCCTCTCTGACTGACCGTCCGTCTAAGGATGGAAAGTGGTACTGAACCTCACCTGCGTACCCAGAGCCTCCTGAAATGACTACTAGAACCGAGCGATGAACTTAGTGCCTCGGTCGGATATGATCATCACTGGGATCCCATGGTAAGCCACAATATGATCAAAGAACAACCGCGCATACCGCTCAGTAGAGAAACTGGTCTTCATCGAAATAAAATGCACTGATTTGGTCAGGCGATCCACCACCACCCAAATAGTAACATTTCCTTTTACTGACCTTGGCAATCCGGTAACAAAGTCCTTGGTAATCTTCTCCCATTTCCATTCTAGCACCTCGAGATTCTACAACAACCCTATGGGTCTCAAGTGTTCGGTCTTTACTTATTGGCAAACCAAATATTTGGATAGGAGCTCTGCCACCTCCCATTTCATCCCAAGGTAGTAGAGCAGGCGGTTGGCCGAACCACTATAAGCATTCTTGTTTGCATTGCTTTCTTACTTGCTTTTATCATTGTTATTGAATTTTGATCACATTAATCAGTAAGTAACAATTGCATTAAGTAAAGATAAAATTGAATAAGAAGAAAATTAAAAAAGGGGACGGACACTATTCAATCCCCCTTCTAGTGTTGGGTTTCACACAACAATTGGTATCAGAGCAAGGTCGTAGGTTAAGATTTAACCATCTTTCCTACAAGTCAAGATGTCTAGTGAAATCTAATTAGATCAAGTGTCCTCTACTAATACTCCACCACTATTTGATGGGAACAACTATGCCTATTGGAAGATCCACATAAATGGCTTCCTTCAATCCTTAAGCATGGATGTTTGGAGGATGATCCTAGTAGAGTATAAACAACACGATAAGGACATGGATAAATGAGACCAAGAAGAAATTAGACTTTTTAATGCACATGCCAAGGCCGTCAATGCTCTATATTGCAGCCTATCAATCACTGAATTTAATAGGATTTCAACATGCAAGTCCGCTTATGAATTATGGAAGGTCCTAGAGACCACACATGAAGGGACTTCACAAGTAAAGGAGTCCAAAATAAATCTACTCATGCATGACTATGAAATGGTTAAAATGCTATCACATGAATCCATAGATGCCATGCATGCTAGATTTCAAAATATTACAAATGGTTTAGCTAACCTTGGCAGAGAAATAAGGGAAGAGGAGAAGGTAAGAAAGCTCCTTCGTTCCCTTCCAAAATCGTGAGAGCCCAAGGTAACAGCCATCATGGAAGCCAAGAATTTGAGCACGTTGAAGATCACCAAGCTCATTGGGTCTCTCATGACACATGAGACCCACATGAAGCAATACCAAGAGGAAGATGCCCCCAAAGGCAAGGCCATTGCCTAAAAAGCATCACATCGGGCGGAAGAGTCGTCATCATCCGAGGAAGAGACGGATGATCTTGAAGAAATGATGATGCTCGCAAGAAGATTCATGAGCTTCATGAGGGGAGGCATGAGAAGGGAAGAGGTGGCTACACTTGCTACCATTGCAACAAGACTGGGCACCTAAGGAAGGATTGCCTACTTCTTAAGATGGCCACCACCTCCAACCCTCACCAGAAAGAAAAATACAAGAAGAAGAAGACAATGATGGCCACGTGGGACGAAAGTGAGGCCTCATCAAGTGAAGAAGAAGTAAAGAGTTAAAAGGCAAACCTTTGCTTGATGGCAAAGGATGATGAGGTAAGATTTACTTTTGGTGAAGTGTCATTTACTCAAGAAGAGTTAGAAAATGAATTTGAGCAAATGCATGATGAATTCAATGCCATTAGGAGAAAATTCAGATATCTCAAAAAGGATAATAGATCTTTAGAACTTGAGAATGATAGTCTATTACTTTCATGCAATGCCCTAAGAAAATATATAGATACCCTTAAGGAAGAAACATGCACCCTAGAAAAAGCTAAGAAGGACGTAGAGATTGACAACCAAAAACTAGAGAATAAAAATAAGTATTTATGTGATCAAGTAGAGCATCTAAATGATTAGCATGCTCACATTAAAAAATGAACTTTGCATGCTTAATGAAAAAATGACAACCATCTAAAATATCATGCCAAAGGTTGTTCATATAAAGAAACCATCACAAATTCATGCTCACACACACACTAACAAAAAATTTAATGGAAACCGCTTTTCGTGTGGCATATTTGGTCATGTGGCCAAGGATTGTGCATTGAGAAGAAACTCACATGCAAGATTTACATGGGTTCCCAAAATGACTAACACTCAATGACCTAAGAAAATTTGGGTACCTAAAGTGGTCTCTTCTCCTCTTATAGGTGGAGAAACATCTTCAAGCAAGTAGGAGTACTTGGATATTGGATAGTGGTTGCTCAAAGAACATGACGGGAGACATCAATTTATTTGCAACCCTATCAAGTAAAGATGGTGGGCATGTCACATTTGGAGACAATGCCAAAGGTAAGATTGTTGGCATTGGTGACATAGGTATACTTCCTTACCCATGCATTAAAAATGTGTTATTAGTTGATGGATTAAAATATAATTTGATTAGTATATCACAATTATGTGATAATGGATACATAATAGTTTTTGGAGCATCTAAATGTATTGTTAAAAGTGCACCATCAAATGATATCATGTTTATTGGAAATAGGCAAGAAAATGTATACACCTTAGAATTAAATATCTTATCAAATCCTCATGTTAGATGATTAGTTGTCATGGAGAATGACTCTTGGTTGTGGCATAGAAGACTAGGACATGCTAGCATGAGCCTCATCCAAGAGATATCTAGGAAAGAATTAGTTAAAGGATTACCCAAGATAAAATTTGACAAAGACAAGCTTTGGGATGCATGTCAACTAGGTAAGCAAGTAAAATCATCATTTCATAGCATTAATCAAGTTAGTACATCTAGAATTCTTGAGCTTGTGCACATGGATCTCTTTGGTCCATGTGATGTAGCTAGTCTAGGTGGAAAGCTATATTGCTATGTATTGGTTGATGATTTTTCAAGATTTATATGGGTTTTCTTTTTGGGCAAGAAAAATGAAACTCTTGAGTTTTTCAAAAAATTTGCAAAGAAAGTTTCAAAAGAAAAACTAGTTTCAATTTTGAAAATTAGGAGTGACAATGGAGGGGAGTTCAAAAATGAAAAAAAAATCGAGTTTTGTGATGATTTAGGTATTCAACATACCTTTTCTTCCCCTAGGATCCCTCAACAAAATGGGATGGTTGAGAGGAAGAATATAACTTTACAAGAAATGGCTAGGACTATGTTATGTGAAAGCAATTTGCCTAAATATTTTTGGGCCGAAGCCATAAATACTTCTTGTTATGTTCTTAACCGAGTTTTATTAAGACCAAAAATCAAGAAAACACCTTTTGAGCTTCGGAATGGTAAAATTCCAAATGTGGGATATTTTCATGTTTTTGGATGTAAATGTTTCATACTAAATACTAATGAGAATTTAGGAAAATTTGATTCTAAATCCGATGAAGGAATTTTCCTAGGTTATTCCTCTAACTCTAAGGCTTATAGAGTTTATAACTGTTGAACAATGATTGTTGAAGAATCCATGCATGTTACTTTCAATGAAATTAATGATTCTTCTATAAATGTCAAGATTGTGAATGTAGGTGAGGAACTTGAGGATCTCACACTTCATGATAAAGAGGTGGAGGACAAAGATAAGGAGGAGACCCAACATGAAGAACCTCCACCGTCAAAACTTTCTCAAGTTGAAGTTGAAGAAGAAGAAGCTCTACCACCTCTCCCTAAAGGATATCGATTGGTAAGAGATCATCCAATGGACCAAGTCATTGGAGAGCCTTCAACGGGAGTGGTAACACATTCTAAACTTAAGAATGTTTGTCAATATGTTGCCTTTGTATCTCAAGTAGAGCCTAAGAATATTAAGGAAGCAATTAAAAGATGAGTTTTGGGTACTAGCTATGCAAGAAGAACTCAACCAATTTGCTAGAAATGATGTATGGGACTTAGTGCCTAGACCTAGTGATCAAACTAAATTGGAACCAAATGGGTATTTAGGAATAAGCTAGATGAAGAAGGGTTAGTTATTAGAAACAAAGGTAGGTTAGTGGCACAAGGGTACAACCAACAAGAAGTAATAGACTATAATAAAACATATGCTCCCGTAGCTAGATTAGAAGCAATTAGAATACTTTTAGCATGTGCTAGCTTTAAGGGTTTTAAACTTTTTCAAATGTATGTAAAAAGTGCATTTTTAAATGGTTTTAATAATGAGGAAGTTTATGTTGAACAACCCCCCGGTTTTGAAAGTTTTGAGTTTCTAAACCATGTTTTCAAACTTAAAAAGGCACTATATGGTTTAAAACAAGCCCCTAGGGCTTGGTATGAAAGACTTTCTATTTTTCTAATTGAACAAGATTTTGATGTAGGAAAAGCCGATGTTTCACTTTTCATTAAGCACCATGAAAATGACATGTTATTAGATCAAATCTATGTTGATGATATAATTTTTGGTGCTACTAATGAAATGCTTTGTAAGTGGTTTGCTAAATGTATGCAATATGAGTTTGAGATGAGCATGATGGGAGAGCTCTCCTTCATGCTTGGTCTCCAAATCAAGCAAACCAATAAAGGAATCTTCATCAATCATGCCAAGTACACAAAGGAGCTCATCAAAAGGTTTGGGATGAATGAAGCCAAGATAGCTTCTACACCTATGAGCGCATCTATCAAGCTTGACAAAGATGAAGAGGGCATTAAAGTGGACGAAAAACGATATCGAGGTATGATCGGTAGCCTTCTTTATTTAATCGCAAGTAGACCCGATATCATGTTTAGTGTTTGTGTATGTGCTAGGTTTCAATCTTGCCCTAAGATGTCTCATTTAAGTGTAGTAAAACACATATTGAGATATTTAAAGGGCACGGTTGACTTAGGATTATGGTATCCATGTCATGCATCATTTGATTTAATCGGTTTTTTGGACGCTGATTTTGTCGGATGTAAGGTAGATAGAAAAAGCACTAGTGGGTGTTGTCAATTCTTTGGAGCGAGTTTTGTTTCTTGGTTCTCAAAGAAACAAAACTCGGTTGCGCTTTCAACTACCGAAGCGGAATACATCTCCACGGCTAGTTGTTGTGCGCAAGTCCTTTGGATGAAACAAACCCTTTTAGACTATGGACTTAGGTATTCTTGTATACCTATACATTGTGATAATACTAGTGCAATAAACTTAACCAAAAATCTAATTTTACACTCTAGAACTAAGCACATTGACTTGAGACATTAATTTCTTAGGGATAATGTGGCTAAGGGAAATATATCGGTAGAATTTGTATCCACCGATAAACAACTAGCTGATATATTTACAAAACCCTTGGTTGAATAAAGTTTCACAAATTTAAGGATGCAATTAGGAATTTGTGCTTTTCCTAGTAATTAAAATGTATTTTCTTCAAAATATATATGTTTTTCATAACTTGCATTCTATAAAGTATTATCACACTTATGTAATGCTCTGTAGTGGGGCTTTGCGACCTATTGGTGTTTGCCTTTTATAGGCTTACATTAATGGGAAGGACTATATTGGTAGATGATACTTGGTTTTTGTGACTTTCTCGGTTTTTATGATGAAATTCATTAATTGTACCTTAACTCTTATCCTTTTTGATTGATGTCAAAAGGGGGAGAAAAAGTAAGGTCACACTTGGTTTTCACTATGCATATAGTTAGCGTGAGTTTTATAGTTAAGGGGAAGATATATATAGTTAGGGGGAGTTAAAAATGATATGCACATTGATAGGGGGAGCATAGGTCAAGTTATAGGTAATTGAAAATACTCATTGATAGGGTAGCATAGGTTGAGTTATAAGTAGTTGAATGCATATGCTAAGTTAGACAGTTGAATGCATATGCTAAGGTACCTAACTCTTGAATGCCTTAACTCAAACTCACAAATGCTTATGTTTTCTTAAAATTTTATGTTATGTTTGTCATCATCAAAAATGGGGAGATTGTTGGCTTAAGGGTCTCTCTTAAAATTTTATTTTGATGATAACAAACATGTATTTAATCCAAGTGTGAAGTTTTGAGTTCAGGTTGAGGTTGCGATATGCTTGCCAAATCCGTTCAAACGAGACGAAGGAAAAGATCGTCAAAGAAACAGAAGAAGAAATCGTTGAAGAAAGGCTCGGGATTAAATCAAGTAGAATTAATGTAATATGTCCCTAGGATAGTTTATCCCAAGCCAAAATTGTAAAGTTATCGAAATTGAAACTTGGTAAGCAAACCCATAGAAAAGACAAGTAAAAATCCAAGGAAGAAGCCATCCTCAGCCTGGGTTTGGTCGATTGGTCGATCGACCGAACAAGGCAATAGTATAGTGAGCAGCCCGTTCAGTTGACCGACTGGTCGACCGAATGTCGGTCAAAATAGGCAGTAGCCTATCGATCGACCGAAATTGGCGAAGGTAAAATTATAGGGCTGCATCGGTCGACCAATTGGTCGATCGACAGATGCGAAAAAGAGGCAGAATGGTAGCGGTCGACCGAACTGGAGATAGCTTAATCGCGACCCTGGCTCCAGCCATTCGATCAATCGATGGGTCGACCGAATGTCAGAAGAAATAGATTAGCGTCAGCTGGTCGACCTGTCGGTCGATCGAGCTCTCACATATAGCCAGCTGTCGCACTGGCAGTCGATTCGTCGATCGACCGACCGATCAATCGGCCTACGACTGAACGGCTCCAACGATCAATTTTTTACTCGTTGAACGGGCCGTTCAGGTGAGGGGTTATAAATACCCCTCACCTAAATTCTTTAACACTTTTTAAAAATTTTATTGAGCATTAAAGAAGTTCTCTAAAGCCTTCAACGATCGACATCTGTGTGCCATCTACTTCCATCTTCAACATCAAAAATCAGGCGCTGCTTTTGCTTCTTCAACTGTGCTCAATCCTTTGAGTCATCCTTTTGCAAGTTGAAGATGAGAAGGCGGTGGAAAGAAGCTTGGTTCATCTTTCATTGTTTAAGCTCTTTCATTGTATTTTAATTTTATTGTAAACTTGATTTCAAGTTGAGATAGCTGCTAGGTGTGCTAGGAAACACTTAGGGATAGCTTTATAGAATTGTGTTTTGCCTAGGTGAATAGGATTGAGGTGTTCTCTGAGTGGTGAGAAGGGTGTCCTTATTGTATTCAAAGGAAAACATAAATTCTATAAATAGTGGTTAGAAGTCCTTGGTGAGAAGCCACGGTAGCAGAGTAGGCGGTTGGCCGAACCACTATAAGCATTCTTGTTTGCATTGCTTTCTTACTTGTTTTTATCATTGTTGTTGAATTTTGATCACATTACTCAGTAAGTAACAATTGCATTCAGTAAAGATAAAATTGAGTAAGAAGAAAATTAAAAAAGGGGACGGACACTATTCAACCCTCCTTCTAGTGTCGGGTTTCACACAACAGGGACCTCTTTGGACCTCAATTTTCTCACCTGCTTGTCTAGGATCTCTACAAGCCACTCCTCATAAGAAATGGCCGGATTGACCTCCACCATAGCTACATCTAGAATATGGGACTCATCCTGAACCACCTTTATAGGGGACACCTTTAGGAAAACCGATTCCCCTTCTTGAAACTCCACGTTGCGAGCTTTACCATCAGCATATATTTTCTGACGACTCTGAGCTGCTAGAAGTCATTCCTTGATAAGTTTCACTTTCTCAACAACGTCATGAACCAAGTCTGGCCCCAGCATTTGGGACTCACCGACCTCAAACCAGCCTACCGGCGACCTGCACTTACGCCCGTACAAAGCCTCAATGGGGCCATACCGATACTGCTATGGTGGTTGTTATTATAGGCAAATTCTACCAAAGGTAAATGCCTCTCCCAACTACTCTCCAGGTCCATCACGCACGCCCTCAGCATGTCCTCAAGCATCTGAATGGTCCTCTCTGACTGACCGTCCGTCTAAGGATGGAAAGTGGTATTGAACCTCACCTGCGTACCCAGAGCCTCCTGAAACGACTACTAGAACCGAGCGATGAACTTAGTGCATCGGTTGGATATGATCATCACTAGGATCCCATGGTAAGCCACAATACGATCAAGGAACGACCGCGCATACCACTCAGTAAAGAAATTGGTCTTCATCGGAATAAAGTGCGCTGATTTGGTCAGACGATCCACCACCACCCAAATAGTGTCATTTCCTTTTACTGACCTCGGTAATCCAGTAACAAAGTCCTTGGTAATCTTCTCTCATTTCCATTCTAGCACCTCGAGATTCTACAACAACCCTATGGGTCTCAAGTGTTCGGTCTTTACCTACTCGCAGACCAAATATTTGGTTACGAACTCTACCACCTCCCATTTCATCCCTTTCAACTAGTAGTTTTTGTCTCAGATCTCGGTACATCTTTGTGGCCCCTAGATGCATAGTGTAAGTGAATAGTGGGCCACCTCTAGTACCCTCCTACGGACTCTGCCATGTCTGGTACCATAATCGTGTCTCTATATCTGAGAATCCCCTCGGAGTATACCCTGCAACCCTCTGTATCACCTCTCACAACCAGATCCTTCGTCAGGGAACAGAAAGCATGCCCACCCTGAGTCATTCATAGCATATCAACCAAAGTGGACTGTACATGCATGTGTGCCACCAATCCACCTGAATCAGCCACATATAACAAATCCCTTGGGGCCAGGCTCACCGCTAGCTCTTTGGCTAGGGATCTCCTACTCACAGCCAAGTGGGCTAAGCTATCCATCGACTTCCTGCTGAAAGCGTCTGCCATTACATTTGCCATTCCCATGTGATACTGAATAGTGCAATCATAATCTTTCAACAGCTCAAGTCATGTCCGCTGCCTCAAGTTCATATCCTTCTATGAAAGCAGGTATTGGAGGCTCTTGTGATCTGTGAATATGTCACATGCCTCCCCATACAAGTAGTGACGGCATAGCTTCAAGGCAAAGACAATGGCCGCCAATTCCAAATCATGAGTCGGGTAGTTTTGCTCATGGGTTTTCAACTACCTGGATGCGTATGCGATCACCTTACCATGCTGCATCAAAACGTATCCCAATCCAACCCTAGAAGCATCACAATAAACTGCAAATCCTCCCGATCTCGATGGTAGTACCAGTATATGAGCAATAGTTAAGCGATCCTTGAGCTTCTGAAAGCTTTCCTCGTATTTGTCATCCTTGGTAAACTTTACTTTCTTCTGAGTTAGGAGTGTGAGCGGGGAGGCAATCTTGGAAAAATTCTCCATGAACTTTCTGTAGTAATCGGCTAACCCTAAGAAGCTACGGATCTCGATTACGCTGGTTGGGCTCTCCCAGTTCTGAACTGCCTCAATCTTTGTAGGGTTGACTTTTACACCATCCCGAGATACAATATGTTCCAGGAATTTCACACTAGTCAACCAGAACTCACACTTTGAAAACTTTGCAAAGAGCTGGTGTTGCCTAAGGGTCCCTAGAACTACCCTCAAGTGCTCCCTGTGCTCCACCTCGCTCCTAGAATATACCAAAATGTCATCAATGAAGACTATGACGAATCTGTCTAGAAAGTCCTTGAACACCCGGTTCATTAGCTCCATGAAGGCTGCCAGGGCATTGGTAAGCCCAAAGGACACTACTAGAATATACCACATTAGCCACGGGAATCACTGACGGCTGCTTCGGCCGTCAGAATAATTCATGGCTTTGCGTCAGCTATAGCGGTCATGGCTGATGTAACCAAATCAGTCGCAGCTCGCATACGGCCACATAGAGCCGTCGCTCATAGTTGATGGCGTGCAAGGGGCGCAAAATAAAATAAGTTATTAGCCACAGCTTAGCGGGGGCGCTAGAGCCGTTGGTGATATGAATAACCAAATCAGCTGCGGCTCGCATATACCCGCATATAGCCGTCGCTCATAGTTATTAGCCACAGCTTAAAGGGGGCCCTAGCGCCGTTGGTGATATAAATAAGTCATTAGCCACGGCTAAAAGCGGTCGTTGCTTATTAATTAATGGCACGAACGCAGCCCATAAAATTTAAAACACTCTTCACTGACGGCTGAGATAGCCATCGGTGATGATAAAATTACAAATCCACAGTGTTCCGACAACTTGCAAGCCGTCGATGAAAATCCTTTTTATTTGCGTTCGTGCCCGACCCTTCCTCTTCTTCCTCTTTCTTCTCTGCTCGCCATTGTCACCTGTTGCCGCCGCCGTCAGTCACCGCCGGTGACCCTCTTCCTTCCGGTATGCATCTCGTCCTCTCTCGCCTGTTGTCGCCGCCCTCCATGCATCTCGTTGCCCCACGCCGGCGTCGATCCGGCCCTCTTCGTGTCGGGGTCTACACGTCGGCGCCATGATTTGGGGCCGATGGTAATCGGCCCCAATGCAAACAGTAGCCGGCAATGATGCGGGATACTGTTGATGCATGATTAGGGTTAATTAAACCCTAATCAATTACTTGATTAGGGTTTAATTAACCCCTAATCATATTGTGATTAGGGTAATCACAGCTTGATTAGGATTTAATTAAATCCTATAATTTTGTTAATTATTAGAAATTAATTGTTAATTAGGTAATTATTTGGTTAATATTAATTAATGATTAATGTTGATTAGGGTTTAATTATTTTTAGTTTAATTAATGAAATTAGTTTAATACTAATTAATTAGTATTAATGGAATCGTCCACTGAGGACTCGAGCCGGAATCGTCCACTGTGGACTCACGGCCAAATCATCCACTTTAGACTCACGGTCAAATCGTCCATGGTAGACTCGCGCCGGAATCGTCCACAATGGATGGACTCATGACGGAATCATCCACTTTGGACTCGTGCGGAATCGTCCATTATGGACTCGCACCTAAATTTAGAAAAAAAATCAAGACGAGTTGATATGTTTCACGTACGCATCGATGAGCCAAGTTTTAATTTTGCAAAACCTTAAATCCGTTCGGGGGTTGTATGTTCGTGTAAACGAAGTTAATGATCTTTTATACGATGTACAACCCTTGAATTGTCCCTAATTGGATAATTTGGGAATATAGTTATTTATATTGCACTTAGTTTATTTCTTTTAGTCATTATTCATTTTTAAATTTTGGCTCGTATCTCCCTTGTTCTCTGATACGTGCCCGGATGATATGCGTATTCGAAAAACTGTAGGGAGATGCTGCCGAAATTTAGAATGAAGTTAATGACTAAAAGAAATACTAAGTGCAATATGAATAACATGAATTCCGAATGAAATAGGACCATCCCACCTAAAGACATTAACTGAAGATATTGCCCACTTTTTGACAGAACATGTCGGGCGATCGAAGTTGGATATACCGACGAATTCATCGTGGAGCTATAACAAACGAATTTCGAGTAGGCGTAACTTACTTCTTAAATTTCACATACTCGAATCAAAAATTCCTTAGTGGTGATAAAATTCGATGTCCGTGCCAGAAATGTTCGAAAATAAGATTTTTGGATCAGGAAACTGTCACAATGCATCTGTATACAAAAGGATTCACACCAAGATATTTTCTATGGAATTATCATGGAGAGTCAGTGTTGTTAATCTATTTGTTTGGTAATTCGACAACTCCTTATTCAGTATGGCTAGTGCTATTAATGTATGTGTTTTCTAATATAAGTCGCGAGTGGCGGAGGACGACACCATCCAACGCCCATCGATGATGGGGTGTTTGAGCACACCCATCGTCGTCGACGAGGACCGGGGGACTACGTTGATAGCAGAGCCTCAATCATAATGGTAAGTATTTATATATGTCTATCTGATTTACATGATTTTTATTTATAGTTTATATATATATATATATATATATATAATATAAACACATGTAGGAAACTTACACGAGGATTGTGATCGAGTGTGGAGGCACACCGGAGGAGTTCGACACAGGAGCTTGGGTGGAGACCGCAGGTGGCTGGGAGCATGATCGTGTTTATGGCTTTGCAGACAGTGGCCATGCACGCGCCGTGCTCGGGCCACTTGGGGCATCGACCCCTCCGGTTGCGGGTGAGCGGCCCTCGACATCTCGGGTGCATGACCAGAGCTGGATAGCGGCCTTAGAGTTGGAGCTCACCCAGCAGAGATAAGCGATGGAGGAGCAGAGGCTGGCAATGGATGAGCAGAGGTTTGCGATGGAGGAGCATAGACGGACGAATGAAGAGTTGAGACAGACGATGCAGAGCATGCAGGCACTGCTTACTCAGATTGCGTCTCACTGTGGCCTTCTACCGATGATGTCGCAGCCGTCGTCGTCCTCGACCTAGTCAACGCTCCTGACCCAGTCGCTATCGACTCCACCGCCTCCACTGCAGCGATAAGATTTTGATTATATTTTGATACTTGTTTGTATACGGATAGTTGTTTATATACTTATGGTTGTATATATATGATATTTTGATAATTGTTTGCCTCCGGTTTGAGACTTAGATTGATGATATTTATGTAAACCTTGTATGTTTGGTTTCAAATGCATGTGTATGATGTTTTCTGATTGTAATATGTGATTGAAAATATATTGTAATCTATAAATATTATTGTATACATGAATTTATAAAAAAAATATTTTTTTCAGGATATACCTTCAGCCACGGCTTACCCACGGCCACCGTCACTAAGCCGTGGCTGATGGCCTGGGAAGCACCAAATATCACGGTTGCTAATAGTATCACCGACGGCCCTGGGCCGTGGCTGATGTGTTGGTATTAGTGAAAGCCACATACGTCACTAAGCTGTGGCTGAAGGCATGGCTGATGGCCTGGGCAGCACTAAATATCATGATTGCTAATAGTATCATCAATGGCCCCCGGTCGTGGTTGATATGTTGGTATCATTGACAGCCGCCTACAACCATCACTGATGTGTTGAAATTAGCGACAGCGCCCACGGCTGTCACTGATGATTACTTGTGATGACTGAGAGACGCTGTCACAACTTATCTGAGATGCACACATCAGTGACGGCTTTTTTCCACGGCCAGTGCCGTCCGTGATAGTTATCACCGACGGTTTAGCCACGGCTTAAGCCGTAAGTGATGACGACAATTCTAGTTGTGGGATATGGCCAGGAACTCATAGTGTCCATACCGCATCCTGAAAGCAGTCTTCTGAATACCCTGATCCCTGATCCTCAACTAGTGATACCCTAACCTCAGATCAATTTTTGAGAACCATTGAGCCCCCTGCAACTAGTTGATTAAGTATTCAATCCTGGGAAGCGGGTATCGATTCTTGACCGTCACCTTATTGAGCTATTGGTAATCAATGCACATCCGCATGGATCCATCTTTCTTTTTCACGAACAACACCGACGCCCCCCAGGGTGAGACACTTGGGCGAATGAACCTAATGTCTACAACTCCTACAACTCCCTCGGCTCGGCGGGTGCCATTCGGTATGGGAGAATCGATATAGGCTTCACCCCTGCTGCAGCTCGATACTGAACTTAGTCTCCCGCACCGATGGTAGTCCCGGCAGCTCCTCAAGAAACATGTCTAGGAAGTCCATGACAACTGGTGTACTCTTTATGTTGCTGGCCGAGCCCTCATCGATAACATCTGCAGAGACAAAAGCCAAGAAGGACTGACAGCCACTCACCATCAGCTTACGAGCCTAGAGAGCAGAGATCACCCTGATAGAGTCCCCTCTCCCATCGCCCTGAAAGGTAAAGGGTGGTTTTCTTGGCTTACAAAATGTAACCACCTTTGTTTTGCAATTGAGTGACGCGTAACAGGCTGATAGCCAGTCCATGCCCAGAATCACATCCAACTCTAGGGTTAGTAATAGCATCAGCTCCGCTTTCAGATCGTGACCACCTATGGAAATGTCACAATCTCTAAAGATTGTCTTAGCAACGACAGTACTATTTGTAGGTGTAGACACTGCCAATGGTTCAACTAACCAAGTTTTGTCCTTTCCCAACCTCGATGCTAGCAACTCAGATAGGAATGAATTTGTAGCACCTAGATCAAACAGTGCATAAGCAAGTAACGTACTAACTGAAATAATACCTATCACCACTGTATTGGATGCCTCTGCGCTCTCATGAGTTAATGTAAAGACGTGAACAGGTGGCCTCCCTGGGCCCGCCGTGCACTGCTGTTTCATCCCCCGAGTCTGAGTCTGTTGCGCCACTGAAGCTGTCGACATAGGAGCTCTCCCCCTGGGTGGTACTGCTGCTTGACCGCCTATAGGCCAGTCCCTCCTGATGTGGCCTGGTTGGCCACACCCAAAACAAGTACTCAGACCGTAGCAAGCTACGATATGCCTCCTCCCGCACTACCCATAGTCTGGCACCTCGCCTCTCTGCCCTCCTAGTATTGTGGTACTCTGAGTAGCCGTCGGTGGTCCCGTCCGCATATGGTCTCTAAAATATCCTTGCCCCTGGTTTTGCGAGTACGCCATCCCAGTGCCGGCACCCTCAAACTAGGTGCACCTATCCTCCTGATGGTGCTGCCTGAATCTCTTCCGAGCAGGTCCATCCTGTCGATAGGTAGGTACAATGGCTACCTTCCGCATTGCCTCGTCCATCACTTGAACAAAGGTAGTGTCATCGGTGTAGTGTATCAGTTTGTCAATCTATACCCTCAGACCCTCCATGAAATGCCTCACACTGTCCGTCTCGGTCACCACCAGAGATGGGTGGTAACGAGACAATTGTGTGAACTCGATCTCATACTCCGACAACATCATGGTGCCAGTCTGGCGAAGCTGCTCGAACTCCCTAGCCCGCCTTTCATAGACATTCCTGGGTAGGTACTTTTCGATGATAGCTGTCCGGAACTCTCCCCACGTAGGGGCTGGTGCATGAGTCCCCCTACACGCTCTCTATGACTGGTGTCACTCTTTTGCTGGCCCCGACAGTTGCAGCCCAACTATGTGCGCCATCGTCTCAGAGGAACACTCCAAGACCGAGCATAGCTCTATATAGTCATTTAGGAATGATGTCACCTCCACTGCCTTATCTGCGCCTATGAATAGTGGTAGCTTCAGCTTTACGAAGTCCATGTACAATGAACTGTGTACCAGCGGTTCTCGCTGATCCTCCTCCCCGTATCTAGATAGAAACAGCTCGACCGGCTCAGTCACTATGGGTGCCACTGGTGGTACAGGTGGGGTCCGCTACTGCGCCACCTCCCGCTCCCTACGAAGCTCCTCTCGCTCCCTACGAAACTCCTCCCATTCTTTACAGAATTCGTCTCGTTCTCTACGAAGCTCCTCGGTCAGCTCTGCCACCTGGGTCTCTACCAGTACAACTTTGGGATCTCGCACTGCCTCCTCTTGAGCCACATGGTTGGTAGCACTGCCTCTGTCTCAGTCGCGACCCTAGCCTCGAACTCGTCTGCCAGCGGAGTTACTTCCGCTTCCACTCATCACGGCATCATCATGTACCTCTATTTCTATTTATAAGAAAGCAAGTACTACATAATTTTAATATATGAACAAACAACTTAATCAAAAATATGTACCGTCGCCAGTGCATAGGTTCAACTGTCGATTTGGTGACTAAGACATACCATATATGAACACGCTAGCAATGCCCCCATATGATACCCACTATCCTATTGTCGTACCAGCTCTGATACCACATTGTCACACCCCAAATTCGGTATGACCAGCTAGGGTATGCCACGTACTTCGAAGCCTAACCCAACTCAAACCATAATATTGAATTAACTTGAACAGACCATAATATTTCAAAGAGAATAAATAAACTAAATTCCAACCAAACTATAGACTCAAATAACATAAAGTGTTCAAGTTATTAAAGAAATTTTTATAAATAACCAAGATGCCTAAAAGAAATAAAATGCAGAAACATCGACCCAAGTCTACATGACTCATTAACTCAAACAAAAGAGAAAAGACTCAGGTATCCCCCTCGACCACGACATGTGACGAGACTCGCTGTCCTGCTACCACCAATCGTGCTACTGCCCCCTGATACCTCTCTGATTTAGCTCAGGTACATGCTATAAAACAACAGAAATGAGGGTAAGTCCAACTAGGACTTAGTGAGTAGATTAGTCCTCGATTCCTCCACATCATCATCATGCAATAAGGAAGCATAATAAATAGCAGTAAATAGCATCATAACACAATAAGCATATCTACTACTTTACGCATGATAACCACATAAGAATATAACATGGAATGTACAGCTCATAAATAAAATGTACAACACATCCAATAGCGTAGGGAAAAGAGAACGAAAAGCATGTATAATAAGCCCCAAAACAAGGAATCACCACCCAATAATTCTACGCAATTTTAACCTGCCCTTGGTGACCCTAGCCGAGTACCCTAGGGTCGGCCTACCTCCCTCACCCGAGTTCCCTAAGGGCAAGGAAGGTCTGGCTCCCTTAGGTGTCCTTAGGGTCGGCCCTTCCGAATGACAAATTAGGGTCCTGATATCTCTAGGTGTCACTAGGGTCTTTATTTCCTAGGTATAGGTTCCTACAATGTTTATATAATTAGGAATAAATTCAACATACCCTAAAGGAAAATCCCTAGGTGTGAATATATGTTAAAACCCCTAAAAATCCTTCCTTTAGATGGCCGGTCACCCTAAAGAACCCTAAAGGGGGGCGGCGTACCCTAAATCTCCCCCAAAGCACCTTCTTCCCCCATGATTTCAGGCAACCACCAAGAATCCTCAACAACCATATAGAAACCCCAAAGAAATCATCAAGAATTGAAGGGAAAGTAGGGTGGCATAGCAAGGGTAGGGGCGGCCAAATCGCCCAAAAATCGATTCGATGAAATCACAACGACGATAGAAAAATCCTCGATACGAATACTCAAACCAATACGATGAAATCGAATAAAAAAAATCGATGAAACCCCATGACATAGGGGTGGCGGCATGGATGATGAAAAAGAGAGAAAAAGAAGGCTAATCCACTCACCTCTTTGGAGAAAACGAGAAGAAAGAAGATGTTAGGGATCCTCCTTCAATCGGCGCCGATGAACTCGCGGAATTCCAGCTCCTCCTCCTCCTTGGTGTCGCCTCCTCCCCCTCTCTCTCTCTTGGGTGGCGTGTGGCTAAATAGTAGTCGTTCACCCTCAATGGGTAATTTAAGGGCCCTGCTTGGCCTAAATTACCAAAATGCCCTCACTTATATGACCCGACTTCTAAATTCCACAATTAATTCATTCTAACTCTGATTCGAGTTTCGCTTGAACCTATAGACTCGTCTCGAGATCCTCTATCATATTAGCATGCTAAATCACAGACAAAATAAATAGATTTTTCCTAAAAATTTTATATATTTAAAGCTTACCCGAATTCAATTCTGCAGCTCTACGCCAACTCGCGCTAACTCGCGCCCACGATCCCCTGCTTAAGAATAAAATATTATTTTTAGGATTTTAGGCATTACAATGTCCTTCATTCCTGCAACTTGCCGCCACTTTTCATAAACTTGATTAAAGCTTGCATAACCTCTCCTAGCTTTGCTTGCTTTGTTAATGGTCATACCTCCCCCTTCTTTCCTTCCTCCAAATGTGTTAGACAAGGGGATCCCCTCTCCCCTTATCTATACATCATAGTTGCCCAAACTTTAACCAACCTCCTTAACAATACTGCCTCCTCTAAGAACACTATTCCATTCAAAATTAAGGACTCTTTTCAACTCTCTCACAAATGTAAGTTAAATGGATTACACTAGAGAGGGGGGGAATAATGTGTTCGCTAAACTTTAGCATAAATTCAGTTTTAACCAATTCTTAATTACTTAAGCAAGAGCTCAATTAAACTAGATGAATGCAGAAGCGAGTAAATAGCAATTAAGCAAGTACAAGTAATACCGATACAAACACAAGTATCTATCTACTTTATGATACAAGATGAGTTTATCAAGTTAGGTGAAATTAGTGATTTAGCAACAAGATAATCAAAGAAAGACCAAGCTAATAACACTCAAACAAAGGCAATGCTAACAAGATAGCTAGATTTATAGTGGTTCGGCCCCAACGCCTACTCCACTACCTAAGCACCTCACTTAGGATTTTCAATTGTAGTTTACTAGATTAAAGTGTTTCCTTACAATGAGTTTAACTGGAAAGTCTTTGCTCTCACACACCGAAGGTACTTCCACACCCAAAAGTCTTCGCCTTCTTACCAAGAGCACTCTCCCACCTCAAACCTAAGGTCAACACAACTAATCCTACTGAACTAAGTTTACACCGGTGGATTTAAGCCTCAAAACCAAGGCAACGACCAAACTCAAGATCTACAACTAGATCTTTACACACTTGAGAAATACAACAAGTAAACAATAAAATACAACAATAATAGAGCAATAAATCAAACAATAAAGTACTTAGCTCCAACCAAAGTTTCCTAGCTTCCTCTTGATGCCTTTGATGGTGAATCAATGAAGACAAGACTCAATCAAGGGTTTAAGCTCCAAGCTAGGGTTTTGCACAATGATTGACTCAATGAATGCTCTTGAATGTCAAAAGATGTCTCATGAAGTGTTGGATACTTTGGAAGGCAAGTTTAGGGTCTTATATAGAGATCCCAAGGATAGGAGCTCGGTTTCCAACAAGCTCAATGGGTAGAAATTCAAAATAGAGTTGTTGGGGGCATTCTGGAAATTCTGGATAGTTTGACTAGTTGAGGTTGTTGGCCCAAAGGTTCCCCTTTGGCTTCAATCTCTATATTGATGATAACAAATATGTATTTAATATATGTGTGAAGTTTTGAGTTCAGGTTGAGGTTGCGATAAGCACGCGAATTTCGCTCGAAAAATCGTCAAAAAAGGCTCGGATATAGATTAGGTAGATTCTATGTAATATATCCCTAGGATCTCATCCCAAGCCTATTTGTAAAGTTATCCAAGTCAAAACTTGGTAACAAAACCCATGAAAAAGCATGTAACAAAATAAATATAAAAAATCCGCCTCAGGCCAGGTTTAGTCGACCGAAAAAGGAAGAAAAATGGTAGTACCACTTCGGTAGACCGGTCGGTTGACCGAACAAGGCTAAAAATTGGCAATGGCTAATTCGGACGATCGATCGGTCGATCGGACAACAGAGGAATTAATCATGATCAATTTGGTAGACCATTCAGTCTATCGAACATGGCTGTAGAAGGGCAGAACGCCAGCGGTCGCTGGGCGATCGATCGGTCTATCGACCGACGATCAATCGGCAAGCGATCGGTCGGCGTCCAACGGGTAGAAAAATGCCCGTTGGAGTGTTGTTCTGAGTGAGGGGTTATAAATACCACTCACCAACCTTCATTAAGTCTCCTTAACCATTCATTAAAGCTTTCAAAGTGAGATTTGTACCTTCCAAGCTTCATTTGCTCGCGCTTGCTTCTCCGATCGACGATTTCTCTCAAGCGCTCATCTTCCCTCGACTCCGGCTTTGATTCGACCTCAACATCTTGTGGAGTTAGAGGCATTGAAGGCTTCGAAAAGAGCTCTTAGTTGTTGTTTAATCTTTAGGTTCTTTTCATTGTAATTTTACTTGTTACTTGAACTTATTCTCCATTGATTGGTTTGCTAGGTGTGCTAGTGTAAACACTTAGGGTTTACTTTGTAAAATTGTATTTTGCCTAGGTGAATAGGTTTGAGGAGTTCTCAAAGGGTTGAGAACTGAGTCCTCGATTGTATTCAAAGGGAAATACAAAGTCTATAAAGGATTTGGTTAGAAATCGATCCTTGGTGTGGAGCCAAGGTAGTGGAGTAGGCGGTTGGCCGAACCACTATACTCTCTTGTGTTTGCATTGCCTTGTGTGATTGCTTATAATTGTGTTTCATACTTGTTAACGAACATCATTTAGTTGCACTTACTTTTGGTTGAAGTTGGAATTGATTTAAAAGAAACTGAAATAGAAGTAAAAAGTCACCCAACACTATCCAACCCCTCATTCTAGTATGGGTATTCACTCAACAATTGGTATTAGAGCAAGGTCGTAGGATTAGGTTTAACCATCTGCCCTACAATTTAGAATGACTAGTGAAATCCAACTAGCTCAAGGGTCCTCTACTCATACTCCACCATTGTTCGATGGAAACAACTATGCCTATTGAAAGATATGCATGAATGGCTTCCTACAATCACTAGGCATGGATGTATGAAGAATGATTTAAGTAGAGTATAAGCAACCAACTAAGGATATGGATGAGTGGGATCAAGAAGAAATTAAACTCTTTAATGCAAATGCAAAGGTCGTCAATGCACTATATTGTGGCCTATCAATTAATGAGTTTAATAGAATTTTTACGTGTAAGTCTGCATATGAACTTTGGAAAGTCTTAGAGACTACACATGAAGGGACTTCACAAGTTAAAGAATCTAAGATAAACTTACTCATGCATGATTATAAAATGTTCAAGATGTTATCACATGAATCTATTGATACCATGTATGCTCGCTTTCAAAATATTATAAATGGATTAGTTAACCTTGGTAGAGATATAAAGGAAGAGGAGAAGGTAAGGAAGCTCCTTCGTTCCGTTCCAAAAGCTTGGGAGCCCAAGGTCATCGCAGTCATGGAAGCAAAGGATATGAGCACCTTGAAGATCACCGAGCTCATTGGGTCTCTCATGACACATGAGACCCATATGAAGCAATACAAGGAGGAAGATGCTCCCAAAGGCAAGACCATTGCCTTAAAAGCATCACACCGGGGTGAAGAACCCTCATCATCCGAGGAAGAGACGGATGATTTTGAAGAGATCACAATGTTGGCAAGAAGATTCATGAGCTTCATGAGAGGAGGCCTGAGAAAGGGAAGAGGAGGCTACACATGCTTCAATTGCAACAAAATCGGGCATCTAAGGAAGGATTGTCCACTTCTCAAGATGGCTTCCACCTCCAAACCTCACAAGAAAGACAAATACAAGAAGAAGAAGAAGAAGAAGAAGAAGAAGAAGAAGAAGAAGAAGAAGAAGAAGAAGAAGAAGAAGAAGAAGAAGAAGAAGAAGAAGAAGAAGAAGAAGAAGAAGAAGAGGAAGAAGAAGGCAATGATGGCTTCTTGGGATGAAAGCGAGTCTTCGTCAAGTGAAGAAGACTCCAAGAGTGAAAAGGCAAATCTTTGTCTCAGGACAAATGACAACAGGGTAAGATTTGCATTTGGCGAGCTTTCATTTACATAAGAAGAACTAGAAAATGAATTTGATCGAATGCATGATGAATTTAATGCTATTAGGAAAAAGTTTAAAGAGCTTAAAAAGGACAACAAATCTTTAGAGCTTGAAAATGATAACTTGCTACTCTCATGCAATGCATTAAAGAAAAAGAAGTAGATACCCTTAAGGAAGAAAAGCATGCCCTAGATGATGTTAAGAAAAACTTAGAAAAATGAGAATGAAAAATTGGAGAATGAAAACAAGTACTTAAGTGATCAAGTAGAGCACTTGAATGATAGCATGCTAAACTTAAAAAAGGAACTTTGCATGCTAAATGAAAAAATGACAACCTTACAAAAGGTCATGCCTAAGGTTGTACATGCTAGAAAGTCGTCAAACAATCATGATCATGCACACTTCCATGTGTTGTGTGAAACCCGACACTAGAAGGGGGGTGAATAGTGTTTGTCCCCTTATTTAATTTTCTTACTACTCAATTTTATCTTTACTTAATGCAATTGTTACTTACTGATTAATGTGATCAAAATTCAATAACAATGATAAAAGCAAGTAAGAAAGTAATGCAAACAATAATGCTTATAGTGGTTCGGCCAACTGCCTACTCCACTACCTTGGCTCCTCACCAAGGATTTCTAATCACTACTTTATAGAATTTATGTTTCCCTTTGAATACAATGAGGACACCCTTCTCACCACTCGGAGAATACCTCAATCCTATTCACCTAGGCAAAACACAATTCTATAAAGCTATCCCTAAATGTTTCCTAGCACACCTAGCAGCTATCTCAATTTGAAAACAAGTTTACAATAAAAGTCAAATACAAAGGAAAGAGCTTGAGAATATGAAATGAACCAACGCTTCTTTCCACCGCCTTTAGGTCTCCAATTTGCAAGAAGATGACTCTTGAGTTGCAGCACAGTTGAAGAAGCATGAAATCAGCGCCTGAAATGAGTCGTAGATGGAAGTAGAGGGCGCGCGCAGATTTCTCTCTTTTGAAGGCTTAAGAAAACTTCTTTAATGCTCAATAAAATTTCTAAGAAGTGTTAAAGAAGTTAAGTGAGGGGTAGTTACAGCCCCTCACTCGAACGGCTCGCTCAACGGATAAAAAAATAGTCGTTGAAGTCGTTCGGTCGCTAGCCGGTCGATCGGTCGGTCGACCGATGGATCGACCGCCAATGCGACCGCTGGCAGACTGTGAGAGCTCGGTCGACCCATCGATCGACCGAATGACTGGAGCCAGGGTTGCGCGAGTGGGCTATCTGCAGTTCGGTCGACCGATTGGTCGACTGCTACCATTCTACCCACTTTTGCCTTCTGTCGGTCGACCGACGCAGCCTTATATTTTTTTCTTTGCCAACTTCGGTCGACCATCTGGTCGATCGAATGACTACTACCCATTTTTTCCTTCACTCGGTCGACAGACCGATCGACCGAATAGGCTACTTCGGCAGAGATTGCCTTGTATTTTTACATGCCTTTTTTTATGGGTTTTTGTTATCAAGTTTCAACTTGGATAATTTTACAATTTTGGCTTAGGATAAACTATCCTAGGAATATATTACATTAATTTTACTTGATTTAAGTCCGAGCCTTTCTTCAACGATTTCTTCTTTCGTTTCTTTGACTATCCTTTCCTTCATCTCGTTTGAACGGATTTGGCATGCTTATCGCAACCTCAACCTGAACTCAAAACTTCACACTTGAATTAAATACATGTTTGTTATCATCAAAATAAAGATCGAGGCTTAAGAGAGACTCTTAAGCCAACAATCTTCCCATTTTTGATGATGACAAACATAACATGGAATTTTTAAGAAAGCATAAGTATTTGTGAGTTTGAGTTAAGGCATTCAAGAGTGAGGGTATGCAAGATATGTAACATAGCATATGCATTCAACTATCTAACTTAGCATATGCATCCAACTACTTATAACTCAACCTAGTTGACATGCATCACAAAGTTTGTCTTTTTCAAACTTTATCTTAGGTAAGCCTTTAACTAATTCTTTCCTAGATATCTCTTGGATGAGGTTCATGCTAGCACGTCCTAGCCTTCTATGCCACAACCAAGAGTCATTCTCCATGGCAACTAAGCATCTAACATGAGAATTTGGCAAGACATTTAATTCTAAGGTGTATACATTTTCTTGCCTATTTCCAATAAACATGATATCATTTGATGGTGCACTTTTAACAATACATTTAGATGCTTCAAAAACTATTATGTATCCATTATCACATAATTGTGATATACTAATCAAGTTATGTTTTAACCCATCAACTAATAACACATTTTTAATGCATGGGTAAGAGAGTATACCTATGTCACCAATGCCAACGATCTTACCTTTGGCGTTGTCTCCAAATGTGACATGTCCGCCATCTTTACTTGATAGGGTTGCAAATAAATTGATGTCTCCCATCATGTGCTTTGAGTAACTGTTATCCAATATACAAGTGCTCCTACTTGCTTGAGGATGCTTCTCCACCTACAAGAGGAGAAGAGACCACTTTAGGTACCCAAATATTCTTGGGTCCTTGAGTGTTAGTCATTTTGGGAACCCATGTAAATATTGCATGTGGGTTCCTTCTTAATGCACAATCTTTGGCCATATGGCCAAATATGCCACAAGAGAAGCAATTTCCATTAAATTTGTCTTTTGTGTGTGTATGAGCATGAGAGTGTGATGATTTCCTTTTATGGACAACATTTGGCATGACATTTTGGATGGTTGTCATTTTTTCATTAAGCATGCAAAGTTCCTTGTTTAATGTCAGCATGCTATTATTCAGATGCTCTACTTGATCACATAAATACTTGTTTTAGTTCTCTAATTTTTCGTTGTCATTCTCTAAGTCCTTCTTAGCTTTTTCTAGGGCGCATGTCTCTTCTTTGAGGGTGTCTATTTCTTTCCTTAGAGTGTTGCATGAAAGTAATAGGCTATCATTCTCAAGTTCTAAAGATCTATTATCCTTTTGGAGATCTCTAAATTTTCTCCTAATGGCATTGAATTCATCATGCATTTGCTCAAATTCATTTTCTAACTCTTCTTGAGTAAATGAAATTTCACCAAAAGTAAATTTTACCTCATCATCCTTTGCCATCAAGCAAAGGTTTGCTTTTTCACTCTTTGCTTCTTCTTCACTTGATGAGGTCTCGCTTTCGTCCCACGTGGCCATCATTGCCTTCTTCTTGTTGTTGTATTTTTCCTTCTTGTGAGGGTTGGAGGTGATGGTCATCTTAAGAAGTGGGCAATCCTTCCTTAGGTGCCCGGTCTTGTTGCAATGGTAGCAAGTATAGCCACCTCTTCCCTTCCTCATGCCTCCCCTCATGAAGCTCATGAATCTTCTTGCGGGCATCGCCATTTCTTCATGATCATCCGTCTCTTCCTCGGATGATGACGACTCTTCCGCTCGATGTGATGCTTTTAAGGCAATGGCCTTGCCTTTGGGGGCATCTTCCTCTTGGTATTGCTTCATGTGGGTCTCATGTGTCATGAGAGACCCAATGAGCTCGGTGATCTTCAACGTGCTCAAATTCTTGGCTTTCGTGATGGCTGTTACTTTGGGTTCCCAAGATTTTGGAAGAGAGCGGAGGAGCTTCCTTACCTTCTCCTCTTCCCTTATCTCCCTGCCAAGGTTAGCTAAGCCATTTGTAATATTTTGAAACCTAGCATGCATGACATCAATGGACTCATGTGAAAGCATTTTAAACATTTCATAATCATGCATGAGTAAATTAATTTTGGATTCCTTTACTTGCGAAGTCCCTTCATGGGTGGTCTCTAGGACATTCCATACTTCATATGCGGACTTGCATTTTGAAATCCTATTGAATTCATTGATTGATAGGCCGCAATGTAGAGCATTAACGACCTTGGCATTTGTATTAAAAAGCCTAATTTCTTCTTGGTCCCATTTATCCATGTCCTTATCAGGTTGTTTATACTCTACTAGGATCATCCTCCATACATCCATGCCTAAGGATTGAAGGAAGCCATTCATGCGGATCTTCCAATAGGAATAGTTGTTCCCATCAAATAGTGGTGTTGTATTAGTAGAGGACCCTTGAGCTAATTGGATTTCACTAGACATCTTGACTTGTAGGGAAAATGGTTAAATCTTAACCTACGACCTTGCTCTGATACCAATTGTTGTGTGAAACCTGACACTAGAAGGGGGGTTGAATATTGTCTATCCCCTTATTTAATTTTCTTATTACTCAATTTTATCTTTACTTAATGCAATTGTTACTTACTGATTAATGTGATCAAAATTCAATAACAACGATAAAAGCAAATAAGAAAGCAATGCAAACAAGAATGCTTATAGTGGTTCGGTCAACCGCCTACTCCACTACCTTGGCTCCTCACCAAGGATTTCTAACCACTACTTTTTAGAATCTATGTTTCCCTTTGAATACAATGAGGACACCCTTCTCACCACTTGGAGAACACCTCAATCCTATTCACCTAGGCAAAACACAATTCTATAAAGCTATCCCTAAGTGTTTCCTAGCACACCTAGCAGCTATCTCAACTTGAAAACAAGTTTACAATAAAAGTCAAATACAAAGGAAAGAGCTTGAGAATATGAAATGAACCAACGCTTCTTTCCACCGCCTTCAGGTCTCCAACTTGCAAGAAGATGGCTCTTGAGTTACAGCACAGTTGAAGAAGCAGGGAATAAGTGCCTGAAATGAGTCGTAGATGGAAGTAGAGGGCACGCGCAGATTTTGCTCTTTTCAAGGCTTAAGAAAACTTCTTTAATGCTCAAGAAAATTTCTAAGAAGTGTTAAAGAAGTTAGGTGAGGGGTATTTATAGCCCCTCACTCGAACGGCTCGCTCAACGGGTAAAAAAATAGTCATTGAAGCCGTTCGGTCGCTGGTCAGTCGATCGGTCGATCGACCGACGGATCGACCGCCAATGCGACCACTGGCAAACTGTGAGAGCTCGATCGACCGACGGGTCGACCGATTGACGTAAAACAATTTCTTCCGACATTCGGTCGACCGAATGACTGGAGCCAAGGTTGCGCGAGTGGGCTATCTCTAGTCCGATCGACCGATTGGTCGACCGCTACCATTCTGCCCACTTTTGCCTTCTGTCGGTCGACCGACGCAGCCTTATATTTTTTTCTTTGCCAACTTCGGTCGATCGAATGACTACTACCCATTTTTTCCTTCACTCGGTCGACCGATCGATCGACCGAATAGGCTACTTCGGCAGAGACTGCCTTGTTCGGTCGACCGACCGGTCGACCGAACTCAGGTTGAGGCTGACTTCTCCTTGTATTTTTACATTCCTTTTTTTATGGGTTTTTGTTACCAAGTTTCAACTTGGATAACTTTATAATTTTGGCTTGGGATAAACTATCCTAGGAATATATTACATTAATTCTACTTGATCTAAGTCCGAGCCTTTCTTCAACGATTTCTTCTTCCGTTTCTTTGACGATCCTTTCTTTCATCTCGTTTGAACGGATTTGGCATGCTTATCGCAACCTCAACCTGAACTCAAAACTTCATAGCTGAATTAAATACATGTTTGTTATCATCAAAATAAAGATCGAGGCTTAAGAGAGACCCTTAAGCCAACACCATGCTCACATACATAACCCAAGAAAGTTTAATGGAAGTTATTTTTCATGTGGTATTTTTAGACATATGGCTAGAGATTGTGCACTAAGAAGGAACCCTCGTGCTAGATTCACTTAGGTTCCTAAGATGACTAACACTCAAGAGATTTGGGTACCTAAAATTGTCTCTTCTCCTTTTGTAGATGGAGAAGCATCCTCAAGCAAGTAGAAGCACATGAATATTGGATAGCGGTTGCTTAAAACATATGACGGGTGATATCAATCTTTTCGCAACCCTATCAAGCAAGGATGGTGGACATGTGACATTTGGAGACAATGCCAAAGGTAAGATTATTGGCATTGGTGATATAGGTATACTCCCCTACCCATGCATTAAAAATATCTTACTAGTTGATCGGTTAAAGCATAATTTGATTAGCATATCTCAATTGTGTGACAATGGATATGTAGTCATTTTTAAAGCATCTAAATGCATCATTAGAGTGCACCATCTAATGATATTGTGTTCATTGGAAATAGGCAAGAAAATGTTTACACATTAGTTCTGAATGTTTTGCCTAATCCCCATGTTAGATGCTTGGTTTCTATGAAAAATGATTCTTGGTTGTGGCATAGAAGGCTAGGACATGCTAGCATGAGCCTCATCCAAGAAATATCTAAAAAGGACTTAGTAAAAGGAATACCTAAGATATAAAAAAGATCAACTTTGTGATGCATGTCAATATGGTAAACAAGTTAAGTCTTCATTTCATAGCATTAATTAAATGAGTACATCTAGAACACTTGAACTTGTGCACATGGATCTCTTTGGTCCTTGTGATGTAGCTAGTCTAGGTGGAAAATTATATTGCTATGTTTTGGTTGATGATTTCTTGAGATTTACATGGATTTTCTTCTTAGCTAAGAAAAATGAAACTTTTAATTTTTTCAAAAAAATTGCTAGGAAAGTTACAAATGAGAAGGGAACTTCAATTTTGAAAATTAGAAGTGATAATGGATGAGAATTTAAAAATGAAAAGTTTTCCGAATTTTATGATGAATTGGGTATTGAGCATACATTTTCTTCCCCTAGAACCCCTCAATAAAATGGGGTGGTTGAGAGGAAGAATAGAACCTTACAAGAGATGGCTAGGATCATGCTTTGTGAAAATAATTTGTCCAAGTACTTCTGGGCTGAAGCCATAAATACCTCTTTTTATGTGCTTAATCGTGTTTTATTAAGACCTAAAATCAAGAAAATACCTTTTGAGCTTTGGAATGATAAAATCCCAAGTGTGGAATATTATCATGTTTTTGGATGTAAATGCTTTATCTTAAACACTAAGGAGCATTCAGAAAAATTTGATTCTAAATCCGATGAATGTATTTTCCTAGGTTACTATAATAGTTCTAAGGCATATAGAGTCTATACTCGTAGAACTATGATTGTTGAAGAATCTATGCATGTTACATTTGATGAAACTAATGATTCTTCTAAAAATGTTAAGATTGTGAATGTAGGTGAGGAACTTGAGGAACTCACATTTCATGACAAAGAGGTTGAGGATGAAAACAATGAGGAAACTCAACATAAAAAACCCTCATCCTCAACTCTACCTCAAGATGAAGAAGAATAAGAGGAAGCTCTACCACCTCTCCCCAAAGGGTACCGGTTGATTAGAGGTCATCCAATGGATCAAGTCATTGAAGAACCATCAACGGGAGTGGTAACACGCTCTAAACTTAAGAACATTTGTCAATATGTAGCATTCATATCTCAAGTAGAGCCAAAAATATTAAAGAAGCAATAGAAGATGAATTTTGGGTAATAGCTATGCAAGAAGAACTTAATCAATTTGTTAGGAATGAAGTATGAGACTTAGTACCTAGATCTAGCGGACAAATCGTGATTGGGACTAAATGGGTATTTAGAAACAAGTTAGATGAAGGAGGTTTAGTCATTAGAAACAAAACTAGGTTAGTGGCCCAAGGGTACAATCAAGAAGAAGGAATAGACTATAATGAAATTTATGCTCCCGTAGCTAGAATAGAGACAATTTGCATGCTTTTAGCTTATGCTAGTTTTAAAGGCTTTAAACTTTTTCAAATGGATGTTAAAAGTGCGTTTTTAAATGGTTTTATTGATGAAGAAGTTTATGTTGAACAATCCCCCGAATTTGAAAGTTTTGAGTCTCCAAATGATGTTTTTAAACTTAAAAATACTTTATATAGCTTAAAATAAGCCCCTAGGGCTTGGTATGAAAGGCTTTCCACATTTTTGATAGATCAAGGCTTTAACATTGGAAAAGCCGATGTTTCTCTTTTTATAAAATATAATGAAAATGATACTTTACTCGTGCAAATTTATGTTGATGATATAATATTTGGTGCTACTAATGAATTGCTTTGTGAGTGGTTTGCAAAGTGCATGCAAGAAGAGTTTGAGATGAGCATGATGAGTGAACTTTCCTTCATGCTTGGTCTTCAAATCAAGCAAACCAACAAATGAATCTTCATAAATCAAGCTAAATACACAAAGGAGCTCATCAAAAGGTTTGGAATGAATGAAGCCAAGGTAGCTTCTACACCAATGAGCACATCTATCAAGCTTGACAAAGACGAAGATGGTGTCAAAGTAGATGAAAAACGATATCGAGTTATGATTGGTAGTCTTCTCTATTTAACTGCAAGTAGACCCGATATCATGTTTAGTGTTTGTGCATGTGCTAGGTTTCAATCTTGTCCTAGAATGTCTCACTTAAGTGCGGTCAAACGCATATTGAGATATTTAAAGGGCACGATTGACTTAGGATTATGATATCCATGTTATGCGCCTTTCGATTTAATTAGTTTTTCGAATGCCAATTTTGTCGGGTGTAAAGTAGATCGAAAAAGCACTAGTGGGTGTTGTCAATTCCTATGGATGAGTCTTGTTTCTTAGTTTTCAAAGAAACAAAATTCGGTTGCACTTTCAACTATTGAAGCGGAATACATCACTGCGGCTAGTTGTTGTGCACAAGTCCTTTGGATGAAACAAATCCTTTTAGATTATGGACTTAAGTATTCATGTATATCTATACATTGTGATAACACTAGTGCAATCAATTTAACAAAAAATCTAGTTTTACACTCTAGGACCAAGCACATTGATCTAATGCACCATTTTCTTAGGAATAATGTAGCTAAGGGAAATATATCCGTGGAATTTGTATCCACTGACAAATAACTTGCGGATATATTCACAAAACCCTTAAGTGAAGAAAGCTTTGCAAACTTAAGAATGCAATTAGGAATTTGTGCTTTTCCTAGTGGTTAAAAATATTCAAAATATACATGTGTGTTTTGAAAAATTGCATCTCATGTGGTATCATCACACTTATGTATTGTCTTGTAATGGGGCTTTGCGACTTATCGATGTTTGCCTTCTATAGGCTTACATTGATAGGAAGGAATATAGTGGTAGATGATACTCGATTTTATGGTTTTCTTGGTTTTAATGATGGAACTCATTAATAGTACCTTAGTTCTTGCTATTTTTGATTGATATCAAAAGGGGGAGAAAAAGATAAGATCACATTTGTTTTATGAGGCATATAGATAGGGGGAGTTACAAGCATAATATCCATATCGATAGGGGGAGCATATGTTAAGTTGCGAACTAAGTTGCGCATGCCTTAACTCAAACTCACAAATGATACTTAGAGTCTTCTTTTTATATAAAAATTTCATGTTATGTTTGCTATCACTAAAAAGGGGGAGATTGTTGACCCAAGGGTTCCCCTTTAGCTCCGATCTCTATTTTGATGATAACAAACATGTATTTAATATATGTGTGAAGTTTTGAGTTTAGGTTGAGGTTGCGATAAGCACGCGAACTTCGCTCGAAAAATCATCAAAAAATGCTCGGATGTAGATTAAGTAGATTCTATGTAATATATCCCTAGGATCTCATCCCAAGCCTATTTGTAAAGTTATCCAAGTCAAAACTTGGTAACAAAACCCATGAAAAAGTATGTAATAAAACAAATGTAAAAAATTAGCCTCGACCCAGGTTCGGTCGATCGATCGGTCGACCGAACAAGGTAGAAAAATGGCAGTAGCCACTTCGGTAGACCGGTCGATCGACCAAACAAGGCCAAAAATTGGCAGTGGCTAATTCGGTCGACTGGACAATAGAGGAATTAATCGTGATCAATTCTGTTGACCATCCGGTCGATCGAACATGGCTGTAGAAGGGCAGAACGCCAGCGATCGCTGGGCGATCGATCGGTGTCCAACGGGCAGAAAAACGCACTTGGGGTGCTGTTCTGAGTGAGGGATTATAAATATCCCTCACCAACCTTCATTAAGTCTCCTTAACCATTCATTAAAGCTTTCAAAGGTTGAAAACCTTAGGCCAACAACATAATGTATGCTGATAATGTTTTGCGTGTTTTTAAAGCCATTGATAAAGGACTCAATTTTCTCAAGAAAATCTTGGACTCTTATGATGCCTTAACTGGTCAAGTTGTCAATTATAGTAAGTCTGAATTGCTCTTAACATGAAACAAGATAGATTCCCTTTTAATTATCTTGGCTCAATCATTTCACCAGAAGCCCCCCCCCATGCTTTTGATTATATATTGGATAATATTCATAACAAAATTGGTTGTTGGCAGAACAATTTTATTTCTCAAGCTAACCATTTGGTTCTTGTTAATTCTGTTTTAAATTCTTTTCCTATACACTCTTTTTCTGTTTCTTGGATTGACAAGAAATTCATTAATGCTATTAATTCCAAATTGAGGCATTTTATTTGGTCTTCTAAGGACACTAATAAGGGGATGCATTTAATTAAATGTGATATCATTAGTCTCCCTAAAAATCTGGTGGTCTTCGTGTGCAGGACTTGCATAAGTTCATGCTTTATAGGTTAAAAGAATTCATTCCTATCTTACTAATGATAATTCCATTTGGGTTAATTTGGTGAGAAGTAAATACCCTTTAATTTCTCAAGCCTCTGTTGAAATGGCTAAACATTGTGCTGATTCTTGGAAGCTTTTTGTCTCTGCATTTTTGGATGTTAGATTTGGTTTTAAGAGGTTAATTAACTCTGGTACTAATACTAGCATCATGAATGATTATTGGTGTATGTATATTCCTCTTAGCCGTAAATCCACTTTTGTAAATATGCATGTCAATCTTTGTGATGCTATTGCTAGTTCTCTTATTTCAAATAATACTTGGAATGACTCTTTGGGTAATGCTTACTTTAATCCTACTATGTGGGAGTCCATAAAAAATATCCAGTTGTCTTCCTCACCAGATGATGACTCCAGGGTGTGGGACTTATAGGCTAATGGGTATGTTACTACTGGTGTTGCCTATTCGTTCCTAAGAAGCCGTGACCTTAGGATAAATAGTTCTACTATCTCCTGGTTTGTCCTATTCGTTTCTAAGCATCTCATATATTGTCTTCTATATTCATTATTTATTTATTTTCGTGATGGCTAAATATAAAATCTAATTTTTTAATTAAAAAAATTTCAAAATTTTCTCTATTAATTTCTCACTTAACTCCAAAATTTTCTCTATTAGTTTATAAGCTAAATTCAAAATTTTCTCCATTAGTTTTTTACATCTAAAGCTCTCATGTTGGTTTAATTTATTTCTAATATTTTTTTCTATGCTATTATCCATGCTCATACTATAAAGTTGTGTGAACTTTTTGCGTACGGGTTATTCAATATATGATTGAATAGTTAATTTTCTCATCAAGCATCCAAGAAAATGAATAAAAATTATGTTATATTTTATCCATGATTGTGAAATTTATTTAATTGAGAATCCAAATCTAAAATACATCTATATTAATTATATAATACATCTTCACGGTGTCAAGTTAGTTTTTACTTTTAATGTAATATTAAGTACTATTAATGCAACAAAGAGCAATTATTTTCTTATATGTATTTGTAATTTTCTTAATCTCTTACTAATTTTTTAGTTTTCTTCATATAACTTCATAAAGTTGGCATTCGAGATGAGTAAGGCGACGATCCTATCATAGTAGAGCTTGCTTTAGATAATTTAGATGAAAGAATTTTTACAAGAGCTTTAATTATTTTTAATTTAAATATTTTAGCAATATTTTCAAAATATAAAAATAGAAAAAAGAATTTGTACTATTATAAGTTGTGATTTTAATTAAAAAATTTGAAAATGAAGAGTTAAAGTAATATTTATTAAATTTTTATATCATAAATTGAGTCATCCTCATTGAAATTTCTGCATCCGCCACTAGTTATGTACACACATAACTTTGATTAAATAGAGAGATAATATTTCTTAATAATGTTATGCAATGTAAATTCATGGAAGTTGGATATGTTTGGTTGGTGGAACAGAAGGATAATGAAATAGATAAATCATAGGGATATATAAGGAATGAAGTAACTATTACCTTGTTTAATTGGTTAGTATAAGGAAAATAAATAAAAATGATTAAAATATTTTTTTCAAAATATTAAATATTTATCGTCAACATAATAAATTATATTATAATTCATAATAATATAATAAAAATATTAATTTATGTAGCAAGATTGTTAAAAATGAGATATTGATTTAAAAATATAAAAAATACAATTTTAATTAGTTAAATAGTTTTAAAATAAATTTTATATATTGCAAATATATTAAATAAAAATAAATATGTTGGTAATATATAGGATATACTATATTATTTTTAATAGTTTGATATACTTGGTGATTTTTATTTTAATTTAAACTATTGTGTATTATGTGATATTATTATACATAATTTAATTAGGATAAAATTTGATGGTTAAATTATAAGTTATGAAAAAAAGTAATGTTTTGAGGAAAAAAAAAAAGCTATTTCTTGTGATCAGATAAGACATTACATTTCAGTCATTTACCTCTTAACTGAACTGTCTGACCAAACTTGCATGCAACCCAAATGTTTAGATCAATCCTATGTCTCAAGTGTTCACTTACGCTTCGCAGTGGGCCGGGCTTAACGAACACAACCCGCTTCGAAACGAGGGTCTACGTGGAGTAACATTATTGGTTACATTGACGTGTATCGTTCCTGACACAAAGCCCACAACAAGACAACTTTTTATCTATAATGTAATTCTTACCCAAATGTTACTGGCTATTTTATTGGAAGAATAATAGGAATCACTGTTGGTCCCACTGTAATATGCAATTATATGTTTGGTAATTATTTGGGACGTTTGAGAACATGTATAATTTTCAGATGTTGAAGTGTTTTTATTTTTCTTCACTTCGATTGAAAAACCTATATAGAAGATGGACAAAAATTCGAAAAATAGAGAGTAAAAAAGGGCGACGGAGATCTCGGACTGCAACGGAAAATCCCTGTATACGATCGATTTGGCTGCCGCGGGTGCCGCCACAATCTTCTCCTCGATCTGCTTTTCTTCTTCAGCTCCTCGCTTTCGGGGGAAACCGCGAACCACCTCGTCAATGGTGGTGCGGTTCCAATTCTCGGCGGCCACCTTGGCCCTGCCGCTTCTCTTCTTCAACCTTTTCTACGGCTTTTACCAACCGCTTGTTTCCGCTCAAGGTACTCTAGCATTATTGTGATTTCATTGGTTCGTAGTTGGGGTCTCTAGTAGATTGTGATTCTAGGTTGTAAGTATTCAAATGTGATAGTTACGATGGATTCGTTTTTCAAGTTTTAGTCTTTTGTAGATTCAGTTTGGTTGGTTCTTGTAATGAAATATTTTTCAGTCTAGGTGCTCGGTAAGAGCATCAATATGATTCTTTGGCTTAAAAATGGCTTAATTCGGTTATTTGTGCAGCATCTAGCTTAGACAATATCCTAACAATTAGTAAAGTTATAGTATATATAGAGAGAGTGGAGGTCAGATATATAGAAGACAGCTTCTAGCTGGGTGTTGTTTTCTTTTACAAAATTAATTAGATCAAACCATTGAATTACATTCATGCGTGCAAATACCCTAAAACTAGGGATTGAACCCTACCATAGGCAACATGCCGGAATGTCTTCACCATCTAAGCAACTAAAGGTTGACAGTGTTGAATGTTAATACTCAAATTTTAAGGCCTATTTCTAAAAAGGGATAGGGAAGGGAAGGGAGAGGATGGAATTGGAAGGAAGGGGGAGGTAGGACTAAGGAGAATGTTTCCCTTGTTTTGGATTGTATAGACAAAAAGGGTGTGAAAGGAAAGAAAAGGAGAAGAGTTGTCAAAATATACTCCAATTTTATTAATCAAGAACCTTTCCCTCTTCCTCTGATTTGAAGAAATTGAAAGATCAGTAAATGAATGAAAACAAAGAGAAATGGAAGGCAATAGGTCATTCTCCCCTACTTTAAATAAGCTTCCTAAACAAGGGATTGGAAACCCTCACCCTCAAAAAAATATCAATCAAAAGATTTAGTTTTTTACCCCTTTCTGAGGATGAGATTCATAGTTTTTTACAACCATGATACACATTATAGCAAAATTAAAGAATTTATCATTTCTTCCTCCAACTCTCCGGGGTAGTCAATCTCTTAATTATTTTCTTTTTAATATGCTTATTTTTAATTGGTCAGAATTTTATTCAATTAGAACTCTAAGAGGGTTTTGGTACAACGATTTTGTTCCGGCTAATCTCATATTACCAATTTTTCTTTACTCGCTCTTGAGTAATATTATTATTTTTCAGGGACATCTTATTACCACCAAAAGTGAAATAATAAGAACTGACTTGGAATAAAGTAGTACACCTTTTTACCACATAATATGAAAGAATTTCTCAACTCAAATAAATGAAGACCTAGATGTCAAAAACTTGAGAATGAACGAAATTGACTTTTTTATGAACTGTGCATAGAAAGCACATTTGGGTTTCCAAAGGTATAAATTGAGTAAACCAGGTGATTCCCCTGTTACGAGAGGAGTTTTCACTAGAAAATTCTATAACCTCAAATAGTTTAAATGAGTAAATATGTCGTTTTTAGTTGTGACTGGGTGTCAAAAGAACTTGATTGACCTGACCCTACCTAAAGATCCAGCTAGATTCAAAAGTGGATTTCTTGTTTGGTTAGAGTAGTCATTGAGTTTTTTCTTTTAATTTTGAATTTTTATTTTTAGGCCAACATATAAAATACTTATTTCAAAACTTGGAAAAAAGTGGGCCTGTTCTTGTTTTAAATAATACTTGATAAAAATTCACCCCAATTGAACTCAAGGACAATTTGAGAAATTATTCTGTAGATATAGGACTTTAAGTGTCAACTAAAAAAGTAAATCTTATTTGTCAAATATGTTCAAGGTATATGCCAAATAAGTGAACCTGAGATATGATAAAAATATTATTGTAACGTAATCTTAAATTACCTCTATATAAATATAATCCTTGAATCACACAACCACTAAGGACTCATTTGGATTGAGGAAAAAATTTTCCCATCGCATGGGATATTGATGGGATGATAAAATCTCATTTTTGGATTGAATTTTTTTCTTGCCCAACTAGATAAGTTATCCCATATCTTTGATGGGAGTATGGGACATCAAATTTTCCCATTGGATGAAAAAATAGAAGTACTATTATACCCCTAATAAATATGCTACTAACAAAAATGGAATAATATCAAAAAGTTCTTATGAATTCATGGCTTCCTGTTTGTCTCTCTAAAATATATAATAACATAATATTAGAACATCGATATTATTAAATATAATTTTAATACTATTGAAATAATAGATATAACTTTCTAATATTCGATTAAATTTTATAATACTAATTCATATAGTTAAAAAAGTGATACATATAATAAGTATATTATGGTAATTGTAATCTAGACCTTTCACTATTCTCCTTTTAGTGACCAAACATGAATATTATATGATCCTGTGATGAATTATACCGCAATAAATTATTTTGGAATAACTTATCCTCGAATAAACTATCCTTAATCCAAATATACGCCTAAGGGATTGACCTGAATTGAGTTAGGCCCATATGGGACATGTTGTATACAAAATCTATGTAAAATTTGTACAAAATCTTGCGAGCATTGTTGTTTGATTCTTATGTAATATGTGCAGAAAACCAATCAGATGATGCAATTGGCTTATCAAAAAGAGCATCTGAAATGATAAAGCTGAAACGATACAGTGAGGCACTTGGACTTCTAAATGATGCACTAGAATCAGATTCTGATCTTTCTGAAGCTTATCAACAGCGTGCTACAGCTTTTCGTCATCTTTGCAGGTATATCACACTATATTAGTATATTGTCATGTCAACGGTTTATATTACCTCTTAAATTGTTACCAAACTTGATCTTGATGAGTCATACATAACCATCAGCTCTTTTTGATGCTTTGAGATGAAAATAACAAGAAATTCTTTTAGATAAATATATTGGTTAATACTCGCATGGATCGGGTTAGAAGTTATAACTACAATACGGGAATTGCCTTTTTGTGAGTCATTTTTATGGACTCTGCATCTAATAATTGATGAAGCCTTTGATCAATGCAGGTATGAGGACTCTGTAAAAGATTACAAAAGATTCCTGGGGCTGAAGCCTGGGTCTTCTTCAGTTGAAAAGGAACTTTCTCAGACGCTGCAGGCCCAAGATGCATTCAATTCTGCATATAATCATTTTGACTCTGGTGACTATTCAAAAGCTCTGGATTACATTAATAAAATTGTCCTTGTGTATTCATCAAGCTGCTTAAAGGTACTTTTGTGGGTGTATAATGCTCTGCTATGCACTAAACTAGACTTATGTATGATGATAGTCTTGTGAATCTTAAGTTTTTCATTTACAGGCAAAAATTCTTAAGGTTAAACTACTGTTGGCTCTGAAAGACTATTCTAGTGCCATATCAGAATCTGGTTACATACTAAAAGAAGATGAGGATAATTTGGAGGCACTCCTACTACGAGGTCGTGCATATTATTATCTCTCTGATCATGATGTTGCATCAAGGTTTGTTTTCTGAATTTTTGTTTGAAGCCCATTTTAAGGATCTTAAGATTGCTTTTTAATTTTCTTTGTATAATCTCCAGACACTATCAGAAAGGATTGCGTCTAGATCCAGAGCATAGCGAACTGAAGAAAGCATATTTTGGATTGAAAAATCTGCTAAAGAAGACAAAGAGTGTAAGTTTAAAATGATTAAATGAGAATTTAAAACTGCTATGTAAATTTGAATGTCATTAACACTTAAGATAATTGGTATATTCATTAAATTACTGGATTAATGTACACTTGCTCAGGCAGAAGACAATGCTGCTAAGGGTAAGCTACGTGTGGCTGTTGAAGACTTCAAGGCTGCCCTTGCCTTAGACCCCAATCACATAGCACACAATGTGCACCTTCACCTTGGTTTATGCAAGGTTTTGGTTAAACTTGGAAGAGGAAAGGATGCTGTCAACAGTTGTACAGAAGCACTTAACATTGATGAAGAGCTTCTTGAGGCCTTGGTCCAGGTTTGTTCTTTTGAGTTTCTTTTTCCACAAGTTGGTAGAGAAATCTGGAGATCTAGATCTTGTGTTACATTTAGGTATCAAATTGCCTTATTGTTTAAATCACCAGCAGTGTGCCAATTGGCTATAAAAAAGTATCGTGCTATTCTTATAACTAGTGTGTTCAGATAACTGTGTTGATAACCACGATACAAAGTACTTGATAACTAGTGTGTTACCTCATGCTGCTGCTGTTTTTGATGTGGTGCACTTTCAAATGCCTGAGTGTAGTTACATGGTAATTACATGGGATGTTTTCAGAGACTAAAAGCTGAGCAGATCTGATATTAATGAAGTTTGTATGAACAGTTTTTGAATTATCTTAAAACACAGTTGACACATTCTTTCTTAAAACTAAATCCCTTTCTAGCTGTTAAATTTGCAAAAGTATTATCATCTAAACATTCTTTAACTTATCTGATGTTATTGTATGCTGCAATCACCTAAGTACATATACAATCATTCTATACTTATGTTTATTCTTATTCTCGTCTTTTGTTTTAGGCTTGACTGAATGTAGAAGTATGTCCACTAGGTGAAATTAAAACTAAAATTAGACATATTTTTGAAGAAGTATGGATATTTTTAAACTGTCCATGCTGACTACTTTCGAACAAAAACTCTCTCGCATTCCATCATGCTGGTGGCTTATATTATTTTAACACAACCTTTGTGGATCACCATTATATTGGATGTCAAAATGTAGCACTGGGCTGTAATATTCTGTGCATGTTGGCAACCCTGGTGCTAATAGCGAATTCAAATTATTGGCATGACAACTTTGCTTGGAAAATGTAACCTTGGTGTGTGCGTCATTTGTCTCTTAAGTTGATCACTTTTGGAACAAATGTATAGAACAGTGAATCAATTTATTGGATGGATAAATAGAAGTGAATATTATGTATTAGTATTAGGAGATTCTACTCAAACAACAAAATGTTTTTAGATAAATAATTGATTTGGTGGTGGTGGGCATGAGCAAGTTATATGTTGATTGTTGAAAATGTTTTTGTTCAAGGGCATGATAAGTGTTAGAGTCCTTCTGTAACTAAGGTCATATTTTAGCTAACTAACTTTTGATGTGCATAAAATTTGTTCTGGAATTATTTTAGGGCTTAACATCTTTGGAGAAAACAAACTGTTTAAAATATATTTGATGACAGTCTCATCTTGAATACTATCACATTAGAGATTTTCTATGTACTAAAATGGTCTACTAACATGCTAATTTGGGTTTTGCAACATGGCAGCAGTAGTAAATGCCCATGCCCTTGACATGTTCAACAGCCTTTGCTACCTAAATGATGATTTCTCCTACTATTTTATATCACATCTGCTAACTGATATATATCTTTCTGATGTTATATTTTTCCTTTGAACTGTTTCTTCATTGTAAGAAAGATTCATTTGATTTGCCTTGTTGGCATCATGAAATGAGCAGCAGACTACCTCACTAGCAGGTATTCATGCTATTTAGTTTTTAAAAAGTTACAATATTTATTTTGTCTCAGAAGTGCTATCTTATAATGCAATAGTAGTTGTCCACAAGTTGCATATTTGCCATGTTAGTCTTGTTTGCTCAGAATTGGTGGGTTAAGATTAACTGTCTTTTTTTTTGTAGCGAGGAGAAGCTAAACTTCTAATAGAAGATTGGGAGGGAGCAGTGGAAGACTTAAAAGTAGCCGCTCAAAAGTCTCCACAGGTATACTGCATATTCTAAACCTTGGCAGCGTGTATTACAGAAATAAATATTTTATTTTGACTACTGCTTTCCTTATCTTTGCAAGTTTGAACTTATGCATAATTATAAAACTATAAGATGAATACAGATCAGTGGGTTTTGTTATAGACATATTTATTAAATTAAGAGTGGACCAGCTGATATGACCTGAAATGAGCTGGGTGATGGGCTGATTCTCTTGTACCAAATTAGACCTAAAATGACCAAATTTAGGTATCATGAGCACTTAAGATATTTACTTTAATCCAGAAGCTACTAGTTTGGAAGACTAAATCCCTTGAAGAGGAAAAGATATGCTTTACCGCTATTCCACCACTGCATTTGTGTAATATGTATTATATTTATCTCAATAAAACTGATACATACTATTCATATGTAATCACATTATGATTAATGGCTTGAATAGGTTGATGCTTAGCCCAGCTCGGTTCTAGTAGCTATGCTTGTAGACATTTGAATTTGAAGCACGTGATCCTAAAATTATCAAGCAAACATGTTTTCCATGCATGCACTCTTTTCTGTATATCTATAATTAATAGGTAATGTCTAAAAATCTGTACCATAGGTGTTGCATTGGTAAATAGCAATTAGAACTGCAAAGTAACATTTATAGCTATAAATGTTCTACATATATTTTTCCTATTGGTCAATCACCAGCATTGCTTTGTCGAAGATCATTGAGGATATAAATTCTTGATGTCTTCCCCATTTTGTCTTGAAGATTCATCCAGTTCATTCCTTCCAAGTATTCCAACATTCACCCAGGATTCTTCCTGTTACAATGTATCTTGTATTCTTGTTCTCACTGGTTCTTGCCCATTATCCAATGGGTAACCTGTCACATTCCAAAACTATTTAGCTTTTCCCGTCCAAGATGGACAAAGGGAAAGGGAAAAAAAGTGCTTTGCCAGATACAGAGAAATGGAGGAGCTCATTACAAGTTGTAAATTGTTTATTTTAGTTGGGTTGATGATCTCTTTGGCTAGTCTTGAGGGTTCGAATCTGTAAATGTAAAGTTGAACATTGTGTAAAGGATATCTGAAGAAATGAAGAGAATCTTTTGGCCGTTGAAATGATTTACTAATAGCATCAAACATCCCTCATATGCATGCTTCTGATTGAACTCTAATTATTGCTTTTTTGACAATCCATGATGGCTAAGATTGTAATATTACATATGTATAAAAATCTTACTGTTTTGCTGATCATAGGACATGAATATTCGAGAAACATTGATGAGAGCTGAAAAATCATTAAAGTTAAGCCAACGTAAGGACTGGTACAAGATCCTTGGTGTTTCAAAAACTGCATCTGTTGCAGAGATAAAGCGTGCATACAAGAAGCTTGCTTTACAGTGGCATCCAGATAAGAATGTGGATAATAGAGAGGAAGCTGAGGCCAAATTCCAAGAAATTGCTGCAGCCTATGAGGTAATACTCCTTATTATCTAGCTTTTTTTCTTAAACAGAGATTATGTTTTACTGGTTCTGCTTACTACCCTCCTATTATTCTGATGTTAGAGTGGTTTGAATTGAAAATAGTTGGATGAGTTAGTATTCCAAGTCACTTTCTATTGAGAGAAAATAATGCCAGCTTTCTTTTTGTTGTAGTTCAAAGTTCAAACTAAGGCTTTGCGGTCAGCAGCTTCTTATTACTTTTATATTCATCTTATAGTTTGCATCATCAAATTCTTTCCAGAAACTTGTTCTTGGTTACTTTTTTCTATTAGGTATCAATTGTTCAATCTTTTAAGCAGCAAAGCATCCCTTGGTCATTTTTATGTTGGTTCAGGCAGCAATTTGATTGTTTGATTTTATTTCAAAACTGGTCCTGCATCCTTAATTATCAACTTAGGTATGGGATAAGATAGTTTTGGATTGTAAGATTTCCTAATAAGTTAGCTGCAGATATTAATGGGAGTCACGTACTAATTTTTTTCTCCAAATAGTTAGCACTAGTTATTTGTCGGTGTTGTTTGAGGAAAATGAACTGTCTTGTTATAAAGCAACCAATATTTTCTATGCCATTTTTACTTGATCTAACTCCATAAGCAATGTGTTAGTCATTCATCTTTATGATATGCAAGTAGTTCTATCATCGAAGTCTACTTGATTACATGGCATGATTAATTGGTTGCGGACAATTCACAATAAAGCTTGATCACTTATCCTTTTCCTCCTCTCTTAACTCTGGGTTTAAAGGTACTCGGTGATGAAGACAAGCGTGTAAGATACGACAGAGGCGAGGATCTTGATGAGGGAATGGGAATGGGAGGTGGAGGTGGAGGATTTAACCCATTTGGTGGTGGTGGACAGCAATTCACTTTTCACTTTGAAGGTGGATTTCCTGGTGGTGGATTCCCTGGAGGGGGGTTTGGATTCAACTTTTGATCACAAGTTCAAGTGTTCGATTTATACTCGTATCCTCTTGGCTATGATCTTTCCTTACCCGCAAACAGAAATGCTGTAGGAACGCAGAAGTTGAGCAACAAAAGCAACTCAAGATTAGTTCTTATTATTAGGTGAGTACTGACCGCAGACAGGTAGCCACCAAAATACTAGGTGGTGCACATGAGCAGGCAGCTAGATGAGTTGTGTGCAATTATTTTTTGCGTTACTTGTCACCTAAAAATGTTGCATTGATTCTTTTGCGTAGTTGCAATTTTTCTTGTAAGGGAACGCTGACTGTCAGGTTATAGAATTTTCACCAATAATTTTGCACGTGTAATTGTTTCAGACAAGTAATGTTTTATATTTCGGTTTTTAAAACATTGACATTTATAAAACTTGTATTTTGATACACAAGTTGATGAGTTCAGATCAAGAAGGAACTAGGCAGCTTTCATTGAGTTAGATTTGATTCTGTAGGGTAAAAGCGCGGCATTCACCTAATATATGAAAAATTAAATTAGTAAAATGATTAAAACTTATAAAAACATATCACATTGCCGCATTCAATATGTTAGTTAATTGGACAGGACATGGCAAGACAAACATGACAAGGAGTTGTTGAGTTTCTTTCCAGTTATACATGATAAGATAATATATATTAATCGAAATACGTTAAGTGCATTTTATGTTTAAATGTTATGGACAAATATAGCATAAATTATAGTCAAAGTAAATAAAAAAAACTCAAAAATTTAAATCAAATTTTAGGTACATTAAATTTTAACATATAATAAATAAAAATAAAATTTTATTTATTATCATATGTTCTTGCCTGAAGTCGGGGTGATGTGGTTCGTACGTCTCTTGTTTAGATGCGATTTCGGCGGGGGACCTATAAAATATACTCTGACGTTCAAGTAAAAAAAAATTACATGTGAGGTCAATAGAAATTGAAATCTAGATGTACATGATGAACATCGTATCTGTATATAGTGCATGTTGATAAATGTCTGATGAACAAGGTTTCAAAAATTGTACTATACACCAGTGCATATCGATTTTTGACATTTACGGTATCCAGTACCAGTCGGTACCGAATGTACCAGTATATATCAGGCTCACCGCCTAGTTTTTACTTGTATCGTCCTTACTGGGCGGTACACTAACCATCGTCCTTACTGGGCGGTACACTAACCATATCGGACGGTACTGCCCGGTATGGGAGCTAATGTGTCGTGTGTAGCATGGCACAACAACTGTTGTGCTGCTGACATCAGCACATGTTGCTTGTTAGCAACACTGACAAGCAGCATTTGTTGCTGTCAGTAACATTGACAAGCAGCATGTGCTGATGTAGTTGCTATCGTTACCATTTTTGGTACCAGATCATACCATGTGTCGGTACAATACGGTACTGGTACCGGTCAAATATCGGTACCGATATCGAAACCCAGATTTTGAACCTTACTGACGATAATGCCTCATGGTAATCTCGTAGGGATGTGCTCATAATGGATTGAGGCTGATCCCAGAGATGTCGGGTTCATAATTGACGAATCCCTTGTAATTAATGAGGACGTAAGTGTCCTTGTAGGTCGGGTGGAGCCCTCAGACTAAGTAGTGTTTGACTTGACTTGTATTTGGTTCATGAGTGCGGGCGTTTCTCAGCCTAATTCGGTCAGGCCCAAAGTGCTAGTTCAGTCCATCATATTATATAATTCATAAAATAAAAGTGTTCTTGCCTGAAGTCGGAGCGGTACGATCCAGTGTGTCTCCTGGTCAAGTGCAACTCCGCCCGAGGGGCCTACAAAAGACACTCTCACACTCAAGTAATAATATGTTTAAGGTAAAGGTAATAGAAATGAGAATCTAGGGTACTTGAGGCATGTCGTGTTTGTATGTATTGCAAGATGAGGGATGTTTGTAAGACCCGAGGACTTCGTGCCGAGCTCAAAGTAGTGTGTCGGCCTCTGATCTCGGTCTAACATCGACTAGGTCAATTTGTAAGACCTTTGTGAGGATTAGGGTTTTTTGAGCAAATGTGGCGATTGAGCGGGGCAAAGGGTGCCTTTTTGTGTGCTGCCGTTTGGGTAATCATTAATTCTGACAATGAGTAATTATTACCAAAGATCTGATCAACAATTTTCAAGGTTCTTTAAGTGTCAGTTGTTGATTGACGGACGTGGCCTCGTTAGTGGGTAGGTGGCGAACGTCCTTTAGGGTGACAGTTCTTCTCGGGGCTATAAAAGCCCCTTGTACCTTTGCGTCCTACATGTGTGAGTTCGTCATTGAGTGGCAAGTATCGGAGATTATCGTTCGTCCAGAAGTCAACCTTGGGTTGGTAGCGAGTAGATTACAGATTGTCATGGGTTCGCACCACTAAGCTTAAAAGAGGGGCATGAGGCGAGGGGCCAGTTGTGAGTTCGCACCGCAGGGCTTACGCAACGGGTGCCTCCTTCACCGTGAACTTGAGGGAGGCGTTGTATTGCCTTTCATCTGGAAGTATCGATGCATAGGGGCTTCATTCGCGATTATGTGTCTGCTCGCCAACCGGCCCAACCATTGGTGGTACTTGAGCTAATGGCGCTGCCTTGAGGGACGCTAATCGCAAGGGTCGTTCTTTTGGTGTTGTCGACATATGCTTGCGATCCAGCATCGATGTGGCATCGGAGAAGACTACATCCTTTTTTCCCCTCTTATGGTCTTCGGAAGCTACACCAATGAGATGTTTTTCCTCCAGTAATTGTGTATGTCGACATCTTTGTATATTTCCCCTCTTATGGTCTTCCGAAGCTACACCTACTTGTATTTAGGCTTGTAGATCGCCCTTCGCGGGTTTGTAATTGTAAATTTCCCTCTTGTAAGGCTTCATGAATAAAGAGATCGCCTTTCTATTTTCCTTTGGTTGTTCTTTGTTATCTGTTGAGCTGTCTGGCCATTTTTCGGCCAATATGTCAAACAATGTCGACATCGTGTTTGCCTACTGGTGTCGGTTGTATGTTCCTGCCCAAAAACGAAGTTAAGGCTTAAGTTATCTGGTCGTTGAGGGTGTGGGAGCCCGAGTCTTCAAAGGCTCTGAGGCCGGAAGTAATGGAGGCCGACGAGCCACACTGGTGAAAATCAAGTTTTGGTCGCTGAGAGCATGGGAGCATGAGTATTCAAGGGCTCTGAGATCGAAAGTAATGACACTAAGGCCGAGGACCATAGTTGGTGAAAACCGAGCTCGCGAGGAGCGCTTCGGGTTGTTGTAAGGGCTCTGAGGCTGGAAGTAATGACACCAAGACCGACGAGCTAGGTTGGTGAAAATCGAGTCCTAGTCGTTGTAAGGGCTCTGAGGTCGGAAGTAATGACGCTGAGGTCGAGAACAAGAATCGGTGAAAACTGAGCTCACAACGAGCGCGCTTCAGGTCGTTGTAAGGGCTCTAAGGCTGGATGTAATGGCGCTGAGGCCGACAAGTCAGACTGGTGAAAGCTGAGTTATGGTCGCCATGGGAGACCGAGAGAGGCGCTTGAGGCCGGGGAGGATTGGTGCTTCGCGCAGGGCGGGAGCCGTCACGAGATTGTAGAGGATCCTCCAATACGAGTTATGAGACAGTTGTGAATACTCTGGACACAAAAAAAATGTGCAGAAAAGGAGAGCAGTATTATTAATAACTACCATAATAATAGTCGATTGCTACCACCAAATATTTGATCTGCCTTGGTGCTTGAGGGAATGGGCCGAGAAGGTCGATGCCCCACTTGTGAATCGGCCAGGTGACTTTCGAGCTATACAGCGGCTCGGGATGTTGTTGTGAGACTTTAGAGAATCTTTGACATTTGTCGCACCTTTTGACGTAAAGGCTGCAGTCTGCCTTCATGGTTAGCCAAAATTTTCCAGCCTGAAGGATCTTGGTTGCCAAGGATCTTCCTCCAATGTGATTGCCGCAGATGTTGTCGTGTACTTCTTGTTGGCTTAATTTTTTCAACCATGGTCTTAATCTCGATTTTGATGATAACAAGCATGGAACTAATGTTTGAGCAAGAAATATTTTCAGATTTCATATCGGTTTGCGCACAACGTCCCCTATCGAAAAAATCAGAGAAATCAGCAAGGATGCACGTCGACGCTCGAGATTCATCAAGAAGTTTGAGTCTAGGTCTATAATGTCTAGATTATATGTATATCCTCTATTTGATGCATAATAACTCAAAAATTGAAACCCGAACTCCGAAAACTTGAAACCAGAAAAATAAAAAAATGACCCAAAAATGTTCCTAGTCTAGGGAGCTCCTTGGATGACTACATGATTTAGATATTTTCTTGGCACCAAAAGTCCCAGTAATTGTTCCTTAGGTGGAAACAAGTTCAAGACCTATTTTAAGGAATCTTTGGAAACCTTTAATCAATCCATATTTGACTCGGGAGATTTTAAAATTTTTGCTTTTCGCAAATTAGTACTAGAACCAAAAATTTAGATTTTGATCCTTAAGGATTTTGATATTTTTGATATTTTCATTTATGTTTTAAAGTTAATATAAATTAAAAATAAATAGAGACATAAATATAAATATAAATATAAATAAGAAATATAAATAAGGCTTGGGAAAGATCAGACTTGCTGAAACTTAGTGCAGTTTTGGTCGATGGTCCCATCGACTGTTCGATCGACCGACCTGCGATTGACAAGCTATCGAACCGGGTCTAAAACTCAGAATAGGAATTTGATCGATGTTCGATTGAACGTGTGACCGATGGAATCTCAACCACTATTTTTTGAGCCGTTGAGTGGTGTTTTATCCGGGCCTTTAGTGTGAGATCGGAGATTCGATCTTCGGTGTAAAGTCCTTATTGTAAGGAACTCTATATCTAGTGGATTGTATGTGAAATCCTAAATGGAGGTGCTTAGGTAGTGGAGTAGGCATTTAGGCCAAACCACTATCGAGGAGGGTGTGGTAGCTTGCTACCCTTTTGAACTTGTTTGGGCTGGAGGTATGCTCCGATATCTCTCCTCGTTTGAGGTAGAATATGGACGGGATCCTCCAGTTTGTGCTTTGTTTGACTATTTGGACCTCGGTTGAGGTGTCGATCGGTTGAAAGCTCAGTTGTCCGAGAACCTATTAAATGACCGACATGTTGTTTTGAGGTTTCTTGGTGCTAGCGAGCTTGGATAACAAGTCGGCTTGAGCATTTTCCTCCCGAGGTATGTGCTAAATCACACAATTGTTAAAGTTAGTGATTAAAGAATGTACTAGTAATGTACCTTTCGAGGGAGGGATCCCTTGCTTGGCAGGCGCCATTGACTTGTCCTACGACAAGCTATAATACCTGCGAAAAATATTTTTTAAAAAAATTATTTATTTTGGCTTCAGCGGGAAAGCCGAGATGCGCGCCGGGGCAGGCTGAGAAATCGTCGGAGGGCGCGATCGGTGATATGACCCTTATGCATGAGGAAAATTATTTTATTCGAGTCGGGATGGAAGGTTAGGTCGAGTCGAGTCCGGGGGTTCGATCAGAACTCGATTCGGACGAGTATAGATCGATATAAGTGGGTTCATGAATTCACTTAAGTTAAGGGGTAAAATAGTAATTTCAATATATATACATATAAACCTGGGATGAGCATACGGCTCCAAGGAGGATACACATGCCCACCCCTAGGCAAGAGGAAGAGGAGGCGCAAGCTTGGGAGGCCGGACCTTCGCCGTCGCCAGAATAGCCTCGTCGCGAGGTTGAGGATCTTCTTCCTCCTCGTTCTCCTTCTTCTCAAGGTGAGTGGCCTTAAGCATTAGGGACTTGCCCACCTCTAGGGCAGCCCCCTTGTGTAGATGATTGTAAATCGAAATCTCTCAAGTTTTTGTGGATTTATGGACGATTGGTGGTCTTTCACTAGGCATTGATTGGAGTCTTGAGGTGTGTATGGAGTAGGGCAGCCCTTGAGAGGCTAGGGCTGATTGTAGAGCCCTACTTGTGGGATTTTGGGACTGTTTTGATGGTCTACTCAAAATTGCAGTTTTTCCTCTTTGAGATGATGCTTGTAAACATGAATTTTGATTGGGATTGGGAGAGAAATCACATTGTCTTCCCTTGATGTAGGCGCCCTAAGATTGGAGGGTAAACCCTCTTTTGTTAGGTCATTAAGAGTGGAGAATAAGAGTGGTAGTCGGGGATGGCGGGAGCTTGCATTTGATGGCGGAAATCCCCCTTATAGATGGTTGCATGAGGTGAAGCATGGTGCGGCTTGAGCATGCCCACCAAGTGTTTGGTGAAATGCCACACCTACATGATTATGCTTATATCCTCATTTCTCTTTAGTAAAATTTCATATCAGTATGGAGTATATGTGCCCCAACCAATGGTAGCTGAATTGGCCGACTTTAAGGGTCGGAATCCCATGTTTAAGACATTATGGAGTGGATGGCCTAAGGGCATTCAAATCTGTCCAGAAATGTAAATAGGCATGTTTGACACCTAGTTCGGAGGCTTAAAAGTCGTCTGTTCGGTAGAAACTCTTGGGGATAGATAGTAGGGTACTCTGATAGCTTTGACACCAAATTTTAGTGAATTCCGAGTTGGAGGGACTAGGTTTATAAAATTTGTTTGAGGACAACTCAAAACCGTCAATTTCTGCACATAGCAGAATTTGTGATAAGTTGAAAGTTTGACACGATATTCGGAGATCGAATCATCGTCCTATGACAGTGAAGCTTTGGGAAATCCTTGTGGGGTATATGGACAACCATTCGAATCTAGTTTTAGGGAAAAATAATAAGAGTTGCCTTAGTTATGAATTTTCTAAGATAGCAACTTAAACAGGAAAATCTGCTAGTGAATTGCAGAAATTCTGGGATGACATATTCGTTATGCCATGTCGTGATCTATCCATCGCCCAAATGACCTGAAACTTTGAGGATAGTTAGTGTGACACAAAATCTTGCTTATCTTGTGTTTTTGGTAGACATTTCACTAACAACTAAGGGTTTAGCAGTGGTAGCAAAAGTGAACTTGATAAGGTTCGAGAAGTGCCGAAATTTGACTAAGTATGGGAGGACGGCCTTGACTCCACTTGAGGGTCGAATTACTTTGATGTTTATGTTGTGTGCCTATGATAAATTGTGATATGCACTTTTGTTATTCAACTCGTGGGTGGTGACGCGTAGTGTAACGTCAACAAATTCCAAGTTGGAGGCACTTATACTAGTGCTGAGATCTCAAACTCGTTCAGTAATAATGAGTTGCTAGAATTCCCTTCTGGGATGGTTGGATAGTGAATGGTTAAGCGCATATGAACGTGGGTTGGTTTCATTTGATTTGAGTGGTGGGGTGCACGATGGCCGATCAAGGGGTTGAGGCCGGACTCGGTGCGGCCACGCGCGCACCCGTGATATCGGTAGACTGCCTAAACCACTTGAGTAATATCATCGGTGTATATTCTTGTGTATTCCTTATTCTTGTGATGGTACTTGATATTTGGGCCATTAAGGGCCGAGTGAATATGGTACGTACTTGATATTTGGGCGATTACGGACCGAGTGAATATGGTACTTGATATTTGGGCCAAATGACTATGGTGCGTCTGGGCACGAGTTTTGTGAATGTATCTTTTACTTTACATGCTATTACACTTTAGAAATTCTATAAGTATGATTTATGTTTGTTATGCTTGATGCTCGGGATAGCTTGGCGAGGGCTTGGTTCAAGCCACTCACTGAGTTTGTTGGAACTCACCTCTCTTTTATTGTTGTTTTGTAGATCCTGACTAATAGAGGTACAGTGGTACCCATGTAGCATGGCTGGAGTTGCAGGCTCAGCCATAGATCTCGTGGCGTGTCTAGTCGTAGTCGAGTAGTAGGAATTACTTATGCATATGGTCATGTGATGGTTGTAGACATGGACCTTACTCACATTCGATTGTTTATATTTTCAGAATAACATTCCTTCACATGTTCATTGGTTTTCACATGTTGTATCATTTATTCCACATTTTGGTATGTATGTGTTGGTAGGCTTCAGAGTAAGGATGTGTACTCTGGCCAGTCACGTGACCCTAGATTTGGGACGTGACACAAGCTGTGAGTCATTTTTTACAATCACGTTTTGGGCTTTCATGTCTTGGGCGAGCTTCAGCCCGACAATCAGGGCTTCGTATTCTGCATGGTTATTGATGTCTTTGAACTGTGTAATGCCTACAATTCTAATGGATTTTATTTTTGATATTACCGGAATAATTTGTAGGCGCATCAGATCGAATCGAGCAAAACATCAGAAGGCGTGTCTTAAGGTACGGCTTGAACACGCATGTAAAATTATTATTTCATGATTTATTATGATGTTGGATTCAAGTCAGGCTCGAGCTGAGTCCAAGGGTTCAATCAGAACCCAATTTGGATGAGAATTGGTCCATTTGAGTCTAACTTAAGTCCTAAAGGAAAAATTGTAATTTTTGATAAAAAAATAATAAAATATTACCCACCTCAGCCGATCGTACGACTGTAGCAGTCACACAGACGCCGAGGCGAGTGGAGGAGGGGCGGCTTGGGTGATTGGTGCCCGAAGATCGCGTCGTCGTCGGAGATCGCAGTCGCGAGGCTTCAAGTCCTTCATCTCTTTCTCTTCTTCCTCTTTGTGTGGGTGGTTTTAGAGCTTTTTGGTGTAGGAATTAGGGCCCTTGAGGCCGAACCCTATGATAGGGTATAAATCCGGATTTGATGTTTGTTTCTTCGATTTCTTGCATGCTTTCGATGATTAAACTCCTCGTGATGTTGTAGATCGTGTTTTCACGAATTTTTGTAGGGTTTTCTTTTGTGGTTTATGGCCGGTCGGTTAGGGTTCTTTTTAGGGAAGGTCATGCAAATTTTTTTAATGAATCCTAGGCTTAGATTATGTTCTTTGGTGTGTGATAATGTTGATGTGACCTGAGATGTTCGAATGCGGTACCTAGATTAGGGCAGCCCCTATTCCTTAGGGTCGGTTGGCCTAGGGTTAGGGAAAAGGGGTAGAAACCCAATGGTACAATTCCTTGTGTTGTTCCTTGAGCTGTGGATGGGGAATCTTCCGTATCAAACCTTGGGATGCGGATCAACCTTAGTATGGTCGGTTAGGGCAGCCCTAGGGTAATCCTAGACCGGATGGGTAATGATGGTTTCCTCGATCCTTGGGTTCACTTTAGTAATGACATTGGTGAGTCGGTGGTCAGGATAGATTGAAGTTGGAAGGTATGAGTACAATATCATGTGGCCAAACCTTATGATGTAGGTGAGACAACTCTAGGGTAGCTTTCCCTTGAGGTTACATTGTACTTTGAATCTATTCCTTGTAACTATGAAATGAACGATAGAAACTATCGTAGTAACGAAGTGGAGAGGATTTCAATGTGTAGGATTATTTCCCTATGTTGAGTAATTATTTTGCCAAATATTAATTATGCTTGCTTAGTTGAAGTATGTTCATGTAGGAATGGCTTATATCCATCCAGTTATATTGTATATTCATTATGTTTGACTGTATATACATGATGCTATAGTGTATATTCATTCTGTTTGGTTGATTATCCACCCAGTGCTAATTTATATTCATTCTGTTTGACTGTATATACGTACTATTACAATTTATATCCACTCGGTTAACCTGCAATTATATGCTGTTAAAGTCTGTACCCATTCTGATAACTTGTACATTCATGTTGTAATGATCCATATTCACTTTGAAATGTAATATATATACATGCAGTATTCATATACATGTGAAATTACGTATATAAGCCGAAATCGTACATGTACATGCCAGATTTGATATGCATGATGAATTTAAAAGTATTCATGTCGAAATGAAAACCTAGGTGATAAACTATAGAGCCAGGAGATTGAGCCCGAGAAAGGGCCGATTGAGTTGGGGCATGTGTACGCATACCCGAGTAGTCGACAAAAATGATAAGATCATTCAAGAAATTGTCTATTTATTTTTATGTACGATAGGCATTGTTTGTGTTTGTGGATGGACGATAGCCAGGCCGAGAAGCGTACCAATTTGGCAAGATTAGTCCCGACTCAGCAAGTTTGGATATGGGTCGTTGTCGTACCAATGTGGTGGAGAGTTGTCGTCAGTGAGCCACGCTGATGATAGAGCCGGATATGGGTCGAGAGTTGCCATCAGCGATTCATGCTGACGATGGACCCGAGTGGATTGGTTGGAGGGCTATTTTCAACCAGAGTAGGTGCTGGAACTACTAGGCCATCCTAGTTCAGCGTGCCCCGGCGGGAAGCTCACTAGATAGAGATTCTAGCGACTGACTCATATATTTGTTTGATATGGGCCGGGTATTTGATTTGGGCCTTATGGCCGAGTATTTGATTTGGGCCTTATGAGCTGAGTATTTGATTTAGGCCTTATGGCCCGAGTATTTGATTTGGACCTTTATGGGTCGGGTATATAATGTGGGCCATTATGGGCCGAGTGACGGGGTTATTTTTTGGGCATAAGTTCATGGATGTAATCTTTACTTTTCATGCTATTATATTCAGTGATTTCATACACTTGGTTTATGTTTAACATATTTATGTGGAGGGCTCGGAAGAGCCACTCACTGGGTTCCTTAGGAACTCACCATTTTCTTTATGTTGTTTTGCAAATCCTGACCAGTCGGGTACTACTCAGTAGATATGGCGTGGCTGGGGGAGCAAGCTTGCACTACATATCTCGTGGCGAGTCTAGTTGAGTCGTAGTCGAGTAGTGGAGTCTTTTCATTCATGCATATGAACTTGTATTTTCTTATGATGTGAACCTTTGGGAGTCTATTGTCTTACTTGAATAAATTGCTAGTTATGTATTTGGATTCTTACTTTCACATCTCTCTCATTACATATATGCATGTCGTGTGTTTGCATTGGTAGGCTTCGGGGTACGTCCATATACTCTGGCCGGTCACACGTCCTTGTAATTCAGGGCATGATAAATTGGAACTGAAGGGATTTCTCTAGGGCGATTCCCTGACCATTCTCCAGAATAATGCCTGCTCCACTTCCTTTTTCGTTGGAGGCGCGGTCTATGAACAAGGTCCAAGTTTCGACCTGGTTGGGGATACCTTCCTGGTTGGTAAATTCGGCGATGAAGTCTGCTATCGCTTGGGATTGATGGGAGCTCTCGGTTGGTATTCGAAGCTGAATTCTGAGAGCTTTACTGACCAAGATATTATTCATCCAACTAGCTCGGGCTTGGCCAGCACCTGCCTGATTGGCTATTCTATGCTTACCTGGATGTGGTGACTTTGGAAATATTCTGACAGAGATGACCAGGGCAAAGGCGAGCTTCTCTAGCCTCTGGTATATGATTTTGAGCCTATGGAGGACCTTGTTGACAAAGTAGATCAATTTCTGATCTTTTCCATGTTCTCGGACTAACACCGAGCTAAGGGCATTTTCTATGATTGTAAGAAAGAGAAAGAGTGTCTCTCCCGACTGCGGCTTATCCAGGACCGAAGGGCTAGTGATGAAGCACTTGAGCTTTTCAAAGGCTTGTTCACACTTTTTGTCCCATTGAAAGTCGTGTTTCTTTCTCAGGATTTTAAAGAAAGGAACGGCCATGTCGGCCGACCTGGAGAAGAATTTGGGTAGGGCGGCCATACTTTCGGTGAGCTGTTATATTTCTTTAATGTTGTGTGGGCTTCGTATCCCTTGGATGCTCGCCATTTTTCAAGATTGGCTTCGATCCCTCTGTTTGTAACATGAAACTGAGGAATTTGGCCGTCGTGGACTCCGTAGGCACACTTCTTTGGGTTTAATCTCATGTTGTAGCGTCTGAGCTGGCTAAAGATCTCGATGAGATCGTTGCAGTGATCTCTAGTGGCCGGTGTTTTAGCGACCATGTCGTTCACGTACACTTCCATGTTCCGACCAATCTGTTGCTTGAATGCCTTGTTCATTAAGCGCTAGTATGTAGCTCTTGCGTTTTTGAGCTCGAAGAGCATCACTTTGTAGCAGAAGTTGGTGTGCTTGGTGATGAAAGATGTTTTGTCTTCTCTTCATCTTTCGGGTGCATCCAGATCTGGTTGTAGCTTGAATAAACGTCCATAAAACTCAGGTACTAGTATCCCAAGGAGCCATCGACAAGCTTGTCTATGCTCGGCAGCGGGTAGGAGTCTTTCGGACATGCTTTATTGAGGTCGGTTAAGTTGACGCACATCTGCCATTTTCCTGATTATTTCTTCACCATCACGACATTAGCAAGCCATGTGGTGAATCTGATTTCTCTGATAAATCTTACTTTCAATAGTTTTCTAGTTTCCTCAATGGATGCATGTTGGCGCTCAGTCCCGAGCCTTCTTTTCTTCTAGACTACGGGTTTTACCCAGGGATCGATGGCTAATATGTGGCAAATAACTTGGGGTTCTATCTCCGGCATGTCGGCTAGCGTCCATGCAAAGAGGTCGGCGTTGTCTCTGAGTAGAGTGCTGAGTTGACCTTTGAGCTTGACAGTGAGATGTGCTCCCATGTAAGTCACATGTTCGGGGGAGGCTCCGACTTGTATGGGCTCCAGATCGTCGACGGGCTGGGGCCGCTCTCCTATGGGGTCCAATTCTAAAATCTGAGGCTAGTGTTCTATGTGAAGAACTAAAACTGCTAGCGAGGATGGGGTGTCCAGTGTCTCCTCTAGCTTGGCTAACCTGAGCTTCAGACATTCATTGTAGCACACACGAGCCTCCTTCTAGTATGCATGTACCACTCCTACCTCCGTCTTAGAGACGGTGAATCTGATGGCGAGACGATGAGTCGATACGATGGCTCCTAAACTGTTCAGTGATGGTTGGCCCAAGACCATGCGGTAGGGGTTTGAGCATTATACGACGAGGTATTGTATGTCCATCGACTTTGTCCTTGGCGGGAAGTCGAACGTCGTTGTTAGCCATAAATAGCCTCTGATGTTGACTCGCTCTCCTGAGAAGCCGACGAGATCTCCTTGGTAAGGATGGAGTGAGGTTTCGCTGATGTGCATCTTTTCTGTTGTTCAAAGCCTTTAATGCTTCCAACTCCACAAGATGGTGAGATCGAATCAAAGCCGGAGTCGAGGGAAGATGAGCACTTGAGAGAAATCATCAATCGGTGCAGCAAGTGGGAGTAAATCAAGCTTAGAAGGCTCAAATCATACTTAGGAAGCTTTAAAGACTGGTTAAGAAGGTTTAAGAGAAGTTGGTGAGGGGTATTTATAACCCCTCAATCGGCAGCTCCACCCAACGGGTGTCTTTCTGCCCGTTGGGGACGCCCGGTTGATCGTCAGTCGACCGACGATCGTCGAGTGATCGAAGGCATTCTGCCGCTTTCAGGCCACATTCAGTCGACCGAATTGGCTACTGCTAGCTTTTGGCCTCATTCGGTTGACCGGACCTGGGCTGAGGCTATTTTTTCCAGCCTTCTTCATGTGCGCTTCGTTTTCGGGTTCCGTTACCATGTTTTGACTTGGATATCATTACAATTAGGCTTGGGATATATTCCTAGAGTCATATTACATAAAATCTAATCCTAACTCTAGATTTTCTACTCACTCGTTTTCGAAGCCATTTTTGACGATTTTTTATATTTCTTCGAACGAACTTCGCGCGCGTATCGTAACCTCAACTTGAACTCAAAAACTTCACAAATGTATTAGTTTCATGTTTGTTATCATCAAAATAGAGATCGAACCCTAGGAGCAACTCTTGGGCCAACAATCTACTCTTTTTTGATGATGACAAATAAAACATGAAATTTATCTATTATAAAGTGTACATTTGTGAGTTTTTTGATAAGCCATATAGATTATACTAACATAAGTTAACCTATACCCCCCTATCAATATGCATATCAAACTTATAGCTCCCCCCCTATCTATATGCATCATAAAACAAATGTGACATTGTCTTTTCTCCTCCTTTTGACATCAATCAAAAAGGGCAAAAATTGAGGTACTATTAATGAGTTTCTCGAGAAATCCGAGAAAAAATATAAATCCAAGTATCATCTACCACTATAGAGTCATTCCTACAATGTAAGTTTATAGAAGGCTAACATCGATAAGTTGCAAAGCCCCACTACAAGGCATTACATAAGTGTGATGATACCATAAAAATGCAATTTTTCAAAAGACATGCAAATTTTGAAAACTTGAGCATTCGACAAAGTACAAATTCCTAATTGCATCCTTAGATTTGTGAAACTTTCTTCATTCAAGGGTTTTGTAAATATATCCGCAAATTGTTTATCGGTAGATACGTATTCTACGGATATATTACCCTTAGCTACATTATCTCTAAGAAAATGGTGCCTTTTCAGTCAAATTTATTGCACTAGTGTTGTCACAATGTATAAGTATACATGAATATCTAAGTCCATAGTCTAAAAGTGTTTGCTTCATCCAAAGGACTTGTGCACAAGAAATAGCCGCGATAATATATGTATTTCGCTTCGGTAGTTGAAAGTGCATCCGAGTTTTGTTTCTTTGAAAACCAAGAAACAAGACTCATCCCTAGGAATTGACAACACCCACTAGTACTTTTTCTATCTATTTTACATGCGGCAAAATCGGCATCAGAAAAACCAATTAAATCGAAAGATGCATTACATGGATACCATAATCCTAATTCAACCGTGCCTTTCAAATATCTCAATATGTATTTGACCGCACTTAAGTGAGACATTTTAGGACAAGATTGAAACCTAGCACATGCACAAACACTAAACATGACATCGAGTCTACTTACAGTTAAATAAAGAAAGCTATCGATCATACCTCAATATCGTTTTTTATCTATATTTACACCATCTTCATCTTTATCAAGTTTAATGGATGTGCTCATTGGTGTAGAAGCTATCTTTGGCTTCATTCATCCCAAATCTTTTGAGCTCTTTGTGTACTTGGCTTGATTTATGGAGATACATTTGTTGGTTTGTCTGATTTGGAGACCAAGCATGAAGGAGAGTTCTCCCATCATGCTCATTTCAAACTCCTCTTGCATGCACTTTGTAAACCACTCACAAAGCAATTCATTAGTAGCACCAAATATAATGTCATCTATATAAATTTGCACAAGCAAGATATCATTTTTAACATTTTTAATAAAGAGAGAGACATCGGCTTTTCCAATGCTAAAACCTTGATTAATCAAAATATTGGAAAACCTTTCATACCAAGCCCTAGGGGCTTGTTTTAAACCGTATGAAGCCTTTTTAAGTTTAAAAACATGGTTTGAAAACTCAAAACTTTCAAAACCGGATGGTTGCTTAACATAAACTTCTTCATCAATAAAAACTATTCAAAAATGTATTTTTGACATCCATTTGAAGAAGTTTAAAACTTTTAAAACTTGCATAAGCTAAAAGCATGTGTATTGCTTCTAATCTAGCTACAGGAGCATAAGTTTCATTGTAGTCCATTCCTAGCTTTGTTCTAAATGTCTAAACCTCCTTCATATTTATCTTCTATGGCTTCCTTAATGTTTTTAGGCTCTACTTGAGATATGAAGGCTACATATTGACAAATATTTTTGCGTTTAGAATGTGTTACCACTCCCGTTGATGGTTCTCTAATGACTTGCTCAATTGGGTGGTCTCTTATCAACCGGTATCCTTTTGGGAGATGTGGTAGAGCTTCCTCTTCTTCTTCTTCACCTTGACGTAAAGTTGAGGATGAAGGATCTTCATGATGAGTTTCCTCATTGTTTTCATCTTCAACCTCCTTGTCATGAAATGTCAATTCCTCAAGTTCCTCACCTACATTCACAATCTTAACATTTCTAGAAGAATCATTAGTTTCATCAAAAGTGACATGCATTTATTCTTTAACTGTCATAGTTCTACGATTATAAACTCTATAAGCTTTAGAACTAGTAGAATAACCTAGGACAATACTCTCATCGGATTTAGAGTCAAATTTTCCTAGATGTTCCTTAGTGTTTAAGATAAAATATTTGCATCCAAAAACTCGAAAATATCCCACACTTGGGATTCTATCGTTCCATGACAACTAAGCATCTAACATGAGGATTAGACAAAGCATTTAAAACTAGTGTATAAATATTTTCTTGCCTATTTCCAATAAAGACAATATCATTAGATGGTGCACTTCTAATGATCATTTAGATGCTTCAAAAATGACTAAATAACCATTATCACATAATTGAGATATACTAATCAAGTTATGTTTTAACCCATCAACTAATAAAACATTTTTAATACATGGGTAAGGAAGTATACATATATCATCAATGCCAACAATCTTACCTTTAGCATTGTCTCCAAATGTCACATGTCCACCATCCTTGCTTGATAGGGTTGCAAAAAGATTGATATCACCCGTCATGTGTTTTGAGCAACCGCTATCCAAAATTCATGTGCTCCTACTTGCTTGAGGATTGTTCTCCATCTACAAAAGGAGAAGAGACAATTTTAGGTATCCAAATCTTCTTGGGTCATTGAGTGTTAGTCATTTTAGAAATCCAAGTGAATCTAGCATAGGGGTTCCTCTTAAGTACACAATCTCTAGCCATATGGCCAAAAATACCACATGAAAAATAACTTCCATTAAATTTTCTTGTGCTATGTGTGTGAGAATGGAAGTGTGCATGAGCATGTTTGTTTGTGGTTTTTCTAGCATTTACAACCTCGGGCATGGCATTTTTTAAAGTTGTCATTTTCTCATTTAGCATCCATAATTCCTTTTTTAAGTTAAGCATGCTATCATTCAAGTGCTCTACTTGATCACTCAAGAATTTGTTCTCATTTTCTAACTTTTTTATTATCATTTTCTAAACTTTCTTTGACAATCTCAAAGGCACGCTTTTCTTCCTTAAGACTATCTACTTCTTTTCTTAAAGCATTGCATGAAAGTAACAAGTTTTCATTCTCAATTTCTAAAGATTTGTTGTCATTTTTAAGTTCTTTAAATTTATTTCTAATGACATTGAATTCATCATGCATTTGATCAAATTCATTTTCTAGTTCTTTTTGCATAAATAAAATCTCACCAAAAGTATATTTTACCTCGTTGTCATTTGTCATGGGACAAAGATTTACCATCTCACTTTTGGACTCTTCTTCACTTGACGAAGATTCGCTCTCATCCCAAGAAGCCATCATTGTCTTCTTCTTCTTCTTGTATATAAACATATATTAAAATATAAAATTCAATTTTTAATTTTTTAATTTTTAAAATTACAAGTTAACCGTACAAAGCGCGAGTACTGCAGCTAGTTATCTAAATAAATCAACTCCCTAAATAATAGGAAATATATTTATCTAAATAATTCAATTTTTTTTATTAATTAATATAATTATGATTTATACTCATAAATCATATATCTATTAATTTTATGATTTATCTCCATAAATCAAATTTTTATTAATTAGAATTTATCCAAATAAATTAATTCTCAATTAATCGGTTAAGCTCATGGTTAGAAATTAATTTTCCTACCATGTATATTTGATTCAAAATCAAATTATATTTAATTTATAATTAAATATATTCTCGGTCAAGTAGTTAATTAAATATTTAATTCATAATTAAATTTAATCAACTACATTATCATGTGTCAATCCCTACAACTTAGGGATGCTCTACAAATTGGGGTTACTGAGGAAGTCCTTCCTTGCGCTTTCATTCCTATAGGAAACAACTTTCCTATCATGTCAGTAAATAAGATTTGTGATCAAGTTGCAGCATGTCCATGCTAGTAGACATATAGGGCCGCATTCGGACTTTATCTCATAAGGTCTGTTACGAGGCTAGCCTGTTGTGTGTAGGGCTGACAATTTTATCCGCATCTGCCAACTAAAAATCGCATATGTAATGTATTCGATCTGTATCCGCAAGTAAAAATGGATATCGATACGGATATGAATCTAAAAATTTTATATCCGCGCGGATACGATGCAGATATGGATTTTCCTGTGTATCCGCATCGTATCCACACCGCCTATCTGCCTCCTGTTAATTACTATTTTGCCCATATATATATTATACATATGTGAGGGCGATATTGTAATTTTATATCAAATATATATTAATTCTAAATTTTCTAATGCCCTAATTCTACTCCCCGTTGATTCACTTCGCTCTCGGCTCTCCCCTCTTCCTCACTAGACATGTCGGCGGCCCGTAGTGCATCCCCTCTTCCTCACAAGACAAGTCGGCAGCCCGCAGTGCATCACTCGGCGACAGCGTTTCCCTTCTCTGCACGCAGTCGGTAACCGCAGCGAGTTCGTTAGCCAATCCCGGTGGCCGATGGTCCTTCAACGTTGATCGCCTCCTCGCCGTGCGCCTCCAATCGCCGCCTTGATCCTCCTTGTCGTCAGCCGTCTCCTCATCATCTCCTTGTTGACGACTTCCCTCCTTCCTCTCCCCTCCCTCCTCGTCCGTCATGTAAGACCCCTCTTCCATCACTTGGCGACACCTAAATATGGACATCTTCTTATGCAGACTAATCTGATCTGGCTTTGCTTAATTTAAATCTTGTTATGATTTGAGTAAAATTATTTTTCTCATCTATCGCTTCATTTGGAGAATAGAAATAGGCATTTCTAGAACATGCTCTTTATCGATGATTAAGTTTTTGCTTGACTAGTTGGATTCTGCAAACAGTGAAAGAGAGCGTCTACTTGTCAGTAAAATCTCAGAGCTAGTTACAACTTACAAGCCAGGTAAAGTTTGCTCATTAGTACCGGTATTCCTACACCAACATATAGTTGGTCTATTCTCAGGATTATTATTTTTAGCATTTTACACCTTCGTGGGAGCAAATCACTACGAACTTGGTACATAATGAATTTTTTGGGCTTTTGATTGTGTTATTATACTGATCTTTGTTGTATAGGTCTGATTATTCTATTTGGGTTGCTTTTAAGACTTGAATAACATATTTGTATATTGTAACAGTCTGAGTGACCATTTTTGGCCAAACTCATATTTTGGCATTTTACGTAAGTAGTTAAGATTGTGGCTCTTAGTACTGGTGCTATTAGCTATAAAAATTACAAGTCTAAGAGGTAAGGTTGTTGGCTATTTATTGATTTTTAAATTAAATATATTAATTGATATTTTGGATCAATAAATAGGATATTTATTAATTTTTAAACTAAATATATTATTTTAATATATTTTTAAAATACGGATGCAGATATGGATGCGGTGCGGATATCCGTATTTGAAGCGGTGCGGATATGGATATTCATATTCATATCCGTGGCGGATACAGTGCGGATACAGATGTGCGAATATGGGTGCGGATGCGGATGCAGATAATGCACTATCCGCACCGTATCCGATCCGTTGTCAGCCCTAGTTGTGTGTGACCCTTTGGGTCACACACTAAGCCAGCAGTGAGTTGTGCATAACGAAGATTCGGATTCGATAGAATGACTTCTATTCAAATCTTACGAAGCACCACTAAACTCCTTTAGTGTGATTGTGCGAGACTTCACTCATAAGTCAAGATTGACGTCTAGCAACGTGTCATGACTACTCGAATAGTGTGAGGTTCAATCTACAGGGATCGAACGCCCTTCGATGATTAGTTATCGTGCAACTAAGTCCCTCAGTTACGATATTTCGAATACGGCTAGGGTACCGAAAAAATATCAAACCCTAATACCGATTCATATGTATTCTGTTTGCCAAGTCTCAATAATGACATCTCAGAAAACCTTTGTTCGACATTCATATGTACTCTGGTCAAAGATTCCTGAGCCGACACTTGCAGGGACACATAGGATATTATCTCCTCTTACTAGGAGTAACGATTCCATATTGGTTGCTCACATACCTTCATGGGTGCTTTCCTATGCCCAAAGGTATCCAACACATGACACTAAAGACCACGTATGAATAAGTCCAAAGCAATTGGTCGACACTCACAAGATAACCATGACAACCTCAGGTCGAAGGACTGCTTGCACCTACTGTCACCCGAGGAACATCCTATCGACACTCTGTGTTCCTCGTGTAGGTCCGTTCAGTGAACTCATTCCCTATAATGAGCACTTGCACTTGTACATTAAATGACGACTCAAAGGTAATTGTGAGATCAGCTACCCCTTATCATATAAGGCATGTACCAAGTGCACCAGTCTATCCAGAATCACCAATCCCCTAATTGGTGATCCTAAGACTCATGGGCATCTGGATTCCTAAATCTCACTGGCATGATCTCATCATGGCCTTGGAATCAATTACCCGGGTCCATGGGGTTCATCACAATCTAATATATACAAAATATAGATGCAACATATGATGAAAAGTGTCCTTATATTATTCATTAACCAAAAATAGTTCCCTACACATCAATATGCTGATTGGCTCAAGGGCACTATTTCTTTCAATCTCCCACTTGCACTTGTAGCTAATCATTGCAGTATTTAATACCCATATAACTAAAGTGGCGATCAAAGTGCTGCTGCGGTAATGGCTTTGTGAATAGAGCAGTTATATTATCTTTCGTGTCGACACGTTCGACATTTATATCACCACGTCCAACGATCTCTCTAATCAGGTGATATCGTCTTAGGATGTGTTTTGATTTATGGTGGGATCTAGGTTCCTTTGCTTAAGCAAAAAACCCTAGTGTTATCACAATAAATAGGGACTGGACCGAAAACCTCAGGAACAACACCTAATTCAGAGATGAACTTCTTTATCCACACTCCTTCCTTGGCGGCTTCGCTTACAGCGATGTACTCAGCTTCTGTCACCTAGTCTGTCACAGTACTTTGCTTGGAACTTTTCCAGCATTCTGCGCCACCATTCAGAGTAAATACATACCCAAAAATAGATTTACTGACATCCAATCTGATTGGAAGCTAGAATCCATGTAGCCCTCTAGTTTAAAATTTAACCCACCATAAATCAGGAGAACATCTTGAGTCCTTCTTAAGTACTTAAGAATGTTCTTTATAGCTTTCCAATGTTCCTCTCCAGGATCTGCCTGAAATCTGCTAGTTACCCCCTAGGGCATAAGCGACATCAGGCCGATTACAGAGCATTGCATACATGTTGGATCCTACTGTCGAAGCATAAGGGATCTCACTCATCCTTTTTCTCTCCTCGAGTGTCTTAGGAGACATCTTCTTGGAAAGAGTGATGTCATGACTCATAGGCAAGTAACATCTTTTACTGCCTTGTGCGATCTATGTGGGCAAACTCGAGGACACGCCCCCGAGTGGATTCCTGTACCTGTGTGGGACCAGCTTGTTGAGCGACGGAGCACACCTGAGTGGCAAGAGGTCTCCCGGACAACGTCGAGAAATCGCATGTCCGAAGGGGATGACACAGTGGGCACGCCACACTGGTTCCTCCGTGTCTTTTGCGGTGCATGAGCGTCGTATGGTATGTATAATTTAAAGGCGAAATGACGACACTAGAGGGGGGGTGAATAGTGTATTTACTAAACAATTCGCCTAAATTCAATTTTAATCATTTCTTGATTAGTTTAGGCAATTTACAATTTAATGATTGGGTGCGGAAGCGATAAATAATTAAGCAATTAAAAACAAATAATAACACAATGTAAACACATTAATTTATAGTGGTTCGACCCTAATGCCTACTCCACTACCTAAGCACCCCGCTTAGGATTTCCAAACTAGCTTTACTAGATTAATTCTCGTTTCCCTTACACAGAGGACTTTGACTCGAAGAGTCTCACTCTCGACCTAAGGTACTTCCACACCCGGAAGTCTCCGTCTTCTTATCGAGAGCACTCTTCCACCTCAACCCTAAGGGACAACTTGACTAATCTTAGTAACAACTAATTTTACAAAAGTGGCTTTACACCTAACACCAGGTAACCACTTATACCCACAAGATCTAATAGCCTAGGTCTTACAAACTCAACTTCAAAAAAATGATAAATTAACAGTTAAAAATACAAGTGAAAAGAGCTTAAGATAAAACTAAGATTATCTACTCTTTTTCAAGCATTGTAGCCTCCAACTCGCCAGTGAATGTGCTTTGAGTCGAAGCCGAGTTGAGGAGCAGTTGACGCTTGAAGACGAACTCGACAGAAGAACAGAGCGCGCTGCAATCGATCTTTGGAAGGTTTAAATCCCTTCTTAAATGCTCAATAAAATTTGTACGATTAAGGGAAGAAGGTTAAAAGAAGTAGATGAAGGTATATTTATACCCTCACGAAGAAACGACAGCTCAACGGATAGTTTTCTATCCGTTGCAGGCCGTCAGTCGATTGGTCAGTCGACCGACCGATCGATCGGTCATTCGATCGTTGCTCTTCTCTCTGTGTGCGGTCGATCGACAGGTCGACCGCCCAGACGCAAATCCTTCGATCCCGCATTCGGTCGATCGATGCGATCTTGCGTCTACAGCTATCCTCAGTTCGGTCGACCGATAGGCTTACTGCCTATATTGGTCGACCAACTGGTCGACCGAAGTAGTCACTGCCTATTTTTGGCAGTGTTTAGTCGACTGACTGGTCGACCGAATTGGCTACTACCTTTTTCTTACCCTATTCGGTCGACAGCCCGGTCGACCGAACTTAGGCTGAGTTTGATTTCTTCAGCCTTTTTCTTTCGCACTTCATTTTCGGGTTCCGGCTTTCAACGAGCATCAACTTGGAGAGCTTTCATGTGATCTTTGAGCCCGTCCAATACGACTTTGGTGCACACGTTGATCTTCGAGAAATTTCGCGATGAACTCGAGCGCGATGATCAATGTCCTTCTGATTTATCGATTTCTTTCTATTTATCCGATCAAGGACATCGAACGCTAATTCATATGGAACCTAAAAGATTTCTTGACAAAATATTAGTTTCATGTTTGTTATCATCAAAATCAAGATTAAGAGATTAAGACCAAAGTTGAAAACCTAAAGCCAACATAATTTTCTTACTTTTGATTAAAATATTATATATTTTGTATAATGATACTAATGTATTTATTTTCTAATGTAAGACACGAGTTGCGGAAGATGGCACCGTCCACGCCCCTCGCTGATGCAGGTGTTTGAGCGCACTCATCGTCGACGATGAGCGGGGGACTACGTCGATAGCAGGGCCTCGATCATCATGATAAGTATTTATGTCTATTTGATTTACACAATTTTTATTTATAGTTTATATATATGTATTATTTAAAATATAAACGTGTGTAGGAGACCTACACAAGGACCGTGATCGAGCGCGAAGGCACGGTGAATGAGTTTGACGCGGGTGCATGGGTCGAGGCTGTAGGTGGTTAGGAGCACGACTATGTTTATGGCTTTGTAGACAGTGGCCATGCACGCGCTGTGTTAGGGCCACTTGGGGCACCGACCCCTCCCGGTGCGGGTGAGAGGCCCCCGACATCGCGGACGCAGGACCAGAGCCGAATAGTGGCCTTGGAGTCTGAGCTAACACAGTAGAGAGCGGCGATGGAGGAGCAAAGACGCACAAATAACGAGTTGAGACAGACGATGCAGAACATGCAGGCCTTCTTCACTCAGATTGCATCTCACTCAGGCCTTCTATAGATTATATCGTAGCCATCGTCCTCCTCGACCTAGTCGACGCTCCCGACCCAGTCGCTGTCGACTCCACCACCTCCACCGCAGTCATGAGATATATGTTCGTGTATTTTGATTATATTTTGATACTTGTTAACCTTCGTTTGAAGCTTAGATACTTGATAGATGTTTATACTTTACATTTCATATTTTGATACTTGTTTGCCTCCGGTTTGAGGCTTGTAGTTGTTTATATACTTATAGTTGTATATATGATATTTTGATACTTGTTTGCCTCCGGTTTGAGGCTTAGATTGATGATATTTAAGTAAAACTTGTATGGTTGGATGAAAATGTATGCGTATGATGTTTTATGGTTGTCTTATGTGATTGTAAATAGATTATAATATATAAATATCATTGTATTTTAATTTTTTTCAGTTACAGGATATAACTTCAGCCACGGCTTACCCATGGCTGCCCGTCACTACGTCGTGGCTGAAAGCGTATCGTAAATAGCTAATGGCCTAGGCAGCACCAAATATCACAATTGCTAATAATATCATCGACGGCTAATAGCCGCGACTGATGTATTTAAATCAGCGACAGTCGCTGAGTGTCATCACTGATGTGTTTAAATCAGCGACAGCTCACGTGGCTGTCGCTGATGATTGCTTGTGACGGTAGAGGTCAGCCATCACAACTTATCTGAGAAGTGCACATCAGTGACAGTGTTTTGCCATGATCAGTACCGTACGTGATAGTCATCACCGACGGTTCAGCCACGGCCTGAGCCATCGGTGACAACGACAATTCTAATAGTCTAAGGTAAAGTGTGCTGAACAACAAGTAAATAGGGGTATGTCTAGGACATACCTCAATCTCCGCCTCCTCTCGCAATACATTACAACCACATAGATATATATATAACGATGCTCAAATCATGAATTCACAGCGTACACAATGAGCATGAAATTAAGATACAACACCTCCAAACATCGTAGGAAAAACAAGCATGTATAAGAGGTAAATAATACAACACCTCCCAATTTCCCTACGTGGTTTAAGTTCGACTTTAGCCTTCCCCTGGCCGTGTACCCTAGGGACGGCCTACCCTCTACCCGAGTGCTCTAGGGGCATTTGGGTTAGGCCCCCTCGGGTCCCCTAAGGGTCGGCTCACCCTAAAGTTGTCCTAGGGTTTTAGGATCTCTAGGTGTCTCTAGGGTACTCAATTCCCTACTTGTATGTCTCTACAATTTTACTGAAGTGCAGAATAATTTAAGGTACCCTAAAGTATGTCCCTAAGGTATAAAAATCTTATTTTTATTTTTTCCAAATCTGTCCCTAGTGGTCGGCCATCCAAGGGCTCCAAAAAGGGCCCTAAAGGGGCGGCATACCCTAGTTCTTCCCCAAAACCCTTCCTTTCCTCAAGATCCCAAGAAAGCATCAAGAAACCTTAACAACCATCAAGAATCCTCAAGAAAACATCAATAAATTGGAAGAAGAAGGGGGCGGCACAGCAGTGAAAAATGGGCAGCCAAATCGCCCAAAAATTCATCCGATAGAATCGGTGCGATCACGATAGAATTCTCAATACGAATATCTGATTCAATTCACGAAAAAATCAACGAAAAATGACGGAATCCCCATGACATAGGGGTGGCACAGCATGGGTGAGGAAAAGGGGAAAAAGAAAGGGCAAATCCACTCACCTTTTTGGAGAAATCAGGGAGGATAAAGAAGCGAATGATCTTCCTATGTTGAACGTCGGTTCTCTCTCTCTCTCTTGGGTGACGTGCGGCTGGAAACAGTAGCCATGCGCCCCCCTTTGGCTATTTATGGGCCCTAGCTGGCCTAAATTACAAAACACCCTCACTTATTCGCCCGACTTCTAAAATCCATAACTAATTCATTCAACTCCGGTTCGAGATCTGATTGAACCGCTAAATTGATCTCGAGACCCTCTATCATCCTAGCATGCTAAATCACATAAATAAAATAAATATATTTTTTCTATACTTTTTTTTCCATATATGTAAAGCTTACCCGAATTAAATTTCGCGACTCTATGTCAATTCGCGCTAACTCGGGCCCATGGCCCCTGCTAAGGAATAAAATATTATTTTAGAATTTTTGGGCATAACATTCCGCAACCAATCGATGTAGTTTGTTCTAGTGAGTTTATTAGCATCAAGAATGCTACATAATTACAGTCTGTTTGCATGATCAATGAGGTGTTTTAAATTAATCATGTCTCCCACTAATTTTTGTGGTTCCATAATACCCTCTAATTTCGAAGTGGAAAGCCCTCGTTGGTGGACTTCCTTAGGGGAAAAATGGAACCCCACTTCTCTTACTCGGATCTCGCATGTAACATGACAAATCCTAATAAGTATATGGGTAGGTAACTCTTTACCGATCATATCACTATGTGACTTCCATATGTTTTTGCCTCTAGGACAACCAAGGCCTTGTGTGTGCACAACAAACCAAGGAGCCCTAGTTGAGTCAGACCCATCGTTCGTATGCCCTAGCGAGAAAACAACCACCATTGAGTATAGCTCAACAAGGTAAGTCTTGTTCAAGCTGGTAGCAAAGACACAAAAGAGATATGTGTCATATGAGGTGCAACGTTTTCATTAGCACAAAAGGCCTTGTGTGTGCACAACAAACCTGTTGTGACAATAGACAAACTTGTCTCTTATAACAATGGAATGCGTGACCGATATTCTTAATATCTTAGCCATTCAGACTCAATATTATTGGAGGATTTCTTCATGCAATTATAATTATCTAAGCTATCAACAATTGAAGCAAAAGCAATAAATAAAAGCATAAAGTAAATAAGGATATTATGGATGTTCTAAGGGTTCCACCCGAGCCACTAGGCGAACCAAGGCCATCATCCTAGGGATTTGAAGGAGCTCCGTCTCTCCAAGGGGCTGACCAAACTATCTTGTAGGTTGTCGGTTCCATCGGTGCCTTCCTGCGATTCTAGTCGTCATCAACATGAAGTCGAACACCTCCTCTCCGCCCGCACACCAAAACGGGGCAGCAAGCATGCTCGCCGCGAATCTTCCCCTAAACTTTTAATTTTACAAAACTAAAATTAAGAAGAATACCCCAAACAACCATTGGGGAAAGGTTTAAGGAGAGGGAGAAGTGAATTACAATCAAAATTCTCAAGAGGAAGGCAAGTGTACGCAGGCCCTATTTAAAAATTACAATGCTGAAATTTCATAAATTTACAAGCAATTATCACAACCATGTTTTACACACAGTCACATGCACATAGGGCTCATCCATAATCATCCTTTCATGTATCACATCATATATGAAAAATAAAGGAAAAAATAGAATTTGAAATCGCGCAAATCCGATCACGTTTCCACCCAAAACGGTTCAAACAATATAGGCTGAAATTTTTCGGTTCTCGGGGCTGTTCAACCATGAACGCACAGGATTTCTGAGTTTAAATTCTATCCAAAATCAATATGGACAGTAGGCTTCCACCTCGACTCATCATATGAATCGTGGAGCCAAGAAAATGACTCAAAAATCCCCAAAAACCAAAACCGGGCAGCATGACGTCTAGGGAGCGAACGGTTCGTAAACGTGACCAAAATGCGAAATAAAAATTCCAAAATTTTGATAAAGGTGGCTATGAAACCATTGTTGGGATGGGAATAAGAAACGCAGCAGAAATAGCAATTTAAAAAATTCAAATTATCCCAAAACAACGATCTACTTTAGCAACAATTAAGAAATTCAATTTACGAGTAGAAGGGGGAAGGTTACCGTGGTTGGATAGGGTGCTCCTATTCCGTATCAAGATGCACACATGCACGTCCTCCAATGATAGTCAACATCAGGTGCCTCGCAACAAAAGGACAATGAACAATCGGACTCGTCGTGACTCAACGAAGACGCTTTCTCAAACCCCGAAATCTCAAGAGCTAGGCTGGCCCTTCCACCAAGAACCAGGCTCCAAAATGAGAGGAAGAAGAGATGAGAAAGCAACAAAACGAGGAGGTAGATCAAAGAATACCTCGTTGTCCTTTTTCGGAATCCTCTAAGTGGATGAAGTAGGCAGCACACCCAAGTAGAAGACACCTCCAATTTGGCTTCGTAAAAGACCGGGAAGGAGAAAGTAGATCGATGGCCGGCCACCAATGGAGAGGAGGAAGAACTAATTCACCAACCCCTCCAATGGAGTGTTCGACCACAATTTATAGAGGGGGGAGGGCTACAAAGGAAGACCCGGCCCCCCTAAAAACTCTCTCCCCGAAATTCAAAATTACGGAGTTTGCCTCCAAAAATATTAATAGCTTCATAATTAATTCTAAATTAATTAAATCCAATAAAATATAAACTTAATTTATCTTCATAAATTAAGAACCTATAAACAAGAATGATAATTATCTAAATAAACTAATTCCCTAAACAATAGGAAAGAGGTTTATCTAAATAATTTAATTTCTAATTAATTAATAGAATTATGATTTATCCTCATAAATCATATATCTATTAATTTTATGATTTATCTCCATAAATCATTTTTTTATTAATTATGATTTATCCAAATAAATTAATTCCCAATTAATCGGTTAGGCTCATGGTTAGAAACTAATTTTTCCACAATGTATATTTGATTCAAAATCAAATTATATTTAATTTATAATTAAATATATTCCTGATCAAGTAGTTAATTAAATATTTAATTCATAATTAAATTTAATCAACTACACTATCATGTGTCAATCCCTATAATTTAGGGATGCCCTATAAATTAGGGTTACCAAGGAAGTCCTTCCTTGCGCATTCTTTCCTATAGGAAACAACTTTCAGACTTTATCTCATGTTGCAGCATGTTCATGCTAGTAGATATATAGGGCCGCATTCGGACTTTATCTCATAAGGTTTGTTACGAGGTTAGCCTGTTGTGTGTGACGCATTGGGCCCCACACTAAGCCAGTAATGAGTTGTGCATAATAGAGAGTCGGATCTGATAGAATGACTTCTATTCGAATCTTACGAGCCACCACTAAATTCCTTTAGTGTTGTCGTGAGAGACTCTACTCATAAGTCAAGATTGACGTCTAGCAACGTGTCATAACTACCCAAATAGTGTGAGATTCAATCTACATGGATTGAACGTCACTCGGTGATTAGTTACCGTGCAACTAAGTCCCTCAGTTACAATATCCGAATACGGCTAGGGTACCAAAAAAATGTCAAACCCTAATACTGATTCATAGGTATTCTGTCTGCCAAGTCATCATCTCAATAATGACATCTCAGAAAACCTTTTTTCGACATTCATATCTACTCTGGCCAGAGATTCCTGAGCCAACACTTGCATGTAGGGACACATAGGACACATTATCTCCTCTTACTAGGAGTAACTGATTCCATATTGGTTGCTCAAATACCTCCATGGGTGCTTTCCCATGCCCAAAGGAATCTGGCACATGACACTGAAGGCCACGTAAGGATAAGTCCAAAGCAATGGGTCGACACTCACAAGGTAACCATGATAACCTCAGGTCCAAGGACTGCTTGCACCTACTATCACCTGAGGAACATCCTATCGACACTCATATAAGGATTTCATTCTGTGTTCCTCGTGTAGGTCCATTTAGTAAACCCATTCCCTAATAAGCACCTGTACTTGTACATTAAATGATGGCTAAAAGGTAACTATGAGATCAGCTACCCCTTATCGTATAAGGCCTGTACCAAGTGCATCAGTCTATCCGAAATCACTAATCCTCTAATTGGTGATCCTACGACTGGGAATATTTAGAACAGGGGCATCTAGATTCTTAAGTCTCACTGGCATGATCTCAACATGGCCTTGGAATCAATTGCCCGGGTTCATGGGGTTCATCACAATCTAATATATACAAAATATAGATGCATCATATGATGAAAAGTTGCCTCACATTATTCATTAACCAAAAGTAGTTCCCTACACATCAATATGTGATTGGCTCAAGGGCACTATTTCTTTCAACAAGGAGATCGACGATGATGCCCCCTTCTCTGTTGCCTTCAAGGCCCGGGGCATGGAGTGGGCCCAATACATCGTCGCCTTCGGCGCCCTGAAGGGCATGACCACCGTCCTCCTCGTCTCCGCCGTCGTCCAGGCTCGCTACCTAACCCACATCGCCCCCACCCACATGGTCCCGCTGTGACTCGCCCACGTCAACAACCGCATCGACCCCCCCTCAACGCCACCATCGTCATGCTCGTCGCCATGCCATCATCGCCTTCTTCACCGACCTCAACATACTCTCTGAACTCCTCTTCATCTCCTAATCATCCGTCGATACTACGTTAGCGGCGAGACTTTCGATGCCGACCGCGCCAAGCTGGCGATCTTCCTCGTGCTCATTCTGGCAATGCTGTGGTACTTCCTGCCGCAGGCGAGGAAGCCGCGACTATGGGGGTGTCATGGTTGTCGTCGGTGTCGATCGCCATCAACATATTCTAACTAGGATCGATCGACGGGAAGTCGTTCATGTGATTCAAGGTATGGTCGGGGCTGCTGCTGCTGCTCTACTACTTTTTCTTCGGCCTACATGCGTCCTAAGATACGACGAAGAGCGAGGTAGCTGTTGTGCTGTGGCACTAGTGCAGATTGTCACGCCCCAATTTAGGGTCACGTGACCGGCTAGAACATATGTGTCTATACCTTGTAGCCTACCCCATGCATACAACCATGCAGATATAAACAACTTAACAACATAATAGAAGCCAATATGAAATGAAATAAATATCTTGAGATGAAGTAGATAAATGTCGAAAGAACTACAAACTCCAATAATCCGAACTACACCAATATGCATGAAAGAAAACATGACTCGACTACGACTCCCTAAACTTGGTCTGCTACGATCAATGGTGTTGTTTGCCCCTCCAGGCACGTCATGTACTCTAGCCAGTACCTCACTGATCAGACTCTACAAAACAAGTAAATAAATAAATGTGAGTCCAAAAGGAACTCAGTGAGTGGTTCTACCGAACCTCCACCTAAAACCCATACCACAATTATATAATAGGAATTACATTCTCATGCAAGAAATAAATCAGGAATTTGGTAATTCACCAAGCCGACCAGCCCTCCTGCAACTGCAGGAGACTCGGCCCATAGATGGCCCTCAAATAAAGCTAACACCTGGGCACTACATGCCCGTAGGCATACCAACACATAGCCACAAATAATACCGGGTTGGAATTCGCCCATCCAACCGGGTTGGAATTTGCTCATCCAACCCAAATCAATTCTAACTCTGGTTGGGATTCGCCTATCCAACCACTCGGGCGTACGCCCGCAATCGGCCCCTTCCTGGCCTTCTTAGTCGAACCTTTACATGCCACTCTTTCTAATTGGGTGCAAGGTAAGACTTCATGCTTAAAATTCTAATTTTCGCATCCCTATAGATGGCGTCTCTAAGTTAGAATTTAAGGAATTCATTTCCTTTGTTTTTTCGTCATCCATAAGTAAGGTACGTCACGATGTCATGTCCTATACATGTCAAAATGTCTCTATGATTTGTTTACTTTCCGAATGTCATAAATGTAATGAGTAGAGCCTATGATTGACACCCTTGGGAATAACTACAACTTGAATATTTATAATTTCAGCCTACAATAATTAATTCCAGCATGAAAATATAATTTCAACCTACAATAAGTTTCTATTTTCTATCCTTACACCACTGTACAGGTTACCAAAACATTTCATATGTTTTCAAATTATAGTTTTCATGAAAATCGATAGGTTACATCGATATATTATACCACAGACTCGCAACATTACAACAATATGAATCTCAACCTGAACATAACAAACTTCAACAAATCAACATGTAATAAACATTTCCAGCACATGCTATAACAATTTCAACATACATCATGTAATTTCAGAATATCATATATAATTCCAGCTTCATTAACATAAGCTTTTCAGCACCAAACACTAAAGGAAAATTCTGCATCAATTAGTAAGGAAAATTTCTGCATCACATACTAGATAAATTTCAGCATCAAATACCAAGTAAATTTTAGTCTCAAATACTATGGAAATTTTTGCAACAATTACCAAAGAAATTTCAACATTCAATACTAGTAATTTGGACTCCGATTTCTTTTAAGCATGTGGTTGTAACTATAGGAGATAAACCTAGGTTTAGGGCTTTTAATCCCACACTAGAACATGCTTATAACACTAATTGCAAGGTAAACAATTTATATAAAGAAAAATTCAGAATACTTCATAATTGTGGCCGGCTGCGATAAGGAGGGGATTCATATGTCTAGGACTCTAATTCCACAAGACCTAAAAATGAATTAAACCTAGAAGCCACACTACCAACCTCATTTAGGAAAAGATATATTTAACAAGAAGAAAGAGAAGAAAATCTTCAAGAGTCCCTCTTGGACAGTAGGGAGCCACAAGGGAACAGAATTCATAATTGGAAAGTTTCATGCGCACAACGTCAAACATCAAGAAGAAAATTTCAGATTTTTTTTGTTTTCATCCGCCACATCGAATAGGATCGGCAACCACACTATAGGTGTTGGGGAGAAATCCACTCACCTTGATTTGAAGAGAAGAAGGCGAGATGAAGGGGTTTCCGATCTCTAGCAACGACTTCGAATTCAGGTGCCTCCTCCTTGCATCGTCCTCTCCCACACCCTCTCGGTGTCCGTGCGTACGTGTGCGGCTCTTCTTGAGCCGTACGGCGTTGGGGGTGGGGTTTTATAATTCCCCCCCCCCCCTTTTTTCTTCTTCCAATTCTACCCTCTCCTTAAACTCTTAACCCGACTTGACTCACATCCGAGTCGAGCTTCGATCGAGCCCACGAACTCGGCTCAATCCGAAATAAACCCAACAACCCATAAAACATCATAATCAACATAAATTAAGAGCACTTAAATTATTAATTACTCACCCGAGCCCTTAAATTTACGCCAGCTCGCGACTCGCCTAAGCTCATCCCCGGATTAGCCCACTAAAACAACAACAAAAATATTTGTTAGAATTTTTTAGTATTACACAGATGGTGGAGGAGGGCAATGCAGAGTGAAGGGAATTAAAATGTTTAATTACAATGTTCTAATCGTAATTAAGTGTGTCTAATTAGTTTATATATACATACATTTGGAGACAAATGAAAAAATGTTTAGTTGGATGATGAAGTTTATATGTGTAGATTGTGGATAACATAACCCGGATTTAAGTTGATATGTTGTCTTCCAGAATAATCTTCAACATGTGAATGAAACTGGATGCTCCGCCTACACATTCATTCAATTAAGGATAGCATAACCCGCATTCATTTAATAACACTTCAGTTCTACTTTCTATCATTAGGTGATCTACTTAAAACTGACGACAACAAGGACCGTGTCATCATTAGTTTCGCCATGCCAACGTACGAAGAGCAGCTCGACTTAAGCTTACTACTGTCAATTGAAGACTTGGGTGGACGCGCCCAACGAGCTGTAGTCCTCGTTGGATTCGCTCGGCCCACACAGAGGTTGCCGGCCGCGTTGAGCTCGTCAGCGGCGATGCCCACTGCTACAGCAGAGTGGCAATCGGAAGCAAAATCATCACCATCTCCGAGCTTCACTTAATGGCTTGCTCTGCTTTGGCCGTCAGTAGCTGTTGCCCCCACCACCCTTGCCTTGATCGCAATCGCCACCCAAACTGGCGGCCACGTCGCATGCGTCATTCTAGGCCCCGACGAGTTGTGGTCCTCGTTGGACGCGCTCAGCGCGAAGGCCGTTGGCCGCGTCGAGCTCGTCGGCGGCGACGCCTCTCATCTCTCATCTCCCGTGTATCCATGAGAGAGATAGAGAGTGAGAGGTGGGACCTAAAAAAAGTCGTCCTATGTGTACCATGTGACGTGATAAATGTGTATCTTTTTATTATTTTTGAATCGCCACGTCAGCGAAATAACAGACATACTCACGATTCGCAAACGACAGACTATTATTGGAACCAATATTAAAATTCTTATATACAATTGAGACCAAATAAAGGATTGATCAAAATTGAGAAATTCGCGAAAGTTGATGCCATTTTCGTCTAATAAGTCAACAATATACGAAGGGTTTGAGATTTTTAAAAAAATAATTCTGATTTTAGTAAATTCAGAAAGAAGTTTCTGTTCTGGTCATTTTATAATAAGCAGTTATAGTTGTATTTTTTTTTAATAAAAATAAAAAATCACAATAAATGATCATACTAAGATTTAAATTTTAAATTTTTAGACAATATATAAAATATTATCACCAATCGTGCTACTGAAAATTGACAATTGTAATTATATTTGTTTGATACTTTACAAGAGAAGATGTGGAAATAGTTAAGGAATCAAATTTCCAGGAATGTCACTTCCACTCGTACAAATTAAGATGGTGATGAGATTGAAAATTTTAACCTTGCCTACATCATCACCTCTTGTTTACTTATCCCGCATTGCTTAATTTGCCTTGCCTTTTTTTTCTATTTTGATAACATAGCAAAAGAATCATGTCAATATCTTCATTACATAGTTGGTCTAATAAACCACGTAGTATTGTCACATTTGCAAATAGGTCCGTCTATCATTACAATTGAATCTGAAATGAAGTGAACCCAATAAACTAATAATGAAACCAAATATATATCCCAAACCACAAAGAAATATGAACCCATTTGAATAAGATTGCTCAATTTTTGACTGGAGTCGACTTAGCATTATTTGTTGTTAAGGTATAATAATAATTTGTGAATATTTTGGACTTTTGAAGAACTAATTCTGAATTCTAAAAACAATATGAAAATTAATTATTTTTAAAATAAAAATGATTAATTTTCAAAGTACATCTGAGTGTGTATTTATATATATATATATATATATATATATATATATATATATATATATATATATATATATATATTATTTTGCCTGAATAATAATATTAAATATATCTCGAACTGTTACCTCCCTCCGAATGAGTCGCGTCGACCCGCCTGCTGTGGCGGAACGGGGATTGTTTTCGACGGTTAAGAATGCCTTCCCCCATCTCCCCTTGTCTTCCTCTCCGTTCCCGAACAACCTTCTTCTCTCCTCTTTCTGTTGCAAGAGAGAGAGAGAGAGAAGCTATCGAGAAAGAGAAAGAGAAAGTCTTGCATGCCCAAGCCCCGCCCCTGTCAAGGAAAGGGAAGAGGGCTGGGTCGGTGGGTAGGCAGGTGATCGCCCGGCCCAATGGGAAGCTACACCTGCTGTCTCTGCTTCACGAGGCGCTTCAGCACCAGCGTGATCCAACCCCCGGCCGACATCAAGGCCGCCTTCTCCGCCCACACCAACGGTGCCACCTATATGACGGCCGACCAGCTCCGCCGCTTCCTGACCGACGCGCAGGGCGACACCGACGTCGAACCCGAGCGAATCATCGAGCAGTCCATCCATCTCCGTCATCGCCAGCCCTTCCTTGGCATTCTTAGCAAACCTTCCTTCACCGTCGATGACTTCTACCACTACCTCTTCTCCGAGGAGCTCAACCCTCCCCTTGGATCTAAGGTACATTGTTTCTCCTTTTCCTGGAAATCCATAAAGATTGAATTCCCTTTTGGAGCATCTTCGAGAGTTATCTGATAACTTTCTTTTCCAACATTCTGTAGCAATTCATTTTGTTCTCTTTTAATTCCCTGGGAATTTTGTCCTCACGTATTAGGTGTTTGATTAATTGGCAAAAAGAGAAAATACCAACCTGTTGTGCTATTGTCATTTTTTAGTTTCTATTTTATAATTAGGACCCTCGTGGTTGAATGAACAAGTAAAGATGATTGATTTTCTTAATGAATCAGGGCGAGTACAATTCGCATATGTGTGATGTAATCTAGCTTAGTCCTACCATTTTGTAGAGAATTGTATATTAAATTGGAATTTTCTATATGAATGCGATTGAGCTGGTGCAGAAAAGTTGCAAAGACTATTCATGACCTTCGTTTCTATATCTAAGCTTACATTGGATATGATGAAAAAAAAGTGTTCACTTCTGGGAAGGGCAATCTAGCAATCTTTGAGTGTATGATAGAGTCTAGGTGAAGAATATAAAATGTACTGAATATTATACATATATATGATATTTTTTTACCAAAAATGTGTGAGTTAATTTCATTAAACAAAGATATGTACAAGGATAGGTTTAGCACCAATCAAGGTAGGAGAGAGAGTCACACCCCTCACCTACGGCATTGCCATCAGCAAGTGACATGTACTGAAAAGAGAAAAGACATCACAACCTGGGGTAGGCACATCTCCAGCAATCAAAACACAGATGCCTTGAGCAAACAAAAATATAGCCAAGAAGAACAAGAGAAATTTTCATCAATCTCGCACGCCTAGGCACCCATGTGCACGTCTAAATCAAAGATAATAAAGTTGGATACAATAGCAGAAGAAGTAGACTTGTCTCTAATATATGATTGTTTCACTTGCGCCAGAGCTGATAAGATACATTTTTGAGCTCCAGTCATCCTTTCTCCTAGGGCTTGCAAACCATAAGCCACACTAAACGATAATTGCACTTCATAGTCCGACCAGACCAAATGAAGTGGGCCAAGAGCTATTCAATACGAATAAACACCATGTAAGGGGGGGGAGAAGGATGAGAACTAATAAATAATCTTCCCCAGCTAGACATATTTAATCAGTTCCAATCGACCGGCAAAAGAGAGGCATTTGTCAGCCCACCCATTGATTTTAGTTGCTATGCTATTGAGGAGTAGAAGGCAATCATGAAAGGATGACCTCTTAGAGATAAGTGAGGCACCGAAATGCGCACTAGTAGAGATCCAAGATGCATATCTAAGGTGTCATAATGGAATTTCTCAATTCAGGTGTAGTGCTAGCCAAGAAAATGTGTGATTTTAGTGTTGGTGTGTAGCCTAGACATCCTATGGAACATGGTTTTAAAATTCGTATTGTACCGGGCGGTATGCCCGGTAAATAGTATTTTGCTTTTCCGGTATATGAGATACCCGGTATGGGAGAAATATCGGGTATCTCGGTCATACCGGGCGGTATTTATCAAATACCGCCCGGTATGGGCGGTATATGCATCATACCGCCCGATATGGGACGGTATGATGGCATATAACGGCTATATTAAATGAAGAATATTAAAAAATACCGGTATACCGGTAAATACCGCCCGGTATGCCCCGGTATTTAGCAAATACCGGCTGATACCGCCCGGTATGATCCAACGACTCTTAAAAAGAGCCGTTGGGTACTGTTTGGTACTGTATTAGGGTTTTTCATAGATACAACAGAATCATTACATTGGAGTTTATATAGGGCGACACAAGTCCACAATCCAAAGGGTCCAAAAAATCTCCGGGGACTCCGCCCCCACACCCCTGGCAGGGACCGCCGAAGATTCTGCGTAGCGCAACATAAGACGTAGCGCAACATAAGACCGTACCGACACATGGTATTCATCATCTCGGTTGATGTTGCGCTACGTCTTATGTATTTTGGGTTGTGGACTTGTGTCGCCCTATATAAACTCCAATGTAATAATTCTCTTGTATCTATGAAAAACCCTAATACAGTACCAAATGACTTTTAAACATTGTATTCATGTATTTGATATTTGAATATTAAATTTAAGTATTTCTTGATCAATTATGTGTTATTAGAGTTATTTTTAACAGCAAAAAAAAAAACCCTGTCCGGTATGCATTTTCGTACCGGACCGTACCGTGTGTCGGTACGGTATGGTACGTACCGGTACCGGTATTTTAAACCATGCTATGGAAATGAGTCAAGCAATCCCGTATAATGTTTGCCAAAATCAGATCAACCTTGGGTGGAAGATGCAAATTTGTAATCATAGTAGCAGGGAAACCGTACCGCTTGAGTAGTTCGTCGAAGGCTTTATGGAGGTAAATTTTTATGGCCATTCGAGGTGAGCCCTATGTCGATGTATATCCCACATAGAATCATGGCAGAGAGCAATATTCTCATGTATTACTCTTCCTTGAACAAAAGCATATTGATTGGGCCCAATAAAGGCACTAAGAATTTTCTTAAGCTTGTTCGCAATCACTTTAGAGATATAACAGTATATCAGCTTGCATACATACAGAGATAGACTAGAAATCTACAAAAGTTTCAAGGTGCTTTTTCTTAGGCACTAGGGTGATGGATGCAATGTTGACCTCACGAAGAAGGTGTCTTGAAGAGAAAAAATTTGGTATGACTGTAATAATATTTGACCCAACAATGTCCCATGAGGAAATGAAGAATCCGACTGTAAAGCCATCGACGCCAAGGGCATTATTGTTGGGTAGGGAGGAGATAACCTCTTGAATTTCTTGTGTCATACTGGTTGCGCAAGAAAATCATGATCTTCTTGTCGGAGGTGTGAAGGTTTCACCTATGGTTTAAAATTTCGCCCGAAACGGTACGGTAAGCCCGGTATTTACCGGTTTTTCAGGTTTCCGGTATTCGATATACCCGGTATTTGAAAAAATCGGGTATATTGTGTATACCGGGCGGTATATGGCGGTATTTTTCCATATACCGCCCGGTATGGGCGATACCGGCGGTATCAAGCGGTAATGTCGTTGGCCATTGGCAACGGGTGGCCGATAGCCCGACAGGGCTGTTGGCCACATGTTTCGGAATAATACCGCCCGGTTTGGGCGGTATATATCAAATACTGCCCGATATCGGGCGGTATTTGATATATACCGCCCAAACCGGGCGGTATTACATGCATACCGGGCGGTATACCGCCCGGTATGATCAACAGTGACCCCAAACAACTATAGAGCCGTTTGGGGCCGGGTTTGGGTTGTTTTGGGGGCTATATAAAGCCCCCATTGGGTACTGTTTGATACTGTATTAGGATTTTTCACAGATACAAGAGAATCATTACATTAGAATTAATATAGGGCGACACAGGCCCACAATCCAAAGGGTCTAAAAAATTTCCGGGGACTCCGCCCCCACGCCCCTGGCAAGGGGCGCTGCCCCCTTGACCCCTTGCCTGCTAACCGGCTAGCGGGATCGCTGAAGACTCTGCGTAGAGCAACATAAGACGTAGTGCAACATAAGACCGTACCAACACATGGTATTCATCATCTCTGTTGATGTTGCGCTATATTAATTCTAATATAATGTTTCTCTTGTATCCGTGAAAAACCCTAATACAATACCAAATGACTTTTAAACATTGTATTCATGTATTTGACATTTGAATATTGATTTTAAGCATTTCTTTATTAATTATATGGTTATTGGAGATTTGAAGTTATTTCTTAAATAAATAAATAAATAAATAAAACCCACCAATATGCAATTTCCGTACCGGTACCGGCCGGTGACCGAAATCGGTACGGTACGGTACCGGTACCGGCCGGTGACCGAAATCGGTACCGGTACCGAGATTTTAAACCATGGAGGAGGCAAGGGTCACCCCCAACTCCGACACAACTAGGGAAAAGCCAACATAGTTTTGGTTCCCTCGAGGACCATAGAGCCATGAGAGGCCTCCTCAATCAGGGGGCAAACATCAAAGGCGTCGTGCATGGCAATGGAAGTGGAACTTGTTGACCATTATGCGGCCACCATGGCAACATATGGGGAAAAGAGCAGCTCGACCTCCGGACCTTCGGCGGGGCGAGGGATTTCATGAGGAAGGGGAGGGAGTCGCAATCGAGTTGGGGGAACTCACTTGTGTCAATCAAGTAGGGACGTATAGCAGCTGTTGGCCTAAGGTTTTCTGCCTCGATCTCAATTTTGGTTTTGATGATAACAAACATATTTCTAATGTGTTTATCAAGTGTTCATTTTAGGTTGAAGAATGACATGCGTGCCAAGTTTGTTTTTGGATTTCAAGGAAGAATTTTCGATGAAAACGAAGTTTAGAGCAAAGGCATATCAAGAATTAAGTTTAGGATTTAGATTTTTCTTGCAAAATCCTTGAAGGCCTTAATCATAATGAATCCAATTGTGTTACCTTAACTAAAACCCAATTCAAGCCCAAAACAAACTCGAATCTAACCAAGGTTGAAAACTATTAGTAACGGTTTTGGTCGAAGGTTCGATCGTCCAACCTGCGATCGGCGAGCCTAACGACTCTTTTTTTAGCCATTGCTGAGCTCCATTCTTCCTACTCATTGGCACAACCTTATATAGGCATGTCTTCGTGCTCCAAATGTTCCTAACACTTTGTTGAGTCACCCTAGTGAGAGATTGAGCCAAGCCACTTGAGTTTAAGCCCTAACACTCAATCTTTACACTTCTTGAGCTTTCCTTTTACCTTCAAATCATTCAAACTTCCAAGATTCATCATTTTGAGGCTTTGAAGGATTAAGAGGCAGCAAGAAAAAGCTGTAATAGTATTTGCTTTCTTTTCCTTGTCCTTCTTCTTCGATGATGAGGAGGAGGTGAGCTTGAATTGCGAGCAATCTTTCTTCAAATGTATGTGCTTGTTGCATTAAAAGCACATGAGATCACTTTGTCTCTTTTATTATGAGGCTTCCTTAATTCCATCAACCTTCTTCCAAGAAAAGTCATCTCTTCTTGATCTTCCGAAGATGAGGATTCATCTCTACATGACGCTTTTAAGGCATTGCTCTTGCCTTTGGGGGCATCTTCCTCCTTGTGTCATGAGAGATCTAATGAGCTTGATGATTTTCATGGAGGAAAGATCTTTGGCTTTCATGATAGCAATCACCTTTGTTTCTCATGTTTTGGAAAGTGATCAAAGAAGCTTCCTTACTTTTTCATCTTCTCTTATAACCCTTCCAAGTTTAGATAAACCCCTCAGTAATATTTTGGAAGTGGGCATACACATCATCAATAGACTCATGAGCATGCATTTTAAAGAGTTGACAATCATGCATAAGAAGATTAATTTTGGACTCATTAACTTGAGAAGTCCCCTCATAAGTAGTTTCTAAAATATGTCAAATTTCATAAGCGGATTTACATGTGAAACTCTATTAAACTCATTTATGGATAAACCACAATGTAAAACATTCATAGCCTTGACATTTGCATTAAACATTTTGATCTCTTCTTGAGACCATCCATCCATGCTCTTGAAGGATTGTTTGTAATCTACTTGAATCATCCTCCAAACCTCTAAACCTTGGGATTGTAAGAATATGTTCATCCTAATTTTCCAATAAGGATAATTGGTGAATGAATGGAAGTCCATCAACTAGTGAGATCGAATGCCATTAGAGTAGGGTAGATGATTAAATCTAAGCATAAAATACATGCACTTCCTATCTTACTGCAAGGACGCATATGGTTTTCAGAATAAATTTCACTGTTAAACAATCAAAGATTTATATTTTCAAATTAACACTACAGCATATTTTTCATAAACAGGTTCACCAAGATATGACTGCCCAATTATCCCATTATTACATATATACAGGGCATAATTCATACTTGACTGGAAATCAGCTCAGCAGTGATTGCAGTGATGTCCCAATTATAAAAGCACTCCAAGAAGGTGTTAGAGTGATTGAGCTAGATATGTGGCCTAACTCTACTAAAGATGACATTCATATTCTTCATGGAAGGTACCACCTGAACCTCCTATTTTTATTTTCACGAGTTCTTATGCTACCCTTTAAAGATGATTTCTGTTGGCTTCTGTTGCTTTGATTTAGCATCTTAGGTATACCTAGAATAAGTTAGAGCATGAACTAAAATTGTGAAGGTGATAAGAGCAATTCTTTGATAGTAATGATTTGCTACATACTTCAAGGGGACACAAATATTGATGCAGTTATTCTATCTCAAGAGAAGTTTCTTGCTAGATATTCACTACAAGATCCAAAACTACCTTAGGTATCAAGGCTCTATTACCAAGCTCCTTGCTATAGAATATCATTTTTTTTCATGTCTTTCTACTAAGAATATAAATTAATTAGTAGATCCATCTCTCATCAATTTCTTAAGTTTTTAGATAGAATGGCATGGCTCGAAAACTTGATATAGTATAAGAGTCAAAGTTCGTGAGTTTGATATCATGCAATGTATTAATAAAAAGGGGCACATTCAGGGTCCCAACATATAGTGAAATTACATGTTGAGATCCAATGTTTTAAAAATTGTACCAAAAGGTTCAACTTTTAGTTTGTAACATTTTAAGACACTCCATGACTCCCTGTCCTATTTCTACTAAATTGCTTAAGTACAGGAAAAAAATTAATAAAAAATTATTTTTTTCTTCCACCTCCGCTTCCTCTAGTGATCTCCTCCTCTTTCTCATCCTCCTACGGCCTCCTCCTCATCTCCCTCCTCTTCCAACAAGTTCCTCCTTCTCCTCCTCATCTCCCTCCTCTTCCAACAAGTTCCTTCTCCTTCTCCTCCAGTGACCTCTTGCTCCTCATCCTCCACTATCTCCTCCTCTTCTCCCTTCTCCTCCACCAACAACGTCCTCCCTCCTTTTTCTCATCCTCCTTCTCCCCCTCTAGCTATCTCCTTCGTTGTCCTCCTAATTTTCTTTCTCTCCAGCCTCCTCCTCCTCTATCGTTATCCCTGGTAACCTACTCCTCCTTCTCATCCTCTTCCTTCAGCGACCTCATCCTTCCTCCTTCTTCTCCTCTTCCCCTCCTCTCCCTCATCCTCTTCCTTCAGTGACCTCATCCTTTCTCCTCCTCTTCCCCTTCCTCTCCCTCATCCTCTTCCTTCCCTTCCATGACCTCATCCCTCCTCCTCCTCCTCCCCCTCCTCCTCCTCTCCCTCATCCTCTTCCTTCCATCCAATGACCTCATCCTCATCCTCCTCTTCCCTCTCTCCATTCACATTTGGTGTCCTACTCATCCTCTTCCTTCCCCTCTTTCTTATCCCCTTCCTCTTCTTTTCCCTCAGTGAGGTTGTTGGAGGAGGAGGAAGAAAATTAGGAGGGAGGGGTTCACCGAAGGGGAAAGTAGTAGTAGAGGTGGAAAAGGAAGAGAAAGATGAGGGAGGAGGTCATTGGTGGAGGAGAAGGGAGAAGACGAGGAGGAGACTACCAGAGGATGACAAGGAGAAAGAAGAAGACGAGTATGAGAATGTCGCCAGAGGAGGAGGAGGAGGAGATCACTAGGGAGAGGAGGGGGAAGAAGAAATTAGAGGAGGAAGAAAACAATATTTTATTATTTTTTTCATGTCAACTTGCCAATCTAAGCAACTTAATGAAATTTGAAATAGGAGTTGATGGTGGGTCTTAAAATGTTATAAACTCAAAGGTTGAACTTCTGGTGTGATTTTGAAACGTTGGGCCTCAATATGTAATTTCATTATAAGTTGGGGTCATGTCAGTAATCCTTAAAAAATTACCCATCAGTTCATGTTTGATATGTTGGACTTACATGAGGGAGAGTGTTTATGATACAAATAGATTGTATCTCATCAAGTGGCTTAAGATTTTAGATGGCATAATATTGTTAAAGAAACTGAGGAATTTCAAAGTTGGAGCATAATAGCTAATTGTTAGATGAATTTTAGGAAAACATATGAAGGACTGGAACAATATATAGAAAACTCTAAGGGTGTTTTTGGTTGGATGGAATGAAATCATAAGGAATAGGAATAGATAAGAAATAGGAATAGACAAGAAATAGGAATAGACAAGGAATGAAATCGACAAGGAATAATATTATTTGTTTAGTTGATATTATGATTAGACAATGAATAATGTTACTTTATTTGCTTAGCATAAAGAATAGACAAGGAATTGAGAGGAAAATAACTTAAATACTCTTTTAAAAATATAATAAAATGTATTATAATGTATTATAATTAATAACAACATAATAAAAATATGGATTAATGTAAAATGATTTATTAATTTAAAATAATAAAACTATTATTTATTTTATTTTCATAAAAAACAATTGAATCTTCAAAAAAATAAATATTAAAACAATATTTGATAATAAAATAATAATTATATATTTATGTTATGCAATTATTAAAATTAATTTAACAATTTAATTTTTATATTATTATGTAATATTATAAATATTAAAGAACAATATTAAAAAATGTCACGAGGAATAGTATTCCTCATCCATGGGGAATAGTATTCATTATCTATTCCTTATGGCCCACCTATTCTTTGTCTATAAGTTGCAACCAAACAAGAGAATAAGTAGGGTATAAGGAATAATATTCCATTCCTCATCTATTCGATCCAACCAAACACTACCTAAGGCTCTTTTTGAGCTTGAGATCATTCAAGTAATTATATCAAAATTTCCTACAATAATGATGTGACTACCATTTGCAAAGTAATAAAACAATTTGGTTCCTTTCAGAAGTAGAATTGTTATGTTTATTAAGCATATTACGTCTTTATTGTTTTTGTTAGTTAGGGCCAAATTTGTAATTATACTATCTCTTGTACCTATGTATAAAAATATTGGTAGAGGGGGCTACATGAGTTATTCTTTCCTCCTCACACTTTCACATGGTATTAGAGCCCTCCATTGAATCACTAAAATTTTCTTTGCCTGCTGCCCTCCTTTATTAGCCCGCCCCTTTTCAAGTGAGGGATATCTGCCGGCTTCCCTCCTCTACCAACATATGCGAGGTCACTATCGCATGCGTGCTTCTGTGCCCACGCGAGGCCTCATTACATGCAAAGCCTACCCGCGTCCCTCTGTACCCGCACGAGGTTTCAACAAAAGCGAGTCTTCATCACTTCCGCCCCGCATATATCTGCGACTGCCAATCATGCAATTTCCTCTCTATCATGTGTGATTAGAAGCCCGCGATTCCTCTCTATCTCGATCAATTTGAATCTAGTGATCAAGGAGATTCCTCTCTATCATGATCACGGATCACCCCAATCTCCAGCCAATTTAAATCAAGTGTTCATGATTAACTCTGATCATGTGTGATCAGGTGTTCGCCCAGGTGAATCCAGCACTTAACAAAAGTGCCCATATATTGCACAAGTGCCCACCAATCTAAATCAATTTGCAACCATCCTTGTCAACCGATTGTAAAAGTGCACCTACTCCACTACTTGACTTTCTTATCAGGGAGAAACACATTTGGCAGTGGCTCTTCAAGTGAATCTCTAATCAAATTTCTATACCCTATTATTTAGAAGTTTATCTCTATTAGACATTTGTCATGTCATCATCATCACCTGATGTCTCTTCTATGATGATACCATCTTCCATGTCATCTTTATCGGGTCTCATGGTTATCACTACTGAAAAGATAAATGGAAAAAAAATATGCTTCCTAGTCTGCCGCAGTTGGGGTATGGTTTATGGGGCAAGGATAATAAGATCATCTCTCTAAATTACCTACAGATATTAAAGAGACTCATAGGAATACTTAGACAAAATAAGATGCTAAACTCCTCGCACTCTTGTGGTAGTCTATTGTCTCTTTACTTATGGACATCTTCCGAAGTATTCGGACTTGCTGTGCTGCAAAGAGACATGCTTGGAATTTGTACACGGGCGACTTCTCTCATTCATATAGTGTGATTGGTAGACTTTGTCAAATGCGCTGAACATGAGTCTTGAGGGTTATACTAGCTTGTTGTACCATCTTCCCCTGCATTGGTGGTTGATTCCTCTCCATTGTGGATATATAGTCAGTTGGGGCATCCATATTTGCATAATCTAAAAAAGATGGGTCTTAGTCTTTCTTCCATTTCAAGTGAGACCAAGTCATGTCAAGTGGGTAAACATTTCCGGTCCTCTTTCCCACGCAATGTCAATAAAAGTGCTCCAGCATCTTTTTCTCTTATTCATTCTTATTCATTGGATTTTAGAAACTTTACTACTTCCATAAACGAGTATTCTCATATAACATGGTTATTACTTCTGAAGGATCAATCTGAGCTTTTTTATATATTCTCTATGTTTTATGCTAAAATAAAAACTAAGTTGGGTATTTCTATTCATATGTTGAGAACTGACAATGCAAAAGAGTATTTTTCACGTACCTTTCAATCCTTTTTCTGCACTTATAGTCTTCTTCACAGGATGCACTCTTCCGTTCATCATGGTCAGGTTCTTTTTAATATCATTTTTACCATGAGATCGCCCTATAGAGTCTTCCATCTCGTGTGTTTGGGTCCACTTGCTTTATTCACCATCTATCATCGGGCAAAGATGAGTTATCCTCAAAATTTGTCAACTAGTATATCTTTTTTGGTAATTCTTGTCTCCAGAAAGGGTATTGTTGTTACTCACCTAAGTTGGGCGGTGTCTTTATCTCAACAAATGCTATATTCTTCAAGTCCACAACAATTTTTTAGGTCAACCTACCACACTTACGTTGGTTGTTGTGGTCCTTCCTATTCCATTATCCACATATGAGATCACTTCTCAAATTACTAATGATTCGCTACCACTCCAACAAGAGTTGACTAGGTTCTTCACTCTATATGTTTTTTCTGGGAGGTCACTCCTTTTGGCTCCACTATCTGTGCTAATGCCTTACTAGTCTCAAAATTCTTCTGTACCATCAAATTTTGGTGTGTAAGTGTACTACTTCTTATCTTATCTCCAACTTTGTTTATGTGCCTTATTCCTTGAGTATTATGCTTTTATCTCTTTCATTTTTGTTCTTTCCATTCCTCGTACTCTTTCAGGTACCTTATCTAATTCGGGGTGATGCCAAGTCATGATTGATGAGATGTCTACATTGCATTCTAATGGCACGTGAGAGTTTGTTCCTCTTCCCCCAAGAAAGTCCATATTGTGTGCAAGTGAGTTTTCACTATCAAGACGATTCCTGATGGCTCTACCTATTGATCGGCTTCAGATTCGTTTGGTTGCCAAAGATATATACAACACTATGGAGTTGATTTTCTAGACACATTTCCTTGGTTGTAAGATTGCTTATATTTACCTACATCTTACACTTGCAGCAATCTCTAGTTTGTGACTTTATCAAATTAACGTCAAGAATGCATTCTGCATGGTAATCTTGATGAGGAGATTTATATGGAGCAATCCCTAGGGTTTGTTGCTTACAGGGGAGTCTACCTTAGTTTACGGGGAGATTTATATGGAGCAATCCCTAGAGTTTTGAGACAGTCCTCACGTGCTTCTTTTGGTAAGTTTAGCTGTGTTGTTTCTCATATTAGCATGGTTAGGAGTACCTCACATCACTTGCGCTTCTTTTCCGCTTCCTCTGCTGAAATTGAGTGATTCGCATAATCTATGTGGATGATATTATTATCATTGGAGATACCATTGATGAGATATAATTAAAGTCTCACTTCAACAATTGAACCAATGATTTGGATGATTTGAAATACTTCCTTGGCATTGAAGCGATAACTATCTACATTTCTCAAAGGAAGTATGTCCTTGACATGCTACAAGAGACACATATGTTGGGAGATCAATCAGTAGATACTCATGGATCCAAATGTAAAGTTGCTACCATGACAAGGGGAGTCCTTACCTGATCACGATCCATTGGTAGACAAGTTGAATTATCTTACAGTCAAGAGGCTCGATATTTCATTCGCTATGAGTATAGTCAGTTAGTTTTTAGTTTTTCTTGAGTCATCTAGTGAGAATAATTGGAAAGTTGCATTTGAGGATTCTTCGTTATGTGAAGGTTGTTTATCATGACAAGGGCCATCTACATATGATAGGCTACGCTAACGCTGATTTGGCAAGTTCACCTGTTGGTTGTAGGTCTACTTCAAGATATTGTGTGATGTTTGGTGGTTGTTAAGTAATATAGATATAGGTATTTGTGTATGGTAGTACACGTTAGCTTAGGCAATACCTCTAGTGTAGCATATTATATTCTAGGCCTATATATAGGCCTCTTTTCTCATTAATAACATATCTTTGGGGCTCTACTCAACATGGTATCAGAGCTTAGGGCTTTCTTCCCTCTCAAACCTTAGCCTTAGAGTTTTTTTCTTCTTTTCTCTCAATTCCTACGCCGCCCATCTCCTCTGCTGATAATTTTTTTGGGGACGGGCAGCTCCACACAATTTTTCCATCTCCATCCCAAATTCCAAGCCGCCGCCTTCTTCTCCCTATTCATGTTCTTGCGACGTCGTGTCCTGCGTCGCACGCCTCAAGCCGAGCATCTCCGTTCTTCGGAGCCGTCTCCTGTTCCTGTTCGTGTGGTTGTTTGCTCCTTTACACGGTCTCTTCTTCTCTCACTCACAAGAAGGGCTCAATCGACGAAGAAAGGTGGCTCGTTCTCGTCGGCTCGCGTCATCTTCAACATGGTAACGACGAAGAAAGGTCCTCATTGTGTCATTCAACAAGAAAAAAAAGAATGCATGCGTCGGTGTTCTTGCCCTTCTTAGGGTGGAAAAAAAGAGAAGAAAAGGAGAGGCACCTCGTCGTTTGTGCCTCTCCCACTGCAGAAAAAAAAAAGAAAAAAAGAAAAAGGGGAGAGGCCTCGTTGTTCGTGCTTCTCCCACTTCAGAGAAGAAAAAAAACTCAGCCGGCTCAAGCTAGTTCTACAACCGGGTCTCCAGCCAAGCCGAGCCATTTTCGAGCCAGCTCTCCAGCTAAGCCAAGCCATTTTTGAGCCAGCTCTCTAGCCGAGCCGAGCCATTTTCGAGCCAAGCCATTTTTCATGCTGTTTTCAAGCCGTTATCTCATTCTCAAGCCGAATTTCCTCCAGCGGCTTCATCCCGAGCCTTTATCTCATTCTCAAGCCGAATTTCCTCAAACGACTTTCTCTCCTCCAGCGGCTTTATCCAGAGCCGTTCTCTCATTCTCAAGCTGGCTCTTTACGCTCCTTACGCATTCTTTTCTCCAGCCGGCTCTGCACGCGCCTTAGGCCTACTTTTCTTCAGCCGTCTCTGCACGCGCCTTACGCGTCCTTTTCTAGCGTACCGAATCTTGCTGCCTCTCCTGGCAGCCCTCTTCTCACCGGATCTCGTTGCTCCTCGTAGTCTCTCATCAGATCTCGTTGCTGCTCATAGCCTCTCATAGGATCTCGCTGCTCCTCACAGACACTTTTTACTAAGCCTTTAAGTATTCCTCTTTTAAACTCCTTTGTGACAAGCTGGGCATGATTGACATCGATGCACCAGATTGAGGGGGAGTGTTAAGTAATATAGATATAGGTATTTGTGTATGGTAGTACACGTTAGCTTAGGTTATACCTCTGGTGTAGCATATTCTATTCTAGGCCTATATATAGGTCTCTTTTCTCATTAATAATATATCTTTTGGGCTCTACTCAACAACGGTAATATAATCTCGTGAAAAATTAAGAAGCAGACCGTTGTGGTTAGGTCTAGTGTGAGGTAGAATATAGGGTTATGACCCTCACTCATAACATGGTTTTAAATATTGTACCGTACCGCCCGGTACGGCCGGTATTTATCGGTTTTTTAAAAAACCGGTATACGAGATACCCGGTATTGGGCGATACCGGGTATCTCGGTAAATACCGCCCATACCGGGCGGCATTTGATGTCATACCGGGCGATACGAGAAGAGAGGCTGGCATCGAGGAGGTGGACCGACAGCTTTGCAAGATTACCACCACGATATGATGAGTAGCTTGCAAGAGGTTCAACCTATTCTGTATCAAGTACCTACTCAACTGATGATACAGAGACTAGTTCTTGGACTGCCAACAAAGAAACACTAATGAGTATGTGGTATAATGGATACCAAGGCATAATGGCATGAGATCATTTCCAGATATGAGCATTGGAGACTTACGGTGTCGACCTTAGTCGTGTATGTCCCCAAGATATGTACGACGGACGTCATTCGTCCGCATTTTAAAAATTGTATTCATGTATTTGACATTTGAATATTAAATTGAAGTATTTCTTGATTAATTATGTGTTATTGGAGTTATTTTTAACAGCAAAAACAAAAAAAAAATCTTTTTTGGTATGCATTTTTCGTACCGGCCCGTACCGTGTGTCGGTACGGTACCGGTACATACCGGTACCGATCAAAGACCAAGATCAGTACCGGTACCGGTATTTTAAACCGTGCCTCATAATATATGAATTAATATGACTTAAGCAATTGATGGGAGAACTTAGCATCATCCAAGCAAAACCCATGAAGTTGTTTTGTGACAATGAGGTTGTGATGCATATTGCCTTTAATTCAGTTTTTCGTGAGAGAAGAAAGCATATAAAGATTGACTGTCATTCATCAAAGAGAAAGTACAGTCCAATAAAATAGTTGTCATTCATGACTTCTAATGATTAGTTGATTGATATGCTAACTAAATTATTAAGAGGTCCTAGAATAATTTATATTTGTAACAAGTTAGGTTTATAAAATATTTTTGCCCCATCTTGAGAGCACTGTTAGTTAGGACCTAAATATATTTAATTACACTATCTCTTGTACCTATGTGTAAAATATTCTTTATATAAATATTGGTAGAGGAGGTTACCTGATCAGTTATTCTTTCCTCCCCACAGTTTCACATTTTTTTTTTATTTGTATATAAGGTAGGCCTGGCAATTCGTGTCCAGAGTTATCGGGCCACGCCGGCCCAAAAAAGTTCGTGCCTGGATTCCTGGAATCACCAGCCTGGCACAACACGAGTAATAACGGACCGGCACGGCCCAACCCGTTTAGCCCGATACACGAAAAATAAAAAAAAGAGAGGCTGAATTGGCTTACCGTGCTCGGCTCAGCCCGATAAAATCGGGTTCGGGTTTAATAAAACCCGTTAATACTCATTAATGAAACCTCTTTATCGGGCTATCATGTCGGGCCAACCTGATAGCACTTGGCTCAGCTCGGCACGTTAAGGGTTCGGGCCTTATCAGGCCAACCCGATAACGGCCCAGGCATGATAAGAGCCAGCCCGGACCCGATTTTATCAGGCAGGGCCGAGCCGAATATTGCTGGGTCTAATATAAGGTGATCATTTTCCTTGGTGCAGTTTATTGTTTATTGGTAACACAGTGGATTCTGCATTTTGTAAACAAAATAGATGAATGAATTTAAACTTAGTAATTCATTATAAATCATATTGCTCTATTCTTTTCTCTTGCAATTTATTTTGTGTTGTCTTCATTGCAGGACTTTGACTTCTCCTGTGGAACTTATTAGATGCCTAAGATCCATCAAGAAGTATGCCTTTTCTGCATCACCGTATCCAGTTGTCATTACCCTAGAGGATCATCTTACTCCTGATCTACGGGCCAAAGTAGCTAAGGTACTTCTTTTTAGTTTATCCACTTCTGCAGACAAGAAATTACTAACAATTTCCTAAATCGAGTGTTAAAAATATTCCTAACAAACTTTTGTGGTTGTCCATTCAATCAAAAGTCGACAAGAAATAACTTCTTCCAGTTAACTGAAGCTTCTATTAGATGGTTGTAGAAACATTTGGAGACATGTTATACTACCCTGAATCAGAAGAATCTTCAAGAGACTTCCCTTCACCAGAAGCTTTAAAAGGAAGAATTATTATTTCAACTAAACCACCAAAAGAGTATCTTGAAGCTAATAGTGTAAAAAAAAATGGTGGTGGCATGCAAGAAGCAGAACCAGATGAAGAAGCATGGGGAAAGGAGGTCCCAGATCTTCAAATGGAGCTTGAATCCGCTGACAAGGTATTGCTGAGTTGTAATTTTTCTGAGTACTTTTCCGCCATGTAGCAGTAGAAACTCAATTTCCTTGAAAGATAATCCTCAGTCATAGTAGAAATGGTCATATGGGACATATATAATGACAACCAGGATGATCTAGATGTGAGTGCTGATTGTGATGATGATGACGACCAGCAAGTGGCCCAGAGTTCCCCGCCTGAATTTAAATCTCTTATCACTATTCAAGCTGGAAAACCTAAGGGTACTATAAGCGATGCACTAAAAGTTGATCCTGATAACGTTAGACGTCTCAGTTTGAGTGAAAAAGAACTTGCAAAGGCAGCAGTTTCTCATGGGCTTGACCTAGTAAGGTACACTGTTCATTATTTGTATCTGGAACTTCTGTTTGGGTAGTTTTTATCACTGAAAAAGAATACCTTTTTACTAAGAGAAAATGGACAAAGTAAATGTTTTTTTTTTCTGATATGTAATGTCTGAGTAGCATGGAGGACATGCTATGTGAACTTAAAGCCATCTTGCTATGCACTTTCTCTTGTAGATTTACGCAGAGGAATCTTCTTCGAATATATCCAAAGGGCACACGTGTTAATTCTTCTAATTATAATCCATTCATTGCATGGATCCATGGTGCTCAGATGGTTGCATTTAATATGCAGGTATGTTCTAGTCTTACTGTAAGCTAAGTTCTCATGTTTCATTTACATAAAGTTACCTTTAAATTTTTTTAGGTTGGTCCTAAAGATAAGAGTGTATTAATTACTATTTCAGGAACACACTATTGAGTAGACAAAAATGTATAAGTTGAAAAAGAAGAGACAAAAGTTGTTACTAGAATTTCTTGATTGATTTTCCATTCAACATAGAGGGGATATATATACACATGCTTTATCTTAATTACTACTCCTATTTACAAGACTATAATAATGAGTTTAGGCTATTTCCTATGCCACTATCTTGATACATGTATCTCAAAATTATGACTGATAGTTCTAATCAAGGTTTAAAATCTCGGTACCGGTACCGGTTTCGGTCACCGGCCGGTACCGGTACATACCGGTACCGTACCGTACCGACACACGGTACGGGCCGGTATGGAAAATGCATACCGGCCGGTTTTTTTTTTTTTTTTTTTTTTTTTTTTTTTAAGAACTAACTCTAATTCTCCAATAACACATAACTGATGAAGAAATGCTTAAAATTAATATTCAAATGTCAAATACATGAATACAATTTTTAAAATGCGGACGAATGACGTCCGTCGTACCCATACATATCTTCGGCTTCGGGACATACACGGCTAAGGTCAACACTGTAGTTCTCTAATGCCCATATTTGGAAATTTTCCCATGGCATAATGCCTTGGTATCCATTATACCACATTGACATTAGCGTTTTTTTGTTGGGTTTCCAAGAACTAGACCCTGTATCATCAGCTGAGTAGGTACTGGATACAGAGTAGGTGGATTCAGAAACCTCTTGCAAACTACTCATCATATCGTGATGGTAATCTTGCAAAGCTGTCGGTCCACCTCTTCGACGCGAGCCTTTCTTCTTGTACACCTGAGTTGTTTGTCCGGTACTAGCACCACGGTCATCATCTTGGGTGGCGTGATCGAAGTATTGCTCATTTGTCCATGTATCATCATATGGAAATGTTGATGGCACGACGGTGTCTTCTCCACCAGCTCCATCATCATCATCATCTCCTCCGTCTTTTGTGCTGCTACTGCTATGAATGGAGGGCTCGTCTTCTTCGTCCTCTTCTGCTTCTGCAATTGCTTCCAAAGGATCAATTGGTCGTTTACCTTTGCCTTTGCCTTTTGCCTTTGAAGGTGTTGCCTTCTTTTTTCCCTTTGATCGGGAAGATGGAGAGTCTGATTTGGATCGGCGTCTTGCTTGCCGAATTCGTTGAGAGTCCAAGGGAGTAATGGCTATGTCTTCTGGTTGGCTCTCAGACTCAAGTGCATCAGATATAATTGGTGAAGGCTGAGGTGGTTCGCCTGGTTCATCAAGAAGATGCTGGTCGCTCTCCATTGCACTCCACCAATCAATTATCGGGTCCGTATCGTCTTGGACGAACTCAACATCGAACGGATCTACATGTCGAATATCTTCGTTTTGTAATGTCCGCATTCGAAGCCTTATGTTGTAATGAACATATACTAGCTTCTCTAATCGGGCATATGAAAGCCGATTGCGCGGCTTGGTATGAATTAAGGAGAAGGTCGACCAATTTCTCTCGCATCCACTTGCTGATGTGGTTTGCGAGAGGATACGTGTTGCAATCTTCCGAAGAGTTGGAGCTTCGATTCCAAATTGCAACCACCATTCAACTGCAATAGATTTAAAATTGATTTTAGTAACGAGATTACCAATTTTATAATTAATAAATAAATTGAAAAAAATTATATCTACTTGGATCCATAGAATCTCGGCACGATATTGGAAATGGATCTCCGAAATTGCCACTTGAATCTCGAAAATATTTTGATTCATTTAGAGCTTGTGCCGCTTCTCTGGTTGTTGCCGACATTCGTTGTATGACCTTGCGAAGCGGATATAAGAAACTATCCGTCGTTCCAAGATCATATCGATACTGGTATGCGGGATTTAAATAATACGCTACAAAAAATTATCAATTTAATAAGTAATTTAGCATAATGAATTAAAATTAAATAAATTTTAGAAAATTAAATAAAAAATTACCCGCGATGTGTATGTCACGACCCATTTGATCCTCCCACCTCTGGGAGATAATGTCGATGAAGGGTTTATACTTGGTCTCCGAAATCAACACCCTCTTGATTTCTTCTTGTGCTTGATGGATGTAGTAGTAGAGATGACCTATTTGAGGCGTCTTTTCCATCTCCACCTGTTGTAGAACCTTGTACAATGGTTCTACGGCGACGACTATCTCCGCAATGCGATCCCAGAACCGCGTGTTGAGGACGTTCTTCTCGGTTTGCTTTCCATCATTAGTTCCGACATATCTTGATGTAGACCATTCCTCACTTGTAAACATTGATCGAAGGCCCGCCTTACGTTGTTGGAGCGACCTTAATGCGATGAAATTGGTTGCAAAACGAGTCGCTCCCGGTCGAAGAATTTCACCTAAAATATGAAATTATTATTAGTAATTATCACCTAAACTAATTAATAAATAAATACTATAAATTATTTTAAAAAAATACCTTCTGTAAATTTTCTCATAAGGGTGTGTACCCATGTGTGGTTGTATATGAAGCGTGTAATTTGTTGCCCCATTTTTACCGTCTTATTCACCATCGATATATCACCGATATCTTTCATCATTAGGTCTACACAATGCGCTGCACGTGGAGTCCAATATATGTGAGAATAATCCAGTTCAATTATCTCACCAGCCCTTTTGAAATTAGCTCCGTTGTCGGTTATAATTTGAACAAAGTTGTCGGGTCCATTCTCCTCGATCACCTCCTTCATCAGCTTCGAGATGTAGAGAGAACTATGGACTTCATCGGATGCGTTCACCGACTTGTGATAGATAACCTTCCTGTTGCAATAGATGAGGAAGTTGATGATGCTCATTCGGGTTGGACCGGTCCAACTATCGCACATCAAAGTGCATCCGTAATCCCCCCATTGCCGCTTGATTCTGTCGATCCATTGATTTATTTCCTTGACCTCTTCTTCAAGGAAAGGTCCTGAAATTTCATACGGAGTTGGAGGGGTAATACCTGGGCCTACCTTTTGGATGGTAGACACCATAGTTCGGTAGTACGGGTTGTTGGCTGCATTTGCGGGAATCCGGCTGAAGTGGAACCATTTGGAAATGGCTTTTCCCAACTCCCACTTCTTCGACTTGCCGTACATATCGTCTATGCGTTGTTGCTTTGCCGATGAAGGAGGAAATGCCCTGGGATCAAGATCAGAAATATCAACATTAGTTCTCCTACCACTTGCTCCGAGGTTTGTGAAGAATCCACGAAGGCCTCCTCTGCTGCTTCCTCTGCTCTGAGTTTGAGGTGCTCTCATGCTAGAACTCCGGCCAATATAAGGACCGGAGGGAATTGGACCGCTTCGGTCCATTGCTCCGGCAGCCGAAGTTGAGCCGACGCTGCTTATCCCACCGCTGCCACTGCCGCCGCCATATTCGAATTGAGATCTGGGATAATACATCCGTTCTCGTTCGAATTCAGCATGCTCCAATGAAGCTCGGATGCCGGCTTCAAGTTCCGGATCCTCGTCGTTATCGCCACCTCGAGCCTCATAATGGCCACCGCTGACATCTTGGGTAGCTCGTCGGTCGAACTCGGCTTGTTGAGCTGCAGTCTTAAGACGTTCCTCCTTGTTGTTGAGTTGCGCTTTGAACATCTTCCGGACTTCGGGCGGTACTTTGGCGCAATTGACGACGTCGGGATATCCTTCGGCCAAGTGTTGCTTCAATCGAGTGATGCCTCCACCACGTGAAATCATATTACAGTGCTGGCATTGCCAGTGATGAGCCTTCTCCAACCGAGTACCGTGCTGCCATGCGGGGTCGGGTTGAGATTTCGGCGCCATTTCGATAGAATTTCGACGTAGAAATTAATAAAGAGAGAGATTGAGAGTTGAGATGGGTAGAGGGGTGAGTGAGGATGAAAGAAGTGTTTTGGGGGCTTTATATAGCCCCCAAAACAACCCAAATCTGCCCCAAACGGCTATAGAGCCGTTTGGGGTCACTTTTTATCATACCGGGCGGTATACCGCCCGGTATGCATGTAATATCGCCCGGTTTGGGCGGTATGATTCCCCATGTGGCCGACAGCCCTGTCGGGCTGTCGGCCACAGAGCCGTTGGCAATGCCAACGGCATTGCTGTGACATACCGCCCGGTATCGCCCATACCGGGCGGTATATCGCATCATACCGCTATATACCGCCCGGTATACACAATATACCCGGTTTTTTCAAAACCGGGTATATCGAATACCGGAAATCTCAAAAACCGGTATATACCGGCCGGTATATACCGTTTCGGGCGGTATTTTAAACCTTAGTTCTAATATTCCAATACATGCACCTCATTAATTATCACTGCTAGTTCCAATATTCCAACACTCCCCCTCAAGCTGGTGCGTATATGTCATATACACCAAGCTTGTTACAAATATAGTTAATCCGAGGACCTCGGAGGGATTTAGTGAAAACATCCGCCAACGGTTCATTGGAATTGACAAAAGCAGTGGAATTTTGTCTCCATACTGAATCTTCTCTCTCACAAAGTGGCAATCAATCTCAATATGTTTTGTTCTTTCATGGAATACTGGATTTGAAGATATATGCAAGGCTGGATTTGAAGATATATGCAAGGCTGCTTGATTATCACACACAAGTTTCACATATTGCGCTTTAAAAACACCTAGCTCATTTAGTAATTATTTTAACCATATGAGTTCACACGTTCCAACTACCATTTCTTGATATTCAGCTTCAGCGCTTGACCTAGCGACCACAGATTGCTTCTTACTTTTCCAAGATATAATATTGCCTCCAAATGAAACACAATATCTTGAGGTGGAATGCCTATCTGGGGGAGAACCTGCCCAATCAACATTTGTATAACCACATATCTCCAAATTGTCACGGATCAATTGTTTTGTGTGGAAGAATTCGTGCGGCACCCTTGCTTCCCGTGCAAGGGGTTAGTCTTAAACCAATTTGTTTGGCCAATGTCGAAAAGTCGCGGGCTCCCACTTCGCGTGGGTCGAAGCCTATGAGTGTTTGGACGCAAAAACGTTGTTGGGCCAAATGGCCGATTGCATGAAAATGCTAGGAAATGCTTGAACGAAAGCTAGAACGAAAGACTAGAGTGTGCCCAGGCTATACCTGGGTACTATACTAGTGGAGCCTAACCCCCAAGTGCCACCCCCAAGGTTCCAAAAGTACGAGGAGCATGACAAAATTCCTATGTTCGCACATCCCCACCGTCCATGCCACGCCTAGGCAAACGAGGCCGTTTGCCTAGGCGTGAGCAAGAGCGGTGCGCGAGCGCGTTTTACAATGCATATTTACATGGATGCTCATGATGTAATATTTACAATGCACGTTAGGGACCGTCATGACACATATAGGAGTTGACAACCCCGAAGGTTCCTAACAATATGGTCTTTATCCTCATAGAGTAATCCTCTTCCTGGAGCTCCTTTGATGTACTCAAACTCGAACAGTTGCATCCCAGTGTGAGTCACATGGAGAATCAAGGAATTCACTCAACGTTGATACCGCAAAGGTAATGTGTGGCCTAGTTATTGTGAGATAGTTCAGCTTCCCAATCACTCTTCGATATCGCTCAGGGTCTGATAATGGCGGCTCCCCCTGACCTCGAAGAAGTTTGACATTTGGATCCATGGGTGTATCATTAGGCCTACATCTTGACATGCTAACTTCTTCAAGGATATCCAATGCATATTTCCTCTAGGAAATAGAGATGCCATGCTTAGATTGTGCAATTTTTATACCCAGAAAGTATCAAAGCTTGCCAAGATCCTTAGTTTGAAATTGCTTGAACAAATATTGCTTCAACTCTTCAATACCGGTAACAATGATGTCATCCACATAGACAATAAGGTAGAGACATCGATCACGAGAATGGCACCGGTAGAAAGCTTCACTCCTCCTGGTCATGTCGAATGCTTGTACAACAGTACTAAAACGTCCAAACCAAGCACGAGGTGATTGTTTGAGACCATATAGAGATTTAAGGAGCTTACAAACCAGTCGAGTCTCCCCCTAAGCAATAAACCCAGGAGGTTTCTCCATGAAGAAAGGTGTTCTTTATGTCAAGTTGATAGAGAGGCCAATGACGAATAGCAGCCAACACGAGAAATAAACGAACTGAGGCAATTTTAGCCACTGGAGAAAAGGTGTCACCATAATCAAGACCATAAATCTGGGTGTAGCCTTTAGCTACTAAGCGAGCTTTCAACCGATCAATAGTTCCATCGGGGCCAACCTTGACTGTAAACACCCATCGACATCCAACAAGACTTGCTAGGTGGACGAGAAACTAGATCCCAGGTGCCATTAGAATGTAGGGCAGACATCTCATCAATCATTGCTTGGCGCTAACCTAGATAAGACAGTGCTTCACATGTGGTTTTGAGAATAAAAACCGAGGACAAACTCAAAACAAAAGTATACTATGGAGAAGAAGGACGATCATAACTAAGAAAGGCATAAAGAGGATGAGGATTATGAGTAGAGTGTGTGCCTTTTCGTAGAGCAATAGGAGAACTCTCTAGTGCATGATCCAAATCAAGAGAAGCAACTGGTGTAGGTAGTAAGTTCTCGGGGGCATCCTTTCTAGTAGGCATGACACCAGACTGTTAGGGACCTTCGAGGTTGTCAAGTCCTGTATGTGTCATGACGGTCCCTAATGTGCATTGTAAATATTGCATCATGAGCATTCATGTAAATATGCATTGAAAAACGCGCTCGCGCATCGCCCACCGCTCTTGCTCACGCCTAGGCAAACGACCTCGTTTGCCTAGACATGGTATGGACGGTGGGGGTGTGCGAACATAGGAATTTTGTCATGCTCCTCGTGGTTTTGGTATCCTTAGGGGTAGCACTTAGGGGTTAGGCTCCACAAGTATAGTACCCAGGTATAACCTGGGCATACTCTAGTCTTTCGTTCTAGCTTTCGTTCAAGCATCTCTTAGCATTTTCATGCAATCGGCCATTTGGCCTAACAACATTTTTGCGTCCAAGCACTCAAAGGCTTCGACCCACGCGAAGTGGGAGCCCGCGACTTTTCGACATTGGCCAAAAAGATTGACTTAAGGCTAACCCCTTGCACGGGAAGCAAGGGTGCCGCACGGATTCTTCCGCACAAAACAATTAATCCGTGACAATTGGTATCAGAACCAGGTTAGCTCGCAAAGCTTTGGTGCAAGCAATCGACGCAAACTGTCAACAAACTTGTGCCTTCGTCATTGGAGATAAACGACGTTGGGGCACTCAACACTCTCGCAAGAGAGATTTTCTTGACCAATCATGGGTCGCAAGACAATCTGTGAAACGAGTGGCGTCGTCGACGCGATGACGATCATTCCGAAGGAAGCGTTGGTGGAAGAGCCAATGTAAACACAACCAGTCGGGCAGACCAGAACGACTGCCCAACGACTCGGAGAGTTGGAGAAAATGTGTGATGCTCACGCGGCCGGCATAGCCCTAATCGGCAAGATAGCTGACGTGCAAAAAATCTTGGAGTCAATGCTAGATGGACTCCATGATGACACTCAAGATGTAGTCAAACATCTGCAAGATGAGATTGCAGAGCTAAAGGCTATAGTCAAATTTCTAATCCGAGAGATTCACTTGGACGGTGGCAGTTTACGGCAGAACGAGGCGCCACAACACCACCTCAGAGCTCTCGAACCAAAGCCTTACAATGGGGCCCGGGATGCCAAAGTGGTGGAGAACTTCCTCTTCGACTTGGAGCAATACTTCAATGTCACGAGGACAATTGATGATGATATGAAAGTGTCTGTTGCAACCATGTATCTGTCGGAAGATGCAAAACATTTGTGGCAGACCAAGTATGATGAAATTAAGAAGGGGTAAGCCAAGACGAGTATAATGGGAGAACCAACATGGGAGCAGTATGATTGCTCAATGCTCTCACAACTCAAGTGGGGGAGCGAAAACCCATGACAAAGCGTCCAGAAGCGACGAATGAGCTGATGTTCATTGACATCAAGCTAAACGGCAGAACCACCCGAGCGATGGTAGACTCGGGAGCAACGCATAACTTTATTGCCACAGAGGAAGCAAAGCGAATTGGACACAAACTAGGGAAAAGTTCGAGTCATGTCAAAGCAGTGAATTCCGAAACACGGAAGATCGACGGCATCGCCAGAGACGTTCCGTTGAAAGTTGGAGGATGGAAAGGGCAGATAAACCTAATGGTCGTGCCCCTCGATGACTATCAAGTCATTCTAGGGATAGAGTTCCTCAAATCGACAAAGGCGGTACCCATGCCCTTCCTCGAGACAATATGCTTGATGGGGGAGGACAACCCCAGCATCGTTCCAAGTTTGAACTTCCAGCAGTGCGTTCATCACCAAGAAGCCAGAACAAACTCCTTTCCGCCATACAAGTGAAGGAAGGAGTTCGACAAAGTGAATTCACAAAGGTGGTTGTAGTAAAACTGGAAGACCATCCTGATTGCGCAAAGCAGATGGCTTATAAGACGCAAGTGTGAGCAGGGCAGATGACCCCTAAGTCGCAATGTTCGTGCGCAGAGTAGGTGGCTCATAAGACGCAAGGCTTGTGCGCATGGCAGATGGCCTCTAAGTCACAATATTTGCATGCAGAGCAGATGGCTCGTAAGACACCCATGCAGATCAGATGGCTCGTAAGACGCAGTGCGTAGTGGGCAGCACGAACCCACAGTTTGAAGGGCCCCACTAGAGTTGGTGGACTTCACAGTTTGAGGCATTCTCATGCAGGAAGGACATTCCACCACTTACGAGAGTCGAAAGCCGAACGATACGAAGCGACGGTACCTAGTCCGCAAGATGAAGAAGTGGAAGATCAAGGAACAAGACCTCTCCAACGCCTTCAAGAACAAGTCGACGAGGGCGTCGACTTCGTAAGGGGGGGAGAATGTTAGGGACCTTCGTAAGTGGGGGAGAATGTTAGGTACCATCTAAATATGCATTGTAAAACGCGCTCGCGCACCACCTATCGCTCTTGCTCATGCCTAGGCAAACGACCTCGTTTGCCTAGGCGTGGCATGGACGGTGGGGGTGTGTGAAGTGCGAACATAGGAATTTTGTCATACTCCTCGTGCTTTCGGTATCCTTGTGGGTGGCACTTGGGGGTTAGGCTCCACAAGTATAATACCCAAGTATAGCCTGGGCACACTCTAGTCTTTCGTTCTAGCTTTCGCTCAAGCATTTCCTAGCATTTTCATGCAATCGACCATTTGGCCCAACAACGTTTTTGCGTCCAAGAACTCAAAGGCTTCGACCCACACGAAATCGAAGCCTGCAACTTTTCGACATTGGCCAAGCAGATTGGCTTAAGGCTAACCCCTTGCACGGGAAGCAAGGATGCCGCACGGATTCTTCCGCACAAAACAATTGATCCGTGACAAGACGAACTAGTGAGACGTCGATAAACAATAAGAGACCGAGGGAAGTATGAGGAACTGTTGGGACAAGATGATATGGTAGGAAACATAGTTTGAAATGACGTGCCATAGGCGCGCCATGGCGCGGAGCGCACACAGGCGCAAGCCCCCGCGCCATTTTTCACCCGAGGCGCTAACCTAGCGCCTCAGCCCAAGCGCGAGGCGCGCGCCATATGCACCACACTCATGTGTGGCGCCGGGTGCCCTAAGTTAACTTAAGGCACCCAAAATTTTTGAAAAACCGGTATACGAGATACTCGGTATTGGGCGATACCGGGTATCTCGGTAAATACCGCCCAGTATGAGCGGTATTTATCAAATACCGTCCATACCGAGCAGTATTGCCCAGTATTGTTGGGAATAGATCTAGCGTAATAGACGAGAAACGAGAGAAAAACGAAACACATACAAGAACACACAAGATTTACGTGGTTCGGCGATGCCTACTCCACGGCTGCATTAGAAGTTCTTCTGTATTAGGGTTTTTCACAGATACAAGAGAACCGAAGACTCTGCGTAGCGCAACATAAGAGGGTTAGGGCAAATTAGTCGCCACACATCCCAACAGGTACGACGTAACAGCTCTTAAAAAGAGCCATTGCTCTATTGCATATAGCCGTTTGTGGCCGGATTTAAAAAATGGAGACAGGGTAAATAGGATCATCAGGAAACAACATAGTGTGTGGGATCCTATCATTTAAAACAGAGGAGGGCATGTGATTAATTAAGTAACAAGTAGTAATAACAACATCCCCAAAAACGAAGTCGAACATTCATATGAGTAAAGTCCTGGCTATTTCAATCAAATGGCGATTTTTACATTCACCTACTCCATTTTATTGTGGAGTATGAGGACATGTTGTTTGATGTAGAATTCCCTGTTGTGTCAAGAATTCCTGAAACTGATCAGACAAATATTCACGGGCATTATCACTACGCAAGACATGAATGGTTTTACCAAATTAAGTTTTTATCTCAGCACAAAATTTTTGAAAAATGGAAAACAATTCTGTACGATTTTTCATTAGAAATACCCAAGTACAACTATAATAGTCATCAATAAAGGTGACAAAATACTGAAAGCCAAGACTAGAACTAACATGACTCGGTCCCCAAATATCTGAATGGATAAGGGAAAAAGGAGACTCACATTTTTTATTGACACTACTAGAAAAGGAACTACGTGTATGCTTCCCTTTTTGACATAATTCGCACTCTAAGGATTTCAGACTTGACATATATGGAACCATCTTTTGAAGTTTTGAAAGACTAGGATGTCCAAGACGACTATGAATGATGTCTGGTGAGTTTGTTAAGAACCATAAGATGGTAAAGTCCTTTGAACTCACGACCAACTTCAATCGTCTTCCCCGTATTTGAATCCTGCACAAGAACAAAGTTTTTGTTAAAGGTAACAGAACAATTGAGAGACCGAATTAATTGATATCAAATTGAAAGGACAACCAGGGGCATAAAAGACTGAGGTCAAGGGTAAAAGAAGACACGGTTGGGCTTGACCAATGCCAAGAACAGGAGCTTTTGTTCCATTTGCAAGGATAACATAGGGTACAGAGTTTGAAAAAGAAAGAGAGGTAAGAAGATCTTTATTACCACAGAGATGTTCTGAAGCACTAGAATCAATTACCCAAGGTCCAGGTGATGACTGAGTGATGCAAGCAATGGGATTACCAGTTTGATCCATAACTGTGAGGTGGCTTTTAAAGCGAAGGAAAGCCTCATAGTCTGCTAAAGTGAGGGTCACAGCAGGAGTTGAACCTGATTCAGTTTGGGCAACATTAGCAGCAGTAGGTTTACCATGCTTTGTTAGTTTGTCCAACAATGGTCTTCCCAGTGTCCCAATCTATTGCAAAAGGTACATCGAGGCCTCCCACGACCTTGACCACGACCACCAGATTTATCAGCATGTGAGATGAGAGCTGAGGATTCTAATGGAATAGTCAAGGTGGCATGAGCTTCACATGATGCCATATCAGAAATGTTTAATAACCGACGAAAGGTCTGTGATAAGGTAGGAGTATCAGCACTAGTTAGAATTTGTTGCCGTACATTCTCCAAGTCATTTGGAAGAGAAGACAAGGTAAGAACCATAAAGAACGTTTCTTGTTGTTTCTTGTGCTCTGCTTGATCTTTAGCATAGGGCATCATTGCTGAAAATTCTTGCATTAGAGAACGAGCCTTCCCAAGAAAAGTTTCCATCTTTTCAGCTTTGTAAATTGTTGTCGCAAATTTATCATATAAGAAACAATAGAATAGAGGCGCTGGATGTCATTGGCATAACAATTAGAAGCTTCTTGCCACACTAGATAACAAGTCTCAAATGGTTGGAAGAGATCCACAATAGATGGATCAATAGAAAGAAGCACACTCAAAAGTTGTGAGTCGATTTGTTTCCATTTAGTCGACTGATCTTTGGGAACATCCTCAAATTTAGTTGAAAGATGTTTTGCCTTGTCCTGCCTTGCCCTGCCTTGCCCTGTCCTGTAAACCAAACTTTAACAGAAGATGCCCATGATTTGTAAGTAGCTGAATCCGTCAATCGCTTACTTGTAATGGATGGAAGTATGGAACAGAGAAGTTGGTGAGAGCACAAAATGCTCTTTTGGGTTAGAAGTGACTTCGGAACTGTAAGAAGTCATTGCTGGAATGGTAGTACACAGGGACTGAAACACTTAGGAAGATAAGCAGCAAGGTGAGCTCCAAACTTCACGCACCTGCGGTGACGTTCTGAGGCAAGGAAGCTGTGGCGGTGTGTGGCAGCACATTGTACGCACTGGAGAAGTCGCCGGAAGAAGGAACAGTCACCGAAAAAGGAGAAGGGTTGTTAGTAGGATACACAGCAGAGATATCTTAGCACTGGGCAGTGGGCACAGTGAAAGTGAGTGAAATAGAGCAAGGTCGATACCTGCTCTAATACCAAGTTGAAAAAAAAGAGACAAAAGTTGTGACTGTAATTTCTTGATTGATTTTCCATTCAACATAGAGGGGATATATATACACATGTTTCATCTTAATTACTACTCCTATTAACAAGACTATAATAATGAGTTTAGGCTATTTCCTATGCCACTATCTTGATACATGTATCTTATTAATTATGACTGCTAGTTCCAATATTTCAATACATGCACCTCATTAATTATGACTGCTAGTTCCAATATTCCAACAGGAAAATTAATAACAATTAGAGCATACAAGGATCTTCAAGATGCGGGGTTTGGGAAGGGTCAATTTTCAGAGCCTTAGTCCTAGTCTCTTCCTCTTATGGTGACTAGTCTCGTCCTCTTGATGAATATGCAGAGTTGATGAAATTCAACAGTGATGCATTTTGTAGAAAGTAGAAACAATAATTTTAGTAGTAAGCCTAGTAATTTTACATTTTTCATTGTGTTTCTTTTGTACTCCTAACATAACTATTAAACCTCCTATTTTCCTGTTCCAAGCACTTGCTCTAGGAATCAAGTAACAACAGTATTTCAACAAGGTAATGTCATTAAAAACTAATGTTTTTCTTAGGTTCGGATATAAAGTATAAAGACCTGAGTTTGGCGTTTATTTCCCAACTTGTAAAAGTACTGTAAAGGCCATGTGTTATAAGGGATTAAAGGAACGTAAAAAATTACCCTCGCAAATTTAACCTCCTTTGTTTATGTTTGGTAGACATACGCTTTACTCTATTAAAGCTTTACAGAGTTAAAAATTACCCTCAAAATACGATAAGTATTATTAACCTGGTGAGAATAGGTTAAAATTTTAACCCCTTACCAAACTCGACTCGACGAGGTTGACCCAATTCTATTTGAGTCACTTGAACTCGATCTCATGCTCATCCAATTTGACTTGATATAACATAATCAATTTGTACCCTACACTAATCTTATCCAACTTGTCTAACTCGGAATTCAGTTGACCTGATCTTATTAGATTTGGTGAATTGAACCATAACCTGGAATAATCCCGTCGAAACAACTCATTTTGACATGGTCTTGGCCTAATCAAATATAATTATAATCTTGACTCAATTCAACCTACCCAATTGAATTCATTAAAGCTGATTGGGTTACCATCTTCCTGAAAAGCTTAAGCTGCTAGGAAGAGGCCTAATAATACACATTTATGTATTTGATAGAATCAAATATTGAGTTGACATAAGTCAATTTGAGATCCAATCTTGAATCAATACAATCAAACCTAATTGGACCTAATCAATTAAGCTCAAACATAGGTTGGCCCAACCAAACCTATTAATTGAACTCGGTTTTGGAGATAAAAAGTATTAAATTTTAAAGGGTTAAAGTTTACCTCTTTGATCATTAGTATCACTCAACACCAGGAAAGGATAAATTTTAGGGTAAATTACACGGAACCCCCCCTCAACTATAGTTGATGTGCGCAAAGACTACCTAAACTACCAAGTGTGCACGGAACTCCCCTCGATTACACTTTTTGTTCAAATAACCCCCTCCGTTAGCTCGCCCGTTAGTGACTTAACGGTAAAACTATCACGTGTGCAGAACCCCCCTTCCCAATGTCACGTGGCAGTAATCTCCACCCTCAATCTCATCCGACGGCTATCAATTCTTCTTCTACCCATCCCTCACCTACCTACACTCCTCCTCCGACGGCGGCGGCGGCGACCTCCTCCTCCTCTTCTTCTTCTTCTTGAGGGGGAGGATTCTTGAGGAGGAGGAGGTCGGGGCGGAGGCGGCGGTGGAGTCTAGGGCAAGGGGAGGAGTGTAGGTAGGTGAGGGATGGGTAGAAGAAGAAGTGATGATTGTCGGATGAGATGGAGGGTGGAGATTGCTGCCACGTGGCACTGGGGAGGAGGGTTTTGCGCACGTGACAGTTTTACCGTTAAGTTACTAATGGGCAAGCTAACGGAGGGGGGTTATTTGAACAAAAAGTGTAGTCGAGGGGGTTCCGTGCACACTTGGTAGTTTAGGTAGTCTTTGCGCACATCGACTATAGTCGAGGGAGTCTCCGTATAATTTACCCTAAATTTTACAAGAGTAATATTTGCCATGAAAATGTTCCCCTAGATGTTAACCTAACCTCGGCCCACACACCCCCTAGGTTTTAACTAGGTATAACTTCTCCATGTCATTTCTTCAGTAACCTTATTATATTTTCTGTTAATGAGCCTTAATATTTATGACCTTAGTACTGATTTGGTATAAGTTATTCATTAGTTCACTTTCTCATGTAACATGAGTTCACTATATACAATTTTTTACATTAGGTTGCACACATGAAGGTATCTTGTATTGACATCATACCAAATTTTAGTGGTTGGGCTTGATGAATCCTGACAAGGATTTTTCTTTCAAATATCCACTTATTGAAGACAGGGAAAATAAAGAAACAAGTCATCTTGCTATGGTTGCAGATGTCAGGACCATCATAATTTTGTCGTCTCATGGAATTCTCTTTGAAGTTAATTATATACTACTTTTATCTTTCCTTTGATAGGGATATGGAAGGTCATTATGGTTGATGCACGGATTTTATAAAGCTAATGGAGGATGTGGCTATGTTAAGAAACCTGATTTCTTGCTGAATAATGCTCCACAAGATGAGGTTTTTGATCCTAAAGCTAAATTACCTGTAAAGCAAACCTTGAAGGTGCAAATCTTTTCAGCTGGAACTGCTATTGGATATCTTTTTGTGTACTTTTTTCTGTCAAATTATTGAGGATTAATCTGTTTCAGGTTAAAATATACCTGGGCGATGGTTGGAATTTGGACTTCGAAAAAACTCATTTTGATGCATATTCACCTCCAGATTTCTATACAAGGGTAACTACCATCATACTCACTACTTCAACTTTATGCTTGTCAGTGCATGTCACCTTTATTTCAATTATTAGTTTGCTGATTCTTTGAAGCCCTCAACTACTTGTCAAAAGCTATTTGGAAATCAATGCAAAAAGAAGAAAAAAAATCCAAAGTTATCTAATTTACTGAGCCTTGAATATGTAAATTGTTAAGAAGAGAATGAAATGATTGTCTTTGAAACTTCTAGAGTAAATGGCATTGATCAAAAAAGTTAGGCATCAAAAAAGAATAACCTCAGTTCATGTGTCGGGCTTGGCCTAATCTTATCCATGTATCCACACTTGACGGAAGTGTTAAGAATATAAATAAAGAATAAATGAGACTTAAGGCTTAAATGCTTAATTAGATGAAATGTCATTATGGAAAAAAGCTATAGATAGAGGAACTATTAAGCTTATGGCTTATCATTCGACAGGTGGGGATTGCAGGAGTAGAAGATGACACCGTAATGAAGAAAACAAAGGCAATAGAAGATAGTTGGACCCCTGTTTGGGATGAGGAGTTCATCTTCCCATTGACTGTGCCTGAATTGGCCTTGTTGCGGATCGAAGTACATGAGCATGACAAGTCAGGGAAGGATGACTTTGCGGGGCAGATTTGCTTGCCTGTTTCTGAGTTGAGACGAGGATTTCGAACTGTGCCACTTTTTGATCGAAAAGGAATGAAGTTTAAATCGGTAAAATTGCTTATGCGGTTAATATTGGAATAAAGTTAATTTGCTCTCAGCAAATGCGTGTTGTATGTATATGTGCTCTAAAATTTAAGGGGGGGTGTAATTTATTTTGCAATGTGCCAGCATGCATATAATCATCATCTTGTTCTAGGTTGAGCCGGTATGTAATATGATGTTTGCATTTGCCAATGTCAAATTATACACAAAGAAAAAGGTGATATGTGGAGTCTGAAGAGGGTCAATATGTACATGCTCGTGTTTCAATTTTTAGGACTTGTAAAGATATGTGAAATTTTGTACAGGAACTCAAATAGCAATTGCACATATCGTGTTGTTGACGTAGAATTTTGGGGAAATATGGCAAGTTTTTTTATCTAATTCTATAGGATTTTAATGTTAATTGTATTCATAGACATGTGATCATTTTAAGTTGCAACCAGAGACTTCTATACAAGTGAATTTGGCAACGAGTTATTTGAGGATAACTAAATATAAGCAAAGTTGCAAACAAGTGTTTTAAGCATCACACCTTTAGGGTCTCGTTTGATTGATATAGGAAGTAAATTTTTGTGAAAAATTATAATTTTTATTAATTAATTTTCTACTTATATTTCTCCAAAATATCAAAATTATTTCATAAAGAAAATTATTTTATTTTTATTTTATTTTATTCAATTATAAATAAAATTTATTTCTTATATCTTTGTCTAAATAAAATTTAATATTTATGAATATTGAGTTTATTACTAATTAATTAATTATATAAATAATAATAATAATAATAATATGTGTATAGTTTAATGTGTAAAACAACTTATAATATTAGATGTAGATTTAATTTCGAAATAAAACAAACCTTAAAATTACTTAATAACTTGAAGAGAATGACACTGCTTTTATTAAATGTGAGGAAAAATTATAAAGAAACAACATTGTTAAAACCCATAATACATTGTCGAAGATGAAACTTTTGTAGCTTTTGCATGTTGCCTCCTTTTTGGCACAAAGTAATCACTTTCTTTGTTGATTGCACTCTGTCTGAACTAAACAAAGGAATTCATTGCTTCAGACACCAATGATTTGTGGTAGTTTATTTGTTGGCCTAAGATTTTCAACCTAGGTCTTAATCTCGGTTTTAATGATAAATATGTAAATAATATTTTCATGAAAAAATATTTTTAGGTTTCATATCGGTTAGCGCACGACGTTCCCGATTGGAAAAATCGAAGAAATTAGATAAATCGGTAAGGACGCTCGTCGATGCTCGTCGATATTCGAGATTCATCAAGAAGTTTAAGTCTAGGTCTAGAGTCTCTAGATTTTATGCATAATAACTCAAAAATCAAAACGAACCCCAAAACATGAAAACCAAGAAAATCATAAAATGACCCAAAAATTCTCTAAGCATAGGGAGATCCTTGGAGGGCTACAAGATTTAGACCTTTTCTTGGCACCAAAAGTCCCGGTAATTATTCCTTAGGTAGAAATAAGTTAAAGACATATTTTTAAGGAATTATTGAAAACCTTTAACCTATCCATATTTGATCCGAGAGATTATAAAATTTTTAGTTTTCGCAAATTTGTACTAGACACCAAAATTTAGATTTTGATTCTTAAGCATTTTGATTTTCTGGATATTTTTGTTGAATCCAAATGTGGGGTAATCCTTATTTAACATTTATGTTTTAAAGTTCATAACTTAAAGTTAATAAATGTAAATAAGGATTAATAGATCAGATCAAACCCTTGTTGAAATCGCCCTTAGTGCAGCTTCGATCGAAGGTCCAGTTGACTATTCGGTCGACCGACGAGCGATCGAAGTTTGTCGAAAACTCACAGTGGGCATTCGATCAAAGTCTGGTCGAATATTCGGTCGACCGAACCATCGACCGGTAGATCGACCAGCGAAAGGTAACAGCTCTATTTTGAGTCGTTGTATGGTTTCATCCGAGTCATGCTCCTTTGGTTCCCTATAAATAAGTCTCCTCAGCCTTCCTTGCATCCTCTAGCATTCCTTGAGTCATATTTGATGATCTTTGAGCTTGATTGAGCCATCATACTTGGAAACCCTAGCTTTGAGCCTAGAAAACTTGATATTGAGTTTTAACTTGCTTTGGTTCATATTCAAGTAATCAAGATGAGCTAGGACATCTTGTTTGAGAGCTAAGTTTGCATTATTTATTAATTGCTCTCATTTACATTGTATTTTGTGCTTTGCTTCATAGTGTTAAAGCTTGTTTGTAGACCTAAGTGTTTAGGTTTTGTGATTGGTGGTTGCCTTGGTGTTTGAGGCTTAAATCCACCAGTGTAAACTTAGTTTGCTAGGATTAGTGATTGTTGTCCCTTACGGTTAAGGTGAAAAAGTGCTCTCGATAGAAAGACGGAGACTTTCGGGTGAGAAAGTGTCTTCGCTGTGAGAGCGGAGACTCTTCCAGTAAAAGGTCCTCATTGTAAGGGAAACGATATAATCTAGTAAATTTAAGTTTGGAAATCCTAAAAGGGGTGCTTAGTGTTAGCCCAAGGGTTGCCCATATGCCTCGATCTCTATTTTGATGATAAAAAATATGAAATTAATGCATCTGTGAAGTTTTGGGTTCATGTCGATGGTGCGAAAATGCCAAGAAATATCAAAAATGGCTTCGACGATGATCGCGTAAAAATCCTAGGATTAGAAATTGAAATTGTGTAATATGACCCTAGGTATACATCCTAAACCTGATTGTAATCTTATCAAAGTTAAAACTCAAAAATGAAACCCAAAAACAAAGATCGCAAGAAGAAATCATCAAAAAAAGGCTTATTTCTATGGTCCGGCCATCAGTCGACCATCGACCGGGCGACGCCAACAGGTAAAAAAAATGCCCATTGGATGCCCTGTCAGAGTGAAGGGTTATAAATACCCCTCATAAACTCTCATTTACTCTTCTCCACTGTTCACTAAGCATTCTTAAGAGAGTTTTTAGCCTTCCTTAGTTGATTAGACACTCGAGCTTCGACGATCGATCCTCTACTTGGAGTGTTCTTCGCGCCTCGACTCCGGCTTCAAATCGCATCCTACAAGTTGACGAGTTGGAGACTTTGAAGGCTAAGCGAGTAGCACACGACATATGCGGTCGAAAGAACGACACGGTATCGAAAAAATTTCAAGTTCCATTTATATTGATTTTGGTTTGTTTTTGTGTACATTTAAGCGTGTAAAAGACCTAGGGTGTAGGTCTTGGGATTGAGTGGTAGCATTGGTATGGAGGCATAAGTCAACTCGGGTTTGCTAGATTTTATATTATTGTCCTTAGTATAAAGGTGTTAGATGTACTCTAGGGGAGAGAGTAACCCTCGGGGAGAGAGTTAGAGCCTTAGCTTGTAAATCCTCTAAAAAGAAATAATACAATTATAGTAAACTTGATTTAAATCCTAAGCGGAGTGCTTGGTTAGATGTCGAAGTACTATAAATTACTTCTTATCCTGTTGCTTGCTCGATCTTGAAGTGGAGCCATAAGATTTGTTGATATATGCTAGATCAAGTAGTAAGACAAACACTAGGATGTTGGCTGTTGAATCAATTCAGCCAAGATCTTCTCGGAGAGGTACAGATGCTCGTATTCTTCGCTGAAAGAAGCTTCATTACATATGCTATTTACTGAGTAAAGACGAGCCAAAATAGATGTTTTTGGTACCACGTAGAGTTGGTCTGATAGATGAGAGTTGGGATTCATGCTTTATCGCAGTGGCAGAGCCAGTAATCAATATGAGGGGGGCGGGAAAAGTTCACATAGAACAAACAGTGTAATATCCTAGATATTTTTTTATTTATTTTTCCTTTATATTTGTGTTTGTCAGCTTATCCGACTAATCCGAGGTCGAGCCAAGTCGACTCATGGTCTGGTGCGAGCTTGCGAGCTCGGGTAAGTAGGAATATGAATTATGTAATTTCTTGCTTGCGTAGATGAATTTATTTAATTATGTGGTTGCATGTGTTTGAATTATTAAATTATCTCGCATATTGGCTGATGCATGTGTTTAGTATGGGGTTAGATTAAGCTAAGGTGGGTTAGCGGGTTTGGATCCAGATTGAGGCGGATGCGGGTTAAAGGAGATTAGGATTGAGAGGAGGGAAGGGATTATAAACCCCCCCCCCCCCCCTAGGGCTTGCAGCTCCCTATTGGAGCCGCACAAATCGTGAGAGGAGAGAGGAGCCAAGCCGCCAAGCCGCCCCTCTCCTTCCCCCTCTTGGAGCCGTCGAGCCTGTTGGCTTTAGGGTTTCAACCTTAGCCTTAATCTCGGTCTTGATGGTTTTGATGATAACAAACATGGAACTAATAATCTCATTGAGAATATCTTTCAGATTCCATATCGACTAGTGTTAGATGTCCTCGATCAAATAAATCAGAGAAATCGTAAAATCGGAAGGACATTGATCGTCGCGCTCGGGTTCGTCGCGAAACTTCCCGAAGATCGACGAGTGCACCAAAGTCGCTTGGACGAGTCCAAAGATCAAGTCAAAAGCTCTCCAAGATGATGCTCGTTGAAAGCCGAAACTCGAAAACGAAGCGCGGAAGAAATAGGCTGAAGAAATAACATTCAGCCTAGGTTCGATCGACCGACGGTAAAATTAGCAAAGCTACTTTGGTCGACCAAGCGGTCGACCGATGGAAGCCCAAAACGGGCAGTAGCTCGGGCGATCGACCTGTCGGTCGACTGACCTGCTGATACCCGCGACGCAAGATCGCGTCGGTCGACCGACGGGTCGACCAAATGGTGAAACAAACTGGCCGAGGCTGGCGGTCGACCGACCTGCGTATAAGCCGAAGATCGTGGATCACGTGATCCACGTCTGGCGGTCGACCGACCACAGGGTAAACAAAAGAGGTTGAATGACCAGTCGACCGATGCTTCGACCGGCGCTTCGATCGGCAGTCTGCAACGGGTAGAAAACTATCCGTTGAGCTGTCGTTTCTTCACCAGGGTATAAATATACCCTCATATGATTCTTTTAATTTTTCTTCCTCATTCTTACAGAGATTATTGAGCCATAAAGAGAAAGAGTTAAGCCTTCCAAAAAGGATTAGCGTTGCGCTCTATTCTTTCGCCAAATTCTTCAAGCACAAGCTCTGCTGCCTTAACTCGGGATTGATTCGAATTCTACCTCCTGAAGAGTTGAAGGCTTCAAGGCTTTGAAAAGAGCAAGACTTCTTGGTTTCATTTTAAGCTCTTTTTCAATTGTAATTTTATCTGTTATTGAACGTTTAATTTATTTGTGCGGGTAGAAGACCAGGTGTTTTGGTCTTGTGTGTAGAAGTGGTATCTTGGTATAAGAGTAAAGCCACTTGTGTAAACTTAGTGTTTACTAGGATTAGTTTAGTTGTCCCTTAGGGTTGAGGTGGAAGAGGACACTCGATAAGAAATCGGAGACTTCCGGGTGTGGAAGTGACTTAGGTCGAGAGTGCGTCTTTTCGGTGAAAAGTCCTCGTGTGTAAGGGAAACATAAATTAATTTAGTAAAACTAGTTTGAAAATCCTAAGCGGGGTGCTTAGGTAGTGGAGTAGGCATTGGGGCCGAACCACTATAAAATTATTGTGTTAGCATTGATTTCATTTGTTGTGCTTAATTGCTTTATCATTTATCTTGCTTCCGCATCGCATAATTGTAATTCGCCTAAACGAGTTAAGTAATCTATTAAAATCGAATTTAGGCAAATCGTATAGTAAACACACTATTCACCCCCCCCCCCCCTCTAGTGTGTCATTTCGTCCAACAGTTGGTATCAGAGCGGGTCGTAGATTGTGATTTCACCATCCCTTCTACAATTCGTCTCGATCTAGAAATGGCTCTAGAGTCGGTAGCGTCTAGACCTCCTAGGTTCGATGAATTAAACTTTGGTCTTTGGAAAGGAAGAATGTATACATTCTTAAAGACTCAAGGTTTAGATGTTTATAATATGGTTATGTCAAAATACATAGAACCTAAGGAAAATATGAATGCATGGACCCAAGAACAAATTAGCATGTTTGAGTTAAATGCTAAAGCTACAAATTGCTTATTTTGTTCTTTGGATGATAAGATTTTTGAAAAGATCATGCATTGCACTTTCGCTTTCGATATTTGGACTAATTTAAATATGCTTTATAATTATGCAAAAACCGAAGAGCTCAAAACATTTGATGAGAGGAGTGATGACAATTGTCATCCACCCAATACTAACATGGTTTTTGAAGCCCATAGTGTCTCCAGTCATAGGAGCACCAAGAGCCGAAAAAGAAAGGTAGTGTGCCATGCATGCAAAGAGAAAGTGCATGTAAGGAAAAATTGCTCTTTCATGAAGAACAAGGCAAAGAAGAGGTCAAACGCTTCCACATCATCATCATACTCAATTGAAGCATCCTCTTCCCATGGCTATAAAGCTAATTCAAAAGATTGCCTCATGAATGATGAGGTACACTCTTCTTCCTCTAGTAATAATAACAAAAAGTGTAGTACTACACTACAAGAAATATGGCAATTTTCGACGGTCATTATAGTCGAAAAGTGGTCGAAAGTTGGTCGGTAACAATTATTTACCGACCAAATTTCGACCGGTTACCGAGGCTAATATTTGCGTCGGTAAAACCTTGGTCGAAACGGGTACCGATAGTTTATCGACAAAAAATATTGTCGATAATTATCGACCAAAGTTTTAATCGAAAAACTGTCGGTAGTTTCTCGGTAACTACCGACAAAAGTTGTGTCGGCAGCTCCTCGATAATTACCGACTACAAATGTTGTCGAAAATTATGGTCGATAATTACCGACTACTTTTCTGACGACTTATCGACTAAATTTCATAACGTATCTCGTCAGTAATTTCCGACGACATGTCGTCGAAATTTCGGCGAAAATTTTAAGATTTTTTTTTTAAAATGATAATAATCCGAAATAAAAACATCACTTAGTCCTGTAATAGTAACAATTCAGTAGCATATACGATAATTTAAAACATTCCACTTTGATGTCTCAGTATTAATTAATTAATCAAACATTGCATCCCAACCATCAAAAGAAACATTTAATATCAGCCGTTCATTTCCTTGATTAAATCTCAGCCATCAAAAGAAACATTTAATCTCAACCATTCAAATGAAAACCCTCTTTACGTAACATTACATCTTCTACAACCGTCGCCTACTTACTGCAGCATGACTTCCTCATCTCCGCGCCGCCCAGCCTCCGTCGCCGAACCGTCACCTGCGAGTACCACTACGCCTACGGAGACGGATCCAACGTTGACGGCGTCCTCTCCTCCGAGACCCTCTCTTTCGCCACGACATCCGGCAGCAGCGTCACCGTAAAGAACTTTGCATTCGGCTGCAACTCACGAAGCACCGGGCTCTTCAGCAACAGAACCGGTGAGCGCCGAAGGTAGCCTCCAGGTGCTCCATGATCACCGGCGCTAGAGAGGGGGCTGCAGCTGCGGATGAAGCGGAGCTGCGGGTAAGCCGGCTCGGGTCGGAAGGCATGGCGATCGAGAAGGATCTGGTGGATGGTGGGAACGGCGGTGTACCACGTGGCACCGGAGGCGCGCATGTCAGCGCAGAAGTGGAAGCCGAGAAACGGCCGGCAGCTGGGAGGGCCACGGACGCACCGGCGGTGCTGCTAGACCACCCGGACGCAACAGAGGGCGGACTCGTTGCCGAAGACGGGGACGGGGAAGATCCACCCGGACGTGAAGTCATCAACATCACGTCATTCCTCCCGAAGAAGCGGCACCCCATCCCAGAGAATACGGCCCCGACGGAGAAGAGAGAACTTGTAGTAACAGTCCTCGTGCAGAGGAGTAGCAACGAGAAGAGACCCTAGGAGATCTTTCGCTGCCTCCACAGATGGCGCTGACGAGATGCATCAGTAAAGCATGAGGCTAGAAAGCTCGTCACGGAGTTTGCCGAGGGACGCGCGGAAACTCAAATGCCTCGTTGAGCGATATAATGGGATCGGCTTAAGGTGGATGCAGAAGGAGGTAGAAATCAGCACATAGAAGGAGGACGATCGGACGAGAGGCAGCGGTCCGCAATCGGGATTGGAGGAGAAGCAAAGAAGTCATGTTGACTTCTTAAAAAAAAGAGCAGGAGGCGGGAAATCTCCCGCCTCCTACGGCACGCGCGCTCGCCCTCCTACCCACGCCAATTTTAATTTTTTTTGAAAATTAATTTATAATTTTCCGACTCATTTTGGTCGGAAATTTTTGTCGGTAACTATTTTCGACGCAAAGAGTCGTCGGAAATCTAACGAAAATTTTTGACGACATCTTCTCGTCGAAAGTTGTGGTCGATAAATTCAGAACTTTAACAAAAAATTTCGACGATGGATTTTCGTCGGAAATTGTGGTCGATAAGTTCAGTATAAAAATATGTCATTAATATTTCCGACGAACTTGCGAGTACAAAGTTTGTCGAAAATTATTTTCGACCAAATTTTCGACGAAAATTCATCGATAATAATATGATAATTTTTCGACACATTTTGGTCGAAAAGTTTTGTCGGTAACTCTTTCCGACGCTATGGGTCGTCGGAAATATAACGAAAATTTTCGACCACACCTTCTCGTCGGAAGTTGTGGTCGATAAATCTAAATTTTCTTGTAGTGCTAGTTCATCTAATTCTCATGATATGCTTTATGATGAATTGATGGATGAATACAAAAACATGTATGCCTTGTTAATTAGAAAAGATAAAGAAAAAAAAATTGAAGAAAAAAAACTCAAATCTTAGCTCTCAATTGCATGATGTAAAATTAGAGAATGAGAAGCTAAGAATTAGTGCCAACAATCCATGTCATGATGCTTTAAGTATTGACACTAAGGATTTAAAAAATGAAAATGACATATTAAAGAATGAAAATAGCATGATGAAAACTCAATTGCATGCTATTCACAAATCAATGAATGATTTAAAAAATGAGGTTGTTTTTCTAAACAAGAAGGTTAGTAATGTATCTAGTAATTCTTCATTTAAGAATTCTAGTAAAAAGAATGCTCATGCTAATGTTAAATCACATGCTAAGCATTCTACCATTAAACCTCATATTCAAAAGAAAAATATTTTATCTAAGAATGTTCATGCTCATCTTGCCTCTCATGCCATGCATTCCACTCTTAAACCTCATGATCATAAAAAGAGGAATGATATCTTTAAGAATGCTCATACTCATCATGTTTCACATGATAAGCATTCTAAAATTAAAATTCATGTCCATGCTAAAAATGAAAAGAAAAAGTTTCATGGACATTGTTTTTGTTGTGGTGTTTATGGCCACGCAATCCATGATTGTGCCTTTAAAAAGAATCTAAGTGTTGCTAAGACACTTTGGATACCTAGGCCAACTAACCCCCAAGGACCCAAAGCCATTTGGGTACAAAAAATTTCATGTTCTATTATAGGGGGAGGTACCACACAATGGTGAGATGAAGGTGATTGATTAAAGTTGCTTGAGGATTCAAAGATTGAACCATTTCATAGTTGCAACTTCAAGTCATCTAGATGCCTTAGGTAAAATTGGCATCAAACACATTGGTATCATCTCTTATATTCTATTGCTTAAAATTATAGTAGGAGTTTGATATGTACTTAATATTAGTAGATTTTCCGCTCTTGATAAGTTTTAAAACGTTCTTTGATTTTTGATTTCCAGTCTCTTCGGAGACCCCGATGGCCTGTAATGGGCCTAAGCGACCTTGCGGTTTTAAATCGTAGGCTACTTGTGGCTCTCGGTTTTCAACCAATAGGAAGGGTTGGAGATCTTATGTTTCAAATATTTTATATTTTGAGATCTCTTGATTCATTTTGTTATTATGAAGATTTATATCAAATGAATCCATGCTATTTAGTGAAGTGGAATTTGATAAATGATACTTGGTTTTTCTCTTCACTATTTAGTTTGATAGCTTGCATGTAGATTTAATTTCATTGTCTACTTAAGATGTATACTTGCAAGTTATAAGGTTTTAGGAAGGCTAATTGGGAAGAAAAAGATTAGCAAGGTTGTTAAACTCGAGAGTTTAAGTAAACTCGTGGAGCCTCCGTAAACTCGTAAGAGTTTACCTGATATTAAAACAATATTAAAAAATATTATACTACAAAAATATAATCTAATATAATCTGAAAATCATAATTAAGGCACAATTCAACTACCTAATAAAGCACAGATAAAGATAAAATATAATAGTACAAGTCTAATACATACATAATGAAGCATTCTAAGTCCATAATAAAGCACACACAATGACTCAAAGATAAAATATAAAAGTACAAGTTCAATCCATAATAATTATCATCAAATCAAGTTCATCCGAGTTTACCACGAGTTTGACCGAGTTTACTCGCAAGTTTGATCGAGTTTGTGCGAGTTTACCCCGAGTTTACCCGAGTTTACCCAGAAACAAGTTTGAGTGTGAGTTAGCTCGATTTTGATACATGGGATCGTAAACTCGCGAGTTTGACAACACTAAAGATTAGTTTGGCAAATTATCATGAATTAGGTATAACTTCAATTAATTCAAAATCTTAGTATTATACCTCATTGTTTAAGCTAAAATCATGTCTCTATGCTCATGACTTGAATTGCATGCAAATCCTTGATTTCTCATGAGTAGGTAGAACTTTACCACTTAGGCAAAATTCATCAAATGAAACTTGCTCTAGGTTGGTATTCATTATTAGAGACCTTCTTGTAAGTCCAAACTAGTTTAACATAGGTAGATATCTTATTCTTTAAATGTTTCACAATTTAAGACCTCTTAGATTCATTTTTAAATCTAAATGAATCTTCACTATCTAGCATAGGTTAAGTTATTCTAATGAAAACTTGCATTAAACCTTGCTATTTAGTTCGTTAGCTTGCTAGTTGACATATTATTTCATTATGATACTAATGATGTCTACTTGCAAGTTATAAAAGTAAATGAAGACAATGCTATCTAAAAGTAAATGGAAAAAAAAATGAAAAAGTTGGGCAAATTTTCAAAAAAAAAAGTATGATTTTGATTTTGCAAAAATCTTTGAAAAAAGAAATTGAATTTTCATATTTAATGATGTCTCTATATACTCATAATTGATATTGCATGATATATGTTTGAATTTTCATGAGTAGGGAAAATCTTGATAACTTAGCTCATTTCATGATATCTCAATATTTATGAAATTGAACTAGGTTAAAATTATTCCTTAGAGACTTCATGTTAAGTTAAAATTTGATGAACATGTTTAAGATACACATATCACATAAGTCTACAAAGTTAAAATTAAAAATTCATGTCTAGATGAACAATGTGATATCTATATCACTTTAGGGGACTTAAGCTTGAAAAGCTTGGTCCAAGTCAACAAACCACAATTGGTATCAATTGACTTGGATATTTCATTTTAAGTCCAAATCCTCATAAATATGTTTAGGAATAGGTATGATATGTTTCCATGCTCTTAGAGTGAAAATTCTTATGGATATGAATAAAATGACAATTGAGGTTAATTCATGAAAATCTCTTTTGAACCTTGTTGACCCAAGTCAACAAGTTGACCTAAAGATCTAATTTTCAATCCATATTTGAGAAACATATTTAGATCTACTCATGTTAGGTATTCATAGGATTAAACTTGAAAAATCATGAGTAAATGTTAAGATTGAAACTTAGCAAGTTTCATTAAAACTAGTTTAGTTTTGAATGAAACCATGCTAGGTTGATATCTTGACTTAAGGACAAAATTTTCATTTCAAACTTGACATATACTCTTTACATGACCATCATGTGGTGTCATGAAAGTTTGAATGAAAATTGAAAAAGTTTTAAGAAAAACTGAAATTTACAAAAATACCATTTCAACTTACATTTAGTATAAATTTCAGTTATTTTTAGTAAAATCTAGAAAAATCTTTTTTAGGTGATTCTTGAAACTACGCCTTCATTGAAAAATCTAGTTTCTTAAGTAAAAATTTCAAAACATTTCATCAAGAATCTAATTTATAATAAACTTTTAAAGTTGGATTTCAAAACTCAAAGTATCATCCTTAATTGAAATATCAATCTTCTATACTTTGATTTTTCTTCTAAAATCTTCAATAAAAACTCATGTACACCATTTGGATTCTAATTCTAATATCATTCACACATTTTCATGAGTAAAATCATTTCTAGAAATGATTTTGATATTTTGGATGATAGCTATGATCCATTTGTTATTTGAAAACAATATAGGATGAAAAATGGACTTCAACTGTTAAATTCATTTTAAGTTCAATCTTGATACATGCATTTCAAATGTCTATTCAATAATTGGTATCAAAATTTTCATCCCACATTTGGTATCAAAATGAGCATTCTATATTTGGTATCAAATCTTTTATCAAAAAATTGGTTTCAAAATCATTTGTCAAAAATATAATTTTGATTAAACTTAAAAGGGTGATTTTTGAAAACTAGAAGTATAGGTTGACTTAAGTCAACAAAGTAATTTAAAAATCTCATCTTAAGCCCAAACTTAACTCATAGTCTTACACTATCTCATGTTAGATGTCTAAATGTCTAAGTATGAGAAAAACATGAGTAGATAGCCAAATTTGATACTTAGTATCTTCATGGTTTCAAGCACACTTTGAATGGAATCATGCTAAGTTTATAAACTCTTGATAACATACATGATTTAATTTTGAATTGTATCTATCTTTTCCATATCATGTATGATTTTGTTTCTATCATATATTTATTTTTCCATCCCTTTGGTTGAAATACCCATGTTTCATGTAAATAATCCCTTTGGTTAGGATACCCATGTTTATAAACACAATTGTGTTTCATCCCTTTGAGTAGATAGCCTCTCTTGCCTTTTTTGATTGATGTCAAAAGGGGGAGATGAGCATGGATAAAGGGGGAGAAGAGTATAGGTCAAAAGGGGGATAAGTGTATAAGAAAAATGGGGAGAAAAATATAGGAAATCCATGCATATAGATAGGTGGAGTTTATCTTATAGATATGCATATTGATAGGGGAAGAAATCCGTTAGTTGATATCCTTATGCTTTAATGTTATATTTTCTTATGGATGTTTGTCATCATCAAAAACGGGGAGATTGTTGGCTTTAGGGTTTCAACCTTAGCCTTAATCTCGGCCTTGATGGTTTTGATGATAACAAACATGAAACTAATAATCTCATTGAGAATATCTTTCAGGTTCCATATCGACTAGCGTTCGATGTCCTCGATCGGATAAATCGGAGAAATCGCAAAATCAGAAGGACATTGATCGTCGCGATCGGGTTCGTCGCGAAACTTCTCGAAGATCGACGAGTGCACCAAAGTCGCTTGGACGAGTCCAAAGATCAAGTCAAAAGCTCTCCAAGATGATGCTCGTTGAAAGCCGAAACCCAAAAATGAAGCGCGGAAGAAATAGGCTAAAGAAATAACATTCAGCCTAGGTTCGGTCGATCGGTCGGTCGACCGGTCGGTCGACCGACCGAAGGTAAAAAAGTAGCAGAGCTACTTCGGTCGATCGAGTGGTCGACCGATGGAAGCCCGAAATGGGCAGCAGCTCGGGCGGTCGACCCATCGGTCGATCGACCTGCTGATACCCGCAACGCAAGATCGCTTCGGTCGATCGACGGGTCGACCGAATGGCGAAAGAAATTGGCCGAGGCTGGTGATCGACCAATCGGTCGACCGACCTGCATATAAGCCAAAGATGCAATCACGTCGGTCGACCGACGGGTTGACCGAAGATCGCGGATCGCGGATCACGCAATCCACGTCTGCCGGTCGACCAGTCGGTCGACCGACCACAGGGTAAACAGAAGCAATCGGATGACCGATCGACCGATGCTTCGACCGACAGTCTACAACGGGTAGAAAACTATCTGTTGAGCTGCCATTTCTTCACCCTCATATGATTCTTTTAATTTTTCTTCCTCATTCTTACAGAGATTATTGATCCATTAAGAGGAAGAGTTAAGCCTTCCAAAAAGGATTAGCGTTGCGCTCTGTTCTTCCGCCAAATTCTTCAAGCGCAAGCTCTACTGCCTCAACTCGGGATTGATTCGAGTTCTACCTCCTGAAGAGTTGAAGGCTTCAAGGCTTTGAAAAGAGCACGACTTCTTGGTTTCATTTTAAGCTCTTTTTCAATTGTAATTTTATATGTTATTGAACGTTTAATTTATTTGTGCGGGTAGAAGACCAGGTGTTTTGGTCTTGTGTGTAGAAGTGGTATCTTGGTATAAGAGTAAAGCCACTTGTGTAAACTTAGTATTTACTAGGATTAGTTTAGTTGTCTCTTAGGGTTGAGGTGGAAGAGGACTCTCGATAAGAAGTCGGAGACTTCCGGGTGTGGAAGTGACTTAGGTCAAGAGTGCGTCTCTTCGGTGAAAAGTCCTCGTGTGTAAGGGAAACATAAATTAATCTAGTAAAACTAGTTTGAAAATCCTAAGCGGGGTGCTTAGGTAGTGGAGTAGGCATTGGGGCCGAACCACTATAAAATTATTGTGTTAGCATTGATTTCATTTGTTGTGCTTAATTGCTTTATCATTTATCTTGCTTCTGCATCGCATAATTGTAATTTGCCTAAACGAGTTAAGTAATCAATTAAAATTGAATTTAGGCAAATTGTATAGTAAACACACTATTCACCCCCCCCCCCCCTCTAGTGTGTCATTTCATCCAACAGAGCTAGCCGTCGAGCCTTGAGGAAGAGAGGAACCGCCCAACCACCGAGCCAAGCCTCCCCTCTTCCCCTCTCTTGGAGCAGCCGGCTTGAGGTGGAGCCGCCACCCCTTCTTCTTGATCTTGGAGCCGCCGCCCCTTGTTGAGCCGAGCCGCCCCCTTTGAGGTCGGATTCGGAGGCCGCAGCTTGGAAGTCCTCTAATTCTTCCTTCCTATTTAGGTGAGTGGTTTTACCCTCCTTCTTCTCAGGTTTTTTCGAGTTCTTGAAGCTGTTCTTGAAAGCTACGATGATTTTGATTTATTTTCCGATGATCTCTAGAATTATCATCGATCTTTTTGTGTGCCGTGTTTGAGGAGGCCCTAAACCTTCCCCTATGGGGCTTGGTAACCCTAGGATGATCCTAGGGGTGCTCGGCCAAGGTGGTGATGAGGGTGCCCTCAAGGTGTTCGATGAAATACTTAAGTGAGGGTTCTTGGTGTTCTTGAGATCCATGCCTTATATTGCTTAACGATTTGAGTTCCTATATGCCAAAGCATGCCTTGTAATTAATCTGTGATTTTTGGATAGAACTCATGTTTTACAAAATTTAGATTTTGATATTGATGCCATGAGTATTCTTGAGATGGATTCTTGATCATGATGATTGACTCTTGTTTAAAGATATTGTTGATGCTTGTTAGCCTTGTTTAATAAGTATGAAACTTGTGATATTTATCTCAAGATTAGTATTCTGTTTTGATGATAATTAAGGATCTAAATTATGTAAATTTCGAATTCATGTTCATGCTATGCTGAAAATTCAATGTTGCTGGAAAATGTATGCTGAATTGTCAAATCTGTGCTGATTTTGAAATCTCTGTTGTGATGTGAATAGATTTCTGAATATAGTCGTGTAATCTATCATTTTGACCAAAAAATATAGTTTGGAAACACAGGACACACTCTGGAAACTAGATTCGGGTTAGACACATCAGTTTCGGGCATAACAGTAAGCTAAAACTAAACCCTAAAATAAAACCCTAATCTTGGTGATCTAAATTTTAATTGCAAAATTAAAATTGAGCAAGGGGTCAGCATAATCTGTTATGAACCAACAAATAAAGTTATGCATGAAATAAAACCTCACAAGTTTATGACATTACAGGTCTAAGAGTTGGGGTCGGGTATTGGGGTGTTGAGACGCTTCCCAATAAGGACACCCCTGAGACACTGTAGGAGAGACTTGACTTAGGTCATGTTGCGCCATACCTTTATGAATGGCGGAGAGGCTCATTGAGGAGCCGAATTGCGGGCTAGACCCGGAAGGTTGGATGGCTAATTCCCAACCTGTGGAACAAGTTCGGATGGGCAAATCTCGATTGTTCCTGCGTATCTTGTCGAATAAGTTCAGACAGGCAAATCCCGATTGTTCCCAAGATTCTTTATTTAAAGGGGTATGTTTGGATGGGCGAATCCCGATTACTCCTACGTTATTATTGGAATAAGTTCGGATGAGCAAATCTCGATTGTTCCGGTTCGGCCTCGTGGGATAAGTTTGGAGGGTCTACACAGAACAAACCATCCCGGGTAAGATGGATCAATTTTGTGGACTTCATAACAGGAACAGGTATTCAAGTAAATTTCGAACATATTGATGGCAAAATGAACGTGTTAGTCGATGCACTTTCTCGGCTCACAGCAAATCTGATCACCATCAAAAGAATGCCAGAATACATGTTTGAGAACCTGACAACCCTGGAAGGTGCCTTAGAAGAAACAAAGCAGGCGCCAATTGAAGTAATCAGATCACTAAGCATCACTATTAATTCTATGAGTGATTTATTAATACCTCCACAGGCAGAAGATGATTTAGCTTTAATGGCAATAACATCTTGGGATGACGAAATCCAAGAAATCATTGAAGACAATGAATCTGCCATAAGCAATGTTATGGAAGAAGGGCTGATCTACAGATATCAAAGAAGGTTCGACCCAGATCCTAACCCACCTCCCAGATGGGAAGATATACCATACTGGGATGAATATGAAGAAATTGAGGGTATTCAAGTAAATTTCGAACATATTGATGGCAAAATGAACGTGTTAGCCGATGCACTTTCTCGGCTCACAACAAATCTGATCACCATCAAAAGAATGCTAGAATACATGTTTGAGAACCTGACAACCCTGGAAGGTGCCTTAGAAGAAACAAAGCAGGCGCCAATTGAAGTAATCAGATCACTAAGCATCACTATTAATTCTATGAGTGATTTATTAATACCTCCACAGGCAGAAGATGATTTAGCTTTAATGGCAATAACATCTTGGGATGACGAAATCCAAGAAATCATTGAAGACAATGAATCTGCCATAAGCAATGTTATGGAAGAAGGGCTGATCTACAGATATCAAAGAAGGTTCGACCCAGATCCTAACCCACCTCCCAGATGGGAAGATATACCATACTAGGATGAATATGAAGAAATTGAGGGTATTCAAGTAAATTTCGAACATATTGATGGCAAAATGAACGTGTTAGCCGATGCACTTTCTCGGCTCACAGCAAATCTGATCACCATCAAAAGAATGCCAGAATACATGTTTGAGAACCTGACAACCCTGGAAGGTGCCTTAGAAGAAACAAAGCAGGCGCCAATTGAAGTAATCAGATCACTAAGCATCACTATTAATTCTATGAGTGATTTATTAATACCTCCACAGGCAAAAGATGATTTAGTTTTAATGGCAATAACATCTTGGGATGACGAAATCCAAGAAATCATTGAAGACAATGAATCTGCCATAAGCAATGTTATGGAAGAAGGGCTGATCTACAGATATCAAAGAAGGTTCGACCCAGATCCTAACCCACCTCCCAGATGGGAAGATATACCATACTGGGATGAATATGAAGAAATTGAGGGTATTTTACTAAGGGTCGCAAGGTATGAAATCCAACTATCTGAACATGAACAAGGAAAGGAAGCCCTAGAAGAAAGCAACAACCATCAACCAAGATCAGAGGAAGATCACAATAAGATAGAGCAACCAGAAAGCTCTAAATCTAGTCAAGAGCAACCAGAAAGCTCCAACGCTAGTACCTTAAGACAAGAAGAAGAAATGTTATGGACGAACATGTACAATGAAGGAAACATATTTATCGAAGAACTCAGTAAGCTGGAAGAACATCCTCAGCTGGATTATGAGACCCTCAGGAAGGGGAAGTATCCAGCAAGAAATTAACCCAAACTGCTGATAGGGGAAGTGGATAACCCCTTCACTAATATCCACATTTATTAATATTGTTTGTGTTTGTTTGTTTTAGATGATACTTGACGAACTCCAGAAGCTCGCGATCTCAAACCATGGAACATACTGGTCTACTATGAAGGATATATCAGACGCACAACACTGGGCAGTCTTAGGAGGAGCCACAGAACTGTAGGAGCTCGAAAGGTTAACGGGAAAAATTCTGTTTAAGTTCCCAAGATTAGAAGAAAAAGAGCAGAAATGGACGCAGAAGGTCAGCCAGATCCACCATGAGCAGACCCTCAAAACAATCGCAGAGCTAGAGAAGCTATTGACAATGTCATTTCTACAGAAGGCCAAACTAGACCAGGCTGCCACGAAGGACAACTGGGCATCAGACGCACTGATAATGGTGAACCATCACATCGAGAATCTTGTACAATGCCGAAAGATGATATGCAGCACCAAACAAAGTAACACCTACTTTGTTTGACATCTGGCAAAGCAGGACAATAATAGAGCTCAATAATGCAGAACAATGAGCTGGAAGATAAGATCAAGGACATCTGTCACTGTCATGTGTCATCATGTGTCATCACTATTATGTATAGCTGTAATCTTATCAAGTGTGTACGAAGGAATCTTCACACTGTAAGAGCTAATAATTCAGTGGACGATGGGGCCCAATGAGCACCCGCGCTGAATTTTTGAGCTTCTCCAAGAAGCTTCCCTCGCTTATATAAGTCATAAGTCTGGGAGTTGCAGAGCAGACTCGAGCACCGAGTAGTTCTACTTCTCCACTTGTTTAAGCTTTCAATCAATCAAGAGTTTAAGCTTCTAAGCTTTCCATTCTCTTTAAAACTTTCTTATTTTCCTCATACTGCTCCCGCGTTCTTCGTGACCAGTGATCAGTTTGAGAAGCCCGTTTCCGCCATCGACTATTTTTCCTGGTATCAGAGCTCTGTTTTATCTGTTCAGCCATCTGTTCAGGTACACACATGTTCTTGTGTTTATATTTTGATATAGCACTTCACAGTTTATTGTTAACTTAAGATAGGCGATAAAGAGGGATAACAGTATTCGCTAAAGAAGAAGATTTTCCAACGTTCGTAATCTTAAGGATATCAATAAGCTAGAAGCCTGTATCTAGATATTAGGCACATTTATGAGAGACTGGAACTTAACAGCTGCCAGCACAGTTTACACAAACGCCCTTAAAGCAACTGAATCTCTCAGTCAACCGGCTGAAGGATTTATTAAACCATCTCTTATCACCCAAAAGTATTCTGAAACTCTGTGTAGACAACTTAATACTCTAATCCATCTTACTGTAAAGATTAAAGAACAAGTGGACGACCTGAGAACAGAAGTAGCATTACTAAAACTATCAAAAGACAAGGCAAACCCGCAAAACCTTTCAGATTCTATCGAAAGCCTTGCTAAAGATTTGCAGAAGCTCAAGATTGGAGACGCTTCAACATCTGTAGCAAAAATCCCAAAGGCCAGAGGGCAACTATTTGTCTACAGAAACCCCAAAGACATCTTCGAACAGGAGAAGGAGAAAGCCAAGCAAAAATGACTTCTTCTTCAAGAACTACTACAAGGACGGAAGTTGTTGGCCCCAGACCTTCAATTTCAGGCGGAGAAAACCGCCAGCCAACAATCACAGATCAAATAAAAGATTACCGTCTAAGCAACCGACTACGCCACAAAGTACAAAGGCGTATGACCAACCCAAACAGGAGGAATGGCTTCAGACAAAGCCTAGAATCGCAACTAGACCCAAATGCAGAACTCTCTATTTCGCAGTATCAACGTACACAACAAGTTCCTGCGGAAACATTATACCAAGCAGGATGGTCAGAGAGAAACCACCGGGTCTACCAACACTATTCAGACGAACGTATATTGGTCACTGAAGGCACACAAGTGGAATTACCTTTTATTACTGACCAGAGCTACAACTTACTTGTTCGTGAAGGACTACAGCACCTCCATATGGGAATGGTAATGGTGCGACTACACACTCTACACCGAAGAAGTGCCGGTGTGAATGTCTTGATCCTTTTAAGGGATACAAGATGGGCTGATGACAGAGCAGTCATTAGCTCAATGGAAGTAGACCTCACATCAGGTACGCAACTTGCATACGCTGTACTTGACATAACTATTAGCATCCATGATTTCAGAGAACATATACAATTAGTGCTTCAAACACATGGCTACCAAGGATGGCAAGGAGGCGAGAGTAACTTATTACTCTCCAGATCATTAATTGGAAGATTATCCAATAGCAGTCACACAAATTTTCGTTACAACGTACAACATGTAGCAGATCACCTAGCAAGTCGAGGAATTAGAGCAATCCCTGGCCAAATAAGAACCACTGCAAGCCTGCAAGGTCAACAGTGGATAATTCGACCTTCTTCAATAACAGTTACTCAAAATCCGCAGACTTCTAGTATCCGGACAAGAACAGATGGTACTCTAGCAGTACAATTCTCAGACTATGCAATCACACCCGAAGCAACCCAAGACAATGAAAATGAATTGGAGCATGAATTTGCTGCTATGATGACATGCGACTGGAACAGCGACTATGAGTACGAAGCTGACTGGAACAGCGAGTATGATGAAGAGGAGGATGAAGATCTAGCCGTTTTACGGCATCTCATGTCCCTTCGGGATGAGGATGACCATCCCGACAATAATTTTGAAGATGACCTTCCAAAATGGGATACATCTGATGAAGGTTCTAACGAACCTACCCTTATTATAAATAGGTGGAACCTATTTCCTCAATATGAGGAGGGGGAAAGGACAAGGATGAGTCCGACGAAGAAGATGATGACGCTGACGACTTCGAGTCAAGATTTCAGCAGTTCCAAATCGCTAATGAGGAAACCGCCTATACTGCCGAAATGGAATACCCAATTTTTAAAAAATCAATGGACAAAATTGATGAAAGAAAAGTAGAATCAGCTTTTACAACCGCAACCACTGCTGAATCATCAGTAACAAGACTTCCCAAGGAACCTATAATGGGTCCGGCGATGTACCCACCTGGGATACCATCTGATTATAACCCTAATGGGATTGGAAGTTCGAATATCCCTATAATCAGCTCAAGAGTAAAAGGTCTTAGTGGAGGGTATTCAAAACAGCATAATGAAAGATTCAGTTTACCATCAGCACAATCCAATACAGGAGCTATACTTGTCTTACCAGAACAGGTGGGACAATATAGTGATATAATTTCAAGATGGGAGTCTATCACACTAAATCTGGTAAACGAAAAGAATTGGACGGATAATAAGTCCAAAATGTGTTATATAGAGAATTTACTAGGGGAAACCGAGAAGAAGACATAGATACAATGGAGAATGGCGTATCCAACTGAGTATGATGAGCTAACAAATATTGCAGATGACCCTCAGAATGTTCTCTCACAAATAAGGAGAATGTTCTTACTAGAAGATCCAACAACTGGCTCAACAGAAGAGCAGTGCCGAGCATATGAGGATCTTGAAAGACTATCCTGCAGCAACGTCAAAGATCTGTTTGATTATATCAATGATTATAAGGTCTTGGCGGCAAAATCAGGAAGAATGTACGTTTCGTCTGAACTATCAGAAAAATTCTTTAGAAAGATGTCGCCCATAATTGAAAAAGAATTAGAAGTTGCATTTGCTAGAAAGCATCCAGGAAATACTGTAGGAGTATTTCCAAGAATACATTTTACATACCTATATCTAGAAGAACAATGCAAAAGAGCCGCTTTTCAGAGAAGCCTAAAAGACTTGACTATATGCAGAAAAATACCCATACCAGGGTATTACAAGAAAGAAAGAAAGTGTGGCTTAAGAAAGGCGAAAACTTACAAGGGTAAACCACATGACACCCATGTAAGAATTTTCAAGAAGAAGCACTCGGATAGGGTCAAGAAGTGCAAGTGTTTCATATGTGGTGAAGAAGGACATTTTGCACGAGAGTGCAGAAAGAAGCAAGGAAATATAGCCAGAGCGGCTATAATAGAAAACCTGGAATTGCCTGATGATTGGGACATTCTATCAGTCGACCTTGATGAACCAGATAGTGATGCCATATGCTCATTCTCAGAAGGAGAATCGGGAACGGCGAACACACTCTCACTAGATATGAATGATTTACCATACGAATCTGTGTTTGTAGTAATTACAGATGAGAAAGTGATAAGACAAGCATCAGCAGAAAATTCCTGGAGATCAAATATTACCCTACCAGACACAATGAATGAATGTGTGCATCGCTGGGAGGATAACAGCCCTGAAGTAACAAAAGGCTGCGAAAGATGCACTTGCTGTAAGGAAATCACAAATCCAAGAATGAGAGCGCACTGTAGAAACTGCTTATTAACAGTGTGCCCCATGTGTTCACGATTCAATATTGGAAGAAAACTGAACATCATAAAGGCTAATTTCCTACCTTACAATGACAAGGACAGCCTGATAAGAGAACTGCTAGAATACACCAGGTATTTATTAGCAGAGAACAACCATATCAATGCAGAAAATGCAAGGTTAAAAGAGGAAATTGAAGTACTCAAAACAAAACAGGATATAGAGGACTTAGAGGAAGAGTTCAATAACCTGAGCATTGAAGAAGATTTGAGGAAAAGAAAAGGAAAGTATCCTGCTAAGGAAGAACAAGATAACCCTATTGAAGAAAGAATAGCCTCAAAGGGCGTGGTTTTCAAAGAATCAGCTAATCAATTATCTACAGAAATTTCGGAGGAATTTGCCACATTAGCAGATAAATTAGATCATCCAAAGGGAAAGAGAATACTAAATCGACTTTACAATATGGTGATAATTATGGAAATCCCTGGAGTTAGGAACTTCAAAGTCCAAGCAATATTAGACACTGGAGCAACGGTCTGCTGTATAGACCAAGATTCAATTCCAGCAGAATCACTGGAGCCCAGTTCCTACCCAATAATGATAAACGGTGTAAACTCGCAGCAAATGGCGAGCCTAAAGTTGAAAAATGGATTCATGTCCATTGAAGAAAATCGATTCAGGATACCATTCACCTACGCATTCCCGATGAGTAAGAAAGATGGCATCCAAATGCTAGTTGGGTGCAATTTCATCAGAGCAATGCAAGGAGGAGTAAGAATCGAGGAACAGACTATCACATTTTATAAGAAGGTAACATCAATCACCACCAGAATTGATACAGAAATTGCAGCTGTTACCGCGATTGAAGAATTAAGTTTGTCAGAAGAAGAGTACCTGGAGGTACTAAGCGCAACCATCTATGATAACTTTAAGGAATCAGAAAGATTCAAGAGAAAGTTCAGTCCACTGCTCAAAAGATTAAAAGAGCAAGGGTTCATAGGGGAAAACCTAATTGAGCACTGGATCAGAAACCAAGTAACATGCAGACTAGATATCATTAATCCAGACATCACAATTCAGGACAAGCCCCTGAAACATGTGACTCCAGCCATGAAGGAACAATTTGATAAACACATCAAAGCGCTTCTGAAACTTGGGGCTATAAGGCCAAGTACAAGCAGGCACCGCACAATGGCGATCATAGTTAATTCAGGTACAACTATAGATCCAATAAGCAAAAGAGAAGTAAAAGGAAAAGAAAGGATGGTGTTCAACTATAGAACACTGAATGATAATACCCATAAAGATCAGTATAGCCTGCCGGGTACTAACACTATCCTAAAAAGAGTTGGAAATAGCAAGGTATTTTCCAAATTTGACCTGAAGAGTGGATTTCACTAAGTTGCCATGGACCCAGATTCAATACCATGGACAGCATTTATAGTCCCTGGAGGACTATATGAATGGCTCGTAATGCCATTCGGGCTCAAAAATGCTCCAGCCATATTCCAAAGAAAAATGGACAAATGCTTTGAAGGAACAGAAGACTTCATAGCAGTATATATCGACGACATATTGGTATTTTCAGAAGATGAGGAGCAGCATGCAGAACATTTGAAGAAAATGCTCACGATATGTGAAAAATGGGGGTTAGTACTCTCCCCCACCAAGATGAAAATCGCAACAGACGAGATAGAGTTCCTTGGGGCAGTCATTGGTAAGAATAAGATTCGATTGCAACCCCATATAATTAAGAAGATTATATCCTTCGATGAAGAAAGTCTTAAAAGCAAGACCGGGCTAAGATCTTGGCTGGGAATTCTGAACTATGCCAGATCCTATATCCCAAATTTGGGAACTCTATTAGGGCCACTATACTCCAAAACAGGCCCCCATGGATTAAGAATAAGATTCGATTGCAACCCCATATAATTAAGAAGATTATATCCTTCGATGAAGAAAGTCTTAAAAGCAAGACCGGGCTAAGATCTTGGCTGGGAATTCTGAACTATGCCAGATCCTATATCCCAAATTTGGGAACTCTATTAGGGCCACTATACTCCAAAGCAGGCCCCCATGGAGATAAAAGGATTAAGCCTTCTGACCATGAGCTAATAGCAAAGGTTAAAAGTCTGGTCCAACACTTACCGGACCTAGAATTACCACCCCCAAGTGCCTACATAATACTAGAGACTGATGGGTGCATGGAGGGATGGGGGGGTATTTGCAAATGGAAGGCAAAGAAGAATGACCCAAGGAAATCTGAAAAGATCTGTGCATACGCAAGCGGAAAGTTCCCGGTAGTAAAATTTACCATTGATGCAGAGATCCACGCTTGTATGGAAACCCTCAAGGCACTAAAAATCCACTACCTGGACAAGCAAGAAATTACGCTGAGAACGGATTATCAAGCTATAATTAGCTTCCACAATAAGTCAGCACAGAACAAACCATCCCGGGTAAGATGGATCAATTTTGTGGACTTCATAACAGGAACAGGTATTCAAGTAAATTTCGAACATATTGATGGCAAAATGAACGTGTTAGCCGATGCACTTTCTCGGCTCACAACAAATCTGATCACCATCAAAAGAATGCCAGAATACATGTTTGAGAACCTGACAACCCTGGAAGGTGCCTTAGAAGAAACAAAGCAGGCGCCAATTGAAGTAATCAGATCACTAAGCATCACTATTAATTCTATGAGTGATTTATTAATACCTCCACAGGCAGAAGATGATTTAGCTTTAATGGCAATAGCATCTTGGGATGACGAAATCCAAGAAATCATTGAAGACAATGAATCTGCCATAAGCAATGTTATGGAAGAAGGGCTGATCTACAGATATCAAAGAAGGTTCGACCCAGATCCTAACCCACCTCCCAGATGGGAAGATATACCATACTGGGATGAATATGAAGAAATTGAGGGTATTTTACTAAGGGTCGCAAGGTATGAAATCCAACTATCTGAACATGAACAAGGAAAGGAAGCCCTAGAAGAAAGCAACAACCATCAACCAAGATCAGAGGAAGATCACAATAAGATAGAGCAACCAGAAAGCTCTAAATCTAGTCAAGAGCAACCAGAAAGCTCCAACGCTAGTACCTTAAGACAAGAAGAAGAAATGTTCTGGACGAACATGTACAATGAAGGAAACATATTTATCGAAGAACTCAGTAAGCTGGAAGAACATCCTCAGCTGGATTATGAGACCCTCAGGAAGGGGAAGTGGATATTCCCGAGGTGCTTTTAAGGAATAAGTTCGGACGGGCAAATCTCGATTATTCCCGTGATATCTTAAATGGGCAAGTTCGAATGGGTGATTCCCAATTGTTCCTACGCGTCTCGTAGAGCAAGTTCGGATGGGCCAATCTCAATTGCTCTCGAGTTTCTTTATATTAGGATAAGTTCGGATGGGCCAATCCTAATTGCTCCCGAGTTTCTTTATATTAGGATAAGTTCGGAGTGCCTACCCGATTATCCTAGTATGTTTTGTTGTCTTATGGCATGGTAGGCTTAGGCCTGTAATCTTCACCGTTTGGGTGTTGGCTGCCTTCGGGCAGGTGGTGGCCAGATGGTTTGTTAGCTCTAGTCACTCCCTTGTGATCTTTCCTGCCTGAGTCAGGAGTTTTGCTTTATGTTATTTATTATGTGTTGGTTTCTCGTGGGGTCGGTAGGACCACTCATTGAGTTCTTTGAACTCACCCGTTGTCGTTTTGTTTTTGTTTTGCAGAGCCTGATCGGTGAGGTGGGCTGGAGCACTTAGCACGGCTGGAGGGCAGAGGAGCCACATGATCTCATAGCAGTCCTAGTTAGGGGTCGTAGTCGAGTTTTTGGTAGTTAATCATGTACTTGTGTTTCAGTGTTTTTGGAGTTGTAGTCCCTTGGGGGCATTTATGTCTTTATTTCAGATTTCATTGTAACCAAACAGTTGAGCTTGATTTATTATTTCCGCACTTTATTACTTTGATAAAACTTATTTACAATGAATTCTGGTTTGGTTTTCCACTTAAAATAAAACTAGTTATTTCTTTCTGTTATGTTTAATTGTTGAGTTGGCATGTGCATGATTTAGGCTGCGGGGTATAGGCACGTATACCTTGGCCGGTCACGTGACCCTGAGTTGGAGTGTGACAAACGGGCAAAACACAACAACCAAAGACTGCATGCGGGAGCTTAAGATTGCATGCAGGGTCGGGGCATTAAGAGTTATACACATGGGTGTGAGCGCAATAAGGGTTGTTGCACATGAGGTCGCAACACAAGGAGCTGAGCACAAAGGGAGCTGCTATGTGCAATGTTGGAGCATTGAGTTAGGCACGACCGTGACGAGAATTGGCGGGGGTTGGGTGTGGGTTTTCATGATTGTGAAAATGACAAGACATGATGGCTTGGATGCGAAGATAAGACAACTCAAGCAATATTATAGGAAAAAGGGAAAAGGAATAAGAAATAAAGATAAAATTAAGGATTGAGTTTTGTAATTTAGAGAATTATATAATATTCTATGTTCAAATTATTGAGAAAAAAATAATTTTAGTTAATTTCACTCAATTTTGTATTTGAAATTTGATTCATTTTATTTTTTTTAAAAGTTCAAATTAGTCTAGCGCAAGCAACATACCTTCGGTCACGACTCCATCAATCTCTCTGACTCGCACCACAACACCCCCGCGGCCTCCGACTTTACACAATTAAAAACGATACAGAAATATAGGTGTTATAGAATTTTATCGCAGTTTCTTCCAAAGAAAGACATTGGTTTTCAATGATTTTGGGTATGCCAGTAGTATACCTTTATTACCGGATAATCCCAAAGTGGACAGTTCCTTGAGAGGTATATTGTCAGTACTCTATGGTTTATTTGGTTTTTTATGAATGACTATGTACATAATGGTAGGGAGCACACCATTTATTCTCTGATGAATAAAATTCATACTTTTACTTCTCGGCTATCCATATTTCAAACACCTAAAGGTAAAATCATTGCAAACAAATATCCTACATATAACTTTTCCAAATGGGTCCCCCCCAAATGATGGTCGGATTAAAATAAATTGTGATGCTATGTGGACAACTGAAGTCTTGGCATTGGGCTTAATTATAAGAAGGCAAGATGGGGAATGTGTATATGTTGTGACCCGACTGATTCAAGCAACTACACCTGCTGCTGCTAAAGCTGCTGCTATTCTAGTAGTAGTCGAGTACGCAAAAAATATTGATTTCTCCTATGTTCAAATTGAATTAGATACGAAACTATTGGCGGCAGTGTTGTCAAACTCGCGAGTTAACTCGTAAACTCGGACGAGTTTACGATCTCAAGTATCAAAATCGAGCTAACTCGCACTCAAACTCATTTCTGGATAAACTCGGGTAAACTCGGGGTAAAACTTGGTAAACTCGCACAAACTCGATCAAACTCACGAGTAAACTCGGTCAAACTCGTGGTAAACTCGGATGAACTTGATTTGATGATAATTATTATGGATTGAACTTGTACTTTTATATTTTTATTTTTGAGTCATTGTGTGTGCTTTATTATGGACTTAGAATACTTCATTATGTATGTATTAGACTTGTACTCTTATATTTTATCTTTATATGTGCTTTATTAGGGAGTTGAACTGCGCCTTAATTATGATTTTTAGATTATATTAGATTATATTTTTATAGTATAATATTTTTTAATATTGTTTTAATATCAGGTAAACTCTTACGAGTTTACGGAGGCTCCACGAGTTTACTTAAACTCTCGAGTTTAACAACCTTGATTGACGGACTTTCTTAACAACCAAACTATTTCTCCTTGGAAGCTTCTTCTTATAATTTTGAAAATAAAAAAAAGTGGACGAAAATTGTCATGACTTATTATATTCATTTGTAAAAGTGATCGTATATAAAATTGCACACTAGGCAGTAAATTGTGGAAGAAGCTTTCATGAATCACGAAGCTGGCACCCCGTAAGACCCAGAGCTTGTAAACATCTTGGATCAAGATCATTTTAGTCTTGATTCTAAGTAATCAATAAATTTATTTTATTTTATTTTTTTCAAGAAATCTTATTGCATTAGTTATTATCAGAAAAATTAAATAAGTAATTTAAATGACCATAATGTATATATAAAAATATTTTTAGATGACTATGCTGAATGAATTTCTACGATACTAATGAAGAATGACTGATGCAACTGAATTTGTCCTCAAGAGTTGCTCCTCAGGACCTAATGTTGGTCTAAGGTATTCAACATTGGTCTTAATTTCAGTTTTGATAATAACAAACATGGAATTGATTTTTGAGCAAGAAATTTTTTTCAAGTTTCATATCCTGTTTGAGTGCGACGTCTCTGATCAGAAAAATAAAAAAATCGAAGAAATCGACAAGAACACTCGTCGACGCTAGGGATTCATCATGAAGGTTGAGTCTAGATCAAGAATGTCTAGATTATATGTATATCCTCTATTTGATACATATGAACCTAAAAAACTGAAATTCGAACCCCAAAAAACCAAAAACCAAAAAAAATCAAAAAATGGCCTAGAAAATTTTTTTAAGTATAGGAAGCTCCTTTGAGGGCTACATGATTTAGATATTTTCTTGGCACTAAAAGTCCCGGTAATTATTCCTTAGATAGAAACAAGTTAAAGACCTATCTTTAAGGAATTTTTGAAAACTTTTAACCTATTCATATTTGACTCGGGAGATTTTAAAAATTTTTATTTTCGCAAATTAGTACTAGAACCCAAATTTAAATTTTGATCCTTAAGTATTTTAATTTTTTTGATATTTTTATTGAATCCAAATGAGGGGTATTTCCTCATTCAACATTTATGTTTTTAAGTTAATGAAGAATAAAATAAATAGGCACATTAACTTAAAATTAAGTATGAGCCTAAATCCATCGGTGTGATTAGTTTACTAGGATTAGTTGTGTTGTCCTTAGGGTTTGAGTTGGGAGAATACTCTCGGTAGGAAGGCGGAGACTTTCGGGTGTGAAAGTGCCTTAGGTGTGAGAGCAAAGACTCTCCAGTGAAAATATCCTAATTGTAAGGAAACAAATTAATCTAGTAAAGCTAAGTCTAGATATCCTAAACGGTGTGCTTAGGTAGTGGAGTAGGCATTATAGCCGAACCACTATAAATCAAAGTGTTTGCATTGCTACTCTTGTGTTTGTTCAATTTTCATATCTATTGCTTCTACTATTGTTATTGAATTGTCATTTCCTAAATAGTCAAGAATTTATTAAAACTGGAATTAGGTTAAGTTTTTAGTGAACACATTATTCACTCTCCCTCCTTTAGTGTAGGTCATTCGACTTACACCCAATATTACAAGCAAGAATATTTTCCTACAGATATATTATTTAGGGGGTGCATGAAACCAGTTATTTGATCGGGTAGACCAAGAACCGGTTCGAACCTATCTGATCAAGTTGGTTTCAGATAGACCCGAGTTAAGTAGGGTCCGGGACAAATTAAGAAACTGGTTAAAATTAATTTCGGGTCCAACATATTGGGTATCCATAATCGATACCTGAAACTTGTAAATGAACTAGTTCCGACAAGATATATACCTGGGAACCTGTATCATGGAACCTGTAAACGTACAAGTTCCAACAGGTAGGGATGTTCATTGGGTCGACCTAACCCAATGAACCCGAGAACCCGACCCAACCTATTTGGGTTGGGTCGGGTAATCGGGTTGGATCGGGTACAATCCAACCAAACTCGGTCATAATCGGGTCGGGTCTCAGGTTTTATAAATTGAAACCCAATGACCCGAGACACGACTCGATGACCCGATTATTTATATTTTTTAATTATTTTAAAAAATATTATATTAAAAAATATTTATTTTAAATTATTTTAAAAAAAAAATATTATTTTTAAAAACTCATTTTTACCTAATTGGGTAAACCCGACTACCCGACCCGACCCAACCTGGACTAGGTCGGGTTGGGTTGGGTCGAGTTTGAGAGGTGAAATTTTTTGAACCCGACCCGACCCGATTATACCTAGTTGGGTCAGGTCGGGTCGGTTTTTACCTTAAACCCGACCTGACCCAACCCGTGAATAGCCCTACCAACAGGGTACCCAAAACCTATACTACCACCATAGGTTCCAGGTCATACTGTCTGATTCCAAGTCCCAATAGGGTAGAATCCAGATCCAAAACTTAGGAATCGGTCCTATACAAGGTAGAGTCCAGTTATCATGAAAATACAGGGTACCAAACTTGCTCACCCCTAATATTATTTACCATTGAACCAAAACTAGGTACATTCTTTTGTTTCAAAGAAAACACCACCATCGGAAAGAAATGATATTTCAACCTTATAAGCTTGAAAATTGAAATTATTATGCAATAGAAAAAAAAATAGTTTGCGATATGATTCCCATCAACGTTTATCATTCGAATAACTCTCCCAAAGTAGCGACGGTTCATCATTAATTTTTGGGTTAATTAATGTATCTAGCACAAATTATTACTTTTTTTACAAATCTAGCTCAATTTTCAATTTGTATCATTTACATCCCCAACTATTAGATTGATATCAATTCTAGTCTAACATCGGATGCATGTCAATGCAATTATTAGGTGCTGACGTGGCATAGGAAATTAAAAAATATTTTTATTATCACCGTCAGCATGTAATAAAAAATATTATAATATTATATAAATAAGAAAAATTAATGTATCTATCACAAACTTTTACCCTTGTAACAAATCTATCCCAACCTTTACACCCTATTTGGATTGAGGTTAAAGGAGGGGAAGGGAAGGGAGGGGAATTTTTCTCCTTGTTTGATTTTCTAATTTTAATGAAGGGAAAAGGGATTTGGAGGGGGATTATTTACCTTGGCTCCCCTTCAAACCTCAATTTTCTTTCAACCCCAATTTGAGATTGAATGAGGATGAAAAAATTATAAATAATCGTCCAAAATAAATTTACAAAAGTACCCTTATTATTTTAATACATATATAATATTTTATTAAATTCTAGTGATCTCTTCTCATCTCTATTGAATACAAAGGCAAAAAAATTCTCTCGTTCTCAATTTTTTTCCTTCATAGTATCTTCTGCCTAATCCTAATATTTGTGGTCCGCAAAAAGAAACCTAATATCTGTAATAATATAAATGATAAAAAAAGAAAATATATATATAACACAAAAATAAAAAGGGTATAATTGTTTATTAAATAAAAAATTTCCTCTTTCCCCTTATAAAGTACATTCAAACAATGTTAATTTTTTCCTTCCCTTCTCTTCTCTTCCCCTTATTAAACTATATCCAAACAAGGTTAATTTTTTTCCTTCTTTCTCCTCCCCTCCCCTCCCTTCCCCTTAGGCCTTGTTTGTTTCATGGTAAGGTATGATTTTACATGGTATGGTATTGTTCAATTTTTTATTTAGGAAGACTTCCAAATGATGGTCATGGTTTGTGATGGTAATCTCATGGTTTGAAAACCATGAATTTTGGCCAAGTTTTTTTTTGCTGGTTTCTCTTGGTGTCATGAAATTTTATTTCTTAAATACCCCTAATCAAAATTTTATAATTTCTCTTATGCCCTTTATTTACCCATATCATATTAGACTTTTACTTTTCGTTCTTGATCAGCTTAGTCAAGACTCTGTTCTTCTCCATAGCCGTTGTCATTTAATCGTACCATATCATATCATCTTCCCAAACAAGATAATAGTAATCACAGTATCATACCATACGATACAATATCATACCATACATTACTAAATCATGCTTCACCTCATCCAAATAATGCCTCAATGATCTGTATCCAAATGGACCCTTAATGTTTCTCCCTAATCCATCCAAACTTTGGGATTAACAACAATTGTCTTATTTGAAATTGATCTTAAAACTTAGATTACATTACAATTATAATCAATTCAAAAGTTTGAATTATATTTTTTCCAATTTTTTTTATTAAATTCGATTTTTATATTAAAAAAAATTAAAACTTGAAATAAAACTCATATATTTTTCATATATTCTTATTATTTACTAAATATTTAAAATAATTTTATAATTATCTATTGAAATTGTATTTTAAGAAATTTGATTCAAATTTTGAATTTTTTATTAATTTCTATTTTATTATATTATTGCTTTTTAGAAAAAATCTAAATGCTCAAATTAAACCAATAACTTTCTATATAGTATTATTATATACCAAAATTTTATTTTTTATTTTGTATTTTTTGTTCAATTTGACTATTGTATTTTATAAAAAATTCAAAACTTTCAATCAAACCAAGATCTATTTTATATTATTATTTATTAAATATTTAACATTATGATTATATTTTATTTAGTATCTAACAACATTTGGTATTTTAAATTTAATTTTTTTTGTTTTGTGTTGATTTTTTTATTCAATTCGATTATAGTATTTTAGAAAAAAAATAAAAATTTGAACCAAATCAATATATTTTTCTGATAATATTATTATATATCATACATTTAACATTATTTATATTATATTTAATTTGGTTTAGTATTTAATATTTTTCATAAAATTTCTTTATGTTACTATAAATTTTTGTTTTAAAAAAATACAAAATCTAAAGTGGAATTTATATATAATTTAAAAAAAAAAAAAAAATTGATGAAATCGGATACGAAATTATCAGTGATAGTTTTAATGTATTTTAAAAAATCATTTATCTTCAAAGATTATAATTGTTGTGAATCCTAAAGTTTGGGATAGATTAGGGAGAAAGATTAAATGTTATGATAGATTTATTACAATGACTAAAGTTTGGGATAAATACATTAATTTTCTCTATTTATATAATATTATAATATTTTTTATTATATGTTGACGTGACACAAGTGATAATAAAAAAATATTTTTTAATTTGCTGAGTCAAATGCAAAGTCAGCACCTAACAGTTGGATTGACGAATATCTGACGTCGGGCTAGAATTGATATCAATATGATAATTCGAAATGTAATTGATATAAATTAAAGATCATGCTAAATTTATAAAAAGAGTCCTAATTTGAACTAGATACGTTAATTAATTCTTAATTATTATAAGATTGTACGGCCAAGTAGAGCTAAGTTAACTTTTGCTACTGAATTCTTTCTCATTATTCTTCAAAAAAAAAATCTTTCTTATTACTTAGGTGTTGACGTGCTAGTACGACATATATGATGAAATTCGCGACAATTCAATTTCGGTTGTTATTACTTTACTCCAGATCGCTGCGGATTCATAGAATTTATTTAAAAGGTTTTTTATATATTAGATTTAATTAATCCGATATTTTTTATGTTAAAAAGTCATCCAACATCAACGCTTGGGGTGTTGCGAGAATCGAACTCGCGACCTCTCGCACCCGAAGCGAGAATCATACCACTAGACCAAACACCCAGTTCGTTCGATTTGTGACAATTATTAATTTTATTGAAATATAATTTTGAATAATCTTATGTGGACTGATTGTATTAGTTTTTCGAGAATCTTCTATATTCGCATTTATATAAGCCATTTGAGTTTCTTCATTAATTCTGAGTCTCTGGCTTGATATTCCAAACATATTGCAAGAATTCATTTAACCATTACTGACATAAAATTAGTGCAAGTTTTGGATATTGCAAGAAGTGATATTTAGATGCTAAAAAGTAAAAACTACAAGCCACTCCATATTATTCGCTCGTCTTTACTAACTAGTACTAATTATGTTCTTTAACAGATTCAATTTGATTCACTAAGGACTCTTTCATTAACATAAGCAGCTATTTCTCAATCTGGAAATATATAGCTCATCAAGAGTTGTCGGACATTGCAGCCTCACTCTGAAGACTTGTAGGCAGGGATTATAATTCCAGTCTCGGGGCTTGTCCTAGTTCCCTTGTGAGTGTGGTATCATGCTGTTCAATTATCATATCAAGCAAATATGTCCTAAGGACTTGTGGTTAAACTCCTAGTATTTGGTTTCACATCCATGTACTTATCATCCTTAGGTGCTATGGAAATATGAATGAAGCAAATAAATAAGTCTTCACATTTCTCATGTAATGTCCTGAAGTAAACAACAATTGATAGGGGAAAGTCAATCCCTTCAACATGCAAAGGATCTTTAAAGCTGATTGGAATGTCAAAGGTTTAGGACGTGTTTGTTAGCTTTATTTTTGGTTTTCATTTTCGTCCGAAACCGAAAACGAACTTGAAACATTATTTGTTGACGACAACATGGGCGAGTTTCAATTCGTGTTTCGTGAAAATTCATTTTCGTGAAACACATAAGCGCGAAAACTACTTCAAATAGTTTGAGCCATAGATTCAAGGAAGAGCCTCCTCTACCATCTATGTGAGAGGGAATAACACTCTAGAGGGATGAATAATATGGTCCTGACTATTATTCCTAAATTTCAATTTTAGTCGATTTTTTATTAGGTAAGTGACAAGTTAACTTAAGAGGAAACAAATATAAATCAAGACATACAAACAGAAAGAACAATGCTAATATGATAAATTTATAGTGTTTCAGCTTCTAACTAAGTCTAAGTTCTCCGCTTAGGATTTCAACCGAATTCACTATATATTAATGTTTCTCCAAGAGGATTTATACCAAAAGCATACAACCTTCTCTCCGAATGCACCTTCCCACCTCAAGTTCCAAGGCAATCCTAAAATCTCTTTACACAAGTCGATCTATGTCTCTACACCAATGCTACCACTCAACCTTGACTTAAAAATCCTAGGTCAATTACAACCTTTGAATGCCAACAAAAAAATCAATAAAAATACAACAAATATACAACAATAAATACAATGAATAATGCTTAGCTCCAAACTTAAACTTCTAGCTCTACTTGATGAATTTGATGATGAATCAATTCAAAAGTAAGGCTTAAACAATAATGTAAGAGTGTAAAGCTAGGGTTTTAGGAAGGATGACTCAATTAAAGCTGGTAGTGAATCATATGATGGCTCAATATCAACATTAGGACTAAAGGAAAACATGCAACTCGATCATATTTATAAGGAAACAAGGATATATGGATTGAGTAGAATCTAGGATGTGCTGACACCAACACGGACACGGGGACACACCAACTTCAAAATTTTACAGGACACGAACTCGACATATATAGATAAATTTAAAAAAAAACCACAATTCATATCAATATATACCATGATATTTTCATTGATGTCAAACTTCAAAATTTCAGTATAAACAAATACTTACTATTTCTAAGAGACATCTATTGACATCTCCAAAAAAAATCCTAGGTTAGCATGTCTTAGTAAAAATAGTCATGTACAATCACATATAAATAAAAAGTTAACTAGAGTCTCACTATCATCTTCATCAATCATTATTGTTATCTTCTTCATTGGAAAATGTTACACTCTCCAACTCTGGTTCATCAAGAGAAAGATTGACAACTCATCAAGAGAAATAGAGCAATCAAATATTTCACATGAAATAAAAATAGAGCTAATCCAAGAAAAATAGAGCAATCTAGTATTATTCAGAAAGCATACTATCTCCGCCTCTCCGGAGGCTGTTTCCACTCGGCGAGAGTGGTGGCACAAGTACTGGTTCTCCAACTCGTCTGGTATCCGGAGGAGCGGCGGAGCGAGCAAAAAAAAATTGACTAGTCCGACACACGTGTCCGACACGCGTGTTCGAGCCGTGTTCGGGAAAAGAAAAAAATTGACTGATCAAGACACTCTTGGACACGTCGAACACGTGTGTCGGACGAGTGTCTTTGTGTGTCGGTGTCCACAGCGTGTCGGACACGTGGACATGGCAGTACTTGGAAGTTTCTGTGCTTCCTAGAGTAGAATGGGCTGGTTTCAACAGTTGGAAAACTAGTCGTTGTGCTGCCAGTCAAAGATCGATCGATCGGCAATCGACCAAACATTTGATCGAAACTAAACTATGAGCAGCTAGTCTCAGCGGATTTTGGTTTTGGGTCAGGTTTTGATGCAACGGTTTGGGTTTTCATCATCATCAACCTGCACCATGATAATAATACATTCGTTCTAGGACCCTTAAACCTATGTCTTAAAATCTTTTCAACATTTGAGCAATGTTATGCCCAAAAATCCTAAAATAATATTTTATTCTTTAGCAGGGGACCGTGGGCCCGAGTTAGCGCAGATTGGCGTAGAGTCGTGGAATTTAATTCGGGTAAACTTTATATATGGAAAAAATTTAGAAAAAAAATATTTAATTTATTTCTGTGATTTAGCATACTAGGATGATAGAGGGTCTCGAGACAAATTTAGCGGTTCAATCGAAATTCAAATCGGAGTTAGAATGAATTAGTTATGGATTTTAGAAGTCGGACAAATAAGTGAGGGTATTTTGGTAATTTGGGCCAGTCAGGGCCCATAAATTATCAAAGAGGGGCGCACGGCTGCTGTTTCCAACCGCACACCGCCCAAGAGAGAGAGAGAGAGAGAGGAGGCGACACCAAGAGGAGGAGGAGCCGTCAGAGCCAAGATTTCGCGAGTTCGTCGGCGTTCAACGTAGGAAGATCCCCCGCTTCTTCTTCCTTCCCGGTTTCTCCAAAAGGTGAGTGGATTAGCCATCTTTTTCCCCTTTTCCTCATCCATGCCGCCGCCCCTATGTCATGGGGATTTCATCATTTTTCGTTGGATTTTTCGTGAATCGAATTGGATGTTCGTATTGAGAATTAATTCTATAGTGATCGCAATGGTTCTATCGGATGAATTTTAATTTGGGAAATTGGCCGCCCCCTTTTTCCTTGCTGCGCCGCCCCTTCTCACCTTGGATTTTTGATGAAAACTTGTTGATTCTTGATGGTTGTTGTTAGTTCTTGATGCTTGGTTGTTACCTTGATGAAAGGAGGAAGATGATGTGAAATTAGGGCATGCCACCCCCTTTAGGAGGGTCCTTAAGAATCCTAGGGTGGCCAGCCACCTAAGGGGAGATTTGAGAAATAAAAATTGAATTTTTATACCTTAGGAACATACTTTATGGTACATTGAATCACTTCTACACTTTAGAGAAATTGTAGAGACATACCAGTAGAGAATTAAGTACCCTAGAGACACCTAGAGACCCTAGAATCCTAGGACAACCTTAGGGTAAGCTGGCCCTTAGGGAACCCAAGGGGGACAAACCCTCTTCGCCCCTAGAGCACTTGGGTAGAGGGGAAGGCCAGCCCTAGGGTACATGGCTAGGGGAGGGCTAAGTCGGGCTTAAACTGCGTAGGGTAGTTAAGAGGTGTTGTATTGTTTCCATCTTATACATGTTTGTTTTTCCTACGATGTTTGGATGTGTTATACCTTGTTCTCATGATCATTGTGTACGCTAATATTTCATGATTTGAGCATTATTTTATATGTGTGTGTGTGTGTTATATTGCAGGAGGAGGCGCAGATTGAGGTATGTCCTAGACATACCCTTATTTACTTGTTGTTCAACACACTTTACCTTATGTTTATATCCCTGCGTGTGTGATGTTGTGGTGTGATTGTTTCATTTCCCGAAAGCCTCGCTGGTGAGGGGAGGGTATGCCCCAAAGAGATAGTGTTGGCCTTATTTCGGAAGTCCGACTGGTGAGGGGAGTTCATACCCCCAAAGAGATAGTCCGGAGACCCGACCAGTAAGGGGAACGTATGCCCCAAAAAGACGGTTTGAAAGAGTCGTGCCGGTGAGACGACACTAGCTGGATGGTAGATCGGAGGCCACACCGACTACCTACCCTATGTGGCAATTGAGGACTGATCTGCACTTTATTTTCTTAAGATGTCTTCTTTAGTAATTAAACTCTTGAAATCATTTTTGAACATTAGCTATTATTGAGTTGGTGGTTGGGGTTTTGAAAATAAAAGTCCTTTTTTAAAAAAATCCTTGAAATGCTATTAAATGTTCAGGTTTGGTTTTATTTATATGTGGTTCGATTGGGTTAGGCTTCGGGGTACGTGGTGTACCCTGGCCGGTCATACCGAATTTGGAGTGTGACAAGCAAAGAACAATGCCACTTGAATTTTCTTGATTTGTCATCGATCTTTCCAATCGTAGATGTCATGTGCTTATCGACTTGGAACATGAAATTATTTCAGAATTAAATTCTAGTTCTGAGTTTATTTATCATCAAAACCAAGATTGAAACAAGATTAAACTAGCTCTTTGAACCCAGTCAAATCGAACAGAAGCTGTCATACTCATAAACCAGACCCGGGTCGAATTAGCTAGGAGTCGACCTAGAGGCTCCACCCGACTATACAAGGATATTAACATCCTGCACTTATCATCAGGGATTAGGTAGTAATAAATCTGCAATCTAGGGGATAACAATCGACCTATTCAAGGCATATTCCCACAGAATTCAAGAGACATCATCGTCGAATACCCAAACCTATCTCATAAAACAAACATGACACACACAGGTATATTGCATGTTCCAATTTCATACACACCACCTAGAATTCTCCTTCACTTTAGCGTCGGAGTGTCTTTGTAGGTCACCACCGGATCTGCATCAGATTGGAAAATATGAAGGCTTGCAACACCCTCGATCTCAGACGAGAACATTTGCCGCCCACCATGGGCAGAGTAAATGTAATATCCTAGATATTATTATTGATTTCTGTTATTGTTTGTGATTGTCAGCCTAGCGGGCCAGTTCAAGATCGAGCCGAGTTGACTCATGGTCCGGTGCGAGCTTGAGAGCTCGGGTAAGTCGAATTATAGTTTATAATAATATAGTTTGATTGACTAAATTATGTTGCATATGGGTGTGCATGTGTTTGATACTTGTGTGGAGCTTGAGGTTAGTTGAGCTAAGGCGGGTTAGCGGGTTGCAGATCTGGGTTGATGTGAGTGCGGGTTATAGGGTGTGGATAGGAGAGAATATGAGGGAATTATAAAATCCCCCCTAGGACTAGGCGGCTCCCTTTTGGAGCCGCACCAACCGAGAAGAAGAGAGGAGCCGCCCAGCCAAGCCGAGCCGCCCCTCTCCCCCTTCCCCTCTCTTGGAGTCGTAGCCTCTAAGGAAGCCAGCCGCCCTCTCCTCATCTCTTCCCCCCTCTCTTGAAGCCAAGCCACCGGCTTGGATTGGAGCCCCCCCCCCTCTTTTTTTCCCTTGTTCTTGGAGGCGAGTGCTTGTGGCCGGATTCAGAGGCCACCAATCGAGAGTTTTCCTATTTTCCCTCTTTCTCTTCGTGTTCTTGAACCGTTCTTGAAATCGAGATGTTCTTGTTGGCTTTTTCCGTTGAATCTCAAGTTCTTACCGTTTTCTTTTGTTGCCATGGAAGAGGAGGCCCGAAGACCCCCCTATGGGGCTTGGCAGCCCTAGGATTACCCTAGGGGTGCTCGGCCAAGGATGGAATTGGGTCGCCCTCAAAGTGTTCGATGAAATGTCTAAGAGAAGTTCTCGATGTTTTTGAGGTCTAGGTTTTTAAATTCCTAATCTTGATTATGTTCCTATGATGCTACGCATGATTCCTATCTAAATCTTTAATTTCAGTGTATGAATCCATGTTTTGCATGTGAAAAGATTTAATCTTGTTATCATGTATGTTCTCGTTAGGGTTCTTGATGTTGAAGCTTGAGTCTTGGTCTTATGATGATGTATATGCATGCTAAATCTTAATTAGATATTAAGATTTAATTTTTCTATTATTGAACTTAATGTTATAAATTTGTGGTTAAGGCTGAGCATCGGGCGGGTCGGCTCAATACCCAACCCGACCCGATCGGATATTAACTCGAAATTTTCAAAAAAAATTATACCCGGCCCGACCTAATTTTTTAATCGGGGCCCGACCCAAATAACCCGAAAACATCGAGCCCCGACCCGATTAACTCGAAAAAATATGGCCCCGACCCGATTAACCCAAATTCAATTTTGAAAAAAAAAATCATCTTGAAAATGGTGATAAAAATTGTGAACAATTGTATTAAAATTGTAACCCAAGTGACCTCAAGACCTCCTAAACTTTATCTCCACCCTTCTAATCACAAAGCCAACACCATCTTTTATTAATATATATAACATAAGCACGTATTTAACTTAAAATCTGGTCGGGTCGGGTTAAACAGGATTTTCATCCGAACCCGACCCGAAATAGTAGATGAAAATTTTAAAAATGTAACCCGACCCGAAATAAATTTTTGGGTCAGTTTTTCGAGTTTTTTGGGTCGGATCGGGTTTTGCTCAGCCCTATTTGTGGTGATGGTAATTTATGATTTAATTGTTGTGATTTTTGGGCTAATTACCTTAACATGCTGAAAACTCAACTTGCTGAAATTTCATGCTGAAATTGTTAATCCAATGCTGATTTTGTAATCTCTGTTGTGATGCGTATGGTTTACTGAACATGGTCATGTAACATATCATTTTAACCAGAAGATATAGTCTGGAACTATAGGACATACTTTGGAAATCATATTCGGCTTGGGTGCATCAGTTTTGGGCTCAACAGTAAACTGAAAATAAAATCCCTAAAACAAAACCTTAATTTTGGCAATGGAAATTTTAATTGTATAATTAAAATTCAAGGGGCAACATAATCTGTTAAGAGCCAACAAAATAAATTATGTGCATGAAATAAAACCTCATATGTTGATGATATTACGGGTCTAGGCGTCGAGATCGGGCATAGAGTGTTACGGCGTTTCCCAATAAAGACACCCCTAAGACACCGTAGGAGACACTTGACTTAGGTCTTGTTAGCGTCATATCTTTATGAATGGTGGAGAGGCTCGGATAGGAGCCGAATTTTGGGCTTGGCCCAGGAGATTGGATGGTTAATTTCCAACTTGTGTTTAAGGAATAAGTTCGGATGGGCGAATCTCGATTATTCCTGCGTTATTTATGGAACAAGTTCGGATGGGCGAATCCTGATTATTCTTGCATTATTTATGGAACAAGTTCGGATGGGCGAATCCCGATTGTTCCTGCGTTATTGATGGAACAAGTTCAGATGGACAAATCCCTATTGTTCCTGTGTTTCTTATGGAATAAGTTCGGACGGGCAAATCCTGATTGTTCCCGAGTTACTTTATTTAAGGAATAAGTTCGGATAGGTGAATCTCGATTATTCTTGCGCTGTTTTAAGGGTTCTATTATAGAATAATGTCGAATGGGTCAATTCCGATTATCCTCATAACCCTTGAGTGTGATTTGTTGCCTTAGGGCACGGGGTAGGCTGAGGCTTGTTGTACTTCACTGCTAAGTGAATTGGTTTGCCTTTGGGCTTATTATGGCCAGATGGTCTATTAGCTAGTCATACCACTTGATGCTTTATCCCTGCATGAGACATGAGCGCTTATTCATTTATCTGTGGTTGGTTTTTATGGTGGGGGTTGGTAGAACCGCTCACTGGGTTCTTTTCAAACTCACCCGTTGTTTATGTTGGGTGAAATGGCCACACTAGAGGGGGGTGAATAGTGTGTTAACTAAAACTTGTTGCCTAATTCCGGTTTTAATCATTTTTCGATTAGTTAGGCTAAGCACCATATTAATAGCAAGCGGAAGCAATAAATATGAAGCAATAAACACAAATAGAATATCAATGATAACACAACGATTTATAGTGGTTCGGCCCCAATGCCTACTCCACTACCTAAGCACCCCGCTTAGGATTTCCAAATTAGCTTTACTAGATTATCTTGTTTCCTTTACAAAGATGATGTTTTCACCGGAGAGTCTCCGCTCTCACACCGAAGGCACTTCCACACCCGGAAGTCTCCGCCTTCCTACCGAGAGCACTCTTCCACCTCAATCCTAAGGACAACAAGAACTAATCCTAGCAAACTACGTTTACAATGGTGGGTTTAAGCCTTATCACCAAGGCAACCACCAACTCAATCAAACCTAGCAACCTAAGTTTACAGAAGTTCAATTACGAAGAAATAAATAACAAAATACAATAACAATTAGAGCAATAAATCAAACTATAAATACTTAGCTCCAAAAGAAACTCCCTAGTTCTCTTGATGCCTTGAGAAGTTGAATCTTGAAGGTTCAAAGGCTAGATCAAGGTTTTATCATGGAAACTAGGGATTGCAAAGGGATGGCTCAAGAAATCCTTTGTAGATGATCAAATATGACTCAATGGAAGCTTGGATCAATTGTTAAGAGTCGTTAATGAAGGATGGAGATGAGTATTTATAACCCCTTAACCGAACGGCAGCTCAACGGGCGAAAAACTAGCTATTTTCGTCGTTCGGTCACTTGTCGGTCGATCGACCGATCGACCGCCCGGCGATCGCTGACTTTCTGTGCCTTAATCGCGTTGTTCGGTCGACCGATGGGTCGACCGAATGAGTCGCGATTCTGTGATCCACAATTCGGTCGACCGATCGATCGACCGAAGCACCTACTGCCAGTTTTTGGCCTCGGTCGGTCGACCGAAGTAGCCTTCTGCCATTTTTTCACCATCTTCGGTTGACCGATCGGTCGACCGAAATAGGCTACTGCCGGTTTTAACACCATTCGGTCGATCGACCGATCGACCGAACCTGGACTGGGCAGTTTGGTTAGGCTTTGTTTGTTCATTTTCTAGTTCCGTCTTCACTAAGTCTACTTATATAATATTTATTAACTTTAAGTAACTTTAAATAACTTTAAGTAACTTTAAGTAACATTTATATAACAGTTAATAACTTTAAAACATAAATGTTATATAAGGATTACCCCCCATTTGGATTCAATAAAAATATCTAAAAAATCAAAATCCTTAAGAATCAAAATCTAGTTTTTGGGGTCTAGTACAAATTTGCAGAAAACGGAAATGTTCTAATCTTTCGAGTCGAATATAGGTAGGATAAAGGCTTCCAAAAAAATCCTTAAAAATACCTCGTTATTTAATTTTAACCCAAGGAACAATTACCACTATTTTTTATGTCAAGAAAGGTCATATAGCCCTCCAAGGAGCTCCCAAGGCTTGGTGAATTCAGGACGGTTTCCGAGTTTTCATGTTTTGGGATTCGGGATTGGTTTTTGGATTTTTTTTGCATCATCATGAGGATTTACAATTTATCTAGACACCCTAAACCTAAACTCTAACTTCCCGAATAATCCGAGCGCGACGACCAACGACCTTCCAATTTCCCGATTTCTTCAATATTTTTGATCGATGACGTCGAGCGCTAACCGACTTGGAACTTGAAAGGTTTATCAATGAAACATTAGTTCCATGTTTGTTATCATCAAAACCGAGATTAAGGCCAAGGTTGAAAATCTTAAGCCAACAGTTTATTTCTTTTTTTTTGCAGAGCCTGACCAATGAGGTGGGCTGGAGGACTTGGCGCGGCTGGAGGGTAGAGGAGTCATATTGATCTCATCACAGTCCTAATTAGGGGTCGTAGTCGAGTCTTTGGTAGATTTATCATGCACTTGTATTTTAGTATTTTGGAACTGTAGTCCCTTGGGAACATTCATGTTTTTCTTTGAAATTTCATTTGTTAAGTGCAAACTGTTGAACTTTGATTTATTTATTTCTGTACTTTAAACACTTTGCTAAAAACTTTACTTCTTAAATGAAATTTGTTTTGTTTTCTCGTTCATAATAAAAACGGTTATTCTTTCCGCTATGTTTTATTATGAGTTGGCATGTACATGGGTTAGGCTGCGGGGTATAGGCACGTGTACCCTGGTCGGCCACGTGATCCTGAGTTGGGGCGTGACAGTAAATCTTATCTTCCCCACCATGGTAAACACCCAGAGTTAGGCAAACATCGATGGCATCAAGCATCAGTCCAACATCAACGTTTCCTCGCTACCTCAAGATGCTAACATGGCAAGGGGCGACGCTCCGATGACCACCAACTCAACTCTAGCAGAGTTACGACGCATAATCGTTGATCTCCAAGCATAAAACCAAAGGTTGACAACCTGGGTCAATGCACTAACACAGTCTAGAGCAGCATCCAATTGAGTGCAAGCATTGCCGCTCGGTGCATGAAGAAAACAACCTTCAAAGACGAGGTCTCCACTTGAGTGTGAGCATTGCCGATCTCATCATCCAACTGAGCGCGAGCATTTTCAATCTCAACCTTTAGAGATGAGGTCTCCCACATGCAATGTCAGAGAGAAGGAATCAGAGCCACAAAGGTCGTTCCTCCTCCCACCGTCGACTCGAGACCGTTCATGGAACATATCATGGCGGTTTGTCTCTGTGACAATCTTAAACTACCAACTACCCTTCAGTCGTACAATGGCACGGATGACCCGACCACCCATGTCACAATGTTCTGATCAATGATGCCCCTCAACGGCACTACCGATCCCATCATATGCCGAGATTTTCCCATCTTCCTGGAAAAGACTGCCGTACTATGATTCTCCACCCTCCTTGCAGGATCTATGCACACTTATATCAAGAGCTCTCCAATATGTTTGTCAACCAGTTCTCCTCATCTCGGATTTACTTGAAGACCGACGACTCCCTCCACTACATCAAGCAGGGGCAGAATGAACCGCTGAGAGAGTACTTGAATAGATTCAACGTCGTAGCCAATGATTAGTGAAGTTTGTGATCCTTGTACTGCATTGCCAACGGGTTGGCTTCCTTGGACCCCCTATCACATTCCCGAATCAAGGATTCACTCTATTCCCCTCGAGAAGAGCATATCGATAAACTAGATCCATGCATCTAACCAAAAAAATAATACTTAATTACTAATGTTATCAACCAAACTTGCATGAAATCAAGGTAAGGGTACTATAACTTACCCTAAAATATGAATTTCTTGTCTCTTCACCAACGAAAACCCCAAATCCTTGCGAGATCATTGATCTCACCCTATAGAGAATGCCTTGTAAACAAACTAAATCATTAGATATCTATGATAAGCTACTACTTAATGAGAAGAACAATTTTAAGCTAAAGTTAAAGTGCTTACTGTAGAAGTTCTATCACTTCTTATCGTAGAAATTCTTTCACCTCCACTCCACCCGATGCAACTCTACCTCCCCTAGTGATAGAGAGGCTCTAGCTCCTCTACTAGATGCATGCCACCTCTTGTGTTAGATGAGCAAGATATGCCTCTACCTCTCCTAGTAGATGATGATGAAGCACCTCTCCTCTTACTTGGCCTCATACTTGTTGGATCACCACTATGCAATGGTTGATTTAGTTGCAACTGCAGATAATACCATAATATAAAATTACTAATGCAATAAAACATATTAACAATAAGCTAAATATACAACCTCCAAAATAGTACCCGATGTAGTTGGTTGTCCCCTAAGTGGACAAGTTCTTTTATTATGGCCATCTTGAAAGCATGTTTGACAAGTGATAATCGAGCTTCTTGTAGATAGTCTTGTTGTGATATCATCTTCATGCAAATCTGATCTTTTTTTCTTTGGCCTGCACACATCTTCTTCATGAGAGGTGGCAAAACATGAGGTCCTTCAACTTTAGGGCACATATCCTTTTCGGTCAAATGCTGCAAGAGGAACTCATATGCCTTCAAGTAGGTCCCTCTTATAGTAATTGTCAATATAGTTGTCTGGTTCTTCTTTCAACCAAATGATGCATGTGATTGCTTGATTATATTGTATACACATATATCCCAATGTCGACAAGAACATGTTCGACTCATCAAGTTAATAACATATGACTTGTCAAACTCTTGGACCTCAAATAACATATTACTTGCAGGTGTTACATGGCAATATCTTGTTTCTTATTTCTTTTTATTTTTTTCAAATTTCTTCCTTATGTTGAGACATATAATATGAGTGCTTTTTAACATCAATTTATGCTTAGCATGCATCCTTGCCATCAACATACAACGAATATATTGAAGCATATCAATAATTGGTTTTGATCTTGCCTTTAGATTTTATCGGTTGAATGTCTCACTTATATAGTTACTCACAACATCACATTTGCAGCTCGTACTGAAATAAACTTGAAAAATGTTGGTGACTCCAATTGTAAGAAAATTTTGATGTGCTCTTGCTGAAGTAGCTTGAAGTTCATTTATTGCTTGCTGGAAATCAGACTCTACCGTGCATCTAACAACATTCCAAAACAATGATTTCAAAGCCTGTCCACCGTGTTTCTTCTTCCAATTTGCATAATATATGCCTACCATAATTCCTATGCTCAGTAATAGGTACCCTTTGTTTAATAGCATACTCAAGACCCTGAAACATTTAATAACAAATGTTATAAATAAACAAAGTAAACTCACTATTTGGATATTAAAAAAATAGTAACTAAGTTATGACAAAGCAAGTTTATTTATAACTAACAACAATTAAACCACTGGGCATTATACTCAAATTTCATCACAAGTTCCAATTTGACATCCTTTACATACTTTACCACAGATTTTTTCCTCGTATGCACATCATCAGTTGACCCCTCCCCTCTACACCCTCTTCACTAGTCTCAGGTGTAACTACTTCATCTTCACTATCCTCATAACCACTAGTACATTCATGTGCGTCTTGATGCAAATTTATAGGGTTAATTGTGATAGGCACCTTTGTTGCGAAGTTGTCATTAGTTTTAGCTTCAATTGTGACTAATACAACTTCATTAGTGTCGCATGCATCTTCATTCAAATTTGGACCTCTACCATGATTTTCCAAATAATTGTATTTGGCTTTCTTCAACGCTCTAACTGTCACACATTCTTCAACACTTAATTCATCCAATTCACCCGCTAATATATCATTAGTGATTTCTCCAACTGGATGAAAGTCTTCATCTTCAAATGCCTCAGTATCACTATTTTGATATCATGTACTTGGTATTTCTTATTAGTAGCCGCAAGAACATGTTCATTATCTGCCTCTACAACTACATGTTCATTATCTACCTCTACAACTACATGTTCATCATTCCCCGCAAGAACATATTCATTATATTCCTCTACAGCTACATGTTCATCACTCCGCCCAAGAACATGTTCGTTATCTACCTTTGCAGCTACATGTTCATAATTTTCCAAGTGTGCAATTTGCTCTTCAAGTTAAGCATACATATCATTTTTATCTTCATTGCTATTGATATTAACCTATATCATAAGATGATAATATTGAATTTAAACATATATGTCATCATTATAATTGAGTAATTAACGATAATACACATATACTTATCGGGGTCGAAGCTAATGATGGATCTCATCGTGGAGGTGGAATGGTATTCCGGTGCCAATTTGAACGTTGAACCATCTCAAATAAATAAACTAGAGTACAATATAATTACCGTAAAATACAAAGTTATCTTCATACCAACTTGTTAACATCAGTTCAAAAGGCACTTGTCACTTGAATTAGCGGCACAATTATACTACTTCACCTATACTTGTCACTTGAATCCTACTCGGATGCTTTCAAAGTTGAAATAGAAAATAATTTTTGATTCAACAATTTTGGCCACATGGTAGAGATAGAGAGCCTCAGGAGGTGTTCATGCATTGTAAACAAAAAAAATAACTTTCTTCCTCCTTTAGATACTAACATCTCTCCGCGAAGACAATTCACTTGGACATTACACGTAATTTTGACAAATATCATGATAAGCCCTAGTTTTCATGTATGAATCTAGAGTTTCAACGTTCTCAAATCAAAAACGAAGGAGGAATGTTGCACATTACTAACCTTTTTAGCTGGGAGTTCGTTGCTGCTGTTAGCACAAACTATCCCAACTTTGAAGCAGGGAGGCGATATGATGCGATTTAGGCACACTACTCACAACGAAGCAATTCAGTGATGAAGTTGCTAGTTCCTCCTCCTGAGCAGATGGAGATGGCGATGCGAAGGGAGCTATCAAAAGTGAAGACCATCGAGATTCTGATTGGTCGATAATAACAGAGCTGTGGGAACGTGTGTCAGACTATCGGTGATGAGGCGATTACAAGAGGAAATCAAATTAATTAATACTTTTTAGGTGGGTTAAAAAGCAACTTTGTTGATTGGGTCGGGCCATATACAATTTTAAGTACTTGATAAGAATACTGACTGGGTTGTTGACCCACGTTAGTAGCGCCACGTCAGAAGCGTCATGTCAGCATTCAAACGACAATTTTGACACTGGGATCATTGTAGGATATATTTGAAATAAATCAAAAGTTGGAGTATATAATTGAAAAATGATGATATATTAGAAAAACTATGAAAAGTGATGATATATTTTGTAATTAACCCTATTTGAAATAAGAAAGACACGATATAATTAGGGGTGAGCATCGTTTAGGTCGGGTCAAAACCTGACTCATCCGACCTAACTTGAACAACCCAAACCTTGAATAAGGAGGCTCCTATACCACCCCACCCTATCCAAAGAAGAGTTAAGGTCCCGACCCGATTAACCCGAATCGGGCCCCGACCTGATTAACTCGAATTGTGAAAATGATATTAGGAATATGGCTGGTCAAGATTCTGAAGACCATCGAGATTCTGACTGGTCGATAACAAAAGAGCTGTGGGGACGATGTGCCAAACTATCGGTGATGAGGTGATTACAAGAGGAAATCAAATTAATTAACCATTTTTAGGTGGGTTAAAAAGCAGCTTTGTTGATTGGGTCGGGCCATATAGATTTTTATGTACTTAATAAGAATGATGATCGTGCTTTTGACCCACGTTAGTAGCGCCACATCAGCATTCAAACGATAATTTTGATGCTGCGATCGCTGTGGGATATATTTCAAATAAATTAAAGTTGGAGTATATAATTGAAAAGTGATGATAGATCAGATAAAACTATGGAAAGTGAGGATATATTTTGTAATTGATCCTATTTCAAACAAGAAATATATGATATAATTAGGGGTGAGCATCGATCGGGTCGGGTCAAACCCGACCCGCCGAGTAACTCGAACCCCAAATAAAGAGGCTCCTACACCACCCGACCCTATTCGAATAAGAGTTAGGGTCTCGACCCGATTAACCCGAATAAGCTCGGGCCCCAATCCGACTAACCCGAATTTGAAAATGATGAAAAAAAGGTGAAAATGGTATTAGGAATATGACTGTTCGAGATTTTGAAGACCGTCGAGATTATGGCTGGTCGACAACAACATAGTTGTGGGGACGATGTGTCAGACTATCGGTGATGAGGTGATTACAAGAGGAAATCAAATCAATTAGTCATTTTTAGGCGGGTTACAAAAGCAGCTTTGTTGACTGGGTCGAGCCATATAAATTTTTAAGTACTTGATAAGAATGTTGACTGAGTTGTTGACCCACGTCAGTAGCGCCACGTCGCCATTCAAACAACAATTTTGACGTTAGGATCGTTGTGGGATATATTTGAAATAAATCAAAAGTTGGAGTATATAATTGAAAAGTGATGAAACATTAGATAAAACTATGAAAATTGAGGATATATTTTGTAACTAACCCCATTTGAAACAAGAAAAGACACAAAATAATTAGGGGTGAGCATCGGTCAGGTCAGGCCAAAACTCGGCCGGCCCGACCTGACCCGAATAACCCGAACCCCAAATATATAAGGAAGCTCCTACACCACTCGACCCTATCCGAATAAGAGTTAGGGCCCCGACTCGATTAACCTGAATAAGATCGGGCCCCGACCTAACTAACCAGAATAACCCGAATTGTGAAAATGATGAAAAAAAGAGATTAAAATGGTATTAGGAATATGAGACAGTTGAGATTTTGGTTGGTCGACAACAATAGAGTTTTGGGGATGATGTGTCAGACTATCGGTGATGAGGCGATTATAAGATGAAATCGAATTAATAAATCATTTTTAGGCGGGTTAAAAAGCAGCTTTGTTGATTGTGTTGGGCCATGTAAACCTTTAAGTACTTGATAAGAATGTGGACTGGGTTGTTGACCCACGTTAGTAGAGCCATGTCAGCCTTCAAACGACAATTTTGATGCTAGGATATTTGTGGGATATATTTGAAATAAATTGAAGTTGGAGTATATAATTTAAAAGTGATGATAGATTAGAGAAAACTATGAAAAGTGATGATATATTTTGTAATTAACCCTATTTGAAATGAAAAGACACAATATAATTAGGGGTGAGTATCGATCGAGTCGTGTCAAAACCCGACCCACCCAACTCGACCATGTTCCTGCTTGAGGATAAGAGTAATCTGATCTGGTTCAGTGTCTCTCATGGTCGGTTCAAATATAAATACTTAGTAAAGTGCATTATTGAGACATACTTAAGCCTCGTTTGGTTAACACAATTTCATGCAGGAAGTAGCCAAAAGACCTCTTATTTGGTTGACACACTTCTTGCATTTTGCAGGAAGCACAACTTTCTCAGTAAGTGCAACTTACTACAAAACACAAGAAGTAACTTACCTAGGGGGCCCTAGGTAAGTTGCACTTTCTGCATTGTATTTGAAAAAAAAAGTCAATATTAACGTTACATTTGCATTTAATGTAGAATTTATAATTTATGTTATCAACATTATGAGATTAGATAATTCTTAAATTCCTCACATATTTATTTTATTTTAATTTTTTAGCAAATATGTAATTTTTCATATTAATTACAAATAAAAATGATTTTTTATATATAATAAAGTATATATTATATTAATTATATATGCAAAAAAAAAATATTGTATTTTACACATATATGTTACAATATTAATTTACAAATAAAAACTATTTTTTTCATATATACTAATACATATAAATTAAAATATTAATTTATAAAAGAAACTAGGGTATATTGGTTATTTCATATGTACTTCATACGAAGTACTGATGTCAACCAAACATGTTGTAGTTAGGAAGTTACACTTCCTATGAATTAACTTTTTGTCAACCAAACATTGAGTTATTTATAATTTGGGTTTGAGTCAATTAGATATAAATTGGTTTAATTATTTTATAAATTTAAGATAAAAGTTTGAGTTAAAAATAATGATTTTTATTTTTATTTTTAAAAATTCGATATAGTTTGATTTATTTTTAAATTAATTAATTTTATAAAAAAATATTTATAATTACAAAGTTGTCACAGCATTTTGATAACGAAACCGACAGTCTCGAAACCACAGAAAATAACATTCTGTTGTTTTCATTTTTATTAAGAAAATTGGTTTCGTTTTCATTCTAGTTTCGATTCAGTTTCACGAAAATACTAAACCAAACACGTTTTCGTAAGCAATTTTGGTTTTAGTTAAACTGAAACCATGAAAACAGACTTGATTTCGCTAACCAAACAGACCCTTACAACTTCGGGTGATTTTCTTTTGTTCCTGCCTGAGGATCAGACTAGTCTGATCCGGCTTGATGTCTCTCTTGGGGGGGCTGCAAAAGACACTCCGAAGCTCAAGTTAATGGGACTCTAATGTGGAGGTAATGAAATTGAAACTTAGGTTACCTTAGACGTGCCATGTCTTTATTTATAGCATGTAGATGTGATGATACTGCTCAGAAATCTCGTGGGAATATTACTCATAATGGGTCGAGGCTGATCCCAGAGATGGCGAGCCTGTAATGACGTATCCCTCGTGATAAGGGATGACGTGGATGTCCTTGTTTGACCGGGTGGAGCTCCCGAGCGGAGCCGTTCGACCTGGCTCGAATCTAATCCAGGAGCATGGCCGAGTGGAGACCTTGGGCGGAGCCATCTAGTTTAACTCAAGTTTTTTTGTGGGGCGCTGTTGGGTCTAATCCGATCGGGCCCAATAATTCTAGTCCAGATTGTTGGCCTAATGTTTTCAATATTTGTCTTAATCTCGATTTTGATGATAACAAACATGGAGCTAATATTTTCATGGAGAAATATTTTTAGATTCCAAGTCGAGTAGTGGGCAATGTCCACAGTCGAAAAAATAGGAGAAATCACATAAATCAAAAGGATGCTCGTCGACGCTCAAAATTCGTCTAGAAGTTAGAATTTAGGTATAGGGTGTCTAGAATGAATGTGCAATCCTCTATTTTGATGTCCTCATTTGTTGACTTGGGTCAACTTCACAAACATGTTTAGATATACATATAACATGTTTCTAAGCTATTAGAGTTGAAAATTTCTATGATTATGGATAAAATGACATTGAGGTCCATTCATGATAACTTCTTTTGAACAAAGTTGACCCAAGTCAACAAATTTACCTAGAGATCTCATTTTCTATCCATACTTAAGGAACATGTTTAGATTTACTCATGACAGGTTTCTATGCATTAAGTTTAGAAATTCACGAGTAAAGTGATGAAATGATATTTGGTCATCTTTAGGTCAATAAGCTTGATTATACTAGTTTGATAGATCTTTACTCAAGCATTTTTAGAAAATTATAGACAAATTATTTTTGAGTGATTCTTGATTCTGTGGAATCTTGATTGATTCTTGAATCTTGACTCAAATTTTCAAAATTTTATGATGTTTACTGATATGGCAAACTCATTGATTATAACTGAATATGAAAATTAAAATTTCAATTTTAAAACAGTATACTCAATTAATTTTAGAAAAATGTACAAAACTAATTTTGAAATGATTATTGAAACTGCACATTCATTGAAAAATCTAATCTGTTGTGTAAAACTTTCAAAAAAATTCATCAAGAATCTTATTTATAATGGAATTTTGAAGTTGGATTTCATAAACACAAAGTATCGCTTACTTGAAATACTCATTTTTTCGATACTTTGATTTTTTCGTCAAAAACTTCAAATGAAAACTCATGTATACCATTTTCATTTCATTTCTAATATTGTTCACACCATTGTTTGAGTAAAATTATTTCTATGAATAATTTTGATAACTTGAGCGATATCTTGAAATATTGGTTTTTGATTGAAATCAAAATAGAATGAAAAATGAACTTAGAGAATTCATTTTGAGTTCAAACTTGATATATATATCTCAAATGATCATTCAACGATGTATGAAAAGATTGAATCAAAATTGAAAACTTTTGAAAAAATACTTAAAATTTACAAAAATATCACTACACTTTCAGGAATTTTATGAATTTACAAAAAATTGATTTTTGACTGATTCTTGAACCTGTAGGTTCCTTGAAAAATCTAGTTTGTCTGGGTAAAATTTTAAAAATTTCTGTCTTAAATATAATTTTATAAGGATTTAAAAGTTTGATTTTTGTAAACTTAAAAATATACTTTGACCTAAGTCAACAAAGTGACTTAGAAATTTTATTTTAAGCCCAAACTTGATAGATATACTTATATTCACTTATGTTAGATGTCTAGCTATCTAAGTTAGAGAAAACATGAGAGGATAACAAAATTTGATACTTAGCACGTGCTTCATGCCTATTTCGAGTAAAATCGTGCTAAGTTAAAATTTTGATCAAATGACATTAGTTTCACTTCAAACTTGATATATATGTTTTACATAATCATATCTTGATATTATGAAAGTTTGAATGAATTAAAAAAATAGAGAAAATATAGATAAAGGTTTTTAAAAAATTCTCAACTTTGACCATAGTTGACTTTTCTTGCCATTTTTTATTGATGTCAAAAAAAAGAGAAAAATATATGTAAAGGGGAAGAAAATATAGGAAAAATCATGCATATAATTAAGGGGAGTTCTATTTGTAGATTTGCATGATGATAGGGGGAGAAATCCGATGATTGACTTCCTTTATGCTTAAATAGAAATATTTTCTTAATGATGTTTGTCATCATCAAAAGGGGGAGATTGTTGGCCTAAGATTTTCAATCTTAGTCTTAATCTCGATTTTGATGATAACAAACATGGAACTAATGGTTTCATGGAGAAATATTTTCAGGTTCCAAGTCGAGTACTGGGCGACGTTTGCGGTCGAAAAAATATGAGAAATCATATAAATCAAAAGGATGCTCGTCGACGCTTGAAATTCGTTAGGAAGTTAAAATTTAGGTATAGGGTGTCTAGAATGAATGTGCAATCCTCTATTTTGATGTTCTCATTGAGTTCCCAAGTCAAAAACCAAAGTGCCGACCTCATTGTATTTTGATGTCCATTTGCTCTATTTATATTGTATTTTGTGATTTATTTATTTGTATTTCAAAATGTGAATACCTAGGTTGTTAGGTCTTGAATGGTTGGTGGTTGCCTTGGTGCTGATGCTTAAATCCACCGGTGTAAACTTAGTTTACTAGGATTAGTTGTGTTATCCTTAGGGTTTGAGGTGGGAGAGTGCTCTCGATCGGTAGGAAGGCGAAGACTTCCGAGTGTGGAAATGCCTTTGGTGTGAAAGCGGAGATTCTCCGATGAAAAGGCCCTCATCGTAAAAGAAACATTTTAATCTAGTAAACAAGAGTTGGAAATCCCAAGCGGGGTGCTTGGGTAGTGGAGTAGGTATTGGGGCCGAACCACTATAAATCATTGTGTTTGCATTGTCTTTACTTGTGTTTGCTTATTTGCCATATTTACTTTGCTTCCGCTTGCTATTAGATTTGTGAATTGCATAAGTAATAAAGAAATGATTAAAATCGAATTTAGGCTAAACTTTTTAGATAACACACTATCCACCCCTCCTCTAGTGTAAGCCATTCGACTTACATAGTCCACAACCCCCGAGCTCGGTAGGAGTTAGTAGGATTGTGTGCCAAGCTCTGAGTGATGTCGGCTTTTAACCTCGGCTGATCACGTGGTGGGTGCACGGCTTTTTATGCGTCACTTAGATATCCGGACAGGATGTGATGTCTATGTGAGCTTTTTTGGATGTTTGCCACATGTACGATAGATGTAGTTTGACAAGAAAGCAATTTATGAGCAAAAGCCTAGTAGGTGGTTTTTGAGGCGTATGAGCACCAACTGTGATGGGACATGATTCCGCCCGTGAAAGAACAATCCACCGAAGAGGCGGCTTTTGGGTTTATAAATAGCCTCACGCGTATTGTCGAGCATGGAGTGGGAGGTTTCAAAGATCACCATCCCTGAGGGATTTACTCTTATTTTACCGGCAAAGAGTTCGCCGTTCTCCGTGGGTTTGTACTATCGGGCCTAAAGATAAAGGCATGAAACGGGGTTCTAGTCATGAGTTTGTACCATCGGGCTTATGGTGAAGCCATCTCCTTGGTTCAGGCGTCGGGGGAGGCGTCATGCCGGTTGGAATCTTGTCCGTGGTTCTCAGCTTGCCTTGCCGACGCTTTGAACTCCTTCTCTCCCTTTCCTTCAACTCTCGGGTTGCAGGAAGTCCCTATTACCAGGATCGTATGTGGGGTTAAATCTTGGTAATGGGACTACTGGTCGGAACGTCTACCAAGTTCCTTAAGGGGAACGTCTTTTTGACAATCGTGCTTCCTGAAAGTTGTACCTTTGTGATTTTATTTTCTTTTGTAAGTTACCCTCCAAGGGTTTGTAAGTGTAAATATCCCTTCTTGGGACTTTATGATTGAAAAAATGCCTTATATATTCATCCCTGTTGTGTTTCTTTGCCGAGTTTGACGACTCTTTGATTTGTTGAAACTTTGTTATCTGCATGTCATGGTTAGAATAATGTCTAAATTTGGGGTTACTTGTTTGGTGTTTGTGAGTAAGGCGTTGCGGTCAAAAATAATGGCGTGGTAGCCGATGAGCTAGGCCAGTCGAAACCGAGTCATGGTCGTGTGAGGGTGCTCAGACCGAATGTAGTGGCTCTAGGGGCCGAAGACCGTGCTCGAGGGTTCTAGCCGAGCTTCGCCGGGGAGCATAATGCAAGACTGCGCATGAGGAGTCAAATGAGGGCTCTAAGGCCGAAAGTAGTAGCTCTGGGGGCCGAGGACTAGACTCGATGAAAATCGAGCTCGCAAGAAGCACACTTGGGGCTGTGTTTCTCATTTAGAGCGTGCCGAACTGAGCCGAAGGCCACGTTTAGGGCTGAGGACCAGACTCGATGAAAATCGAGTTCACGAGGAGCGCGCTTGGGGTCGTGTTGCTCATTTAGAGTATGTCGGGTAGAGTTGGAGGCCACATTTAGGGCCGAGGACCAGACTTGGTGAAAACCAAGCTCGCGAGGAGCACGCTTGGGGTCATGTTGCTCATTTATAGCGTGCAGGGCAGAGTTGGAAGCCACATTTAGGGTCGAGGACCAAACTCGGTGAAAACTGAGCTCGTGAGGAGCGCGCTTGAGGTCATTGAGGGCGTAGGAGCTTGAGATAGGCACTGAGGTCGGCGAGCCAAACTGGTGAAAACCGAGTTGTGGTCGCTGTAGGGGAGCTAAGGCCAATGAGCTTGGGTTGGTGAAAACCTTATCCCTATTGCTTACGGAGGCTTTGTAACGCTAAGAACAAGGGAGATTGACCGAGGAGGAATGGTGCGTCTCATGGGTCAAGGGCTGCTTCTGAGATCGTGTAAGTTCCTCCTACAAAGTATGCAGTGACTGCAAGTGATATTAGACATAAAAGAAATGTGCAAAAGACTAATTTCATTGTGAAATATTATAATGATGCATCATGTCCCACCGAGAGTTAAACTCGGCCTACAAATGGTGGAGCCTCGTTAGAACCTTTCATGGGGAAAACCCCATGGAAAAAAATCGACAAGTAGGGAAAAGAGTACTCCAACCTTGTTGTAATTTAAGGGTGGAAACTTAGTTATAGTAGGCCCGTAGAGAGGCTGTGTTCCATGATCGTGGGAGTTCTCATCCGGAGGGCTCGATGATTCTATAGGTGCCCTTTCCGAGGACCTCTATGATCCGGTAGGGGTCCTCCCAGTTCGAAGCGAGCTTATCTTCTCCGACCGATTTCTTTGGGGTTCAATCTTTCAGAGAACGAGGTCTGCTAATCCACGTTAGTAGCGTCACGTCAGCATTCAAACGATAATTTTGACGTCGAGATTGATGGGGAATATATTTGAAATAAATCAAAATTTAGAGTATATAATTGAAAATTGATAATATATTAGAGAAAACTATGAAAAGTGAAGATATATTTTATAATTAACCTCATTTGAAACAAGAAGGGATAATATACTAAAAAATCACAAAATTTGCAAAAATTTTACGTTCTACCTGTGTTTTCAAATTTCGTCTGTAAATGCACAACATTTACTTTCGTTTATGTAATCTACCAAATTATCACGCATCGTCTCAACTTAGCTGACGTGGAGGAAAACAGTTCTTGCATGGCCTGACGGCTTCACAGGCGGCCCCACTTTTTTTTTTTTCTCTCTCTCTCTCTCTCTCTCTCTCTCTCTCTCTCTCTCTCTTCTCTTCTTCCTCCCAACTGCTGCCACCTTTTTTCATTTTTTATTTTTTTTTTTCTTCTTCTTCTTCTTCTTCTTCTCCCCATATGGCTCTGCACCATCCTCTACTCCATGGTCTTCACCCAAATGGCCTCCCTCTTCATCGTTTAAGGCGCCACCATGCACACCGTCGTCGGTGCCTTCATCTTCCTCTCCCACTGCCTCCTCCAGCCACTCGTTTGTCGGCTCCGTAAGAGCGGAGGCGGGATCACGGAGCTGCAACGAATGAGCGTCGGGCTCATCGTCCGTGTTGGACATTATGTGGCAGGTGCCGCAGTACGCCTTGATAGGGGCGTCGGAGGTGTTCATGTACGTGGGTCAGCTGGAGTTCTTCACAGTCTGCAAGATTTCTTCTGGCCCTGTAGCTCTTGTACGTAGACCTTCTGCACCTTCATTGTTGCAACAACAAGCTCGCTCAAAGGCCTCAGGAAAGAGAACTCGGCAAGCTGCTGGGGGAGCTTCACATGGGGCAAGACAAAGTTCTCCAGGATCTTGAGAGAAGATGGTTGTAAACTGACACCGCCATGATCTTCCACCACGAGCTTGGCGACTTCAGGTTCCCAGCTCTTGAAGCTTAATGATCTCTCCATGACCGCACCGTTGGTCTGCTGATCACCAGACATCATCTTGTTCGATGAATTGCTCCTTTTGAAGTTGAGCGACCTCAAGATTTTGTGGACTTCTTTCTCCCTGAAGCTGATGGATCTCGCCACTATAACTTTTGTTCCGGCCAAGCCGAAGATTTTATTTCTCATGGGAGGAAACCAATTCCAAGAAAGCAAGGAGAAGGATAACCCCATAGAGCTCTATGATCACTGCCTCAACAAATCTCTCCTTCAAAAGCGTTGACTTGTAGATTTACTATATATGTCAGTAAAATTAGGCCTATAATTTGCTCGAAAACTTTCTCAAAGTACAGTCAAATCCCTCACATGGATAGACTCAGCTCGCTCAAATACAATACACTCAATCTCATGTTCATTCTCGCACCAATTCCTTTCATTTATAGATTGGCTAAGAAACCCAAACTAGCTTGAGTCTTCCCCAAGAACAAATCAACAATAAAACATCAAATTAGAGATGACATACGTACCTAGCAGATGAAAGAAGGAAAACTTCAACTGCTATGCAAACAAAAATCTCAAAAGGTTTATCTATCTATTGGTGTCGAGGAAAAAGATAATGAATGTTTGATGAGACCATTGACTAATAAATGCTCTGCACCTGCCACATGATGTGCAGCGCGGACGATGAGTTCCCCGCCATGGCCTGCTTCAGCCTGAAGCACTCAACCGTGCCAGTAGCGACCATGACCGCCGCCGCAATGACGAGCCTGACGCCCATCCGCTGTAGCTCCGTGAGCCTGCCTCCGCTCTTCTAGAGCCGACAGAGGAGTGGCTGGAGGAGGCGGCGGGAGAGGAAGATGAGGCGTCGACGACAGTGCACATGGCAGCGCCTTGAACGACGAAGAGGGAGGGTGAAGACCACGTAGTAGAGGATGGTGCAGAGCCATATGAGGTGGAGGAGGAGGAGGAGAAATGAAAAAATGTGGCAGTAGTTGGAAGGAAGAAGAGAAGAGAGAGAAAAAAAGTTGGGATCGTCTGCCACGTATGATGCCGTCGGGCCACGCAAGCGTCGTTTACTTCCATCTCAGCTAAGTTGAGATGATGCACAATGATTTGATAGATGATATAAATAAAAGTAAATATTATACATTTACAGACGAAATTTAAAAAAATACTGATAGAACGTAAATTTTTTACAAACTTTATAATTTTTTAATCTATTATCCGAAATAAGAAAGACAGAGTATACAACAAAGTGGCCTAACAATAAAATTAGCAACTCGAACCGAGCGAAACTCTCAATACAAATCGGACCGGGCCGCTCCAATAAATTACCAAATTCTATCGTTCTCGAGCTGGGTAGTCGTCTGCGCCTTCCCTCGCCTGTGTTAAACTGTTCCATAACCAGGCGATTGCCCACCCGGATGGCCTACGCTGCCGTTGCCGCCGGATCGCGGCCTCCGCCAGTCCCAAACCCCACCACTCAACTCGTTTTCTCCGACTCCGACGCCAGCAGCAGCGATGGTGGCGGGGATGAAGCTGCTGACCGCCGCACCGCCCTCGAGGACTCCATTTTCGCTGCCTACCTCCAGATATCTGGTCGGTCTGCTCCGGATCTGTCCAAAATCCGTTCTTTCCTTGCCTCCGCTGCTGGGCACGGCCCCCTCGTCTCGTGCCTCATCTGCCTCGAGCGCATCCGAATCGGTGACCCCTCTTGGTCGTGTGCTTCCGGTTGTTACGCGCTCTTCCACCTAGTCTGCATCCAGAGCTGGGCTCAGCAGTCTTCCCACCGCCCACCATCCGTCACCTCACCTGCTGCAGCCGCTGCGGCTTCCTCCGACTGGCACTGTCCTAAATGCCGCCTCTCCTACCCTAAAACTTCGATCCCTAAATATTATCTTTGCTTCTGCGGCAAGGTTGAGAATCCGCCGGCAGATCCATGGATCTTGCCACATTCTTGCGGAGAGGTCTGTGATCGTCCCCTCAGTGGCGGGTGTGGTCATCGTTGTCTCCTCCTGTGCCACCCCGGTCCTTGCCCACCATGCCCCAAACTCGTTAACGCCCAATGCTTCTGCGGGTCTAATGAGGACGTTCGCCGCTGTGCCCAAAAACTCTTCTCATGCAACCAGCCCTGCCCCAAACCATTGCCCTGTCGCAGACACCAATGCGCTGAGAGATGCCATGAAGGTCCCTGCCCGCCATGCCGAGTCAGTGGGGTTTATAGCTGCTTCTGTGGAAAGACCAAGGAGGAAAGGGAATGCTCGGATAGGGAAATCAAGTGTGAGAGGCCATGCACTGGTATGCTTGGATGTGGCAAGCACTCATGTGATCGAGGTTGCCACTCTGGCCCTTGCGGGGATTGTCCACTTCAGGGAAGAAGGACATGCCCATGTGGAAAGAAGGAATACAGGGGGGTATCCTGTGACTCAGATGTGCCTACATGTGGATCCACATGCGAGAAAGTTCTGAGCTGCAAGATTCATCAGTGCCCTGAGAGGTGCCACCGTGGGCCATGCGTGGAAACTTGTAGGATTGTTGTCAGGAAATCCTGCAGATGTGGGGGGTTGAAGAAGGAGGTTAGTAGCTCATTAAGTCATATAGACTTTTTTTTTCCTTAAATTTTCGTGCACAAATGCAAATATTATAATACTCTTTTGGCCGAGTTTGAATAAAAGTAATCAGATACTTGAGCTCAATTTTGTGCTTACAGACTTACTGAATTTGAATAATAAAACATCTTAGACTTCGGAGACTATATAGACATTTGCAGTTTTGCACATTATTGCTGTGATACTAGTAAGTTAAGCAACACTTATGGGTTGTTTAGCTTGCTCTAATGAAACAAAGACTTTGTAATGAAATCAGCCATGACATGGAATGGAATATTCATTCCATAATTTCCATTGTTTAGCCTTCTCATTTACAAGATGGGGCAAGGACACGATTGCTGTGCCTCACCGTCACGGGGTTAGCCTTTGCGCACCAGCCAACTTGTGCGTCTCCTCCCTTGCTCACTAAACAAGGGACAAGCCTTTCCTTAAGATCCTTACATCTCCATCGTAGTCCGTGGTGCAATGCATTTAATGAAAAGCAATCTTGTGCCCTTTGCAAACAAAACGTTGGCTATCACTGACCTTTGATTGCAATGCATTTAATGAACAAGCAATCTTGTGCCCTTTGCAAACAAAATATTGGCTATCACCGACCTTGCTTTGCAATAAGACAACACTAGGTGTAGAGAGCGTTAAACTAGCTCAAGAAGTCTTGGCTATCCTAGTCAAAAAACGAGTAGCACGCCATACACGTCTCCGATAAGTCTTGGACTAAACTAGCTCATGAAGCTGCAAACAACTCGCCCACCTTATAATAGACGAGCATATTCACCTTGTCGTCTAGGGGTTTCCAAGGGGTTGTGCTGCTTGACACTTCAACATGGGTAGACTGTACGTAAAAACTAGCCAAACTAATGGTTGTAGCTCATGAAAATTGGGCAGTTTGCACAAGTCATGACACACTATATTCACACTCGTTATGCGTAGCACACCGCCCATGCCATGGCTAGCAAAACTAAGTAGTTTTGCACAGTCTAGCCATGCCATTGGCTGAGAGAGTGGAGGATGGATGAAATGACAGATTCTAGGTTGTTTAATTTTAGAATTGTTACTATGCAACATCGTAGCACCGAATCGAAATGCATCTAGAATAGCACCGAAGTTCCCTGAAGGCATAAGGGGTATACAAGACCCCTAAATGCTACCAAAGAAGGACAAGATTATATAGACTCGATACATAGTATGTGCAAGTACATTGGGAGCTTTTCTACAAGATTTCTACATTACATGAGTTACGAAAAAAGTCCATAATATGCTCCTGGACCCCCACTTGAAGTTCGACGTCCTCGTCAAATCCACCTTGTTCGCAATGCCTTTCTCCTTTGACTTTGATGTACAAGTCGAATCCTTTATAAGTAATCGAAGAAAATTTCGCCAAGTTGTGACATGTCACTTGATTGAAAGCAGCGATAGGGCTCGGGCTCCGACATGTAGAGCTCCTTTGTGTTGTGTTCATCCACCGAGAAATGACTACTAGATTCATAGTCTCCCGTTTTTGCGAGAAGGGCTATTGAGTTCACCCAAACTCGTCGAGCAAATGAGTGTTGTTGAGCAACACTTGCATGTTGGATAGTTAAGAAATGACTACTTGGTTCACTAAGTTTCATTGTTGCAAGTAGAGCTACTTGATTCACCCAAACCTGTTTTATAGACGAGTGGTGTTGAGCAACAATTGAGTGTGGGAATGTGGGATAATTGAGAAGTGGATACTATTCACCAAATCTCCTTGGGACAACACTTGAGCATCAATGAGCAACATCCAAGTGCTACGAGCTTTGGCCGCGTCTTGCAAGAGGACTTTTGAATTGCTCTCCCGACTCCTTTGTGTGGTTCGGGGTGATCGTGCCTCGCACATTCCAAGTTGTGACTTTGTCAAGCCACGTACAACATGAAGTTCCCTACCTTTGGCAGACCGTTCAACAAGTCAATGCCCACGCTTCCCTCGCCTCTTTGTCCCATCCGTGGCTTGTAGGACGCTCTTGACCCCACAAGAGTTTGAGCTTGTCACGTTTGCTTGGACAACTCATCCCTTTGTATTTGTACCGCTCACCCTTGAGCCCATGTCTGCTTGTTGTGCTCCAAGTCTTCTGCCGACACACTTCAAGATCGAGTCTGTCAACTCGCTTTTGCCTCCATGCTCTTGCCTCCACAAGAGTTTATGAATGCACCATCCTTGGATAAACTCGTCCTTTTGGATTCGTGGCACTCACTCTCGAGCCCACGTTTGTGAGTTGTCCTCCAAGGCTATTGTTGGGGCTTGCCCGCATGAGAGGGTCCATTGACCCTTCGCCTTGTCTCTTGTTCCTGGATCAATTTATGCAACATTTTTTATTAACAGGATTTGAATAGTCCCTCCTTGGTCTTCTCATGAAAAGTTTGAAATTTAGAATACTTAGTCACATGTGACAATCTTGCGTCTTTTGAGTGCCGATCCGACCATATAGACCGCCTTTGTTCTGCGCAAGATTAGTTCTTGGACTCCACACTCTTTGTGTGAGTTGCTTTGCAACGCCAGACAATGGAACTAGTTGAGACCTTGGCGTCCACCGTATGCTACGCCCTCCTCATTAGACTTAATGTTCGACAACGTTACTTCATTAAGGCCTCACAGTTGGCCTATGGTTGTCTCCTCATTGTGGGCTCTCCCACTTGGCACTTGAGTGCATTGAGTAGTTCTAACACACCCATCTTGTGTCCTCGCGGTGACCCCCCATCGTTTCTGCATGTTCTCAAACTAGAGGATGAGTCATAGGATGAGTCGTTGCTATTCTCGAACTAGAGGAGGATGAGTCATTGCTATTCTCGAACTGGAGGATGAGTCACTACCGTCAGGTCGTATTGCTTGAAAGTATTTCTCTATATCGAACAAAAAGTTCACCAACTCCACATCACAAGCACCACCATAACACTGTGGCTTTGATGTCTTCACCATGCTCCCATCCTTTTTCCATTTGCTCCCAGATCGAGCTTCGCCAAGGCTTCGTCGTGGAGAGCTTTGCCTTGAGCCTGTCCATCTACTACCTGTGGCTTTTGTGTTTTGTGTTATCTTGGATACGCTTGCCCCTCAGGCACCGCCAATGACACCATTGGTTGCATCATTGCTCCCACGAGCCAACAGAACGACTAACAATCTCACCATAGGATTGTCCACTAATCTCACCATAGGATTGTTACGAGGCTAGCCTTTGCGCAATAGTCAACTTGTGCGGCTCCCTTGCTCACCAAACAAGGGATAAGCCTTCCCTTAGGATCCTTGTATCTCGAGAGTATTTCGTGGGGTAATGCGTTCATTGAACAAGTAATCTTGTGCTCTTTATAAACAAAATGTTGGTGTGTTACACCCACTTGGCAGCCACCTTAGGATCAACACGACAGTCATCCAACTCGCAGGACACGCATGATGAACGGAGATGAACAATCAAGTATGAACGCCACACAAATAAGAATAAAAGCAGCACCGTTTCAAGGATACAAATTGAAGATAATTTAAGAGTGAGAATTGAAAATTGCTCATAACTTACATTAAATAAAATGATGTAATTGCTAGTGAGAATTAAAGCTGGTAATTATGGACAAAATCTGTGATCTTTATATGGGAAAGAATGAAGGAAAATGAAGGCAACATTTCTCAATTGCAATGTTGTCTACTTCTACTCTCTACCTCTTCATCTTCTTCTCCTTCCTTCGTCTCTCTATCTTGGTCTTCTTCTCATCCAACACTCTTTTGTATCTAAACCACTTGGGTTCGCAGAGTCCAACGAAGTTCCAACAACAGCAAACACACTATGCCGCAACAAACTCCATCTTGGAGCCTTCAAACTCTTCTCAACCCCAAACTCGTGCCTATAGCAAGGTACTGACTCAAGGACGCTTAAATAGACAACACCGGGTGTGGGAGAGCCTTCGTAGGTTATCCTACTAAAACGAGTGGTTACATGCCTGTACGCATCCCCGACAAATCTTAGACAAAACTAGCTCAACAAACTGCAAATAGCTCGCCTACACTATACAAGACATGCATATCCTCTTGCCACCCAAGGTGTCCAAGGGGTTGTGCTAGTTGAAATTTCTACATGATCATACTACATGCAAAAATTGGTCGAAACAGTGATCATGGCTTGTTGCTCATGAAAACTTGGCAGTCTGAACAAGCCATGGCACATTGCGTTTGCTCTCTTTGCATAGCCACGGCTAGCAAAATTAAGCAATTTTGCCCAGTCTAGCCATGCCATGGACTAAAACAATGTAGGATGGACAAAATGACGAATTCCGACCTATTTAATTACAAAATTGCCACTATACCACATTTAAGCACCAAAATTGCCATGGCATCTACAACAATATCGAAGTTCCCTGAAGGCACAAGGTCTATATGAGACATCTAAATGCTACCATAGAAAGCATGTACAAATATATAGGGAGTTTTTCTAGAAGATTTCTACATTACATGAGCTACAAAAAGTCCCTAACACCACGTCAACCCCGTCCCATTTAACTCCTTCCTCGCATTCTTGCCCTACTTAGTCAAATTCATTTATGTATTTATGAGTAGTTAAGTTTTATTTTTTATACACAATGTTTCAATCTTTATGAAAACTAATGAAATCCATTGTATCACCCCACCCTGACCCATTGTAGTTCTGACCATGGTTTAAAATCTCGGTTTCGGTACCGATTTCGGTACCTGGCCGAAACCGGTACCGTACCGACACTCGGTATGGTCTGGTACGGAAAACACCATACCGATTTTTTTTTTTTTTAAAGAGTTAGATATAACTCTAATAATATATAATTGATGAATAAATGCTTAAAATTAATATTCAAATGTCAAATACATGAATACAATGTTTAAAAGCTATTTGGTACTGCATTAGGATTTTTCACAGATACAAGAGAATTACATTAGAATTAATATAGGGCGACACATGGTATTCATCATCTTAGTTGATGAGTAGTTAAGTTTTATTTTTTATACACAATGTTTCAATTTTTAGACCCTTTGGGTTGTGGGATTGTGTCGCCCTATATTAATTCTAATGTAATTCTCTTATATATGTGAAAAATCCTAATACAGTACCAAATAGTTTTTAAACATTGTATTCATGTATTTGACATTTGAATATTAATTTTAAGCATTTATTCATCAATTATGTATTATTAGAGTTATATCTAACTCTTAAAAAAAAAAAACCGATATCGCGTCATACCGGGCGGTATGATACATATAACGCCCTTACCGGGCGGTATATGGCGAAATACCGCAATATACCGCCCGGTATACCATATATACCCGGTATTTTCAAATACCGGGTATATCGAATACCGAAATCCCAAAAACCGGTAAATACCGGGCTTACCGTACCGTTTCGGCCGATTTTTTAAACCATGGTTCTGACCTCTCTAACCTTGCTTGCGCTGCAAGGCAGAGATGAGATAGAGAAAATTTCTTTTTGCCCCCACCCCCCCACCTTGACCCACCCACATCTAATGTGGGGTGGGGATGGTGGAGGTGATCTGTGCCCTTGCCCCACTCGAATGCCATCTCTAGCAGTGTTGTCAAAAGCGAGCGCCTGTGCGCCTAGGCGCACCAGGCAAGGCGCTATACAGCCCTAGCGCCTTCACCCAGGCGCGCGCCTTGGCCGTGTCTTTGTGCTTTTTTTGAAGCCCCAGGCGCACTAGGCGGCTAGGCGCACGCCTGTGTGAAGTCCAATTTTTTTTCTTTAAGTGGGGGGCCTACCGGGGCCTACCACTTACTGTAGTACTAAAACAATTTTAAAAAACACCCATTTAGGTCTTCAACCATGCATTACATATCTTTTTCTCCCCTTTCCTTCTCCTTCACTCGTCCAGCCACCGAGAGCCACCGGGAGCCACCGAGAGCCACCGGGGTACCGCTCGGTTTCCTTCAAGTAACTTCTTTTATTTTCTTTCTTATCTTGGCCGCCCATCTCTTCTTCTTTTTAGCCGGTGCCTTCCTCAAAGTAAGTCTTTTGTATTTTTTGTTCGGATGAAGAATTATTTATCTTGTATGACCATGTATTAGCTTATTGTTACTTCAAATTTCTTAATTTTTTCAGCTGATTTTTCTTTTATTTTCAGAGTTCATCATTTATTTTCCTTTTAGCTACCACTACCAGCACCTTCATTCAACATAAACTCCATTTAGCATTTAGTGGGCAACATTATGGATAATGGAAGTGGACAGATCACAATGTTTTTAAAAATATAATACTTATAAAAATGTGCGCCTTGCTTCGGTCAGGCGCGCGCTTTTTTTGCGTATTGCGCCTCAGGCGATTATGGGACCTTTGCGCCTTGACTGCGCCTAACGCCTTTGACAACCTTGATCTCTAGGAGTTTGATAGAGAGATTTGTTCATTCATGGTTCAAGGGGCAAATGCACATCTTAATAACTAGTCCTAGGAATTAGAAAACATTGTGTAAAATGGTGTTTAGGGGGATGAATGTTGCAAATGATAAATATCTTGGTAAGTTGCAGTACAGATACCTAGGATCAGTTTGTGGTGTTGAATTTACAATTTTTTTGCTGAAAATTAACTTTATTAGGTTCGTTGCTATTAGGACCTAGCTGTAAGATTTGAGGCTCTCTATTTTCGGAACATGGTCTCAGAGCCCTAATTATTTTTACTCTCATCACGTTCCACAAGTCGGCTCTGCCGTCTCCTATCTCCGGTATTCGAGAGAAGAAATGTTACGACCCGCTTAATGGGATAACTGACCCATCAACTTCATAGACCAACCTATTGGCCTAATTAAAATGCTTAAGCTGAAGTTGATGGTAGCACACTCATCAAGCCTTATAAACCAACACCACATCCAACATACTCCCGATGTGGGACTAAATCGGGGTATTACAATCTCCCCCACTTATGTCTTGACGTCCTCGTCAAGACTCAACTCGAGTCTAACACATAGCCCAGAATCACACCCAAGTCGGCGGCATGTGAGGCCTAGCCTAGTAGCAGCTCCACCCCATCACCCAAGCAACCTTTCTCACATAGGCTCCCTCACCATACCTAGGACTAGGTCTTGCTCTGATACCATTTGTTACGACCCGCTTGATGGGATAACTGACCCATCAACTTCATAGACCAACCTATTGGCCTAATTAAAATGCTTAAGCTGAAGTTGATGGTAGCACACTCATCAAGCCTTATAAACCAACACCACATCCAACATACTCCCGATGTGGGACTAAATCGGGGTATTACAAGAAAAGCCGTGTTCCCACACGCGGTTGCTCGTCTCCACCGAGAGCATCTGCACTCCTCGGGCCATGCTCACACCTGTGTCTTCTTACACGTGGCCGCCTTAATCTGTGTGTCTTCTCAAGGACCGCGTGTCTTCTCAAGGACTGCGTCTCCTCCTTCAGCCGCCAGCTAGCCCTGCACTGCTATATCATCAACCAGCGCCGAGCCACGCTCCGCCGAGCCACACTCCGCCGATCTCCACCATGATCAAGGTGTCTCCTCGAGCTGTGGACCATTTTCCCACACACAGCTTCCACCACTTGATCCCACCTCGAGCCATGCACACCTCAGAAGCCGAAGCTTCACACGGATCTCGACGGTAAAATCCAGAGGTGCCTCTTCAAAACATGCCTGTGCGTGATCTCCTTGGAACTTGTGAGATGCCTCTTCGCGAGAATGTGTTTCATGCGCTTCGTCCAGACATCGCTTTATCCGAGGCACTTGCACCTCAATGCGTTCTCTGCAATGCGGTTGCCGAGGAACCGAAGAGGACGTATCCCAAGAGCCGCACGCCTCTTTCTCAAGCCACCTGCACGCCTAGCTACAGTCGGCTGTCTCGAGTTGCACGTCTTCTAGAGCCGCCCTTACACGCGGCCCCCAGAATTCTGCTTACAACATTGCTGTCGGTTCATAGGTTCACTATCAGGTTTTCCTTTTGCCCCGTTTACTTTCGGCAGCAGACACATCTCTACAAGTCAATATGTCTATAACACCATCCATTTCACCATCATTTGCATCACTCTTTGGTTCGATAGTCATCACCACTGAGAAACTCAATGGAAGGAATTGTAATTCTTGGGCGGCAACGGTCCGAATTTGGGTTATTGGGCAAGGGCAAGAAGAACACGTTACCACCATGACCGCATCTATCCCGGAAGATAAGAGGGCTGCATGGGTAAAATTTGATGCACAACTCTTAGCTTTACTATGGCAGTTAATTGATGTGTCTCTAATGAGTATTTTCAGATGTCATTTTACTTGTGTAGAAACTTGGGAACAAGCACGTCATTTGTACACTAGTGGTATGATATCTCTTGTACTTATGATACTATTAAGAGCTTGTTTCATCTTCGGCAATCAGATTAAGATATTACTGAGTTAGAACCTATTCGAACTCAAATTGTGGGTGGCACGTCACTTGTTTATCAGATACCTACACGAGAATGATATGAGCCTATGCTGTTCTTCTTCCTCCACTGGAGCCTTCCCTTGATTGTTTTGCTCTGGTGGTAGAGCCCACTCCTACATATAGCAGGAGGATCGACCGGAAGAGATAATGGAACTGGAGCAGGGAGAACCTCAGCAATTGAGTCAAGTGGAGTGGACCGACTCATGAAGAAATGGGTGGTTTTAAAAAATGTCACATTTGCATAAATGAAGGAGCAACGTAGGTCAGGAGAGTAACAATCGTACCAGCGCTAAAGACGAGAGTACCAAAGGAACACATCGAATAGCTCGGGTAGCGAGCTTATCCCGTCCAAGAGACAAGTCATTAACAAAGCATGTACAACCAAACGCTCGAGGTGGAAGACGGTAGAGTTCATCACGTGGAAAGAGGATAAAAAAAGGAACTTGGTGGTGAGGACCGAGGAAGGCATTCGATTGGATTGCGTCATCCTAGAATTTAAGAGGAACATTATATGAATGAGAAGGGTACGAGCAACTTTTACTAAATGTCTATTTTTTCGTTTTGTGACTATTCTCTTGAGGAGTATGTGGGGGGGGGGGACAGGAAGATTGATGTAAAATGCCCCGTTGAGCCAAGAAAGATTGAAAGGTGCCAGAGAAGTATTCTTTTGCATTATCACTTCTCAGTACCCAGATGGAAGTACCAAACTGATTTTTTATTTCAGCGAAGGTGGATAAGATTGTAAATAATTAAGAACATTCTTTCAATAAGAAAAGCCATGTCATTATGGAATAATCATCAATAAAGGTAGTAAAATATTTGTATCCCAATTTTGATATGACACGACTAGGATTCCAAATATCTGAATGAGCCAAAGCAAAGGGTGCCGAAGCACGTTTATTGACACTATTGGAAAACGATCACCTAGAGTGTTTTCCAAATACTCTTGAGATGGGAAATAGAAGAAACCATTTTTTGAAGCGTTTGGAGATTCTCTCGCTCCGCCAGCTGCCCCTACGGTCCCGGATCTTCCACTTGATCTTGATCTTCACATTACATTCAAGAAGGGTACTCGTGAGTGTACTACATCACATCCCATCTCTCGTTATGTTTCATACTTTGCTATCTCACCACACTATTATGCTTTTCTTTCCTCCTTGTCTTTTATTTCCATTCCGCGGCATTTTTGAGAGGCACTTCGACATCAGGGGTGGCGCCAGGCTATGCTGGCTCTTCATGCTAATGACAATTGGGCATTAGTTCCCCTTCCGTCGGAAAAATCTATCATCGGTTGCAAATGAGTTTACACAGTCAAGACATTACTAGATGGGTCTGTTGACCGCCTTAAGGTTCACCTTGTTGCAGATGGTTACACTCAGACTAACAATATCGATTATATGGATACTTTTTATCATATGGCTAAGATAACGTCTATGCGCTTGTTCCTCATGCTCTTTATTAGCTTGACATTAAAAATATCTTCTAAATGGTGATCTAGATGATGAAGTATATATGGATTATGGAGCAACCACCAGGGTTCGATACGACCTAATGTGTTGGTTGAAGAAATCACTATATGGGCTGAAACAATCTCCTCAAGCATGGTTTGACAAATTGAGTTCTGCCTTACTTCAATTTGGGATGACCAGAAGTATATCAAATCATTCGATTTTTCACCTTACGTCATCCTCTACGAGGTGAATTCTCTTAATTGTATATATCGACGACATAATTATCACAGGGAATGATAATCAAGGAATCCAAAGACTGAAAGCCTACTTGCATTAGTAGTTTGAGACCAAGGACTTAGACAGCTTGAAGTATTTTCTAGGTATTAAAATAGCTCGATCTCGAGGAGATATCTATGTATCACAATATCGCAGGCTAGTGGGTAAACTTAATTATCTTACAATTACTAGACTCGACATCTCTTTTGCTGTAAGTATGATCAACCAGTTCCTTGAGTCTCCCTATGAGGATCAATGGATAGCAGCCATGAGGGTGCTACGCTATCTTAAGGCTGCCCCAGGCAAAGGACTCCTATATCACAATAAGGTCACTTTTAGGTGATCAGATACTGATTTAGGTGATCAAATACTGATGCTGATTGGGCAATAGCATCACTGATGGTCGATTCACCTCTGGATATTGCATTTTCCTAAGAGGCATACTGATAGTTGTTGTGAAGGAGAAGTAATGCCACAAAGGGCTTGTAACCAAGGTTTAAAATCTCGGTAACGGTACCGGTACACCGTACCGACACACGGTACGGGCCGGTATGGAAAATGCATACCGGCCGGTTGTTTTTTTTTGTTTTTGTTTTAAGAACTAACTCTAATTCTCCAATAACACATAACTGATGAAGAAATGCTTAAATTTAATATTCAAATGTCAAATACATGAATACAATTTTTAAAATGCAGACGAATGACGTCCGTCGTACCCATACATATCTTCGGCTTCGGGACATACACGGCTAAGGTCAACACTGTAGTTCTCTAATGCCCATATTTGGAAATTTTCCCATGGCATAATGCCTTGGTATCCATTATACCACATTGACATTAGCGTTTCTTTGTTGGGTTTCCAAGAACTAGACCCTGTATCATCAGTTGAGTAGGTACTCGATACAGAGTAGGTGGATTCAGAAACCTCTTGCAAACTACTCATCATATCGTGATGGTAATCTTGCAAAGCTGTCGGTCCACCTCTTCGACGCGAGCCTTTCTTCTTGTACACCTGAGTTGTTTGTCCGGTACTAGCACCACGGTCATCATCTTGGGTGGCGTGATCGAAGTATTGCTCATTTGTCCATGGATCATCATATGGAAATGTTGATGGCACGACGGTGTCTTCTCCACCAGCTCCATCATCATCATCATCATCTCCTCCGTCTTTTGTGCTGCTACTGCTATGAATGGAGGGCTCGTCTTCTTCGTCCTCTTCTGCTTCTGCAATTGCTTCCAAAGGATCAATTGGTCGTTTACCTTTGCCTTTGCCTTTTGCCTTTGAAGGTGTTGCCTTCTTTTTTCCCTTTGATCGGGAAGATGGAGAGTCTGATTTGGATCGGCGTCTTGCTTGCCGAATTCGTTGAGAGTCCAAGGGAGTAATGGCTATGTCTTCTGGTTGGCTCTCAGACTCAGGTGCATCAGATATAATTGGTGAAGGCTGAGGTGGTTCGCCTGGTTCATCAAGAAGAGGCTGGTCGCTCTCCATTGCACTCCACCAATCAATTATCGGGTCCGTATCGTCTTGGACGAACTCAACATCGAATGGATCTACATGTCGAATATCTTCGTTTTGTAATGTCCGCATTCGAAGCCGCATGTTGTAATGAACATATACTAGCTTCTCTAATCGGGCATATGAAAGCCGATTGCGCGGCTTGGTATGAATTAAGGAGAAGGTCGACCAATTTCTCTCGCATCCACTTGCTGATGTGGTTTGCGAGAGGATACGTGTTGCAATCTTCCGAAGAGTTGGAGCTTCGATTCCAAATTGCAACCACCATTCAACTGCAATAGATTTAAAATTGATTTTAGTAACGAGATTACCAATTTTATAATTAATAAATAATTGAAAAAAATTATATCTACCTGGATCCATAGAATCTCGGCACGATATTGGAAATGGATCTCCGAAATTGCCACTTGAATCTCGAAAATATTTTGATTCATTTAGAGCTTGTGCCGCTTCTCTGGTTGTTGCCGACATTCGTTGTATGACCTTGCGAAGCGGATATAAGAAACTATCCGTCGTTCCAAGATCATATCGATACTGGTATGCGGGATTTAAATAATACGCTACAAAAAATTATCAATTTAATAAGTAATTTAGCATAATGAATTAAAATTAAATAAATTTTAGAAAATTAAATAAAAAATTACCCGCGATGTGTATGTCACGACCCATTTGATCCTCCCACCTCTGGGAGATAATGTCGATGAAGGGTTTATACTTGGTCTCCGAAATCAACACCCTCTTGATTTCTTCTTGTGCTTGATGGATGTAGTAGTAGAGATGACCCATTTGAGGCGTCTTTTCCATCTCCACTTGTTGTAGAACCTTGTACAATGGTTCTACGGCGACGACTATCTCCGCAATGCGATCCCAGAACCGCGTGTTGAGGACGTTCTTCTCGGTTTGCTTTCCATCATTAGTTCCGACATATCTTGATGTAGACCATTCCTCATTTGTAAACATTGATCGAAGGCCCGCCTTACGTTGTTGGAGCGACCTTAATGCGATCAAATTGGTTGCAAAACGAGTCGCTCCCGGTCGAAGAATTTCACCTAAAATATGAAATTATTATTAGTAATTATCACCTAAACTAATTAATAAATAAATACTATAAATTATTTTAAAAAAATACCTTCTGTAAATTTTCTCATAAGGGTGTGTACTCATGTGTGGTTGTATATGAAGCGTGTAATTTGTTGCCCCATTTTTACCGTCTTATTCACCATTGATATATCACCGATATCTTTCATCATTAGGTCTACACAATGCGCTGCACATGGAGTCCAATATATGTGAGAATAATCCAGTTCAATTATCTCACCAGCCCTTTTGAAATTAGCTCCGTTGTCGGTTATAATTTGAACAAAGTTGTCAGGTCCATTCTCCTCGATCACCTCCTTCATCAGCTTCGAGATGTAGAGAGAACTATGGACTTCATCGGATGCGTTCACCGACTTGTGATAGATAACCTTCCTGTTGCAATAGATGAGGAAGTTGATGATGCTCATTCGGGTTGGACCGGTCCAACTATCGTACATCAAAGTGCATCCGTAATCCCCCCATTGCCGCTTGATTCTGTCGATCCATTGATTTATTTCCTTGACTTCTTCTTCAAGGAAAGGTCCTGAAATTTCATACGGAGTTGGAGGGGTAATACCTGGGCCTACCTTTTGGACGGTAGACACCATAGTTCGGTAGTACGGGTTGTTGGCTGCATTTGCGGGAATCCGGCTGAAGAATCCACGAAGGCCTCCTCTGCTGCTTCCTCTGCTCTGAGTTTGAGGTGCTCTCATACTAGAACTCCGGCCAATATAAGGACCGGAGGGAATTGGACCGCTTCGGTCCATTGCTCCGGTAGCCGAAGTTGAGCCGACGCTGCTTATCCCACCGCTGCCACTGCCGCCGCCATATTCGAATTGAGATCCGGGATAATACATCCGTTCTCGTTCGAATTCAGCATGCTCCAATGAAGCTCGGATGCCGGCTTCAAGTTCCGGATCCTCGTCGTTATCGCCACCTCGAGCCTCATAATGGCCACCGCTGACATCTTGGGTAGCTCGTCGGTCGAACTCGGCTTGTTGAGCTGCAGTCTTAAGACGTTCCTCCTTCTTGTTGTTGAGTTGCGCTTTGAACATCTTCCGGACTTCGGGCGGTACTTTGGCGCAATTGACGACGTCGGGATATCCTTCGGCCAAGTGTTGCTTCAATCGAGTGATGCCTCCACCACGTGAAATCATATTACAGTGCTGGCATTGCCAGTGATGAGCCTTCTCCAACCGAGTACCGTGCTGCCATGCGGGGTCGGGTTGAGATTTCGGCGCCATTTCGATAGAATTTCGACGTAGAAATTAATAAAGAGAGAGTGAGAGAGATTGAGAGTTGAGATGGGTAGAGGGGTGAGTGAGGATGAAAGAAGTGTTTTGGGGGCTTTATATAGCCCCCAAAACAACCCAAATCTGCCCCAAACGGCTATAGAGCCGTTTGGGGTCACTTTTTATCATACCGGGCGGTATACCGCCCGGTATGCATGTAATATCGCCCAAACCGGGCGGTATGATTCCCCATGTGGCCGACAGCCCTGTCGGGCTGTCGGCCACAGAGCCGTTGGCAATGCCAACGGCATTGCTGTGACATACCGCCCGGTATCGCCCATACCGGGCGGTACGATCATATACCGCCCATACCGGGCGGTATATCGCATCATACCGCTATATACCGCCCGGTATACACAATATACCCGAATATCGAATACCGGAAATCTCAAAAACCGGTATATACCGTTTCGGGCGGTATTTTAAACCTTACTTGTAACAATAAGTTCTCTTGCAGTGAACTTTTCTTAGAGTAGTATAACTCAGGCAAATGTCATAGTAAATTGTTCTTGAAAATTGTACTTTTGTATAATGGATCTTGTCATGGTTGTCAAAGGCGCTCGCTTGGGTGCCTAGGCGCGCCAAGCGAGGTGCCATTTCAGTCCTATCCCTTGTCCCAGCCAAGGTGCAACGACTTCACCTAGGCACGCGCCTTGGTTGTGCCTGGTGGCTTTTTTTTTGAAGCCCTAGGAGCGCACCTTTTGTGCCTAGGTGGAGGGGACCACCACTTAATGTAATATTAAAAAAATTAAAAAAGAAAACATCTAGGGCTTCAACTGCCCCCTTTCACCCGTGCCCTTCTATTTATCCTTCCCTTTAATTGTCGACCCCCTCTTTTCCTTCTCTTTCACTCGCATGACTTTGAAGAGAGTGAGACAGATTCATATGAAGCAGCAAATGATGTTGAAGGATACAAGTCATTCGAGGAGATGGGGATGATGAAATCTATAGTAATTTTAATGATGGGGACTCCGAGGAAGATGTCCGGGGAGTAGGGAGAGGGTCACAAATTTTGTGTTAAAACTTAAAAGCTTTTGGTGTTTTTCATGTTTGATTTGAATTACCTAGTTTGATGGATTGTGAAAAACTGTCTTTAAAAGATTTTATTGTTTTTCTCTTTAATTAGATTCATGATATATGATGTTTTAATTCTCTGTTGGAATTGTTGATGTTATAGGTGCGCAATGGTGCATATAATCTAATTCTTACGTTCTATATCATATTTTTTATTGTTTGAGAATAGTATATGTAATATTTTTAAAAATGTGTGCCTTGCTTTGATTAGGCGCACACTTTTTTTGCGCCTTGAGTGCGCCTAGCGCCTTTGGCAAGCTTGGATTTTGCATTACATTGGTTGTACCACTGTTCTGAATATAATAAATAGATAGATTTACATTGGAAAATTTTGATTTATTTGCAATTAATCTAAAGAAAAATTGTGAGAAACCAATTATGCATGTTTATACTTGCTGGAATTACACATTTAAACCATGACCTAATTTAGGTTCCTTGCTATCAAGATTTGGTTTGCGAGAGAAAATGTCAGCAGGTGAGAGATTGTGGACGCCATGCCTGTAAGCGTCGCTGTTGTGGTGGGGATTGTCCAAGTTGCCCAGAGGTATGCGAAACATGCATTTTTTATGACTTTCTGACTTGTATTTAATGCTTTTTAATCAAAACTCCAGATCTGTGGCAGGAAGCTTAGATGCAATAACCACAAATGCCCATCGCCATGTCACAGGTACTCAAATTAGCTGTCATATTTTCTGTCTCCACTGGTGGTACATCTCATATTTTTTTATAATTACAGCTAATGATGATCTTTATACCAGAAAGATATGCTTTTTTGAACTCGTATAATTAATTGTTTAACAACTATTTTCCTTTTACCTAAACATCACTTGTTTTTTGTTTAACAACTATTTCACTTCACATATTGTTGAAGGGATAGTAGTTTCTTAGATTGGATAGTAGTTTCTTACATAACTGTTAAAGAGTGCAAAAATGTGTTGATTGGATCTCTTCCTAACAACTTATGCTTCTGCGAAAATTGGTCATCCAATCAAATTTAATATGATATCAAAACAAGAGGACTTAAGTTGGAATCCTCCTAGCGTTGTTATTTTTTTAAAAGTACGCCCACTTAACTTATGTCAATCAATGTGTTGGGCTTAGATCAGTCTCAAGTTTACCCACTCACCAAAAGTGAGGGGGTGTTATGAATATAAATGTATTGATTGGGCCTCTTTCTAACCGCTAAATATTTTCCGAAAGTTGGTTATCAATCCATTTTTGACAATAACAACCTTGCATTCCTAACTATAACTGAAAATAACTATAAAGTGCATCAATAGATCAAAAAGGCACATCTAGAACTATGCTCGTTGCTATTAGCTACAATATTATTCATTATGCATTTATAGCTATTTACTTGTCTAAGTGGCTAAGGTTTTTTTGTGTGTCTTTACCCCAATGAGTTCACTCATTTGCATGTATAACCCTCTAAATTTCACAATTCCATGTACATGTTTCATAATGACTGATTCATTGCAGGCATGTTATTTTTAAGGTTGCCTTTATGATTTTATGACAGACACTGAGAGATTCTCTATATATTCATTTGGCTTGTTTTGCAATGCTCTTCTTTATCAGGCTAACAATTTGCATTCTATTTCATTGTTTCTTCAACAGTTTTGGATATTTTAATACAATGCTGTTTATTTGTCCTGACTTCCTTTTTTTTATATCTAACCCTTGTGTGCATTTTCTAGGGGTGCATGTGCTCCTTGCCCGTTGATGGTGTCGATCTCGTGTGCATGTGGAGAGACTCAGTTCGAGGTGAAGTATGATTAAATTGTGTATATTAAATCTCATGTTACTTAAATTTCTGTAGCCTGTCACTGAAATTTAAGAAGCCAAGTATGTATATATTGATACGTAAATAAGTATGTAAGATATAGATTGAGTTGCAGATGGTTGTATATATATGTTGTAATAAAAACCTTATTATATTGTTGATAGTTTGGATTTGTTGCTCTGGTAGGCTGATCTTTGATGTGTATAAATAAGACGTACTAATTTTAAATTATGTCCCATGTAATGTGTTTGTTTGTATTGCTTATGCTGTTTTGACAATTTGTCTTGAACACAGGCTCCTATTACCTATTATAGATGCTTTTGCACCTTTCGCCAAGCATATATATCTTATTTCATGTGTTTTTAGAACTTAGAACCTTCCATGTTTTGCCTATGCATTTATATACATCCGTGTTTACTATTGTTTTAAATATGATAAACAAATCAAAGAAATAAAAGAAGGATGTATCTTAGTTTTTCTGAAAAAAAAGAAAATATCAAAAACATGCTACCATTCTAATCATTTGTTCTAAGTTCATAACTATGATAGTCTAAATGCTTCAACTTTACCAACACTTTTTTTCATAGTTTTTCTTCTTTATACTTATCATGTTCAGGTACCTTGTGGTACAGAGAAGAGTCAAAAGCCTCCGAAATGTTCTCGGCCATGTCCTATATCTCGTCTTTGTAGACATAAGTCTGAATGTCGGGTAAAGTAGTTTTTGTTGTTTGATTTGATTTACTATGCAACTTACAGGATGATGTTGTGAGTAGCATATTACAATTAAATTCAATTTCCATGCATTGTTTTGGTTTTTTAATTTGGCAGCTCCACAAGTGCCATTATGGAGCTTGCCCACCTTGTCGATTGATATGTGGTGATGAATTTTCTTGTGGGCATAAATGCAAAGAGAGGTTTGTCTGAATTTAGAACTTTTTGCTTTGCGAGGTTTTCATGTCTTCAATAATCTCCATTAGTCCTAAATTGCTAATTCTATTATTCTATTTTCTGTTAGATGTCATGGACCTGCTCCTCCTCCAAATCCGGAATTCACATTGAAACCAACAAAAAAGAAATCAAATAAGCATCTTGAGTGTGTACCTGGATTACCCTGCCCTCCTTGCAAGGAAGTGGTCTGCGTTCCATGCTTTGGTAGACATATTGGACAAGAGCGTGCAGTATGTTTTCTGGAACCTCCTTGTTTTGTTATTGATTTTGGATTTTTCTAATTCTGTTCCTTTTTGTTTTTAGATGCTTTGTCACAGTAAGAGCCTATTTCCCTGTTCGAATTTATGTGGAAACCTTCTTCCTTGTGGCAATCATTATTGCACCAAAACCTGTCATGTTCTCAAAAATCAGACATCAACCTTGGATCAACATGAAAACAATGACAGTAATGGCCAAAGACAAAACCTCTGGCTACTAAATGCTATGACTATGCAAGGGGAGCCATGTGAAGTGTGCTTTCTTCCTTGTCAAAAGGTTGAACTATTTTCTGTTTCTTCCACTTTGTCAAAAGTCATTCACAAGATTTTTTTAATTCTTAGTCCACCACATCTTCAAATTGGAAACTCAATTGCAAGTAAAATTGACTACATTGTCATTTCAGTTAGAAATAAATTGTTATTTAATCTCAATTTAGTGTTCCTGTGTATGTTCTATTCAGGTTAGAGAGCCTTCATGTCCTCACCCTTGCCCTCTACCCTGTCATTCCAGTGAATGTCCCCCTTGCAAGGTCCTTATTAAGCGTTCATGTCACTGTGGTGCCATGGTGCATGCTTTTGAGTGCTTATACTATAATATGTTGAGCAATGATGAGCAACAAAAAGTGCGTTCTTGTGGTGGCCCATGTCACAGGTTAGCCGCATGAGTTTACCTTGAGTTATTGTTTTATAATAAAAGACCATTCACTTATCTGTAGCTGTTGCTTGCTAGCATCCATTCTTTGATACAATCAGTATACTAGTTATATTTCGTCCTTGACAACCATGAAAGTGCACATAGTTCTTAGATATTTGTTCAGTTCAATGCATGTTTTAAACTCTTGTGCTGCACCACCCAGTTCCTATCATTTTTCAACTATTCGACATTGGTATGGGGCGGTACATGAAAATACTGCGGATACCAATTGTATCAGGTGGTACAAGGTCTCTATTGAGCAGTATTCGTTCTGTACGGTTGGTACAAGCCTTATACCTGCTTGACGCATGCACACACTATTTTTTCAGATATTAGTTTTCTTTTCTTTTACTGTTTTGGAGTTGGCCTGGTTTTTTTAAGCCTATATAAAGACCTCAAATATTTCAGTATAATTTGTTGTCAAATTATAAAGCATTATGCATGTTTCAAGCATTATAATCAAATTTTTTATAGAAAATATGGTTTGGACTTTGGAGTGTTACATATAAAAATAAAATAAATTACTTGAGATAGCCCAATTTGTACTGCACTCTACCAAGTGTCTATATGGTATGGACTTGGTACATACTACACTGGGTACTCAGATGAGATTTTAAACCTTGGTTTAAATGCTACCATGTTATTTATAATGAAAATAACATACTCAGTCAAACACTCAAACTTATATGTATTGGAGGTAGTTTGGCTATCTTGCATTGGCAATGCTCAATTCTCACCACAACAAAGCTGCATTGCAAGTTTGGTGGAAAAGATACTATTACTAGAATTTTACTCTTGACAAGCTTGTTCTTTTGTTGGCTCTCCAGTCTTGTAGTTAACTGAGATTTGTCTTCTGGGTCTCATAATTCTCATTTTGAATTCTTGACTATATAAAGAGAAACAAGAGTTAGATTCCCATAAGCCAAAGTTGAGTATAGGGATTAGCGGATAAGTATCTGTGCACACATCATTTGCTTTGAGTTTTCATCTGTAGTTTTTGTCCCATGCACTGGAACACCCTAAACTTCCTTCATGTTTGTCCTTTTGTTACTAGAAATCATGGCTTGTAGTTAAAGAACGTCTGCAGCATGTCCAACTTATGAGTTTATAGGTTCAACCAGATTTTGCAGTTAGGTTGGCATTAGGTCAGTCAAACTGCTTGTGAGCCTAAGGTAGTCTCAGTTTCATGTTGATTAATAATAATTGAGCAGGAAAAGGCGCCACATTTTAATTGCAAACTGATGCCTGAAACTAACCTCTACACATCTCGGGTCTTATAGTGCTCACCCTCACTCCACTTTTACACATTTCTAGAGCTCATATATTTGTTTTTATCCTTCCATATGGTGGTTCTTCAAGCTTGGAAAGATTTATTTAATCAATGATTGAAAGATGGTGATTCTTCTTAAATTTTATACATTGTTTGAAAAATTAGTGTTCCAAAGGCTTGAGCTTGGAAAATTGGATTTAATTAATGAACGTGGCGATTTTCTTAAAGTTAATACATTTATTTGTAAAATTAGTGTTTCAATCTCAACCTCACTTGAAAGTCTGTAGCTATTGAGGTGTGCGTCATGCTTGAATGAAATTGAGTAACCTTACGTATCAAGTTGTTTTATTTGGTGCCGGGTTTTGGGTCTACTAAAAATTGGACTTATCTATGCACAGTCAATTGTCTTGTTCTTATTTGATTGGTCTTTCATACATGACGTCTTTTTGAGCTGAGCTTGAGTAAGGTCATACTCAGACCTACTAGTCTGCTTCAACTTCACACCAACGTTTAAAATTTCGGTTTCGGTAGCAGTACCGGTGCTGCTGTGCACAACATGGTGCTACAGCAGCACCATACCGGGCAGTACTGCTCAGTAAGGGCGGTACACACTAAATACTAGGCGGTACGCCCTGTATTTACGGTCGGTACTAGGTGTACCGTATACTGGTTTCTTTGGAAACTGATACGTACCGGGCAGTACGTTACGATTTTTTAAACTGTGCTTCGCACTATCCATTAACTGGTCTATTAAGATGCTGAACTAAACTTAGAAGATTGATGATTTCGTTTCTGTGACAGGCTACTTGACACAATCAATTATTTTTCATTAATCTTCAATGTTTGAAAATGGTATTAAAGTAATACTTGATTATTCTTTTGGAGTCCAATAATATTATATCATTCATTCTTTAGATATAAAAATGTAGATTGTTTGACTTCACAGCCTGAAATTGTATAGTTGTTATCTCAAAAAGCTATGAAATATCTGGAGTGATTGTTCTAGTTGTCTTGGATGTTATGGATCTTCTTATTGTTAGAAATTGAGGACAATGCAGTGAACTAGAGAGAAAATGGTGGAAATATACTTTGTCTTGTGTGTAAGGTGAAGGTGGAATCATCACAAGTGACAAGGGAAGTTTCTATGAGCACCGTTGAAGATCTGAAAACACATTTTGAGTATATGTGGATGCAGTTGAAGTATAAAAGGACTGAGAATATGGAGTTGGCCTTAAAATATATTAGAGAAAAATAAAACACTTAGCTAATACAAAATATCACTATGAGCACAATAAATTAAATATACAATATTTTGGAGAGTCTTATTATATAGTTTAATGTCGTGAACAATTTAGACAGGTTTCTCCTATTTTAGGGTGTATTTGGTTGGATGGAGTGAATTCATAAGGAATATGAACAGACAAGGAATGTAATAGATAAGGAATATTATTGTCTTGTTTGGTTGACATTGTAAATAAGCCAAGAATATGATTACTTTGTTTGGTTAGCATAAGGAATAGAAAGTTAAATGACTAAAATATCTTTCTTAATAAAACTCAATATATTTACTTTGTTTGCTTAACATAAGAAATAAACAACGAATTGAGAGAAAAATGACTAAAATGCCCTTCTAAAAATATAATAAATTATATTATAATTAATTAATAAAAACATAATAAAAATATGGATTGATGTAAAATAATTTGTTAATAAAAATAATAAAAAACTATTATTATTATTATTTTTCATAAAAATAATTAAATCTTCAGAAATTAATTATTAAAATATTATTTAATAATAAAATATTAGTTATCTATTTTAGATGTGCAATTACTAAAATTAATTTAACAATTTAATTTTTATATTCTTATTGTAAATATTGAAGGACAATATAGGAAAATGATCAAAATACCCTTCTAAAGATATAATAAATTATATTATAATTTATTTTGATTAATAACAACATAATAAAAATATGGATTAATTTAAAATAATAAAAACTATTATTTATTTTGTTTTCATAAAAAAATTGAATCTTCAAAAAATAATTATAAAAATAATATTTAATAATAAAATAATAATTATCTATTCAAGATATGCAATTATTAAGATTAATTTAAAAATTTAATTTTTATATTCTTATGTAATATTATAAATATTGAAGGACAATATAGAAAAATGTCATATGGAATAGATAGGGAATACTATTCCTTGGGTTGAGGTAAGGAATAGTATTCCCCATGAGTGGGGAACCAAACAAGGACGATCTATTCCTTATGGCCCACCTATTTCTTGTCAATAAGTTGCAACCAAACAAGGGGATAAATGGAGCATAAAGAATAGTATTTCATTCCCCATCTATTCCATCCAACCAAACACTATCTTAGTGTTTACCAATAAATAATTTTTAAGAATATGTATGTTGGATAGGATAATACCTCAAGATGGTTAATTTTTCATAACCAATTACTTCTCTTTAATATTTTCATCATTAGCTTGAAGAAAGAAATAAACATGTTTCATTTGTCACAGATACTATTTAGTTGTCTGGTTCTTCAATTAGATTCTAAGAGATGGAATTTTCTTTTGCAGAAAATTACCAAACTGTCCTCACTTATGCTCTGAAATATGCCATCCTGGTCAATGCCCATCAGTTGATAACTGCATTAAAAAGGTAAAGCTTCCCACTATTCATGATGTAACATTGTTCATTCTATTGACTTGCTTGATTGTTATGGTGCTTTATATCATAGAATTAACTAAAATGACAATCTAAGTTGAATTGGACATTCTGACATGATAAAAGTGAGAAAACATCCCCCTCAATATATAGACGAGTTACAAAAGTATAGTAAAACAAAATAAATCTCCAGTTTATCTCAATAGTTTTTTTACTGTCTTACATCTTACATTCTTGAGATCTCCTTGCACTCAAGACCACCAGTAAACCCAATTTGTTGAAATTTGGAAACTAAAAATAAAAAAATAAAATAAAAGATTGGGTTTCTTAGACAAGGTCATATTTGTCGACAGCCATAGTTGTCGGGGGTGAAAAGTGCAGCGACACGCAAAGGTTCCCTGGAGCTACAACGCATACCGCAACTCAAAGTGTGTGCTTTATTGAAAAAATGTGCAAAATAAAAACATAGGTATATATTTGATGTATACACCAAAAATACCAATAAATTCCAACTATCATCAAGAATAACAACTAAGTATTCAAGAATGATGAAGACCAAATATATAAAAAGAAACCATGTTCATAAAGATAAGATAAACCAAGCAAAACATCGTAAATCAACCATAAGGGATAAATCTAAAAGTTAGCAAAACAAAGTTTTAGAGCCTAGAATTCATATTTCTTCCCGAAGACCTCGACTTTATCCATCATCATCGAGATCTTCATCCTCAAGGTTAATCTCATCATCCACATCAAGACCAGGAGAGCATAGCCTTCACTGCCCTTCTCTTCCTCCCCAAAACAAAGTTTGGAAGGCTGCCAGCTGAATTGATGCCTAAGAGTGGAGGAAGAGCATAGAAGTGTAGGAGGAAGAGGAAAGGATGTTTGCATGTAGTTTGACTTTTGGGCTCCTGCGTCTTCCAAAAAATGCTTGGCCTTCCAAAAAAACGATGAAGCTAAAGAGACAAAATGCCTTCAGCGTAGCGTGCTTCTTGCTGCGCTGCGCTTCTGCGCGATGGCGCAGATAGCACCCCGTAGCCCGCACTACGCTGAAGTGTCTTGCGCGTAGCGCATTGGGTTCACGTAGCGCACTGGGTGCGCGTGAACTACGCGCTATAGTGCGCTATTGATAACTATGGACAAGGTTAAGATTGAGACATTAGATGAACTGAAATTTGTTTGGGTAGAAAAAATGTTTTGTATATTGTACCTAAAAAGAAGCAAGAGCCTCCCGTAAGAGCAACCTGAGAGGTGCACGGAGAGGTACGAGCTTGTAGAGAACTGAATTGAGAGGCGGGATCCTATAAAGAGATGTATTGAGAAAGGTAAGATCATGCACAAAGGCAGATTGAGAGAGACAAGGTCATGTGGAGATGTTGAGAGTGCACATTGGAGAACCTTGTTTGGAGAAAGATTTAATTGTACCAGCATCGATCTCGGTGTTTGGCTGAAATGGACACTTAACCGTATCTTATCATATTGTATTGACACATGGACCATGTGTCAATATGAGTTTCTTTTTTCATCCTACACATTATAGTGAAGGAAGATTGTGGTGTTTGGTTGGATGAAATAGATAAGAAATGAAATACTATTCCTTATGGCCCACTTACTTTTTGGTTGCAACTTTTTGACAAGGAATAAATGGGCCATAAGGAATACTATTCCCCCCATTCATGAGAATTAGTATTTCTTACCTCAACCCAAGGAATAATATTCCTCATTTGTTCCTTATGATATTTTTCAATATTTACCCTTCAATATTTATAATAGTGCGTAGAAATATAAAAATTAAATTATTAAATTAATTTTAGTAATTACATAAAAATAGTATTCCTTGTCTATTCAATTCCTTATCTATTTCTATTCCTTATGATTTGATTCGACCAAACCAAACACCCCCAAGGTTTTATGCAAGTTAGAGGCAATATTGTATTTTTTTAAATCAAGATTAAGGACACGAGTTGGATTATTTGAGTAAAATTTATCTCTCAGTTTAGATTAAATGTTTAGTAATATGTTAAATAAATATGCCATTAATTGCTTAAGCAGGTCAACCAACCAACTTATGTCATGAACTTTGTTGTGCTATAAACGAATTGATCCATTTATGACAAAACACATTTAAAACCAACATGAGCCTGCTTAATTCTGTTTTGGTAGTGCCGTAATGTCATGCTTTGCCAACAATGTTTAGTTTTAACTTTTTATTTTTTGTTCTTCCTTTTCCTTCTGCATGTTCAAAGAATATGATTATACTCTTTTCATTTTTCCCATGTTTTGGTAGTGCCGTGGTTTACTATTTCTTTCAATTTTTATCATTTGAATAATATGAAACAAGTTCATGCAACACAATTTTAATTTTATAAAATGGCAAAAATTAAGTTTTGACTTAAATTAATGTGCATTCTGCATAAGTATCCTATAAATTCCCTGTTGTATTTGACATGATTAAAGAAATTTGCTGTTGTAACCTTATTTTTGCACATCAATTTCTCAGAATTACCCGAGCACCTTTTCTTTTTGACATTTATTTTGCTAGGTTGATTATACTCTGCCAGGTGAATGTTCGTTGTGCATGCAACAATATGAAGAAAGAGTGGCCATGTCAAGAAGTCTGGAAAGCATACCGCAGTGCTGGTCGTGATCCAAAAGATATTCCGAAAAATCAGTTTGGAGTTGGTGTTCTTGCATGCAGTATAGAATGTGCAAATAAGGTGAAAGCACTTGAATCTGAACTGCGGCTCCGTAAAAATAATGTGACCAAGGTACAACTGTTACTTGCTACTATATTTTTACAATATTCTGTTTGTTCAAAAAAAATGAAATGTTCTTATTTCTCGTCTTCCTAACTGCTTATTGTTTTTGTCTCTTGCCAATTTGCTTCTTGCTCGAGTTTTTTTAATACTTAAAATTATGCACCTATTACTGTTATTAGTTGTATGGAAATTTGTTGAGCTTTTCTTAATTTGCGGAGGCACCAAAGTAAGTACAGTTTTAGCTCATGTTATTGAAATGTCTAACCACTAAATGGATTTTTCATTGTTTTATTTGTGTTACTTTGTTTCACAAATGACTATGTAATTTTGTTGTCATGACTATATCATCTAAGTTCTTCCATGCTCGCGTCGTTTGACCTTGCTTTCATGCAAAAATCTTTTCTTGTATAACTTTTAGCAGTTTAACACAACAAAAAGGTCATAATACTGATGCACATCCCAATTAGTAGCATCTGTTACTTTGTTATCCAGTAGAATGATGAAAACACTATTTGTTGATGCCTTGATGGCATCTTTGAATATGTTGTCTCTTTTTATTTTTATTAGCAAAATGAAACTCTGGCAGTTACTATGTAACAAGAATATGGTCTATCAAGAATGATGGTCTAAAGTTTGCTTTCTTAGTTTCTTATCCATAGAGTAGTACTCTTTTATACAAGCATTTAGTAAACAACAATTACAACTCTCAAAGTCTTGAGTATTTGGTCATTCTTTTAGAAGGAACCAGTTGTGGAGGTCGCAAATGTTCCAAAGCACAAGAGGAGACGCGAACGAATCCAAGAAGTCAATCATGATTCAAAATTCCAGGTTATTTATCTGGTACTCTGACACTGTTAAACTTTGCAAGAGGAACCATGGACTGAATATTTTTCTTTATTCATTTTCCTACAGATAATTATGGCAACCATGCGGAGAGTTCTTATCATTATTATGATATTTATGGTGATCATTGCATGCGTTTACTACGGCTACAAGGGTCTTTTCTGGCTCTCGGATTGGATGAATGAAATGGAGGAACAAAAATTAAATAGAAGAGTAGCTCATCAGAGATTTAACTGACAGCTGATAAAGATAATTATTTTTATCCTTGTGTGAGAAAAATATATTTGATTCAATTAGTTTGTTGTCTTTGTGAGCTTGAATTATCAAGCTTATCGTCACAATAGCTATAAATGTGGGTTGAACCCCATAAGGAAATAGTTAGTCAGTGCTATTAAAATTTAATAAATATGGATCTTAACCATACATTTTTTCCTAAAGTTCTTTTACAGATGACACATTGTTGAGAATTTATGACTTCACTCTGTTGGATTGCTATACCTCAGAACAACCACCAAATTATTTCTTCATTGACATAGGTTGCATTGTTGCGTTAAAACTGTTGTTCTTCCTTGACCTTATGCTAATCATATTTAGAATAATTAAGACTATATAGCACTGTACTCGGTAGATGTTTTGTCAGACTGTCATATACTACAAGGCAAAATTGTTCTATTTTATAATATGGATATACAATTTATTTTGTTCCCCTACAATATTTGATTGAAATAAAATTAAATAGGCATTTGATGGTCACATAATTTACGCAATAGTAAAACATTTAAGTTATATTATGGGCAATTTACGTAAAAATATGTAGTGTTTTTTATGTTTTAAATTCTCTTTTTTACATTATCATCGGGATGCCTTCATTTTAATTTTTGGTATCGAGCTATTTCAGAAAAAAAAAATCTGATGTTAACCCTCAAAAGAGCGTAATTTATTTTCATCCTTTTGTACGCCACCGACATGCAGACCATGACTTTTCCAAAACAATGTTGGAACTTGTTTTTTTCTTGCATTTTTCAGAAACTTTTGCTTTTTCTCACCATAAATGATCTTGCTAGAATTGGACCGCAATATTTAGGATTAATTTCAATTTAATCTTCATAATTTGATAAGAGTTTCAATTTAATTATCATTTTCGAAAAATTATTAATTTAGTTTTTCAAATTTTAAATTTAATTTTAATGTAGTTTTTGGAATACACGTGTAAACTACACATTTGAGGGGCAAAAGTACCTTTTTCAGATCATATCAATATGAATTGCAATGAAAAAAAAATGTTGAGTCAGTCAGCTTATAATAGTATTGGTAAAAGTGTAAAACAGTAGGTAAAATAAGAAAATAATAAGAGCAACATTGATATGAACAATAAAATCCATATGAGCAACCTACAAATTAAAAAAAAATAGTTTTACTCAAATATGTAACTTTTTTTCATCGAATAAAAAAAGAGCAATTATATTAAAGCGTGGCCTAAGCCAATAGCAAAAGAGTCGGTCAACAAAATATTTTCCAGCTCAAGAGGCCTAATAGTGAACCACACTAGTTCATCCTTATAAATACTATTTGCTATCCAATGAACAAATTTGTTATAGTTCCTAAAATAAAAATTAAAACCTCGACAATTACTGACACAACCAAGGTTTCGAATATCCGAGATTAGTGAATCAATTTCCCAAGGGATGAGAATTTCAACGTTAACTGTTGAAATCAAAATTTTTGAGTCAAACTCAATAACAAAATCAGGAAGACAAATTCTTTTAACAAAAAACATACATTCACGAATAGCCAAAGCCTCTAGCACAAGCATCGAATCTTCATGAAAGAAGGCAGAGCCACCCCAAAAATAGGCCACTGAGAACAAACAGATTACAAACCCAACACCACCCGTAGAGTCTGAAAACTAAATGTGATTACAAGCCTCAAATATGTAACTCGAAAATGCATTTTAATGAGATAATTATAATTTCTAGTACCGAATTAGATTGAAATTGAATTTTAAATGTGATAAATTAAATTATTCTTTTTTTTAAAAAAAATAAAAACTAAATTAAAACTCAGCATTCAACTTCCATTAATTTAGAACTATTCAATAATGTTTCAATTTGGAGAGTTTTGTTATTTTAAACTATTATTAGTATTATTATCAACTTTTTTGTGAAAACAGGAATAAGTATGAAAGTATGGTTTTAATATTTCCATGTTTGCAAACGAAAACAGAGAAAAACAAAAAGTTTTGAAGTATTCTGAATCTTTATTTTTTTGAAAAATTTAAATATGCTAGCATAATTATAGTTAATAGAATATTTAATGTTCATATCCCAAATATTTTCAGCTATTTATCAAACCAAAAATTATAAGTTCTGAATCGGCAAAAATCAAAAATGCAAAAGAATTACACAAATGAGAATAAATTTTGGCAATATAACCTTAACCCCTAGTAAGTTGTTTTAGCAAATAAAGAATAACATTCAATATTTTTTTAGGTGAAATAGTATATTGAACGCAAAAATATATATTCTTATCCGTCTCTATCTGAACCGCGCTGACATCCACTTATTGGCATCTCTCCCTTCTTTTTCCTTGTTGTTTTTTCAATTTGGGAGTCCAAATAAAACTCCAAAAATCCTTTTTTAACATGTTTCTCTTCTCTTATTTCTTTCTTTTTCAAATCCTAGCCTCTATGGATTCCTAACACTACATCAAAGATATTGTAGGAAGGAGAAAATAAATTCTAAAAGTCCTTAAGATATTACCAACGATGGAGAATAAGAGAGGAGGGCATGTGTTTCTTTCTGTCGAGATTGATCGCAATAATGCACTCACAAGACATCAATGTGAAGTGGAGAAGAAGAGAGAAGAGAAAAAAATTAAATTTTTTTTCTTGTTCTATCAAAATAAAATATTGAATAATCTATTTTGCTAAAATAGAATATGAGGGCATTAATGGTATACTATCAACATTGATTCCAATTTTGATTATTTTTTTACGGTTTCGATTTTTGCCAATTTGAAACTTATATTTTCGGATTTGGTAAATAATTTAGGGATGCGCATAGATACTGAGTATATTTGGAACCGGTTGGAACCTACCAAATCGGGCTGGTTCCGGATAGATCCGAATTAAATTTGGATAAAGTTCGAGATAAAAATGAAGGAACCGATTAAAATCAATTCTGGTTCTGGGTCCAACACATTGGGTGCCCAGAATTGGAATTGGAACAAGTATTGGGAACTTGTGAATGAATAGGTTCTAACAAGGTACTTGAAACCTATAAATAAATAAGTTCCAACAGGGTATCTGGATCTGTACTACACATATTTCCGGGAGGATCTAGTTCTAAGTTCGAACAAGTAACTATCCGGGTCTTAAATTTAGGAATCGATCTTATATATGGTAAGATCCGAATATTATGAAAAATACGGAGTATTTGGATATGCTCACCCCTAAAATAACTGAAATATGTTTTCAAAATAATAAATAAAATTACTCAACTTTTTGTTACGTATGGAAAATATTTTTTATTTTTTAGCCGAATGCTACATAAGCTATGTTTTTTTCGGAAAGAAATGTTGATACGAGCCTACAAGCTTAAAGCGTCCTGACTAGGGCTGAAAACGAGCCGAACACATGCGAGTACTGGTCTGCTCATATTCGGCTCGGTTCTAAATCGTGCAGATTCGAATTCGATTCGAATTCGAAGTATTACCTAGACATGCTGATTATATTCGACTCGATTCGAATATTCGAGCACTCGAGTTCGAATCTGCTCGACTCGGTTCGCAATCGAACTGTTCGATTGAAACGAGTCCGAGTACGAATTCGAGTATAATGATCTTGTTTGATGAATTGCAACTGCAAGTGTTAAGATCAAGTTCAGACTTGCAGTTAACTTAATTACAATAATTTAAGATCAACACTTGCAATTAACACTTAATAGAACTTAGAAAACCAAGATACATTACAACATATTAAATATATTAAACTGATCAATTGATTAACAAACAATAAGTAACATAACTTGTAAAATACTTTAAACTTCAGATATTGAGATACACAACACCATATTAAAATAATTAACTAAACTAGAAGTCTATAAGTGAACTAAATACATCACTGTCACTAATCAACATCATATTAAAATACAAATACATCACTGATAATACTAAAATTATGCCAAAACTACAGATCAATGCTGCTATAAGCAGCTTGCTGCCACTGCATCAGTTCTTGGACTAGTATCCAGCAGTTGACCAAGTTTGCCTTTGGACTTGGCACTGTTCACATGAGCACATCCACCAGCTTTACTGTTCATATTTTCAACCTCCATTTCATTGGGAGACAATTCTTTTGATGGGTCACTTACTCACTTGGGCATTTAGTTTTGCCTGTACATCAAAGTTACAGCAAACAAATAAAACACATGATAGGATAAATTAAGAAGCATAAAAATACTAAATAGATGGAATTTAATCAAGAAGCACTTGAAGGGATCAAGTAGAATAAGGAGATAGTACATTACTAATTTACTACTGATGGCCTTGCTTATGTAAAACAAATAAGAACTTGCACATACACAAAAATGGTACACACTTGAAAGAAGAATGTGGGAAGCCTAACATCTGAGAATTGAATTTTAGATGCCAGCACAATAATAGCATAAAAAACAACTTATACAGTAGATGCCAGCACAACTATAGGCAATGAAGGAGGATTTAACATATCCATGGCAAAACAACTTATACAGTAGAGCCATGTTTAACAACTTATATTAACTAATTTCTAATATGAAACTAGTTAAGAAGCAGATAACTTATATAACACTTAGATAATTAAAACCATCAGAGGAACTAGTTAATATAACACTTATATTAACTAATTACTAATATGAAACTAGTTAAGAAGAGTTTTAAGTTTACCTTTAGTCTTAAGACTCTTGACAGCAGTACTTGCAAGTTGCAACAAGACTTGCAATTTACAAACCAAGTATTAAGCAATTTACTCATGCAATTCATCACTGCAACAGAAAATAAGTTCATCATACAACAAGTTCATCACTGCAGTAAAAAACAAGTTCATAAACCAAATATCAATACCTTCAGAGTTCAGTCCATCAGTAGCAGAAAACAAGTTCATAAACCAAAATAGAAAGTTAATTAATGCAGCAACCAGCATTGATCTTGACAGCAGTACTTGCAAGTTGCAACAATACTTGCAATTTACAAACCAAGTATTAAGCAATTTACTCATGCAATTCATCACTGCAGCAGAAAATAAGTTCATCATACAGCAAGTTCATCACTGCAGTAAAAAACAAGTTCATAAACCAAGTATCAATACCTTCAGAGTTCAGTCCATCAGTAGCAGAAAACAAGTTCATAAACCAAAACAGGAAGTTCATTGATGTAGCAACCAGCATTGATCAAATTGAAGATGTGTTGATGAATGATGAATGATGAACTCAAACAAAATAGGCAGTAGCATTAGTCATAATAATTAAGAGATAAAAATAGAAACATCACTTGGGAAAAGCCAAACCACAACACAAGCCATTTAGTTAATAAACTTGTTCATAAAGATCAAATCATTTACTCATCAATACCTGAAAGGCTGAAACAAGTTCATAAACCAACTAACCAAGTAATCAAGTATCATTTACTCATACAGCAGTAGTCTGAGCAGCAACCAACATCAATTCATCAGTTTAGCAGTAAAAATTAAACATATTGAACTCAGTAAAAATTAAACAAGTTACCTGAACAGTGAACATTCATACAAGTCTTGTTGATGAATGATGAACTCAAACAGAAACAGCATGTTCATCAATGCAGCAGCTAGTAGAAAACTAAAGATGTGTTTATGAATGAATGATGAACTCAAACAAAACAGGCAGTTCATCAATTCAACAAAACAACATGTTACTCATGCAGTTCATTAGTAATAAAAATAGCAGTATCCATAACAAAAGATATTTTATAAGTAGCATAAAAGAAGTCTTCAAAACAGCACTCAAGTAGTCAAGTCTCCAGATTTTCTTCTTCACCCTGTCAATATCAGAAGGCAGTAGCATTAGTCATAATAAATAAGAGATAAAAATAGAAACAACATAAAACATTATTAACTAAATAGTCTAAATTTACCGTATAGTTGATAATTTTGTAATCATTTTTCAGCCAATCTGCGGTGCATATCAAAGCTTGGACAGTTTATGGCTTTAGAGAACTTCTATACTAATCCAAAACTCGACCCCCAACACTGAATGTGGACTCTGAAGCCACTGTGGTCACAGGGATTGAGAGTACATCTTTTGCCATTTTTGACAAAATTTTAAACTTCAAAGTGTTTGTTTTCCACCATTGCAAAGCATCAAAACTTTCTCCATTAGTACAAATGTATCTACCTTCCTCAAGATAGACATCAAGATCAGATTTAGAAGGTGTAATAGATTCTACACTTTGAGCCCACATGTCAAATTCACTCCTGCTCTTTATTTTATTTTTTTCAAGCAATGAAGTGTTATTTGAAGAACCACTGGGTCCACTGTCCATGTTGGTTTGAGAAGGTTGTTGTGACTTATGCATCTCAACATAATAGTTGTAAAGATCATAAATTGCATCTTTCACAACATCAATTTTCATTTTTGCTTCAAACTCATTCAAATATATTTTCGAAAAGCAAAAAATGACTAATTGCATCTTGTATCGAGGATCTAATATTGATGCAATTATCATTAATAAGTTACACTCACCCCAGTACTTATCAAATTTGTCTTTCATTTTGAAAGCCATGGCCTTCATGTACTCACAATCATCAACTACAGTTAACTCCAACAGTTGCTTTATTTTCCAAACTTCAGGTAAAAAAAGATTTGCAGTCGGGTATTCATAGCCAGAGAATACATTAGTGGCTTCATTAAAAACTTCCAAAAATTCCATAATTTTGGAAGCTTTTTCCCAATCCTCGTATAAAGGAACTGACTTGTAATTAGGATCTCTTTCATGGTATCTCGGAAACACATCTTTAAACTCTAAAGCTGACTCAAGCATGGCATAAGTCGAGTTCCATCGAGTAGAAACATCTAATACAAGTCTTTTGGTAGAGGACAATTGTAATTGCCTCGCAATTTCATTAAACTTGTGAAGCCTAGCAGGTGACCCCTTTATATATTTAACACTTTCACGAACTTTAGAAATAATGTCATGAATTACAATCAATCCATCTTGAACCATGATGTTGAGGATGTGAGCACAACACCTTACATGAAATATTTTTCCACCAAAAAATAGATTTTTCTTCAAAGTGAAACTATCTTTTAAGTGTCTAACAGCTGAATCATTTGAAGAAGCATTGTCAAGAGTGATTGTTGAAATTTTATTTTCAATGCCCCAATCATTTAGACAAGAAAAAATACTATCACTGATCATGAGACCAGTATGAGGGGGTGGCATGCTTATAAAATTCAAAACTCTTTTTTGAAGGTTCCAATCATTGTCTAAAAAATGTGCAGTCAAGCACATATAACCAATAGTTTGGTTAGAAGTCCACAAGTCAGAAGTAAGACTTATCCTATCAACACTACCAAGCAAAGCTTTGATTTTTTTCTTCTCTAAAGCATATATCTTCATGCAATCTACTCTAACAGTCACTCTTGACATGCTTTCAAATTTAGGATTCAAAGTTTTCATGAGAAGTTGAAAAAAAGCATGCTCAACCATCCTAAAAGGATACTCATGGACAATAATCATTTTTGCAAGTATATCTCTAATTTTTTCCTTATCGTATCTAAATGACGTCAAGTTACCTATTTTACCATCAGGTTCCATAGTAGGGAGTGCCAATATCTGCTGAGTTTTTCCGGAAATAGAAGCCAACCTAACTGCACATGTGAGCATATGCCTATTTAGATGTGTTGTTGAGCCCGTGTTTTGATAAGCTAGACGAGCACGACAATAGTTGCATTGGTTTTTTTTGATACCATCCTTCAATGATACCACTGTAAATTCATTCCAAACCTTAGAAGTCTTTCTTTTTTTCTTTTCAGGGGATCAGTATCACCATTCATAGTAGTTTCTGTTGTATCCGTACTATTACGTTGTCCTTCGTCAGGAGCCTCTTGGCTTGAATTGATAATGGCAGAATTTTCCCCTGCTTCAGATTGTGGTCCTGGGGTTGTGTTTGTATCATCCCCAAGCAACACAACTGATTAATCACAGACTTAAAACATTACATTATAGTTACAATATATAATAAATTGAATGAAACAAATCAAATATATAAAAGAACATATTAAACTGTTTACCATTTTCAATTGAAGAGGTAGACATGAAGTACTGAAGAGTCTGAAGTAGAGCCGCAGAGGTTGACACTTCACAGACTCACAGTAAGGGAGAAATTTTAAAATGGCAGATTGCTATGGCAGATTGGCAGTAGTGCAGTACCGAATCAAATGCTCAATGTTAATTGCTAAGACTCACACTCGCACAGAGACTACAGAGTCAAAGTAAGGGAGAAGACAGTCGACGGACTCACAAATGCTCAATGGCTCAAATTAAGGGAGAAGACAGCCGCTCAATGCTAAGAAGTAAGAACTAGAGCTCAAATGACCTCTATTTATAGAGAATTAAAGTCACATACATGATACATCAGATAAATCCGGATGTGCGATGCAAATCAATGAATCATGCAAATAGTAAATTTAGGGTTTTGAAACTTACAAAATCGGAGATAATAATGCAAATAAATCTTCTTGGAACCGAGAAAAAAACATCAAATTGATTCGGAAATCGCCGATCCGGCGTCTATCGCTTCAACTTCTACTCGATTAGGGCAAAAAATTTAAAGACTTACTGCTTACGAGAAAGGGCAGTCGGCGTCTCGATCTCGGAGTCAGGCTGACTCAGTCGGCACTCGGCATTCGGCAAGTCGGCAGTCGGCAGAACTGCATCAGATCTCCGCTCGAACTGCTCGAGCGATTTCGAGCGGCGACGCCTTCGCGAACAGCTCGAGAGGAGTCGAGTAGTTTGAGGAGAAAACAAGTCGAGTACCTTTGAAATCATATTCGGCTCGTTAACTTGATCGAACCCTAACCCGAGATCGGATTCGGCTCAGATCTATTTCGAATCCGAGTCCCGCTCGTTCGATTCCGAGCCGAATCCGAATCGAGCCCGAGCGGTTCGGTTCGGTTTTCAGCCCTAGTCCTGACCCTTAAAAAAGTAAAATTAGTAGCTCCTTATCAGAAAATTTAAATTCCAACATTAAAAGAAGCAAAAATTGAATTGAAAACCCCATCGCCACCTTCGCTTTATATTCTTCGCCTTCAAAATTGTTCCCGTGCACTCGCCTTCCGTTACTCCTCTTCCATCGAACGATAGCGCCGGATCCACCATCCTCCACCCTTGATCTCTGTCGCCATGGAAGTCGGCTCCGTCTCCTCTGCTCCTCGCACCGTCGAGGAGATCTTCAAGGACTATAGCAGTCGCCGGGCCGGCGTCGTCCGCGCACTCACCCACGGTCTTCTTTCCCTTCCCTTTCGCTTTCCCGTTCTCTATATCCTCCTGCTCCTTCATCGGCTGACCAACCTCTTTGATGACTTGACGCCTTGTTGTCCTCAGATGTCGACGAGTTCTACGCTCAATGCGATCCGGGTGAGTCGCCTTTCGCCTTTACTGAGCAGATCCGACCCAGTGAATTTTCCTGACGGGATTTGGTGTTCGTCGTGATGGTGGCGGTGCAGAGAAGGAGAATCTGTGCCTCTACGGTCATCCTAACGACTCCTGGGAGGTGAACCTCCCGGCGGAGGAGGTGCCGCCGGAGCTTCCAGAGCCGGCGCTCGGGATCAATTTCGCGAGGGATGGGATGGAGCGCAGGGACTGGCTAACACTCATCGCCGTGCACAGCGATTCCTGGCTGTTGTCTGTTGCTTTCTATCTTGGGGCGCGCCTCAATCGAAACGATAGGTATGAATTTGATTCTGCTTTATGTTTCCCATGCCCAAAAGTTTCGGATTTGAGTATGAAATTGTATCAGATGAATTGGGAGTCTGATCATTTCATATCAGATGAATTTCATATTTCATATTAGAAGTGGGACGGACCCGTCTGATTTTGGACCATCGTGTTACTGGATTGACAACATAAAATACGGGTTCTTATTAGAACATAAGATATGATATTCCATTAATTTCATTGTTGTTAAGGAGCTCACCTAGGTAAGCTGAACCCTAACTTCAAGTAGGTGTTCGCTTGGAGTGCTTAAGCAGCACTCAACTTCAAGCAGGTGCTCGCGTCCAGTGCTTAAGTGGCAACTGAATCTAAGCTTTAGGTGCCCAAAGTAAAAAACTAACTTATATAATCTATTTATTTCCTTGCTTCTATTAAGTAAGCATTTCTAGTGCATAGTGTGTAATACCCTGATCTAAGAGCTATATGGAGAGTTCGTGGGAAGTCGCATTGATAATAAGACTTATACTATGTTTGGATTGAAGGTTTCGGAAGGTTTCGGAGGGATTTGGAGGGGGAGGGTTTTGGAGGAGTTTAAAATACCCTGTTTGGATAATGTTTTTAAGGGGTTTGGAGGGGTTTCAAACCCCTCCAAACCCCTCCTAGAACCCATTTTCAAAACCCCCAAAATAGGGGGTTTTGGAGGGGTTTGAAGAGTTACACTATGTTTGGATAACTTTGAATAAGAGGTTTGGAGGGGGAGGGGTTTGAAGGAGTTTGAAGGGTTTTGGAGGGGGAGGGGTTTGGAGGTTTTTGAAAGGTTTTAAAAACCTTGTTTGGTTAAACTTCATAAAGGGTTTGGAGGGGTTTGGAGGGATTTGATAGACCGATATGCCCTCGTCTATAATAATATATATTTTTGTTCTAATGATACTTTTGTAATTTAACTAATTTTAATTTATTAACTCTTCAAACCCCTCCAAACCCCTCCATTTTGGGGGGTTTTGAAAATGAGTTCTAGGAGGGGTTTGGAGGGGTTTGAAACCCCTCCAAACCCCTTAAAAAAGTTATCCAAACAGGGTGTTTTAAACCCCTCCAAAACCCTCCCCCTCCAAACCCCTCCAAAACCTTTCGAAACCCTCAATCCAAACATAGTGAAATTACAAAAATATATATTATTTTAAACGAGGGCATAGTGGTCTACCAAATCCCTTCAAACCCCTCCAAACCCTTTATGAAGATTAACCAAACAAAGTTTTTAAAACCCTTTCAAAAACCTCCAAACCCCCCCTCCAAAACCTTTCAAACTCCTTCAAACCCCTCCCCCTCCAAATCCCTTACTCAAAATTATCCAAACATATTAAGGGATATAGTATCCTTAACTTTAGCTTAAATATTTTAGTTAGGCCACTGGTTAGACCTATAAAGTTGATGGGTGGGTTTTAACAATTAGTATTAGAGAGAACAAGTTCAAGGCGTGGTGAGAAAGCCTATGTGAGAAAGGGATGACTTAAGTTGCCACTATGCTAAGCCTCACATGCCGTTAACTTGATCGTGGTTTTGGGCTACTCATTGGATTTGATTTGGGTCTTGACATGGATGCAAAGATTTAAGTGGCAGAAAATGTAATTTCCCAACCTTAATTAATTCTTTTGGGCATCATTATGATAAGTAGATGGAAAACCCGGGTTCTTATTGGAAAATAAGATATTATATTGCATTTAATTTTATTGGAAAATGGTCGTTGCATTGCATGATTGTCATAAATAGTTATTTCTATTCGTATAAAAGATTTCATCGCCCTTCTTCTCATTTGGGAATTTGGATTCATATCTAGTTGGAAAGGATGGGAGAAGAAGTTGTGCCTTCCTTGGCATTGTGGATATCCTATTGAATATATCTTTTGCTATTTTTATGGATTTGGTAAGTTAGAATAAACATAGCATAAATCATAAAATTTTTGGTAACTTGTTTCTTCTAGGATTATAGATCTATCAGTGCAAAGTTCTACTTTTAATGTAATAATAATAGTGCTTTTGCTTGTAAATCGAATGACCTACACTAGAGGGGGTGGATAGTGTGTTTACTAAAATTTTAACCTAAATTCGGTTTTAATCATTTTCTTGATTACTCAGACAAGTGCTCAATTCAACTAGATGAATGCGGAAGCGAGTAAATAACACAAGTAATCAAAACGCAATATGAGCAATGCAAACAAGATAGATTTATAGTGGTTCGGTCCCAATGCCTACTCCACTACCCAAGCACCCCGCTTAGGATTTTCAAACTTAGTTTTACTAGATTAATTTGTTTCCTTTACAATGAGGACCTTTTCATTGAAGAGTCTCCACTCTCACACCGAAGACACTTACACACCCCAAAGTCTCCGCCTTCCTACAGAGAGCACTCTCCCACCTCAAACTCTTAATATCTAAAGAATCAAAATTTAAATTTTGGGGTCTAGTAATAATTTGCGAAAACCGGAAATTTTAAAATCTCTCGGGTCCATATTAGGATGAGTTATCCCATGATAGTTCATCCTAGGATAATTGATCCCAATATAATAAAAAGATCCATGTTTGGTTATCAATAGGAAAGTGGTGAAAGATCTTAGATGCAATTACCATAATATCCTTACAGTCAACTATATGTATTACTATTATAAAGTTATATATAATAGAGTAAATACCCAAAAAACACGAAATTTGCTCATTTTCTCAATTTTAGCAAAAACTTTTTCCGTTAGCATAAAAATGCACGAACTTTCGTTGCGTTACTATGTATAGCACGCCCCGTTAATTTTGACGGATTTGATTGATGTGGCGCGTTAACGGCGACGACGGATTTGATAGATTGAGTTTCATTGGTTTCCAAATGTTCATGCTAGGTTTGGGTTGAAAGGATGTTTTTTTGTTGAACTTGAGTTCATGCATCTTTCTTGGTTTTGAATTGATCTCGTTGACTTTTAAATGACCCTTGTGTGTTTTCAAGTATAACCAAACATCAACTTTAGGACAATTGGCATGGTGACTAATCACTAACATACTTAGCGTTAGATCATCTTCTTGTATATTAGGAACCTTGGAGCTTATCATTTTTTCATGTGTAGCACGTTCTTTAAAGTTTCCAACATGACTGATGTAATCATTCAATTTTGTAATTTGCTAAAAACTTATGAAGTAACCACTCTAAATAATGTAATCTAATTTCTTATAGATTTACAAGCCTTTGGATTTTGACAGTGGGTCGTTATAGTTTTTTGGTTCCCATTCAAAGCTAATTTTATTGGAATAGACATTTTTGTATTAGTTTCTCCTTTCAACCAATTGCAACTTCAACTTTGGAACAAAATAGTCCCTATGTTGCCCGTTTTCTTTCACTACAACAATCACATTATACAACTTCAATGGAAATGGGACTGATATGTTCAGTAGTTACTTCTTGTGAATGGAACTATGGAAGTATATCAAAGATGTAAATCGTTAACATATCATTTATAGCCTTCATATACTTTTGATCGATAACATAACTGCATCTGGTTGGATGTAAGCTATAAGCTTGTTTTGCGCTGAAACTAGTTCTTCATTATCATATCAAGTACTTCTGCAGAAGCTCTAGTCTTTTTCACTGTGTTTTATGAAGATGATAAGATTTATTATCCTCCTTAACAACAGGAAACGCTTATTTAGCATGATCAATGATCTTCCAACTGTATTTGAAGTGGTTTCAAATAGGAGACAATCAAAAGAGAAATCTAACATGGATAGTGGAAGTAAATCTAAACCCTCAAACAAGGTAACAACTTTTTGAAATTTTTATTGGCTCTGCTTTCGTTCCCAATATTTTTGACCAACAATAATTCTTCTCCCACAGCGATCTATTGATGGACAGATGAAAAGCTACTCAAAAACAGCTGATGAGGCTTATGGTGAGGATAATGATGAACATAGTGAAACCCTTTGTGGAGCTTGTGGTGGAAATTATAGTGCAGATGAGTTTTGGATTGCGTGTGATGTATGTGAGAGGTGGTTCCATGGCAAGTGTGTGAAGATAACTCCTGCGAAAGCTGAGAGCATAAAGCAATATAAGTGCCCCAGTTGCAGTTCAAAGAAAGGAAGATAGTAAAAATTTGTTGCCAGTACTTATCCAATGCAAACTAAGCCAATGAGACTTTGGTTTCTTGCCATGTTGGATGTAGTTGAGTAGCAGTAAACCATATGGAAATGCTATCTTTATTTAAAGCAGAAATTTACTCTGTTTGAAAAGTTATCGTCATCTATAATTTATATTAGTAACTAACAACCGTTCTAGAAATTCATATTTATTTTTATGACATGCCTTCCACAGGCTTTGTTTGCTATGTGGCTCTATTTATCGATGAAGATGTTTCTGGTATCAATTGTTTTCTTGACACTTATCTGATAGACTATAAGATAAATGCATCAAACTGTGTCATTGGTACTCCCTAAGGTTAGTTATTGCCTATCTTTGCATGAATTTTCTCCATCAAATTAGTTTTTCCAGATCAGCCGAGATCTACTTGTTCGAGGAGAAAGACAATATGTCTTCGAGAAACCTTTTTGAAGAAAAGCTTGTTTGGTTTTAGGAAAGGAAATGCTTCTTTTCGTTGTGTTTCCGATGCTAAAAAAAGAAAGAATTTTCTCAATTCTTGAAAGATATAATTTTTGCGACAAGCAAACAAAAGTTAATATTTTTGTGGAAATTCAAATAATGAAAATTTTCAGATTTCATAAATTGAATAATGAATTAATAAAGATATAATGCTAAAATAATCTTGCTGCACAACCTAGGTCTTGTTTGGATAAAGTGCAATATGATTTAGTAATGTATGATATGATATGGTATCGTATGATATAATTGTTGAGTAAAACGGTACACTAGAGGAGGATGAATAGTATGTTTTCTAATAATATTTGTCTAATTTAATTTTAATCGATTTTTGAATTATTTAGACAATTTGTAATTTGGCTACAATATGCTAAATCGATGAATGATGAAGTAATTTAACAAACAAGCAAGATAGCAAGCAAACACAAGGATTTATAGTAGTTCGGCCCTAATGCCTACTCCACTGCCTAAATACCCCGCTTAAGATTTCCAAATCAAGTTTATTAGATTAAATTGAGTCTCCCTTACAACGAGAACTTTGACTCGAAGAGTCGCACTCTCGACCTAAGGCACTTCCACACTCGGAAGTCTCCGCCTTCTTGTCATGAGCACTCTTCCACCTCAACCCTAAGGGACAATTTAACTAATCCTAGCTAAACTAAGTTTACACAAGTGACTTTACTCCTTCACAACAAGGAAACCACTTCTACACACAACTACACTCAAGACCAAACACCCTAGGCCTTTCAACAAATCAAATACAAGTGTTTAAAAACAAATTAACTAAAAACAAACTATTACAAGAAGAGAATAAAATCTTATCACACTTCGGAGCCTCTTCTTCTTGCGCCTAACCAGCTTGATCCACCCTTTGAAATAAAACACCTTCGGCAGCTGGGATCAAGTGGAAGTATAAAAAAAAATTAACTCTTTGAAGATTAAGGAATGCCTAATGAATCACTCTTTGAAGCTTTCTTTTCACCAAAAATTTGAGAGAGAGGTTTTAAAACAAAGTTAGAAGGGAGTATATATAGATCCGGCTGAAGCAGGGCGTTAACGGGATTATTTTCGATCGTTACAGACGCCCGATCGATGGTCTGGTCGAAGCATCGATTGACCGACCATTTGACCGTTGGCTCACTGTAATGATTTCCCTGTGATTGGTCGATCGACGGGTCGACCGATTGTCGCGAGAATTGGCGCGGTCGACCGACTCAATGAGTCTCTCGCGCTCTGTCATCCGGTCGACCAATTTGGTCGACCGACGAACTCTCGGCCATATTTTGGCAACATTTGGTCGACCGATTGGTCGACTGACATGGCTGCTGCCACTGCTAAAACACCATTCGGTCGACCGACCGATCGACCGACATAGAGCTGGAAATTTTCTAGCTTGGATTTTTCATTTCGCGCTCGATTTCTGACTTCGTTCTTCAACGTGCTTCATCTTTGAAGGATTCTCCATGCTTCCCAACATGTTTTTGATGCACGCTTTAACCTGTTTTGAGGATTGATCGAGATAAGATAGACTTGACGAATCTTTCATCAATCCTACAATTTTCATACTTAAACACTTGTTAAATGAGTTAGTTATCATCAAAATAATCATGAAGAAAATAAAGCATGAAGGAAGAACCCTTTAGCTAACAATAATACTATAATTATTATTATCCTATTTGAGAAGATAATATGGTATGGTACGATTAAATGATAGTAGCTATGAAGGAGAATAAAATCTTGGCCGAGCCGACTAAGAACGATAAGTAAAAGTCTAATTGATATGGGTAAATAAAACACATAAAAGAAATTATAAATTTTGATTTGAAATATTTTAGAAATAAAATTTTATTAAATCATGAGAAATTATGAAATTCATGAAATCCATGGTTCAAACCATGAGGTTATCATCATAAATCATGACCATCCTTTAGAAATCTTTCCAAACAAAAAATTAAACAATATCAAACTATGTAAAATCACACCTTACAATGAATCAAACAAGGCTCTAGAGAGGAATCACTCAACCTAACCACCCATCTCAGCGAGTTGGTGATCAGGCCATCTAATCAAACGGTTGGATGGCGCTAGCATTGCACGGTGAAGACTAAGAAAGAGAGAAGAGTGTTGAGAAGAGATTCACAAGGCTTTTTTTGTCATTTCATTCCCTATCGATAGTCAATAGATAGTGATTACATGAAACCAATTATGTATTATTAAATGAAAAGCAAAAAACATTACATGCAAATTACACTAGATTGCATGCAATTTCTTCGTTTAGGTAGCGTTTGATTGAATAAAATAGATGAAAAATAAAATACTATTTTTTATGTCTTATTTATTTGGTTGCAATTTATTGACAAAGAATAAGAGAGTCATAAAGAATAGATAAAAAATATCATTCCTCATGAATGGAAAATATTATTCCTTATCTCAACTCAAAGAATAGTATTTCCTATCAATTTCTTATGGCATTTTTCTATATTGTCCTTCAATATTTATAATATTACATAAGAATATAAAAAAATTAAATTATTAAATTAATTTTAATAATTGCATATCTTAAATAGATAATAATTATTTTATTATTAAATATTATTTTAATTATGATTTTTTAAAGATTTAGTTTTTTATGAAATTTTTTTATTTTTTTATTTTAAATTAATAAACTATTTTATATTAATTCATATTTTTATTATGTTATTGTTAATTAAAATATAATTTATTATATTTTTAGAAAATAATTTTCATCATTTTCTTATATTGTCATTCAATATTTATAATAATGATAAAAAATTAAATTGTTAAATTAATTTTAATAATTACATATCTTAAAGAAATTATTATTATTTTATTATCAAATAATATATTAATAAATATTTTTTGAAGATTTAATTATTTTTATGAAAATAAAATAAATAATAGTTTTTTATTATTTTAAATTAATAAACTATTTTACATTAATTCATATTTTTATTATGTTGTTATTAATTAGAAAAAAATAAAATATAATTTACTATATTTTTAGTTGAACATTTTAGTCATTTTCCCTTCGATTCATTGTCTATTCCTTAAGTTAAGCAAACAAAGTAAATATATTTAGTTTTATCAAGAAGGATATTTTAGTCATTTAATTTTCTATTCCTTATGCTAATCATGTTAGGATGAGATTCGAAAATGTAGCGAAAATAGCAATTTAAAAAATTCAAACCATTCCGAAAATAATGATCTACTTTAACAATATTAAGGAATTCAACATCAGAGAAGAATGAGAAGATATACCTCAAATAACATTTGATATGGCTGATCCTATCCTCGTCTTGAAACGCACACGTGCACGTCTCCAACGATAGTCCACACCAAGCACCTCGCAACAATAGGGGCAGCGAACACCGAGGCCTATATAGGGTCACGTGATCGGCCAAGGTATACGTGCCTATACCCTGCAGCCTAACTCATGCACATGCCAACATCATAAGAATAAACAATAGCGGAAAGAAATCAACAAGTTTTTATTTCATCTAGAATCAAAACAGAGTTCGTCATAAATAAGTTTTAACAAACGAATAAAATGTGAAAATAATACATAGTGTCCAACAGACCAAATACAATAAAATCTGAATAAAATGACATAAATGCCCCGAAGGGCTACAACTAAAAAAGATCAACAAAACTACATGACACACTACCAAAAGACTCGACTACGACCCTAACTAGAACTGCTATGAGATCATGCAATTGCTCTACCCTCCACCTTATCGGTCAGGCTCTGCAAAACAAAACAACGACAACGGGTGTGTTCAAAGAATTCAGTGAGCGATTATACCAACCCTCACAAAAAACCAACATCATAGATAAGATGCATAGGTAAAACTCCTAACTCAAGCAGGAAAATGTTATAAGGGAATGACCAGCTATCAGGCCATCCGACTACCATTTGCCCGAAGGCAACCAACACCCAAACGGTGAAGAACAACATGCCTAAGCCTACCATGCCATAAGGCAACAACACATACTAGGATAATCGGGAAGGTCCTCTGAACTTATCCTAGCATAAAGAAACTCGAGAGCAAACGGGAAAGGCCCTCCGAACTTGCCCCTTTAAGATATCACATGAGTAATCAGGTAGGCCCTCTGAGCTTACTCCTCTAAGATATCTCAGGAATAATAGGTAGGCCCTCCGAACTTATTCCTTAAAAACTACCTCGGGGATAATCGGGTAGGCCCTCCGAACTTATCCCACGAGGCCAAACCAGAACAATCGGGAAAGGCCCTCCGAACTTGTTCTGCAGGTTGGGAATTAGCCATCCAACCTCCCGGGCCTAACCCGCAATCCGGCTCCTCAACGAGCCCCTCCGCCATTCATAAAGATATGTCGCACCATGATCTAAGTCAAAATCTTTCATACGGTGTCTTAGGGGTGTTCCTATTGGGAAGTGTCTCACACTCCAATGCCCGACCCCAACTCCTAGACTCGTAATGTCATAAACTCGTGTGGTTTTATTTCATGCATAAATTTCTCATGTTGGTTCATAACAGATTACGCTAACTCCTTTTCTCAATTTTAATTATGCAATTAAAATTGACTTCACCACAATTAGAGTTTTGTTTTAGGATTTTATTTTAGCTTACTGTTCTGCCGGAAACTGATGTATCTGATCCGAATATGATCTCCAGAGTGTGTCCTATGTTTCCAAACTATATTTTCTGGTTGAAACAATAGGTTACATGACTATGTTCAGATAAATACACACATCGCAGCAAGCAATTTAGAAACAACACGGATTCATCATTTCACCATGCAATTTCAGCAACATCAAATTTCAGCATAGCCTAAAAATAAATCTAAAATTTCCAGAAATTAAACCCTTAATTATCATTTAAACAGGATATAAATCTTGAGACAAGTTTCTCAATTCTCATGCTTAACAACAAGGCTACAAGCATCGAGAAATACTATAAACAAGAATCAAGCATCTTGATCAAGAAACTTTCTTCAAGAACCTTCTTGGCATAAATATCAAGATCCATATTTTTTTAAAAAACATGATTTTTCCAAAAATCGAAGATTACATACAAAGCATGCTTGATCATATAAGAACTTATTTAATTGAACAAATCAAGATATAAACTACAAAATAACCAAGATCTCTCACTTGAGCATTTTATCGAACACCTTGAGGGCACCCTTGCTCCACCCTTTGCTGAGCGCCCTAGGATTCTCCTAGGGCTGCCGAGCCCCATAGGGGAAGGGTTCGGGTCTCCTCTTGCATGGCAATCACAAGAAACGATGAGAACTTGAAAACCAATGGTAAAATGTAACAAGAATACTTTGTTTTCAAGAACGGCTCAAGAAGACGGAAAAACTCGAAAGAAGGAGGGTAAAACCACTCACCTAAATAGGAAGGATGAATAAAAGAGAAATCCCGGCCAGATAGCTGGCTCCTCTTCTCAATTAGGTTGGGTGGCTCCAAATAGGGAGCGACATGCCAAGAGGAGAGGGTTTTATACTCCCTTCTCAACCCTAACCTCTCTAAACCCTTTATCCATTCCGCATCCGCCTCAAGCCAAACTCGAACCCGCTAACTTAAATTAACTTAATTAATCCTATTCTCCACATAACCATCCACAATATAAAATTAAATAAATTAATCTACACAAGCAAAAATTACATAACTCATATTTTTACTTACTCGAGCTCGCAAGCTCGCACCGAACCATGAGTCGACTCGGCTCGACCTCGAATTATTCTGCTAGGCTGACAAACACAATCATAAAGGAAAATAATAAAATTAAAATACCTAGGATATTACAATCCTCCCTCCTTAAAGAAAATTCGTCCTCAAATTTCAGGAAAAGAAAATTAAGGACTTACCAAATCATCAAACAATGAAGGTTAACGGTCCCTCATATCCTGCTCCACCTCCTAGGTGGCCTCTTGCCCGAAGCGGTGCTCCCACCTGACCTTCACCTAGGGAATCTTCTTGGATCTCAGTTTTTTGATTTGACGGTCTAGCACCTCCACTGGCCGCTCCTCATAAGAGACTACTGAATCCACCTCCACTGCGGTAGGCTCAATCACATGGGAGTCATCCCGAATGTACTTCTTCAGCATAGACACATGGAACACTGGATGCACTCGATCCATACTAGGAGGTAAGGCCAACTCATAGGCCACAGCTCCCCTTCCTCTTAGAATAGGAAACGACCCAATGAACTTGGGACTTACCTTTCCTTTCTTACCAAATCTCACCACCCCTTTCATAGGGGATACCTTGAGGAACACCATGTCCCCCTCAGCAAACTCTACCTCCCTGGCCTTTCCATCAGCATACATATTCTGGCGACTCTGAGTTGCCAACAGTCTCTCCCTGATTAATTTCATCTTTTCCATTGCCTCCTCCACCAGGTCAGGTCCTATCATGAGGGAATCCCCTGCCTTAAACTAGCCTACGGGCGACCTGCATCTCCGCCCATACAATGCCTCAAATGGGGCCATCCCGATGTTGCTGTGATAATTGTTATTATAGGCAAACTCAATCAGAGGTAAGTGCCTCTCCCAACTGCCCTCCAAATCTAGGACACATGCCCTCAGCATATCCTCTAGCGTCTGAATAGTCCACTCTGACTGACCATCTATCTGAGGTGAAACGCGGTACTAAACCGAACTTGAGTTTCAGAAAGCTCTCCTCGCACTTACTGTCCCATTCGAACTTGACATTCTTCTGAGTCAGGCGGGTCAATGGCGCTGCAATCCTGGAGAAGTTCTCCACAAACTTCCTGTAATAACTTGCCAACCCCAGGAAACTACGGATCTCAGTGACATTAGTTGGCCTCTTCTAATTCTGAACTGCTTCTATCTTTGCGGGGTCCACCTTTACCCCTTCCCTGGATACCACATGGCCAAGGAACCCCACACTCTCCAGTCAGAACTCGCACTTGGAGAACTTAGCATAAAAGCGGTGCTCTCGGAGAGTCTCTAGAACCATATACAATGCTCAGCATGCTCCTCCCTGCTCCTGGAATAAATCAAGATATCATCAATGAACACAATTACAAATTTATCCAAGTATTCCTTGAACACCCTGTTCATCAGATCCATAAATGATGCAGGTACATTAATCAGCCCGAAGGACATTAACAGGAACTCAAAGTGACCATAACTCGACCTGAAAGCAATCGTAGGGGTGTCACTGTCCCGGATCCTCAACTGATGATACCCTGACCGCAGGTCTATCTTAGAAAACCACTGAGCTCCCTGAAGCTGATCAAACAAATCATCAATCCTAGGCAGCAGGTACCGATTCTTCACCGTTACCTTATTAAGCTATCGGTAATTAATGCACATCCGCATGGACCCATCTTTCTTTTTCACAAAGAGCACTGGAGCACCCCGAGGAGAAACACTTGGGCGTATGAAACCCAACTCAAGCAGCTCCTTCAACTGGGACTTCAACTCTCTCAACTCAGCTGGTGCCATCTAGTACGATGGAATGGTGATCGGCTACACCCCTGGCTGCAAATCAATACAGAATTCGATCTCCCTCTCTGGAGGCAACCCTAGCAAGTCCTCCGAAAATACATCAGAGAACCCGCACACCACGGGCGTTCCTCTGATGTCCCTAGCCGCACCTCCGCCTTCCTCTGCCACAGACACAAAGGCCAAGAAAGACTGGCAACCGTCCAGAAGTAGCTTCCGAGCCCTAAGAGCTGAAATTATCATCAACGGCTCTCCCCTTTCTTCACCCTAGAAAGTAAACTGGGGCAACCCGGGCTTACTGAAGGTCACAGTCTTAACCCTGCAATCCACTGAGGCAAAATGGTCCGCCAACCAGTCCATGCCTAAAATTACATCAAGCTCTAGCATCGACAGAAGTGTCAAGTCGGCTATCGACACATGCCCGCAAATGACAACCTCACAGCCCCGAAAGACTATCTCTGCCATCACAGAAACGCCTGTAGGCGTAGACACCACAAGGGGCAATTCAAGCACATAAGATATCCTTGACAACTTAGCAGCAAACAAAGCAGATACAAAAGAGTGTGTAGCACCCGGATCAAACAAAACATATGCAATGGCAGACCCAACAATAATAATACCTGACACCACTGCCCTGGACCCCTCAGCGCCCTCTTGGCTCATAGAAAACACCCGTGCAGCGGGCCTCTCTGAACCACCAGCTCGCTAGCCTCCTCCCTGAGCCTGACCTCTCTAAGCTACGGAATCCATTGACATCGGTGCCTTTCCTCTAGTCTGATCAGACTGCTGACTGCCCTTGTGAGAACAATCCTTTTTGTAATGCCCAGTCTGCCCACAGCTAAAACATACCTCCAAACATCCCCAGCAAGCCCCCCAGTGCCTCCTGTGACATTGGTTACACTGTTGCGGCCCAGATCTCCGCTGCGAACCTCCAGATGACGCCCCTGGTCCTGAACCCATGTGGCCTCTGGAACTGTTTTGACCTCCACCCTGCGGTGGATTTGTTGTCATTAAAGTCCCCTCTGAGTGAGCTGGCCGATCCCCCGAAGACTGGGGCCGAAACTTTTTCTTATGGGGACCATCTTGCCTGTCTGTCGGTACCAGCGCCTCATCTACAACTCGAGCAAAGGAAGTGTCCTCGGTGTAATGGACCAGTCTATAGATCTGCGACCTCAACCCCTCAACAAACCTCTTGACCCTGGCGGTCTTTGTGGCTATCGAGGTGGGATGGTACTTCAAGATTCGAGTGAACTCCATCTTATAATCTATTACCGACATACTGCCCGTCTGACGCAGTAGCTCGAACTCTTTTGCCCGCCTGTCCCGGATGCTCATTGGCAGGTACTTCTCCACCATAGCAGCTCTAAACTCCTCCTATGTAGGGGGTGGTGCATTTGCTGCTCTGCGGTCCCTCCAGGTGTGAAGCCAATTCTTGGCTGGACCTCTCTGCTGTAGCCCGATCAGTCAAGCGGTCGTATCAGAAGAACAACCAAGCTCCCTGCACAACTCATACCAATCTCCCAAGAAACTGGTGACCTCCACCCGCTGATCTGTCCCTGTATATTCCAGTGGCCTGAATGCAACAAAATACACATATGAAGGTGCTATGGGGGCTCTGACCACCGGTGCCACTGGTTGGACCACCTATGGCACTGTGGGTGCTGCCGGTACAGGTTGTGGCTGCTGCCTCAGCTCCTGCTCCCACCTCCTCTCGGGCCTGCGGTGGTCTCCCACGACCTTGGCCCTGGCCTCGGCCTCAGCGCTCAGTAGAGTTGCTATAACTATCGCTCCTAGCGACATCAAAGGCCTCCATCAATCTGAAATCACCAGAAAAGAAACAAATCATAATCAGACAATTGAATTCACCCTAATATTTTGCAAATTTAACCACGAGTCCCACTGAGGTGCAGACTTAGCCCATTGATCTCATAACATACCCCTATCGTATACTGACACACTAGCAATGCCCTATACGGTGACAACTTTAGCTCGTAGTCAAACCGAACCACATGCTCTGATACCACATTGTCACGGCCCAAATACAGGGTCACGTGGCCGGCCAGGGTATACGTGCCTATACCCTACAACCTAACTCATGCACATGCCAACATCATAAGAATAAACAATAGCAAAAAGAAATCAACAAGTTTTTATTTCATCTAGAATCAAACAGAGTTCATCATAAACAAGTTTTAACAAACGAATAAAATGTGGAAATAATACATAGTGTCCAACAGACCAAATACAATAAAATCTGAATAAAATGACATCAATACCCTCAAGGGCTACAACTCAAAAAGATCAACAAAAGTGCATGACACACTACCAAAAGACTCGACTATGATCCTAACTAGGACTGCTATGAGATCATGCGGCTCCTCTGCCCTCCAACTGCGCCAAGTGCTCCAGCCCATCTCATTGGTCAGGCTCTACAAAACAAAACAACGACAACGGGTGAGTTCAAAGAACTCAGTGAGCGGTTCTACCAACCTTCACAAAAAACCAACATCACAAATAAGATGCATAAGGTAAAACTCTTGACTCAAGCAGGAAAAGGTCACAAGGGAGTGACCAGCTATCAGGCCATCCGGCCACCACCTGCCCGAAGGCAACCAACACCCAAACGATGAAGAACAACATGCCTAAGCCTACCATGCCCCAAGACAACAACACATACTAGGATAATCGGGAAGACCCTTCGAACTTATTCTAGCATAAAGAAAATCGGGAGCAATTGAGAAAGGCCCTACGAACTTGCTCCACGAGACGCGTAGGGACAATCGGGATTTGCCCATCCGAACGTGCCCCTTTAAGATATCACAGGAGTAATCGGGTAGGCCCTTCGTACTTACTCATCTAAGATATCTCAGGAATAATCGGGTAAGCCCTCCGAACCTATTGCTTAAAAACCACCTCGGGGATAATCGGGTAGGCCCTCCGAACTTATCCCACGAGGCCAAACCAGAACAATAGGGAAAAGCCCTCCGAACTTATTCTGCAGGTTGGGAATTAGCCATCCAACCTCCCGGGCCTAGCCCGTAATCTGGCTCCTCAACGAGCCCCTCCGTCATTCATAAAGATATGGCGCACCACGACATAAGTCAAAATCTTTACTACGGTGTCTTAGGGGTGTTCCTATTGGAAAGTGTCTCACACTCCAATGCCCGACCCCAACTCCTAGACCCGTAATGTTATAAATCTGTGTGATTTTATTTCATGCATAAACTTCTCATGTTGGTTCATAATAGATTATGCTAACCCTTTTTCCCAATTTTAATTATGCAATTAAAATTTAGTTCACCACAATTAGGGTTTTGTTTTTGGGTTTTATTTTAGCTTATTGTTCTATCCGAAACTGGTGTATCTAATCCGAATCTGGTCTCCAGAGTGTGTCCTATGTTTCCAAACTACTTTTTCTGGTCGAAACGATAGGTTACATGACTATGTTCAGATAAATACACACATCGCAACAAGCAATTTAGAAATAACACAGATTCATCATATTTCAGCATGCAATTTCAGCAATATCAAATTTCAGTATAGCCTAAAAATAAATCCGAAATTTCCAAAAATTAATCCCTTAATTATCATTTAAACAGGATATAAATCTTGAGACAAGTTTCTCAATTCCCATGCTTAACAACAAGGCTAACAAGCATCAACAAGTACTATAAACAAGAATCAAGCATCATGATCAAGAAACTTTCTTCAAGAACCTTCTTGGCATCAATATCAAGATCCATATTTTTTTGAAAAACACAATTTTTCCAAAAATCACAGATTACATACAAAGCATGCTTGATCATATAAGAACTTATTTAAATGAACAAATCAAGATATAAACTACAAAATAACCAAGATTTCTCACTTGAGCATTTTATCGAACACCTTGAGGGCACCCTTGCTCCACCCTTGGCCGAGCATCCCTAGGATTCTCCTAGGGCTGTCGAGCCCCATAGGGGAAGGGTTCGGGTCTCCTCTCGCTTGGCAATAACAAGAAACAATTAGAACTCGAAAACCAACGGTAAAATCCAACAAGAACACTTTGTTTTCAAGAACAGCTCAAGAAGATGGAGAAACCCGAAAGAAGGGTAAAACCACTCACCTAAATAGGAAGGATGAATAAAGTACAAATCTCGGATGATGGCCCTCGAATCCGGCTTCAAAATATGGCGGCTCGACTCAAGGGAGGGGACAAGAGTGGCGGCGGCTCACTCGAAGCCGCCGGCTTGGAGAGAGGGAGAGAGGAAGACAGAGGGGCTGGCTTCTCTCGGCTCGGCTCCAAAGGGGAGGATGAAGGAGAGGAAGGAGAAGGGGGAAAGCTTGGGCGGCTCGGCTCTTGCTGGCAGCGGCTCCAAGGGGAGAGAGGAGAGCGGTGGCTTGCGGCTTGGCTGTCGGCTGGCTCCTCTTCTCAATTAGGTTGGATGGCTCCAAATAGGGAGCCACAAGCCAAGGGGGGGGGGAGGGTTTTATACTCGCTCCTCAACCCTAACCTCTTAAAACCCTTTATCCAACTCGCATCCGCCTCAAGCCGAATCCGAACCCGATAACTTAAATTAACTTAATTAATCATTCTCCACATAATCATACACAACATAAAATTAAATAAATTAATCAACACAAGCAAAAATTACATAACTCATATTTTTACTTACTCGAGCTCGCAAGCTCACTCCGCACCATGAGTCGACTTGACTCGACCTTGAATTAGTTTGCTAGGCTGACAAACACAATCATAAAGGAAAATAATAAAATTAAATATCTAGGATATTACATGCTAACCATGTTGGGATGAGATTTGAAAATGTAGCAGAAATAGCAATTTAAAAAATTCAAACCATAGCGATCTACTTTAGCAATATTAAGGAATTCAACATCGGAGAAGAAGGAGAAGATATACCTCAGACAATGGTTGATATGGTTGTTCCTATCTCTGTCTTGAGACGCACACGTGCACGTCCTCCAATGATAGTCCACACCAATCAACTCGCAACAATAGGGGCAGCGAACACCGGGGCTCGTTGTGGCTCAATGGAGAAGCTTTCTCAACCCGAAATCCACCAAGGCAAGGCTGGCCCTTCCACCAAGAATCGGGCACCAAAGAGGGAATGGGAGAGGATGAGAAAACACCGTAACGAAAGAGAAGAGGTGAAGATACCTCGCTATCCTCTTGGACTCCTCCAAGAAGATGAAGATTGTGGCACACCTAAGAAGAGAAGACAAGAGGATCAAGAAGGAGGAGGTTGGCTACCAAGGAGAAGAACTTAGGGTTCTTTGACATCTTCCACACAAGAACCCTTCTGAAGATTTACAATCCTTCCTCTCTTGATCTATTCCTTTCTCTCTCTTTCTTTATCATCATGGTTCGGCGACCCTTCAATCCTTTTAAAGGGGGCGGCCACAAGAGAGAATAAGGTGGGCCGGCCAGTTGAGTTCAATTTTGAACTCACCCCAGATTTCAAAAATCCGAGGTTTGCCTCCTCTTTAATTTTCATATTTAATAGTTTTATAATTTATTCATAATAAATCAAAATCCAATTAAGTAGAATATTAATTTATCTACATAAATTAAATGCCTATCAATAGGAATCATATTTATCTCCTAAAACCAATCACCTAAAGAATAGAGATGAGATAAATCAAACTCCTATTTATTAACAGAACCGTGTTTTATCTAAATAAATCAATTATCTATTAATATATATGATTTATCTAAATAAATCAATTCCCTATTAATTATGATTTATCTAAATAAGTCAATCCCTAAATAATTGGTGTAGGCGAATGAGAAAAAATCAAAATTTTCCCTCCATGTAATTATGTTTAATTCTTAATTAAACATAATCCCCGTCTAATGGTTAATTAATTACTTAATTCATAATTAAGTCTAATCAACTCCAAAAAAAATATCGCGTGCCATACCCTACGACTTTAGGATTACCCTACCAAATAAGGATACCCTACAAATTAGGGTTACCGAGGAACTCCTTCCTCGCGCATTCGTTCTTATACGAAACACCTTTCCTATTATGTTCGTAAACAAGATTCGTGATCGAGTTGCAGCATGTCCATGCTAGTAGAAATATAGTGCCACATTCGGACTCTATCTCATAAAGCCCGTTACGAGGTGAGTCTGTTGTGTGTGACCCATTGGGCCCCACACTAAGCCAGAAATGAGTTATGTATAACGGAGAGTCAGATCCGACAGAACGATTTCTATTCGAATCTTACGAGCCTCCACTAAAATCCCTTTAGTGTGGTCGTGAGAGACTCCACCCACAAGTCAAGATTGACGTTTAGCAACGTGTCATGACTACCCGGATAGTGTGAGGTTCAATCTCTAGCCATAGATTCCCGAGTCGACACTTGCAGCGACACATAGGTCATTATTTCCTCTTACTAGGAGTAACTGATTCCATGTTGGTTGCTCACCTACCTCCATGAATGCTTCCCCATGCCCAGTAATACCCAGCACATGACGCTCAGGGCCACGTAGAGATAGAACCAAAGTAATGGGTTGTCACTCACAAGATATCCATGACAACCTCAGGTCCAAGGACTGCTTGCACCTACTATCACCCGAGGAATATCCTATTGACACTCATGTAAGGATTCTATTTTGTGTTCCTTGTGCATGTCCGTTTAGTGAACTCATTCAATAACGAGAACTTGCACTTGTACATTAATGATGGCTCATAGGTAATTGTGAGATCAGCTACCCCTTATTGTATAGGGCATGTACCATGTGCACCAGTCTATCTGAAATCACCGATCCCCTAATTGGTGATCCTATGACTAGGAACATTTACACTACTAGAAATGTGTTAATCAACAACGGCCATCAGCAACGGCCGCTCAAGCTGTTGCAATTACTAAAGGCGTTCTTACGGCCGCTCGGGCCGTTGAAGATATGATATATATGTAACGGCTTACTTACAGCCGCTTGGGCCGTTTCTACCAAGTCGATGGCGCGAACATGGCGCGTGAATGTTATAACTTATCAACAACACCTTTACAAGGGTGGCTCGGCCATTGCTAATTATATTATCACATTAGCAACAACTTAATTACGGGTTCTCTACCTGTTGCTCTTTAGTCGATGGCGCACTCGCGGCACGAAAATGAAATACTTATCAGCAAAGGCTTTGCAACAGATAGGTGGGCCGTTGCTGATGATATATTTTTATCTGCAACGACGTTGTAACAGATAAGTGAGTCGTTGCTGATGAGTTTATTTAACTCGCGATCGCGCTCGACGCCCCCATTTCTTCCTTGCTACCAGACGCCACCGACGCCGCCGTTAAAGGATCCTGCCACCGCCCACCGCCGCCTCCAAGTATTATTTTAACCCATTTCTTCCTCCTCTTCTCCTCTAGTAGGTAGTGCCGGCCAAAACCCTAAAACCTAGGGTTTCGGCTGGCCGCCGAACCTATGTCCAGTGTTCGATAAATGGACATTGGACGCCGACGCTAGAGTCCACTGGATTCCGACACCGGAACAGTAGATCTAGGGTTTTATTAAACCCCAATCAAAATTTATTAGGGTTTAATTAAACCCTAACAAAATTTATTAGGGTTTAATTAAACCTTAACAAAATTTATTAGGGTTTAATTAAACCCTTATATATATATATATATATTAATCTGTTGTTAGTTTTTAATTTTTAATTATTAATTAGTAATTAGATTATTGTTAATTAATATGTTAATTGTTAGGTTAATTGTTATTAGTTTATTAGTTAATTAGATTAAGTTAATTGTTAATTAATTTTAGTTTAGGTTATTAGATTAATTTTAATATTTATTAGAATCGTCCACTTTGGACTCACGCCGGAATCGTCCACTTTGGACTCGAATCAACATCCAAAAATTTAGAAAATAATCATCCATCTGACAAGTTGATATGTTACATGCGTCGGCGATTCAGATATGATTTAGCAAAACTTTAGATCTGTTCGGAGGTTGTATGTTCATGTAAAAAAAGTAGATGATCTTTTATACGATGTACAATCCTAGAATTGTCCATGATTGGACAATTTGGGAACATAGTTATTTGTATTGCACTTAGTTTTTTCTTTTAACTGTAACTCATTAATTCTTAAATTTTGGCTATTGTATCTATCTTGTTTTCCGATACGCGCCCAGATGATATGTGTATTTGGAGAACTATAGGGAGATGTTGTTGAATTTTAGAATGAAATTAAAAGTTAAAAGAAATACTTAGTGCAATATGAATAACATGAATCTCGAATGGAATAAGACCATCTCACCTAAAGACACTAACTGAAGAAATTGTCTTTGATTGACAAAATCATGTCGGGCGATCGAAGTTAGATGTATCGACGTCTTGATCATGGAGCTTTAATGAATGAGTTTTGAATAGGCGTAACGTACTTCCTAAATTTTGTCTATTCGAATTGGAAATTCATTAGTGCCGGTGATAAAATCCGATGTCCATGCCGTATTTGCTTGAATAGACAATTTTTAGATCGGGAAACTGTCACTCTGCATCTGTATAGTAAAGGATTTGCACTAAGATATTTTCTATGGACTTGTCACGGGGAGTCATGTGAAGTCGGGACGTCGAGCAATCCTGTCGTTCAGACACATGGTGAATCTTACTCTGCTGGTGTTTCTTTATCCAGTCCATCTAATCCATATTGAACTATGATACTTGATAGTCTTGGGGGTCAATTCCAGCTGAATGATAATATCGATCGGCCAATTACTGAGACATCAGTGCCACCAGATACTACAGGTGTTGATGTCATAGAAGTACAACTTGCGGTAAAGATTGAATTGCCGAATAAAGAAGCTGCAGAATTTTACAAGATGTTGAAAGTTGTCAATGAACCTTTTATGAGAATTGTCCTAAATACAGTAGGTTTTTGGCAATGATGCAACTCCTGAACATCAAGGCCGATTGTAATATCAGCGGGGTTGCGTTTGATCGGATTGCGGGATTGATTAATGGAATGTTGCCTACTGATAACAAGTTTGAGCCAACTTTTTATAAGACTAAAAAGTTGATGAGAAAATTAGGGCTTGGGTACGAAAAAATACACGCGTGCCAAAATAACTGCATTTTATATTATAAAGAAATTGTGCAGTTGGATAAATGCCTTGTATGCGAATATCCTCATTACAAGGAGAAGAAATCAGTCCGACAGAAAAATATCTCATTTAAGGTGCTTCGGTATTTTTCACTGACACCGAGGCTTCAAAGATTATTCATGTTGGAAAAGACGACCCCCTACATGAGTTGTCATGTAAGAAGTCTTGATGATACAGTAATGACTCATCAATCTGACAGTGAAGCATGAAAACATTTGGATAGATGTTATCCTTCATTTGCTAGGGATACTAGAAATATCAGATTGGGATTGTGCACGGATGATTTTAATCCATTTGGTCATTCTACAAATGTTTGCACGTGTTTCAGCACTTCCAGAGATAGTGTTTGGTTGGAATGAAAGAGTGTCGGGCTTTGGTCAAACACATAACTGGGTGAAAAAAAGTATCTTTTGAGAATTGCCGTATTGGAGTTCATTACTGATTCGACATAATTTGGACGTCATTCACATTGAGAAAAATGTGTTTGATAATATTTTTTACACTTTGATGGATGTTCCCGGGAAAACTAAAGATAATGTCAAGGCCGACATAATCTGAAAATACTTTGTAAGAGATCAGAGTTAGAGTTACAAGAGGTCAACGGACAATATCTGAAGCCGAAGACCCCGTATGTGTTAAATAAACAACAGATGAAAGATGTTGGTCAATGGATCATAGAACTCAGATTACTCGATGGATATGCCTCAAACTTATCTCGATGTGTGAATGTTGATGATTGCAAAATATCAGGAATGAAGAGCCATGATTGTCATGTATTCAAGCAGAGATTGCTTCTGATGGCATTCCGAGATCTTCTATCTGATAATATTTGGGGTCCGTTGACTGAATTAAGTATGTTTTTTAGAAACATTTGTGCAAATGTCCTTCGAGTCGAAGATATGTCAGCACTTGAAAGTAATATTATTGAAATTGTATGCAAGCTGGAGCAGTTTTTTCCTCCTACCTTTTTTGACTCGATGGAGCATCTACCGATGCACTTGGCATACGAGGCACGAGTTGGTGGTCCTGTTTAATACTGATGGATGTACTTATTTGAAAGATACATGAATCGTCTGAAGAAAAAAGTAAAGAACATCGCAACTGTTGAAGGATCAATATTTGAATCGTATATCAGCTAAGATATTTCAACATTCTGTTCATTTTACTTTGAATCGACAGTGCAGACAAGATTTGATCGTCTTCCACGTAACGACGACGGGGTAGTTCGACATTCAGATGAACGTTTAAATATATTCTGTCACTTTGGTCGTACTTTTGGTTCTCGTCCATCTCGACACTTAAGCGACGAAAAGTATCATTTGACATAGTTGTACGTATTACTCAATTGCCCAGATATTGAACAATTCATAGAAATATTTGACATTGAGATGGTGCAAAAATACTCTATTCACAACGATCAGGAATTGGAGAGATTACAAAATCATGATTTTCGTACTTGGATTCGGGCTTACAGAAAAGATCACAGAGCTGAAATAGATGAAAAAATATTTGAGTTTATTAGTGGACCGTCGCGACTAGTGTCATGTTATAGCGGATAGAAATGCCTTTGTTAATGGGTATAAATTTCACACGGTTGCATATGCAGTTAGAAAGAAGACGATGAATGTCGGGTGTTAAGCGAAATTCCACACTAGAAGGGGGGGTTGAATAGTGTGTGTTCTTTTTAGCCAATTTTAACTTCAACAAAATGCAAGTCCAACTAAATAATGTTTGTTATCAAATATAAAGCACAACAATAATAAAATGAGCAAGGCAATGCTAACACGAGCAAATATAGTGGTTCGGCCAACCGCCTACTCCACTACCTTAGCTCCTCACCAAGGATTTCTAACCAACTACTTTATAGAACTTGTGTTTCCCTTTGAATACAACCGAGGACTCTATTCTCACCTCTTTGAGAACTCCTCAAACCAATTCACCTAGGCAAAACACAATTCTACAAAGTAAACCATAAGTGTTTACACTAGCACACCTAGCAAGCTAATCCAATTAAAACAAGTTTAAACAATAATTAAAATTACAATGAAAAGAGCTAAGAAATAAAACCAAGAACCAATGGTATTTTCCAAGCCTTCAAGCCTTCAACTCGCCAAGTCGTTGAGCTCGAATCGAAGCCTGAGTTGAGGAAGAATGAGCGCTTGAGAAAACGTTGATCGGAGAAGCGAGCACAAGCAATTGATCTCTAGAAGGCACAAATCTCTCTCTTGAATGCTTAAATCAGTTGTTAAGAGGTATTAAAGGAGTTAGGTGAGGGGTATTTGTGAGGGGTATTTATAACCCCTCAACCGAACGGCTCTTCAACGGTCATTTTTTTGCCCGTTGGACGCCGTTCGATCGCTTGTCGGTCGATCGTCGGTCGACCGACCGATCGGCCACCTAGCGATCGTTGGCTTTTTGTGCTTCTACAGCTCTATTCGGTCAACCGGAGGGTCGACCGAATGAGTCACGATTTCACCTCTCTGCTATCCGGTCGACCGCTCGGTTGACCGAAGCAGGCACTACCAGATTTTGGCCTCAGTCGATCGACCGCTCGGTCGACCGAAGTAGCTACTGTCATTTTTGGGCCTTGTTCGGTTGACCGCCCGGTCGACCGAAGTAGCCACTATTGATTTTTGCATCTGTTCGATCCACCGATCGGTCGACCAAAATGGCTACTGCCATTTTTCTATTTTGTTCGGTCGATCGAACTTAGGCTGAGGCTAATTTTTTCTTTAACTTTGTTACATGCTTTTTCATAGGTTTAGTTACCAAGTTTTAACTTGGATAACTTTACAACTAGACTTGCGATGAGATCCTAGGGGTATATTATAAGATATCTACTCAACCTACACCCGAGCCTTTCTTGACATTCTTTTCTTTCGTTTCTCCGAAGTTCGCCTAAGATCGCATGCTTATCGCAACCTCAACCTGAACTCAAAACTTCACTCATAGATTAAATACTTGTTTGTTATCATCAAAATGAAGATCAAAACTTAAGGGGAACCCTTAGGCCAACAATCTCCCCTTTTTTGATGATGACAAACATAACATGGAATTTGAAGAAAACAATAAGTATTCTTTGTGAGTTTGAGTTAAGGCATACATAATACATAACTTAACATATGCTCCCCGTATCAATGTGCATAACATGCTTCTAACTCTCCCTATCTATATGCATCAAAAACAAATTTGACCTTACTTTTTCTCCCCCTTTTGACATCAATCAAAAAGGGCAAGAGCTAAGGTACAATTAATGAGTTCCATCATGAAAACCAAGAAAGCCATAAAACCAAGTATAATCTACCACTATAATCCTTCCTATTAATGTAAGTCTATAGAAGGCAAACATCAATAAGTCGCAAAGCCTCATTACAAGGCAATACATAAGTGTGATGATACCTTGTAAAATGCAATTTTAAAAACCATGTATGTTTTGAAACTTTTAACCACTTGGAAAAACACAAATTCCTAATTGCATTCTTAAATTTGTAAAACTTTCCTCACTCAAGGGTTTTGTAAATATATCAACAAGTTGTTTATCCGTGGATACAAATTCCACCGATATATTTGCCTTGGCTATATTATCCCTAAGAAAATGGTGTCTTAGATCAATATGCTTAGTCCTAGAGTGTAAAATAGGAATTTTTGTTAAATTAATTGCACTAGTGTTATCACAATGTATAGGTATGCAAGAGTACTTAAGTCCATAATCCAAAATGGTTTGTTTCATCCATAGGATTTGTGCACAACAACTAGCCGCAGCGATGTATTCCGCTTCAGTAGTTGAAAGTGCAACTGAGTTTTATTTCTTTGAAAACCAAGAGACAAGACTCACTCCTAGGAATTGGCAACACCACTAGTGTTTTTTCTATCTACTTTACATCCGGCAAAATCCGCGTCCGAAAAGTTGATTAATTCAAAAGATGCATTACATGGATACCAAAGTCCTAAGTCAACCGTACCCTTCAAATATCACAATATGCGTTTGACCACACTTAAGTGAGACATTTTAGGACAAGATTGAAACCTAGCACATGCATAAACACTAAACATGATATCGGGTCTACTTGCGGTTAAGTAAAGAAGACTACCAATCATACCTCGATATCATTTTTTGTCTACTTTGACACCATCTTCATCTTTGTCAAGCTTGATGGATATGCTCATTGGTGTAGAAGCTATCTTGGCTTCATTCAAGATAGCTTTGTGTACTTGGCTTGATTGATGAAGATTCCTTTGTTGGTTTGCTTGATTTGGAGACCAAGCATGAAGGAGAGCTCTCCCATCATGCTCATCTCAAATTCATCTTGTATACACTTAGCAAACCACTCACAAAGGGTTTCATTAATAGCATAAAAAATTATGTCATCAACATAAATTTGCACAAGTAAAATATCATTTTCATTGTGTTTTATAAAAAGGGAGACATCGGCTTTTCCAATGGTAAAGCCTTGATCAATCAAAAAAGTGGAAAGCCTTTCATACCAAGCCCTAGGGGCTTGTTTTAAACCATATAAAGCCTTTTTAAGTTTGAAAACATGGTTTGGAAACTCAAAACTTTCAAATCCGAGGGGTTGTTCAACATATACATCTTCATCGACAAAACCATTTAAAAATGCCCTTTTGACATCCATTTGAAAGAGTTTAAAGCCTTTAAAACTAGTATAAGCCAAAAGCATTCGAATTGCTTCTAATCTAGCTACGAGAGCATATGTTTCATTATAATCTATTCCTTCTTCTTGATTGTACCATTGGGCCATTAACCTAGCTTTGTTTCTAATGACTAAATCTCATTCATCTAACTTGTTTCTAAACACCCATTTAGTCCCAATCACAGTTTGTCCGCTAGTTCTAGGTACTAAATCACATATTTCATTTCTAACAAATTGGTTGAGTTCTTCTTGCATAGTTATTACTCAAAATTCATCTTCTATTGATTTCTTAATGTTCTTAGGCTCTACTTGACATATAACTGCTACATATTGACAAATGTTCTTAATTTTAGAGCGCGTTACCACTCCCGTTGATGGTTCTCCAATGACTTGATCCATTGGATGATCCCTTATCATCTGATATCCTTTGGGGAGAGGTGGTAGAGCTTCCTCTTCTTCGTCTTCATCTTGTGGTAGAGTTGAGGATGGTGGTTCTTCATGTTGAGTTTCCTCAATGTCTTCATCCTCCACCTCTTTGTCATGAAAAATGAGTTCTTCAAGTTCCTCACCTACATTCACAATCTTAACATTTCTAGAAGAATCATTAGTTTCATCAAATGTGACATGCATAGATTTTTCAACAATCATGGTTCACGATTATATACTTTATATGCCTTAGAATTATTGGAGTAACCTAGGAAAATGCCTTTATCGGATTTAGAATCAAATTTTTCTAAATGCTCCTTAGTGTTTAAGATAAAATATTTACATCCAAAACATGAAAATATCTCATACTTTGGATTTTATCATTCCAAAGCTCAAAAGGTGTTTTCTTAATTTTAGGTCTCAATAAAACGCGATTAAGCACATAACAAAAGGTATTTATGGCTTCGGCCCAAAAATAGATAGACAAATTATTTTCGCAAAACATGGTCCTAGCCATCTCTTGTAAGGTTCTATTCTTCCTCTCAACCACCCCATTTTGTTGAGGGGTCATAGGGGAAGAAAAGGTATGTTCAATACCCAATTCATCAGAAAATTCAAAAAAAAAATCATTTTTGAATTCTCCTCCATTATCACTTCTAATTTTTAACATTGAAACTCCTTTCTCATTTGTAACTCTCTTAGTAAATTGTTTGAAAAAAATCAAAGGTTTCATTTTTCTTAGCTAAAAAAAAAACCATGTAAATCTCGAGAAATCATCAACTAGCACATAGCAATACAGTTTTCCATCTAGATTGGCAACATCACATGGACCAAAAAGATCCATGTGTACAAGTTCAAGTGTTCTAGATGTGCTTACTTGATTAATTCTATGAAATGAGGATTTAACTTGCTTGCCTAGTTGACATGCATCACAAAGTTTGTCTTTTTTAAATTTTATCTTGGGTAATCCTTTAACTAGTTCCTTCTTAGATATTTCTTGGATGAGGCTCATGCTAGCATGTCCTAGCCTTCTATGCCACAACCAAGAATCATTTTCCATGGCAACCAAGCATCTAACATGGGGATTAGGCAAGACATTTAAAGTTAATGTGTAAATATTTTCTTGTCTATTTCCAATGAACATAATGTCATTAGATGGTGTACTCCTAATGATACATTTAGATGCTTCAAAACTAATTATATATCCATTGTCACACAATTGAGATATGCTAATCAAGTTAAGCTTTAACCCATCAACTAGTAAAACATTTTTAATGCATGGGTAAGGGAGTAGACCTATATCACCAATGCCAACAATCTTACCTTTGGCATTGTCTCCAAATGTCACATGTCCACCATCTTTGCTTGATAGGGTTGTAAAAAGATTGATATCACCCGTCATGTGTTTTGAGCAACCAGTATCCAATATTCATGTGCTTCTACTTGCTTGAGGATGCTTCTCCATCTACAAAAGGAGAAGAGACTATTTTAGGTACCCAAATTTTCTTGGATCCTTGAGTGTTAGTCATCTTATGAACCCAAGTAAATGTAGCATGCGGGTTCCTCCTTAATGCACAATCTTTAGCTATATGGCCAAATATACCGCATGAAAAACAACTTCCATTAAACTTTCTTCTATTGTGTGTGTGAGCATGGAAGTGTGATGACTTTTTGGCATGGACAACCTTAGGCATGGTATTTTGCAAGGTTGTCATTTTTTTCATTTAGCATGCAAAATTCCCTTTTTAAAGTTAGCATGCTATCATTCAAGTGCTCTACTTGATCACTTAAGTACTTGTTTTCATCTTCCAATTTTTTATTGCCATTTTCTAAATTTTTCTTAGCTTCATCTAGGACATGTTTCTCTTCCTTAAGGGTATCTACTTCTTTTCTTAATTCATTGCATGAGAGTAGTAAACTATTATTTTTAAGCTCTAAAGATTTATTGTCCTTTTTAAGCTCTTTAAATTTTCTCCTAATAGCATTAAATTCATCATGCATTTGATCAAAATCATTTTCTAGTTCTTCTTGAGTAAATGAAAGCTCACCAAATGTAAATCTTACCTCATGGTCATTTGCCATCAAGCAAAGGTTTGCCTTTTCACTCTTGGAATCTTCTTCACTTGATGAAGGCTCACTTTCATCCCACGAAACCATCATTGTCTTCTTCTTCTTCTTGTATTTGTGTCTTTTGTGAGGGTTGGAGGTGGAAGCCATCTTGAGAAGTGGGCAATCCTTCCTTAGATGTCCAGTCTTGTTGCAATTGTAGCATGTGTAGCCTCCTCTTTCCTTTCTCATGCCTCCTCTCATGAAGCTCATGAATCTTCTCGCCAACATCGCCATTTCCTCAAAGTCATCCGTCTCTTCCTCGGATGATGAGGATTCTTCTCCTCGGTGTGATGCTTTTAAGGCAATGGTCTTACCTTTGGGAGCATCTAACTCCTTGTATTGCTTCATATGGGTCTCATGTGTCATGAGAGACCCAATGAGCTCGGTGATCTTCAAGGTACTCATATCCTTCGCTTCCATGATTGTGACGACCTTGGGCTCTCAAGCTTTTGGAAGGGAACAAAGGAGCTTTCTTACCTTCTCATCTTCCCTTATCTCTCTGCCAAGGTTAGCTAATCCATTTGTAATATTTTGAAATCTAGCATATATGGCATCAATGCATTCATGCGATAACATTTTAAACATTTCATAATCATGGATGAGTAGGTTTAGTTTAGATTCCTTAACTTGTGAAGTACCTTCATGTGTAGTCTCTAGGACTTTCCAAAGTTCATATGCGGACTTACAAGTAGAAATCCTATTGAACTCATTAATTGATAAACCATAATATAATGCATCGACGGCCTTTGCAGTTGCATTAAAGAGTTTAATATTTTCTTGGTTACACTCATCCATATCCTTAGTTGGTTGTTTATACTCTACTTGTATCATTCTTCATTCATCCATGCCTAGTGATTGAAGGAAGCCATTCATACGAATCTTCCAGTAAGCATAGTTATTACCATCGAACAATGGTGGAGTATGAGTAGAGGACCCTTGAGCTAGTTGGATTTCACTAGTCATTTTAACTTGTAGGGAAGATGGTTAAATCTAATCCTACGACCTTGCTCTGATACCAAATGTTAAGCGAAATTCCACACTAGAAGGGGGGGGGGTTGAATAGTGTGTGTTCTTTTTAGCCAATTTTAACTTCAACCAAATGCAAGTCCAACTAAATAATGTTCGTTATCAAATATAAAGCACAACAATAAACAAATGATCAAGGTAATGCTAACACAAGCAAATATAGTGGTTCGGCCAATCACTTACTCCACTACCTTGGCTCCTCACCAAGGATTTTTAACCAACTACTTTATAGAACTTGTATTTTCCTTTGAATATAACTGAGGACTCTATTCTCACCTCTTTGAGAACTCCCCAAACCTATTCACCTAGGCAAAACACAATTCTACAAAGTAAACCCTAAGTGTTTACACTAGCACACCTAGCAAGCTAATCCAATTAAAACAAGTTTAAACAATAATTAAAATTACAATGAAAAGAGCTAAGAAATAAAACCAAGAACCAATGCTCTTTTCCAAGCCTTCAACTCGCCAAGTCATTGAGCTAGAATCGAAGCCCGAGTTGAGGAAGAATGGGTGCTTGAGAAAACGTTGATCGGAGAAGCGAGCGCAAGCAATTGATCTCTAGAAGGCACAAATCTCTCTCTTGAATGCTTAAATCAGTTGTTAAGAGGTATTAAAGGAGTTAGGTGAGGGGTATTCATAACCCCTCAACCGAAAGGATCTTCAACGGGCATTTTTTCGCCCGTTGGACGCCGTTCGGTCGATCGTCGGTCGACCGACCGATCGACCGCCCAACGACCACAGGCTTTTTGTGCTTCTACAGCTCTGTTCGATCGACCAGAGGGTCAACTGAATGAGTCATGATTTCACCTCTCTGCTATCCGGTCGACCACTCGGTTGATCGAAGCAGGCACTGCCAGATTTTGGCCTCAGTCGATCGACCGCTCGGTCAACCGAAGTAGCTACTGCCATTTTCAGGCCTTGTTTAGTCGACTTCCCGGTCGACCGAAGTAGCCATTGTCGATTTTTGCATCTGTTCAGTCAACCGAAATGACTACTACCATTTTTTTGCCTTTTCGATCGATCGACCGGTCGATCGAACTTAGGCTGAGGCTGATTTTTTTCCTTTATCTTTGTTACATGCTTTTTCATATGTTTAGTTACCAAGTTTTAACTTGGATAACTTTACAACTAGGCTTGGGATGAGATCCTAGGGGTATATTACAAGATATCTACTCAACCTACACCCGAGCCTTTCTTGACATTCTTTTCTTTCGTTTCTTCGAAGTTCGCATGTTTATCGCAACCTCAATCTGAACTCAAAACTTCACACATATTAAATATTTGTTTGTTATCATCAAAATGAAGATTGAAGCTTAAGGGAAACCCTTAAGCCAACACCGAAGTCTGCGTGAAAGGGACAACATATGTTGAATATGATATGGATTTTTATAGACTGTTGGAAGAAGTGATAGAATTGCACTACTTTGGCTTGAAATCAGTTATCCTATTTAAATGGCATTGGTTCGATACAATAGGTAGTGGCATGAAAGTTCATCCAAAATACAAACTTGTTGAGGTTAATTACAAATTGAAATTGGCAGCACATTATATTCTTATTTGACAGCTATGGTGGTCGAGGTTATCGTCGGACGAGAGCTACAGAGTCTCCGATTGGTCAGACTCTAGATTCAACCGCACTTGCTCCTGTCGCTGTTCCTCCTGCCGCCGAGGCCAGTTCATCGAGACGCTGGTGGCCATGCGGGTCGAACAGGATTCAGCCTTTGCCAGCTACGAAACAACGCCGACTTATTTCTGTGATTGACGAGCGGTAATGTGTTATGAATTATATATAATTCATTATATTATAATATAATATTGTACTTTATTTTTATTGTGCAGATTCGAGTAGGAGGATGTCCCCAAGAGTATATCGGGGACAATCCGACGATATATGTGTGGGGTCTGGCCCTCTTGGTCTCACGTGCCCTGTGAGCACGTGGACATGCTCTGGCGCGAGTTTGGGGTACGTATTTAAAATTTTTATATACATGTATTTAAAAAAATTTAATCAACTTGATTATTATTGGTACTGATATTATTATTTTGCAGGATCGCTATACTTGGCCAGAGGAGCAGAGGCCATTCCCCGACAGAGGTACAACTGCCAGTTGGGGCAGGCTTGGGCACAGGCGATGGTCGATTGATCGGTGGTAGGAGGTATCTAGGACTGCGGCTAGAAATCGCATGTCGGGGGGAGGAACGTGTCACACTGGCAGCTCTATTTTTTTTGTTGTGCACACGAGACGCATGGTAAGTATTATACCTTATTTTGAATTATATATTTTATTTGTTACTCTATGTACTAATTAATGTATTTATTTTGTAAATATAGACGACGGTGATGGATGATGGGACTATCCAGCGACCCTCCTCGATGGAGGTGTTTGAGCGGACTCACCGTAGAGGACATGGGGTGGGGGAGTACGTCGACACTCGTGCTGCAATCATCATGGTAAGTATATTTATTTCAATTATGCATTATTTATTTATAATTTAACTTTTAGAAAAAAATTAAACAAAAACCAAACTCATGTAGGAGACCTACACTCAGACGATGACGTAGCACGGGAGCACCCCCGAGGACTTTGACGCGGGAGCGTGGGTCAAGGATGCAGGTGGCTGGGACTACGACCGCGTCCATGGCTTTGCTGATAGTGGCCATGCATGAGTCGTGCTCAGGCCCCTTGTGGCACCGACCCCTCTGGCAGTCTGTGAGCGACCCTTCCCCTCCAGGATTAATGATCAGAACAGGAGGATATCGACACTGGAGGAGACGGTCGCACGACAGAGTGAGATGATGGCTGAGATGCATGCCATGCTGAGATAGATGACATGTCAGTCCAACAGTGTACACTCAGATCCATCGTCATCGACTCAGTCCACGCCGGTGTACACTCAAGCAGTCCAGATCCCGCTGTATGATCCCGACCTTCCTCCAATGTCGTAGTGAGCTTTTATTATTTTATGATATGTAGTGATCTTGGAGATACTTGTTAATTGACTTGTTTGGATATTGATTTGTATCGTGTTGATACGATAGTTTTGATTTTGTATTGTGGATATTTATAATTATAAGTATAATTTTTTTGATGTATATATGGGTGTATATGTGATGTGTATGTGAATGTATGTGTATGTGAATGAATATGTGTATGGGTGTGTGAGTTATATATCTGGTTATAAATGTATCAATGAAAATTTCTAATTTTGAAATTTCTCAGTTACAGGTTAACATCATCAGCAACGGTCTTTCCACGGTCGTCTTTGTGAAAGCCGTTGCTGAAAGTGTATCGTAATACCTGGGCTGCAAACTTAAAGCCGTTGCTGATGAACAACAGCAACGGCTTACCAACAGCCTTTCAGTAAAGGCTTTGCAACGGTGTGACGGCCGTTGTTGATGGCAATATTCGCAACAGTCGTCGCGCCGTTGCGGAACCGTTCCTGATAAAAGTAGTAGCAACAACCGCGCCTCGTTGCTGAGCCGTGGTTGAAAATGTATCAACAACGGATATAACCTGTTGCGAAACCATTGCTGATAATATCATTAACAACTCGTGAGCGACCGTTGCAGATCCGTTGTTAAGTTATCAGGTACGCGATCTTCTGCAACGGCTACGTTGCAACGGGTGCAGCCATTGCTGGCCATTGCTGATGGTCTTTAGCAACGGATATAGTCGTTGTTGATGCTCGATATTCCAGTATTGTTAGAACAGAGGCATTTGGATTTCAAGTCTCACTGGCATGATCTCATCATGGCCTCGGAATTATTTATTCGGGTTCATCATAATCTTTATGAATAAAGATGCAGCATATGATGAAAAAATTGCATCATTAAGTTGATTATCCTTGAATAGTCCCTAAACACATCGACACGTGATTGGCTCAAGGACACTATTCCTTTCAAATCAAACAAAATAATTTTATTCTTGGCCTATTTATAATGTCAACTAAATAAAATAATATTATTTTTTATCTATTTCATTCCTTATCTATTTCTATTCTTCATGAATTTATTTTATTCAACTAAACACACCCTTAGCACATGCAGATCTTTGAAAGTCTCAATTGTATTTTTATTTCTCAATTTTCAATGAATTCATTGCTTTAATTCATGGTGCTTCCCATGGATGATCCATGATGTCGTGGGATGCACTATCAGTGTTGGGAATGAGGCACGGTGGGGTTCTGTCATGAACCACCTCTAAGGGGGTCGTGTGGAGGTTAGAATGGTAAGTGTAATAGCAAAATTCCATCTATGACTATGGAAGTCCATTTGGTCTAGGTTTTTGGATGATCGTTGGTGAAGCAACAACGAGGATTGTTATAGAAATATAACATTTGAGGGGGTGAATAATAATGTGTTCTAAGTTTCAATTCAATTTGATAATTCAAATATCTAATTGAAGGCCTAGCTTAGGTACTTGGAACACCATGATTACTTAGCAAAATACAAATAGCACAAGTAAAATGAAAGCTAAAAAAATAAAATAACAATGCTAACACAATAATTTTTAGAGTGGTTCCACTTTTAACCAAGTCTATGTCAATTACTTAAGTTCTTCGCTTAGGATTTCTACCAATTAACTATTGTAAATATGTTTTACTCCTAAGAGGATACACCAAAGACTTATTCCTCAATCCTTAATGATGCCTCTGCATCTATCACAAAGGAAACATGAGTATAATATCAAACTAAGTGTGTCCTACATACCAAACACCCAAGCATACAAATGAGAACAAGAAACAATTACAAAAAGAAAGAACATGAGCTCAAGAGTGTGCTAACGCTATTGGAGCTCTTCCTTGCTTTCTCTGGATCATTCGAGGCCTCAAAATGATGAATCTTCAAGCTCCTTGCTTTCTCCTAAGCCTTAAGGCCTAAAAATGATGAATCTTCAAAGCTTGAATGGGTTGAAAGTTAAGAGAAAGCTCAAGAATGATTTAGATTGAGAATGAGGGCTTAAACTCAAGTATTATGGACCAATCTTTAAATGGGTTGAAAGTTAAGAGAAAGCTCAAGAATGATTTAGATTAAGAATGAGGGCTTAAACTCTAGTATTATGGACCAATCTTTAAAGGATGGACTCATTGAAGTGTTAGAGAGGTTAGGAAAATGATATCAAGCCTATTTATAAAGATATTGACTAATGGATATGAGGGATGGAGCTTGGTCAATGGCTATAAAAAGAGCCGTTGGGCTCGTTGGTCAAAGGTCCGTGGAAGTTCGATGGACTGAACTTTGGTTGGACCTCGACCAAGGCTTTTGGAAAATGCAAAACCAATTCGGCTGAAGTTGGGCTGAAGTTCCGTCGACCGCACTTTGATCGAAACATTTTTTTGCTTAATTTGTGAAAATAACTTAGCTTGGATTTTTGGCTTGGTTGTCAAGGTTTTGGGTTTCTTTCAGGATTTGTGTTGGGTTGAATGGGCCGAAACACTAAGATTTCTCACAAATGAGGCCTTAAAGAATTTTACATGAAAAATTAGAACCTAAACCTTATTTTTGATACATCATGGCACCGAATATCAATTTCACCGAAACTTCCTTCTTGAAATCCAAAATCAACTTGGCGTGCGTATCATTCTTTAATCGAAAATCAACACTTGATAAACACATTAGAAATATGTTTATTATAATCAAAAATCAAAATTAAGATCAATGTTGAAAATTTTATCCCAACCAGGATGATGAACTTGCCAGCTGAAAGGGACAGTCCCTTAATAAAGTCGAGAGAGACGTCGACCCATATTTGTTAGGGGATGAGCAGGGACTGTAGTAGGTTGACTAGTTATAGGGCTTTTTATCTTGTTGCTTTGGCATACGTCACACGAGCGGATATATTTGTGTATGTTGCAGTGTAGATTGGTCTAGAAGAATTCAGATCGGATCCTTTGGAGGGTGCATTGGTACCCTTCATAGGTGGAGTCATATAAGGCACAGACATTGGTGTGACGAAGAGGGGAGTTGGTGGGGAGAAATGCCCTATTTTGAAGAAGTTGAAGCTATCATAAATGGAGTAAAGAGAGGGTCGGGGCATGGTGTAGAAGTCCGCCATGATGCCTGAGAGGTTGGGCGAGTTCTATACTTGTTGTTTGAACTACAAAAGAAGAGTAAGTCGAGTCATGGAAAGAGTAGATAGTGAACCTTTATGGTGTGAGCATCGAGAGAGCATCGATGGTGGCATTGAGCTTGGCCACCCTGTACTTAATGGTGAAGTCGTATCTCATGAGTTTTGAAATCCAATAATACTGTGGGTTTGTGATCAACTGCTACTCCAATGAGTAATTGAGGCTACAGTGATCGGCGCATATGATGAAGAGGTGGCCCCACAAGTACGATGTCGAATTCTTGACCGCTATGGCAAGACCGACCAACTCTATGGAGGGACTACGTATATATAGGGATAGCATTACGGTGGAATTTCTACCATGCATTTTCTCTACTTGAATACCTGATTTGGACTTCCATTAAAATCCTAATCCAATGATATTTTAGAAAGTGGGAAAATATAATGATCTTTAATCCTTGTTAATAGATTTGGATGTCTTTCCTCAGGTTATCTGCACAAATTATATCTTCACAATCAAAATAAAGATTAATACTAACACAATATAGTAAATACATGGATTTGAATGTCCACGACTAACACTTGTTTCCCCTTGATGTTTGTTGAAAGTGAGTTTAATATATATATAAATCATTTATTAATAAATCGATAATCCTCCCGATAAATTAAGCCCACAAGACCTTGAACCTTGGTAATGTTTATGAATCGAGATCACGCTTTGAACTAATTGGTCCATTGGGTTTCGGGTTTGTTTGGTTCAATTTTTGCCACCAGTAAAACCCATTAATTTTCACTTAGATTAATCTCCCATCAATTTATTGTTGGTGCAAAACTTAGGCAGAATTCATGATCGATTTCTGAACGAATTGGTTACCTACAATGAAAGATTGGGAAAAAGATAAATTTTGATTGTGATGCAAAAAAAATTCTTTGAACTTTAATTGCGATGCAAAAAAAAATCTATAAATTTTGATTGTGATGCAAAAAACCTCCAGAACTTTGATTATGATGCAAAAAACTTCTGAACCTTTATTATTACATTTCAAACCTGTATGTCAGTAGATAAAATGCAGGTTCAACAAGATAATATTCAGAGACAATGAAAGGAGATACTCTATCATTGTCTCTAAACATTTCATGAAAGCTTTATTTTTTTATCCCAAAGAAATTTTTAAATACTTCTCAATTTTAGATAAATAGCAGATAAAATATGAAAAATAGCATGCTAAGATAGAAAATCATTGGCCTTTCTATCTTAATCAAAATATAGCTAGGGGCTTTAGATGAATACATAGAGTGAACAAGCTCATAAGCAACTACGATGTTATCATGTATGCTTCTGCATTTGACAGAAGTCGATTGTTATGACAGCATTTTATCTACTATCATATAGGTTTGAAATGTAACAATAAAAGTCCAAGAATTTTTTGCATCATAATTAAACTTCAGAGGTTTTTTTGCACCATAATCAAAGTTCAAGAGTTTTTTTACATCACAATCAAAGTTTGAGAGTTTTTTGCATCACAATTAAAGTTCAGCTGAGAGAGAGAATTTTAAAAAAAATATTTTTGGGATATTTATATATTTTTATTTTTAATATATATATATATATTAAATATGACATGAAGAATAAGTTACACATGGACGAATGAGGTGTCGACACGTGGCACTGATATGAAATTCTGTTAAGAAATTAATGAAGAGATGATGACACGTGTTTTTTTGTTAATTTTTAATAGTTGGTGTTTTTTTTTTTTTGCATGTTTTTAAAATTTATGAATTTTTTTTACTAATCATACTAAAGTTCAAGTTTTTTTTTTTTTTGCTTTTTACCCTAAAATTAATATAAACTTATAATATAACATGGAAAATGTTGAGAGCAATAAGCATGCAATGGAGAATTTAAACTCTCTAATAAGTATATTTTTCCAATGGTTAATTTTTAAATATATCATCACTTTTGATGATTTCCCCCTCATCTATCTCAACTTTTAATTTTTCTCAATAATATACTCCATCTTTTAATTTCTTTCAATTATATACCACTGTCAATATAGTGCTAAATTTGTCATTTGGATGCTGACGTGACATTACTGACATTGATCAATATTGTCACAACATCCCTAATGATTAAAAAATTCAAAAACTACCATGTTATTAAAAGTTTTTTTAATACGGTTTAAATGATTATATCTAATATATTCTGACTTTTAAGATTTTTTCCAAATATATCATAATTTTTTATTCTCAACCAAAATGGATCTCATACTTTTGATTTATTTCAATTATATTTTATCATCAAACTATCATCAATTTGGTCATTAGGATTCTGAATTGCATTGTCATGTGGATTAGAATTTTAGTTGACATTCCTAAATACGTTTAAAAATAATAATATGTCATGACACCAAATTTTTGGAGTCCATGAATGAAATAAAGTAGTTGATTGTTAGTGAGAGTGATCATGGTAGTACCTTCAGGTCACATTTTTTCATAATTTTTTTTAAAATAAGAAGATATTTTTTAAAAAAGTTTGGTGAAATATTTTTATTATTTTTAAATATATTTAGGGATATTGGATGAACATTTGACCCAAATCGGTAGTGCTACTCATATTTTAATGGTAAAATTGATGATAGTTTGATAACATGATATAATCAAAAAAATTGATAGTACGAGACTCACTTTGATTGAAAATAAAAAGTTAGGATAAATTTGAAAAGATCCTTAAAAGTTAGAATATATTAGATATAATTATTTAAACCTTATTAAAAAGGCAAAATTACCTAAATATATTCAATAATTTGAAAGTTTTTTCATTGGTGGCATGTACTCTTTTTATTTTTTTTTTGATTAGTTGAACTGATGATTGGCTTTCCGACGTGTAATAAAAAAATATTTTTTAATATTAAAATATTATAAATTGAAAACTAACTTTAAATGGTCCTACCTCTCTCTCCGGTAAAAACCCCTTCCTTCTCTCTCTCGTCCTCTACTAAAATATTTCTCATGCGTCCTCGGGATGTGTGCTTAGCTCGGGATGCGTGTCCAGCACAACTCGGGCACGCATCCCGAGTTGTATGAGCGGTAGATGAGCGGCCTGCTCATACTAGTTTTCTTCCGTGCACTATGCAGACCACGTACGTTGAGCGCGTTGCAGATGCAGGAGATGCAACAACTTATCGTCTCCCTCATCTCTCTATCTCTCACTCGAGCGGGGAGCGCTTCACCTTCTCCACGGATCGCTCGCGTGCGCAGTGCAGACTGGCCGCTCGCGGGGCACTTCACATTCTCCCCGGCTTCTTCGCCGTGTGCAGTGTAGACAGGCCGCTCTCAAGGCTCCATGCATGTACCAAGGCTTCATGCATGTAGCACGCCTTTCATGCATGCAAGGGACCGGCAATGCTGTCGTTTGTTCGTCATTAGAAGCTTGCAGAGAGAACAAGAGAAAGAGCAGGGATGAGGGCAGCAGCTTGATCACTGGTGAATCCAAGGTACAATTGATTAAGAATTAACACACCATACAACCCAAATGATGCTTAGTATTAGTTACCAGCTGGCGACTAATACATCGGCACAGTGATCGCTGGCGAAGAAGAAGAAGCATGTGCTAGTTTCAGATCCGTGGAGAAGGTGATGATCTCCGACTAGAGCAAATGGAGAAACTAGTATCACTCCAGCTGACTCAATTTTCTCCATTTTCCCTGACTCTCAGATGACGCAATTTGTCGATCACCTTTGCTCTAGTTTCAGGTCCTCAATGGAAGAAGAAGCTCCTACGATGCCGTCGTCTCATCTTCCTCCGACGGAAGAAGAAGCTCCCATGGCTTTGTCATCTCCTCTCCCTCCGACGGGCGAAGAAGAAGAAGCTAGCTCCAATTGCGTCCTCTTCTCCACTCCCCTGATTGAAGCTTCAGTGGAGGAATCGGCGGAGAAGAAGGAACAAGATTATCTCAAGAGTAGGCGTTCCACACCACGCTGGTGTCGGCGGGCGTTGCCCAGAGGCACTCCGGCAGCGGCCTCGGCTCCAGGTAGCTCTTCGGGGACGCCGGGCGGCACCGCCGACGTGGCAGCGGCTCGCAGCCCTTGAGCATGAGCCGCTGGGCGAAGACGGCGTCGCTCAAGCACTCTAAACTTGGCTCGTACAACATGTACTGCGTCAGCTCCTCGTGGAAGCGGCAGCAGACAAAGCCCAGTGTGAGGAAGAGCTTGTCGGTGACGAGGTTGTTGTTGCGGCCGAGGGGAAGCTTGTGAGGCTCCGCCGTGAGCTTCAGCTCCCCGAAAAGCTCGTCCTGCCACCCGTTGAGGTCGTCGTCGACATCGGCCTTGTCGAAAACCTCAAGGAGGCCGCTGGCGGTGGTCAGCCGATGTTGGAGCTCAGTGAGCTAGGCGCCGCTGTCGGAGAGCTTCCACTTAGTGGTGTTGAGAGAATCCTATTTATTGACCTGGATTATGTTCTTGAGCGGGTGCGTGGAAGATAGTGCACGTGAGCGGGTGCGTGGAGGAGATCATCGGCACAGTGACTGCCGACGACATCATGCAGGTGTACCTGAAGCACGTGCTGCGGAAGGCACCATCGGCGTCGTGGACGGCGTGGAAGGTAGTGATGCTACTGTCGGACGCCGAGCTGCAACGGGGAAAGATTTTAGTAGAGGACGAGAGAGAGAATGTAGGGGTTTCTATAGTGGAGAGAGAGAGGTGGGACCATTTAAAGTTAGTTTTCAATTTATAATATTTTAATATAAAAAAATAGTTTTTATTACGCATCAGCAGATCACGTCATCAGTTTAACGGAACTATCGACGAAAATTAGACGATATGATTCAATTGAAACAAATGTAAAAATATATGATTTAATTGAAATAAATAAAAATACTTGCCACAAATAAGAAAAACCTCAAAGTACATAATATATTTAGGTAATTTCTCTATTAAAAATATCTGATAACATGATATTTTTGAATTTTTTATTCGTTTAGAGATGTTGACGTGACAATATTGATCCATGTCAGCGGTGTCATGTCGGCATCCAAATGATAAATTTAACACTATATCGACGGTAGGATATAATCGAAAGAAATAAAAGATGAAGTATATTATTGAGAAAAATTAAAAATTGAGATAAATTAAAAAAATTTATTAAAAATGATGATATATTTAATAATTAATCCTTTTCCACAAACTATGGGAAGGGAATAAGCTTTGGTACATGTATCATCAAAATTTCTCTTAAAAGTTTAAACTCTGCCACATTCCAATCTTGAATGGTATATATTGATAAATCTACTTTGACACACAACATGGATTTTCTGTTCTGCAAAAGTCGGCCAACAGAGGGGCGGGACTAAAGGAGTCCGATTATAAGGGAAAATTAGAGAGGTAGAAAAATTTGATGACAACAACTGCTTCGTTGTTGCAACTTGGCAGCAACTAGAGATACGAGAGTTTGAACTACTTTGAAAGACCAGGGGCCGAGAGGCGGAGAGGGAGAAGAAAAGTGTTTGAGGAGGTTGAACATTGCTTTTATCTAGACTTGTGTTTGATCGACTATTGGAGGCTTAGAGCCGACGGAGATAGATAAGACGAAGAGTTCGAAGATGGGCCAAAATTTTTGTTAGGGTAATATGCAATCACTTCAGATTTGATACCTCTAGTGATCCCCACGAATCATGGCCCCAATGATTGAGTATAATTTCTTCAACTGCATAGATTTGATTTAACTTTCACTGTTGTCATAGTATGCGTTGCAAAGATATAAATACGTTGATACCATAACCATATACAAATAGAAAAAGACGGATAAAATAAAAAAGGAAACCTCTCTTTTACCTGATCCATTTAACGAGGAATGAGTCCATTTATTGTATATTTAAGTAGATATATTATAGATCCTGCATGTACGGTCAGCTCTGGCTTTTAATGCCTTATTGAAGTCGGAGAGGGAGCGAATCCGAAGGAGAAAGAAACCCACGCTCCTCAATATGGCTAGGCTTATGGCTTCCTAACGTTTCCTTATATAAGGTCTCGTTTGATTGACACGAGAAATAAATTCACGTGAAAAATTATAATTCTCATGAATTAATTTTTCACCTATATTTCTCGGGAGTTCCCAAAAATATAATTGGTTGATAAAAAATTACTTGATAGGAAGTATAACTTTTCACCCGTAACATATTTGCTTGACATGAGTACTTCTTAAAAAGTATACATCAAATGATCAATATACTCATTTTTTATAAATTAATATTTTAATATATATATATATATAATAATATATAAAAAATTAAATTTTATTTATAAATTATTATTTTAACACGTATATGTAAAATATAATATAATTTTTTTATATATAACTAATATAATATATAATTTATTATATTAAAAATTAATTTTTATTTGAAGTTAATATAAAAAAATTATATATTTTATTTAAAAATAAATTAAAATAAAATAAATAATTCAAAAATGTATGAATTATCTAATCTCATAATATTAAAAATATAAATTAAGTTTAATATTAAATGCAAATGTGGGATTACAATTATCTTTATTTTTTAAATACAACACACTAAAAGCAACTTATTTAGGTCATCTAGGCAAGTTATTTCTTGTATTTTGCAAAAAATCATATTTTTTGAGAAAGTTGTTCTTTCTGCAAAATATAAAATACAAAAAATGTGTTAACCAAACAAGATTAAAAAAAACAACTTTCTGAAAAATACTACTTCTTGCAAAAAAATTATGTTAATCAAACGACACCTAAATCTTAGTATTACTTGTGTGCATTTATTTGGATTCCAATTTCAACCCGTGGCGGCCCATTGGGGCCCTAAGGCAATAGTCTTGTTGGCCTAATGGATGAGCTGCCCCTACGAATTGTTGATCGAGTTTGATCGAATTTCTTAACCAGAGTATTGAGCAGAATCTGGACTGAGCCCCAAGCCCGTTTACTGTTCAATGGATCCGGTTTCAAAAACTAATCTCATGTGTACAAAATATCACAGCTAGAACCCTGCACATAATTAAATTCATCATACTAAGTAGATCTGGTACCCACCGGATAAGGACTGAACTTATTGTCACATGCTTTAAAACTCCGATCCGAATTTATTAATCCGTATTCTTCCTAATAATCTTCTTTATTTTCTCAATTTCACCATGTGAAGAAAAAAAAAATAGTGCATGACACTCGTCCTTTTCATTCTACGATCTTTATCAATTACTTGCGCACTTGTACGCCAAGACCAAATCGAAGACATGAGAGTCATACGCGTCGGAGACACAGCTTTGACCTTCCATAGAGCCAAACCAGTTAATAATAATACTATAAAAAGACGCCAACTACGATTCCTCTCTTCTTCCTAATCCAAACTCCGGTCGTTCCTCGCAACGTTCGCTGTCTCTTTTCCCAGCTGTTACAGCGTCTCCGGCATTTAACTCCTCTTATGTAACGGTCTCTTTTTTGTGCTTTCCCGCGATTCATACCCTCTCTTTCGCAAAACAGCACACAGGGTAACTTTCCAATCATCCCCTGGCACGGTCCTTGTACAAGTTCACGTGCCAACGTAGCTTTTGGAGTTTGAAACTAAAAATGCTGGCTGCGGATGACAAACAAATTTCTCGTAAGCTAATAATTGGTGCAAAATATGGGGCCCACGGCTTTATATATATTTTCATTGGGTGAAAATGTGGGGCCCACCAGAAATTTACATTACCGGGGAGCGGGTAGGATAGTCGGGTAGAGTTGGGGAGAAGGTCAAGATATGTAGCTGCCGCTTTCTTCGTTTTATCATCGAAGAAGCGACCGCGTCGATAATAACGGACAGCCGGTCGTTTCACATTTTCTCGAAATAGCTTTGACTCGTTGAAAGAGCTCAAGATTTAGTGTGGCTCCGTCATTTCGTACTGTGTCCTGAACCAACGAAAGAGATCAAAGTAAACGATTGATATTAAAGTATTCTGGCTCAGTCAGCACATCTTAGCCGTCAAATAGATGTGTCTGTTTTAGTGTTAACATGTTCTCGTCGAACACTTGACATGCTAATGAGGACTATAAATGCTGCGGTAATTTGACCTGAAGAGAACAAAATAAATTGGAACGAGTAAACCGGTGAGACGATGTCGTGCTCCATGGCGATGGTGAGCTCGCCGGCTTTCTCGCCGTCTCGCATCTCAATCTCATGCAAGGGGCCTCAGGAGACCCTATCCCTGAATCCGAGCTCTCCTTCTGCCTCTGTGTCCCCGTGCTCGCGGTCGTGTTCGTCCTCGCCGTTTAGGGCGTGGTTCCAGAGAGCGGCGAGCGGGCTGCGGGAGATCAACGTCGGAGTGGTAGGGGCTTCTTCTTTCCCCTCCGGGACTGCTGTAGATGGGACACAGTCGCCTCCTCCGCTGAGCTCGGGCGGATCCGGCTTACTTTTGAAGAGGAAGAGACCGGCGCGGATTAGTATCCCATTGACGAGGACGTTCACGTTTGTGCCCGAGGTGACCGCAGTTTCGAGAGAGGTGGAGGTGGAGAGCACCCAGTATGCAGTGTGTTGCAAGAAGGGAAGGAATAGGATGTTGATGGAGGATCGACATAAGGCAACTCTGGACCTCAATGGAGATCCCAAATTGGTACGTTCTCCCTCTTGTAGGGCTTCTCTTGTTCTCGTTCTATATCTATAGTTACTGGTAAAAAGTTAATTTGATAGGAAAAGGTTAATTTTTGAGGGGATTTTGTCTGAAACCATCTACGGAATGTATAATATTGAAAAAAGGGGATTTTTTTTTCTATATTTGCAGGCTTTCTTTGGAATCTTTGATGGCCATGGAGGCATGCGAGCTGCTGAATTTGCTTCCGAGAACATGGGCGAGTTCATAGTACAAGTGTTGTCGACGACTGGAGCAAGCCTCGAGGACGTGGAGCAAGCTATCAGAATTGGATACTTGAAAACCGATACAGAGTTTTTGAAGGAGGAAGCGGATGGAGGGGCTTCCTGCGTCACCGCCTTGGTTAGAGACGGCAATCTTGTCGTCTCCAATGCAGGGGACTGCCGTGCTGTGTTAAGCCGTGCCGGTAAAGCAGAGGCCCTTACATCTGATCACAGACCCTCCCGAGAAGATGAGAAGGAACGAATCGAGAGCCTTGTAAGTATGCCTCTCTGTATATTGATTCTTCTTTTTGTCGTCTAATTGTTTGATAGCATCCACAATCTGCTAATGTGAGCTGGAGGAATTCTTCCCTTTGTCTCAATGAGAGGGTTAGACCTAAAAAGTCATTACCTACATAAAGTTAGTAATCACAGCAATTTGATGCTAAATCAGCCCATTCTGTAAGTTAACAGAGTATGGAGTCTGTTATTGTTCCAAAAATCCATTCTTCGTATGCTTTCAACATCAAAATTAGGTAAAGAAATTATTTGCAAACTGAAACAATTTTGATCAGGGTGGCTATGTTCTTTGCCATCGAGGCACATGGAGATTACAAGGTACCCTCGCCGTATCGCGTGGAATCGGAGACTCGCATCTTAAGCAGTGGGTGATACCAGAGCCAGAGACTAAAACCATCAACATTGAAGCAGAATGCGAGTTCTTAATTCTGGCGTCTGATGGACTCTGGGACAAGGTACAGCTTCGCTCTACACTATTCAGAAATCGATTATATATGTTTCTATCTCTGTTGTTCATGGTTAAACCTTTCAGGTTAGCAATCAGGAGGCTGTGGATACTGCTCGAGCAATGCTGATTAATGGAGACGGAGCATCATCGTTGTCTGCCTGCAAAAAGCTTGTGGATTTATCTACTGCACGAGGTTCATTGGATGATATAAGTGTGATGATAGTGAAGCTGCAGGAATTTGTTTGAAATGATTGATGTCTTGTCGCCGGGAAATATATATATATATATATATATATATATATGTTATGACACGGAAATGAAGATCACTTTGCGGGGGCGCGAGAAATATTTGAATGTGACTTGCGGGGATATATATGGCGTTATAGTAGTTAGGCAATTCTTTAATTTGTTGTCCTCCATTCTTTCATAGTTGACACGTTTTATATATATATATATATATATATGATAACTACTAACACATATTGTGACTGATTGTGTAAAAAAGCTAATAAATAATTCTACATTCTTTTATTTTATATATGTAAACTGTTGCTTGGCTCTATTATTTTAATTGGCTGATCATTATGTTAAATGTGATTATTCCTTGAACTTGGCTGGCTTATGATTGCACGGCAAACATCCTAACACATTGACGGTATCAATTTCCATTGGTATCAACATCCTTTTGATTTGCAATTGCCATCATCAAATGTCACTGTAAATGAATGTGAGCTTGAGTCACTAGGATGTTGGGATGGGAATAAGAAACACAACGGAAAAAAATGATTTAAAAAATTTAAATCATTTCGAAAACAACGATCTACTTTAACAATCTTTAAGAAATTCAATCTACGAGTAGAAGGAGAAGATATATACCTTATACTACGGATGGTATGACTGCTCCTATTCCCGTTTCAAGACGCACACGCGTACGTCCTTCAAGGAAAGTCCACACCAAGCGCCTCGCAACAAGGGAGCAGCGAACACCGATACTTGTTGTAGCTCAACGAAGAGGCAATCTCAACCCCGAAATGTACCAAGGTGAAGACGACCCTTCCAGCAAGAATCGAGCACCAAAAGGGAGGAAGAGGGATGAGAAAACCACGAAATGAGGAGGGGGATGAAAGAATACCTCGCTGTCATTCTTGGACTAGCTCCTCCAAGAAGATGAAGTAGATGACACACCCAAGAGGAAGAGGCATTCAATCGGCTTCACAAAATCGGAGAAGGAAGCTTTAGATGGCCGGCCACCCAAGGAGATGAAGATGAGTTATTTAAGCTTTTCTCTTCAAAAAGTCTCTCAAGAACCAACCTCTTGCTCTTCTCCAAGATCAATAACCAATTTGCTTAACCCCCTTGAAGGAGGTAAGACCATCTATTTATAAGGGGAGTAGGCAACTACCAAGGTAGACCCGCCCCCCTTCTAAATCCTCTCATCGGAATTCAAAATTTCGGGATTTGCCACCAAAATAATAATTTATATTTAATGGATTTATAATTAATGCGAAATTAATTAAATCCAACTAAATATAAACTTTGATTTATCTCTATAAATTAAATTCTTATTGATTAGGATTTAACATGTGCCAATCTCTACAAATTAGGATTATCGAGGAACTCCTTCATCGCGTATTCGTTCATATAGGAAACATCTTTCCTATCATGTTCGTAAATGAGATCCGTGATGGAGTTGCAGCATGTCCTTGCTAGTAGACATATAGTGCCGCATTCGGACTTTATCTCATAAGGTTCATTATGAGATTAGCCTGTTGTGTGTGACCCATTGGGCTCCACACTAAGCCAGTAGTGAGTTGTGCATAACTGAGATTCAGATATGAGAGAACGACTTCTATTCAAATCTTACGAGCCACCACTAAACCCTTTTAGTGTGGTCGTGAGAGACTCCACTCACAAGTCAAGATTGACGTCTAGCAACGTGTCATGACTACCCGGATAGTGTGAGGTTCAATCTATAGGGATCGAACACCCTTCAGTGATTAGTTACCTTGCAACTAAGTCCCTTGGTTACAACGTCTCGAAGTTGGCTAGGGTACGTAAGAAGTTGTTGGCCTAAGGTTTTCAACCTTGGTCATCATCTTGATTTTGATGATAACAAACTTATTCTAATGAGTTTATCAAGTGACTGATCTCAGGTTGCGGTTACGATACACGCGCGAACTTCGCTGGGAGAAATACTAATAATCGACAAAAATGACTCCGTCGTAGATCGAGTAGAAAATCTAGAGTTAAAAATAGAATTCATGTAATATGTCTTTAGGTATTTATCCTAAGACTAATTGCAATGGTATCCAAGTCAAAACTTGGTAACGGAACCCGAAAGCGAAGCGTGTAAGAAGAAAACTCAAAGAAATAGTCTCAGCCTAGGTTCGGTCGATCGGTCGATCGAACGAATGAAGCCAAAAATTGGTAGAAAGGTATTCGGTCGATCAACAAATGCCCAAAACTGGTAGAATGCCTTCGGTCGCTCGGCGGTCGATCGGTCGGTCGACCGACGACCGACCGGCAAGTGATTGGGCGTCCCCAACGGGCAGAAAAATGCCCATTGGGTGGAGCTGCCAAGTGAGGGATTATAAATACCCCTCATCAGCCTTCTAAGAGCCTTTCAACCATTCATTGAAGATCTCCTAGAGTGATTTTGAGCTTTTCCAAGTGGATTTCATCGCGCAAGCTTCGACGATCGTTCATCTACTTGAAGCATCCTTTCCGCCTCAACTTCGACTTCAGTTCGAGCTCTACATCTTGACGAGTTGGAGGCTTTGGAGGCTTTGCAAGGGAGTTCACTTGTGTGGTTTAATTCTTAGCTCCTTTGTTGCTATTTTCCTTGTTATTAAACTAGGTTTCCATTGTTAGCTTGCTAGGTGTGCTAGGTTAAACACCTTAAAGTTACCTTTGTAGAATTATGTTTTGTCTAGGTGAATAGGTTTGAGGCGTTCTCAAATGGTTGAGAAGCGAGTCCTCAGTTGTATTCAAAGGGAAACACATTGTCTATAAAGGATTGGTTAGAAATCCTTGGTGTGGAGCCAAGATAGTAGAGTAGCCGGTTGTCCGAACCACTATAATCTTTTGACTTTGCATTTCTTTGTTTTTGGTGCTTATAATTGCTTTTCGTACTCGCTATTGCATATCAATTAGTCGCACTTAATTTGGGTTGAAGTTGGAATTGATTTAAAAGAAATTGAATAGAAGCTAAAATTAACCTAACACTATTCAACCCCTCTTCTAGTGTGGGTATTTGAACAACATTTGGTATCAGAGCTGAAAGAAATAGTACCATTGAGCCAATCACATGTTGATATGTAGGGAACTATTTTTAGTTAATGACTAATATGAGGCATCTTTTCATTATATGCTGCATCTATATTTTTTATATATTAGATTGTGATGAACCCCATGAACTCAGACAATTGATTCCAATGCCATGAAGAGATCATGCCAGTGAGACTTGGAATCCATATGCCCCTGTTCTAAATGTTTCCAGTCGTAAGATCACCAATTAGATAATTGATGATTCCGGATAGACTGATGCACTTGGTACATGCCTTACACGATAAGGGGTAGCTGATCTCACAGTTACCTATGAGCCGTCATTAATGTACAAGTGCAGGTGCTCATTAGGGAATGAGTTCACTAAACGAACCTACACAAGGAACACAAAATGAAATCCTTACATGAGTGTCAATAGGATGTTCCTCGGGTGATAGTAGGTGCAAGCAGTCCTTGGACCTGAGATTGTCATGGTTACATTGCGAGTGACAACCCATTTCTTTGGTACTATCCCTACGTGGCCCTACTGTCATGTGCCAGGTATTAGTGGGCATGGGGAAGCATTCATGAAGGTAGGTGACCAACCAACATGGAATCGGAGTAACCTCGGGTGATAGTAGGTGAAGGCAGTCCTTGGACTTGAGGTTGTCGTGGTTACGTTGTGAGTGACAACCCATTGCTTTGGTTCTATGCCTACGTGGCCCTAGCGTCATATGCCGGGTATTATTGGGTATATGGAAGCATTCATGAAGGTAGGTGAGCAACCAAAATTAAGTCGGTTATTCCTAGTGAGAGGAGATAATGTCCTATGTGTCCCTACAAGTATGGACTTGGGAATCTCTGGCCAGAGTAGACATGAAAGTCAGGAAGATGTTTTTGACGTTTCATTATTGAGACAACATCTTGGCGGGTGGAATACATATGAATCGGTATTAGGGTTTGACACTTCTTTCGTACCCTAGCCGACTTCGGGGCGTTGTAACCGAGGGACTTAGTTGCACGGTAACTAATCACCGAAGGGCGTTAATTCGATCCCATGTAGATTGAACCTCACACTATCTTGGTAGTCATGAGATGTTGCTAGATGTCTATCTTGATTTGTGAGTGGAGTCTCTCACGACCACACTAAAGGAGTTTTAGTGGTGGCTCGTAATATTCAAATAGAAGTCGTTCTATCAGATCCAACTCTCTGTTATGCACAACTCACTGTTGCCTTAGTGTGGGGCCCAATGGGTCACGCACAACAAGCTAACCTCGTAGTGGACCTTATGAGATAAAGGCATTATGCAGAACTATATGTCTACTAGCATGGACATGTTGCATCACGATCATGGATCTCATTTACGGACATGATAGGAAAAATATTTCATATAGGAACGAATACGCGATAAAGGAGTTCCTCGTTAACCCTAATTTGTAGGGCATCCCTAAATTATAGGGATCATCACATGATAAATCCTAATCAATAAAAATTTAATATATATATATATATAAATTAAAGTTTATATTTAGTTGGATTTAATTAATTTCAAATTAATTATAAATCCATTAAACATAAATAATAATTTTGGAGGCAAATCCTAAAATTTTGAATTCCGATGAGATGATTTAAAAAGGGGGGGTCGGGTCTACCTAGGTGGCAACCTATGCCCCATACAAATAGATGGCCTAACCTCCTTCAAGGGGGTTAAGCAAATTGGTTACTCATCTTGGAGAAGGTTTATGATTGCATTCTTGAGAGGCTTCTTGAAGAGAAAAGCTCCAAGAACTCATATTCATCTCCTTGGGTGGCCGGCCATCTAAAGATTCTTTTCCCGATTTTGTAAAGCCGATTGAAGGTGTCTTCCTCTTGTGTGTATCATCTACTTCATCTTCTTGGAGGAGTCCAAGAAGGACATCGAGGTATTCCTTCATCTTCCTCCTCGTTCCGTGGTTTTCTCATCACCTCTTCCTCCTTTTTGGTGCTCGGTTCTTGGTGGAAGGGTCGACTTGACCTTGGTGCGTTTCGGGGTTGTGATTGCCTCTGCGTTGAGCCACAACGAGTCTCCGTGTTCGCTGCCCCATTGTTGTGAGGCACTTGGTGTGGACTTTCCTTAAAGGATGTGTGCATATGCGTCTTGAAACGGGGATAGGAGTAGCAATACCGTTTGTAGTATAAGGTAAATCTTCTCCTTCTACTCATTGATTGAATTCCTTAAAGATTGCTAAAGTTGATCGCTAGTTTAGAGATGTTTTGAAATTTTAAATCGTTTTTTCCACTGTGCTTATTCTTCCCATCCCAACAGTGGTATCAGAGCCACCTTTAGCATTTTTTTCAGAATTTTATTACGCGTTATTATTGTATTTACAAACCGTTCGCTCCCTAAACATCATGCTGCCCAGTTTTTATTTTCGGGGGTTCTTGAGTCATTCCTTTGGCTCCAAACTTATCTTGGACAGATTTCAAACTCAAGAACCCCATGGGTTTACCATGGGTTTATGGATGAATAGCCCCGAAAACTGAAATTTTCAGCATGTGTTGTTTGGACCGTTTTGGGTGGAAACGTAACCCGATTAGCACGTTTTCGGATTCTATTTTTTCCTTTCTTTTTCTTAATTGTTAAGATGCATGAAAGGATGATTATGGATGAGCCCTATGAGCTGTGACTGTGTTGATTGCTTGTAAATTTATGAAATTTCAGCATTGTAACTTTTGAATAGGGCCTGAGTACCTCTGCCTTACTCTTGAGAATTCTGATTGTAATCTTCTTCTCCCTCTCCTTAAACCTTGCCCCAAGGGTTGTTTGGGGTCTTCTTCTTTTAGTTTTGTAAAATTAGAATGTTAGAGACAGATTCGCGACGAGCACGCTTGCTGCCCCATGTTGGTGCGCGCGCGGAGAGGAGGTGTTCGGCGCCATGATAATGACGACTTGAACCCCGGGAAGGCACTGATGGAACCGGCAACATTCAAGATATTTTTGGACAGTGCCTTGGTGAGACGAAGCTCCCTAAAACCCTAGGATGATGGCCTTGGTTTGCCTGGTGGCTCGGGTGGAACCATTAGAACATTCATAATCATCCTTATTTACTTTATGCTTTTATTTATTGCTTGTGCTTCAATTATTGATAGCTTAGATAATTAAAATTGAATGAAGAAACCCTCCAATAATATTGAGTCCGAATGGCTATGATATTAAGAATATCGATCATGCCTTCCATCATTATGAGGTACAAGTGTGTCTATTGTCACAACGGGTTTGTTGTGCAAACACAAGACCTTTTGTGCTAATAAACATGTTGCATCTCATATGACACACCCTTGTGTCTCTACTACTAGCTTGAATGTGACTTACCTTGTTGAGAAGACTCAAGGGTGGTTGTTTTCACGCTAGGGTAAACGAACGATGGATCCGACTTAACTAGGGCTCCTTGGTTTGTTGTGCAAACACAAGGCCATGGTAACCCTAGAGGCAAAAACTTGATGGAAGTCGCATAGCGATTTGATCGGCAAAGAGTTACCTACCCATGGACCTATTAGGGTTTGTCGTGTTAAATGCGAGACCCGAGTAGGAGAAGTGGGGTTCCATCTTCCCGTAAGGAAGTCTGCCAACGAGGGCTTCCCGCTTCCCAATAGGAGGGTCATTTGAGAACCGCGAAAATTAGTGGGAGCCATGATTAATCAAAAGACCTTAATAATCATGCATATTGTTGGCTTAAGGGTCTCTCTCAAGCTTCGATCGTCATTTTGATGATAACAAACATGTATTTAATCTATGTGTGAAGTGTTGACTTCAGGTTGAGGTTGCGATAAGCATGGGAAGTTCGTTCAAACGAAAGAAAAGATCTTCAAAGAAACGGAAGAAAAAAACGTCAAAGAATGGCTCGGGTTTAGATCAAGTAGAAATCATGTAATATACCCCTAGGATGATCTTATCCCAAGCCAAATTATAAAGTTATCCAATTTGAAACTTGATAACTAAACTCATGAAAAAACATGTAACAAATTCAAAGTAAAAATCAGCCTCAGCCTGATTTTGGTCGACCTGTCGGTCGACCGAACAAGGCAGAATATAGGCAATAGCCTATTCGATCGACCAAATAATGTCGCAAAACGACAGTAGCCATTCGGTCGACCTGTCGGTCGACTGAAGTTGGTGAAAATTTGGTAGTAGGCTACGTCGATCGACCGACCGAAGCCAAAATTAGGCAGAAGGCGCATCGATCGACCGGATTGCAGAGTGCAGATCGCGCTTCTAGCTTCACAGCATCGACCGAATCTGGGATTAATAAAGCTGCGACTCATTCGGTCGACCCGTCGATCGACCGAGCAGCACAAGTAAAGCACGAAAAGGGTGGTGGTTGATCGGTCGGTCGACCGATGATCGACTGACAAGCATCCGAACGGCTGTAACAGTTAGTTTTTTGCCCGTTGAACAGCCCGTTCAGTCGAGGGTTATAAATAAACCTCACCTAACTCTTTTAAATCTTCTTGGAAAAATTATTGAGCATTTTTAAGAAGTGATTTAAACCTTTAAAGAGATCGATTGATGCGCGCTCTGCTCTTCTTTTTAACATTCTTCTTCAAGCGCCCACTGCTCCTCAACTCTGCTACGACTCAAGCTCATCTACTGGCAAGTTGAAGGCTTGAAGGCTTGGGAAAAGAGCATTGGTTCTTCTCTCAAATTCCTAGCTCTTTTTCATTGTATTTGAAGTTATTTTAAACCTATTTTTAATAGCTTGCTAGGTGCGTGAGAGAAACACTTAGGGTTAGAATTTGTAGATTTGTGTTTTGCCTAGGTGCATAGGTTTGAGGAGTTCTCCAAGAGATGAGAATTGTGTCCTCAGTTGTATTCAAAGGAAAGCATAAGTTATATAAAGTAGTTGGTTAGAAATCCTTGGTGTGGAGCCAAGGTAGTGGAGTAGGTGGTTGGCCGAACCACTATAAATACTTATGTTAGCATTGCTAGTTGCTTGTACTTATTCCTTTGTATTTATTGGTTCCGCTCGCTATAAATATCGTGCTTAGCCTAACTAATCAAGAAACGATTAAAATCGAATTTATGCTAATTAATTAGATAACATACTATTCATCCCCCCTCTAGTGTGCCATTTCGAACAACACATATAACATATCTGCTCATTTATGTCTTTTCTTTTATTGTAGCATATTCAATATGTCATCTACACTGTCATTGCGAAACATACTTGATGCAAATAAACTCACTGGACTAATCTATGTTGATTGGTTGCGAAACCTGAGGATTATCCTCACTCAGGAGAGACTTTCTTATATTCTTGATAATAGGCCACCGGATGCCCCTTCTCAAAGGGTTATCGAGGAACAGTGAGCCACTTACAATAAGTGGCAAGATGACAACACTACTGTACTGTGCATTATGTTTGCTTCTATGTCTGATGTGTTGCAGCAATAACATGAAAAGATGGATGCAAGAGCCATCCTCTCTCACCTCAAGGAGTTGTACGGTGAAGAGTGCTGGACTGCTAGGTTTGAGCTATCAAAACAACTCTTCCAAGCCAAGATAACAGCAGGGACCCCTGTTGAAATCCATGTTCTCAAACTAATCGATTTGATTGAGAGGTTAGAGAAATTGGGTGTAAACATTGATAAGGGGCTAAGTCAGGACTTAATACTCCAATCCCTTCCAGGGTTATTTTCATAGTTTATCATTAACAACCACATGAACAAGCTGGACGCCTCGCTTACCGAGCTCCTTAATATGCTGAAGACTACCGAGTCCCACCTTCCGAAGGAAAAGGACAAAGTCTTGTTAGTGGGTAGTGCCCATAAAAAGACAAAGAAGCGCTCTATTAAGAACAAAGCGAAAAACAAAGATGTGAAACCCAAGAAGAAAGGAAAGAAGCACTCTATTAAGGGCACCAGTTTCCATTGTGGTAAAGATGGCCACTGGAAGCGAAATTGCAAGGAGTATATTATAGAAGTAAAGTAGAAGAGGGCTTCTGAAGCCCCTTCTGCATGTTCGTTTGTTATTTAAATAAATTTATCATTACAAAATTCTATTGCATGGGTATTGGATACCGGTTGTGGTGCTCACATTTGCAATTCGTTGCAGAGGTTGAGAATAAGTAGAATGCTAAACAAAGGCGACTACGACCTTCGAGTTGGCAATGGCACAAGAGTTGCAGCTTTAGCCGTAGGAACCTATTATTTGTATCTGCCATCAGACAAAACCATTGAATTGAACAATTGTTATTACGTTCCAGTTCTAATAAAGAATATAATTTCTGTTACTTTGTTACTAGAACAAGGCTATGAAATGTCTTTAAAAGGCAATTGTTGCCACATATACCATTCTGATGAATTATATGGAACTGGACACATTTCAAATGGTTTGATGGTCTTAGATGTAAATGATAATGTTTTTCATATCGAACAAACGAACAAGAGGAAACGAGATAATCTGAATCTCACCTATATTTGGCATTTGAGACTGGGTCATATTAATGAGAATCAGATTAACAAGTTGTACAAAGAAGGGTTGTTTGACCCATTCGATTTATATCGATGCCAACTTGTGAATTCTGTCTCAAAGGAAAAAATGACAATGTCCCACTTCACTGGGCGTAATGAAAGGGCTACTAAGTTATTAGAGCTGGTCCACAGATGTTTGCGGACCAATGGCAACTCAAGCCAGAGGTGGGTATTCCTACTTCATCATGTTTACAAATGATAGATCAAGGTATGGATATGTCTACCTGTTGAGTCATAAGTCTGATACTTTTGAAAAGTCCAAAGAGCATAAGGCCGAGGTTGAGAAACAAGTAGGGAAAAGTATTAAAACCCTTCGATCAGATCGGGGTGGGGAGTACTTATCCACTGAATTTCTAAATTATCTAAAAGATAATGGAATTGTCTCCGAATGGACACCTCCAGGCACACCATAACATAATGGAGTATCTGAAAGGAGAAATCTCACGTTGTTAGATATGATGCGGTCCATGCTTTGCTTTAATGATATTCTAATTTCCTTTTGGGGATATGCGCTTGAAACAACTATTAACCTGTTGAATAGGGCTCCCACAAAGTTTGTCTCTGGTACACCATATGAGATATGAAGTGGAAAGAAACCAAGTCTGAGGCATCTCAAGATTTGGGGTTGCCTCGCGTACGTCAAGAAATTAGAGTCAGATAAGCTTTATGCTAAATCAACCTGGGGCAGATTTATGAGGTATGTTAAAGAGAGTTTAGGGTATTATTTCTACTTGCCGACTGAACAAAAAGTGTTTGTCAGTAGGCATGCCACTTTCTTAGAAAAATCGAGGAAAGTGGGAGCAGGAGAGATGTTGAGCTTGATGAAGTTCAACAACCACAAGCAAAATCGCAATCACCCGTGGAAAGTCCACAGGAAAAACCAATCGCAGAAACCCTACCTCCCACAACTCTTCAAAGATCAGGGAGATTGCGTAAACAATCTGGAAAATTATTTCTGACCATTGAGTATGACCAGGAATTCGTTGATCCGCAATCCTATGATAAAAAAATCAAAGATGTTGATTGTAAACAATGGCAGAAAGCAATGCAATCCGAAATGGACTCCATGTTCACAAACAAAGTCTGAACTTTGATTGACTTACTCGAAGGAGTTACTCCTATAGGATGTAAGAGGATCTTTAAAAGAAAGATTGGAGTTGATGGCCAGGTGGAGACCTATAAGGTCAGGATAGTAGCAAAAGGTTTCACTCAAAGGCAAAGTCTTGACTATGATGAAACTTTTTCTCTTGTAGCCATGCTCAAGTCCATTAGGATAATGCTAGCCATTGCTGCATATCATGACTACGAGATATAGCAGATGGATGTCAATATTGCATTCCTCAATGGTGAACTTAAGGAAGAGGTCTATATAACCCAGCCAGAAGGATTCGTGTCTCCGGTAGGACCGAAGAAGGTATGTAAATTGCAAAGGTCCATTTATGCACTCAAGCAGACCTCGACGAGTTGGAGCATCCATTTTGATGAGACAGTCAAAGAGTTTGGCTTCATCAAAAATGTAGACGAACCTTGTGTCTATAAAAAGGTTAGTGGGAGCGCCATTGTGTTTATTGTGTTGTATGTCAATGACATACTGCTCATGGGGAATGATGTTCCTCTGCTCCAGTTAGTGAAAGCATAGTTATCCAAAAACTTCTCCATGAAAGACTTGGGTGAAGCATCCTACATACTCTGTATTAAGATCTACAGGGATAGGTTTAGAAAGATGCTTGGTTTGTCCTAGTCTCGGTATATTGATATCGTGCTAAAAAGGTTTAGCATTGAAGGCAGTAAAAGAAGTTACTTGCCTATGAGTCATGGCATCACTCTTTCCAAGAAGATGTCTCCTAAGACACCTAAGAAGAGAAAAAGGATGAGCGAGATCCCTTATGCTTGGGCAGTAGGATCCATCATGTATGCTATGCTCTGTACTCGGCCTGATGTCGCTTATGCCCTAGGGGTATCTAGCAGATTTCAGGCAGATCCTGGAGAGAAACATTGGAAAGCCGTAAAGAACATTCTTAAGTACTTGAGAAGGACTAAACATGTCTTCCTGATTTATGGTGGGTCAAATTTTCAACTGGAGGGCTACACAGATTCTAGTTTCCAATTGGATCAGGATGATAGTAAATCCATTTATGGGTATGTATTTACTCTGAATGGTGGCACAGTATGCTGGAAAAGTTCCAAGCAATGTACTATGGCCTACTCGATGACAGAAGCTGAGTACATCGTTGCAAGCGAAGCTGCAAAAGAAAGAGCGTGGATAAAGAACTTTGTTGGGAGTTGTTCATGAGGTTGCCGGTTCGGTTCTCATTTATTGTGATAACACTAGGGCTGTTGCTCAAGCAAAGGAACCTAGATCCATCCGTAAATCAAAACACATTCTAAAGCGGTATCACCTGATTAGAGAGATCGTTGGACATGGTGATATAAATGTCGAACGTGTCGAAACGAAAGACAATATAACAGATCCATTCACAAAGCCATTACTACAGCAGCAGTTCAATCGCTACTTAAGTTGTATGGGTATTAAATACCGCAATGATTTTCTACAAGTGCAAGTGGGAGATTGAAAGAAATAGTGCCCTTGAGCCAATCACATGTTGATGTGTAGGGAACTATTTTTGGTTAATGAATAATATGAGACATCTTTTCATCATATGCTGCATCCATATTTTGTATATATGAGATTGTGATGAACCTCATGATCGAACTCAAACAATTTATTCCAAGGCCATGATGAGATCATGCCAGTGAGACTTGGAATCTAGATGCCCCTATTCTAAATATTCCTAATCTAGGATTACCAATTAGGAGATTGATGATTCTGGTTAGACTGGTGCACTTGGTACATGCCTTACATGATAAGGGGTAGCTGATCTCACAGTTACCTATGAGCCGTCATTATTGTACATGTGCAGGTGCTCATTAGGAAATGAGTTCGTTGAACGGACCTACACGAGGAACATAGAATGGAATTTTACATGTGTGTCAATAGGATGTTCCTTGGGTGATAGTAGGTGCAAGCAGTCCTTGGACTTGAGGTTGTCATGGTTACGTTGTGAGTGATAACCCATTGCTTTGGTTCTATGCCTACGTGGCCCTAGCATCATATGCCGGGTAGAACTGGGTATATGGAAGCATTCTTGAAGGTAGGTGATCAACCTAAATTGAATCGGTTATTCCTAGTGAAAGGAGATAATGTCCTATGTGTCCCTGCATGTATAAACTCGGGAACACTACTAGAAATTAGGTCTTCAGCAACGGCTATCAACAACGGCCGCTCAAGCCGTTGCTATTTGCAACGACGTTCTTACGGCCGCTCGAGCCGTTGCGGATTATTTTAATTATTCGCAACGGCTTTCTGACGGAAAGGCGAGCCGTTGCTGATATTTTAATTATCCGCAACGGCTTTCTAACGGACAAGTGAGCCGTTGCTGATGATAACTTATCAGCAACGGCTTTCTAACGGGCGAGTGAGCCGTTGCTGATAAGTTTATATAGGGCACCGATCGCGCCCGACCCTTCTTCCTCCCGCTGCTGCCGCCGCCGCTGCTGCTCTCGCCTCTCGCCGCCGCTGCCGCTGCTGCTGACGCCGACGACGCCGACGATGCCTCTTCCTCCTCCCGTTGCTGCCGACTTGTTCAGGTATGCCTCGCCGGCCGACCGTCTCTTCCCGTTGCGGCCGGCGGGAATCAATCCGACCGAAACCCTATTTCTAGGGTTTCGGCCGGCGGCGGTCGGCCGATGGCCGCCGCCGGACCTTGTACAGTGGCCGGACAGTGTGTTCGGCCACTGTACGCCGGCGCCGGAGGGTGGACTCCGGCGCCGGAATTTATAATTATATATATAATTTATATTGTTTTATAATTGTTAATTAATTGTTTTATAATTGTTTTATAATTGTTTAGATTAATTGTTTAATTTGTTAGATTAATTATTAGGGTTTAGATTAATTTCGGACGCGCGCCGGAATCGTCCACTTCGGACGCGCGCCGGAATCATATGCAAGCTGGAGCAGTTTTTCCAGCTTATCTCGATGTGTGAACGTCGATGATTGCAAAATATCAGGGATGAAGAGCCATGATTGTCATGTATTCATGCAGAGATTACTTTCGATCGCATTTCGAGATCTTCTACCTGATAATATTTGGGGTCCGTTGACTGAATTAAGTATGTTTTTTAGAAGCATCTGTGCAAATGTCCTTCGAGTCGAAGATATGACAACACTTGAAAATAATATTGTTGAAATCATATGCAAGCTGGAGCAGTTTTTCCCTCCTGCATTTTTTGACTCGATGGAGCATCTACCGATACACTTGGCATACGAGGCACGAGTTGGTGGCCCCGTTCAATATCGTTGGATGTACTTATTTGAAAGATACATAAATCGTCTGAAGAAAAAAGTAAAGAACACCGCAGCTGTTGAAGGATCAATATCTGAATCGTATATCATCCAAGAAATTTCAACATTCTGCTCATTTTACTTTGAATCGACAGTACAGACAAGATTTGATCGTCTTCCACGTAACGATGACGGGGGTGTTCGACATTCAGATGGACGTTTAAATATATTTTGTCACTCTGGTCGTGCTTTTGGTTCTCGTCCATCTCGACACTTAAGCGATGAAGAGTATCATTTGGCATACTTGTATGTATTACTCAATTGTCCAGAGATTGAACAATTCATTGAAATATTTGACATTGAGATGGTGCAAAAATACTCTATTCACAACGATCAAGAATTTGAGAGATTACGGAATCGTGATTTCCCTACTTGGATTCAGACTTACAGCAAAGATCACAGAGCTGAAATAGATGAAAGAATATTTGAGTTTGTTAGTGGACCGTCGCGACTTGTGTCGTGCTATAGCGGATATTTTGTTAACGGGTATAAATTTCACACGGTTGAATATTCATTTACAAAGAAGACGATGAATGCTGGGGTCTGCGTGAAAGGAACAACCTATGTTGAATGTGATATGGATTTTTATGGACTGGTGGAAGAAGTGATAGAGTTGCACTACTTCGGCTTGAAATCAGTGATCTTATTTAGATGTCATTGGTTCGATACAACAGAAAGGGGCATGAAAGTTCATCCAAAATACAAACTTGTTGAGGTTAATTACAAATCGAAATTGGCAGCAAATGAGCCTTTTATATTGGCATCACAAGCCGAACAAGTATATTACGCGAAGTATCCGGCTCGAAATAAAGATAGAGCAGATTGGCGTGTAGTCTATAAGACAAAAGGTAGAGGAAAAATTGATCCGATAGTAGGAGAAAATGAGCTGATACCTGATATGACACATGGTTTCTATCAAGAAGATGATCCTCCTGCTGTGGATCGTATTATTCCAATACTCGAGGATGCAGACACAACGTCAATTCAATTAGAAGTTGAATATGCTGATGATGACGATCATGAAATTGAGGAAGCTGGAGATGAAGAAGAGGAAGAAGAGGAAGAAGAAGAAGAATTCGAAGACTATTATTCAGATGATGAGGAATAATTGTAAAGTATATATTTTATTAAATATATCTCTACTATTTATACAATAATCTGATTATATGTCTGTTCGACAGATATATCTAGTCGTGCTTATCGACGCAGGAGAGTTTCGGAGTCTCCGATCGGTGAGACTCCAGCACTTACTCATGCTGCTGATCCTCCTGTTGCTGATCCTCATGAGGATGATACTGCCGAGGCTAGTACATCCAGACGCAGGCGGCCACGCGGGCCGAACAGGTGGCAGCCTCCACCAGCCACAGAGTCACGTAGATTGATTAGCGTGATTGGGGAGCGGTAATATATCATGAATTATGAATCATTATAAATTCATTATATCATAATATAATATTAAAATTTATTTTTGTTGTGCAGGTTCGAGCAAGAAGAAGTGCCGAGGAGCATTTCTTCTACTATTCGACGATACATGCACGGGGCATGGCCTACGTGGTCTCACATGCCTAGCGAGCACATCGACATGTTATGGCGCGAGTTTGATGCACGTATTATTATTTTTTTTACATGCATGATGATATATTAATATTGGTACTGATATTATTATTTTGCAGGCTCGCTATACATGGGCCGAGGACCAGAGGTCCTTCATTTACGCTGCCTGGGAGGCTATTTCCTGGGCAAGGTACAATGGGCAGTTGGGGCAGGCTCGGTCCCAAACGATGGCCCGAGCTGGGACCACTAACATCGCGGAGACTCGGGGATACGACCCCGGTTGGATTACTCCGGATATATGGGACCAGCTCGTGGGGATATGGTCGACGGATCGATGGCAGGAGGTTTCTCGGAATGCGGCTAGAAATCGCATGTCGGGGGAGCAGCGCGTCACACCGGCGGCTCTGTTGCATTTGCAGTGCACGCAAACCGTATGGTAAGTATATCTTTTAATTATATATTTTATTTGTTACTATGTGTACTAATTAATGTATTTGTTTTGTAAATGGAGACGACGGTGTCGGATGACGGGACTGTCCAGCGACCCTCCCCGATGGCGGTGTTTGAGCGGACTCACCGTCGAGCACATGGGACGGGGGAGTACATCCACAACCGCGCTGCATACATTATGGTAACTATATATTTGTTTAAATTATTCATTATATATTTATAATTTAAGTTTTATGATAAATATTAAACAAAAAATCAAACTCGAGTAGGAGACGTACAACCAGACGGTGGTGCAGCGCGGGGGTACCCCCGAGGACTTTGACGCAGTATCGTGGGTCGAGGCCGCAGGTGGCTGGGACCATGGCCGCGTATATGGCTTCGCAGATAGTGGTCATGCGCGAGCCGTGCTAGGGCCACTTGGGGCACCGACCCCTCCGGTCGCTGGTGAGCGGCCGTCCACCTCTAGATCCAGTTATGATCATAGTAGCAGAATAAGGACTCTAGAGGAGACGGTCGCGCGTCAGAGTTAGATGATGGAGGAGATGCATGCTATGCTACGCAACATGTCAGGTCGTCCCGAAGCAGGCATCTCTTCGGCATCATCTAATCCATCGTCCTCGAGTCAGTCTACGCCGGTGTACACTCAAGCACTCCAGACCCCGCCATATGATCCAGACCATCCTCCATCGTGATCGTGAGATTTTTTTTTTGGATATTGAACTTGTTACTGAGATATTGAACTTGTTTAACTTATTTTGTTTGGATATTGATACTTCAATTTTGCATTTGAATTGTTTTTATACTATCATGGATAATTATCAATATAAATATAATTGTTTTGATGTATATCTTGGTGTGTTTGTGATGTGTGAATGAATGTGTGTATGAGGGTATGGGTGTGTGAGTTATGTATCAGATAATGTATCAATGTATCAATGGAAATTTGAAATTTTAATTTTTTTCGTCACCAGGTTCACATCATCAGCAACGGCTTTCCCACGGCCGTCCGTGGGAAAGCCGTTGCTAAAAGTTTATCGAAAGCCGTTGCTGATGACCTACAGCAACGGCTTAGCGACGGGCTTTTACTAACGGTGTTGCTACGGGCTCAGCGGCCGTTGCTATTAATGTTATCAGCAACGGCTCCGGGTTTGTGGCAACACCGTTGCTGATAATATTTTTAGCGACGGCCCGCGCGGCCGTTGCTGATAATGTTTTGAGCGACGGCCCGAGCGGCCGTTGCTGATCCGTTGATAAGTTATCAGCAACGCGACTTTCTGTCACGGCTCTATTGCAAAAGGCGCGGCCGTTGCTGATGCTCTTCAGCAACGGCTCAGCAACGGCATCAGCCGTTGCTGATGCCCATTTTTCTAGTAGTGGAATCTCTGGCCAGAGTAGACATGAAAGTCAAGAAGATGTTTTTGACGTTTCATTATTTATATGACATCTTAGCGGGTGGAATACATGTAAATCGGTATTAGGGTTTGAGACTTCTTTCGTACCCTAGTTGACTTTGGGACATTGTAACCAACAGACTTAGTTGCACGGTAACTAATCGCCGAAGGGAATTCGATCCCCTGTAGTCTGTAGATTGAACCTCACACTATCCGAGTAGTCATGACACGTTGCTAGACGTCAATCTTGGCTTGTGGGTGGAGTCTCTCATGATCACACTAAAGGGGTTTTAGTGGTGGCTCGTAAGATTCGAATAGAAGTCGTTCTATCGGATCCGACTCTTCGTTATGCACAACTCACAACTGGCTTAGTGTGGGGCCCAATGGGTCACACACAACAGGCTAACCTCGTAACGGACCTTATGAGATAAAGTTCATATGCGACACTATATGTCTACTAGCATGGACATGCTGCATCATGATCACGGATCTCGTTTACGGACATGATAGGAAAAATATTTCCTATAGGAACGAATACACAAGAAAGGAGTTCCTCGATAACCCTAATTTGTAGGGCATCTCTAAATCGTATGGATTGACACATCATAAATCCTAATCAATAAGAATTTAATTTATAGAAATAAATTAAAGTTTATATTTAGTTGCATTTAATTAATTTTGAATTAATTATAAATCTATTAAATATAAATTATTATATTGGAGGCAAACCTCGAAATTTTGAATTTCGGGGAGAGGATTTAAAAAGGGGGGAGCCGAGTCTACCTAGCTGGCAACCTATGCCCTTATAAATAGATGGCCTAACCTCCTTCAAGGGGGTTAAGCAAATTGGTTACTAATCTTGGAGAAGGTTTATGATTGCATTCTTGAGAGGCTTCTTGAAGAAAAAAGGCTCCTTGGGTGGCCGGCCTTCTAAAGCTTCCTTCCCCGGTTTTGTAAAGCCAATTGAAGGTCTCTTCCTCTTGGGTGTGTCATCTACTTCATCTTCTTGGAGGAGTCCAAGAAGGAAAGCGAGGTATTCCTTCATCTTCCTCCTCATTCCGTGGTTTTCTCATCATCTCTGCCTCATTTTTGGTGCTCTGTTCTTGGTGGAAAGGCCCTCTTCACCTTGGTGTATTACGGGGTTGAGATTGCATCTCCGTTGAGCCACAATGAGTCTCCGTGTTTGCTGCCCTCTTGTTGCGAGGTGCTTGGTGTGGACTTTCCTTGGAGGACGTGCGTGTGTGCGTCTTGAAACGGTGATAGGAGCTGTCGTACCATCCGTAGTATAAGGTAAATCTTCTCCTTCTACTTGTCGATTGAATTTGTTAAAGATTGCTAAAGTTGATCACTGGTTTTGAGATGTTTTGAATGTTTAAATCGCTTTTTCCGCTGTGCTTCTTCTTCCCACACCAACAAGGGCAAGGTTGTAGGTTTAAGTTTAACCATCTAACCTACACTTATGGATTCTAGTATCACACTAGGTCAAGGGTTTTCGACTCATGCACCTCCTCTTTTTGATGGAAATAATTATCCCTATTGAAAAACTATTATGAGTATTTTCTTGCAATCCCTACGATTAGATGCTTGGAAAACTATTCATGTTAATTATGAGCTACCCTCCACGAGCATGGATAAGTGGTCTCAAGAAGAGATCAAATTGTTTACTTCAAATGCCAAAGCAATGAGTTACATTGTGGTTTATCCATAAATGAATTCTATAGAATATCATGTTGTAAATATGCTTTTGATATTTGACATGTTTTAGAAACTACTCATGAGGGAACCTCCCAAGTTAAAGTGTCCAAAATAAATTTGCTTATGCATGACGATGAACTCTTTAAAATGCATACTCATGAGAAAATAGATCAAATGTATGCCCATTTTCAAAATATTGTGAATGCTTTAACTAACCTTGGAAGGGACATACAAGAGGAAGAAAAAGTGAGGAAGCTTCTTCGATCACTTCCCAAAGCATGAGAGCCAACGGTGGTTGTTATTATGGAGGCCAAGAATCTTGGCACCATAAAGCTCACCGAACTCATTGGATCCCTCATGACCCATGAGATCCATATGAAGGCAAAAAAGGAGGAAGATGCTCCTAAAGGTAAGAACATTGCCTTAAAAGCATCATTTGGTGATAGGACATCATCATCATCATCATCAAAGAAAGAAGAATCCGAGTACCACGAAGATATGATTCACCTTGGACGGATGTTGATGAAACTAATGGGAAAGCCTCTCAAGAAGCAGAAGGGCAAAAATAAAATCGTGTGCTTCCAATGCAACTAGCCCAGACAGTTGGAGAGTGATTGTCCTAAGACCAAGCTCACCTCCTTATCATCCTCAAAGAAAGATAAAAGAAGAAGGATGAAGAAGAAAACACTAATGGCTACTTAGGATGAAAGCGAGTCACCATCACCTTCAAGTGGGAAAGAAAGCTCAAGGGAGAATGCAAACCTTTGTTTCATGACAAAGGACAATGAGGTACCCACTGTTACTATAGGTGAAAATGTTTTTACTCGTATAGAATTAGAAAATGAAATTGAGCATATGTATGAAGAATTTAATGTTATTAGAAAAAGATTTAAGGAACTCAGAAAGGAAAATAAGTTATTAGAACAAGAAAATGATGATCTATTGCTCTCTTGTAATGACTTAAAAAGGAAAGTTGAATGCTTGGAAAATGATAAAAGTTCCTTAGAATAGAAAATTGTAGATCTACAAAATTTGAATGACTCATTGAAAATAGAAAATGTCTCATTATGCTTACAAATTAAAAATTTGAATGATGGCATGCTCTCATTAAAGAATGAATTGCTTTCATTAAATGATAAAATGAAAAATATGTATGCTCATGCCTCTCATGCAAAATCTTCCAAAGTATATTCACATGCTCATCCACACCTTCATGTCCATCCTCATGCATCTACTAGATTTAAGGGTCATTGTTTATGTTGTGGCATGTATGGACACATGGTTAGGGATTGTGTCTTGAAAAAGAACCCCAATGCTAAGTCACTTTGGGTTCAAGGGCTTTACACCTTAAACACCAAGGTTTAAACACCAAGGTTACCACAAACTAGCTAGACCACACACAAGGTCTATTAGTCGATCAAATTAATATAATCAAATTCAAACAAAAAACACTTCAATCTCAAGAAGAGAGAAAAGATGAGTTATCACAATAGAATCACCTCTTCTTGTTGAGCCTAGCAAGCTTGAATGACCCTCCAATGATGAACACTTGAGATTGAGGGATCAAGGGCTAGGTTTGTAAGATTTGATCAAGAAAAAGCTTTGAAGATGCTTAGTATCTATCTTTTAGTTTTTGAGGCATCAACAACTGGTTAGGAGAGAGTTTTGAGTGGGTATTTATATAACCCCCCAAAACTAAGGTGTCGTCAACGGGCATTTTTTTGCCCGTTGGCGATCCCTGATCGCTTGCCGGTCGATCGTCGATTGACCGACTGATCGACCGCCCAAGCGACTACGGCAATCTGCCGCTTTTGGGCACACTCTGATCAACCAAATTGGCTACTGCTAATTTTTGACCGCATTCGATCGACCGACCGACTGATTGACCGAATTAGCCACTGCCAATTTTCTATAGTATTCGGTCGACCGAACCTGGGCTGGAAATCTCTTCTATGGGTCTTTTGTTGTGTGCTTTGTTTCCGGGTTTCACCCTTCAGCGTGCTTCATATGTTCTTTCGATTCTTCCAAGATGTCTTTGGTGCACGCATCGAGCTCTTGTGAGCCGTCGTATCGAGACCGATGTCGCAAGACGTGAAACCAATTTTTGTCTTTTATTGACCCTGCAACCTTTATGCTTCAAGAATTTGGTTAGATAGATTTGGTTTGTTATCATCAAAATAATTATGAAGAGAATAGAGCACGAAGGAAAAACCTTCAGCCAACGATCTCCCCCTTTTTGATGATGACAAATCATTGACGATAGAGAGCAACAACAAAAACAATCTATATGTAATGTATTAGTCAATTAGTGTGAAGCATGAGTTTATAAGTGGATATTTGAGAGCATTAAATGATGATGAATACAAGCATATTATATTTAGTGCTCCCCCTATCAATATTCATATTTTTAACTTTCCCCCTATCATCACGCCTAATCTGAAGCATGTTAACTCATAATGATGGAAACATGTTAACTCTCCCCCTTTTGTCATCCATCAAAAAAAATAAAAAATTTAAAAATGAGTCATTCATGACAAGTCATATGATCAAGTCATATACATAATGAAGTGCAACATAGCCACATAAACTTGAAGGCAAGCAGTCTCAAATACAAAGTAGTCCGAGCAAAGTATAGTGTTAATACAAGTCGGCCATGCGTCGACTATACTCATCGACTATTTGACCATACTCATTGATGCGACAGCCGTACTCATTTAGACGCCCTTTCGTACCTCTGTTCTATTCCTACTGGTCGATATAAAATTGAGCAAATCGATACTTTAAATCTCCCAAACGCTCAATGTGAGTACCAGCTGACGAGCTTCCACCAGTATCTCCCTCATCCATGTCCTCATCATGATCACTGTGTTTCACAGGTTCCCCCCGCACCCTCTTACCGCACTATTTTTCAAGTATTTTCATACGATTTAGAGTGAAGGAGTCTATTGCTTTGGGCACATATTGTATTTCAAATTTGGATTTGTTTACCCCAGCAGCATAGATGAAGTGAGAGATTACTATGGCATAGGGTAGGGCTTGTTTTTTTGAGGCATGGACATCCGGTATGTAGCGAAGCATAAGATCAGGAACGTTTGTAGGTCTGCGGGTCATAGCATGGAAGAGCACTCTGGTGCTCGTGCTGGTTACCTCGTCATAATGTCATACTCTAGGAAGTATATTATAGGTAATGATAAGATGCATAATCCTAGCAGTCGTTGACAATTTGATGCTTTGAGTATGAAGCATATTATAGGTAATGATAAGATGCATAATCCTAGCAGTAGTTAACAATTTGATGCTTTGAGTAGGAAGCATCCCCTGGTAACCCTCAGGACAAATGACCGACACAACCTCAGCACTAGGAAAATCCTCATGAAAGTGATGTGTGGACATATTATATACTGATCTTCCTAGCAGAGGGAACCCAAAAGCATCTCTAATGGTTGATTCGGTGATTACTATGGATTTACCTAAGATTTCAGATCTAAGGACTAGTGAGTCACCTATTCTAACCTTATCTATCACGAGGTTGGAGAAGAAAGCCTTTATCAATATGGGGCACACTGGAACTTGTCTCCCTATATATTCTACCCATCCCAGAGCTTCAAGTTTGCTTCTAATGTCATACTTTTCTAGGTCTCCTAGGTTAACTGGATGAGTTTGTAAGATGGCTCTGTCTACAAACCTAGGGGCTTGAGGCTTGGCTATAGAGGTTAGGAGATTATCGGGCAAGCTTGGAAGCTTTGTCTTGGGTGTCATCTACAAGGCAATTAGGATAATATGCATATAATTAGCTTTGATGAGTAATGTATGCTCCTAAACCAAAGAGAAGGGACACTTTTTAAGATCAGCATGAATTTTTACAAGACTCTTTTTCCTATGCTTCTTTTTGAAAGAAAAGCATTTTAATTTTAATATTAAATATCAATGTATGAGTCCAATAAGTGCAAATAAAAATAAAAAGTAAAAGGATCACAAATGAAAGGAAAACCAACAAGGAGCTAAAAATGAAACTACAAGTGTAATTCATTTTCTTTTAGAAAACTCTTTTAGAACACTCTTTTGTTTTGACATTTTTCTTTCTACTTCCTCCCCTTTTTTTAAAAAAAAATAATTGCTAAATGCAAATGAGAAATTTGAATCACCATGAAGATCCCTTTTAACAACAACAACTGAAAAAAAAAGAAAAAAAAGGAGAGATTTCATGAAGATAAAACTTTTAAACATACAAGAAACACAAGAAATTTGATTTTTCTTCTCTAGAACTTGTTTTGAACCAAAAATATCAAGGAAAACCACCATGCATAGGGTAGAGAAGCATGAACCATGATTTTTATGAGTAAATCTAGACATAGAGATGAAGGAAGGTGAAGGATCTACTCAACATGATGAACTAACTCGTGTATTAGAGCTAAGAGTTGAGTTTTTACCTTAGAAGTGGAGAAGAAACCTTAAGATCCAAGGAGTGGCCGGTTGGAATGGTCAAAGGAGCCCTAGTTTCGGACTTAAAAGCTTAAGTTGAAGGGCTGAGATTAAAGCAGTCGGTCAAATGGGTGGACAGGATCAATGTCTGTCCGCCGGTCGATCGGGTGGTTGCATTTCGTGCGACCGCTCGAGCTGGAATGTGTTTTCTAGGCTTACAAAAAAAAATATTTTGAGAGATCTAAATATTGGAAATTTATGAAACCTTTTTCACATAAACTAAGCTTCATGAGGATTCCAAAAAGTCAAGAATCACTCAAAAAGAACCTCTCTACGATTTTCTAGAAAATCCTTAAGTACACAGTGGCATTTTTGTAAATATTTGGACTTTGTGTGAAACTTTAGATTTCTATCGTAGAGTCCCCTGATCTAGTAGGATTTGTCTAGATAACTTATAATAATGTTTTTGAGCATATAGAATTTTTTCTGAAATTTTATGCAATTTTAATCGTTTATATCGAATTTTTGTATTATATTTACTCATCAAATTTTTATTTGCCTGAAATTTAAAACTTTATGTATTCATCAAGATACTCGTTTTAGTGTAATTATTTTGCAATTTTTGCTCATGACAAATTTGTCAACCACCAAACAAGATTCCAGGTTTAAAATCTATCTATATTATGTAATCACAAGATAGTCAAGATTTTAGAGTTTCTTAATAATCCAAATTTTTATTTGAGCTATTTTATTCAAACAACATGCAAGATCATTCATAAGCATGAAATTGATTCAATTAAGAGAAAAGAGGTGTCATGCAAGAATATTTACCAAATTAACGCTCATGCCTCATTTCTTGAAGATTTCCACAAATTTTATTTTCTTTTTCTAATTTTTGATGATAGTCTTCCATTTAACCTTAGACTTTACTTGTATGAGGAAATCATTGGTAACATAATGACATAATTATTCCAAGCAAGTTAATCATTCTAGATAATAAAGTAAGCATCAAAGTTTTCAATCAAAATCTAACTTTGCTAAATAGTTCGAAATCCATTTAAAGAGGAATCAAGTCATATCAAAAATGAATTTTAAGAGATCATAAGTGTAATGGGGATGAAAACTTGATCTCCAACCCTTCCTATTGGTTGAAAACTGAATGGCCATAATTAGCTTACGATTTAGAACCGCAAGGTTGCATGAGCCCTTTATAGGCTACATAGGTCTCCGACGAGACTGGGAAATCAAAAATCAAAATCATTTTTTAAAGGACTCTTATCAGGAGCGGTAAGAATCAACTCGAATTAAACAAGTATCAAACACTCCAGCTTGAATGAAACAAAGCAAAGTAAGGAGATGATACCAAATTAACTAGATGCCGGTTTTTCATACCGGAGGCACCCATACGATGCAAAGTTGCAACTTGGATTTGGTGAGGCTTTAAGTCTTTATGCAACTCCCATCAACCATCATCAACTCATACTTGTGTGGTTGCCCCCCCTACAAGAGAACATAAGATCTTTGGTATCCAAATTGATTTGGGTCCTTGGGGGTTAGTTGGCCTAGGAACCCAAAGTGTCTTTACCACACTTCGATTTTTCTTGAAAGCACAATCATTAATGGCATGACCAAAGATGCCACAATAAAAACAATGTCCATTAATTTTTTTTTATATATTTATATTATGGACATGGGATCTAGCATTGGAATGCTTAGCATGTGAGTTATGATGAACATAAGCATTATTAGAAAAAGCATTTTTATTTTGCGATTTCCTAAATGAATTATTTTAATTTTTAGATCTTTTAACAGATGAAGCATTAATCTTCCTATTTAAAATTAACATTTTATTTTTTACATCATTCATAGATTTATGCAATGCATGCAATTGAGCTTTTAGCAAGCTATTTTCCTTCTTCAAAATGTCATTTTCATTTTTCAAATCTTTAGTGTCAATATCAAAGAGATCATGGCATGAATTAGTGACACTAACTTTTAGTTTCTCATTTTCTAGTTTTACTTCATGTAAATGAGAACTAAGTGACAAATTTTATTCTTTTAATTTTTTGTTTTCTTTGTCTTTTTTAACGATCAAGGCATACATAATTTTGCATTCGTCTAATAATTCATCATATAGAAGATTTGATGAACTAGATGAATTAGATCCATAATTTTCATCACTAGAAGAAGAGCATACCTCCTCATTAATGTTCATGATGTTAGCTTCTTGATTATGATGTGAGGATATTTTACTTGATGCGCGTGCGTAAGTGGAATCATTTGACCTCCATTTTGCCTTGTTCTTCATACTAGGGCAATTCTTCTTCACGTGTCCTTTCTTATCGCATAGGTGACATATTACCTTTCTCTTTCGACTCTTCGTACTTCTTTGGCTAGATACACTATTAGTTTAACGAACTTCATTAGATATAGGAGTATGACAATTATCATCATCTCCTTCATTTAGGGTAACAAGTTCTTCAGTTTTAGCATAATCATAAAGCATGTTCAAAGTAGCCCAGATATCATATGCCGAAGTACAATGCATGACTTTTTCAAAGATGTTATTTTTCAAAGAACAATATATGCAATTTGTTGCCTTTGCATTTAACTCAAACATGTTAATTTGTTCTTGGGACGTCCATGCATCCATATTTTCCTTAGGTTCTATGTATTTTGACTTTACCATATTAAACACACCTATACCTTGAGTATTTAAGAATGTATACATTCTTCCTTTCCAAAGACCAAAGTTTAACTCATCAAACCTAGGTGTTACAGACGCTACCAACTCTAGTGCCATTTTTCGGATCAAGACTAGATGTAGAGGAGACGGTGAAATCTCAATCTACGGCCTGCTCTGATACCAATTGTTGATGAAATGGCCACGCTAGAGGGGGGGTGCATAGTATGTTAGTTAATCTTAAACTTAATTCCGATTTTAATCATTTTCTTACAACTTAGGCAATGCACATTTTGTTGATTAGATAAAGACGCAATGAAATAAAGTAGTTAAGCAAGAGCAAGAGGAACAATGCTAACACGAAGAAATTTATAGTGGTTCGACTAATCGCCTACTCCACTACCTAAGACCCGTTAGGATTTCACACACAAATGCACTATATTAAGAGTAGGTTACAATTGAGGACTTTACACCAGAAAGGCCCTACACTCCCTTAGAAGGTACTTCCACACCCGGAAGTATCCACCTTCACACCAAGTGAGCTTTCCCACCTCAATTTCTAAGAACAACTCCTAATCTAGTTTCACACAAGTGGTTCTACACCTTAGACACCAAGGTGACCACAAACTAGCTAGACCACACACAAGGTCTATTACACAATCAAATTAATACAATCAAATTCAAACCAAAACCACTTCAATCACAAGAAGAGAGAAAAGAGGAGTTATCACAATAGAATCACCTCTTCTTGTTGAGCCTAGCAAGCTTGAATGACCCTCCAATAATGAACACTTGAGATTGAGGGATCAAGGGCTAGGTTTGGAAGATTTAATCAAGAAAAAGCTTTGAAGATGCTTAGGATCACTCTTTTAGTTTTTGAGGCATCAAAAACTGGTTGGGAGAGAGTTTTGAGTGGGTATTTATAACCCCCCAAAATCAAGGTGTCGTCAACGGGCATTTTTCTGCCCGTTAGTGACGCCCGATCGCTTGCCGGTCGATCATCGATTGATCGACTGCCCAAGCGACCGCGGCAATCTGCCACTTTTGGGCACACTCTGGTCGATCGAATTGGCTACTGCCAATTTCTCGCCACATTTGGTCGACTAGTCGACCGACCGAATTGGCTACTATCAATTTTTGGACCGCATTCGATCGATTGATCTGTGTGAAAACAATTTGCTATGTGAGGAAGAATAGAACCTTACAAGAGATGGCTAGGACCATGCTATGTGAAAACAATTTGCCTAAGTATTTTTGGGCCGAAGCCGTAAATACCTCTTGTTATGTGCTTAATCACGTTTTATTAAGACCTAAAATTAAGAAAACACATTTTGAGCTTTGGAATGGTAAAAATTCCAAATGTGGGATATTTTCATATTTTTGAATGCAAATGTTTCATCTTAAACACTAAGGAGTATTTAGGAAAATTTGATTCTAAATCCGATGAAGGAATTTTCCTCGGTTACTCCATTAATTCTAAGGCATATAGAGTATACAATCGTAGAACCATGATTGTTGAAGAATCTATGCATGTCACGTTTAATGAAACTAATGATTCTTCTAGAAATGTGAAGATTATAAATATAGGTGAGGAACTTGAGGACCTCACACTTCATGACAAAGAGGTGGAGGATGAAGATAATGAGGAAATACAACATGAAGAACCATCATCCACAACTCTACCTCAAGTTGAAGATAAGGAAGAAGAACCTCTACCACCTCTCCCAAAAGGATATTGATTGATAAGGGATCATCCAATTGATCAAGTCATTGGAGAACCATCAACTGGAGTGGTAACGCGCTCTAAACTCAAGGATATTTGTCAATATGTAGCATTTATATCTCAAGTAGAGCCTAAGAACATTAAAGAAGCAATAGAAGATGAGTTTTGGGTACTAGCTATGCAAGAAGAACTCAACCAATTTGCTAGAAATGATGTATGAGACTTAGTACCTAGACCTAGCGAACAAACTATAATTGAGACTAAATGGGTATTTCGAAATAAGTTAGATGAAGGATGATTAGTCATTAGAAACAAAGCTAGGTTAGTGGAACTAGGGTAAAATCAACAAGAAGGGATAGATTATAATGAAACTTATGCTCCCGTGGCAAAATTAGAAGCAATTCGAATGCTCTTGGCATATGCTAGTTTTAAAGATTTTAAACTTTTTCAAATGGATGTTAAAAGTGCATTCTTAAATGGTTTCATCAATGAAGAAGTATATGTTGAACAACCCCCCAGATTTGAAAGTTTTGAGTTTTCAAACCATGTTTTCAAACTTAAAAAAGCATTATATGATTTAAAACAAGCCCCTAGGGAAAAGATGATGTTTTACTTTTTATTAAACATCATGAAAATGATATTTTATTAGTTCAAATTTATGTTGATGACATAATTTTTGGTGTTACTAATGAAACTCCTTCATGCAAGATGAGTTTGAGATGAGTGTATGCAAGATGAGTTTGAGATGAGCATGATGGGTGAGATCTCCTTCATGCTTGATCTCCAAATCAAGCAAACCAACAAAGGAATCTTCATCAATCAAGCCAAGTACACAAAGGAGCTCAACAAAAGGTTTGGGATGAATGAAGTCAAGATAGCTTCTACACCAATGAGCACATCTATCAAGCTTGACAAAGATGAAGATGGTGTCAAAGTCGACGAAAAATGATATCGACGTATGATTGGTAGTCTTCTTTACTTAACCGCAAGTAGACCTGATATCATGTTTAGAGTTTGTGCATGTGCTAGGTTTCAATCTTGCCCTAGAATGTCTCATTTAAGTGCGGTCAAACCCATATTGAGATATTTAAAGGGCACGATTGACTTAGGATTATGGTATCCATGTCATACATCTTTTGATTTAATCAGTTTTTCGAATGTGGATTTTGCCGAGTGTAAAGTAGATAGAAAAAGCACTAGTGGGTGTTGTCAATTCTTAGGAGCGAGTCTTGTTTCTTGGTTCTCAAAGAAACAAAACTCAGTTGCACCACTTTCAACTATCGAAGCGGAATACATTGTTGCGGCTAGTTGTTGTACACAAGTCCTATGGATGAAACAAACTCTTTTAGATTATGGACTTAAGTATTCTTGCATATCTATTCATTATGAAAATACTAGTGCAATAAATTTAACAAAGAATCCTATTTTACACTCTAGGCGTAAGCATATTGATCCAAGACACCATTTTCTTAGAGATAATGTGACTAAGGGAAATATATCAGTAGAATTTGTATCCACCGACAAACAACTTGCCGATATATTTACAAAACCCTTGGTTGAAGAAAGCTTTACAAACTTAAGGATGCAATTAGGGATTTGTGCTTTTCCTAGTGGTTAAGATGTTCTTTTTCTAAACATATATGGTTTCAAAAATTTGCATTATATAAACGGTCATCACACTTATGTATTGCTCTGTAGTGGGACTTTGCGACTTATTGATGTTTACCTTATATAGGCTTACATTAATATGAATGACTATAGTGGTAGATGATACTTGGTTTTATGTCTTTCTTGGTTTTCATGATGACACTCGATAATGGTACCTTAATTCTTACCCTTTTTGATGGATGTCAAAAGGGGGAGAAAAAGTAAGGTCACACTTATTTTTATGATGCATATAGTTAGGGAGAGTTACAAAAATGATATGCACATTGATAGGGGGATCATATGTTGAGTTATATCTATTTTAACTCACAAAGAATATGCATATGTTTTCTTAAAATTCCATGTAATGTTTGTCATCATCAAAAAGGGGGAGATTGTTGGCATAAGGGTTTCTCTTAAGCTTCGATCTTCATTTTGATGATAACAAACATATATTTAATCTATGTGTGAAGTTTTAAGTTCAGGTTGAGGTTGCGATAAGCATGCAAACTTCTTTCGGAGAAACGAAAGAAAAGATCATCAAGAATCGATAGAAAAAGAATGTCAAAGAAAAGCTCGAGTATAGACTAAGTATATATCTTGTAATATACCCCTAGGACGATCTTATCCCAAGCCTAATTGTAAAGTTATCCAAGTTAAAACTTGGTAACTAAACCTATGAAAAAGTATGTAACAAATATAAAGAAAAAATCACCCTCAACCTGAGTTCGGTCGATCGAACAAGGCAAAAAAATTGGCAGTAGCCTTTTCGGTCGACCGAATGATGCCACAAAACGGCAGTAGCCACTTGGTCGACTTGTCGATCGACTGAAGATGGTGAAAAAATGGGAGAAGGCTACGTTGGTGAACTGGTCGGTCGACCGACCAATGCCAAAAATTGGCAGAAGGTGCTTCGGTCGATCGATCGGTCGACTGTATTGTGGATCGCTGAAGTCATGACTCATTCGGTTGACTCGTCGATCAACCGAACAGTGCGATTAATTCACAGAGAGCCAGCGGTCGCTGGCCGACAAGCGACCGAACAGCGGAAACGGCTAGTTTTCCGCTTGTTGAACAGCCGTTCAACTGAGGGGTTATAAATACCCCTCACCTAACTCCTTTAATTCTTCTTAGAAACTTAATTGAGCATTAAAAGGAGACATTTGAGCCTTCTTAAGTTTGATTTGCTGCGCCCTGTTCTTCCGTCAACATTCTTCTTCAAGCGCCCATTCTCCTCAACTCTGCTGCGATTCAAGTTCATCTACTAGCAAGTTGGAGGCTTGAAGGCTTGGGAAAAGAGCATTGGTTATTCTTTCAATTCTTAGCTCTTTTTCATTGTATTTGAAGAGTTGTTTTAAACTTGTTTTCACTTGTAATAGCTTGCTAGGTAGGCTTTGTAGATTTGTATTTTGCCTAGGTGAATAGGTTTGAGGAATTCTCAAAGTGGTGAGAATTGTGTCCTCAGTTGTATTCAAAGGGAAACACAAGTTCTATAAAGTAGTTGGTTAGAAATCCTTGGTGAGGAGCCAAGGTAGTGGAGTAGGCGGTTGGCCTAACCACTATATTTCATCGTGTTAGCATTGCCTTGATAGTTTACTTATCGTTGTGTCTGATATTTGATAACAACATCATTAAGTTATATTTGCATTTGATAGAAGTTGAAATTAAGCAAAAAAGGAAATTGATTAAATAAAAAAAGGACACATACTATTCACCCCCCCTTCTAGTGTGAGATTTCATCCAACAGAAGACCCCAAACAATCCTTGGGGAAAGGTTTAAGCAGAGGGAGAAGAAGATTATAATTAGAATTCTCAAGAGGAACGCAGGGGTATGCAGGCCTATTCAAAAGTTACAATGCTGAAATTTCATAAATTTACAAGCAATCAAAACAACCATGTTTTACACACAGTCACAACACATAGGGCTCATCCATAATCATCCTTTCATGCATCTTAACAATTATAAAAAAGAAAGGAAAAAAAATAGAATCCAAAAACGCGCTAATCGGGTTACGTTTCCACCCAAAACGGTCCAAACAACACATGCTAAAAATTTCAATTTTCGGGGCTGTCCAACCATGAACCCATGGGGTTCTTGCGTTCAAAATTTGTCCAAGACAAGTTTGGACAGTAGGCTACCACCCCAATTGATCGCATGAATAGTGGATCCAAGAGAATGACACAAAAACCCCGAAAATAAAAATCGGGTAGCATGACGTTTAGGGAGCGAACAGTTCGTAAACAAAACAATAATGCGTGATAAAAATTCCGAAAAGTTGCTAAAGGTGGCTCTATTACCACTGTTGGGATGAGAATAAGAAGCACAGCGGAAAAAGTGATTTAAAAAATTCAAACCATCCCAAAAATAGCGATCTACTTTAGCAATCTTTAAAGAATTCAATCTACGAGTCGAAGGTAACGATATACCTTATACTACGGATGGTATGACTGCTCCTATCCCTGTTTCAAGATGCACACGTGCATGTCCTCCAAGGAAAGTCCACACCAAGCGCCTCGCAACAAGGGGGTAGTGAACACTGAGACTCGTTGTGGCTCAACGAAGAGACAATCTCAACCCCGAAATGCACCAAGGTGAAGGCGGCCCTTCCACCAAGAATCAAGCACCAAAAGGGAGGAAGAGGGGATGAGAAAACCATGGAATGAGGAGGAAGATAAAGGAATACCTCGCTATCCTTCTTGGACTCCTCCAAGAAGATGAAGTAGATGACACACCCAAGAGGAAGATACCTTCAATCGGCTTCACAAAACCGAGGAAGGAAGCTTTAGATGGTCGGCTACCCAAGGAGATGAAGATGAGTTCTTTAAGCTTTTCTCTTCAAGAAGTCTCTCAAGAACCAAGCCCTTGCTCTTTTCCAAGATCAATAACCAATTTGCTTAACCCGCTTGAAGGAAGTTAGACCATCTATTTATAAGGGGAGTAGGCAGCTACCAAGGTAGACTTGTCCCCCCTTTTAAATCCTCTCACCGGAATTCAAAATTTTAAGGTTTGCCTCCAAAATAATAATGTATATTTAATGGATTTATAATTAATTCAAAATTAATTAAATCCAACTAAATATAAACTTTAATTTATCTCTATAAATTAAATTCTTATTGATTAGAATTTAACATGTACTAATCTCTACAAATTAGGGTTACCGAGGAACTCCTTCCTCGCGTATTCGTTCATATAGAAAATATATTTCCTATCATGTCCATAAACGAGATCCGTTATCAAGTTGCAGCATGTCCATGCTAGTAGACATATAGTGCCGCATTCGGACTTTATCTCATAAGGTCCGTTATGAGATTAGCCTGTTGTGTGTAACCCATTGGGCCCCACACTAAGCCAGTAGTGAGTTGTGCATAACGAAGAGTCGGATCCGATAGAACGGCTTCTATTCGACTCTTACGGGGCAGCACTAAACCCCTTTAGTGTGGTCGTGAGAGACTCCACTCACAAGTCAAGATTGACATCTAACAAATTGTCATGACTACCCGGATAGTGTGAAGTTCAATCTACAGGGATCGAACGCCCTTCGGTGATTAGTTACTGTGCAACTAAGTTCCTTGGTTACAACATCCCGAAGTTGGCTAGGGTATGGAAGAAGTGTCAAACCCTAATACCGATCCATATGTATTCCACCCGCCAAGATGTCATCTCAATAATGAAACGTCAGAAATATCTTCCTGACTTTCATGTCTACTCTGGCCAGAGATTCCTGAGTCGACACTTGCAGGAACACATAGGACATTATCTCCTCTCACTTGGAGTAACTGATTCCATGTTGGTTGCTCACCTACCTTTATGAATGCTTCCCCATGCCTAGTAATACCCGGCACATGACGCTGAGGACCACGTAGGGATAGAACCAAAGCAATGGGTCGTCACTCACAAGCTAACCATGACAACCTTAGGTCCAAGGACTGCTTGCATCTACTATCAACCGAGGAACATCCTATTGACACTCATGTAAGGATTCCATTCTGTGTTCCTCGTGTAGGTCCGTTTAGTGAACTCATTCTCTAATGAGCATCTGCACTTGTATATTAATGACGGCTCATAGGTAACTATGAAATCAGCTGCCCCTTATCATATAAAGCATGTACCAAGTGCACTAGTCTATCCGGAATCATCAATCCCCTAATTGGTAATCCTACGACTTGGAACATTTAGAACAGGGGCATCTGGATTCCAAGTCTCACTGGCATGATCTCATCATGTCCTTGGAATCAATTTCCCATGTTCAAGGGGCTCATCACAATCTAATATATATATATAATATAGATGCAACATATGATGAAAAGTCACATCATATTATTGATTAACCAAAAATAGTTCCCTACACATCAATAAGTGATTGGCTCAAGGGCACTATTTCTTTCATAGGATACACATCGTCTCCTATCCTTTACAGGGAGATGAATTTTTTTTCCGAGGAGAGTTAATCGAAATCGAGGATCGAGCTGACTTTCTTCGTCACGAAGATTACAAGGAATCTTCATTTTTTGGAATCTTTTGTGTTGATAGGCTTTTCGTAAGTACATGACTTGATTACAATCTAACATCACTTCCACGTACGAAAGGATAAACGCACAAGGCAAAGTGCTATCACAAACGGAGAATAAACACATTAAGCGAATCTTAGATCTCCTAGTTATTTATACAAGATGTGTCAACACTATGCTACTAGTGGATTCACATTTGATTTTGTTTGGATGTTATATAGTTTTCATGCTTTATTAATGAAATTCTAAGTGTTCCTAATAAATTTTGAGTAAAATTCTTAACTAATAATTGTATGAGGCAATCAGTTACCAAGGATGTGAAACTCCTAGTTATCTTTATCATTCACATTCTAGTGCATCGTCCATCACAATCCAACCCGCTAGCATCAATATTTTTCTTTCGATCTCAGCATTGTTTCTTGCATTAGATTCAAACTTCTCATTGTTTATAGTGATTTTACTATCTTGGAAACTACTAGAATAAGAGGACATCATTGATAGCTTGATCCCTCATTTGCGCGCGCGTCTTTGATACAAGTCTCTAATGAGTTGCGACGGCAAAGAATGACCATCGTTGATGGAAAATATTTGCAATGGTCGTCATAATTATTGGTAATAGTATTATCATCAACGGTTCTAGCGGCCATTGTATTATGTCTACTAGACAACCAACTCATCATTCAACTTCTACCTCATCGGAACAAGTAGCCACATCAACCAATGATCAGCTGGCCACTTCCCAGCCGAAACAAATGAAGCCAAGTGGAAAAATAAATACCATCACCAATTGAAAAATCCTAGAAGCCATACCAAGTGATGGCACCTCTTCAAAAGCACCAAGAATTTAAGAAAAATTAAAGCTACTGAAAACCGAAAAACCATGAGGCATCTCTCCAAAGCATCATGAATTTAATCAAGCATTGGAAGAAAATTAAAAATTTAAGTTTGCATATTTATTATAAAATAATACTTGATGATAGATGAATGAGAAATTAAATTGGACAACTAGTATTCAAATTCTCTCTCTCTATATATATATATATATATTACGGCGTTCTTACGGCCGCTCAAGCCGTTGCAGATGTGCTGTATCTGCAACGACTTTGTTACGGCCGCTCGAGCCATTGCAGATATATAATCACATCAGCAACGACTTAGTTACGGCTACGACATTCGTCACTCTTGAGCCGATCGCGGGCCCGCGGCGCGAAAATAAAATACTTATTAGCAACGACGTTCTAACGGGCAAGTGAACCATTGCTGATGATGTTACTTATTAGCAACGACTTTCTAACCGATCAGTGAGCCGTAACAATGCCGTTGCTGATAAGTTTATATAGGTCGAGGGTTCGCGCCCACCCCTTCCTCCTCCTTCTTCCTCCTCCTTTGCTGCCGCCGTTGCTGCCCCCGCATGTTGCCACTGCCAACGCCGCTGCCCCGTCCTCGACCGCCAATCCCGCCGCCGTCTTCTATTGATCTAGGTAAGTCTCGCCGGCTATCCTCCTCTCCATTCAATCTAGATTCGGCTGATGGCCGACTAGCCACAGGCCGGATCATTGTCCAGTGTTCGAACACTAGACGCCGGACACTGGACTCCGGCGCCGAAAATTGATTAAAATAATATTTTTTAGATTAATTATTTAATTTATATATTAATTGTTAGATTAATTTTTAGGGTTTAGATTAAATTTTAGATTAATTGTTATGGGTTTATATTAATTTTTATATTAATCTATTTAGATTAATGTTATGTTTTAGATTAATGTATAGATTAATGTTATGTTTTAGATTAATGTATAGATTAATGTTATGTTTTAGATTAATTTGATATTTTAGATTAATATTAATTAGTTAAAATATTAATTAGTCCAGAGTCGTCCTCAGTGGACTCGCGCCGAAATCGTCTATTTCGGACTCGCGCCGGAATCGTCCACTTTCGACTCGCGTTGGAATTGTCCACTATGGACTCGAACTGAGTCGAAACATTTAAAAAATAATTATCCCTCCAACGAGTTGATAAGTTTCACGTACGCATCGACGAGTTGGATATGATTTAACAAAACCTTAGATCCGTTATTTTTAGGGTTTAGCCTCCACCAGCCACAGAGTCATGTAGATTTATTAGTGTGATTGGGGAGCGGTACGTAATATATCATGAATTATGAATTATTACAAATTTATTGTATCATAATATAATATTGAACTTTATTTTTGTTGTGTAGTTTCGAGGAAGAAGAAATGATATGGGACCAGCTCGTTGCATCATGGTCGACGGATCGATGGCAGGAGTTTCTAGGACTGCGGCTAGAAACCGCATGTCGGGGGAGGAGCGCGTCACACTAGCAGCTCTATTTCATTTGCAGTGCACGCGAATCATATGGTAAGTATTATATCTTACTTTTAATTATATATTTTATTTGTTACTCTGTGTACTAATTAATGTATTTATTTTGTAAATGTAGACGATGGTGTTGGACGACGGGACTGTCCAGCGACCCTCCCCGATGGCGGTGTTTGAGCGGACTCACCGTCGAGTACATAGGACGGGGGAGTACATTGACAACCGCACTGCATACATTATGGTAAGTATATTTGTTTAAATTATTCATTATTTATTTATAATTTAAGTTTTAGGAAAAATATGAAACAAAAAATCAAACTTGAGTAGGAGACCTACATTCAAACGGTGATGCAGCGCGGGGGCATCCCCGAGGACTTTGACGCAGGAGCGTGTGTCGAGGCTGCAGGTGGCTGGGACCACGGGCGCCGCATATATGGATTTGCAGATAGTGGTCATGCGCGGGCCGTGCTAGGGCCACTTGGGGCACCGACCCCTCCGGTCGCTGGTGAGCGGCCGTCCACCTCCAGGTCTAGTTATGATTAGAGTAATAGGATAAGGACACTGGAGGAGACGGTCGCGTATCAGACTGAGATGATGGATCGTTAGAGTCAGATGATAACGAAGATCCATGCTATGCTACGCAACATGTCAGGTCATACGAGAGCAGGCATCCCTTCGGCATCATCTGATCCATCGTCCTCGAGTCAGTCCACGCCGATGTACACCCAAGCACTTCAGACCCCACCATATGATCCAGACCATCCTCCATCATCGTCATGAGATTTTATTGTTTTGTTTAGATATTGACTTTGTTACTTGGATACTATATATACTTGATTAACTTGTTTTGTTTGGATATTGATACTCTAGTTCTGAATTTGAATAGTTTAAATATGATTGTGGATAATTATAAATATAAGTATAATTATTTTGATGTATATCTGGGTGTATCTGTGATGTGTATGTGAATGAATGTGTGTATGGGTGTGTGAGTTATGTATCAAATATGTATCAATGTATTAATGGAAATTTGAAATTTTTTCAGTTGTAGGTTTACATCATCAACAACGGCTTTCCCACGGCCGTTCGTGGGAAAGCCGTTACTGAAAGTGTATCGTAAGCCGTTGCTGATGACCTACAGCAACGGCTTAGCAACCAGATTTCACTAACGGCCTTGCCACGATCGACGGGGCCGTTGCTGATGTTCATACCTACAACGGCCCTGCGTCTGTGGCAAAGCTGTTGCTGATAATATTATTAGCAACGGCCCGAGCGACCGTTGCTGATCCGTTGCTAAATTATCAGCAACGCGTGTTTTTGCCACGGCTCCGTTGCAACGGGCCGGGCCGTTGCAAGCCGTTGCTGATGGTTTTCAGCAATGGCTCAGCAACGGCTTTAGCCGTTGCTGATGCCTATTATTCGAGTAGTGAAAAAACTAGTTCGGTTAACCGCAAAAACCGGTTCGATTTCGGACCGGTTTTTCGATTAACCGAAAAACCAGTTTTTTTTGCTCACCCGTAGGATTTAATCACATTTTGAGTGCTGGCCGTTGGATGGAGGGGGGTTGTCGCTCTTCAGCTTTTCCTCTTTGTTTCAAGGTGACTATTTCCCTCTTTGTTTCAAGCTTTTCTCACACTCTTTTGCATTCGTCCTCAGTAGGTTCTTGCTTATGTTCTTCTGGTTAGTTTCTTTCTTCCTCTCTTGCTGATTTCCTTTGGTAAATCTTCTTGGTGTTTTGCTTTTCTTCTCTATATCGTCGATGTTGGTTTTTGGCTTCTTTACAATCCTTTTAGTAGTACCATAACTATTAGGTACCCTTCCGTAGTTCTCCGAGATGAATTGTTCAGAATCTTTTTGTTGTGTAGGTGAGATGTCTTCTTTGTTGAAAGTCCCAGACATGTGCGCTCGTATGGGAGAGTGCTTCAGGCAAGAAGGAGAATGACCCGTTGGTGGATAGCTTATTGTGGCCTATGAGGGTTTCGCAACCTCGGAACCCGAGAGTCTCCAGAGCTAGGGCGGAGGTGGTCGAGTCATCGGCCTCTTCAAATTCTCTAGTATTCCTTGGCTCACCACCGAGATGTCAAAAGAGAGCTAGGTGTTCCGAGGGAAATTCGCTTCCTCGGGTGGCCACTCATTTGCGGGGGAATGAGTCCGCGTTGCCAGAGATGGAGGTGGTAGCTGGTGCATCAGCGGGGGCTCAGTGGCATGTTCTGGTCTTGTGCTTTCATTCCAAAAATCAATCAGTTTTTCCCGAGGGGATGGATCCTTGGGAACACGTCCAACTCCTGATCTACAAGTTAAAGGAGTCTACATTGAGAGATTTTGAGATGCAGTCTCGAGAGCTCGAAGCTTTGAGATTTAAAATGGTTGAAATGGAAAGGGTGTTGGTGTCAAAGGTTGATGAAGTCGCGCACCTAAATGTGGTTGTTTCCGAAGCTGCTACCTGGATAGCGGAGGTGGAGAGCAAGTCTAGGGGGAGTTGGAAATGCTCTATCTCGATCTTGCCGCGACGGTGGCAGAGGGTGCATGTTTGAGGACCGAGGCAGAAGCGGCCAAGTCCGAGGCTAGGAGGTGAAATTTGGCGAAGCAAACCTTTGAGGAAGAGGCGGGATGCCTTCGAGATCGTGCTCTTGCAATGTATGTAGAAGGTTTTGAAAGGGCGGCGAAACAGACTAAGCTCCTTGCTCATGGCGTTGACCTTTCTAGGATGGATTTCCTCAAAAAAGTCAAGGAAGGTGTTTTGGTAGAGGACTTTTCGTGGTCCCTTGGAGGAGAACCTTCAGCCACAACTCCGGGTCTGTGCTCATTTTCTCCGCGAGGGGGTATTGTTCCTGGAACAAAGTCTATAACACTAAATATAAATTTAATAAAGTGAGTATTTGGTCCAAATGTTTTTTAGACCCTAGCACCTCTTTTATATCATAAAAAATTTATTCATGGACTAAAATTATTTTTTTGGAGTTAACTAGCTATTCTAGACTTTGAACATAGAGGCTTTTCTCAAAAGTCTATAATACTGAATTTAAATTAAAAAAATAAAATATTTTTTGTCTAAAATATCTTTTTAAGACCCTAGAACCTCTTTTATATTATAAAAAATATTTCATGATCTAAAATTAATTTATTTAGAGTTACAAAGCTATTTAAGACTTTGGGCAGAGTGTCTCTAATGCATTAATTATAAACTTTTACCCAAAGTCCATAGACAACACTAAATTTAAATAAAAATAGTAAAATATTTTGGTCCAATATATTTTTTAGATGATAGCACCTCTTATATTTTAATACCCGTGAAAAATTTAACTTTGATTTATTATGATTTCAACGGAGAAGTTTGATGCACGTCGGAGCTGGCCGAATGAATCGCTGAAAGGTGCGATTTGAGGTATAGCCCTTACGCGCAAGTGAAATTATTTTGTTTAAGTTGTTTCAATGTTAGATGTAGGTAGGACTCGAGACGAGTCCGAGGATCTGCGGAACTCGAATCGGGTGAGTATAGACGCATATATGGCTCGCTTAAGGCTTAGGGGCATTGTTGTAATTAAAAATAAAAATAAAAATAAAAAGGATGCCTCAGACCATGCGACGGGGAGAGCCACACGCATCCCAGGTTTGGGCGACGAGGGAAAGAGGAGGAGGCGTGATCGTTGGCCGGACTTGAGGCCGCCAGATAAAAATAAAAATAAAAAGGATGTCTGGGACCACGCGACGGGGAGAGCCGCATGCATCCCAGGTTTGGACGACGAGGGAAAGAGGAGGAGGCACGATCGGTGGTCAGACTTGCGGCCACCAGAGATCGTCGATGTAGGAACGCGGAGGAGCACCTTCCTCCTCGGTCTTCTTTGTCTCTATAAGTGGCTTAGTTTTACCCCGTTGTTTATTTACCCTGCTATAATGTAAATTATATGCTAGATTTTGATCGAAGAAGATTGATAGGAAGAAGAGGATGTGGGCCTGAAGGGCGTACAGCGATAGCACCGCTTGGTGGCGATCGCACCGAGCCTATTAGCGACTGCTGCAGGCGAGGGAGACCACAGTGGCCTCCCAACCGTGAGCTGATGCTCCACCGACACCGGGGGCCACAAGTGGCGCCAGATGGACCGACGGAGGTCGATCGCCGGCGGCTAGAAGGCTGCCAGGTGTGGAGCCGAGAGGGACAGGCGTGGAGTCGGGGAAGAAGAAGACGAGCGGCGATGGGTATGTGGAAATTGTTTTTAATTAAATATTTTAAAAGGAGAGTTGTATCATAAGAAATGGATGGGTATTTGAAGAATATTGGGGTATTTTTGAAGTTGGTCTTAGAGACATCAGATGAGATCGAGGTGAAAATAAAAGTTATAGGTTTTCGCATTTTGAACGCGATGGTGGTGTCTGATTTCTGATTGGAGATTATTTGTTGTATATATATATATAATTAAAGAAAATGAATTTTTTATTGATTTTGATTAGTCTCTAAATAGGAAAGCCCTAGATGTCAATGAGTAAGATGATGGGTGCGGCAAGGGGTTAGAGCCGGCCCTATGCATAGGGCCGACCTCTATGATTGTGGTTGTGGGTTTCGTGGAAATCTTGGGTTACAACTCGTATTTCTTGATTGTGCATGTGCTTATTATTTATGGGCCGGGTTGACCAAAATAAATTGGATGCGAATGCACGAGGGTATTGTGGTGGTTTGGTTTTTCTTATTATATAAATTACATGGATGCTTATTTACCTATGCTGAAATATTATTTACCCTTGCTGAAATGTCATTTATAATGGTGGAGTTAAGTATACATGCTGAAATACGTATACGAGCTGGAAATATAATGTACATGCTGAATTTATGAGTAGTCATGCAGAAGTGTAAATTGGAGTGATAAATCAAAGAGTTGCGATGTTAGGCCGCAAGGGAGGGTTGAGTTGGGGGCGCCTGGGCGTGTACCCGGGTAGCCGACTAAAGTGATAAAATCACCCGAGGGATGCTTATATATAATCTTATGCTTGATTAGACATTGCTTGTGTTTGTGTTTGTGGATGGACAATGGGCGAGCTGAGAAGCGTACCAATTGGGCAAGGTTGGTCCGACTCGGCGAGTTTGGATACGGGTCGAGAGTTGCCGTCGGTGAGCACGCTGACGATGGACTCGAGTGGCATGATATGGGTCGAGAGCTGCCGTCAGTAATTCACCCTGACGATGGACCCGAGTGGTTGGTTGGAGGGCTATTCCCAACCAGAGTGGGCACCTGAACTAGTAGGCCATCCTAGTTCATCGGGCACGGGCGGGAAGCTTGCTAGATAGAGATTCTAGCGATGGACTTGTACAGTTGCTATGTTTTGGGCCATTATGGGCCGAGTGGATGTTTGGGCCATTGTGGCCCGAGTGAATGTTTTGGGCCATTGTGGACCGAGTAGATGTTGTGATTAATTGATGTTTGGCCGGTACAGGTCGAGTGACTGTGGTGCCTCTCTAAGCACGAGTTTGTGGATGAATATCTTTACATTACATGCTATTACATTTTAGTAATTTCATAAGTATTATTTATGTTTATTATGCTTATGCTCGAGATTTATGTAGAGGGCTTGGGTAGAGCCACTCACTGAGTTCCTTAGAAACTCGCCCCTTTCATCACGTTTTTTAATGTGATTTATTATATTCATTGTGGTGATTTGTCCGATGTAGGATAGTGTGAATAGTTGTGCGAGAGCGCACAAAAGGATTACTTAGATGTTACAATGTGATATGACCGGTGTAGGCTGAGATGGTCAGTTGTGCGAGGATGAACGAGATGGATAATTATTAGCCATATGTATTACCATAATAATTTAATATTATGAGCACATTTTAAAATATTGAATATTGGGATATTTACATATGTTGGCTCGGCGAGGGCTTGGTTCAAGCCATTCAATGAGTTCGTTGGAACTCACCCCTCTTTTGTTATTGTTTTGCAAATCCTGACTAATAGAGGTATGGTGGTGTCCATGTAGCGCGGCTGGGGTTGCAGGCTTAGGTAATGGATATCGTGACGTGTCAAGTCATAGTCGAGTTGTAGGAGTTACTTATGCATATAGTCATGTGTTGGTTGTAGACATGAATTGTATGGATATTCGATTGTTTATATTTTCATAATAGTCACCTATTCATATGTTCATTGGTTTTCACATGGTTGTATCGTTTATTCTGCATTTTAGTTTGCATGAGTTGGTAGGCTTCGGGGTACATACGAGTACTCTAGCCGATCACGTGATCCTGAATTTTTGGGTGTGACATATATATCATAAAAAAAAAAAATCGTAGACTAAAATTAATTTTTTAAACTTATGCAACTATGTGTAGACTTTAAGCAAAAGTCTCTGGGGCATTAGAGAGACTTTTGCCCAAAATCTATAATAAATTTAAATTGAAAACATTGAAATATTTCGGTTCAAATTTTTTTTAGACCATAGAATCTTTTATATCATTAAAAATATATCTCATTAACTAAAATTATTTTTTTTAGAATTGTGAATATATTCTAGACTTTGGGCAAAATTCTCTAACACATTAAAAGCTTTTGCCAAATGTTTTTAACACCAAATTTAACTTGAAAATACTTAAATATTATATTGCAATATATTTTTAAACCCTAGAACCTCTCTCTTATAAAAAAAAAATCTCTCGTTAACTAAAATTAAAATGTTTGGAGTTACTAAACTATGTTAGATTTTGAGCAAAAATCTCTAACGAATTTTAGATTTCGAATTCTAAATTTAAGCAATCATATTTGGATTTCAAAAAAAATTCAAAACCATAACGTGAATCAGGAAAATTCTCGGATCCATAATAAGGATATGAAAATTCTTTTGTAAAAGTTTGGTCTGGAATTCAGGAAGATTTTTGTAAAATATCCATAATAATCAGGAAAATTTTTGAATACCCTCGAGTTCGGTCTGGAATTCAGTTCCATACTTTCTCAAAAGTGTGTAACTGAAACACTACTAGAATTGTCATTGTCACCGACAGCTCATGCCGTTGCAGAACCGTTTGTGATGACTATCATGGACGGCGCGCACTGTGGGAAAATATTGTCGCTTATGTATGTATTTCAAATAATTTGTGACGACCACGGGCGGCTGTCCCAAGTAATTATCAGCGATAGTCGTACTCGCTGTCACTGATATAAACACATCAGTGATGACCGAGGCGGTTCTCACTAAAACAAAACTATCAGCCACGACTCGGAGCCATTCGTGATATTATTAGAAACCTTGATATTTGGTGCTGCCCAAGCCATCAACCAGTTACGATACACTTTTGGCGACGGCCTAGTAACAGTTAGCCGTGGGTAAGCCGTCACTGACGTTATATCCTGTAACGGAAAAAAATCAAAGTTTTAGAAATTCATGTATACAACAATATTCACATGATACAATCTATTTACAACCATAAATCATCATACATATACAAATACAACCAACCATACAAGTTTTACTTAAATGGGTAATTACTTAAATATATCCTGAACTATGGACTTTTTCTCAAATCTATCCTGAACTTTGACTTCTTCAAATTGCATCCTCAACTATCAGATTTGTATCAATTACATCCCACCGTCAAAATTCCGTTAGCTACCCCGTTAACCGTGTGACGTGGCATGCACACGTGGATTAAAAAAATAATTTTTTATTCAAAAATAATTAAAAAAATATTTTTTAAAAAAAATGATTAAAAAATATTTTATTAAAAAATATTTAAAAATAAATATTTTTTATTAATAAAATAATTTTTTATTCAAAAATTTATTAAAAATTTTGATTAAAACAATATTTTATGACCACCGCACATGTGTATTAAAATATTTTATTAAAAAAATAATTTTTTATTCAAAAATTTATTAAAAAATTTGATTAAAAAAATATTTTATGTCCACCTATGTTGCGTATGTGGAATAAATTTTTTTATTTATTAAACCCTTATATTCGTGGAGGTCGGTGTGGAACCACGTCGTGTTCGAGCACCCCTCGACCTTCAACACGCTCGCCATGGATTTCGTTAAGAAGAAGGAGCTCGTCGACAACCTCGACACCTTCCGTAATGCTAAAGACTACTACGCCAAGATTGGCAAGGCGTGGAAGCGGGGTTACCTCTTCTACAACCAGTCCTTCATCTTCTAGCGTTCACCCTTCCTTCGGCGACATACCATCGTCGTCGCTGAAGTGCTCGCAGGCCGCCTCGCCTCGCAAGCCGCCTATGACGTTCTCTTCGTCAACTACCGCCTCACGCCAGAGCACCACCTCCCGGTGGCCTACGAGGATGACTGACAGCGTCGACACCATCGACACGCTCGCCATGGATCCCATCAAGAAGAAGGAGCTCGTCGACGACCTCAACACCTTTCGTAATGCTAAAGACTACTACGCCAAGATCGACAAGGTGTGGAAGTGGGGTTACCTCTTCTACAATCCGTCCTTCATCTTCTAGCCTTCACCCTTCCTTCGGTGACATGTCGTCATCGCCGCTGAAGTGCTCGCAAGCCGCCTTGCCTCGCAAGCCGCCTGTGATGTTCTCTTCGTCAACTGCCGCCTCGCGCTAGAGCACCACCTCCCGGTGGCCTACGAGGACGGCCGACAGCGCCGACGCCGACCTTGCCCTCCACATCCACCAGTTCTGCTATTCCGTCGCCAACACCGCCATCAATTAAGTTCCAGAGAAGTGCGACCCAGAGGGCTAAATTAGTAAAGAACAAGGAGATGAGACCCTCTGGATGTACCGAACATGAGCGAGCGCAGCACGGTGAGGTGCTCATTCATCTGGTGGCGCCAGTTGCGCTTGATGGCGATGTGAGTCATTCGCTGGTTCTCGGACTCCTCCTTGTTCTTGCGTGTTGGGGGGGCAAATCTGCAAAAGACATACATAATCAATATTTGTTCTAATGGGGGCAATAGAAGTAGCGGAGGGGGCCGGAGTTGGGGGCAGTAGAAGTAGCGATTTTTTTAGGGGTGGCGATGTTTGTTGAGGCGGATGGCGCTTCAGATCCACTAGGAAGCGGAGGAGGTCGCGGATGGTGATGAGGGGCGAAGTCTCGTGGTCGGCCAGGCAGAGGCCGCGCGCGGTAAGCGAACACGACGCGGCGTAGCTCGTGACTAGCTCCACTTTGACCGGTGTCGATGTTCTGCTCTAAGATTCTTGAGCCAGGTGAACGCTAGAAGACGATCTTTTTTTCATGTTGTTTTTTTAAAAGATTATTTTTTAATCCACGTGTGCAGTACACGTGGACATCGAAAAAGTTTTAAAAACATAATATTTTTTTAATTTTTTTCGAATAATTTTTTTTTTATCCACGTGTGTATGCCATGTCACACGGTTAACGGGATAGCTGACGGAATTTTGACGGTATGATGCAATTGATACAAATCTGATAGTTGATGATGCAATTTGGAGAAGTCAAAGTTCAGGATAGATTTGAGAAAAAAATCCATAGTTCAAGATATATTTAGGTAATTACCCTACTTAAATATCATCAATCTAAGCCTCAAACGGAGGCAAACAAGTATCAAATATCAAAACTAAAAGTATATATACAACTACCAAGTATATAAACAACTATAAGCCTCAAACAGAGGCAAACAAGTACCAAATATCATAACTAAAGTATATAAACAACTATCAAGTATCTAAGCCTCAAACGGAGACTGACAAGTATCAAATTATAATCAAAATATAATAAACCAAAATCTCACGGGTGCGGTGGAGGCGGTGGAGTCGACAATGATTGGGTCGGGAGCGTCGACTGGGTCTAGGAGGATAACTCGGACATCATCGGTATATGAATGTCGGAGTGAGATACAATCCGAGTCAGGAGCGCTTGCATGTTCTACATCATCTGTCTCTGTGCATCTATCGTCTGTCTCAACTCGTCATTCGTCCGTCTTTGCTCCTTCATCGCCTATCTCTACTCCTCCATCGTCTGTCTCTACTATATAAGCTCAGACTCTAAGGCCACTATCCAGCTTTGGTCCTGCGTCCGCGATATTGAGGGTCGCTCACCCGCAACGGGAGGGGTCGTTGCCCCTAGTGGACGTAACACGGCTCGTGCATGGCCACTGTCTGCAAAGACATAAACACGACCGTGCTCCCAGCCACGTACCTACAACCTTGACCCATGCTACTGTTGGCGAAAAGGCAACACTAGAGGGGGGGTGAATAGTATGTTTACTAATTCGATTAGCCTAAATCCATTTTTAATCATTTTCTTAACACATTGGACAATTTACAATTCGAATGATTAGATGCGGAAGCTATAAATGATAAAGCAATAAAAGCAATCAAGAAATCAATGCAAACACAAGATTTATAGTGGTTCGGCCCCAATGCCTACTCCACTACCTAAGCACCCCGCTTAGGATATGCAAACTAGTTTTACTAGATTAATTTACGTTTCCCTTACACACGAGGACTTTTCACTGAAGAGATGCACTCTCGACCTAAGGCACTTCCACACCCGGAAGTCACCGCCTTCTTATCGAGAGTCTTCTTCCACCTCAACCCTAAGGGACAACTAAACTAATCCTAGTAAACACTAAGTTTACACAAGTGGCTTTACTCCTTCTACACCAAGGATAGCACTTCACCCTATTCAAGACCTAACAACCTAGGTCTTCTTACACGCTTAAATAAAAAATAGTTTAAAGAACAGTTAAAATTACAAGGGAAAAGAGCTTGAAGTAAACAATATTATCTACTCTTTTCCAAGCCTTCGGAACCTCCAACTCGCTGAGTGGTGGAGCTCGAGATAATTTCCGAGTTGAGGCAGCAGAGCTTGCGCTTGAAGAATTTGGTGGAAGAATAGAGCGCAATCACTAATATTTTGGAAGGCTTAATTCTTCCTCTTAATAGCTCAATAAACTTTGTAAGAATGAAGGAAAAAGATTAAATGAAGTATATGAGGGTGTATTTATACCCTCATGAAGAAACGACTGCTCAACGGATAGAAAACTATCCGTTGCAGACTGCCGGTCGAATGGTCAGTCGACCGACTGGTCGACCGGTCCTTCGACCGCTGAAATTCTACCTATGGCCGGTCGACCGACGGGTCGACTGTCCAAACGCAAAAACATCGATCCCGATCTTCAGTCGACCCGTCAGTCGACCGATGCGATCTACGTCTTCGGGTATCAGCAGGTCGGTCGACCGACGGGTCGACCGCCCGGGCTACGGCCCATTTTGGGCTTCCATCGATCGATCGTCCGGTCGACCGAAGTAGCTCTGCTAATTTTTACCTTCATTCAGTCGACCGCCCGGTCAATCGAACCTAGGCTGAGGTTTATTTCTTCAGCCTATTTCTTCCGCGCTTCATTTTCGGATTCCGGCTTTCAACAACCATCGGCTTGGAGAGCTTTCAAGTGATCTTTGAGACCGTCCAATACGTCTTTGGTGCACGTGTCACTCTTCGAGAAGTTTTTGCGACGAACCCGAGCGCGACGATCAATGTCCTTCCGATTTCCAATTTCCAATTTCTCCGATTTTTCCGATCGAGGACATCGAACGTTAATTGATATGGAACCTGAAAGATATTCTCAATCAAATCATTAGTTCCATATTTGTTATCAAAACCGAGATTAAAACTAAGGTTGAAAATCTAAAGCCAACAACTACATAGTCAAAGTCACCATATGGTGTTAGCGCTCGATTACGGTCCTCGTGTATGTCTGCTACACGTGTTTATATTTTATATTTTAAATACTACATATATATAAACTATAAATAAAAATTATGTAAATAAAATATTCATAAATACTTACCATGATGATCGCGGCCCTGCTATCGACGTAGCCCCCACCCATGTCGCCGATGGTGATGGCCGTGAGTCTACAGCGAACGATTTTGGTGCTCTTGACATGATTAAACTAATTAAAATAATCTAAACTAATCAAAGTAATTAAACTAATCAAACAATGCAATATAACATTAGTTAATTAATATAATTAATTAAATAATTAATTAAAAAAAGGTTTAATATATCCCTAATAAAAAATTGATTAGGGATATATTAAACCCAAATCTTTGATTAGGGTAACCCAAGGGATTAAACCCCTAATCGAACAGCAGTCGACAGCTATTGCCAGCTACTGTTTCCTGAGGGATTCGGCCCTAAATCCGGCGCCGACGCCGTTCTCCAATGTCGGTGTCTGGCATATAGACGCCGACACTGGTGGCGATGGAGAAAAGGGGCGGGGGACGCTGGGGGTGGAGAATACCTCACGATCGGCAAACGACGAAGGGTGATCATAACCGACAACGGACGGCGATAGGCGACAAGGGGAGCGACAAGACGCGACAACAAAACGGGTGGCAACGGCAGCGGCGACACCAGCGGGAGAGAAGAAGAAAAGGAAGAAAACGGGTCGGGTGTGAACACAAATAAAAAGGTTTATCACCAACGACCTGTCAGCCGTCGATAAATCGTGGATTCTTAATTTGTATATCACCAACGTTCGACGGAGCCCTCTCTAAGCCTTCGGTGACGAGTGTTTTATTTTCGCGTCGTGTTTGGGCCATCAATTAAAAAGCAACGACCGCTTGTAGCCGTGGCTAATAAATTATTTACATCACCGACGGCTTGCGGGCCCCTGCTAAGTCGTGGCTACTAACTTATTTCATTTCGCGCCCCGTGCGCGCCCTCGGCTATGAGCGACGGGCTTAGGCGGCCATGCGACCCACGGCTGAGTTTGCTATATCAGCCACGACCGTTTGTGGCCGTTGAAAAGCCGTGGATTCTTTTGACAGCCGAGGCGGCCGTCGGTGAGCCCCATGGCTGAAAGTCAATATTCTAGTAGTGAAACAAGTAGGACAGATTCATTATTTTTCGATAATTATAACAATGATTACGATATGTATAGTGTTTTTAGTGAGTTTATTTTGTATATTATTGATAACATTTAAAACTTTTTGAGAATATAGTGGGTTTCAGACTTATTTCTTAAAAGTGTGGAACCGAATACTAGATCGAACTTGATGGTATTTTAGGGATTTTGATAAAAAAAGCTATGAATATGAGAATTTTTGAATCCCTGTGATGGATCTAGAATTTTTCTCATTCATATTATAATTTAATGTAATTGCTCAAGAAAATTCCCTGTCTACCTTGACATCTTTATCCTTTGCTTCATGTTTTACGTGCAGACTTAGATCGGAAGAAACATCTTAAATGCACGTCGTCCTTTTCCAACTTTTTGTCTTTTTCGTGTTAACTTTACTTCTCGTCCTTTTAATTCCTTTTTACTGATCTCATCGTATATTTCCTACCCTCCTATTGGCTTTCATGATGACTTACTTCATTCAGCCACAGTTTTTTCCGTAAGCTTCTTTATCATTGAGACATGTACTTCAAGGCAAAACCTGCAGTCATTACTAATAATTCATATAAGCATATAGCATATCATCGACAGTCTGACATTGCACTCTTTATTCAAACCCGAAGAGCTACGTACTCACTGATCACTAAATTTACCTCACAAACTACGACATGGCGATCTCAGAACTGCACTACTCATCGACCCTCTCACGGTCACGGCGGAATCACTCCGGTGAAGGGGTTGGGGACTTCGAAGCCGGGGTTGGGGACGAAGGTGTCGTCGCCGCCGGGGAGGTACTGGCCGTGAGCCGCCGCCGGGCCGCTGTGGTCCAAACCTCTAAGCGCGGGCTTCTCATGGCTGCCGATCATGTACCGCCCGATGCCAGGGATCAGCACGGTGCCTTCGTGGCTGTCGCACTCGGGCTCCTTCTTGTCCGCCTCCGGGGCCGCCTTCTCGCCCGAGCTAACGGGCGCAGTGCGCGCGGCGGCGGCGGCGAGGACTTGGGCGAAGCACAGCAGGCCGAGGAGGGAGAGGACGAGGGGAAGAGGAGGGGAGACGGTCGCCATCGATCGGATACGAGGAGGAAGAGGACTAGCTTCCGCTGTGAATGCATGGCTTGAGGTGTGGGTGTTTTATGAGGGAGAGTTAGGTGGAGAGATGACGGTGATTAATTTAGGTTGCCATACTTGGTTGGCAGAGGAGTTGGGAGCTTTCACTTGGTGTGAATTAAGAAGGGTTGCAAATCCAGCCAACCAACAACTTTTCATGGCTCATTCATTCCGCCTCAAACTGCTTTACGTGGCTCATTCATTCATTCTTTCTTTCTTTTTTTTCTTTTTTTAAATAAAAATAAAAAATCACAATAGATAATCGTACTAAAATTCGAATTCTAAATCTCTAGACAACATGCAACATATTGCCACCAATTATACTATCCACAGTTAACCTAAAATCACACTAGGGGACATTGCTGGGGTTTGAACCCTAGATCTCTAGGTCACTCATAAGTTATTGCACTTAATTGTGCTAGTCACAATTGACTTTTTTAACAAAGATAGAAAGTTACAATAGATAATCATATTAGGGCTCGAATCCTAAATCTCTAAGTAACATATAACATGTTGTCATCAACTGTGCTACCCACGATTGGCCATTCATTATCTTGCTTACATTGCACCTGCCAAAAATATTCTTCTTATGTATATAAGATTTTTTTTCCACCTAATTTTTAACTCTCCATTTAATTCTAAAATTCATATATTTACGATCATCAACAATATATATTAAGTATTAATATCAATCATCCTTGTGCACAAATCTTAAAGCTTAATTATATATGACTAAAGAGTTTAAGCATAATTATTAGCAATAATATTAATTTTTCTATTTTAATTTATGAGTTTATAATTGTTTGCATAGTTAGCCTAATATAATGTTGGGCTAAGATTTAGTCCTTTGTTTGTTAAATAATGAATCTGGATTTAGCAAACAATGGAATATTGTTATACGTATGATCTTCACGATCGAGTAATTTTAGTTTCCAAGTGAATTTTGCATGGAGATCATTCTAGAATTCACGTGAAGCTGACAATAATTGAAGCAACCTTGTCGGGAAGATGTCAATTTTGCCCATCACTAGCATTGGTGAGCTAGGTACGTTGAGATTTGAGAATTAGATGGTAATAAACATTTAATTTATTTCCTCGATGATCTCATAAATTAAACCTTTTGATGAATATAATTCTAATTCACCATTTGATGGTATATAACCAGTAAGTTCTTTTCTCCATCACTACCTTATTTTTGCTCAGAGCCTCCTTTGTACGGATGAATCGGTCGGTGGAAATACATAGAACATTATCTTAAAGCTGTCGCATAATTGTATTTAAATTTAAATAATTTTTAAAATTATGAAAACATATTATTACAATTATTTTAAATAGTTTAAATAATAACATTAAATAGTATTATTCATACCCAAATAATTAAAAATAATAACAAATATCATATATGTCAAATTAAATTTATAAGCATAGAGTAAAATAATAAATAATAACTTAATATAATTTATATAATTATAAAATCAAAATAGGGATATCTCTCTTATATTCAATTTGCATTTTTTACTTATTTAAAATTGAAATAAAAACTTAACCAAATATACCAATATATATTGGACTGGACTAGAACTATTGGGTCCGGTCAAACTAGACCCAGCAGCATCCCATCATTCACCCCAGACCAAACCACACGGCCCCGCCCAGGGGGCTCTGCTCAAACTGCACCCTGGAGCCAGACTCAAGCCAGACAAGGCGACTCTATCCGGGGAGTCCACTCGGCCATACATGGACTCTCACGTCCTTCTTTATCACGAGGGATATACCATCATAAATCCAACATCTCCAGGATCAACCTCGACCTATTCTGCGCAATCTCACTGTGAGATCTTTGGGCGGTAACACCGTTCTTTCCTGTAATACAAATTTCATTGGTATAGCCCATCAGATCGGGAACTACCCGGACCGAGTCGCGAGATCGCCGCGAGTAGCAAGTATAATTTAAATTTTAGACCCATTGTTGACGTTTGTGGAATGTATGTGTTGGTCGACTCAAGTTGGATTGAGATCGGATTCGCGGATCGAGTCGGGGCTCAATCAGGGTTTAGGTGGAGTCGAATGAGGGGGGTTAAGTGAAGAGGAGCATTATTGTCAAAAAAAGAGAGAATAAACCCCTCACCCCAAGCAGCCGTGCAGCTCAAGACAAGTTGAGCTGCACGTAGCCCGAGGTGAGGAGGGGAGGAGAAGAGAAGCTTTTGGGGCGGCGCCGGATCTGCATAATCGTCAGAGAAATCAAGATCGTCTTCATCCCATCCATCCTTTTCTCTATTCGAGGTGAGTGGTTGAATCAAGATCTCTAAGGTAGGCGGGTAGCCGACCCAAGTTGTTGAGGATTTGTTGATTTCTCGTAATGATTTTCGTCAATTCATCGAATTTTCTACCGAGACTTGATCCTATTGCATGTGTGCATGTCGTTAATTGATGACGTTTCTCGAAATTTTCCCTGATTTTAAGGGTCGACCGCATGAAGGAAAAAGGGGCGAGGTTATACCGAATTTTCCCCCAAATTTCCTAGAGTGGCCGATCCCTCTCAGATCAAGTTCTTTTCACAATTGGTGACTTAGTTATTCTGATTAGGGCCAAAAGTCCTCCCTTTCCACCCTGATTAGGCTCGATCGAGCATGAGAAGCCTATGTTGATGAGGGGGAGAGGAACTCGAATTGATGCATGCTTACATCTAGAAACTTTATTCGTTAACTTATGTTATAAATTAATTACTTGATATATGAATTGTTAGTAGTGGTAGATTGAAATTATCGTGTATAAGGAAATGTTCTTGAATGTGCATACATGGTTAGGATTTAGTATAGCATGTGAATTATGGAAATGTTTCACTTATTTTCTAAGGTTAGTGCCCAATCGTTGCCATGTTATACTACTTGTTTCCTTACTAAAATTAGAATTTAATTGCTGAATTTAATATCCTTATTTCGGCATTCACATGTCATTATTGTTGGTAATGGTAGACCACATTTTCTTTTCTTTATATCATTTGCTCAAATAAATCAAGAAGTAGGGGTTTCTGTACCTACAAATGATAATTACCCTTGAGAAACAAAGTACATAAACTAGGTTTCACACCTAGGGATAGATAGCAGACATTAGTGTTCGGCTAGTGCGACCCAAGGAAAGGGTTGGATCTGGGCAATGCCCGAAAAACTTAAATGGAATTATTACAGAAACTCTAATTGTGTATTGTGTTTGAGATGGTCTACTGAGGAGTGTTATTAGTCGAACGGCTACCACACGACTCAGCGGTGATTAGGGTCTTGAGGTTGCACCAGCGGTCCCGCTAGGTGTTAGACTCGAGTGGCGGAGGGTCTTGAGATTTCGTTAGTGGGCCACGTTGACGGTAGACCCGAGTTGGGTGGAACTAGCTATCCCTAACCCAGAGGATTCCTGAGACTAGTGGCCATCCTAGTCGATGGACCCGTGATTTGATTGTTTTACACATCGTATGACTCATTGGACTGGTTCGTAGAGGCCGATCTGGTCTGGTTTATAGAGAGGGGAAGCCCTGTATGGCCGACCCCCCCCCCCCCCCTTTTCATGTGCTTAGGCCTATAGTGGCCGAATGACATAGAGTTTGTAAGGGCCAAGGAGGCCAATTTAATTACTCAAATGACTTGGCAAATTAGTTAGCTTAAATTCCTCTCTCTATCATACTGTCATATGTGTTACCTGTTGGCTTAAAGTTTTCAACCTTGTTCTTAATCTTGGTTTTGATGATAACAAACATGGAACTAATGTTTCATTGAGAAATCGTTCAGGTTCCAAGTCGATTAGCGCTTGACGTCCCCGATCGAAAAAATCGAAGATATCGGAGAAATCGGCAAGGACACTCGTCGGCGCTCGAGATTCTTCAAGAAGTTGGAGTTTAGGTTTAGAGTGTCTAGATATGTTGTATATCCTCTTTATGATGCAAAAAACTCTAAAACCAAATCCGAAACTCAAAATATGAAAACCCAGAAATCGCCCTGAATTCACTAAGCCTAGGGAGCTCCTTGGAGGGCTATATGACCTAGATAGTTTCTTGACATAAAAAATGGCGGTAATTGTTCCTTGGATAGAAATTAGATAACGAAATATTTTTAAGAATTTGTTGGAAGCCTTTAGCCTACCCATTCTTGACCCGAAAAATTAGAAAAGTTCCGTTTTTCGAAAATTTGTACTAGACCTCAAAAACTAGATTTTGATTCTTAAGTATTTTGATTTTTTAGATATTTTTATTGAATCCAAATGGGACATAATCCTTATATAACATTTATATTTTAAATATTATATAAGTAGACTTAGTGAAGACGGAACCAAAAATTGAACAAAAAAAACCAAACTGCCCAATCCAGTCTAGGTTCGGTCGACCGGTCAATCGATCGAATGCTGCCAAAAACTGGCAGCAGGTAATTCGGTCGACCGGTTGGTTGACCGAAGTGTGTGGAAAATCGACAGTGCATCCGTCGGTCGACCGAATTGAGGATCGCAGAATCGCGCCTCTTGCTTAACTGTATTGGTCGACCAATCAGTCGACCGGATTTGGGATCAATGATGTCGCGACTCATTCGGTCGACCCGTCGGTCAACCGAACAACGCGAATAATACACAGAAGGCGCAACGGTCGCGGGCGGTCGATCGGTCGGTCAACCGATGATCGACCGGCATGCGATCGAATGGCGGAAACTGCTAGTTTTCCACCTGTTGACGTGTTGTTTCTGTTGCAGGGTTATAAATACCCAAACCCAGCCTTCCTTAAACAACTTTTGATCACTCAAAAAACTTCATTGAGCCATTCTTGATCATTCTAAAGTTTTTCTTGCGCTATCCTTTTGATAACCCTAGTTTCCAAGATACACACCTTGATTTAGCCTTCAAGATTTATCGATTCATCATCTCAAGGCATCAAGAGGAACTAGGACTCGTGTTTGGAGCTAAGTATATGTTGTAGTATTTATTTGCTCCATTACTTGTATATTTTTGTGATTTCTTTCACTGTATTCAAGCTTGTAAAAAGACCTAGTATTAGGTCTTGTCTGTAAGTGGTATCCTTGGTGTAGAAGGAGTAAAGCCACTTGTGTAAACATAGTTTACTAGGATTAGTTGAGTTGTCCCTTAGGTTGAGGTGGAAGAGTGCTCTCGATAAGAAGGCGAAGACTTCTGGGTGTGGAAGTGTCTTAGGTTGAGAGTGGGACTCTTCGAGTCAAAGTCCTCTGTGTAAGGGAAATGATTTAACCTAGTAAACTTAGTTTGGAAATCCTAAGCGGGGTACTTAGGTAGTGGAGTAGGTATTGGTGCCGAACCACTATAAATCTCTGTGTTAGCATTGATTTATTATTTTGTGTTAATTGGTTCATACATATTGCTTCCTCTTGCTATTATCATTGTGCTTTGCCTAAGTAACCAAAGAAACGATTAAAATCGGATTTAGGCTAACTGTTTAGTTAATGCACTATTCACCCCCCCTCTAGTATGGCCATTTCACCCAACATTTCCTTACCGGGAATTTAAGTGGAGGTTCGGAAGAACCGCTCAATGAGTTCCTCGTGAACTCATGGTTTATTCTTTTATTTTTTTGCAGAGCCCGACCAATGAGGTACGGCCTAGCGGCATGGTGCAGCTAGAGTGCATGTAGAGGCACAGATCTCGTAGCAGGCGTCCATAGAGTCGTAGTCGTATTGTTTAGAGTTGATGGTCATGCATTGAGTGGTCTTTTGTAAAATATTTACTGCTTTTAAAACTTGAACTGTTTACTTGAAAAGTTGAGTCGTTTCTTTAAACATAAAACTGTTTGGAATTTAATAAAGTTTGGTCGCTATTTTATTTTATGACTTTCGCGTTGGTTCAGTGTTGATTCTTATTATGATTGGTTAGTGCATGTGGTAGGCTTCGGGGTATTGACACATACTCTGGCCGGTCACGCGATCCTAAGTTGGGGCGTGACACAAAATAGACACGACGACGTACCCAGGTAACCCTAATTTCCAATTACATAAACCTCCACCTTGGAGTCCCCCTAACTTGGGTGTCGGAGTGTCTTTTGCAAATCCCCCCCTCCCCCACCGATGTTGAACCAGACAAGGAGAGACACCAAATCAGATCGAAAGGCCCCGACTCTCAGGCAGGAACATTTGGCGCCTATCATGGGCCGAGTAAAGCTTACCTCCCACAAGATGGTTTGAACCCGGAGCCAAGCGACCACCGCCACACGCCAACAGCAATGACCTAATGGCGATGATCGACCATAGCCTGGTGACGCAGAAATAGCGAGGAGAGGCACTTTGGTACCAGCCCCGTCCCCCCTGAAGACCTTAATAGCAGGTAAATAAATTAGAAGCACAAAACCAACAACCGACAGCACAAGTCGAGACACCAGCGTGGCCTCAGGGGTAGGCCCCGACAGAACGCGAACGTTGCCGCTCATAACATGGGGAGACCAACCACTCAAAAAGAAGACCAGTCTCTGTCCTTCAGGACGAGGTCTCTAGCACCCCTCGACCGGAAAGGATGAAGATCCAAAGGCTCAAGGAATTGAGGCCACTTCCCACCTCGATGCAGGACCCTTCGCCAAGCGCATCATGCCTACTCGGCTCCCAGCAAGAAGTGAGCTACCCACTACGTACCTTGACACCCTACGACGATATGGGTGACCCCATGGTACACCTAACGCCTAGCGTTCCGAATCGTAATGCTCTATCACGGAACAACCGACTCCGCACTTTGTAGAGCCTTTCCGATCTTCCTGGGGAAAACCACCCAATTATGGTTCGCCTCCCTCCCGCCGGAATTAATTCATTCTTTCAACAACCTTTCCTGTGGGGGGTAATCCTTAAGGTTCGCCTCCCTCCCGCCGAAATAAGATTTTGATTCTTAAGGATATTGATTTTTTAGATATTTTTGTTGAATCCAAATGGGGGGTAATCCTTATATAATATTTATGTTTTAAAGTTATTAACCGGCAGCGCGGCAGAAGCACAGAATGGCATCGGTCGCTGGGCAGTCGATCAGCCGGTCGACCGACAATCGACCGACAATCGACTGAATGGCGGAAAACGACTAGATTTCGTGCGATTGAGTGCTGTTTCACCCGATCCTTCACCTTGGCTCTATAAATACCTAAGCCTAAGCTTTCCTTAGACACTCTTGATCATTCCTACACTTCAATGAGCCATCCTTGATCAATTCCAAGCTTGATTGAGCCACAATCTCTTTGCAATCCTTAGTTTACATGATAAAATCTTGATCTAGCCTTTGAACCTTCAAGATTAATCTTCCCAAGGCATCAAGAGGACTAGGACATTTCTTTTGGAGCTAAGTATAGTTTGATTTATTTATTGCTCTAATTGCTATTGTATTTTCTTGTTTATTTTCATTGTATACCATCTGTGTAAACCTAGGTGGCTAGGTTTGATTGAGTTGGTGGTTGCCTTAGTGTTAAGGCTTAAACCCACCGTTGTAAACGTAGTTTACTATGATTAGTTCTAGTTGTCCCTTAGGTTGAGGGGGGAGAGTACTCTCGGTAGGAAGGCGGGATACTTCCGGGTGTGGAAGTGCCTTCGGTTGGAGAGTGGAGACTTTCCGATGAAAAGTTCTCGTTGTAAGGGAAACAAGATTAATCTAGTAAAACTTAGTTTGGAAATACTAAGCGGGGTGCTTAGGTAGTGGAGTGGGCATTGTGGCCGAACCACTATAAACAATTGTGTTAGCATTGTTCTCTTTGTGCATTCATTGTTTATTTTCATTACTCGCTTCCGCGTTTAGTTGTCGAATTATAACTTGCCTAAGTAGTTTAAGAAAATGATTAAAATTGAATTAGGCAAATAAGAATTAGTTAACACACTATTCACCCCCCCCCTCTAGTGTGTCATTTCACCCAACAAGATCAACTAGCAAAACCTTAAGGCCATCATCGACGATAAAAAATCTAGGAAACACGACAGGAAAAGTGAGGATCACAATCGCAAGCAGAACAATGGAAGAGGGCCAGGGTCACCACCTCGATTAAGCGCCCGGTTCAAGAAATACACACCTTCAATACTTGGAAGGAAACTATTCTTCGCGACATCTACCACTTGAAGCTCATCAGATACCCTGCCAATACAGGGAGACAAAAGCTACCACCGAATGCTGACCTAAATAAAAAATGTGCATTTTATGACACCTATGGACACACAACGGAGGGATGCGTTAAATCTGAATTAGGGAAACTGTTGACGGATGCTAAAAAGTTTTGACGGCTTGTTGGAAGCTTAATTTATTTGACGATCACCAGACCAAAAATTTCATATTATGTTGGTGTTATTTCTCAATTTATGCAGAATCCAATAACTCCTCATTTGGATGCAGCAAAAAGGATCTTGTGCTATGTGAAAGGATCTCTGAATTATGGTCTTATGTACATGATATGTAATAACTTTTTGCTTAATGGATTTAGTGATGCAGATTGGGCAGGAGATATAAGCGATCGTCGCTCAACTTCAGGTTATTGTTTTAACACTGGTTCAACAGTGATCTCTTGGTGTTCCAAGAAGCAAGATGTTATTGCTCTTTCTAGCACCGAAGCCGAGTATGTGATAGCAACTATGTCCACACAAGAATGTATCTAGTTGAAGAGGTTGATTTGAGACATCCTATGCAAAGTTGATTATGTTGTGCAGATAAGGTGTGACAATGAAAGTGTTATTAAACTTGCATCAAATCCAATTTTTCATGCTCGGACAAAGCACATTGAGGTTGGACATCATTTTGTTCGAGAAAAATTTCTCTACCAAGAAATTGAGCTAGATGGCGTTCGCACCAACAATCAAGTGGCTGACATATTCACCAAGGCTTTGGCAAAGCCTAAGTTTGAGTCTTTTCGAATAACTTTGGGTGTTGTTGGTCGAAAGCTTGCACTAAGGGGGAGTGTTGAAAGTTAGTGCAACTCCCATAACCCAATCGAAAGTTAGACTAAGCTCTATAGTTATCCCCTTTTAATTATTATTTAATAGCGTTTAGTGGATCATTATCTCTTAGTGGGTCATTTGTTCACGGTGTTTGTGAGTAAGTGCTACCTTGTTTTTAGGATCTAGAGTTTATCAACTTCTAATTGTAAAGCCTATAAAAGACTGTAATGCTTCTCAATCAAACAAGCAATCTACAATTCATTTCCTCTTCCATAATTTCTATTTTTTATAAAAAAATTTATGAAAACTAACATGTATAAAATCTTAATCAAATGCATTAGGTGACAACTGTGACTAGTACAGTTGATGACAACATCTTGTATATTTTTTAGAGATTTAGGATTCAAATCCTAATATGATCACCTATTGTAACTTTCAATCTTTATTTTTTTAAAAATTAAATGCATTAGGTATTTATATAAGTAAGAAAATGTGAAAAAAAATCGAGGCTTACATATCTATGGTACATCAAAGGTTAGCTTATTGGAGTGTAATAAAATCCAATTAATATGTAAAAAACATAACAAAATGGGGCATAATACATTGACTAATTACCATTAATAAACTAGAGGGAAAAAATTTACGCTATTGTCTTTTTCCTCAACTTGGTAGAATTGTTGGAATGGTAAAGGCACAACAAGAGATTTAACTAGTTTGGTAGATAATATCATAGAATCATATACGGTTCATATTTTATTAATAATGGCAATTCCATAGTTAATATAGTAGATAACTTTTGAAATAAATTGAGATTTATATTTAAGGAAATTAATCTCTAATTATTAAATAGTCATGTTAATTTCTAGAAAACTATCTTAATCATAAGAAAGCTTTTTTAAAATAAAGATAGAAAATTACGATAGGTGATCATACATCCTAGACCTCTAGACAACATACAAAATATTATCACCAACTGTGTTACTCATAATTGACATGACATGAGAAAACTTATTTAATTAGATTATTGATTGACAATCAATAGATTGAATTAAAAATCATACTAAGTGAATAAACTTAAAGCCTTGATTCAGAATCAAGGGATTGAATCACATAAGCGAGGATTGAATCAATTTAACTTTTCAAAAAGTTGATTTTTGAAAAATGTTCGACTTTGGCTTTTCGATAATAGAAGGTTCAAGCATTTTCTTAAACTATTGTACGGTATTTTCTATAGACTGCAAATATCATTTTACATCCATTACAAATTTTAAATAATAAAAAGTTAGGTTTTGTTTTTATTTTTTTTATTTTAAATCAATTTTGATGTCAAAATTTAATTCGCGTGGACTACAAATTCAACCTATCCAATTGACTAATCTCAAATATTTTAAAATTACAATATGCATGTAAACTTTCAATCAAATGTATAATTTTATTGATATTAAAAAAATGTTTGGAGTGTTTCAAATTCAAATTGAGGCCATTACAAATTCAAATCTTAATTTGATTTACTTAGCATAAAGTAATATTTAATAGATTTTATTAGATAGTAGCAATCATGAATAATTGATTATTTGATTTTTTTAAAAAAGTTCAACCATATATAAAGCAAAAAACATTGGCAAACATAGGAATGTTAAGTGTTGATCTTAACAATTTTTTCTCTTCAAGAACTACATATAACAAATATTTAGTCATTGTTCTTGGTCATTTGTGTTTTTTCATTTTTTACTAAAAAGCATACAATTATTGTTTAGTATGATAATTTTAAAATTTTTAAAAATAGAGTTATTTTCATATATAACATGTTACTCTTTTAGCATTTTTATAACTAGTATGACATCCGTGTTACGCACGGTTTAATTATGCTATAAAAATTATTTGAATAAGGATAAATCAATTAATTGTATGCACTTATAAATTTAATTATAGAGTAAAAACAATTGTATCTAATTTTTTGAATGAAAATTATATATACTAAAATAATTTTGAATTAGATGTCACCATTTATTGCATACAGAAACGTAATAAGTTATGAAAAATATATTTTGGAATGTAAAATTTATTTTTTTTTTAAAAAAAAAAATTAAATAATTTTTTGTAATAATAATATTGAATTATATATCAACATATTAGGTCTTAAATTACTTACAAAAGAAAAATTGACATTTTATTTTAAATTAAATTATAACTAAAGATAAAATATACATTATGGAAGATTTTCTTGTAAACTAACATCTAAAAAAATAAAAATAACTTATTTATTATACATTATGAAAGACCTCATTTTAACAGTATTTATAGTGCTATTTGTTTCATTGTCATCATTGTGTATGAGAAATTTCAAACCACAACTATTGATTACTCTAGAAATACCAATGTATAGTTAACCATGAGAGAACACATGTTTCTAGATATACTCCTACGTGTTTAAGGCTTTAACCTTGGCTCTTATTTATAGTCATAGCAAAACAAATATATATCGAAAACTGCCTCCGTTGAAATTTAAAAGGAACGTTTATATATGATGGCGTCAATATTAGTCTTGGAATAAAAATCTTATCTCATATATTGATTCTTGATATTATTTTTGTCATGCCCCAACTCAAGGTCACGTGACCGGCCAATGTATACGTTCCTATACCCCGCAGCCTAAATCATACACATGCCAACTGAACAATAAAACATAGAGGAAAAAAATAAACGAGTTTTATTTCAAATGAAAAATCAAACCAAAAATCATTATAAGTGAGTTTAGCAAAATAATAAAATGCGAAAATAGTAAATAGGTTCAATTACAATGAAATCTGAAATAAAGACATGAATGTCCCCAAGGGACTACAACTCCAAAATAAGAGCTATGAGATCAAAACCTCGACTACAAGTGTAAGACTAACTATCAAAACCTCGACTACGACCCATAACTAGGACTGCTATGAGATCAATGTAGCCCCTCTGCCCTCCAGCCGCGCCAAATGCTCCAGCCCACCTCACCGGTTAGGCTCTGCAAAATAAAAACAAATGACTACAGGTGAGTTTGAAAAAACTCAGTGAGCGGTTCTACCAACCCCCACGAAAAACCAAACACATATATGGTGCATAAAGCAAAACTTCTTACTCAAGCAGGAGAGGTCACAAGGGAATGACCAGCTAATAGGCCATCTGGCCACCACATGCCCAAAGGCAACCAACACCCAAATGGTGAAGATCAACCGGCCAAAGTCTACCATGCCCTAAGGCAACAAAACATACTAGGATAATCGGGAAGGCCCTCCGAACTCCTGACTCAAGCAGGAGAGGTCACAAGCAGGAGAGGTCATAAAGCAAAACTCCTGACTCAAGCAGGAGAGGTCACAAGGGAGTGACCAGCTAACAGGCCATTTGCCCATCACATGCCCGAAGGCAACCAACACCCAAACGGTGAAGATCAACAGGCCTATGCCAACCATGCCCTAAGGCAACAAAACATACTAGGATAATCGGGAAGGCCCTCCAAACGTATCCTAATATAAGAAACTCGGGAGCAATCGGGATTGACTCATCCGAACTTGCTCCATGAGACGCGTAGGAACAATCGGGAATCGCTCATCCGAACTTGCCCCTTTAAGATATCACAGGAATAATCGGGATTTGCCCGTCCAAACTTATTCCTTAAAATTACCTCGGGAATAATCGGGATAGGCCCTCCGAACTTATTCCACGAGGTCAAACCGGAACAATCGGGATTTGCCCATCCAACTTGTTCCAATGAATAACGTAGGAATAATCGAGATTCACCCATCCGAACTTATTTCGCTAAATATAGAAACTTGGGAACAATCGGGATTTGCCCGTCCGAACTTGTTCCACAAGATACGCGGGAACAATCATGATTTGCCCATCCGAACTTGTTCCACAGGTTGGGAATTAGCCATCCAACCTTTCGGGCCTAGTCCGCAATCCGGCTCCTCAACGAGCCTCTCCGCCATTCATAAGATATTGGGTAACATGACCTAAGTCAAGCCTCTCCTACGGTGTCTTAGGGGTGTCCTTATTGGGAAGCGTCTCAATTCTCTAATACCCGACCCCAACTCCTAAACCTGTAATATCATAAACCTGTGAGGTTTTATTTCATGCATAACTTTATTTGTTGGTTCATAACAGATTATGCTGACCCTTTGCTCAATTTTAATTATGCAATTAAAATTTAGATCACCAAGATTAGGGTTTTGTTTTAGGATTTTATTTTAGCTTACTGTTATGCCCAAAATTGATGTATCTAACCCGAATCTGGTTTCCATAGTGTGACCTATGTTTCCAAACTATCTTTTCTAGTTAAAACGATAGGTTACACGACTATGTTAAGTAAACTATATACACCACAACAAGTATTTCAAAAATAACACAGATTCATCATCTCAGCATGAAATTCCAACAACATTGAATTTTCAGCATAACTTGAAAATAAATCCGAAAATTCACAGAAATTAACTCCCAAAATTTCCATCACATCAGATTCATAAACATTACAACAAATCTTATCAAAATCATGCAAGAACAATAAGCATCACAACCCTCTTTAACCAAGAACCCAACCTTTATACTCAAGAATTCAAATCAAGAACATGCCTTCAAAATCAAACTCATCTTAGAAACACATGATATATTTCAAAAAGTCACAGATTTAATATCAAACATGCATTTAAATTACAAGCATCAAGATTGATGAACAAATTGGTTTATATAAGGCAAGAAAATCTACACCCTTCACATAGGCAATTAATCAAACACTTAGGGCACTCCTTTTCTCCACCTTGGCCGAGCACCCCTACGATCATCCTAGGGTTGCCGAGCCCCATAGGGGAAGGTTTAGGGCCTCCTCAAACACAGCACACAAAAGATCAGCGATAATTCGAGAGATCATAGGAAAAAAAATCAATATCACCATAGCCTTCAAGAACGGCTTCAAGAACTCGAAGAACCCGAGGAGGGATAAAAACCACTCACTTAGATTAGGAAAAAAAGAATTGGAGAAGATCTTCCAAGCGGCGTTCTCCGAATCCGGCCTCAAAGAAAATGGCTCGGCTGCACCAAAGGGGAAAAGGCGGCGGCGGCTCCTCCTCAAGCCGTCAGCTCCAAGAAGAGAAAGAAGAGGGGCATCGGCTCCTCCTCAAGCGACGGCTTGGTTTCCTAAGAAGAAGAAGGGAGAGAGAGAGAGAGAGAGAGAGAGAGAGAGAGAGAGAGAGAGAGAGAGAGAGAGAGAGAGAGAGAGAGAGAGAGAGAAAAGGGGCTTGGCTCGGTGGCTGGTGGCTTGGCTCGACGGCTGCAAGAGAGAGGAAGGGAGGGGTAGCTGGCGGCTCCTCACTTTCCTCAATTGGCTTGTGCGGCTCCAATAGGGAGCCGCAAGCCCTAGGGGAAAGAATTTATAACCCTTCCCACCTCTTTTAACCCGCATCCGCCTCAACCCGGATCCATACCCACTAACTTCTCGACCCGCTAACCCACTAAACTTAATTGAACCCAAATTAATCCCATACTCCACGTAACATCCAACACATGCACACCCACAAGCGACATAATTAAACAATCATGCATACACAACATAAAATTAATTAAATTTTATCTACGCAAGCAAAATTTGCATAACTCATATTCATACTTACCCGAGCTCGCAAGCTCGCACCGGACCATGAGTCAACTTAGCTCAACCTCGGACTAGCCCACTAGGCTAACAACTACAAACATAGAAATGAAACATTAATATCTAGGATATTACAATCATCCCTCTTTAAAGAAAATTCGTCCTCGAATTTTAGAAAAAGAAGATTAAGGACTCACCAGATCATCAAACAATGAAGGATATCGCTCCCTCATATCCTGCTCAACCTCTCAGGTGGCCTCCTGCCTGGAATGGTGCTCCCACCTTACTTTAACCAAGGGAATCTCCTTGGACCTCAATTTTCTGACCTGTCGGTCTAGCACCTCAACTAGTCGTTCTTCATAGGAAACTGCTAAATGCACCTTCACTGTGATAGGCTCAATTACACGGGACTCATCCCGAATGTACTTCTTCAGCATAGACACATGGAACACAGGATGCACTCGGTCCATACTAGGAGGTAAGGCCAACTCATAGGCCATAGCTCCCCTACGCTTGAGAATAGGAAAATGCCCAATGAACCTAGGGCTTAGCTTTCATTTCTTACCAAATCTCACCACCCCTTTCATAGGGGACACCTTGAGGAACATCATGTCCCCCTCAACAAACTCTACCTCCCTGGCCTTTCCATCAGTATACATCTTCTGGCGACTCTGAGCTGCCAACAATCTCTCTCTGATTAGCTTCACCTTTTCTACTGCCTCCTCCACCAGGTTAGGTCCCATCATAAGGGAATCCCCTGCCTCAAACCAACCTACAAGCGGTCTGCATCTCCGCTCATACAATGCCTCAAATGGGGCCATCCCGATGCTGCTGTGATAGTTGTTATTGTAGGCAAACTCAATCAGAGGTAAGTGCCTCTCCTAACTGCCTTCCAAATCTAGGACACATGCTCTCAGCATATCCTCCAGCGTCTGAATAGTCCGCTCTGACTGACCATCTGTCTGAGGGTGAAATGCAGTACTGAACCGAACCTGAGTGCCCAATGCCTCCTGGAAAGACTGCCAAAATCGAGTCGTGAACTGAGTACCCCGATCCGAGATGATCATCACCGGAACACCATGATAAGCGACGATCCGATCCAAAAACAACCTCGCATACTACTCGGCTGAAAAAGTCATCCTGACTGGTATAAAATGTGACGTCTTGGTTAGGCGATCCACTACAACCTAGATGGAATCATTACCCTTCCCAGACTTTGGCAACCCCGTCACAAAATCCTTCGTTATCTTCTTCCATTTCCACTCTGGTACTTCTAGATTCTGGAGCAACCCTGTCGGCTTCAAATGCTCAGCCTTAACCTGCTGACACACTAGGAACTTAGATACGAACTTGGCCATCTCTCTTTTCATGCATTTCCACCAATAATTTTGCCTTAGATTACGGTATATATTTATGGCTCCCAAATGCATAGTGTATGTGGACCGATGCGCCATCTCTAGCACCTGCCTGCGAACCTCGGCCATATCTGGCACCACTATCCGATTCTTAAACCTCATAACGCCCTCCGAGACAACACCGAACCCATTATCGGCATCGCCTCTCCTGGCCAGATCTTTAGTGAGAGCACAGAAAGCATCCTCCTCCTGCGTTGCTCGCAACATATCCACCAACGTGGACTGCACTCTCAGGTGAACCACCAACGCACCAAACATATGGCCAAATCCTGGGCCAACAATCTCCTCCTGACTGCCAAATGCGCTAGACTGCCCATAGATTTCCTACTCAAAGCATCAGCCACAATATTAGCCTTCCCCAGATGGTACATGATCGTACAGTCATAGTCCTTCAAAAGCTCAGGCCATCTTCTCTGCCTCAGGTTCAACTCCTTCTAGGTGAGCAAATACTAGAGGCTCTTATGATCAGTGTATATCTCACAAGCCTCGTCATAAAGGTAGTGATGACACAGCTTCAATGCGAACACCACTACTGTCAGCTCAAGATCATGAGTTGGGTAATTCTTCTTGTGAACCTTCAACTGCTTAGAGGCATAAGCTATCACCCTACCATTCTGCATCAACACACACCCCAAGCCGACACAGGAGGCATCTCAGTAAACAACAAATCCTCCCGACCCGAGGGTACTGCTAGAACTGGTGCTACCGTCAAGCAATCCTTGAGCTTCAGAAAGCTCTCCTCGCACTTACTGTCACATTCGAACTTGACCTTCTTCTGAGTCAGGCGGGTCAATGGCCCTGCGATCCTAGAGAAATTCTCCATAAATTTCATGTAATAGTTTGTCAACCCCAGGAAACTGCGGATCTCAGTGACATTAGTCGGCCTCTTCTAATCCAATTTTGAACTGCTTCTATCTTTAGGGGGTCCACCTTTACCCATTCCCTAGATACCACATGACCAAGGAACCCAACACTCTCCAGCCAGAACTCGCACTTGGAGAATTTGGCATACAAGTGGTGCTCCCGGAGAGTCTCTAGAACCATCTGCAAGTGCTCAGCATGCTCCTCTCTGCTTCTGGAATATATCAAGATATCATAAATGAACACTATCACAAATTTATCCAAGTATTCCCTGAACACTCGGTTCATCAGGTCCATAAATGCTGCAGGTGCATTAGTCAGCCCGAAGGACATCATCGGGAACTCAAAGTGTCCATACCTCGACCTGAAAGCAGTCTTAGGGGCATCACTATCCCGGATCCTCAACTGATGGTACTCTGACTGCAGGTCAATCTTGGAAAACCACTGAGCTCCCTGAAGCTGATCAATAAATCATCAATCCTGGGTAGTGGGTACCGATTCTTCACTGTTACCTTGTTAAGCTGTCGGTAATCAATGCACATCCGCATGGACCCATCTTTCTTTTTCACAAAGAGCACTGCAACACCCCAAGGTGAAACACTTGGGCGAATGAAGCCCAACTCAAGCAACTCCTGCAACTGGGACTTCAACTCCCTCAACTCAGCTAGTGTCATTCGATACGGTGGAATGGAATCGGCTTCACCCCTAGCTATAAATCAATATAGAATTCGATCTCCCTCTCTGGAGGCAACCCTGGCAACTCCACTGGGAACACATCAGAGAACTCGCATACCACAAGTGTCCCCCCGATGTCCCTAGCCACACCTCCGTCTCCCTCTGCCACAGACACAAAGGCTAAGAAGGACTGGCATCCACCCAGAAGTAGCTTCCGAGCCTTGAGAGCTGAAATCGCCATCAACGAAACTCCCCTCCCCTCACTCTCGAAGGTAAACTAGGGCAATCTGGGCTTACTGAAGGTCACAGTCTTAGCCCTGCAATCCACTAAAGCGAAATGGTCCGCCAACCAGTCCATGCCCAAAATTACATCAAGCTCTAACATCGGCATGAGTGTCAATTCGGCTATCAACACATGCCCACATATGACAACCTCGCAGCCCCATAAGATTGTATCTGCCATCACAGAAACGCCCGTAGGCATAAACACCACAAGAGGCAAATCAAGAATAGAGGATTTCCCTGCCAACTTAGCAACAAATATAGCAGACACAAAAGAGTGTGTAGCACCCGGATCAAACAAGACGTATGCAATAGCAGAACCAACAACAAGGTTACATGACACTATTACCCTGGACGCCTCAGCACCCTCTTGGTTCATAGCAAACACCCGTGCAGCAGGCCTCTCTGAACCACCAGCTCGTTGGCCTCCTCCCTGAGTCTGACCCCTCTGAGCTACTGAACCCACTGACATCGATGCCTTTCCTCTGGTATGATCAGGCTGCTGACTGCCCTTTCTAGGACAATCACTACAACACAAATCACCTACTTAGGTTGTGTTATATGTCTCTATAAGTCAATTGTTTGTCCCTAAAAACTTTAGAGTCAAATCAATTAAGTGACTCTAATACTGTTGTTTCTATAGATATTTGGAGGCTAATTTGAAACAAATTTTTATTTGACTCTAAAACATATAAATAAATACAAAAGATATCGACTCTAAAGTAACCAAAAGTATTTAATCTAATTATCTCTATATACTTTTTTGAAGCAGATACAAATAATTTCATATGTCATAAGAAGAACATTCTTATTAATCTCTATTTACTTTTTAAAAACAAATTTAATTAACCAAAAATATCTAATCTAATTGTCTCTATATACTTTTTAGAAATAGATACAAACACTTTCATATGTTATAAGAGGAGCATTTGCATTAGTCTCTATTTACTTTTTAGAAACAAATCTCAAATCTAATTGCCTCAGTGTTCAAGAAGCAAATACATTAATCTCTATAATGTGTATTTAGAGGCACATCATTAAACCTCTTATTTTAGAATTTAAATAAAAATAATTATTAAAATATCAATAAACTTCAATAAATACAATAAGTTGAATTTGAGTTCGAGAGATAAATTATACTAAAACATTTACCATTAAGATTGTACCATTTAGAGCTAGGCCAATTAAGTTTATAAGAAGAAGAAAAAAACAATCACACATTCACAATTTACCATTACCCATGTACCATTACTCATGTAGATAATAACAAAACCTAACTCAATGTTCATTCACAATCACACATTCACAATTTAGCATTACCCATGTACATTCACAATTTAGCATTACCCATGTACATTCACAATTTACCGCAAATTCACATTCACAATTTACCATTAGGCAACATAAATCAATCAAGCTTCAATCAATATAACTTGGTGTTCATGCAATTGATATAACAAATATCCAAGAATTGATAATAACAAAACTTGATTATAAAGTGTTCATGCGGATGATGTAATTGTATTTATGAAAAAAATACAAGCTTTATTAGTTAATAACAACTCTTATTGTGTAATTACATTTTTGAAATAAATACAGAGGATCTATTTATCGATACTTTTTCTTCTTCTCTTGAAAGCAATATTCCTCCAAAATTTCGTGTCTGCCGCATGTAACTTCTTTTTTAGCTTGCATAAAGAACAAAAATAGAAAAAAGATGTCATATAATAGACAACTATAAAATGACAATGAAAAATAACAACTAGATTCCAAAATTGAGAAGGTGTTAGTCAAATGATAAGACCAACATGTATGACAACTGTGATTACAAACAAAACCTTACTAGAAACAAAAACTTCAACAAGATGATATGACTCTAATTTCAAGCATATGTATGAAGCATCAACATGTATTTTCAAGATGAAATGGATACACATTAGGACACTCTCAATATAACAAATTACAGTGAACTAATAAGGAAATAATAAAGTACTCCATGAGGCTACAGATTAGGACACTCTCACATGAACCATGAAGCTAACAAAAAATTTTATGCCTAAGCAAAGCTATCATAATTCTAAAACCTACGAAAATAAATTAACATTTAATTTTATATGAAATAAGGAAATAGAAAATTACCTTCCCTGATTATAAACAAAAGTAGGTGATTTTTAAGATGTAATTAAGGATAAGATATTCTTTCATGTCTAAGATGCTTTTGCAAAATGTACTAAATAAATTAAATCATCCTAAGGGAGTATATACCCCAGCTAGCCATCAAGTTTTACATTCTATGATTAAAGAATAGTCGGATTTCTGAACTTTATGTCAGCTAAAAGAAAAAACATAAATCAAGTGTACTGACTATTAGTATTCATTCATTGTACTACATATAAATCAAATGTACGTACTATTCATAAATCATAATCAAGTGTATATGGCAGAAATGATAGTACATATTCCATATGTTGCATAGAAAAGATATATGACTTACAAAAACAAGAAGGCCATGCAATAGTGACTTACGTGAGCAATTACATTACCAACCTCACATTATAAAGAAAAGTAATTTTAAAATGCAACATAGACTAAACTTTTCATAACTGAAAATAAAATTATAATGAAAAAAAATCACTACCAAAATTATTTACCTGATCCACATAGCCACTCAAATTATTGTTCTCCTCATTCAAGATTTGTTCCTGCATGAAATGAATTAGTAGTTTCACATTTAATAGTTTTCAAACACTTATACAAACAATTAAAAATTGTATCATACCGAGTGATGTTGGCATTGGTGATCAGCTCACGGTGAATCATTAGGAGTTGTAGAGGTTACAGGAGTTGTAGAAGTTACATGAACCTGATATATATTATTATAAGTTGGTCATCTTATCAAGGTGTTGCATTCTAATTTGTTGAATGAACAAGTATCATAAATTACCTCATTCGTTGTGTTTGATAAATAGTAGAAGAGTGAGATTCATATATCTCTACAGATGTTGGAGAAAACCCTAGAAGGAGAGAGTAATAAATGTTCCTTTTACAAACAAGAACTAACTCCAAAAAGAGCAATGGAACTTACATCCGCAACTTTGGTAACAGAGGATTCCTTAAACATCTTAGTCCGTGGGACTTGTGATGCACTCATGGAGGCAAATGAACGACCAAAGTAATTCGCGAATCACAAACCCTAGAAGTTGCAGATTGGCGAAACCGAGCTCGGCATGGCACAGATCTGTGAAATCGAGCTGGATATGTCAGGGTAGATCGGCTAATCGAGAAGGATGCAAGGAAATAGGGTTTAATTAGAGAGAGAAGAAGAAGAATGTAGGGAGATGGGAAGAAGGAATCAATATGAGAAAATATAAAATTACAAAAGAAATGACAAGAAAATTTAAAATTACTTGGATTGTCAATCATTGGTGCCTTCCACTTCCCCTTGTAATTAGGATTCTTAAAATTTTCTATAATGAAATCATAAAAGAAAATTAGAATTTTCTATTCCTGCTCTAATACTTATTCTGACAAAGAAGCATATGCTATCTAAACCTTTTGTTTCCAGGGTCCCTTGTATTCAGGGTTTGGGATGGTTGGAGCTGTTCATTCACCATCTTCTTCCTCATCCCAATCTTCTGGCTGCAAGTAGAACAGTTATGCAATGGCTAAAAAGAGATAGTAATGATTGACAAAGCAACAGCATTTCTAAAGCAAAATTATCATAGAAAGAAACTTGGTCTACCTTTTTTGCATCAGGATTAGGAATCTCCTTGGGAATGCCATCATAACCCTTCATAGACAAGGTTAAAGTTAGTGTAGGCATTGTCAAGTGTGTGCGCATCAAGCTACAATTAGGAAAGGTATTAATTCCCTAGTTGCATTAGCTTAGAAGCAACAAAAGTAGCAAATTAATTTATTTTTGAACGAGCATAGGTAGGAAAAATTATGCATTAGTGGGAACTAAAAGAAAGAGTAAGAATATTGAAGTGTGTGCCATGTCTTCTATGTTCTCTTTGTTCAAAATAATTGCACAAATTTGATCAAGAATTGCATTTTGCTGAACCTTTACAAGTCAATGGCTGGCATATCTTGTATACTACTGCTGAAATGAAGCAATGAAGAACCTGTATAACTATAAATACTACTGCTTTCATTCAAATTGAATACAAGATAATAGACAGTTTTCTTTTCACTTGTTAGTTACATTGTTATGGATGTATGAGTTCTCTCCTGTTCCTTTTTTGAGCTCACCGCCAAAGGGACATGATAAACCACGAGAAGAGTAGAAGGCTTCTAAGGCAACAAGCTGGGGAGGAGGCGTCGTGGAGTTATTAATTGATGGATCTGGCTTCATCTTCTCTTCATCCTCGCAAGTGATCCCAAACCGGGGTTCGTAGCTTTCTATTATTGGATAACTGATCTGCGTAGTCATGGTCTTATAAACCACAAAGTTGTTCTCCCTCAAAAGGAACTCATGCATATTAGTTGAGAAGCTACCAGCGCTATTTATCCATCCGTATTCCTCCCTCATACTATTTTGGTCTTTCTAATGGAATATTTATATTACTCTTTGTTATTTCCTTGTGCTATGTGAGCAGAAACCAAAGAAGGCATCTACTGACCACAAACTAATTTATGGTCCAAATATATATTGAAAAATAAACCCACCTCATAAAACCCGGAATCAATCACGGACTAATATAATATCAATTATCAAATAACATCATATGACAAAAGACATAACATAGATAACACATGATAAAATTGATACAATGTAAACCAGATGATTGATGTGGTATAATCATATATGAAGCAACTAATTTGGAAATAAAGAATAACAGGAAAGGACTAATAAGTCCAAATAGTCCAATAAATACTCACCTGGTTTAACAAAATCAGAAAGGCCAAAATCAATCAACTTCATGGCAGCATTTTCGTCCTTAGCAGTGAAAAGAAAATTCTGGCATGAGGTGAAGCATATATGACGAGAAAGAAAAGGAGAGGGAGAAAATTCATGCATATATGTTGTAATCACTAGGGTGTATATGATATTGGCCTCTGGCTTTAGATCACGATGCACAACACATTGAAGATGACAAAAGCTAACAACACCTTGAAGAGGGGGAAGTATAAATACTGATAAATGCTGATTACAGATCAAAGGAGTAGATAATTACTGATAAATGTAGCTCAAGCTTCAAACACAGGAACTCAGGGTTGATGAACTGATTGAGCAAAAAGGGTAAGTTGTGAATTCTGAGGGAAGGGTGATTGCATACTCAGTGAGTGATGAGTTGTATTCTACTGAAGCAGTCAATGCTGGCAATGAAGATGACATGTCAGCTGACCGGAGTTGTAATGGTTAATAGTACCAGGCTGAAAGTTATTGGTGCACAAAAGAGCAAGAAGGAAGAATCCAGCATTAATCGAGAAGAGTCAAACGTAACAATTACCTTAATCTCTGGATCTGTTGAATCATCCAGCACTTGGATTATCAAGCGATCCAACAGCCACGACAGCCCACAGGCAGCCCCAATAGAGAGCTTGTACACTTGGAAGTCAAGTTAATTAACCTGAGAAAAAGGGCATAAAAGAATGGAGCATATGAAAGAGTAAAGCAACCAAGAAAAGAGGGGTAAAAGAAGCAGATAAAGGAAGATGATGCCTCACCTGCTTCTCATTGTACATGGGGATTTGCATAAGCACAGTCAGATAACCCACCTCCAAATCCTCCCCTATGGGCTCGAACTTGTAGCGCCGCCGCGGCCGTCACTGGCTGAACACCTTGGAGAAGAGGCCACAGTGACCCAAAGAAGCCAAGCACGCGGCCCCCACTAAAACCCTACGCATTGCCTTCCTCTGCAAGTGAAGCAACCAAGTTGAGGGAAGACGTTGATATTGATGAAGCAGAAAGGAAGTGCAATTACCTTCCATACATACGTAACGCCAGTCAACCCAGTTGCAGCAGCAAATGTCTGACTTGCTGTTCTTTTCTATCAACTGCATCGTTCCCGTCTCTGTGGCCGAGTTAAATTGCGTCGCCGAATCCATATTGAGATGGGATCTGTGGTGATTGAGGGTAGAACACTGATGCAACACGGAAATCTCGAATTTCTGCACCTCGTACTCGCCGCAGCCGGTTCCCGAGCATCGAGCGAGCCGGTAGAACGGTACCGAGGAGGAGAAGGCGGCGCAAGAGGTGGCGATGCGCGCCGGGGAGGAAGATCGGGGGAAGCCAAGCAGGTATAAGAATCGCTCGAGGGATCGGGGTGGCGATGGCGGAGGATGGCGGCGTGATCGGTGAATGAGATGAGTAGCGCGGATTATACTAGGGTTTAGATAAGGGTTTTCGGAGGAGATGGGCAGCAAAGGAGATGAGCAGGTGATGGTGATTGGTGAATGAGATGAGCAGGTGATGGTGCGGGAAAAGGAAAATTTTCGCGAGTGAGGGAAAGGATAAAAGAAGTGAGTAGGAACGAGATAAAAAAAATAACCGGCGTTTACGACGGGAGCTGGTTTTAATCCGCCGTTAAACTCTGCTTTTGCTGGGGTGGATTTAAAAGTGTATAATCGAGTTCGGTGGTCGGATTAGATAATCGAATCAGCTCGAATTAAATTCAATTTAGTCAAATTTAACTATAATTGAATCGAGTCTCGAATTTTAATATTTAAAATTCAATGACTCGGGATCGACACGGAGACCTATATTTTTTAAAAATATAAAAAAATATTTTAAAATAAAATTTGATGGGCGCGTATTCTCGAGGCGTGAGCGCGTCTTCTCTGATTTTGTGTCTATGATTTAGAAAAAAATCATATTATGTTAGATTTACTGTAATGATAAATTTATCATTTAAGTTAAATATTATGTCTCTTATTATTATACCGGCTGTGATTAGCACAATTGATGACAATATTTTAAAGTTGCCTAAATGTTTAAGGTTTGAACCTCAATAGAATCTCCTTTGTATAAATTTTTTTACCTTGCGTGAAATTCGTTTTCCCAAAAACTCGTTTTCTTTGGAGAAAAAAAATGTCGCTTATTATTATGTTAAAAATTACGTGATATATTAGGTTAAATACTATGTGAAATCTCATGTCACATGATGAGGATTTTGGCGAGTACGGGAGAACCAGTCAAAGAGCTTTCAAGCCAATAAGCATTAATGATCAAAATAAAATATTTAAAAATAAAAAATAAAAAAAATAGTTTTAGACAAGTAAAGTTTGTAAATGCAATATTTTAAGAAAAAATAATTTAAGTATGCATTTACAAAAATCATATAAGAAATATATTTTTATTAAATACAATAGAGGCAAATAATATAATATCAATTAGTATCTAAAAGTAAGATTTATAGATAAATAAAATTAACTATTAAGACATATTCTCTATTAGTTTTTAATGTGAAGTATTAGAAATAAAATATGTAATTTGTCTCTAATTATGCGTTTCTATATGTTAATTGTGTTGTAGTGAACCCTTTTTGTAATGTCAAGTCTGCCCACAACTGAAATATATATCTGAACGTCCCCAGCAAACCCCCCAGTGCTTCCTGTGACATCGGTTACACTGCTGCGCCCCAAGTCTCCGCTGCGAACCTCCAGATGACGTCCCTGGTCCTGAACCCATGTGGCATCTGAACTGTTATGACCTCTGGCCTGTTGTAGATCCGATGTCCTAAAAGTCCCCTTTGAGTGAGCTGGCCGACCCCCCGAAAGCTAGGGCCGAAACTTTTTCTTTTGGGGACCATCATGCCTGTCTGTCGATACCAGTGCCTCCTTGCGGAGCGCCTCATCTACAACCCGAGCAAAGGAAGTGTCCTCTGTGTAACAGATGAGTCTGGTGATCTGCGACCTCAACCCCTCAACAAACCTCTGACCCTCTTGGTCTCGGTGGCTATCAAGGTGGGATGGTACTTCGAGAGTCGAGTGAACTTCATCTCATAATCTGTCACCGACATACTGCCTATCTGATGCAGTAGCACGAACTCTTTCGTCCGCCTGTCCCGGATGCTCATCGGCTAGTACTTCTCCACCATAGCAGCTCTAAACTCCTCCCAGATAGGGGGTGGTGCATCTGTTGCTCTGCAATCTCTCCAGGTGTGAAGCCAATCCTTGGCTGGTCTTCTCAGCTGTAGCCCGATCAGTCAAGCAGTCGTCTCAGAAGAACAACTAAGCTCCCTACACAGCTCATAGCAATCTCCCAGGAAACTGGTGACCTCCACCCGCTGATTTGTCCATGTATACTCTGGTGTCCTGAATGCAACAAAATTTGCAAATGAAGGTGATCTGGGGGCTCTGACCACCGATGCTACAAGCTGGACCACCTCTGGTCCTTGGGGTGCTGTCGGTGCTGGTTATGGCTGCTGCCTCAGCTCCTGCTCCATGCAGAGTGCCTTAGTCTGCTCAGCCACTCAGGCCTGCAACTGAACAACCATGGGATCATGTTCCACATCCCCTCGGGCCTGCGGTGCTCTCTCGCGACCCCGACCCCGACCTCGACCTCGGCCTTGGCCTCGACGCTCAGTAGAGTTGTTGTCATTACCGCTCCTTGCGACATCGAAGGCCTCCATCAATCTGGAATCACAAGAAAGAAAATATCAAAATTAGACAATTTAATTCACCCTAAGTCGTTAAGTAACTAAATCACAAGTCGTGCTGAGGTGCAGACTTAGCCCATTGATCTCATAACATACCCCTACCGTATACTGACACGCTAGTAATGTCCTATACGGTGACAACTCTAGCTCGTAGTCAGACCGAACCACATGCTCTAATACCACATTATCACGCCACAACTCAGGGTCACGTGACCGGCCAAGGTATACGTGCCTATACCCGGCAGCCTAAACCATGCACATGTCAACTGAACAATAAAACATAGCGGAAAGAAAAAAATGAGTTTTATTTCAAATGGAAAACCAAACCAGAAATCATTATAAGTGAGTTTAGCAAAATAATAAAGTGCGGAAATAGTAAATCAGGTTCAACTGTTCAATTACAATGAAATCTGAAATAAAAATATGATTATCCCCAAGGGACTACAACTCCAAAATACTGAAACACAAGTGCATGACTGACTACCAAAAACTCGACTACGACCCCTAACTAGAACTGCTATGAAATTAATGTAGCTCCTCAGCCCTCCAGCCGCGCCAAATGCTCCAGCCCACCTCACTGGTCAGGCTCTACAATACAAAGACAAATAACAACGGGTGAGTTCGAAAGAACTAAGTGAGCGGTTCTACCGAACCCCACGAAAAACCAAACACAGATATGATGCATAAAGAAAAACTCCTAACTCAAGCATGAGAGGTCAAAAGGGAGTGATCAGCTAACAGGCCATCTGGCCACCACATGCCCGAAGGCAACTAACACCCAAACAGTGAAGATCAACAGGCCTAAGTCTACCATGCCCTAAGGCAACAAAACATACTAGGATAATCGGGAAGACCCTCCATACTTATCCTAATATAAGAAACTCGAGAGCAATTGGGATTGGCCCATCCGAACTTGCTCCACGAGACGCGTAGGAACAATCAGGAATCACCCGTCCGAACTTGCCCCTTTAAGATATCACAGGAATAATCGAAATTTGCCCGTCCGAACTTATTCCTTAAAAATAGATCAAGAATAATCGAGATACCACGAGGTCAAACCGAAACAATTGGGATTTGCCTATTCGAACTTGTTCCAATAAATAATGTAGGAATAATCGAGATTCGCCCATCCGAACTTAATTTTTAAAATATTAAATCTTGGGAACAATCGGGATTTGCCTGTCCAAACTTGTTCCACAAGATACACAGGAACAATCGGGATTTGCCCATCCAAACTTGTTCTACGGGTTGAGAATTAGCCATCCAACCTTCCGGGCCTAGCCCGCAATCCGGCTCCTCAATGAGCCTCTCCGCCATTCATAAAGATATGACGTAACATGAGCTAAGTCAAGTCTCTCTTACGGTGTCTTAGGAGTGTCCTTATTGGGAAGCATCTCAACGCTCCAATACCCGACCCCAACTCCTAGACCCGTAATGTCATAAACCCGTGATGTTTATTTCATGCATAATTTTATTTGTTGGTTCATAACAGATTATGCTGACCCCTTGCTCAATTTTAATTATGCAATTAAAATTTAGATCACGAAGATTAAGGTTTTGTTTTAGCTTACTATTATTCCCGAAACTGATGTATCTAACCCAAATATGGTTTCCAGAGTATGACATATGTTTCCAAACTATATTTTCTGGTCAAAATGATAGGTTACACGACTATGTTTAGTAAACTATATACTCCACAATAAGTATTTCAAAAATAACACAGATTCATCATCTCATCATGAAATTCCAACATTGAATTTTCGGCATAACTTGAAAATAAATCCGAAAATTCACAAAAATTAACTCCCAAAATTTCCATCACATCAGATTCATGATCATTACAATAAATCTTATAAAAATCATGCAAGAACAACAAGCATTACAACCCTCTTTAACCAAGAACCCAACCTTTATACTCAAGAATTTAAATCAAGAACATGCCTTCAAAATCAAACTCATCTTAGAAACACATGATATATTTCAAAAAGTCACAGATTTAATATCAAACATGCATTTAAATTACAAGTATCAAGATTGATGAACAAATTGAATTATAGAAGGCAAGAAAATCTACACCCTTCACTTGGGCAATTCATCGAACACTTGGAGGGCACCCCTTTTCTCCACCTTGGCCGAGCACCCCTAGGATCATCCTAGGGTTTCCGAGCCCCATAGGGAAAGGTTTAGGGCCTCCTCAAACATGGCACACAAAAGATTGGCGATAATTCGAGAGATCATCGGAAAACAAATCAATATCACCATAGCCTTCAAGAACGGCTTCAAGAACTCGAAGAACCCGAGAAGGAGGGGTAAAACCCACTCACCTAGATTAGAAAAAAGGATTGGAGAAGATCTTCCAAGCGGCGTTCTCCGAATCCGGCCTCAAAGAAAGTGGCTTGGCTCCACCAAAGGGGAAAAGGGGGCGGCGGCTCCTCCTCAAGCCGCCAGCTCCAAGAAGAGAAAGAAGAGGGGCAGCGGCTCCTCCTCAAGCCACGGCTTGGCTTCCAAGAGAGAGAGAGAGAGAGAGAGAGAGAGAGAGAGAGAGAAAGGGGCTTGGCTCGGCGGCTGCAAGAGAGAGGAAGGAAGGGGTGGCTGGCGGCTCCTTACTTTCCTCAATTGGTTTGTGCGGCTACATTAGGGAGCCGCAAGCCTTAAGGGGGAGAATTTATAACCCTTCCCACGTCTTTTAACCTGCATCCACCTCAACTCGAATCCATACCCACTAACTTCTCGACCCGCTAACCCACTAAACTTTATTAAATCCAAATTAATCTCATGCTCCACATAACATGCAACACATGCACACCCATATGCGACATAATTAAACAATAATGCATACCCAGCATAAAATTAATTAAATTTTATCTACGCAAGAAAAATTTGCATAACTCATATTCCTACTTACCCGAGCTCGCAAGCTCGCATCGGATCATGAGTCGACTCGGCTCGACCTCGGACTAGCCCGCTAGATTGACAACTACAAACATAGAAAAGAAATATAATATCTAGGATATTATAATTTTTCCTTTCAACACATGTTGACTCATTCGAATTATATCAAGTCGAGTCTCATTGCATAGACCTGAAGATTGATCTATGTTTCTCAGAAGCATGACAGGAACACCGAAATTGAGCTTCAATTCATGATTTGGAAGACCGTAACATGAAATGATGTTCAAAAGTTCAAGTGTATGAATGTCATTAATTGAATCACATCCACCATCCAATGAACACGGCTGTCAAAGCTAAGATAAATCTCCATTTCACTAAGAACAAAAGACAACATAAAATTATTCACCATTTAAACTATTTCATTGGTAGGTACTAAGATAGCTCTATGTTGCAAGTAATTGAGATCGCTCATGTTGTTCAAAAATGATAGATAAATGACATTCGCAATTGCAGCAAGTGGATCACCAGTTTCTTATATGCGCAAATCATCAGAAATCTTTATGTTGACAAGCTCATCATTAACATCATCAAGGGTCTCATTTTCAATGCTTAATACCCAATTAGAGAGATCTTTCAGTTATTGAGCTTCATACGGTGAATTTCCTGAGTGCAACCTCATATGTTTTGTTAATGTTAGCATCTCACACAGTATCTCCATAAATAAGATGAATTAATGGTAACATGCACAATATCTTGTCTTGACCCTTTGGGTACAACAGACATAATCTGTTTGAAATCACCCCCCTAAAAATATTAATTTTCTTTCAAAAGATTGATCAAAGCTTGATTATATCCCTGAAGGTTCGATCAACAGTTTTAAAATAATGCTTCTTCATCATTAGAGTTCCATCTTATATAATAAGTTTCGCTTGTATTATTAAGTCAGCCAATGGATAACCTTGATTCATATAATATGTGGAGTCTTCATCAATATTTATGAGAATTACAAATCTTGAATGTGTCGTACTCCCACTTGGAATGACCAAAGCGACTATTTCACTAGAAGCAACTATTAAAATAATTTCACCTTTGGATCTTAGAGTAGCCAAAAGAGTTCTCTAAATGAATGTTTTCCTAGTGCCACCAAATCCATATAGAAAGAAGAATCCTCCACGATTTTCAGCGATTCTAAACATGATCTTATTGCATATATTTCTTTGCTCAATTGTGAGATTAGAAAGGAATTGGGCATGTTCTGTAGCTAATGATCGTTTATCATAGTTAAGCGTATCCTAAATAAATCTATTTCTGCATTGAGGAAGGAATGAGATATCTAGAAATGACATTTCGGGTAAATCAGTCAGACTAATGTTGTTACTCCTTAACATATTCTCAATCTCCGCAAGAGCGAAGTTCTTCAACTCATCTTCACTTAGATCCAATCTTGTATTCAGATTATGAGTGAAATTATTTCAGTAGTTATCATTGATTAAAACTTGATATTTAAAATAAAGAAAAGTTTATAGAACAATATCATCAAAACAAAACAATCATCTCCGCCTATGAAGAATATCATCACATAAATACTCGCAGGTGTTATTCTAGACAATCTCTGCAAAAAAATAATTCTGAAAAATATGAAATACATTTTTTATAATAAAAATAGATTTTAGGGGTGCAAAAAATATTCTAACCTAAAAATCTCAAAAATATTACTTTTAGAATTTTTTGTTCCTAAATTAAAAATATTCGGGTTTTGGAATTTTTAAATTGTAAATTAAAAATGATTTTGAAAACATATCATAAAATATGAAAGATAATAAAAAAATCATTCGAAAAAATCCAAAAAAGATTTTTTGTGAATTCCGAGGGATTTTAAAATATATTTTAGTATTTTTTGAGATTTTTGGGCCAATTTTATTTTAATACCCATAAAATCTATATTTATTATAATAACTATAATTCATATTTCTCAAAATGTTTTTAATGTTTTTTTTATTTTTTTCAAACAAAGTTTTTAACACGTTACATACTTTTGTGCAAAATGGAACATTTTTTTCACTCATTTTAGAGCTATTTCCCGATTGTTTCAGGGATATTTTTGTAAAAAATTTTAACAAAAAATTATGAGATATCGCCCATTTAGGATATGTTTGTGTAGTTTTTCTGTTCATTTAATAAATTTAAAACAAAATTATTCTTGACAAATTATATTCTAACTTGATTAGTACACATAAATTAATAATTTTAAATTGATATGTTTTAATAAAAAGTAATTATTGTATTATTCTTTTTAATTATTTTCGCATAAATTTTTACTTTTTCTTTTTAAAGTAAAAATATATTTTATTTAACCTAAATCTTTCTTTTTTCCTAAATAAAAAACTACTTTGAAAATGTATCCTAAAATCTCCAAAAAATCACAATTTTTTTTTTTGGAAATTTTATGATAGGTTTTCAAAATCATTTTTGGTTTAGTATTCAAAACTTTAAAATAAATACAACAATCCTCCAAAAATTACAAAAATTCTAATTTGAATTTTTGTATGAATGAAGTTTTTTTTGACTTTTTTTTAAAAAAAAAATTAGACTACATTTCACAATTATTTTAATATAGAATTTAAAATTTTCAAAATCCTACTTTAATAAAATTTTGGAGCCAATTTTTTTATATGTGAACATGCTAGATTAACTTATAAATTTGGAGACTGACTATCTAAATTTATTATAAAGACCTTGGGCAAATTTATCTAATTTGATATAATGATGTAATATCCATCTAATCAAATTTCAAATTTCAAATTTTAAAATTTAAATTTATTTACAATGATTTTTTTTGTAAATTTTAGCAAAAACATAATTAATTTAATTGGGTAAATCAATTTGATAGAATTAATTACCTATATTGGTTAATAAATTTCAATAAGTAAATTAATTTGCTATGTCAATTTTAAATTATATAGAAGTGCAACGAAAATCCTATAAGTTTAAAGTTTTTTGAATTTTAGTCCTATAAATTTTATTTCGGTATTTTTTGTCCTATATGTTTGCTATGAAGAACAGATTAGGTCATATCCATGACGGTTCGTTAATTCTCTGTCCACGTGGATATAATGTTATTCATACACGTTGACAAATTTGGTCCTATAAATTTTATTTTGAAATTTTCAATCATATATGTTTGCTCTGTAGCATAGATTTAGTCATATCTGTGACGGTCTGTGTCACGCCCCAACTTAGGGTCACGTGACCGGCTAGGGTATACGTGCCTATACCCCGCAGCCTAAACCATGCACATACCAACTCAACAAATAATATAGCGAAAAAAAATAACAAAATTTATTTGAATGAAAAGCGGACCAAAATAAAATTTAATCAAGTAGCTCAAATGAAACAAAAAGTGCGGAATAACGTTTTAAGTTCAACAGTTCAAAAGTTTAGATACTCTCAGGGCTATAACTCCAAATCAAACTAATACAAGTGCATGACTACTGCCAAAGAACTCGACTACGACCCTAACTAGAACTACTATGAGATTATGCGGCTCCTTTGCCCTCCAGCGGCGCCAAGTGCATCCGACCCCTCTCACCGGTCAGGCTCTGCAAAATAGAAATCACACGACAACGGGTGAGTTCAAAGAACTTAGCGAGCGGTTTTACCAACCCTCACAAATAAAAATCACAGAGATAACAAGAATGAAATCTATCTCTACAACAGGCAAGGTTACGAATGTGTGACTAGCTAACAGACCAACATGCCACACATGCCCCAAGGAATCTAACCCTCCAAAGAAGTGCATCAGGCCAAAGCCCACCATGCCCGAAGGCAACAACACATACTAAAGAAGTGCATCGGGCCGAAGCCCACCATGCCCAAAGACAATAGCACATACTAGGGAAGTGCATCGGGCCGAAGCCCACCATGCCCAAAGGCAACAACACATACTAGGATAATTGGGAAAGTCCCTCCGAGCTTATCCTAGTATAAGGAACCTCAGGAGCAATTGGGAAAGGCTCTCCTAACTTGCTCTGTAGGTTGGGAATTTGACGTCCAACCACCCGGGCATAGCCCGAAATTTGGCTCATAATTGAGCCGCTCCGCCATTCTCAAGGATATGACATATCAAAACCTAAGCCAAGATTCTCCTATGGTGTCCTAGAGGTGTCTGTTGGAGAAATGACAACACTAGAGTGGAGTGAATAGTGTGTTTACTAAATCAATTTGCCTAAATCGATTTTAATCATTTTCTTAAACTAATTAGGCAATTTATAATTCGATGATTAGATGCAGAAGAGATAAATAATAAAACAATTAATACAATCAATAAATCAATGCAAACACAATGATTTATAGTGGTTCGGCCTCAATACCTACTCCACTACCTAAGCACTCCGCTTAGGATTTCCAAACTAAGTTTACTAGATTATTCTTGTTTCCCTTACAATGAGGACTTTGACTCGAAGAGTCGCACTCTCGACCTAAGGCACTTCCTCATCCGGAAAACACTGCCTTCTTACCGAGAGCATTCTTGTTTCCCTTACAATGTGGACTTTGACTCGAAGAGTCGCACTCTCGACCTAAGACACTTCCTCACCCGGAAGACACTGCCTTCTTACCGAGAGCACTCTTCCACCTCAACCCTAAGGGATACCTCAACCAATTCTAGTAAGTTATGCTTACACAAGTGATTTTACACCTTTTCACCAAGGTAACCACTTCCACACACAAGACCAAACAATCTAGGTCTTACTCAAACTCAAATTCAAATAAACACAAGTTCAAATAAACAGTTAAAATTACAATGAAAAGAGCTTAGAATAAAACCAAGATCAACTGCTCTTTTCCAAGCCTTCGACGCCTTCAACTCGCCAAGAAGTATAGCTCTAATTAAATCCTGAGTTGAGACAGAGTGCGCGCTTGAAGTGGATTTTGACGGAAGAACAGACGCGCTTCAATCAATCTTTAGAAGGCTCAAAACTCCCCTTAGAATGCTCAATAAAATCCATATCAATTGAGGAAGAAGAATTAAAGGAGTTAGATGAGGTATATTTATACCCTCTCGAAGAAACGACAGCTCAATGGATAGGAAATTATCTATTACAGCCGCTCGATCGATTGGCCAGTCGACCGACCGATCGACCGCTCGAGCGATCGTTGCCAATTCTCTTTGTGTGGTCAACCGATGGGTCAACCGCCAGACACAAATCTTGCATTCCCTCAATCCGGTCGACCGCCCGGTCGATCGACGCAAGTTGCGGCTTCAGCTATTCGCAATTCGGTCGACCGATCAGTCGACCGACAAGGCTACTGCCAATTTCTGGCTTCGGTCGGTCAACTGCCCGATCGATCGAAGTAGCCCACTGCCTATTTTACCCATCTTCGGTCGACCGAGAGGCTACTGCCGATTTGCGGCATTCTTCGATCGACCGATCGATCGACCGAGATGGCTTCTGCCATTTTCCTAACCCTATTCGGTCGACCGACAAGTCTACCGAACATAGGCTGAAATTGATTTTTCAGCCATTTTTCTTGCGCGCTTCATTTTCGGGTTTCAGCTTTCAACGAGCCATCTTGGAGAGCTTTCCACGTGATCTTTGAGCTCGTCCAATACGTCTTTGGTGCATACATCAAACTTCAAGATATTCCACGACGAACCCGAGCGCGACGATCAATGTCCTTCCGATTTCTCCGATTTATCCGATCGAGAACATCGAACGCTAATCGATATGGAACCTGAAAGATTTCTCAACGAAATATTAGTTCCCTATTTGTTATCATTAAAACCGAGATTAAGACCAAGGTTGAAAACCTAAAGCCAATAATTTTGCTCCCAAGACTCCGGCACTAACCAACGACCCTCAAACCAATTGGTGTGAGGGAAGGACGCATCTTCACCTTATACCGTAGCAGACCCGAGCGCCCTTAGCATTCGAGTGTGACTCAGCCCGCCAGGCCTACATGCCACAAGGCGATTGATGACTCGGCCCGCCAGGCCTACACGCCAACATTCTCACCCTCAACAATCGCTAGCCGAGACTCGAACCCGAGACCCAGGCTCTGATACTAGCTCCCAGGACTCTGGCGCTAACCAACGACCCCCAAACCAATTGGTGTGAGGGAAGGGCGCACCTTTACCTTATACTGTAGCAGACCTGAGAACCCTCGGCGTTTGAGTGTGACCCAGCCCGTCAGGCCTACACACCAAGAGGTGATTGATGACTCGGCCCGCCAGGCCTACACGCCAACAGTGTCCTCATTATGAAGCGTCTCAACGTTCCAAACCCGACCCTTATCCCTTAGACCCGTAATGTCATGAACCCGTTTGGTTTAATTTCATGAATACTTTATAAGTTGGTTCATAACAGATTATGCTCACCCCTAACCCAATTTTAATTATATAATTAAAATTTAGATCATCTCAATTAGGATTTTATTTTAGGATTTTGTTTTAGATTACTGTTCTATCCAAAACTGCTGTGTCTAACCCGAATCTAGTCTCCAAAGTGTGTCCTATATTTCTAAACTATATTTTCTGGTCGAAACGATAGGTTACACGACTATACATATACACAAATCACAGCAAAAAAATTAAAATCAACACAGATTCATCATCTCAGCATACAATTCCAGCAACATGCAATTTCAGCATTATTATAGAATTAAATCCAAAAATTTACAAAAATTAACCCCTAAATTACCATTAGGACAGAATACAAATCTCAAAAATTAATTAACAGAAATCATGCTTTTCATCAATATTTACAAGAACCCACACACTTAAACCAAGAATCAAGCATTAAGATCAAGAACCCCTGATTAGTCACTATCAAGATCTTAATCCTACCACATGATTTCTACCCAAAAATCACAGATTTAATTCTAAACAAGAAACTCATAATCAAGAATCTCAAACTAGGAGAATAGATCAATATTTCATATCAAAGGAAACATGGCAAGAACGTGAAAAACAATCAAGAAACGAAACACAAATACCAAGCCGCCAAGAACGGCTTCAAGAATCCGATTGAAATCCCGAAGAGAGAGGGTAAACCACTCACCTTAATTGGAAGAAGAACTAGGGAAGAAATCCTGGATGACAGCCCTCAAATTCGGCTACAAAAGGCCGTCGGCTCAACCCAAGAAAAGGCTCCAAGGGACGGCGGCTCACTCCAAACCGCCGGCTTGGAGAGAGGGAGAGAGAGGAGAAGGAGAGGGGCTGGCTTGGCTAGCTCTTCAGGGCTCGGTTCCAAAGGGAAGGAAGAGAGAGAGGGGAGGAGAAGAAAAAGCAGGCGGCTCGGCTTGGCTCCTCTTGGCTTGGCTCCAAAGAGAAGGAAGAGAGGAGATGAGGGGAAGAAAAAGCAGGCGGCTCAGCTTGGCTCTGGATGGAGGCAGCTCCAAGGAGAAAAGAGAAAAGGGGCTGTCAGCTTGGCTTGGCTTGGCGGCTAGCTCCTTTTCTCAACTCTTTAGGTGGCTCCAAAATAGGAGCCACAAGCCATGATGTGGGGATTTTATACTCCATCCTCAATCCTAACCCCTTAAACACCTTAATCCAAACCTGCATCTGCCATAAGCCAAAACCAAATCCGCTAACCCGATAGACTTAATTAATTTAATATTAATACAAGATAAATCATAACCAATTAATTAAATACATCCACATGAACATAATTAATAATTATGCACACACAACATCAAATTAAATAATTTCAACAACCCAAGCTTAAAATTCATAAATTCATAAATTTATATCCTACTTACCCGAGCTCGCAAGCTCGCTCCGGACCATGAGTCGACTCGACTCGACCACGGACTAGTCTGCTAGGCTGGCAAACACACACACAAGAGGAAAAATAATAAATTTAATTATCTAGGATATTACAATCCTCCATCCTTAAAGAAATTTCGTCCTCGAATTTCGAAAAAGAAAATAAGGACTCGCCACATCATCAAACAATAAAGGATAATGCTCCATCATATCCTGCTCCACCTCCTAGGTGGCCTCCTGGCCGAAATGGTGCTCCTATCTGACCTTTACCAAGGGGATCTCCTTGGACCTTAACTTTCGGATATGCCGTTCTAGCACCTCAACTGGCCGCTCCTCATAAGAGACTGTTGCATCCACCTCCACTGCGGTAGGCTCGATCACATGGGACTCATCCCGAATATACTTCTTCAGCATAGACACATGGAACACCGGATGTACTCAATCCATACTAGGACATAAGGCCAACTCATAAGACACATCTCCCCTGCGCCTGAGAATAGTAAACTGCTCAATGAACCTAGGGCTTAGCTTTTCTTTCTTACCAAACCTCACCACCCCTTCATAGGGGACACCTTGAGGAACATCGTGTCCCCCTAAGCGAACTCTACCTCCCTGGCCTTTCCATCCGCATACATCTTCTGGCAACTCTGAGCTGCTAACAGCCTCTCTCTGATTTGCTTCACTTTTTCCACAGCCTCTTCCACTAGATCGGGTCCCATCATAAGGGAATCCCCTGTCTCAAACCAACCTATAGGTGACCTGCATCTCCGTCCATATAATGCCTCAAATGGGGTCATCCCAATGCTGTTATGGTAGCTATTATTATAGGCAAACTCAATCAGAGGTAAGTGCCTCTCCCAACTGCCCTCCAGGTCTAAGACACATGCCCTCAGCATATCCTCCAGCGTTTGAATAGTCCGCTCTGACTGACCATTTGTCTGAGGGTGAAATGCGGTACTGAACCGAACCTGAGTGCCCAACGCCTCCTAGAAGGACTGCCAAAATTGAGCCGTGAAGGTGTGAACTGGGTGCTCCGATCTGAGATGATCATAACAGGAACTCCAAGATAAGCGACGATCCAATCCAAGAACAACCTCGCTTACTGCTCAGCTGAAAAGGTCGTCCTAACTGGTATGAAATGCGATGTCTTGGTTAGGTGATCCACCACTACCCAGATAGAATCATTGCCTTTCCCGGACTTTGGCAACCCAATCACGAAATCCATGGTTATCTTCTCCCATTTCCACTCCGGTACCCCTAAGTTCTAGAGCAACCCTGCTGGCTTCAAATGCTCAGCCTTCACCTGCTGATAGGGTTGTTCATGGGTCAAACCCGACCCAATGAACCCGAGAACCCGACCCGACCCGAACCAATCGGGTCGGGTCGGGTCGGGTTCAAATTTTTGAAACCCGATTATAATCGGGTCGGGTCCGAGTTTCAATCTTTAAAACCCGATGACCCGAGACCCGACCCGATTACCCGAATTTTATATAATTTTTAATTATTTTTAAAATATTTATATTTAAAAATATTTATTTTTTATTATTTTTTTAAAAAATTAAAAATTATTATTAAAAAATTATTTTTTACCTAAACGGGTAAACCCGACTACCCGACCCGACCCGATTACATTTGGTCGGGTCGGATCGATTTTTCCCCTAAACCCGACCCGACCCGACCCGTGAACACCCCTACCTGCTGACACACCAAGCACTTAGACACAAACTCAGCCACTTCTCTTTCAAGCATTTCCACCAATAATTTTGCTTGAGATCTCGGTACATCTTCGTGGCTCCCGAAAGCATAGTGTAGGTAGATCGATGAGCCATCTCCAGCACCTGTCTGTAAACCTCGGCCATATCTGATATTGACAAGACTGCTCCGCCATCCAAACATAGGGCCAAATCCTGAGCCAACAATCTCCTATTGATTGCCAAATGCGCCAGACTGCCCATGGACTTCCTGCTTAGAGAATCAGCTACCACATTAGCCTTCCCTGGATGGTACATGATCGTGCAGTCATAGTCCTTCAATAGCTCAAGCCATCTTCTCTGCCTCAGGTTTAACTCCTTCTGGGTGAGCAAATACTAGAGGCTCTTATGATCAGTGTATATCTCACAAGCCTCGCCATAAAGGTAGTGACACCCCAGCTTCAATGCGAACACCATCGTTGCCAGCTCAAGATCATGAGTTGGGTAATTCTTTTCGTGAACCTTCAACTGCCTGGAGGCATAGGCTATCACTCTGCCATTCTGCATCAGCACACAACCCAAGCCGACCCGGGAGGCATCACAATAAATAATAAACCATCGACTAGGCTGGTTTGCTAATCTTTGAACACCGACTGGGGTAGGGATAGCTAGTCCCACCCAACTGGGGTCTGACACCTAGCGGGCACGCTGGTGCAATCTCAAGACCCAATCATTGGCCGAGTCAAGCATTAGTCATTTTGACTACCCATGCTTCTCGGCAGACCACCACAATCACATCACACAAATATGGTGTCCTAAAGTTTCCTTATTTAAAGTCTCGGGCGTCCGCCCGTTCTCAGCCTTTTAATTTCGGCTGTATCATGCGCATACTATTGTTCGCAAAGTGTTTCTTAGGTGTGAGGCCTAACTTGTCTACTTTTGAGTTTCTATATCTAACACACACTTTATAATTTCATATAAATCATCTAGCGTCATATGCTACCTTTTGCTAATGTAAACTACATGTTATAGACTTGGAAATGCACCCATTAACAATACCGGACAACATATAAACTATAATGAAATTTCTTCACAATACCTACTATGTATAGCCACATGATTCAATGATAAAGAATTTAAATTCTGCATTAAACGATAAATTCAAGAAGGAAATAAATTATCTAACATGGTAATAGTATCACCACATTTCAGAATTTAAAGAGGAAAGGTCTAATGATGGTTACTATCCTACCATTCTACTAATTACATTCATCAACATAGAAGTCTTCCTTAGTTAGATCTTACCTAAATGTCATCTTGATTCTAATTGTCAATCTAGGCAACTTGTCATGCCCTATTGTTTTGAGTATTCCTAATCATGAAGTTTATCTTCTAGAGATCACCATCTCCCCCAATCCTTGCTCGGCCGCGACTTGAGCAAAGCATGCCTTGTTCGGCTGAGCCTCCAAGGATAGGAACAAGATGGAAGGACCAACCCCAACCCTAATATTTTGTTTCTGATCTATCCTCATTAAGACCTTGATCAAGCCGCACACCCCTTTCTTGGCCAACCCATGGACATGGAGTTTTCCCTTTGCTTGGCTGAGCCTACTAGGCTTTAGAGGATGAGTTCCAATCGTAACTTTCAGTAAGTAAATCATGAATCCACTTGATTTGGGTTTAAGATCGTTCAAAGGGGGTTTACATCCGTCAAGGGAATTGGCAAAATTTTTGGCATGACCTTTTCCCTTTTTCCTTAACTCGGTAGCCCCTAAAATATCAAGAATCCGACAAAAACTGCGGAGATCCGATGCAACAATAATTAAAACAACGGTAAGAAGGTCAATGTACCATGAATCGATGAAAAACTCACGAGAAACTCGACACCTAGCAGTCCTAGGGGTTCGGCTACCCGCCTCCCCCAAATCAACGGAAAGTAACCACTCACCTTGATCAAGGAAGAAGAAAGGGTGGACGTTGACGACCTCGATCCTTCCGACGGCGACACGGTTTCCGGCACTGACCCAACATCTCCCCTCCTCCCTCTCTTGCTCGGGCGACGTGTGGCTCAAGAATGAGCCACACGACTCATGATGAGGGGTTTTATCCCCTCATCCACCAATGACATAAATGCCCCTCTAACTGACTTAGCCTCTACTCGACTCGATCTGAGTCTGATTCGGGCCCTGATTCGATCCACATACATGATTTGAACTCGACTCAAAAAGGACATTTAATGCTTAATAAGGAAATATCCATCTAACCAATTTAAACTTCATAAGCCGAGTTATACCTTCTACTCGAGGCCACTCCACGACTCGACTCGACTAACTCCTGATCCGGTGCGCTGCACCAAAAATAGATTTTTATATCAGGAAATTTTTTCGGGTCTTATAACTTGGTTCATAGCAAACACCCGTGCAACGAGTCTCTCTGAACCACCAGCTCGCTGGTCTCCTCCCAGAGTCTGACCCCTCTGAGCTACAGAACCCACTAGCATCGGTGTCTTTCCTCTGGTCTAATCAGGCTGTTGTCTGCCCTTTCTAGGACAATCCTTTTTGTAATGCCCAGCCTGTCCGGACCCAAAACATGCCTCAGAGCGAAACCGCTCTGGGTCCTGCTAAACTCTGGCCACACATAATCATAGCCCTTAAGCATATGATCGCTCTACACCCATAATTTATATTTCTTGAAATCTAAGGGAAAGATATTCCAATCAATCCAAAATTTTAGCTATATGGGAAATTTACCATTAGCCAACCACTGCAGATCCCTTCTGCAAAACTCTATCAACCGCCCCCTAGGATCCCTAGGGCCGCCCTAACCATATTGCACCATGAATATTTAAACTATTTGACGAGACCCAATTAATCGATGTAGATGCTAAGCAAATATTACAAGGATCTCTAACCCAGGCTCCCATACAAAGGTACCCCCCAAAAAATGATGCACTCTCTAGCACATGGCCATTCACGGCCTCAAGCTGCGCTACCCAAGGACTGTCCCAGTTCCTCCTCCCGTGGAGTGCCTCAATCAGCTCAGCCACTCGAGCCTACAACTGAACAACCATGGGATCCTGTCCCACATCCTCTCGGGCCAGCGGTGGTCTCCCGCGACCCCGGCCCAGCCTCGGCTCTCAGTAGAGATGCTGTCACTATCGCTCCTTGCGGCATCAAAGGCCTTCATCAATCTGGAATCACCAGAAAGAAAACAATTTAATTCACCCTAAGTTGTTAAATAACTTAACCACAAGTCGCGCTGAGGTGCAGACTTAGTCCATTGATCTCATAGCACACCCCTACCATATACAGACACGCTAGCAATGCCCTATACGGTGACAACTCTAGGTCGTAGTCAGACCGAATCACATGCTTTGATACCAACATTGTCACGTCCCAACTCAGGATCACGTGACCGGCCAGGGAATACGTGCCTATACCCCGCAGCCTAAACCATGCACATGCCAACTCAACAAATAATATAGCGAAAAGAAATAACAAGTTTTATTTTAATAAAAAGCGAACCAAAATAAAGTTTAATCAAGTAGCTCAAATGAAACAAAAAGTGTGGAATAACGCTTTAAGTTCAGCAGTTCAAAAGTTTAGATACAATAAAACCTGAAATAAATGACATAAATGCCCTCAAGGCTACAACTCCAAATCAAACTAATACAAGTGCATGACTACTACCAAAGAACTCGACTACGAACATAACTAGGACTGATATGAGATTATGCGGCTCCTCTGCCCTCCAGCGGCGCCAAGTGCATTTGACCCATCTCATCGATCAGGCTCTACAAAACAAAAATCACATGACAACGGGTGAGTTCAAAGAACTCAACGAGCGGTTTTACCAACCCTCACAAATAAAAATCATAGAGATAACAAGAATGAAATCTATCTCTATAGAAGGCAAGGTCACGAAGGTGTGACTAGCTAACAGGCCAACAGGCCACACATGCCCTAAGGCATCTAACCCTCCAAAAAAGTGCATCAGGCCAAAGCCCACCATTCCCGAAGGCAACAACACATACTAGGGAAGTGCATCGGGCCGAATCCCACCATGCCCAAAAGCAACAGCACATACTAGGGAAGGGCATCGGGCCGAAGCCCACCATGCCCAAAGGCAACATCACATACTAGGATAATCGAAAAAGGCCCTCTGAGCTTATCCTAGTATAAGGAACCTCGGGAGCAATCGGGAAAGGTCCTTTGAACTTGCTCTGCAGGTTGAGAATTTGACGTCCAACCACCCGGGCGTAGCCCGAAATCCAGCTCCTAATTGAGCCGCTCCGCCATTCTCAAAGATATGACGCATCAAGACCTAAGTCAAGATTCTCCTACGGTGTCCGCATTATGAAGCGTCTCAACGCTTCAAACCCGACCTCTATCCCTTAGACCCATAATGTCATGAGCCCGTGTGGTTCTATTTCATGCATACTTTATAAGTTGGTTCATAACAGATTATGCTCACCCCTAACCCAATTTTAATTATATAATTAAAATTTATATAATCTCAATTAGGGTTTTATTTTAGGATTTTATTTTAGATTACTGTTCTACCCAAAATTGTTGTGTCTAACCCGAATCTAGTCTTCAAAGTGTGTCCTATGTTTCTAAACTATATTTTCTGGTTGAAACGATAGGTTACACGACTATATTCACACATATACACAGATCACAACAAATAAATCAAAATCAACACAGATTCATCATCTCAACATACAATTCCAGCAACATGTAATTTTAGCATTCTTATAGAATTAAATCCAAAAATTTACAAACATTAACCCCTAAATTACCATTAGGACATAATACTAATCTCAAGAATTAATTCACAGAAATCATACTTTTCATCAAGATTTACAGGAACCCACACACTTAAACCAAGAATCAAGCATTAAGATCAAGAACCCCTGATTAGTCATTATCAAGATCTTAATCCTACCACATGATTTCTACCCAAAAATCACAGATTTAATTCTAAACAAGAAACTCATAATCAAGAATCTCACACTAGGAGAATAGATCAGGATTTCATATCAAAGGAAACATGGCAAGAACGCGAAAAACAATCAAGAAACGAAACACAAATACCAAGCCGTCAAGAACAGCTTCAAGAATCCGATTGAAATCCCGAAAAGAGAGGGTAAATCACTCACCTTAATTAGAAGAAGAACTAAGGAAGAAATCATGGATGAAGACCCTCAAATCCGGCTTCAAAAGGCCGGCGGCTCAACCCAAGAAAAGGCTCCAAGGGGCGGCGGCTCACTCCAAGCCGCCGGCTTGGAGAGAGGGAGAGAGAGGAGAAGGAGAGGGGCTGGTTCGGCTAGCTCCTCTCGGCTCGGTTCCAAAGGGAAGGAAGAGAGAGAGGGGAGGAGAAGAAAAAGCAGGTGGCTCGGCTCCTCTCGGCTCGGCTCCAAAGAGAAGGAAGAGAGGAGAGGGGGGGGGAGAAAAAAAAGCAGGCGGCTCGACTTGGCTCTGGGTAGAGGCGGCTCCAAGGAGAAAAGATGAAGGGAACTGGCAGCTTGGCTTGGCTTAGCGGCTGGCTCACTTTCTCAACTCTTTAGGTGGCTACAAAATAGGAGCCACAAGCCATGAGGAAAGAATTTTATACTCCCTCATCAACCCTAACCCCTTAAACACCTTAGTCCAAACCCACATCAGTCTTAAGCCAAAACCAAACCCGCTAACCCGATAGACTTAATTAATTTAATATTAATACAAGATAAATTATAAGCAATCAATTTAATACACCCACATGAACGTAATTAATAATTATTCACACACAGCATCAAATTAAATAATTTCAACTACCCAATCCTAAAATTCATAAATTCATATCCTACTTACCCGAGCTCGCAAGCTCGCTCCGGACCATGAGTTGATTTGACTCGACTACGAACTAGTCCACTAGGCTGGCAAACACACACATAAGAGGAAGAATAATAAATTTAATTATTTAGGATATTACAGTCTGTTAATTCTTTGTCCATTGAAAAATAAACTGTGTTATGTCCAAGTTGACATTGTTAACGAACTATTACAGATAGAACCAAATATGTGCTACCGAGCAAATATATATAACTAAAAATACCGAAATAAAACTTATAGGACCGAAGTAAAAAAAAACTTAAAACTTATAGGACTTCTGTTGCACTTCTCCCTTTAATAAAATGTCAACTATATAGTCTATATTTATATTTATATGTAAATGTAAATTAAATTTCAACCATGTTTATTAAAAAGTATATTCCTTATGCTCCAATCACATTCCTTTCTATATCGACATGAATTTATATTAAAATACTATAAAAATTCTATTTTTCCTATTAAATTAAAAAAATATTTTTATTAAACCAAAATTTTAAAAATAATTTTTAATTTACGATCCAAAATTTTCAAAAATAATTTTTCTGATAATTTTAGGCCACATTTTTTTATACATCTAATATATATTTTTATTATAATAAATACATTTTATAATTTTTTTCAGATTTTTTTTTCTTTTTTTTTTCTTTCAAAAATGTTTGTAGAGTGTTACATACTTTTGTGCAAAATGAAATATTTTTTCTCGCTCACTTTAGGGCTATTTTTCACTTATTTCATGGATATTTTTATAAAATTATTTTTTTTTAAATCATTTATAAAAAACCAAAAACTTATTTTTATGAATGAAAATGACATAAATGTCCATCTAATATTTTTATAGAAATGTCCATAAAATTTGTATTTATTAAATGAGCGAGAATGGTCCAACAAAAAGCGAAAAAATATTTCCTTATTTACTTCAGATTTTATTACTTTTATTATTAAAGATTTTATTTATTTTTGAATTATTATTTTATTTTATATAAAACTAACCTACATTGACATTAAACGTGAAGTATATTAATTATAATAATGTAATTTTTTAATTTATTTGTGATATAAAAATGTAAATTAATTTATCCATGTATATCTTCCAACAATAATTAATAATTCATTAACTTACTTATCAATCAAGGATTTATAAAATATATTTTGGAAGAAAAGTATAATTACTAATTTAATAATTCACTTATAGACAATGGAATTAATTTATCCATGTATATTTTCAAAACAAGCAAATTAGCCAAACAGACCAAATTCCTTTCAATGATGCATTGCGTCTCAAAAGTGAAGACCTACAAGTTTCATATTAACAATCATAAACCCCTCAAATAATTTATTTAAAAATAACTCTAAAATATTAAATAAAGAAACATAATTTAATAAATCAAAAGCACTACTATTTGCATAAAGAGCCTTCAACTTTATAATTTATTATATAGATCCACAAAGAAGACTAATAATAATATATAAAACAAACTTTACAACATTTATCAATAATCTTAATAAATAATAATATAAAAATAAGAAAATCTTTGTTCTTCTCCTCTTCCCCGGCATCTCCTTAAGACTATTGCATTATCTCCACTCGCAACATCGCTGAAAGAGAAAATGACTCACAACATAGCCGAAAGAAAATAGAATAGAAACATAATCAATGTTGAAGAATTCTACTCGATCACATACGATCACTTTTAAACCTTGTTCTAATTTATTATATATACTAGTGTATTATTTGTGGAAGCATGATTTTACATATTAAATTCTAATTAAAACAATAATTATATAAATTTATTTTTTTAAAAAAATATTATTAACAAATAAAAATATACGTAAGTTAGAAACTCCTATTATATAGCTAAATGGTAAATAACTTATCATCCTTGTAAACATTTATAAGATTCTAACTCCAATCATTAGTACAGAAAACAAAAATATGGTTAACCGAAAATTATTTATTTCACAGATCTGAAGAGCTTATATAAAGTATATATACTTTAGAAGTAATACAATTAAACTTATCTTTATCTTTTAAAAATGAAGTAATTATTTATGAAGAAAGTTGGGTGAAACTTAAGAAATGTGTATGACCAATTAGTTAATCATCTACACCATAACTTCTTCTTACATATCACAAATAGTTTTTAGTCATTGCACAATAATATAAAATAAAATTCAACAAATTCATTAAATTAAATTAAATTGTGAGTATAACATCAAATCCATAATAACATATGTACCAAGATATATGTTCATGAGCCAACTGTGAGTAGCACAGTTGGTGGCAACATCTAATATGTTGCTTAGAGATCTAATGTTCGAATTCTGGTATAATTACCTATTGTGATTTTCTAACTTTATTAAAAAAAAATACACCTTCATGAAAAAGTGATAGAGAATAATGTAATATCCTAGATATTATTTTTGATTCAAGTTATTTGTTTTGTGTTGCCAGCTTAGCATGCTAGTTCGAGGTCGAGCCGAGTCGACTTGTGGTCCGGTGCAAGCTTGAGAGCTCGGGTAAGTTGATGTGTGAATTTTATATTTTATGTGCTTGATTTATTAAATTGTATTGCATGGGTGTGCATGTGATTGATGCTTATGTGAAGCATGTGATTAGATTGAGTTAAGGCGGGTTGCGGGTTGGATTCGGGCTCAAGACGAATGCGGGTTTGTTAAGGGATTAGTAGCCGCCGCCCCTCTCCCCCTTTTCGTGTAGCCGCCGCCTTCCCCTCCCTTGTTAAGCCGAGCCGAGGAGGAAAGAGAGGAGCGACAAGCTGCCGCCCCTCCCCCCCCCCCCTCTCTTGCAGTCGTTGTCGCCTCCTTTAAGGAGCTGAGCCACCGCCGCTTGTTGAGGACGGATTCGAAAGCCACCGATTGGAAACATTCTCTTTTTTCTTCTTCCTGATCAAGTGAGTTGTTTACCTCTCCTCGTCTTGGGTTTTCTTTCATGTTTTTTGAGCCGATCTTGAAGATTGGTGCGTTTCTTGTCGGGTTTTCCGTCGACTCTTGAGTTTCTTGCCGATTTCTCTTGTTGCCGTGAAAGAGGGGGCCGAATCCCCCCCCCCCCCTCCCCCACCTTATGGGGCTCGGCAGCCCTACGACTACCCTAGGGGTGCTCGACCAAGGTGGGAATAGGGTCTCTCTCAAGGTATTCGATGAAATGCCTAAGAGAAGTTCTTGATGGTTTTTTGGGATCTAGGCTTTGGATTAATTACCTTAATTAAGTTTCTATGATGCCAATGCATGATTTGTATCTAGATATAAAATTTCAGCATGTGAATCTATGTTTTGCATGTGAAAAGATTTAATCTTGATGCCATGTATGTTCTTGTTTGGGGTTCTTGGTTTTGATGCTTGAGTCTTGATTTAAAGATGGTGTGGATGAATGCTAAACCCGAATTAGGAATTATGATTTAACCCTTGTATGACTTATCTTGATATTATGAATATGTTGTAGTGGTAATTAAGGATTTAATTACTGTGATTTTTGGATTAATTACCTTGACATGCTGAAACTCAAACTTGTTGGAATTTCATGCTGAAATTGTTAATTCGAGGCTGATTTTGTAATCTCTGTTGAGATGCGTATAGTTTACTGAAAATAGTCGTGTAACCTATCATTTTAATCAGAAAATATAGTCTGGAACTATAGGACACACGTTGGAAATCAGATTCAGCTTGGGTGCACCAGTTTTAGGCTCAATAGTAAACTAAAAATAAAATCCCTAAAACAAAACCCTAATTTCGGCAATGGAAATTTTAATTGTAGAATTAAAATTCAAGGGATAGCATAATAGTTAATGGCCAACAAAATTATTTATCTGCATGAAATAAAACCTCATGGGTTGATGATATTACGAGTGTAGGCGTAGGGATCGGGCATAGAGTGTTGCGGCATTTCCTAGTAATTAAAGACACCCCTAAGACACCATAGGAGACACTTGACTTAGGTCTTGTTAGTGTCATATATTTATTAATGATGGAGAGGCTCGGATAGGAGCCGGACTGCGAGCTTGACCTGGAAGGTTGGATGGTTAATTCTGAACCTGTGTTAAAGGAATAAGTTCGGATGGGTGAATTCCGATTATTCCTGCGATTATTTATGAAACAAATTCGGATGGGCGAATCTCGATTGTTCCTACATTTCTCATGGAACAAGTTCGGATGGGTGAATCCCGATTATTCTCGAGTTTCTTTTTTTTAGGAATAAGTTCAGATGGACGAATCCCGATTATTCCTGCTTTATCTTTAAGGATACAATTATAGGATAAGCTCAGATGGGTCAATCCCAATTATCCTCATAGCCCTTGAGTGTGATTTATTGCCTTAGGGCATGGGTAGGCCGAGGCCTATTGTTTTTCACTGCTAAGTGAATAGGTTTGTCTTTGGGTATATGATGGCTAGATGGTCTGTTAGCTAGTCATACCACTTGTTGCATTTATTCATATATCTCAGTGGTTGATTTTTATGGTGGGGGTTGGTAGAACCGCTCACTGAGTTCCTTTGAACTCACTCATTGTTTCTCTCTGTTTATTTTTTGCAGAGCCTGACCAGTAAGGTGGGCTGGAGCACTTGAAGTGACTGGAGGATAGATGAGTCATATTGATCTCATAGCAGTCCTAGTTATGGGTCGTAGTCGAGTCTTTGGTAGATTTGTCAAGCACTTGTGTATTAGTATTTTGGAATCATAGTCCCTTGGGGACATTCATGTCTTTCATTCCGATTTCACTTGTAAAACTTGGATTTACTTATTTCCGCACTTTAAATGTTTTGCTAAAAACTTTACTTTTTAAATGAAATATGTTTTGGTTTCTCATTCATAATAAAATATGTTATTCTTTTCGCTATGATTTATTATGAGTTGTATTGTGCATGGGATAGGCTGCGGGGTATAGGCACGTATACCCCAGCCGGTCACGTAACCCTAAGTTGGGGTGTGACAATGTGGTATCAGAGCATGTGGTTTGGTCTGACTACGATCAGAGTCTGTTTACCATATAGGGCATTGCTAGCGTGTTAGTATATGGTAGGGTTATATTATGAGATCAATGGGCTAAGTCTGCACCTCAGCGCGACATGTGGTTAGTATATTCAAGATCCAAGGGTGAATTGAATTATCTAATCTTGATGTTCACTTCTCGTGATTCTAGGGGGATGAAGGCTTTTAATGCCGCATGGAGCGGTAGTGGCAGTAACTCCATAGAGCGCCGTGGCCGAGGCCGGGGCCAGGGTCGAGGAAGACCACCACATACCTGGGAGAATGTGGGACAGGATCCCCTGGTTGTGCAGTTATAGGCCCACTAAGGCACTCCGCAGGGAGACAACAACCACAACCGGTGCCAACAGCACCAGCAGTACCAGAGGTGGTCGAGCCAGTGGCACCAATAGTTAGAGTTCTTGGAGCACCCACATATGCAGATTTTGTCAAATTCAGGCCACCGGAGTTTACAAGGACAGATCAGCGGGTGGAGGTCACCAGTTTCCTTGGGGATTGCTATGAGTTGTGCATGGAGCTCGGTTATTCTTCTGAGATGACTGCTCGGATGATCGGGTTGTAGCTGAGAGGACCAGCCAAGGATTGGCTTCACACCTGGAGGGACCGCAAAGCAGCAGGTGCACCACCCCCTACTTGGGAGAGTTCAGAGCTGCTATGGTAGAGAAGTGCCTGCCGTTGAGCATCCGGGATAGGCGGGCGAAAGAGTTTGAGCTACTACGCCAGATCGGCAGTATGTGAGTAATGGACTATGAGATGGAGTTCACCCGACTCTCGAAGTACCATCAGTTGAGAATCTGGTATAGTGACATCCGGAAGACTGCTTTCAGGTCGAGGTATGTCCACTATGAGTTCCTGGTTATGTCTTACGAGCTGACAAATGCACCTGCATCATTTATAGACCTAATGAACCAAGTGTTCAGGGAATACTTGGATAAATTTGTGATAGTATTTATTGATGATATTTTGATATATTCCCAGGAGCAGGGAGCATGCTGAGCACTTGAGGACGGTTCTAGAGACTCACAGGGAGTACATGTTATATGCCAAATTCTCCAAGTGCGAGTACTGGCCGGAGAGTGTAGGGTTCATTGGCCATGTGGTGTCCAGAGAAGGGGTAAAGATGGACCCCGCAAAGATAGAAGCAGTCCAGAATTGGAAGAGGCTGTCTAATGTCACAGAGATTCGCAGCTTCCTGAGGTTGGCAGGCTATTACAGGAAATTCGTGGAGAACTTTTCCAGGATTGCAGCGCTATTGACTCGCTTGACTCAGAAAAAGGGTAACACTACTATAATATGCCACATCAGCCACGGGGATCATCGACGACCGCTAGGGCCGTCAGAAAAATTCACGACCGCTAGCCACGTTGCCACGCTGGGCAGCATTGATCAGAGCCCCTTCCGAAGACCACCTTGTCGGGGACTAAGACTGCAAGCAGTCCGCCGGCTAACACTCCGACGATCCAACGACCACGAAACTCAAACGAAAGAAATTGTAGAAAAGATGAATCACATCAATCTCGAGAAAAGTCATAGGATCATGGATCAAACAACAACAAGGATCCAAGAACGAAGATGATGATGCAAACAACGATGAAACGACATGATTCAACCACGAAACAACCGATCTGAGATTTCTGATTCAAAATTTTTCTACATTAATTCCTTACCCGGGTATAATTCCGAAGATTTTCGCCATTCCGCGCTAACTTGGGCCTACGGTCCCGCGCTCACGAATAAAATACTATTATTAAAATTTTTGGAAATACAATTTCCTCCCCCCTTAAAGAAAATTAGTTCTCGAATTTTGAGATGATGGAAGGGAGCTCACCTCGGCATCAAAAAGGTACGGGTACTTCTCTTTTATATTCTGCTCGACCTCCCAAGTGGCCTCCTGCCCTGAGTGATACTCCCAACGGATTTCACCAAGGAGATCTCTTAGCACCTCAGCTTCCTCACCTGCATGTCTAGGATCTCTACAGTCCGCTCCTCATTAGAGATGGTCGAATCAACCTCCATCGTAGCAACATCTAGAATATGGGACTCGTCTCGAGCATACCGCCTAAGCATGGATACATGAAAATAGGATGCACCCGAATCATGCTAGGCGGTAGCGGCAACACACACCCCAAATCCGGTATGACCGGCTAGGGTATGCCACATACCCCGAAGCTTAACCCCAAAACAACTACGCATAAACAAGTAATGAACCCAAACATTTTATGACATTTTAAACTCAAAGGAAAACATCAAATCCTAAAAGAAACCCAACCACTAATTAAAATAAAAATGCTAAAGGTTCAATTTATTTTTAAAACTTTAAAGTCCCAATACGGACACCCCAAACTAAGGAAAATTCGGAAACGAAATAACCGAGTCTACGTGACTCAACCAAATAGAAACGACTAGACTCGGTACCCTCCTCGATCACGACATGTCACGAGACCCGCTACCCTGCCGCCAACAGCCGCGCTACTGCACCCCGGTACCTCTCTGATCTAGCTTAGGTGCTGCAAAACAACAGTAATGAGGGGTAAGTCCAACTAGGACTTAGTGAGCACATCAGTCCTCAATTCACCAAATCAATAATCATGCATAAAAACACAATAGCCGATATATAATGAACAACAACGTCAGAAGAAATCATCAATAATATATCCACTACTCTATGCATGAAATCAACATCCGTCAACAAATATAAAATATCCTTAAAAAGGACGGAACAAGCATCAATAACACATCAACCACTCTACTCATGATAATCACATCCATCAATAAGTATAAGCATACCGGCAACAATAAAATAGGATTAATGCAACTCCGCAATCATATGCATGCAATGCAACACCTCAATCATATGCATGCTCCTCGAACCCGTCGGTCCCACATAGCCACATAGGGTAGGTAGTCGGGTGGCCGCCGAACTACCACCCAGCTCAGTGCCATCACTTTCGAGCATGCCCTCCCCTCATCGGCACTGGCTCTTTCGATCTGTCTCTTTGGGGCATACATTCCTCTCATTGATCGGGTCTCTGAACTATCTCTTTGGGGTATGATCTCCCATCACCAGCCGAACTTTCGAAATAAGGCCAACGCTGTCTCTTTGGGGCATACCCTCCCCTCACCAGTGAGGCTTTCGGGAAATGCAACAAGCACATCACAACACCACCCCCGCAGGTATATAAGCATAAACAAGATGTGCTATCAACAGGTAATAAAGGGTATGTCAAGTGCATACCTCATCCTCCACCTCCTCCTGCCATACATCACAACCACATACATATATATATGTAGAAATAGTGCTCATAAATCATGAATACTCAGCACAAATAAATAACCATACAATATAATTATAGCACATCTAATCACTATAAGAAAGGAAGCACATGAATCATGAAAGTAGTGCAAAAAGGAACTTCAACTATAAATTAATGGACTGGAACAATAGGATAAAATATCTCTTCATAAAAATCACTAATCTAGGATAAGATTCACCTCATTAACTACTATATCCATGAATCATCTCAGATTAAACAATAAAAACATATAAAATATAATTTTCAGCTTGGCACGTAAAGCCAGGCGACGTTTGCCTACTATTTTCAAAATTCGAAGGTCTGATGGAGAAACAAACATCGCCAATGAATCCAGAATGTTGATTAGGTGAAATTTCATATATAACATGATTATTTTTGCTAATCTTGAGACATCCAAATAATTATTTAGAATAATAGAAGAATTACTTTAAATTTATTTAATAAATCACTGTTACTAACGAATATAACAATGTTACAATCAAAAAATCAGTAATGAAATCTCAGCCCTTCATCTAAACTTGAGCAAATCACAGCCTTCCATTTAATATGATGCAATCATAGCCCTCTATTTAACATGACGCAATCTCAACGTTACATCTAACCAGATGCAATCACAACCCTCTATTTAACATGATGCGATCTCAGCCTTACATCTAACCAGTTGCAATCACAGCCCTCCATCTACATGATGCAATCACAGCCTTACATCTAACCAGTTGCAATCTCATCCCTCCATCAACACAAGATCAAATCTCTGCCCTTCATCTCAACCAATTCAATTCAGCCCTTCATCTCACCCAAATCAATCTCAGCCCACCATTTCATCTCCCTACCTAGGTCATCTCATCTCTTCCTCCCCTCCACCCGCCACCGCCGCCCTTCCCCGGCCGCCCGGGCCGCCAGCAACGCTGGCGCCGACGTCGGTGCCTACAGGCGCACCGCCGCCCTACCAGCCGGGTGCCGCCTCTCGACGCGACTAGCGCTGACCGATAGCCTGCACATAAATGGAAAAAAGAAAAAGAAAGAAAAAAGATATTTTTTTCCGAAAGGGGTAAGCAACATGATTTAATTAATAAACGACCAATCCGACCTCTGATTCGATATGAGAAAATGAGTAAAAAATTGACGAAAAACCCCGAGACATGAGAACAATGACATGAATCAAGAATTGAAGAAAAGAATGTCTAAATCCACTCACTGAACGAAGAGAAAATAGAAGGAAAAGATGTGCATGATCATCCCCCGATCGACACCGACGAACTCGCGAAAATTTCGCTCCGACAGCTCCTCCTCCTTGGTGGTGCCCTTTTCTCCTCTCTCCTTTGCCTTGGGTGGCGTGCGGCTACAACCCCTAGCCACACACCCCAGGGTTTAATTTATAGACACTGGTTGGGTCCAAATGACCAAAATACCCCGTCCAAACTCCGATTCAAGATCCGATTGCACCGCTAAATTCGCCTCGAGACCCTCTATCATCCTAGCATGCTAAATTACAAAGATAAGGCAAAAAAAATTTTACTTAATTTTTCTACATTAAATTCCTATTCTGGTCTAATCTCGAAGCTTCCGCCAATCCGTGCTAACTAGGGCCCACAATTCCCCGCTAAAGAATAAAATTTTATTATTAAGATTTTGGGTATTACAGCTTAAGCATGGATACATGAAAATAGGATGCACCCGGATCATGCTAGGCGGTAGCGGCAACTGATAAGCAATTGCTCCTCTGTGCCGCAATATAGGGAAGGGCCCGATGTATCTGGGGCTCAATTTCCCTTTCTTTCTGAAGTGAACCACCCCTTTCATAGGGGACGCTTTCAGGAAAACTAACTCTCCCTCCTGAAACTCTACATCTCGAGCTTTCCCATCGACTTCTTGCTCAATGCATCTACTACTATATTTTCCTTCCCCGGGTGATACTGAATAGTGCAGTTATAATCTTTCAACAACTCAAGCCATCTCCCAATTATGAACCGCCTCAATCTTTGTATGGTCAACTTTTACACCATCCCAGGATACAATATGCCCCATGAATCCCACATTGGTCAATCAAAACTCACACTTTGAAAACTTTACAAATAGCTAGTGTTGTCTAAGGGTCTCTAGAACTACCCTCAAGTGCTCCCTGTGCTCCGTCTTGCTCCTGGAATATACCAGAATGTCATCAATGAGAACTATAACGAACCTGTCCAGGAAGTCCTTGAACACCCGGTTCATCAGCTCCATGAAGGTTGTCGGGGCGTTAGTAATCCCAAAGGACATGACCAGGAACTCATAGTGTCCAAACTGCACCCTACAATTGAGAGATGCACAATGAGCTTATAGTCAGTCCATGCCCAGAGTTACATCCAACTTTAGGGTTGGTAATAGTACGTATCAGCTCCGCTTTTATATCATGCCCACCTATGCAAATATCGTAGTCCCTAAAGACCGACCTAGCGACAACAGTACTGCCAGTAGGTGTAGACATGGCTAACGGTTCAACTAACCAACTCTTGTCCTTTCCCAATCTCGATGCCAGCAATTCAGATAGGAACAAATGAGTAGCACCTGGATCAAACAATGCATAAATAGGTAATGTACTAACCGAAATGACACCTGTCACTACTGCATTGGATACTTCTGCGCCCTCAGGAGTCAATGCAAAGACACGAGCAGGTGGCCTCCTTGGACCCGTCGTGCGCTGCTGCCCCATCCCCTTGAGTTTGAGTCTACTGTGCCACTAAAGTTGTTGACATAGGAGCTCTCCCTCTAGGTGGTATTGCTGCTTGATCGCTTCCACGGTAGTCCCTCCTGATGTGACCTAGCTGGCCATACTCAAAATAGGTACTCGAACCGTAGCAAGATACTTTGTGCCTCCTCCCGCACTGCCCACACTCTGGCACCTCGCATCTCTATCCTCTGAGTACCTGTCGGTGGTCCCATTTGTGTACGACATCTGAAACTTCCCTATCCCTGGCTCTGCGGGCGTGCCGTCCCGGTGCCGGAACCCTCAGATTGGGTGCGCATTTCCTCCTGATGGTGCTACCTGAACATCTTCCAAGCTGGTCCATCCTGCCGGTCGATAGGTACCATGGCTTCCTTCCGCATCGCCTCATCCACCACTTGAACAAAGATAGTGTCATCAGTGTAGTGTATCAGTCTGCCAATATGTACCCTCAGACCCTCCACAAACCGCCTCACCCGGTCTGTCTCAATCACCACCAGGGATGGGTGGTAACGGGACAACCATGTGAACTCGATCTCATACTCCGACACCGTCATGGTGCCCGTCTAGAGAAGCTACTCGAACTCCCTAGCTCGCCTTTCACGGACATTCCTGGGTAGGTACTTTTCAATGATAGCAGTCCAGAATTATCCCCACATAGGGGCCAGTGCATGAGTCTCCCTACGTGCTCTCCACGACTAGTGCCACTCTTTCGCTGGGCCCCTAAGTTACAGCCCAACTATATGCTCCATCGCCTCAGAGGAACCCTCCAAGACAGAGCATAACTATGTACAATCATTTAGGAATGTCGTCACCTCTAATGCCTGATTTGTGCCTATGAATACTGACAGCTTCAACTTTACAAAGTTCATGTACAACGAGCTGCGTACCACTGGCTCTCATCGGTCCTCCTCCCCGTATCCAGATTGGACCAGCTCCAACGGTGGTACAAGTGGGGTCTGCTGCTGTGCCAGCTCTCGCTCCTTACGAAGCTCCTCTCGCTGAACTCCTCCATTCTCTACGAAATTCATCCCATTCTCTACGAAGCTCCTCGGTCAGCTCTGTCACCTGGTCCTCTAGCAGTAGGAATCTGGGATCTCGCACTGCCTCCTCCTGAGCCACCTCGCTGGTAGCATGGCCTCTCCCTCGGCCGCGACCCCACCTCGGCCTCGTCTGTCAGCGGAGTTACTTCCGATTCCACTCATCACGACATCATCATGTGCCTCCATTGCTATAAATAAGAAAGCAAGTACTACACAATTTTAATATATAAACAAACAACTTAATCACAAATACGTATCGCCGTTGGTGCGAAGGTTCAGCAGTCGATCTCATGACTAGGATGTACCATATGTGAACACGCTGGAGATGCTCCATACGATACCCACTATCCTATTGTCGTACCTGCTCAGATACCACATTTTCACACCCCAAACTTGGTATGACCGGCCAGGGTACGCCACGTACCCCGAAGCCTAACCCAACTCAAATTGCAACACAACAAATAACCTGAACACTATATATATATATATAAAAGTTCACTGATCAAGTCACTTTTAGAGAATTTAAAGAAACAATCGAGACTTCTAGAAATAAAGAAGAATGCAGAAACAATGACCCGGGTCTACATGGCTCAACAACTCAAAAGAATGCTAAAATGACTCAGGTGTCCCCTCGACCACGACATGTTACGAGACCCGCTGCCCTGCTGCCACCAATCGCGCTACTGCACCTCGGTACCTCTCCGATCTCGCTCGGGTGCTGAAAAAACATCAAAAAATAAGGGTTAAGTCCAACTAGGACTTAGTGAGCAAATCAGTTCTCAATCCACCAAATCAATCATCATGCATAAACAACAAATAACAAATATACAATATAAGCAACAATGACAGGAATAATCAGCAATAATTTATCCACTACTCTATGCATGGTAACAGTATCCATCAACAAGTATATAATATCTACAATAATGACGGAATAAACATCAGTAAATCATCCACTATTCTATACATGATAACAACATCCACAATAATAAAGGTAGGATGAATGCAACACCTCAATCATATGAATGATCACCAGGCCCGTCGGTCCCACATAGCCACATAGGGTAGGTTGATGGTGTGGCCGCCGAACTACCACCCAGCTCAGTGCGATCTCTTTGGGGCATGTCCTCCCCTCATCGACATTGGCTCTTCCGATTCGTCTCTTTGGGACATAAGTTCTCCTCACTGATCAAATCTCCAGACTATCTCTTTGGGGTATGATCTCCCCTTACAAGCCGAACTTTCGGAATAAGGCCAACGTTGTCTCATTGGGGCATACCCTCCCCTCACCAGCAAGGCTTTCGGGAAATGCAACAAGCACATCACAACATCACACATACAGGTATATAAACATAAAATAAGATGTGCTATCAACAGGTAGTAAAGGGTATGTCTAGGGCTTACCTCAACCTCCACCTCCTCCTGCCATACATCACAACCACACACACACACACACACATATATATATGGAAATAGTGCTCACAAATCATGATCTCACAGCATAAACAAACAACCATGAAATAGGAATATAGCATGTCCCACATCATAAGAAAAAAGAAGAAAGTGTATCATGAAAACAATGCAAAATGAACTTCAACAGTAAAAATTAATGGAATGGAACAACAAGACAATATTTTGACATAGGGTAACACTGATCTAGGATGAGATTCACCTTATCAACTATTAAAACAATGAATTAACTCAGATTGTAACCATAAAAGCACATAAAACAAGATTTTTTAACTTGGTACGCAAAATGAGGCATCGACCACCTTTTGCTTTCAAATTCGAAAGTCTGATGGTGAAACAGACTTTGGCAATAAATTCAGAATGTCGATTAGGTGAAGATTCATATAAAATATGAATATTTTTGATAACTTTAAAGTCTCAAAATAATATTTAGAACAATAATAGATATACCTTAAACTCCATCTAATAAATCACTATTACGAATGAATATAACAGTGCTACAACTCAAGGAATAAAACAATGTGCAATCTCAACCCTTCATCCAACAACTATGAAATCTCAGCACTTCCTCTAAACAATGATGCCTTCCCAACCCTTCACCTAAACCATGATGATATCTCAACCCTTCATCTAAACAAGATCAGATCTCAACCCTTCATCTAAACATGATCATATCTCAACCCTTCATCTAGACAAGATCAGATATCAACCCTTTATCTAGACACGATCAGATCTTAACCCTTCATCTAAACACGATCAAATCCGAACCCTTCCTCTAAACACGATCAGATCTCAACCCTTCATCCCTTCCACCCAAACAAGGGTTTCCCCAAACTCCTCTTCACCCTTCTACTGCCACCGCCAGCCCCAACTCCGACCTGCCAGGGTCGCTAGAGACCGCCGGTGACCACCAGGACTCGCCGCCGCCACCAAGCAGCGGGCGGTGTCCGTTGCAGCGCGCTGCCTTTGAGGAGTTGGGGGTAGGGGGGTCACCTTGCCCGACCTCCGCCTGCTTCCAGCCCGCGAAGCAGTGGTGCCTCGTCGGGCGCCACTGCTCGTCGTGGCTTGACAGCGCTGTAGGGCCGACGTCACTGTGTAGTGGCTGCGCCGGGAAGACCTTGCCCCGACGTTGCCACACTAGGCAGCGTCGACCAGAGCCCCTTCCGACAATCACCTTGTTGATGACCAAGACTGCAAGCAGTATGCCGGCTAACACTCCGACGATCCGACAACCGCGAAACTCAAACGAAAGAAATTATAGAAAACACGAATCACATCAATCTCGAGAAAAATCGTAGGATCATGGATTAAACAACAACAAGGATCCAAGCACGAAGAAGACGATGCAAATGATGACAAAATGACATGATTCAACCACGAAACAACCAATCCGAGATTTCTGATTCGATACAAGAAAAACACGTCAAAAATCAACAAAAACCCCGTGACATAGGGGCAGCGGCATGAATGATAGTGTTAAAGTCCCACATTGGTTAAAAATATGGCCAAAGTTGCCTTTAAATAGTTTGGGCAATCCTCTCCCCATAAGCTAGCTTTTGGGGTGAGTTAGGCCTACTAATTTCTTAACATGGTATCAGAGCCTCTTTGAATCTTTAAAACCCTTTTTTCTCTCCTCTTCTTTTCTGTCAAGTTACTGTTTACGCACCGCTATTCATGCGCACTATTTGCGCAGTACTGTTCACACGGGGTTACTGTTCACACGGGTTACTGTTCATCCGAGGCTCTTTTGTTTGCCAACCTTCTGCCTGCACGCATATCGCTTCTCCATTTTGATATCTTCGCTATGCCGATTCCATCGTCCATGTCTCATGGATCTGATAGAGGACGACTCAAATGTACTCATTGTGGAAACAGAGGTCTAGCACATTCACAACAGTCACCTTCTTCTGATGGTATTTTGGGCAACCAACCTCTTCCTTCGGGGACTATCGTCAATACTAGTATTCATCCTGTAGATGAGCATTCTCGGTTTCTTAAGTATCAGTTTGCATAAAGCTCTCAGTCAAAGCAGTCAGTCTCTACTTTTGCTCCTGAAGGTACTTCTACTGCGTGTTTGACACATACTACTGGTGCACACCCTTGGATTCTAGACTCAGGCGCATCTGATCATATGTTTGATAACTTGTCAAGTTTCTCCAATTTAATCACCCCTGCCTCATCTCCTAGTGTCACCCTTGCCGATGGTTCCTCTTCAGCAGTAAAGGGCATTGGCCATGTTTCACCCGCACCATCCATACCACTTACGCATGTGCTTTATATACCTCAATTTCCTTTGAGTTTGCTCTCTATTAGCAAACTAACTCGGGATTTATATTGTTCTGTCACATTTACCTCTGATTCTATTTTTATCTAGGATTCTCGGACTGGCAAGGTGATTGGCACAGGACATGAGTCTCAGGGGCTGTATCACCTGGTTGTGCCATCTTCATTTGCCTTGGTGGTCGATTCAATCCACTACAGATACACAGCCGGTTGGGGCACCCTCATTTGCAAAATCTGAAGAAGATGTGTCCTAGTCTTTCTTCCATTTCGAGTCTTGAGTGTGAGTCTTGTCAACTAGGTAAATATTCCCAATCCTCTTTCCCACGTAGTGTCAATAAACGTGCTTCAACACATTTCTCTCTTATTCATTCAGATGTATGGGGGCCTAGTTGTATTTCCTCCAAATTGGGGTTTAGATACTTTGTCACCTTCATAGACGACTATTCTCGTATAACATGGTATCAGAGCCAAACCTGTGGTTGATATTGTGCCACCCGCAGATGTTTAGCCCTACAAAACTCCACGCTTCAGATGTCCAATCCTGGGCGTGAGAGGGGTGCGTTAAAGACCCACATTGGTTAAAAATATGGCCAAAATTGCCTTTAAATAGTTTGGGAATCCTCTCCCCATGAGCTAGCTTTCGGGGCGAGTTAGGCCTACTAATTTATTAACAGATAGAATTGGGGGAAAATGCTTAATCCACTCACCTCTTCGGAGAAGACGGAAGGGAAGAAGACGCGTAGGGTCTTCCTTCAATCGACGCCGACGAACTCGCAGAATTTCAGCTCTGGCGGTTCCTCCTCCTCCTTGGCAGCACACACTCTCCTCTCTCATTTGCCTCAGGTGGCGTGCGGCTAAACCCCTAGCCGCATGCCCTAGGCTCTAATTTGTAGACCCTAACTGGGTCCAAATGACCAAAAATATCCCTACTTATGTTATGCGACTTAAATAGCCCATATCTAATCTGTTCTAACTCCGATTCGAGTTCTGATTGAACCACTTAATTTGTTTCGAGACCCTCTATCATCCCAGTATGCTAAATCACAGTAATATGACAAATAACATTTTTCTTAAATTTTTCTATATTAAATGCTTACCCGGGTCTAATTTCGAAGCTTTCCGCCATTCTGTGCTTACTCGGGCCTACGGTCCCCCGCTAAAGAATAAAATATTATTATTAAAATTTTGGGCATTACAAAGACAGAGAAGTAGATCGACGTTGGTGAGAGGAGGAATAACTGTGTGCTAGTGGAGGATGAGGCGGAGAGCGGAGAGCCAAAAGTGTGTGGTGGTGCGGCTACCGTGTGATGGAAGAAGTAGATCTGTAGGTGGGCGTCGCCGCGTCCGGCGATGGGGATTGGCAATGGAGGGGATGGGTAGTGGGTGAGTAAATTGGTGAATGGGTGTTACCGTGTTAGGGTGTAGGTACTGTAGGTGTAAAATACTTTTAAACCCTAATGAATTAAAATAGTGTATAGTTGTATACTTAGCTTTAATTAAAATAAGATAAATTATATTGAACCCTAATTTAAAAGACATAATTATTCTGTATACATGGATATTATAAGGGGTATTTTGGTAATTTTATACTTAATGAGTTTGGGACAGGTTTTAGACTAAAATCCTGAACCCTTCCCAAACCCTACAGGGTTTTCGCCTCAAAATCCTATACTTGTCGCACAACCCAACGAGCAAAATCCGCTAATGACATATCAGGGTTTGGGATGGGTGAAATACCTATTTACACAAACCCACTACCACCCCTAGATATGTGCAAAAAGTGTGTATTCCACAACACCTACGGACACACCACCGAGGACTGTGTAGTACTCGGTGATCAACTTGAAGATTTAGTCCTTGCAGGACACCTAGACAAATACATCCACCACTAGAGAGAGCGAGATCGGATCAGAAGTCGCGACCCTCGACGACGAAGTGGAACACCTCCAAATCCCCACTCAAGTTATAAGGAGAACAATTCAGCTGATCGCTTCGAAAACGAGCTTTGAGGAGTCATCAACTACATCGCAGGCGGATTTGCAGGAGAAGGAGAATCGAGATCGGCTAGAAAGAGATCTCTTGGGGCAGTAATGGCGGTCGATAGCGCCACTCGCCCACACCGGCCCATCTTCAAAACTCCGATAATATCATTTATATGAATCCTATTTTCACGGAACTGATCAAAACCTACACGACCCTATTGTAATCTCTACGATTGCAAAAAATTTCTTCATAAAAAAAGCCCTAGTTGACCAAGGCAGCTCTACCGATATCATTTTCTACTCCACCTTCGAGAAAATGTAATTAACAAAAGCCTCACTCACCCCAAGCAAAGGAGACTTGGTAGGCTTCTTGAGAGAAAGGATTGACGTCCGGGGAGCCATATGGCTAAAGACGACGTTCAACTTGTTGGGTCATGGAGGACTAGGCAAATAACAAAAAAATATTTACATGCAACAGAAAAAGAAAATGATCATCTACCCAATCAGATCCACGTGTCTCGGCTAAATCGATACTATGCCAAGAGTTATACCTTTGAAGATCGAATTTTGTCTTTCGCTCCGTAATTCCAAGATCACAATTTTGCTCCGGATCCAAGGTGCTGCCAAGCGATGAACACCCTCTACAGTGAGCACACGGACAAATGTGAAGAACTGGGCAGCTCTCAAGTGCTAGCTCGACTCTACCGGAACACCTTCCGGTCTGATCAAGCGCGGAACACCTTATGCACTCCTCTCTCTCTCTCTCTCTCTCTCTCTATATATATATATATATATATATATATATATATATATATATATATTTGGTGGAGGTCGGCTGCCACAAAAGGGAGCTCGGCTCCCTTCAAAAGGAGGCCTGCTTCGTAAGAAGAGGTTGGCAGCCTTTTAAGAGATAATCGCATATCTCATCTAAACCTCAGACGAGTATTTATAGGCACGTCAATCATATTGATCAAGTCTATTCATCTATTGATTAATTCAAAGTCATATCCATAATCTTTAAAGCGATTTTAATGTCCGAATAAAATATATCTTTAATTACAATTATCAAGGATGAATTTCCTAAATTCAAGATGTCGGAAATAATGTATCAAAGATACATTGCCAAAATTATTAATTCCAATTTTGAAAATTCTTTTTCAATTTCGGAATTAATCTTCAAAATTGCCAAAAGAGAATTAGCGAGTTAATGGTTATGTGGATCCAATCCGATAAACCATAACCTAAGCCCAATTCGGTTCGCCCTATGTATGCCCTGTAGGTTCACTTAATGCTGGTAGTGGGTCTAAAACTCAATTGCAACCCACGAGTTATAAGCGGTCTCTAGCAAGACATTATGACTACCCAAGTTAAGTGAGATTGGTGATCCGAGCAACCTATCCCACAGTATGATACTTTGTCCTTTTGTCGCGCAATATCTAGATCAAGCATAAGTCATGGATATGATCATCCTTATATTGCTCAATCAGATTTTTTGATTCCTGAGTAGATTGACTTAACAAATGGCATTGATACCCTTATCAATTCATTTGACCACGGCCATGCATTTCTTCCATCACACTCATCAAGGGGTCCAGAGATATCTCTCTCATATACTATAGGGACATTCCTTCACGACTACATATATTCCATTGCATGATTCATTCCATGTCCAATTGTAGTCATTATTACCACCCAGTTAAAGGTGATGTTAGACTAGGTCAAAACACATAATTCATTATGTAGGAATCCATGGTAACATTAGGTCAGAGGACTGGCGTATCACTACCGCTTTGAAATACTAATGACATTAATCAATGTAGTATTCTCATGGTGGGTCTGTCCGACACCATATTCTCCAATATCTGTCTATGATTTGACTTTGATATCACATATCTATGACTAGTAAAATATGATCATCGTCAGTCAGACTGCATACTAGTCTTCATTCATTATCGTTCTAAGACAATGATCGACTAGGGGCTGTTTAGAATAGGATTCCAACTACCTTAGGATTTTACTATCAAGTCTCGCACTTGATGACCAATAGGCGGAATCAACCATTCAAGGAGTCAATTATCAAGTTAAATGTGCTCATAGTAAATAACAAGATAAAGCAAATATTCGATTTATTAAAAGGAAAGTGGCAATGACAATATTATCTCAGTGGCCTAGGGCAAACTACTAACAATCTCAACCAAAGGCAAAAATAATTGATGTACAGTACCTAATCATCAACATCCTCAACCCATATCATATGATTCTAGGATAATCATCCTTGAACAATCTGGGAGCAGTCGTATCCACCCCCCACCTGACATTAAAATTTCTTATTTTGGAAATGGAGATAGGCGTGCTGCACGCCGACTAGAAAGAAGCCCGATGGTGCTATAATCAATGCCTCAAGTCAAGGACGGCCGAATCAAAGAAAGAGCCTAATGGCCCACAAGCACTTTCCATAGTCGAAGGCAAACAACTGGCAAAAGTCTCCGAGCCAAACCCAAGACGGGACATGCTGAAACAACCCCAACTCAACTCTTGAAAGAACTCAAATCATGATCAAAAGTCACAATGAGCACATATAAAGCTTAAAACGAGCACTTCCCTATACGCACAATTTCTTTTTATTACTTAATAAAATTAGATTCCTCGCATCTTTCTCTGTGCATGACCAGGGAACTCTACGACTATCTCGCCGCTTTAACAAATATTCTGTTATTCAAAATCAACTTGAATCCTTGTGCATGACCTTGGCATGAACCCTATGAGTGCGGCTTTTTGCCTTCATAGTCGTTGCTTCCAACACCAGAGCCCAATTCTCCACTCAACGACCAAAATTCAGTTTATACCAGTCCGACTTGCTGATTTTAGGGCCTATTAGGGGCTCCCACGCCCCTAACGACCCCAAGCGCAGTTCTCGCGAGCTTGGTCTTCACCGAGTCTAGTCCCCGACCCTAAATGCGTCCTTCAGCTCAGCCTGACACGCTTTGAATGAGCAACACGACCCTGAGCGTGCTTCTCGCGAGCTCAGTTTTTACCAAGTCTGGTCCTCGGCCCCCAAAGCCATAACTTTCGACCTTAGTGCCCTTACATGAATAGGACTCGATTTTCACTAGTCTGGCTCGTTGGCTATCACACCACTACTTCCCGCCCCAGCGCCCTTACACGAACAAGACTCAATTTTGACCAGTCTGGCTCGTTGGCTATCACGCCACTACTTCCCGCCCTAGCGCCCTTACACGAACATGACTCGATTTTCACCAGCCTGGCTCATTGGCTATCACGCCACTACCCTTCCAGCCTCAGAGCTCTTACTCGACTCCTCGCGTGCGGTCCTACCTTACACTCTTCGACGAGCTCGGCTTGAACCCCCCGTGTGCAGTCCTCGGCCCACATAGCTATTACTTTCGGCCTCATAGCCCTTACATGACTCCTCGCACACGGTCCTACCTTACGCTCCTCAGCGAGCTCGGTTTGAACCCTCAAGTGCAGTGCTTGACCTCCACATTCATTACTTCCGGCCCCAGCGCCCTTACACGAAGAGGACTCAATTTTCACCAGCCTGGCTCGTTGGGTATTTCTCGCAGGTGGTCCTGCCTTACGATCCTTAGCGAGCTCGGCTTAAACTTCCCAGTGCAGTCCATTACACCTCATCTCCTATACTCAATTTCTCACATGGACCAGCGGGCTCGGTACTTTATCACCAACGCTTAAATTCAGAAGCGGGCCCAACTCGACACCAAACCCCACCATTACTATTTAATCTCTGAAACAACCTTGGAGTTGCTACCAAAGGTTCAACCTCAAACAAAGACTCCCCCTTTCAAAGGGAGCCATTACTAGACAATCGAGTTAGTAAAACATATAAACATGCAAGGCACAAGTAGACCCACAAAGGGCCAACAATTGAAAAGCCCCGCAGGGCAATAGTTCTTTACAGGCAGAATAATATAACCCAGACACGGGCAATTCAATGTTTGACATCATGAGACTACTTGGTCCCAGCCGATGCAATGGGAGCCCTATCCTTCGAAGCACCACTCTCTAGCAAACTCTGTCCAGGAGTGGCTAAAGGTGACTTCTCACCAGGAGGATCGATCAGGAGCTTCCTCCTCAGGTTTTGAAACCACAAGAACACCATCCTTCACTTCCTTGGAGGAGTCAGCCCCCGAAAATTCAACCTCATGAGAACGGGCCGCCGACGCCCTTGACAAAGACTCCCGTAGATCCTTGGTTAGATTGAAGAAACCGGAACGATAAGATTCCCATGGATCTAACTGTTGGCCTAAGGTTTTCAATCTTGATCTTAATCTCGGTTTTGATGATAACAAATATGGAACTAATGTTCATGAAGAATAATTTTTAGGTTCCATATCGGTTAGCGCACGACGTCCACAATCAGAAATATCGAAGTAATCGGAAAATCGGAAGGACGTTGGTCGACGTGCTCAGATTCGTCGAGAAGATAGAGTCTAGGTTTAGGGTGTCTAGATAAATTATAAAATCCTCTTTACGATGCAAAGACCCCTAAAGAACCAAACACGTAATCTAAAACCCGAATTGAAGAAAGAACCTGACTGAAACTAAATGAGAAAGTACATGTACAATAGGCAAAGTAACGGTACATTACGATGATAGCAGTTCGGAATTCTCTCCACGTAGGGGCTGGAGCATGAGACCCCCTATGTGCCCTCCATGCCTGGTGCAACTCTTTCGCTGGCCCCTAATTTGCAATCCAACTATGTGTGCTATTGCCTGAGAGGAACACTCTAAGATCGAGCATAGCTCTATATAGTCGTTAAGGAATGTCGTCACCTCTACTGCTTGATCTATGCTTGTGAATATTGCTACGGCTTCATCTTTACAATGCCGTCACCAAACTGAAACGACTTGATCGGCTCGATCACTCTGGGTGCCGCTGGTGGTATAGGTGGGGTCTGCTGTTGCACCAGCTCCCGCTCCTTATGAATCTCCTCACACTCCCTATGGAACTACTCCAGTTCTCTACGAAATTCATCTCGTTCCCTGCCAAACTCCTCGGCCAGCTCAGTCACCTTGGTCTCTAGCAGTACAACTCTGGGATCTCCCACTGCCTCCTCCTGAGCCGCCTGACTAGTAGCACGACCTTTGCCTCGGTCGCGACCTCGGCCTCGGCCTCATCTGCCAGCGGAGTTACTTCCGCTTCCACTCATCACGGCATCATCAAGTGCCTCCATTTTCATTAATAAAAAAAGCAAGTACTACACAATTTAACATATGAACAATCAACTTAAATAAAAAATACGTACCACGGTTGGTGCGCAGGTTCAGTTGTCGATCTCGTGACTAGGGCATATCATATATGAATACACTAGCAATGCCCCTATACAATACCCACTATCCTATTATCCTACCCGCTCTGATACCACATTGTCATACCCCAAATCCGGTATGACCGGCCAGGGTACGCCACGTACCCTGAAGCCTAACCTAACTCAAACCACAGACACAATAAATAACATGAACAGCCTATGACATTTCAAAAGAAATAAAATAGACATTAAATTCCAAACCAAACCAAAGACTCAATGAAAAATCAAATGTCCAAGTTACTTTAAGGAAGCCTTAATTAAATAACCAAGACTCCTATAAATAAGAAAAGTGTGGAAACAAATAACCCAAGTCTACATGACTCAAAAACTCAAAAGAAAATACAAATGACTCAAGTATACCCCTCGACCACGACATGTCATGAGACCCGCTATCCTGCCATCACCAGCCCCACTATTGCACCCTGGTACCAAACTGATCTAGCTCAGGTGCTGAAAAACAACAAAGATGATGGGTAAGTCCAACTAGGACTTAGTGAGTTAATCAGTCATCATTCCACCATATCAACATCATGCATAACCAATAAAAGTAGGCATATAATATAAGCAGTAAATGACAAAATAATATCATATGCTTATGATAAAAGCATCCACCAACAGATAATAATATCAAATGCAATAGCACAACCATATGAATGCTCACCGGACCCGTCGATCTCTCATAGCCACGTAGGGTAGGTAGACTATGTGGCCGCCAAACTACCATCCAGCTCAGTGTTGTCTCTTTGGGGCATGCACTCGCCTCACCGACACTGGCTCTTCCGATCCGTCTCTTTGGGCCATACGTTTGCCTCACCGATCAGGTCTCCGGACTGTCTCTTTGGGGTATGATCTCCCCTCACCAGTCGAACTTTTGGAATAAGACCAACGCTGTCTCTTTGGGGCATACCCTCCCCTCACCAGCGTGGCTACCGAGAAATGCAACAAGCACATCACACACACACATATATATATATCTACAACAGATAAATAAGGGTAAGTTAAGGACATACCTCAACCTCCACATTTTCATCACAACCACATATATGCATATATCATAATGATGTTCACAAATCTTAAATAAAGAGATATAATGTATCCAACAACGTAGGAATATGCCAATGCAGCCAAACACATTCAACAAGTATAGCACCCAAAGTATACATCATAACCTCATAAGTAAGGAAAATGAAAAGCATGAATAACCCTAGAACACGGTAAAACCACTTAGCGGCCCTACGCAACCCTAGCTGTGTACCCTAGGGTCGGCCTACCTCCCTCACTCGAGTGCCCTAAAGTCAAGGAGGGTTCGACCCAAAATATGTACTCCGGACCGTAGCAAGCTCCTTTGGGCCTCCTCCCGCACTGCCCACACTCTGGCACCTCGACTCTCTGCCCTCCTGGTATTGTAGCACTCTGAGTTGCTGACGGTGGTCTCGTCCACGTACGACCTCCAAAATTTCCCTGTCCCTGGCTCTATGGGCGTGCCATCCTAGTGCCGGCACCCTCAGTCTAGGTTCGCCTGTCCTCCTGACGGTACTGCCTTAACCTCTTTCGGGCTAGTCCATCCTGTCAGTTGTAGGTACCATGGCTTCCTTTCGCATTGCCTTATTCACCATCTGAACAAAGGTAATGTCCTCGGTGTAGTGTATTAGTCTGCCAATCTGCACCCTCAGACCCTCTACGAATCGCCTCACCCGGTCCATCTTAGTCACCACCAGGGATGGGTGGTAACAGGACAACTGTGTGAACTCGATCTCATACTCCGACACCGTCATGGTGCCCATCTGGTGAAGCTGCTCGAACTCTCTTGCCCGCCTTTCACAGACATCCCTGGGTAGGTACTTTTTGATGATAGCAGTCCGAAATTCTCCCCACATAGGGGCTGGTGCATGAGTCCCCCTAGGTGCCCTCCATGTCTGGTGCCATTCTTTCGATGGGCCCCTAAGTTGCAGCTGAACTATGTGCGCCATTGCCTCAGAGGAACACTCCAAGACCGAGCATAGCTCTATATAGTTGTTAAGGAATGCCGTCACCTCCATTGCCTGATCTGTGCTTGTGAATATTGGCGGCTTTAGATTTACAAGGTCCATGTACAATGAGCTACATACCACCGGATCTCGCCAATCCTCCTCCTCGTATTAAGACTGAACTGGCTCGATCGACATTGGTCACTGTGGGTGCCGATGGTGGTATAGGTGGGGTCCGCTGTTGCGCTAGCTCCCTCTCCTTACGAAGCTCCTCTCGCTCCCTACGGAACTCCTCCTGTTCTCTACGGAAATCATCCCATACCCTGTGAAGCTCCTTTGTCAACTCAGTCACCTGGGTCTCTAGTAGTACAACTCTGGGATCTGACACTGCCTCCTCCTGAGCTGCCTAACTAGTAGCACGACCTCTACCTTGGCTGCGACCCCGGCCTCGGCCTCGTTTGCCAACGGAGTTACTTCCGTTTCCATTCATCACGACATCATCATGTGCCTCCATTTCTATTAAAAAAAAAAGCAAGTACTACACAATTTAACATATGAACAATCAACTTAAATAAAAAATATGTACTGCCACTGGTACACAGGTTCAACTGTCGATCTCGTGACTAGGACATATCATATGTGAACACGCTAGCAATGCCCCCATACGATACCCACTATCCTATTAGTGTACTCGCTCTAATACCACATTGGCACACTCCAAATTCGGAATGATCACCGACCAGGGTACGCCACGTACCCCGAAACCTAACCCAACTCAAACCACATACACAATAAATAACCTGAACAACCTATGACATTTCAAAAGAAATAAAATAGACATTAAATTCAAAACCAAACCAATGACTCAATGAAAAATCAAATGTCCAAGTTATTTTACGGAAACTTTAATTAAATAACCAAGACTCCTATAAATAAGAAAAGTGCGGAAACAAATAACCCGAGTCTAAATGACTCAACAACTCAAAAGAAAATACAAATGACTAAGGTATCCCCCTTGACCACGACATGTCACGAGACCCGCTGCCCTACCGCCACCAGTTGCACTAGTACATCCCGATTCCTCTGTGATCTAGCTCAGGTGCTGAAAAACAACAAAGGTGAGGGGTAAGTCCGACTAGGACTTAGTGAGTACATCAGTCATCATTCCACCATATCAACATCATGCATAATCAATAAAAGTAGACATATAATATAAGTAGTAAATGACAAAATAATATCATATGCTTTGAAGGCGAAATGGCGACACTGGAGGGGGAGGGTGAATAGTGTGTTTACTAAATTGATTAGACTAAATTCGATTTTAATCATTTTCTTAAATTGTTTAGGCAATTTGCAATCTTACGATTTGATACGAAAGTGATATAACCAATTAAGAACAAGCAATAATAAATAACAATGCAAACACAAGATTTATAGTGGTTCGGCCCCAATGCCTACTCCAATACCTAAGCACTCCGCTTAGGATTTCCAAACTAGTTTTACTAGATTAATTTTTATTTTTCTTACACAGAGGACTTTGACTTGAAGAGTCTCACTCTCGACCTAAGATACTTCCACACCCGGAAGTCTCCGCCTTCTTATCGAGAGCACTCTTCCGCCTCAACCCTAAGGGACAACTTGACTAATCCTAGTAACAATAATTTTACAAAAGTGGCTTTACACCTAACACCAGGTACCACTTATACCCACAAGACCTAACAGCCTAGGTCTTACAAATTCAACTTCAAAGAAACGATAAATTAACAGTTAAAAATACAAGTGAAAAAAGCTTAAGATAAAACCAAGATTATCTACTCTTTTCCAAGCCTTGTAGCCTCCAACTCGCAGTAAATGTGCTTTGAGTCAAAGCCGAGTTGAGGAGCAGTTGGAGTTTGAAGACGAACTCGACAAAAGAATAGAGCGCGCTGCAATCGATCATTGGAAGGCTTAAATCCCTTCTTAAATGCTCAATAAAATCTATAGAAGTCAAGGAAGAAGTATTAAAAGAAGTAGATGAAGGTATATTTATACCCTCACGAAGAAACGACAGCTCAACAGATAGTTTTCTATCTGTTGCAGGCCGTCGATTGATTGGTCGATCGACCGACCGATCGACCGCTCACATTGATAGCTGCTTTCTCTCTGCGGTCGGTCGACCGATGGGTCAACTGCGCTGGACGCAAGATCACGTTCCCACATTCGATCGACCGACGTGATCTGCATCTTCGGCTATCTACATGTCGGTCGACCGGTTGGTCGACCGACAGAGCTACTGCCCATTTTGGGCTTCGATCGGTCGATCGCCCGATCGACTGAAGTAGCTGCTGCCTCTTTTCGGCACTGTTCGGTCGACTGACCGATCTATCGAAATGGCTGGTGCCATTTTCCTTACCCTATTCGGTCGATCGGGCGGTCGATCGAACTTAGGCTGAATTGAATTTTCAGCCCTTTTTCTTGCGCGCTTCATTTTTGGGTTCCGTCTTTCAACGAGCATCAACATAGAGAGCTTTCATGTGATTTTTAAGCCCGTCCAATGTGACTTTGGTGCACTCGTCGATCTTCGAGAAACTTCCGCGATGAACCCGGGCGCGACGATCAATGTCCTTTCGATTTTCTAATTTTTTCCGATTTATCCAATCGAGGACATCGAACGCTAATTGATATGAAACCTGAAATATTAGTTCTATGTTTGTTATCATCAAAACCGAGATTAAGACTAAGGTTGAAAACCTAAAGCCAACAATCTCCCCATTTTTGATGATGACAAACATCCTTGAGAAAATATAACATTAAAGCATAGATGATATCAACTAAGGGATTTCTCCCTCTATCAACATGCATATCTATGAAATAAACTCCCCCTATCTATATGCATGGATTTCTTGTATTTTCCTCCCCTTTGGCTATAATTTTCTCCCCATTTACCCTATACTTTTCTCCATATTTCTCCCCCTTTTGACTTATATTTTCTCTATAGTTTTCTCCTAATTTTCTCCCCTTTTTGACATCAATCAAAAAGGGCAAGAAAGGACAATCTAGATAAAGGGATGAAACACAATATATTTTTTATTTTCATGAAGTTGAGACTAAAGATTATTTTCATGAAACATGAAAATCTCAACCAAATGGATGGAAAACAAATATTTAACATGAAACATAAATTACATGATAAAAAATGATAGAAACAATTCAAAACTAAATCATGTATGCACTCAAGTATGAATGTACTCATATATTTTTTCATGATATTTTTAGATTTCATTCAAACTTTCAAAATACCAAAATATGGTTATTTAACTCATGTATATCAAGTTTGAAGTGAAACTAATGTCATTTAATCAAATTTTTAACTTAGCATGGTTTCATTTGAATTAAACATGAAATCATGAAAATGCTAAGTATCAAGTTTTGTTATCTACTCATGTTTTCTCAAACTTAGGCATCTAGACATCAAACATGAGATAATATAAGTCTATGAATCAAGTTTGGGCTTAAGATAAAAATTTTATGTCATTTTGTTGACTTAGGTCAAACTATACTTCAAGTTTTCAAAAATCAAACTTTTAAGTTTAGACAAAATCATATTTTTGACAAATATTTTTGAAACCAATTTTTTTGGATGAAAATTTTAATACCAATTATTGAATGGTCATTTGAAATGCATGTATCAAGTTTGAACTCAAAATGAATTTAAAAATCATAGTCCATTTTTCATCCTATATTGATTCTAATGAACAAATGAATATTTCTAGGAATGATTTTACTCAAGAAATGTATGAATGATATTAGAAATGGAATCCAAATGGTATACATGAGTTTTCATTTGAAGTTTTTGAAGAAGAATCAAAGTATCAAAAAGATTAGTGTTTCAAGAATGATGATACTTTGTGTTTTAAAATCCAACTTCAAGATTCCATTATTAATTAGATTCTTGATGAAATGTTTTGAAATTTTTTATTGAAGAAACTAGATTTTCCAGTGAATGTGTAATTTCAAGAATCATCTGAAAATGATTTTTCTATATTTTCTTAGAAATAACTGAAATTGCTACCAAATGTAGGTTGAAGTGGTATTTTTGTAATTTTCAATTATTCTTAAAATTTGTTCAATTTTCATTCAAACTTTCATGACACCACATGATGGTCATGTAAAGGGTATATGTCAAGTTTGAAATGAAAATTATGTCCTTAAGTCAAGATATCAACCTAGCATGGTTTCATTCAAAATTAAACTAGTTTTTATGAAACTTGCTAAGTTTCAATCTTAACATTTACTCATGATTTTTCAAACTTAAACCTATGGATACCTAACATGAGTAAATCTAAACATGTTCCCCAAATATGGATTGAAAATGAGACCTTTAAGTCAACTTGTTGACTTGGATCAACTTGGTTCAAAAGAGGTTTTCATGAATTGACCTCTATTGTCATTTTATCCATATCCATATTAATTTTTCATTCTAAATGCATGGAAACTTGTCATACCTATTCCTAAACATGTTTATGAACTTTTGACTTAAATTCAAGTGTCCAAGTCAATTTGTTAACTTGGGTCAAACTTTTCAAGTTTAAGTCCCCTAAAGTGATATAGTTATCACATTGTTCATTTAGACATGAATTTTCATTTTTAAACACCTAGACTCAAGAGATATGTATATCTAAACTTGTTTGACAACCACTAACTCAAAATGAGGTCTCTAATATGAATTTTAACCTAGAGCAAATTTCATTCAATCAAGATGTCATGAAATTGCCTAAGTTATCAAACTTTTACCTACTCATGAAATTTCATATATTCATCATGCAACATCGATCATGAGTATAGAGACATCATTAAACATGAAAATTCAAGAATTATACTAAATTTATTGCAAAACTAAATCATACATTGTTTCTGAAATTTTTTCCAAACTTTTTCATTTCCTTTTTGATGTTAGAATGCTTGATATGAGAAGTATGATGTGCATAAGCATTCTTGAAAGAAACATTTGTATTTCTAAAATTCTTAGAAGATGAATTACTAGATAGATTATTGACTTTCTTATTTAGAAAAACAACTTCATTTTTTAAGTCATTCATGGATTTTTGAATAGCATGCAATTGAGTTTTCAACATGCTATTTTCATTCTTTAGGATATCATTTTTTGTTTTTAAATCTTTAGTGTCAACACTTAAGGTATCATGGCATGAATTGGAGACATTAAGTTTTAGCTTCTCATTTTTTAATTTTACATTATGTAATTGAGAGCTAAGATTTAAGTTTTCTTTCTTCAAATTTTTATTCTCTTTATCTTTCCTAACAACCAAGGCATACATGCTTTTATATTCATCCATTAATACATTATAAAGAAAATCATGAGAGCTAGATGAATTAATACTACCATTTTTGTTATCATGACCAGAGGAAGAACATACCTCCTCATCAACGTTCATGATGTTTGTTGGCGAAATGGCAACACTAGAGGGAGGGTGAATAGTATGTTTACTAAGTTATTAGCCTAAATTCAATTTTAATCGTTTAGGCAATTTGCAATTTTATGATTGGATGCGGAAGCAAGATACAACAATTAAGCGCAAACAATTATAGCAATGTAAACACAGGATTTATAGTGGCTCGGCCCCAATGCCTACTCCACTACCTAAGCACCCCGCTTAGGATTTCCAAACTAGTTTTACTAGATTAATTCAGTTTCCCTTACACAGAGGACTTTTCACCGAAGAGTCTCACTCTCGACCTAAGGTACTTCCACACCTGGAAGTCTCCGCCTTTTTATCGAGAACACTCTTCCACCTCAACCTAAGGACAACTCAACTTAATCCTAGTAAAACTACGTTTAATTACACCGGTGGATTTAAACCTCAAACACCAAGACTACCACCCAATTTCAAGACCTAACAATCCTAGGTCTTCACACGCACAAACCCAAATTAAACAGTGTTCAAATAACAACAAAAATTACAATGAAAAGAGCTTAGAGTGTAAACCAAAATTTTTTACTCTTTTCAAGCCTTGTAGCCTCCAACTAGCCAGTAAATATGCTTTGAGTCGAAGCCGAGTTGAGGAGCAGTTGGCGCTTGAAGACGAACTCGACAGAAGAACAGAGCGCGCTGCAATCGATCTTTGGAAGGCTTAAATCTCCCTTTAGAATGCTCAATGAAGTTTGTTAGAGTGGGAGAAGAGAATTAAAAGAAGTTATATGAGGTGTATTGATACCCTCATGAAGAAACGGCAACTCAACTGATAGAAAACTATCCGTTGCAGGCCGCCGGTCGATTGGTCAGTCGACCGACCGATCAATCAGTCATTCGATCGCTGCATTCTCTCTGTGGTCGGTGGACCGCCCAGACACCACTTTGGCAATTTGCCATTTGGTCGACCAGTCGGTCGACCAATGCGATCTTGCATATTCAGCAAACGCAGGTCGGTCGACCGGTTGGTCGACCGACAGAGCTACTGCCCATTTTGGGCTTCGATCGATCGACCGCCCGGTCGACCGAAGTAGCTGCTACCTGTTTTTGGCATTGTTCAGTCGACCGAAATGGCTGGTGCCATTCTCCTTACCCTATTCGGTCGACCGCTCGATCGACCGAACTTAGGCTGAATTGAATTTTTAGCTCTTTTTTCTTCCGCGCTTCATTTCCGGGTTTCGACTTTCAACGAGCATCAACATGGAGAGCTTTCATGTGATCTTTAAGCCCGTCCAATGCGACTTTGTTGCACTCGTCGATCTTCGAGAAACTTCCGCGACGAACCCGAGCGCGATGATCAATGACCTTCCGATTTATCGATTTGTTCGATTTTTCCGATCGAGGACATCGAACGCTAATTGATATGGAACCTGAAAGATTTCTCGATGAAATATTAGTTCCATGTTTGTTATCATCAAAACCGAAATTAAGATATTAAGACCAAGGTTGAAAACGTAAAGCCAACAATCTCCCCCTTTTTGATGATGACAAATATCCTTGAGAAAATATAACATTAAAGCATAGAGGATATCAACTAAGGGATTTCTCCCCTTATCAACATGCATATCTATGAAATAAACTCCCCCTATCTATATGCATGGATTTCCTATATTTTCCTCCCCTTTATCTATAATTTTCTCCCCAATTTTCCTATACTTTTCTCCCCCTTTTTTCTGATATATTTCTCCATATTTCTCCCCCTTTCTTTACTCTTCTCTCCCCCTTTTGACATCAATCAAAAAGGGCAAGAGAGGTCAATCTAGTCAAAGGAATGAAACACAAATATTATTTCATGAAGTTGAGACTCTAAAGATTAGTTTATCATGAAACATGAAAATCTCAACCAAAGGGATGGAAACCAAATATTCAATGTAAAAATTAAATGATACATGATATGTTCAAAACTAAATATATGCATTCAAGGTTAAATCATGTATGTTCTCATGAATGAATGTACTCATATCCTTCTTATGACTTTTTTAGATTTCATTCAAAGTCTCAACATATCAAGATATGGTTATTTAAATCATGTATATCAAGTTTGAAGTGAAACTAATGTCATTTAATCAAACTTTTAACTTACACTACTAGAAATTGAGTCTTCAGCAACGGCTATCAGCAACGGCAGCTCAAGCCGTTGCTATTTGCAACGGCATTCTTACGGCCGCTCAAGCCATTGCAGATATGTTGTATCTGCAACGGCTTTCTAACGGACACGCGAGCCGTTGCTGATGATCTTAATTATCAGCAATGGCTTTCTAACGGACAAGTGAGCCGTTGCTGATGATAACTTAGTAGCAATGGCTTTCTAACGAGCGAGTGAGCCGTTGCTAATAAGTATATATAGGTCGCAGATCGTGCTCGCCCCTTCTTCCTCCCGCTGCTGCCGCCGCCTCCTCCTCCCGCCTCTCGCCGCCGATGCCGCCGAGCTGCCGCTGCCGACGCTGTCGTCCATCCACGACCGCCGATTTCAAGTATTCATCGCCGCCCGGCCATCTCTTCCCGTTGCGGCCGACGGGAAATCCGTCCGAAACCCTATTTTTAGGGTTTCGGTCGGTGGTGGACGGCCGATGGCCGCCGCCGGAAATTGTAGATCAATTTTTATTTATTTATTTATTTATTTATTTGTTATTTAATTAATTAATTAATTAATTAGATTAATTGTTTAATTTGTTAGATTAATTTTGAGGGTTTAGATTAATTTTTAGAGTTTATATTAATTTTTAGTTTAATTTAGTTAGATTAATATTTAATAATGGTAGGTTAATTATTTAAATTAATGACAATAATGTAGATTAATATTAATTGATTAGTTAAAATATTGTTAATTAGTCCAAAGTTGTCCTCAGTGGACTCGCGTCGGAATTGTCCACTTCGGCATTGTGCCGGAATCGTCCACTTCAAACGCGCGCCGGAATAGTTCATTTTGGACTCCTGCCAGAATCGTATAATTTGGACTCGTGTCGGAATTGTCCAATATAGACTCGAACTGACTCGAAACATTTAGAAAATAATCATCCATCCGACGAGTTGATATGTTTCACGTACGCATCGACGAGTCGGATATGATTTAGCAAAACCTTAGATCCGTTCGGGGATTGTATGTTCGTGTAAAAGAAGTAGATGATCTTTTATACGATGTACAATTCTTGAATTGTCCCTGATTGGATAATTTGGGAATATAGTTATTTGTACTGCACTTACGTTTTTCTTTTAACTGTTAACTAATTATTCTAAATTTCGGTAGCATCTCTCTTGTTCTCCAATACACGCCCAGATGATATGCGTATTCGGAGAACTGTAGGGAGATGCTGCCGAAATTTAGAATGAAGTTAGCAGTTAAAATAAGTACTTAGTGCAATATAAATAACATAAATCCCGAATGGAATAGGACAATCTCACCTAAAGACATTAACCAAAGAAATTGTCATTGATTGACAGAATCATGTCGGCTGATCGAAGTTGGATGTACCGATGTCTTGATCGTGGAGCTTTAACGAATGAGTTTCGATTAGGCGTAATGTACTTCCTAAATTTCACCTATTCGAATCGGAATTTCGTTAGCATCGGTGATCAAATCCAATGTCTGTGCCGCATTTGTTTGAATGGACGATTTTTGGATCGGGAGACTGTCACTCTGCATCTATATAGTAAAGGATTTGCACCAAGATATTTTTTATGGACTAGTCACGGGGAGTGACGTGAAGTCAGGACGTCGAGTAATCCTGTCGTTCAGACATATGGTGAATCTTCCTCTGCTGGTGCTTCTTCATCTAGTTAATCTAATCCCTATAGAACTATGATACTTGATAGTCTTGGGGTTCAATTCCACCTGAATGATAATGTTGATCGGCCAGTTCTTCAGACATCAGTCCCACTAGATACTACAGCGGTTGATATCACAGAAGTACAAACTGCGGTAGAGATTGAATTACCGAATAAAGAAGCTGTAGAATTTTACGAGAAGTTGAAAGCTGTTGATGAACCTTTGTATGAGAATTGTCCTAAATACACTAGGTTTTCAACAATGACACAGCTCCTAAACATCAAGGCCGATTGTAATATCAGCGGGATTGCGTATGATCGGATTGCAGGATTGATTAATGGAATGCTGCCTACTGATAACAAGTTTGAGCCAACTTTTTATAAGACTAAAAAGCTAATGAGAAAATTGGGGCTTGGGTACGAAAAAATACACGCGTGCCAAAATAACTGCATTATATATTATAAAGAAAATGTGCAGTTGGATAAATGCCCTGTATGTCAACATCCTCGTTACAAGGAGAAGAAATCGATCTGATAGAAAAATATCTCGTTTAAGGTGCTTCGGTATTTTCCACTAACACCGAGGCTTCATAGATTATTCATGTCGGAAAAGACAACCCCCTACATGAGTTGGCATGCAAGAAGTCGTGATGATACTGTAATGACTCATCCATCTGACAGTGAAGCATGGAAACATTTGGATATATATTATCCTTCATTTGCTAGGGATACTAGAAATATAATATTGGGATTGTGCACAGATGGTTTTAATCCTTTTGGACATTCCGCAACTCCTTATTCAGTTTGGCCAGTGCTGCTGACAGTTTATAATTTGCCACCGTCAATGTGTATGAAAGATGAATTTATTTATCTTTTGATGATTATTCCGGGTCCTAAGGGTCCGCGAAAAGAAATTGACATATTTCTCAAACCCTTGATAGATGAATTGAAAATATTGTGGACTGAGGGAGCTGTCACTTATGATTGTCATCGGAAGCAAAACTTCAATTTAAAGGCCGCGGTCTTGTGGACAATCAATGATTTCCCGGCGTACGGCATGTTGTCTGGTTGGAGCACTCACGGCCGACTCTCTTGTCCGTATTGTATGGAACACTCTAAATCAATCAGTCTTCAGAATAGACGAAAAATCTCATTCTTTGATTGTCATCGTCGATTCCTACCGGCTAATCATCAGTATCGAAGGAATCATAATAAATTTACTAAGGGCAGAGTCGAAAGAGATGGGCCACCACCGATGTTGTCTGGTGAAAAAATGTTAGCACGTGTTTCAGCACTTCCAGATATAGTATTTGGTCGCAATGAAAGAGTGTCAGGTTATGGCCAAACACATAACTGGGTGAAAAAAAGTATCTTTTGGGAATTTCCCTATTGGAGTTCATTATTAATTCGACATAATTTAGATGTCATGCACATTGAAAAAAATGTGTTTGATAATATTTTCAACACTTTGATGGATATTTCTGGAAAAACTAAAGATAATGTCAAAGCCCGACATGATATGAAAATACTTTGTAAAAGACCAGAGTTGGAGTTACAAGAGGTCAACGGACGATATCTGAAACCGAAGGCCCTATATGTGTTAAATAAACAACAGATCAAAGATGTTTGTCAATGGGTAAAAGAACTCAGATTACCCGATGGATATGCTTCAAACTTATCTCGATGTGTGAACGTCGATGATTGCAAAATATCAGGGATGAAGAGTCGTGATTGTCATGTGTTCATGTAGAGATTACTTCCGATCGCATTTCGAGATCTTCTACCTGATAATATTTGGGGTCCGTTGACTGAATTAAGTATGTTTTTTAGAAACATCTGTGCAAATATCCTTCGAGTTGAAGATATGTCAACACTTGAAAATAATATTGTTGAAATCATATGCAAGCTGGAGCAGTTTTTCCCTCCTGCATTTTTTGACTCGATGGAGCATCTACCGATACACTTGGCATACGAGGGACGAGTTGGTGGCCCCGTTCAATATCAGTGGATGTACATATTTGAAAGATACATGAATCATCTGAAGAAAAAAGTAAAGAACACCGCAGCTATTGAAGGATCAATATCTGAATCGTATATCATCCAAGAAATTTCACGTAAAAGTAATGCTCAATGAAGTTTGTTAGAGTGGGAGAAGAGAATTAAAAGAAGTTATATGAGGTGTATTGATACCCTCATGAAGAAACGACAACTCAACTGATAGAAAACTATCCGTTGCAGGCCGCCGGTCGATTGGTCAGTCGACCGACCGATCAATCAGTCATTCGATCGCTGCATTCTCTATGTGGTCGGTTGACCGCCCAGACGCAACTTTGGTGATTTGCCATTCGGTCAACCAGACGGTCGACCGACGCGATCTTGCGTCTTCAGCAAACGTAGGTCGGTCGACCGGTTGGTCGACCGACAGACATACTGCCCATTTTGGTCTTTGATCGGTCGATCGCTCGGTCGACCGAAGTAGCTGCTACCTCTTTTTGGCACTCTCCTTACCCTATTCGGTCGACCGCCCAATCGACCGAACTTAGGTTGAATTGAATTTTCAGCCCTTTTTTCTTCCGCGCTTCGTTTCGGGGTTCCGGCTTTCAACGAGCATCAATATGGAGAGCTTTCATGTGATCTTTAAGCCCGTCCAATGCGACTTTGGTGCACTCGTCGATCTTTGAGAAACTTTCACGATGAACCCGAGCACGACGATCAATGACCTTCCGATTTATCGATTTCTCCAATTTTTCCGATCGAGGACATCGAACGCTAATTGATATGGAACCTAAAAGATTTCTCGATGAAATATTAGTTCCATGTTTGTTATCATCAAAACCGAGATTAAGATATTAAGACTAAGATTGATAATCTAAAGCCAACAATGTTGACTTCGTGATCATGGTGTGAGGATGCTTCACTTTATTCACGTGAGTGAGTGGAAGCAATTGACCTCCGTTTTGCCTTGCTCTTCATACTAGGGCAATTCTTTTTCACGTGCTCTATCTCATTGCATAGATGACATATCACCTTTCTCTTCCAACTCTTTGTACTTCTTTGGCTAGAAACACTAAAAGCTCCAAGAACTTCATTAGATATAGGAGTATGACAATTGTCATCGTCTCCTTCGTTTAGAGTAACGAGTTCTTCAGTTTTAACATAATCATAAAGAATATTCAAAGTAGCCCAAATATCATATGCCGAAGTACAATGCATGATCTTTTCAAGGATATTATTTTCACAAGAACAATATATGCAATTTGTTGCCTTAGCATTTAATTCAAACATATTAATTTGTTCTTGTGTCCATGCATCCATGTTTTCCTTAGGTTCAATATATTTGATTTTTACCATGTTAAAAATACCTAAGCCTTAAGTCTTTAGGAAAGTATACATTCTACTCTTTCATAGATCAAAGTTAGACTCATCGAACCTAGGTGGTGAAGACGATACTGACTCCAGAGCCATTTCAAGATCGAGACAAGGTGTAGAGGAGATGGTGAAATCTCAAGCTACGAACCCGCTCTGATACCAATTGAAGGTGAAATGACGACACCAGAGGGGGGGAGGGTGAATAGTGTGTTTACTAAATTGATTAGCCTAAATTCAATTTTAATCGTTTTCTTAAATTGTTTAGGCAATTTGCAATCTTACGATTTGATACGGAAGCAATATAACCAATTAAGCACAAGCAATAATAAATAACAATGCAAACACAAGATTTATAGTGGTTCGGCCCCAATGCCTACTCCACTACCTAAGCACCCCGCTTAGGATTTCCAAACTAGTTTTACTAGATTAATTTTTATTTTCCTTACACAGAGGACTTTGACTTGAAGAGTCTCACTCTCGACCTAAGGTACTTCCACACCCGGAAGTCTCCGCCTTCTTATCGAGAGCACTCTTCCACCTCAACCCTAAGGGACAACTTGACTAATTCTAGTAACAACTAATTTTACAAAAGTGACTTTACACCTAACACCAGGTAACCACTTATACCCACAAGACCTAACAGCCTAGGTCTTACAAACTCAACTTCAAAGAAATGATAAATTAACAGTTAAAAATACAAGTGAAAAGAGCTTAAGATAAAACCAAGATTATCTACTCTTTCCCAAGCCTTGTAGCCTCCAACTTGCCAGTGAATGTGGTTTGAGTCGAAGCCGAGTTGAGGAGCAGTTGGCGATTGAAGACGAACTCGACAGAAGAACATAGCGTGTTGCAATCGATCATTGGAAGGCTTAAATCCCTTCTTAAATGCTCAATAAAATCGGTAGAAGTCAAGGAAGAAGTATTAAAAGAAGTAGGTGAATGTATATTTATACCCTCACGAAGAAACGACAGCTCAACGGATAGTTTTCTATCCGTTGCAGGCCGCCGATTGATTGGTCGGTTGACCGATCGATCGACCGCTCATATCTACCGCTGCTTTCTCTCTGTGGTCGGTCAACCGACGGGTCGACTGCCCTAGACGCAAGATTGCATTCCCGTATTCAGTCGACCGACGCGATCTGCATCTTCGGCTATCCGCAGGTCGGTTGACCGACAGAGCTACTGCCCATTTTGGGCTTCGACCGGTCGACCGTCCGATCGACCGAAGTAGTTGCTGCCTCTTTTCAGCACTGTTCGGTCGACCGACCGATCGACTGAAATGGCTAGTGTTATTTTCCTTACCCTATTCGGTCGATCGCCTGGTCGACCGAACTTAGGCTGAATTGAATTTTTAGCCCTTTTTTCTTGTGCGCTTCATTTCCGAATTCCGTCTTTCAACGAGCATCAACATAGAGAGCTTTCATGTGATCTTTAAGCCCGTCCAATGCGACTTTGGTGCACTCGTCGATCTTCGAGAAACTTCCACGATGAACCCGAGTGCAACGATCAATGTCTTTCCGATTTTTTGATTTCTTCCTATTTATCCGACCAAGGACATCGAACGCTAATTGATATGGAACCTGAAAATTTTTTCAATGAAATATTAGTTCCATGTTTGTTATCATCAAAACCGAGATTAAGACTAAGGTTGAAAACATAAAGCCAACATACTTATCCACTACCCTGCACATGATAAAAGCATCCACCAATAGATAATAATCTCAAATGCAATAGCACAATCATATGAATGCTCACCGGACCCGTCGATCTCTCATAGCCACGTATAGGGTAGGTAGATGGTGTGGCCGCCGAACTACCACCCAGCTCAGTGCCGTCTCTTTGGGGCATGCACTCCCCTCACTGACACTGGCTCTTTCGATCCATCTCTTTGGGGCATACGTTTCCCTCATCAGTCGGGTCTCCGGACTATCTCTTTGGGGTATGATCTCCCCTCACCAGCTGGACTTTCGGAATAAAACCAACGCTGTCTCTTTGGGGCATACCCTCCCCTCACCAGCGAGACTATCGGGAAATGCAATAAGCACATCACACACGCACATATATATATATAACGAAATATGTGCTCTACAATAGATAAATAGGGGTAAGTTAAGGACATACCTCAACCTCCACATTCTCATGTCATACATCACAATCACATATATGCATATATCATAATGATGTTCACAAATCTTAAATAAAGAGATATAATGTATCCAACAACGTAGGAACATTCCAATCTAGCCAAACACATTCATCAAGTATAGCACCCAAAGTATACATCATAACCTCGTAAGTAAGGAAAATGAAAATCATGAATAACCCTAGAACACGGTAACACCACTTAGCGGCCCTACGCAACCCTAGACGTGTACCCTAGGGTCGGCCTACCTCCCTCACCCGAGTGCCCTAAAGTCAAGGAGGGTTCGACCCCCTAGGGTTTCCTAAGGGTTGACTCATCCGAATGTCAACCTAGGATTCTAATGTCTTTAGGTTTCCCTAGGGTCCCTAATTCCCTAATTGTACGTCTCTATAATTTTTATAACTTTAAAAATAATTCAACATACCCTAAAATATATTTCCTATGTGTGAAAATATATCTAGGACTCTAAAATTTATCCCTAACATGGCCGGCCACCCTACGGTTCCTAAGGAACCACCTAAAGGGGGCGACATACCCTATACCATCAAAACTTCTTTCTTTTATCAAGATACCAAACAAGCATCTAGAACCTCTAACAACCAACAAGAAAATTAAAGAATTCCTCAAGAATTTAATTTGAAGCATGAATGATAATTTTAATTTGGAAATATTATGTATGTTGAATAAAGCTTTTCTAAATGATTTATTGAGAATATACTAATTTAACATATATATATATATATATATATATATATATATCAGAACACATTATTTTAATGAACTAAAATTAATTTTGAAAATATTAACTTTAAATAAATTTATTTTAAAAAAGTAAGTATCTATTGGAATCCTTTAATTAAATGTTAAATATTGACTATTGGTTTTGTTTTAGAGAGCAACTCCAAAGTGCTTTTAAAGATGAAAATATTTTAAAAAAATAATATTTAGTAAATTCATTCTTGAAGTGTGTTCATTTCCCAAAAAAATCTATCCAAAACTAAAATTTCAGATTTGGAGAAAGAATGGATTTTTGACATGTTTGGTTGCTAGCAAATAGGCACCTTTTAATATTTGTAATTATAACATTAATTAAGTTGATTTAGATGTTTGGTTGACCGTAATTAGATCAATTGCAGGATTTGATTATAGCCTGCAAATCAAGTTGCAGATCAAAAAGTTCGCCAACTATATTTGCAGTCCGCAACTAAACTAATTTGTAGGATCTAATTTTATGTAAGTATTAGAAAATAATATGTTTTGATGATTTAAATTCGTCGGTTGGAGACGTGATAAATATCAAAGTTGTACATTTTCATGTGATGAACACAATGGTGGTGTCAGATTTTAGATCTGAGATTGTTTTTATAGAATTTTTATATTTTTTTAGTATTATACATCAATTAAAAATTATTAATTTACTTTGATAAATAATATAAAATAATATTATACTAATTTAAATGATGATTTAGAGTATAGAATAATTTTTTTTCGGGTCCGATATTATTGGGGTAAAATGATGGATTTATCCTTTTGTCTCTCTATTTGCTTGTTATTGCTTCTAAATCTCTTTGAACTCCTATTCATATTATTGTTGGATCGATTTAGTCTTTTTTCGGTCTATCTTTGGCTAGATCATAGGTTTTTTCTGCACTTAGCGGTCCTTGTTTGCTCCTTCGGTGATTCGTGGATCGACTTGTGCTTGAGACGAATTATGGATCACACCTTCTAAATATCCGTGCGAACGAAACTGTCACTTGAAGCGGCAAATCTAGGTTCCTCTTCCGTGTCGGGATATTATGGGGGCCGTCAATCCTAATTAGGGCGGCTCATCCGATGGCGTCCCGACATGATAAAAATTTGGGTCTGGAACCTTGGGCCTCGACACAATACGAAAACTAAACGATCTCACACAATCAGACCTATTAGCATGATAATGAAAAATAAAATAATTAAATCTTAATTAATTTTAGTTTTTTAAAAAATAATGAAAATTAAACAAGTTGCTCCCTTTTCGGGTTATTGAGCTATCGAGTCGGGCCTACATCCCCCAACCTGACATGCACCGATAGTTATCCGAGCCTTATCGTAGCGTGCCTGTGTCAGACTATCAAATTGGGTCAAAAATTATATATGAGACTTAGATATGAAGATAAATGTTGCAAGTGTGTACTTGTAACTTGCATTTGCAGTCAATCAAACACCTATAAATAGAAGTTGCAACTCTACTTGCGGACAATCAAACTTACTGTAAATTTTATTCACTGGTATTTACTTTTGGATGCAAATATTTTTTTACCGTATTTGCATTCATGGATAACCAAACACTCCCAAGTGAAAGCAATCTCAAATTGTGTTGTGTACATGACATACACATGATATCATGCAATATATATTTGGAAGGAAAAAAAAAGAAGCAAAAGAGGGTGTGATGAGTGACATCTTTCCATATTATAGGTAGGGTACTTTTTTTAATTTTATACACTAGATAATATATTATATATTAATAATACATAAATGCATTCCAATATTAATTTCTGGAGGAATAAAATTATTCTATGAAAAAACATGGAATGCGTGCGGCAGCTTTGAGTACTATATCACGTGAACTATTTTTTAATAATTTATATAATAGGCAGATGATAAATTATACGTTACTAGTATATAAATGCATTTCTAATATTTTTTTTTTATTTAAAAAAAAAATTAGGGAGGGCTAGCATATGCAACGTGACAACTTTCCGTATTACAAGTGAAAGTTATTTTTTGCATATCTTATATTCTTATATGATATACTATTTATTAATAGCATGTAAATGCTTTTTAATATTATTTTTTGGCTAAATTTGTCATATTACAGTGACAATGAATTAAGAATATATTTCCAAACGTACTGCACACTATTCATCTTAATTGCCTTTAATATCATCTTACGTGTCTTTCTACTTGATCCAACTCATGTGTAATATACTAATATAGTGCCATGCAAAACTCCCTCTTACCAGTAGCAAAAATATCTAGATAATCTTTTCCTCCATTAATTTGTTCCTCCTCGTTGTTATTAGCATTCTAACTTGAACATCAAATTAGTATCCCTTGTAAGACATTTTTTGACGTCGCGTGGGGTTATTATTAGCATTTTAAAATTTTGAAACATTCTTATACAATCATTAATGTATGATCTTAAATGAGCATTATATATATATATATATGCTCGATTCGTTTCAATATAAATAATTATTAAAAAATATAAAAAAATATTAGATAGGTTGGTTATGTTGTATTGAGTCACCCAATTAATAAACGTGTAGTATTCATGCGAATATATTTTATTTCATGTTATCAAATTACGCAACATAATACTTAGTATATTAAAGTTCTATTAGTTGTATTAAAGTTCTAGAGTAGCAATAGCAAGGTATATTTGAAAAGCTACTTACGTTTTCTTGGAGTCTAGTATTAAGAATCATTACTTGACGTATACTACAAAATGCATGGTGGATTGTCCACAATAACAATCGCTGATAAAATTTATCAGCGACCACTTCTTCAACACTTGAGAGATGGCTAAAAAATGTAAACATAGCAAAGAAGATTAATGCGCTACAGCAAAGTAGAAAGAATGTAAACATTCATCCAAACTCGTTTTAGTTTTCTATTATAATGTGCATATATGTGTTACTATATTCAGAAATGCATAGGTTAATTCTACCTAATTAGTTTTTATACGTCAAATGTTTAAAATCTGAACGGAGACTTAGCCAAAATTATGAGAAAAAGAAACGTATACTTACACGTCCTAAGGTTTTGAGTGAAGAAGCTCTTGCTTCCTCCGATTTGGCGCACGTGCAACATGCATGACAAACTATGACTTCTAATAATTAAGTTCGACTAATAATAACTTGCCTAAATTGAATGTACTTTTTAGGTAGCTTATTTCGTGCAAAGATTCATCTAATTAAAGCAATCTTCAACATAGTCCCACAACATCGACTTACGACCATATAGGGATGTTGCATCTCGATAAAATTTACACTCGCATTTTTAGGTACTTGTTCTAACTTATTTATTTCTTTAGTGTAAATAAGACCCCCCTTTAATTATAACTTTTGGGCTTTCGACAAGCTAGGATGGAGTAAGCCATTGACAATAAATGCTGAGTCGGAAGGAAAGACAAAAGAATATGAGAAATTGGAGACAATAAATTAATTAAGGAAACAAAACATTATCCTTGCTTTTGTTTATTTGGAAGGAGAGCTAAAAATGAGCTAATTGTTCGTTCTTTTTTTTCTTTTTCTTTTTTTCTGTCCTCTCAAATAAACAGCTCAGTTTTTTTTTTTCTTAACTATTAATTAACTCATTCTCATTTATTTCATTTTGTCGTCTCAAGTAAACAAGTCAGTTTTTGCTTTCATTTCTAATTTCTTTCCTTTCCTTTGTCCTTTTCCTTTATTAGAAAAGCAGTGAGTAAGCAAAAAGTTAAGATACTTTAAATAAATTATAATAATTTAATATAGTTAAAAATAAGGTTCATGGCTAGATGAATTTTGACCAAAATATATCCACCAGAATTTATCTTTTAACCTAAAATTGGGCAATGATATTTTATAACAAGTACATAATAATAATTATTAATTAAGGGGCTAACTTTTTTATTCAAATTAAATGGAACCAAATCTGCATTCACACCGGACCAAAATGCATGGCTCGGTTTGATTTTAGATTGGTTCGAACCAAAATATATGTTATTAACAATTATTATTATTTAAAAAAATATTATAAAAAATATAAAAAATGAAAATTTTAAATTACCAAACGCAAAACAAAATATTGAAAGCTCAATTTTTGATTAAAAATAAAACCGCTGGTCCGGGTTCAATTCGGTTTGCTGGGCCGAATCAACCAGTGAACCGCTTTTACGTAGTACAATGCCCCTCACGAACCTCGCCAGGTAAGCGTATCATAAAAGGAGTCCTTTGGCTTTTTGAGTATATAAAAACCCCCCCATAAACCCCGTTAAGAGTCTCATTCCGCTTCCGCTATTCTCTCTCCCTCTCTCTCAAACCCTCCGCGCGCGCGCTCTCTCTCTCTCTCGCTCTTCTCGTTCCAGTGGGATTTGCCGAATGCGAGAAACCCTAGCGACAGCATCGTTCCCCGAACAGCTCGTAGGTGAGCTCTCTCAACGTCCCCCGCTCTTGTTTTCTTTGTAAATTAGTCGTGGTTTGCAGTTGCGCCGTATCTCTTGTTCTTTTAATTGGTTCTCGAGTGGAACCACGTGCCGGCCGGCGCTCCTTCCATCTTTGAGCCCCTGCTTATACGGTAGCTCGGTCGACTTGACGTCGAGGCCCCTGCCGTTGCCCCATCAAAGAACAACAACAAAATTGAACAACAACAAGCCATAAAGGTCCAACTATATATTTCCCCCCACCAATATCAATATAAAATAACAATATCAAGAAACCACAAATTAAGTCCCAGTACATTTTCCCCATTGAACAATGGAGGATTCATTTAATTTGTGATTAGGTGCAATTTCGATTTGACATTTGAGAGACTAATTGGGCGATGGAAATCTCAGTGTGATATATCGGTTGGGTTCTATTGATTAATTTTCATCCTGTTTCTTTATATATATATTGTTTATTTTGGTGGATATATTCCTGATAAGTAGCTAGCTCGATTCGTGTGGTTAGCTATAATACGCTTGGGTGTATAATTATACATTTGTTGGGACAATGAAATCTTAAGTGAAATTAATAAGAAAACACAAGGCCAATATAACAAAGATTTGAAAGATGCAAGAAGAGGGAAAGAGGGAGAAGGGATCATATATAGTAAGGAGACATAAACCTAACAACCAATAGCCCCTACTATATATATATGTGTTTCCGATGTGAAGAGAAAGAAAAAGTCATATCCACTACAAATGTTGACCGACTTTTCCAACAGTGTATTTGCAAGTATGGAGCGGGCCGTTGGTGAAGGTTTTTACCGACGGCTTACAAACGGAGCGGACCGTCGGTGAAGGTCACATTTCTAGTAGTGGTTTGTGAAGTTTCGGTGGTCCATTACTTGCCATATATGGACCATTCCATGTAATTGCTATTTCCATCATGAAAATTCTGTTGTGTTTATCCCATTCTTTGGTACTCCATTGATTGATAATCATAGGAAAGCTTGTTAGAGTATGACATTAATCTGGCCTAAGTCAAGGCACTGCCACCAAAGATATGTTTCCTATCTTCCATGGAATTATTGGACAAAATGGATTTATTGTTGACTTTAGTGCCTCATCTTATAAATCCCTTGTAGTAAGCTAGAAGCTTATTGTAGAATAGGAGTCAATAGAATATCTTGATTTTTAATAGCTAGGATTTATTAGTTGACTTTCTTAATATGTTAATCTATGTTTATTTTGAATCCTAAAAATTAAGTGTCTTCTTCGGGTTCTATTTACGAAGAGCAAATAAAGGAAAATAGATTCACATATTAAGAAGGTGAAGCAATATGTCCAATTTTTCACTTAAGAACTCGTTGTCCTACCAAATATATACAGCCGAGAATATGATACCATTACCACTTAACTACTACAATAGTGCACCATTAATAGTTATCCATTCAAATAAACAAAGAAAAGACACGTGACACACCGATGCTTAAAATATCTTAATATCTGCCGTGCGAAAAAAAGGTACCATATTAAGAAGTTAAATCAATATATCCTAGATTTCACCTAAGTTAAATCAATATATCCTAGATTTCGCCTAAGAAATTGTCCCTCCACTAAGTATACATCAAAGAATGTTAATAGCCAGTTAAATATACTCAAGTACTGTCAATTGCATCAACACCCAAATAAGCAATAAAAACATAGGTTCAAAATTGATAATTAAGGTATCTGAATGGAGTTTTGACTATTTTGTTCTTTTTCTTCTGTGTATTCTTCAATATGGTTTTTGTTTGTACTTTATGCCATTTTCATGTTCCAGGTGTAGATTAATGCTACTCCAGAAGCACTACTTGACCCAGATGTAATTAATGTGGTTAATTCTTTCTATAAATCCGATATGAGATTCATCCCTTTCTTCTAGAGGAAAACAAAGCCTCGCAAACTAGTGCTCACCATCTTTTAGTCAATCAAAAATTGACTTGGCATGCTGCTAAAGTTCAAATTCTTTGTATAAAAAGCTGAATACGCATAATTGTGCCTTTTTATGTGATTTTTTTAAAATCATTTTTTCTCATTTACTGATCTTGTGTGCGTGTCAATTCTGACAGTTATTGCTTCTACACCAGCTCATCATGTTCATTTTTTTGTCCATTACTTGGGTATGTCACCACTAGATACTTCATCAAGTGAGAAGTCTATGGCATTGGCACCAAGAAGAAGTATTTCTAAATTCTAAGGTGAACCCTCAAGGTCATCCAACAACAAATAGTCTTGAACTTGGACCTCTCAAGTCGAACGACAAAACCAAGAGTGATTTATCAAACAAACGAATCTGCACTTCATTAGTGGTACTTCCAGATTTCCTTTCCAGCTATATATGTAGTTTTTCTTTCATGGTTTTTAAGATAAACATACAATTGGTATATCTGTTATGTTTCATACGACTAATTCACTCAAAAGCTCCCACTCTTTAATAATTATATACTTTAAAATCTAAAAAACATAACTGATAAGCATACATAATTACATATATCAATATTTATTTAGCGATGTTGGGCTGTATAAGTCATTATATCATCCAGTGTACTGTATTGAACTTGTTTAATTTTATTAGTCCAAACCACTATCAAGCAGGTATTTCAAACCTTAGGCAGGAGTATTGTGGGCATTCTGCTCATCATAAACTAATTTCTCATGAATAAAATTACATCAATAGATATCATTAATTGTTTGTTCATGTGACAAAATTTTGTTGCGTTTGTAGTTTATGCATGACAATTTGTTCAGGGAATCCTTCTTCCTTATTTTGTGACCACATTATCTATTGCGAAGTTCTCTCTTCAAGATATGGGCCTGGAATTGTAATATTTTATTGATAGGAAATTGTGTTCTCATTTTCTTGATTGTTGAACTGTGAATTTCCTAAGCTTGTGCTCATTCTGAGGATTCATATCTTTTTTGTTTGTTAGATGGATGCAAAGGATTGTAACGCTATTGGTAGATCATCTGGACATGTGCATAAGGATAAAAATGTATCTAGATTTGCAAATGGTGTTTGTCGATTGCCAAAAGAGAATGTTAAAAAATTACCATGTGCTGAAGGTTTGGAGAAGTCTAAGATAACAAAGAAATGCTTAGTAAAAAATTCAGATGCTCCTATGAGCACATTTTTGTTCGGACTTCCAAATGGTGATTGTCAATCTAAAAGAGGAGCTCAGCAGAAACGTGGTGGTAGGCCAAGGATGAACAACTACACCTTCAGGTTTGACTTTACATTTTATTCCAAGAAAATTCAATTTGCTATCCTTTGTAGCTGTGGTAATTTCATAGTTAATATATGATATTAGTATATTCTGCATGCCAACGTCAATTTTCTTTGATTTCCAGAGAATTCCTGTGCAATTTTGGTTGTTTGTTTGAGATGTTTTATTGATATTGTAAACATACTTTGGTGACTTATTTGATGATTATAACTCATGCTGGTGCATGAGAGGTTGGGTGCTGGTCCATATAGTGAAATTCTTCATCCGAAGCACATACTACCTATTGAAAATATGTAAAAATATTCTTCATCATCACATGTTAAGGGGCACCAGTATACATGATTGCACATTTGGTCATACCATATTCACGTTGCTATAAGTCCTCTATTCCTTATATATATTTATAGGCTTCTGCTAGTTTCAGGTCCAGTGAATGTGGAGAAAATAGTCCCAATCGTACTGCCAACAAAAATTTTCTTCCTCAAGAAGAAAGATCAAATCCAAAGAACTCTGGTGGTCCTCAACATGTCAGCAATCTCAATTCAGTCAATTGGGTTATAAACCACAAACATTCTATAAGTGAATGGTCATCATTACAATCTCTACCACAGTTGGTCAGAAAAGGGTTCTGTAAGCGATCACATCGTACTAGAAGATTAAATTTAAGTACTCTAACTTCTAGCCATTATGGGTTCTTTTCTTTAGATACAGCTAATGAACCAATCAGTAGCAAGAATAACCCAAGATTTACAAGACAAGAATCTTCTGATAAAGTGCAAAAAATTAAGTCAAAAGTTGAACAAACCTTCACAAAGGGGTTGACAAAGAGTGAGGAGATTGGCATTGCTGATAATGAACCCAAAGAAACTTCTAAATCTGAAGTAAAGATAAATGTTAAGCAGTATGCACAGAAGGCATTTGCACTGAGATTGCCTTCCAGAAAGACAAAGCCAATTTATCACAAAGATCTTGAATATGATGAGCAGAGGCAAATACAGACTGTACTCGGTTCTATATCTGTGGGTTCTCAATTACATGCCCTAGATAATGTTGCCACTTCATCGCAGCAAATTAGTAGGGAAGTTGACAGTGAGGAAGCTGAGAGGTAATGAAGTTTATGTTCAGTAATTAAATTCCTGCTGACTTTCAGTTCATATAGTATGGCTAAACCTGTCTTATCATTGTGACATCTTAATCAGAAAATGTGGTTGCCTACCCATGAAAAATATTTCTGAACAGAGGAAACACTTACTTTCATGGCTTTCAATGAACAATGATTCTCCAGAGCTCTCTGGTAACATCAAATCACCAATGAACTATTTAGTTCCCAAAAAGTATTGTTATCTTATGACTGTTAGTTTGTTTTTACCAGGGAAACCCATTGACGACAAAGAAGCTCTCTTAGCTTCTGCAGAAGATGCTTTGGATAGAAGTAAAAAATTTACAACCTAAATTGCTTTTACTGTCCTATGTAATTTTAAACCTCTATCTCTGATTCAATTCTGTTACAAATTATGCAGCGTCTGCTTGTCAAAATACATTTTGGAAGAAAATCGAGCCTGTTTTTCGTTATATATCTACAGATGATGTAACCTTTCTGAATGAACAGGTAACAAAAGAGCATTTTTCTTTTTCTTCATCATGCAAATAACTCAATGACCTCAAGCATTAATATTGGTAGATCCTTGAGGAAAAAAGATATTGATAGATCCTGAAGGTACTTTTGCTTCTGATTGTTAATGGTACATTCGCCAATTTAATTTGTTTGTCCCTCTCTGATTTCTTTCTCTGTTGGCCTTTGACTATAAGCTGTATGATGTTATGGTTGCCTAGTGAAGGTAGACACACTATTATTAACATATTAAGCTTTGCAAGAGGCCCATAGCCTGTGGGTCCATGCCTGGATATGTTCAGAATTGGTCTAAAAAAACCTTGTTTTAAATGCCTGTCATTATCATATTTGGGCCTCACACAATTAAAGATTAGTGCTTTTTCTTAGTTACAACTTCTATATCTGTAATTTTGTTTAAATGATGTGAAGTTATTTTTGGAAGTAATGAGAAGTTCTACACTTGTAGTCTCATCCAATGTCATCATTGTGCTTTCTTGAGAATGTGTTTTCCCTTTTTCTCAGGATGATCTTAAAAATTCTCCGCTGCCAGATAGTTATAGCTCTGTAACAAATGTCATTAGCTTTGATGAATCCGCGAAAGATCAAAGGCTTGTTTGCCAAGAAGAGCAAGAGCAATTATTTGGGTGCATTGGGACATCAAGAAGGATTCCATTAAGTCAGGTGCTCCTCTCGGCTATAATTGTAGATGAGGATTTCAATAATATGAACTATAGTAACTCTAATAAAGAAGAGGATCTCCATGATCAACCATCCAATCATGGATATGGAAGTACTGATGCATTATTGGAAGCAAGAACTTCACTCAGTGAATCTGAATACAGTCAAATGGGCCTCGACGATAGAATCCTCTTGGAGCTGAATTCAATTGGAATTTATCCAAACTTGTCGGTAAGTATGTAGAATTGGTATGCCCAAAAGCATGATTTCATGTTTGGAAAAGAAAATGCAGAAGTTGTTCAGTTGTTTTCCATCAAAAATATTGGATATGATTTAACAACAACCAATTTAGATTTCTTTATATTTTTTTAGTCATGTGGATGCACAACTTTGGATAATTAATCTAACATAGCAACTACATAATTTCCAACATTCATCTGAACTTTCCAGTTGTGTTTATTCTCTTTCCATATAGGAGGTTACATCAATTACAACCTTAAATTTTTAGTCCTGTATGTTTAAAAGCTCTTCTTTTTTATTTGCTTCATTTTTGGCCCTTGGACAATGATGATATTGAAATGAGAGAAAGAAAATAAATTTGTAATGATAGTAGTATAGTACATTGTACTAAGAGAAATGCATAAAGAGAATCTTTCTTCAAGTTAAGGGAAATAACTTTAATACATTGAAACACATGGAAAAAAATGCAGAAGATCTGACCTATTCGAGATTTAATTGCAAAGATTGAAGGATATGAATATATAACCCATCTTTCACTCTTAATTTTATCCTTTTTTCCTTAGGTCAACCCTTTTTAGTGCTCTTGATTTGGGCTCTTGGTTGAGTTTCTTGTGGTTTACCCTAACAGTTCTTACTATTTATTCTTTGCCTCTAGTCAGATTGTTAAATATTCATTCAGCATGGTTGGCCCAGACTTGTTAATTTGTTACTACTTGCAATGCTTATATATTTTTTCTTTTGGTTGTTCCTTGGATTTTCTTTAGTTGAACATTAATTATCCTATTTGACACCTATATCATCTTCCAGACTCACCCAGAGCAAACTGAAGATCAAGGTGTTGATGCAGAACTCAATACACTAGAAGAAGAGCTCCGTGTGAAGGTATCTTGTGTAATTATGAAGTCCTTTCTTAAAGATATTTCTCTAAGTTTATTCAGGATCATGCTATTGAATGTTTTGCCTGTTTACTATTCTTCATGCATATTTGTTGCAAGTCTTACAAGTGACTGACATTTCTGAGGTGGCAGCGAATCATCTTTGTTCACGGTGTTTTTTAGTTGCTTTTAGGTGCCCTTTCTGTTGATTTTTAGTCATTCCAATGGTAGCCTGGGCATAAATAGTACATTACTTATCCCAATAATCTTGGCAATTACCATTCATATATTTTCTTCCACATTGATTGCTGCACTGGTGGGACCCTGCTTGAATTTGTAACTAGCTTATATCCTTTCAAATCACATGCTTAACTTGCCAGTGATTTGATGATCTTGTTAACAAAAAATGAAAGACTGTAGCAGTGAGAATGTGAGATGAAAACTTTTGATAAGCTAGTATGGTTCTAATAATGTTTAATTGCTTAGATATCTCCGTGAGTAATTTAGCAGTAGTGGTATTTAAATTGCTTGTACGTTTCCTACTTGTGTTGCTAGATTGGTAAGAGAGCTTCCATTAGAAAGCTGGAATACATGAAAGAATGGTGTTTGCCACCTGCAGTTTATTGTGAGGCATACATTTTGAAACAAACTTCTCTAACTGAAGGCCGATGCAAGCAAATCCTTGTACTCTATATGAGTAAAATTCTAGCAGGCGTGATATATACTAAAATGGACACCATATACTTCTAGTTGTAGTGATAGTACATGTTGAAGTTTTCTTGTTTTTGTTGATAAAACATTTGTTAGGTAATGTGTGTACTTCAAAATTTCAACCTCTCACCATTTATGATAATAATGTTTCTTTTTCTCATTCTACTTCTACTGGAAGCAGACATTTAAAAAGGACATCGTGGAGAAACTAAAGAAGCGTGTTGATGAAGCAAGAATGTCTGAACAAAGGTATAGAGCAAAAGTTATTATTATTGTTGCATTGCTTCATGTTGCAAGTATTTTGATTTACTTGAAGCTATTAAATTTTTATTGTATGTTTTGCATCCTTCATATGTTTTATATGATTTTATTTTATCTTCGTATGTTGTTTCTTCTTGCCTTGTAGGGAACTTGAATCTATTGCTATGGACAGGCTTGTAATAAAAGCTTATGAGAAATATATGGTATCTTCTAAATTTCTAGTTTTTTTTCAGTCTTTATAATAGATCATGTTCTTATGTGGAATGTATCCAACCCAATATGTTCTTTGGTTCAGTTTGTTCCAGAGTAGCTAAAATAATAAATGAGGTGATCCTCTTAAATTCTTATTCACAGCTAGCCTCCACAAGCAATTAATGATGAGAATGAACCATTGGTGGAACTTATTCCATAACTTTCCTTGGGTTCCATAGAAATTTGAGAAGCTAAAATGGTTTGGCCATGTAGCATCAAGAGATGATGAGATTTGGCTAGTTATCATATCTGGTTAAGTTGGCCAATATTTGATTGGATGACCACTTATCCCAATAGTTTAAGTTGTTGGGAAGGGGTCCAATATATATCTTCACTTCTTCCTCATGATCAAGCCAGATCATGGACCAGGTTACAGTTGGCAAAAGCTTAAGAAAACAAAAGGACTTATACACAAATAAGCCCACACAGACTATTAACTATTAAGAAGAAGTAATCCGAATGTCTCGAATTCATTATTGTTCTTTGATTCTATGTTAGGTTTGACTAGATAACCCATTATCCTAAAGCTTAAGAAATTAGGATTTAGGAGAGAGCCCATTTTATATCTTTATACCCAAACTTCTTCAATGATGCCCCACTTCATCTTGCTCCTTTGTTCCTCTCTCATGTCTTCACTGAAATTCATTCTCTTTTGCCCTCTCCACTTTTTTCTGGGTATTACACACAGACCTTGCGTTGTAGTAGAATTTAATGTACTTGTGCTGCATGCTTTTACTTTATTCAAGAGGTGTTTGATATGTCTAGTTGCTTAGTACTTAGTAGTCCTCATTAACCTTTGAGTTATTGATATTTATATCTAAAAAGATGACATCCATGTTGAAAGTTTTCCAACACTTGCTACTGTATACCATCATTCACCTCTTGTTTGGGGAATGACAAAGGGGCTAATTCCTCACTATTATTATTTACCTAATCCTCTGCAAAATGAAAGTAGAATCAATTGCTTGGTCTTGTACTCAAACTGTTACTGTATATCATACGAGAATCTAAGATCAACAAAAAACTGATTTATAAGAGTAAAACTCATTAACAATTTTATCAAATATAATATCTATACATGTAACTGGAGCATGCTTTTGTGGTTATAGAGAAATCAAACTCCTTTTGTTCCTTCGATTAGTATGATGATCTAATTTTGTAATTGTATTGAACAGGCTTCCTGTGATCCTAAAGCCTCTGGCAGCAAAGCCATGAGGGAACATAAAAAAAACACTGCATTAGGAATTGCAAGGCAAGTATTAACCTTGCGCCAAAGATTCGAGGAGACAGGTGTTAGCTGTTTCGATGACCCAGCTTTCAAGGACATTTTTTATTCCTTTTCTTCCTGCTCTGGTGATGCAGAATGCATAAAAAATCGTGGTAACGAGCAACTTTCTAATTATATTTCTAATTACAACTTCAGTTTTTTCAATGTATTATTGGATCAGATAAAGAAATAATTCTGGCAAACTCAAACCAAACTTTAAATTGGATGTTGAAGTATATTACATATGATACCAACAATGAACATGAATGAATGCACATGAAGTTCCACTAGTTATTTTCCTGTGGTATTATTCATTTGGGTTATATATACTTTCTATTTCTTTTGCAGATAGTAATACTAGACGACGGACCACTAAAATGGATCAAGGAGTTGCTGATGGTGACAAGTCTTGTGATGGTCTTCACTCATCAGAAGAGATGCTTTTCAAGGAGCAATCATTATCCAATAAAATGTACAAGCGCAAGCGCAAACCATTGCTTGATACTGTTGTTGGCAATCCAGCTCATTTTTCCTCTCAAACACCTCCTGGTTTAGCAAATTCTTTTTTCAATATTACAAAAAGAAAGAGGAGCAGGAGAGGTCAAGGCACAAGGGAGAAAAACAAAGACGTGTCTGCAACAAATAACTTAAACTACCATGAAGCCATAGGACAGTCCAACCTGCAGCTGCTTGATACTGATGGTGCTGATGTTGATCAGGGCATAGCTTCATGGCTCAGTATCGACGAAGAAGGGCTAAAAGGTGACGATTTTGATGGTCTTAAAGTACCGGCAGACGACATTTCAAATCTAGATATGCCTTGGTAGTATGTTTTGGTTCCTCTTAAGAGCATGCAGGAGGAGCAAATATTTCCTGGAGACCCATAGAATATACCTTTTTACTTATTCCAATTTCACCAACTGTAAGTAATTAAGCATATGCTTGGTGGGGGTCGTATTCAAGGAAATAAGTTTCAAGTGTATTTGCAGTCGCAAGCATTGTCCTGGAAATGTATAGATGTATACATATATATATATATATATATATATATATATATATATATATATAATAAAACTCAATAAGCTGCCATTAGCGGCATGTAGAAAAGTGTTCAACCAGATACAATGTATGATTATCATAGATATACAACTGAACTTTTTAAGCTATGTTCCCAACTTGATATAAATGTTATTTTTGTTTAATGTTGGCATATTTGTTCTTTCTGTCCATGTTTTCCTGTTTGTTTTCTGTTTTACTTGGTTTGTTGGGAAAGGAAAAAAGGAAAGTTTTTATTTTTGACTAGCATGTCTATTTCTTGTAATTTTATTTATTTTTTCAAAAAAATTAATTTTATAACATAGTCATTACAAGACGTACTCAGATGCAAAATTTATACGCACAAGACACATTTGCAAGCAAACATAGATGCAAAAGGGTAAATATCCCAAAAAATACGAACTTTGATCATTTTTTCATTTTTAGCACGAACTATTTTCGTTAGCAAGACAATACACGAACTTAGAATATGTTATCCCATTTAGCATGACTCGTTAATTTTAATAGAAAAGGGTGATGTGTCATGTTAACGGTGATGATGTGCCAAATATTTATCCTAACTGGCATGACACCCATTGGCCGAGTGGGGGTTTGCAACATAATTACCATTTTGCTCGTTGCGTACCTCTCATTAATGTTAAACCAATAATGCACTAACAAAGGATTGAATTCAAGACCTACTAAAAACATACCTAAATGTTTAACCAATAAGCTATTAATGAGTCAATTAACTTTGCTTATTTATATATAAATTGATTTTTAACGCTATATAGCTGTTTTCAACTTCAAACAAATTTATCTTGTATTTTAAAAATTTATAAATCTATTGGATGCATTAAGGTATAATGCATGACAAATTTATCTTACAATTGATTTGCATTCATTATTTTGAATTTGGTTAGAATGGAGGTGTAGTATGATCTAAATTTGAATGTCATTTAATTTTCTCAATTAAGAAAGAAAAAAATGTGTGTAAAATAAAATTAAGAAAAAATAGTTCCAGTCAATGGCTAAGATGAATAATACTAGTACTTTGATAAATCATGCATACTTGTTTCCTTTTTTTTTTTTCTCACCCTACATTTTCTTTCATGCGAAGACTAATGATATAGAAAGAGTATATGAAATTTTGTTTGTGCATTATCCCACCTCAAACATTCGTGTTAATTACTCATAGTTGATGACAATATCTTGTATATTTCTTAAAGATCTGATGTTTAAATCCTAATATATATTATCTTTGCTATAAAAAAAATATTCGTGTCAATTTTTTGAGAAAAATAAGTGGTTAGGAAAGAGCCTATATATAATCTATATATTTATTTCTTTATTTTTGTTTTCACATGTGGGTTAGCATAACGAATTAAGTTGGTTAAAATCCAATGTGCTAAGTTGATTTAATTAGTTATATTAAGGTATATATTTAATTGTTGATACTGTCTACCAAAAGAAAATAGCACAAGTTCATAATTAGGATAAATTTTCCTTTATCACCTCGTGATTAACCTTTTTATATTCCTTTGAACAATTTTTATATCAATAAATCTATTTTTGATTTTTTTTTTGTTAGTCATTTTGCCCCTTCTATTACTCTCCCGTGGGGGTGTAATCGAGCCAAGCCAAATTGAATGTTAGATCATTATGCCCCTCCTCTCCGGCCTTCTTCTTCGGATGTGGCGAGGCCACAATTAGATTGGAGGTGGGGAAATCTCTTCTCATTTCATACTTTAACTGTCATTATTAATTTTTGCCGCTAGACCTTTCATATCGAAGAAAAAGAGATAAATACATCAATGGCATAGTGTAAAGAGACAAATCACCTCCATGTTGTCTAGCGATGCTACATTAGTTCGAGATTTGACTCTGTTGGACATCACATTCGAAGTGGTTGACAAAATTAGTGTAAGTCGAATGACCTACACTAGGGGAGGGGTGAATAGTGTGTTATCTAAAACTTTAGTTTAATGTCGGTTTAATTACTTAGGCAATTCTTAATTCAAAGACTTAATGCGGAAGCAATTAAACACAAACAAGATGTCAATGCTAACACAATGATTTATAGTGGTTCGGCCGCAATGCCTACTCCACTACCTAAGCACCCCGCTTAGGATTTTCAACTTAGTTTTACTAAATTAATTTATTTCCTTACAATGAGGAATTTACACAAGAGAATCTCCGCTCTCAACTGGAAGACACTTTCGCACCCGGACGTCTCCGCCTTCCTACCGAAAGCACTCTCCCACCTCATAATCTAAAGGATAAAAAATTCAAACTAGGTTCAGCCCCAATGCCTACTCCATTACCTAAGCACACCGCTTAGGATTTCTAAACTAGGTTTTACTAGATTAATTAGTTTCCCTTACAACGAGGACTTTTCCTCGGAAAGACTCCGCTCTCCAACCGAAGACACTTCCACACCCGGAAGTATCACACCTTCCTACCGAGAGCTCTTTCCCACCTCAACCTAAGGGACAACTAAAACTAATCCTAGTAAACGCTAAGTTTACACCAGTGGCTTTACTCCTTTTAACCAAGGATACCACTCCACCCAATTCAAGACCAAACACCTGGTCTTCTACAAACCCAAATTAAAATAGTTCAAACAACAATTAAAAGATACAACGAAAAGAGCTAAGGATAAATACAAGATTAACTACTCTTTTCAGGCCTTCAAAAACTCCAACTCGCTAAGTAGAATATCTTGAATTGAAGCCCGAGTTGAGGAGCAGAGTGCGCAGGAAGAAGAACTCGTGGAAGTAGCAGAGCGCAAGCGTTTTGATCTTTGGAAGGCTTTGGATCTCTCTTGGATGACTCAATAAGATATGTAGAAGAGTGTGAGAGAGTTAAAAGAATCATATGAGTGTATATTTATACCCAGCTAAAGAAACAGCTGTCAACGAATAGAAAACTATCCGTTACAGGCCGCCGGTCGAATGGTCGGTCGACCGACTATTCGACCGCCCATTTCTCCCTGTGGTCGGTCGACCGCCAGACGCGGATCGCACGATCTTTGATCTTCTGTCAACCCGTCGGTCGACCGACGCGATCTCACGCCGTGGCATTCAGCAGGTCGGTTGACCAACTGGTCGACTGCCAAGCTACTACCCACTTTGGGCTTTGGTCGGTCGACCGCCCGATCGACCGCCAGACGCAAGAAGCTTACGTTTTCATTTTTGGTCGACTGATCGGTCGACCGACGCAAGCTGCGTCGGCAGCTTAGCGTCTGTTCGATCGACCGATAGGGCTACTGCCTTTTACCTTACCCTATTCGGTCGACCGCCCGATCGACCGAACATATGCTGAGTTTGTTTTCTCAGCCGATTTTCTCCCGCGCTTCGTTTCCGGGTTCCGACTTTCAACGAGCATCATCCAAGCGACTTGATCTTTGGACTCATCCAAGCGACTTGGGTGCACTCGTCGATCTTCGAGAAACTTCCGCGACAAACCCGAGCGCGACGATCAATGTCCTTCCGATTTTGCGATTTCTCTGATTTATCCGATCGAGGACATCGAACGCTAGTGGATATGGAACTTGAAAGATATTCTCAATGAAATCATTAGTTCCATGTTTGTTATCATCAAAACCATCAAGACCGAGATTAAGGCTAAGGTTGAAAACCTAAAGCCAACAATCTCCCCATTTTTTATGATGACAAACATCCTTAAGAAAATATATTATTAAGGCATATAACGATATCGACTAAGGGATTTCTCCCCCTATCAACATGCATATCTATGAGATAAACTCCCCCTATCTAAATGCGTGGATTTCCTATATTTTTCTCCCCCCCTTTTTTTTATACACTTATCCTCCTTTTGACCTATACTCTTCTCCCCCTTTATCCATACTCTTCTCCCCCTTTTGACATCAATCAAAAAGGGCAAGAGAGACTATCTAATCAAAGGAATGAAACACAATTAAAGTTTCATGAAGTTGAGACTCTAAGGATTATTTTCATGAAACTTGGAAATCTCAACCAAAGGGATGGAAAAACAAATATATGATAGAAACAAAATCATACATGATATGGAAAAGATAGATACAATTCAAAAGTAAAGCATGTATGCATTTAAGTATGAATGTTGTTTCTTTTTTCATGACATTTTTAAATTTCATTCAAACTTTCAAGGAACCAAGATATGGTTATTTTAACTCATATATATCAAGTTTGAATTGAAACTAATGTCATTTAATCCAAATATGAACTTAGCATATTTTCATTTGAATTAAGCATGCAAACTATGAAAATGCTAAGTCTCAAGATTTGCTATCTACTCATGTTTTCTCATATTTATGCATCAAGACATCAAACATGAGATAGTATAAGTCTATGAATTAAGTTTGGGCTTAAAATAAGATTTTTAACTTACTTTGTTGACTTAAGTCAATCTATACTTCTAGTTTTCAAAAATCACCCTTTTAAGTTTATTCAAAATTTTATTTTTGACAAATATTTTTGAAACCAATTTTTGGATGAAAGATTTGATACAAAATATAGAATGCTCATTTTGATACCATTTGTGGGATGAAAATTTTGATACCAATTATTGAATAGTCATTTGAAATGCATGTATCAAGATTGAACTCAAAATGAGTTTAAATATCGAAGTCCATTTTTTTTCATCCTATATTGGTTCTAATCAAAACATACAAAATGTAATTTCTAGCTATCATTCAAGAATTCAAAATCATTCCTAGAAATGATTTTACTCAATCAATGGAGTGAATGATATTAGAAACATAATCAAAATGGTATACACCAACTTTCATTTCAAATTTCCCAAAAAATCAAAGTATTAAAAGAAATTGATATTTTAAAAGATGATACTTTTCATTTTTGGAAATCCAACTTCAAAATTTCACTAAAAATTAGATTCTTGATGAAACTTTTTGAAATTTTTACACAACATTCTAGATTTTTCAATGAAGGTGTAGCTTCAAGAATCATTTCAAAATTAATTTTCTATATGTTTCTAGAAATAACTGAAAATAGATACCAAATGTAGAGTGAAGTGATATTTTTATAATTTTCAGTTATTCTTAATGCTTGTTCAATTTTCATTCAAATTTTCATGACATCACATGATGGTCATGTTAAGAGTATACGTCAAGTTTGAAATGAAAATTTTGTCCTTAAGTCAAGATATCAACCTAACATGGTTTCATTCAAAGCTAAACTAGTTTTTATGAAACTTGCCAAGTTTCAATCTTAACATTTACTCATGATTTTTCAAATTCAAACCTATGGATACCTAACATGAGTAAATCTAAACATGTTTCTCAAATATGGATCATAAATGAGACCTTTAAGTCAACTTGTTGACTTGGGTCAACATAGTTCAAGAGAGGTAAGCAAAACTTAACATCTATTGTCATTTTATCTATATCCATATAAATTTTGTCATTTTAAGAGCATGGAAATATGTCATACCTATTCCTAAACATGTTTATGAAGATTTAGACTTAAAATGAAATATCCAAGTCAATTGATACCAATTGTGGTTTGTTGACTTGGATCAAGCTTTTCAAGCTTAAGTCCCCTAAAGTGATATAGATATCACATTGTTCATCTAGACATGAATTTTCAATTTTAACCTTCCAGACTTATGTGATATGTGTATCTTAAACATGTTCATCAAATTTTAACATAATATGAAGTCTCTAAGGAAGAATTTAACCTAGAGCAAGTTTCATTTAATCAAAATTATCATGAAATTGCCTAAGTTATCAAATTATGTTTTACTCATGAAAGATCAAATATTTATCATGTATAATCAATCATGAGCATAGAGACATCATTAAACATGAAAGATCAATTTATTTTTCAAAAATTTTGCAAAATAAAATTCATACATTTTTCAAGAAAATTTGCCCAACTTTTTCATTTCCTTTTTCATTTACTTCTAGATAGCATAGTCTTCAATGTTTACCAACTTTTTAACTTGCAAGTAGGCTTCATTAGTAGCATAATGAAGTAATATGTCAACTTAGCAAGATAACAGACTAAATGCAAGGTTTAATGCAAATTTTCATTAGAATAACTTAACCTATGCTAGATAGTGAAGATTCATTTTTAAGAAAGTTTTTCATGATATCTAAATAAATCATAAGGGATCTTAAGATGTGAAACCTATGAGGAATAAGGTCCCTAAACAAGTTAAACTAGTTTGGACTTAATAGGAATGCCTCTTATAGTAAGTTCAACCTAGAGCAAGTTTCATTTGATGAAATTTGCCTAAGTGCTAATATTCTACCTACTCATGAGAATTTAAAGATTTTACATACAAGTCCAATCATGAGTATAGAGACATAGTTTAAGCTTAAGCAATGAGATATAACACTAGGATTTTGAATTAATCATAGTTATACCCAATTCATGAAAATTTAGCCAAACTAATTTTTTTCTTCATAATTAGCCTTCCTAAAACCTTATAACTTGCAAGTATACATCTTAAGTAGACAATGGAATTAAATCTACATGCAAGCTATCAAACTAAATAGTGAAGTGAAAGACCAAGTATCATTTATCAAATTCCACTTCACTAATTAAATAGCATGGATTCATTTTCATATAAATCTTTATGATAACAAAATGAATCAAGAGATCTCAAAATATAAAATTTTGAAAAATAAGATCTCAAACCCTTCCTATTGGTTGAAAACCGAAAGCCACAAGTAGCCTACAATTTAGAACCGCAAGGTCGCTTAGGCCCATTACAGGCCACCGGGGTCTCCGAAGAGACCGGGAAATCAAAAAATATTTTTGAAATATATTAAGAGCGGAGAAAATCAATCAATTTTAAGCATGTATCATAACTTAGATAAAACAAATGGATATAGGAGATGATACCGGAATAGATTTGATGCCAACTTTACCTAAGGCATCAATGTAGCTTGAAGTTGCAACCAAGGGAGGATTCATCATTCAAGTCCATGGTCAACTCCAATACACCACTTCTCATTCATCCTTGTGTGGTAGCTCCCCCTACAAAAGGAGATGAAAGTTTTGGTACCCAAATGGCTTTGAGTCCTTGGGGGTGAGTTGGCCTAGGAGTCTAAAGTGTCTTAACTACACTTGGATTTTTCTTGAAGGCACAATCATAAATGGCACAGCCAAAGATACCACAACAAAAACAATGTCCATTAAATTTCTTCTTTTCATTTTTATTATGGACATGAGATTTATTTTTAGAATGCTTGTTATGTGAAACATGATGAGTGTGAGCATTCTTAGATAAATCATTTTTCTTTTGAGGTTTCCTAAATGAGACATTTTGATTTTTAGGACTCCTAAAAGATGAAACATTTGATAAGTTACTAGTTTTCTTACTCAAGAAAACAACCTCATTTTTAAAGTCATTGATGGATTTGTGTAAAGCTTGAATTTGAGATTTCAACAAGTAATTTTCATTTTTCAAAATGTCATGCTCAAATTTGTAAACACTTATACAATCCTTACCTTTGAGATTCACATTATTTTTTGTGTTTACATTCTCATTTTTAATTTTTGTAATCTTAGTTAACAACTCATCATTCTCAATTTCTAATTCTTCATTTCTATGTTTCAAATCCTTAATCTCAAGTTTCATATCATCATGGCAAGAATTAAAAGTACTAGATTTCATTTTCTCATTTTCAAATTTGCATTCATGCAATTGAGAACTAAGATTTAAGTTTTCTTTCTTCAATTTCTTATTTTCCTTGTTCTTTTTTACTACGATGACATACATTTTCTTGCTTTCTTCTAGTAGTTCTTCATAAGACATGTCAAGAGATTTAGAGCTACTAGAATCACTATTATGACAAGAAGTGGAAGACTTTACCTTATCGTCAAGACCCATGAGGCACAATTTTGAGGTGGCTTAATTGTCATCGCATGAGGAGGCTCCACTTGATTTCGAAGTGAAATTTGTGTCATTCTTCTCCTTCTTGGATTTCTTTTTCATCAAGGGACAATTTTTCTTAAAATGTCCCTTCTCTTGGCAAAGGAAGCACTTGACTTTTCTTTTCCTACTTTCAAGCATGCTTCTTTCACCGGAGATACTATGGGTACCACAAGAGACATTAGTAGTAGGTGGATGACCATTGTCATCACCACCTTCAACACAAGTAGTAATCTCTTTGGTTTTTGCAAAATCATATAGTATGTTTAACGTTGTCCAAATATCAAATGCAGATGTACAATGCATGACTTTATCAAGGATGCTATTAGGTAAGGTACAATATATAGAATACATAGCATCTCCATTATATTGAAACATTTTCTTATCATGTTCACTCCAATCTTGCATGTCAACCTTAGGTTCAATGTATTCTAATTTGATCATGTTATACACATCAAAACTTCTAGTCTTTAAGTAAGTATACATTTTAGACTTCCAAAGACCAAAGTTCGATTCATCGAACCTAGGGGGTGAAGACGCTACACTCTCTAGAGCCATTTCTAGATCGAGACGAATTGTATAAGGGATGGTTAAATCACAATCTACGACCCGCTCTGATACCAATTGAAAGCGAAATGGCGACACTAGAGGGGGGGGGTGAATAGTGTGTTTATTAAATAATTAGTCTAAATTCACTTTTAATTGATTTTTTAAATCGGTTTAGGCAAGATGCAATTATGCGATTGTATGCGGAAGCTATAAATGATGGAGCAATAAAAACAAACAATCAAACCAATGCAAACACGCAATTTGTAGTGGTTCGGCCCCAATGCCTACTCCACTACCTAAGCACCCTGCTTAGGATTTCCAAACTAGGTTTTACTAGATTAATTCGTTTCCCTTACAACGAAGACTTTCCCCCGGAAAGACTCTGCTCTCCAACCGAAGGCACTTCCACACCCGGAAGTATCCCGCCTTCCTACCGAGAGCTCTTTCCCACCCCAACCTAAGGGACAACTAAAACTAATCCTAGTAAGAGCTAAGTTTACACAAGTGGCTTTACTCCTTTTCACCAAGGATACCACTTCATCCAATTCAAGACCAAACACCTGGTCTTCTACAAACCCAAATTAAAACAGTTCAAACAACAATTAAAAGATACAACGAAAAGAGCTACTCTTTTCAGGCCTTCAAAAACTCCAACTCGCCAAGTAGAATATCTTGAATTGAAGCCCGAGTTGAGGAGCAGAGTGCGCAGGAGGAAGAACTCGTGGAAGTAGCAGAGCACAAGCATTTTGATCTTTGGAAGGCTTTGGATCTCTCTTGGATGACTCAATAAGATATGTAGAAGAGTGTGAGAGAGTTAAAAGATTCATATGAGGGTATATTTATACCCAGCTGAAGAAACGGCTATCAACGGATAGAAATCTATCCGTTATAGGCCGCCGATCGAATGGTCGGTCGACCGACTGTTCGACTGCCAGCATCGACCGCTCATTTCTCCCTGTGGTCGGTCGACCGACTGGTCGACCGCCAGATGCGGATCGTGCGATCTTCGATCTTTGGTTGACCCGTTGGTCGACCGACGCGATCTTGCATCGCGGCATTCAGCAGGTCAGTCGACCGCCAAGCTACTGCCCATTTTGGGATTTGGTCGATCGACGGCCCGGTCGACCGCCAGATGCAAGAAGCTTGCGTTTTCATTTTTGGTCGATCGATCGGTCGACCTATGCAAGCTGCGTCTGCAGCTTAGCCTCTGTCCGGTCGACCGATAGGGCTACTGCCTTTTACCTTACCCTATTCGGTTGACCGCTCGGTCGACCGAACATAGGTTGAGTTTGTTTTCTCAGCCAATTTTCTTCCACGCTTCTTTTCCGGGTTCCGACTTTCAACGAGCATCATCCAAGCGACTTGGGTGCACTCGTCGATCTTCGAGAAACTTCCGTGACGAACCCGAGCGTGACGATCAATGTCCTTCCGATTTTGTGATTTCTCCGATTTATCCGATCGAGGACATCGAATGCTAGTCGATATGGAACCTGAAAGATATTTTCAATGAAATCATTAGTTCCATGTTTGTTATCATCAAAACCATCAAGACCGAGATTAAGGCTAAGGTTGAAAACCTAAATCCAACACTAACAACCTAGGCTTACACACTTAAAAGACAATGAAAATAACAACAATAATACAACAATAATGGAGCAATAAATCAAACAATAAGATACTTAGCTCCAACCACAATTTCCTAGCTTCCTCTTGATGTCTTTGATGATGAAATAATAAGTTTAAGACTAAATAAAGGATGTCAATGCTTAAAACTAGGATTCCACATGAATTTGGCTCAATGAGGCTTAGAAATGATCACAAGATAGCTTAAAAAGGTGAAGGTGTTGGGATGAGATTCAAAAATGCAGTGGAAATAGCAAATTAAAAAATTCAAACCATCCCAAAAATAATGATCTACTTTAGTAATATTAAGGAATTCAACATCGGAGAAGAAGGAGAAGATATACCTCAAACCGCGGTTGGTATGGCTGATCCTATCCCCATCTTGAGACGCACATGTGCACATCATTTCCTTCAACGATAGTCCACACCAAGCACCTCGCAACAATAGGGGCAGTGAACACCAGGGCTCGTTGTGGCTCAACGGAGAAGTTTCTCAATCTTGAAATCCACGAAGGCAAGGTCGGCCCTTCCACCAAGAACCGGGCACCAAAGAGGGAAGGAGAGAAGATAAGAAAACACCAGAACGAAAGAGAAGAGGTGAAGATACCTCGCTGTCCTCTGGGACTCCTCTAAGAAGATGAAGATTGCAGCACACCCAAGAAGAGAACACCTTCAATTTGGCTTCGCGAAAACCAGGGAAGGAGGATGTAGATGGCCAGCCACCAACGGAGAGGACAAGTTCTTTGGAGCCTTTCTCTTCAAGAAGTCTCTAAAGAATTAAGTCCTTAATCTTCTCCAAGAAGATGGAGAACTAATTAACTAACTCTTCCCTATGGGGTGTTCGACCACTATATAGAGGGGGGGAGGACCCAGCCCCCTAAAAACTCTCTCATTGGAAATCGAAATTCCGGGATTTGCCTCAAAAAATAATTTATATTTTATTAGATTCATAATTAATTCAAAATTAATTAAATCCAATTAAATATAAACTTTAATTTATCTCCATAAATTAAGATCCTATAAACAAGAATGATAATTATCTAAATAAACCAATCCACTAAACAATAGAAAAGAGGTTTATCTAAATAATTCGATTTCTTATTAATTAATAAAATTATGATTTATCCTCATAAATCATATATATATTAATTTTATGATTTATCTCAATAAATCAAATTCTTATTAATTAGGATTTATCCAAATAAATTAATTCCCAATTAATTGGTTAGACTCATGGTTAGAAACTAATTTTCCCACCATATATATTTTATTCAAAATCAAATTAAATTTAATTCATAACTAAATACATTCCCGATCCAGTAGTTGATTAAATATTTAATTCATAATTAAATTTAATCAACTACATAAAATATTATCATGTGCCAATCCCTACAATTTAGGGATGCCCTACAACTTAGGGTTATCGAGGAACTCCTTCATCGCGTATTCGTTCTTATAGGAAACATCTTTTCTATCATGTCCGTAAATAAGATCCGTGATCGAGTGCAGCATGTCCATGCTAGTAGACATATAAGGCCGCATTTGAACTTTATCTCATAAGGCCCATTACGAGGTTAGCTTGTTGTGTGTGACCCATTGGGCCCCACACTAAGTCGGCAGTGAGTTGTGCATAATGGAGAGTCGGATCCGATAGAATGACTTGTATTCGAATCTTATGAGCCACCACTAAATCCCTTTAGTGTGATCGTGAGAGACTCCATTCAAAAATCAAGATTGACGTCTAGCAACGTATCATGACTACCCGGATAGTGTGAGGTTCAATCTATAGGGATCGAACACCCTTGGGTGATTAGTTACCGTGCAACTAAATCCCTTGGTTACAATGTCCCGATGTCGGCTAGGGTATGTAAGAAGTGTCAAAACCGTAATACCGATTCATATGAATTCCACTCGCCTAGATGTTGTCTCAATAATGAAACGTCAGAAACATCTTCCTGACTTTCATGTCTACTCTGGCCAGAGATTCCCAAGTTGACACTTGAAGGGACACATATATTGGACCATGATTTCAAATACCATATAATACCGCCCAGTATGACCGGTATTTATCGGTTTTTTGAAAAACTGGTATATGAGATACGATATTGGGCGATATCGGGTATCTCGGTAAATACCGCCCGGTATGATGCAACGGCTCTTAAAAAGAGTTTTTGCTACCGTGCCGATATGCTCCAAACGACTATATATCCATTTGGAGCAGGATTTGACTTGATTTGGGGTCTATATAAACCCCCAAAACACATTTTACCCCCTCTCACCCCTCTACTCATCTAAACTCTCTGAACTCTCAATCTCTCTCAATCTTTCTCAAACTCTCTCTCTAATCTATTTTTTCTTAATTTCCACGCTGATACTCTGCTAAAATGATGCCAAAATCTCATGCTGACCCGCATGGCAGCACGGTGTTCGATTGGAGAAGGCTAACCACTGGCAATGCATCCACTGTAATATAATTTGTCGTGGTAGAGGCATCACTCGATTGAAGGCACACTTGGCCGAAACATTTGGTGACATCGTCAAATGCGCCAAAGCACCGCTGTAAGTCCGATGAATATTCAAAGATATGCTCACCAACAAGGAGCAGCGCCTTAAGAATGCAGCTTAACAAGTCGAGTTCGACCGACAAGCTACCGAAGAAGTCGACAGTGGCCATTCGAGGCTCGGGGTGGCCATTACGAGGCTCGTGGTGGCGGTGACGACGAGGATCCGGAATATGAAGCCTGCATCCAAGCTTCATTGGAGCACACTGCATTTGAACGAGATCGGATGTACTATCCCAGATCTCATTTTGAGTATGACGGAGGTAGTAGCAGCGGTGGCACAAGCAGCGTCGGCTCGACTTCAGCTGCCGAATTAATGGGCCGAAGTGGTTCAATTCCCTCTGGTCCTCATATTGGCCGGAGTTCTAGCATGAGTGTACCTCAAAGTAGAGGAGGCAGCAGAGGAGGCATTCGAGGATTCTTCACAAACCTCGGAGCAAGTGGTAGGAAAACTAATATTGATGTTTCTGATCTTGATCCCAGGGCATTTCCTCCTCAATCAGCAAAGCAACCGCACATAGAAGATTCTTGGGGCAAGACGAAGAAGTGGGAGTTGGGGAGAGCCATCTCCAAATGGTTCCACTTAAGATCCCGTAAATGCAGCCAACAATCCATACTATCGAACCATGGTGTCTACCATCCAAAAGGTAGGCCCAGGTATTGCCCCTCCAACTCCCTATGAAATTTCAGGTCCTTATCTTGAAGCGGAGGTCGATGAAATAAAGCAATGGATCAACGAAATCAAGCGACAATGGGGGGAGTACAGATGCAGTTTGATGTATGATAGTGGGACCGTGCCAACCCGAATGAGCATCATCAACTTCCTCATCTATTGCAACAGGAGGATTGTTTATCACAAGTCGGTGAACTCGTCCGATGAAATCCATGATGCTTACTACATGTCGAAGCTGATGGCGGAGGTGATCGAGGAGATTGGACCCCAGAATGTTGTTCAAGTTATAACCGACAATGGAGCCAATTTCAAAAGGGCAGGTGAGATAATTGAACAAGATTATCCTTACATATGTTGGACTCCATGTGTAGCCCATTGTGTAGACATAATAATGAAAGATATCAGTGATATATCGATTGTGAAGTCGACGGTAAAGAAGGCGCAACAAATTACGCGCTTCATCTACAACCACACATGGGACATGCCCTAATGAAATTTTTTACAAAAGGTAATTTATTAATTTTTAAATAATTTACAGTATTTATTTATTAATTAGTTTATCATAAATAATTACTAATGATAATTCCATATTTTAGGTGAAATTCTTCGACCGGGAGCGACTCATTTTGCAACCAACTTCATTGTGTTAAGGTCGCTCCAACAAAAAAAGACGGCCCTTAGAACCATGTTTACAAATGAGTAATGGACTTCATCAAGATATGTTGGAAAAACCGATGGAAAACAAATAGTGAAGTAAATCCTCAACATACGCTTTTGGGATTGCATCGCAGAAATAATCGTCGCCGTAGAACCTTTGTACAAGGTTCTACGACAGGTGGACATGGAAAAGACGCATCAAATGGGCCATCTCTACCACTACATCCATCAAGCACAAGAAGAAATCAAGAGGGTTATGATTTCTCCTGCCAAGTATGAGCACTTCATCGAAATTATCTTTCAGAGATGGGATAATCAAATCGGTCGTGACATACACATCGCAGGTATTTTTTTATTTAATATTAAGAAATTATTTAAATTTAATTCATTATGCTTAATTTTTTATAGGGTATTATTTAAATCCCGCATACCAATACAAATATAATCTTGGAACAGTCGATAGTTTGTTATATTTGCTCTGCATGGTCATACAGCGAATGTCGGGATCCCAACGAGAAGCGGCACAAGCTCTCAATAAATCAAAATGATTTCGAGATGCAACTGGCAATTTCGGAGATTCATTTGCAATCTCCATCCGAGATACTATGGATCCAAGTAGATATAATTTTTTTGCCAATTTATTTATCAAAGATAAAATCCCGTTATTAATAAAAATATATAATTTTGTCACGCCCCAAGTTCAGGGTCACGTGACCGGCCAAGGTATACGTGCCTATACCCCGTAGCCTAACTCATGCACCTACCAACTCGTAAAATAGTGGAACAAACAACAGCTTTAATTAATAAAAATAACCAAAATAGATTTTTATTTCAAAACATCAAAGTTTTTAATAAATAGCTCAAGTGCGAAAATAAATAAATCGAAGAGCAATAGTTCTTTAATAAATAAAAGACTGAATAAAAACATGAACGTCCCCACGAGACTACAACTTAAAATATCAAAACAACAGTGCATGACAACCTACTATAGACTCATGACAAGCTCTCAATGAATCAAAATGGTTTCGAGATGCATCTGACAATTTCGGAGATTTCTTTGCAATCTCCATCCGAGATACTATAGATCCAGGTAGAAAGAATTTTTTTGCCAATTTATTTATCAAAGATAAAATTCCGTTACTAATACTAATTTTAAATTTGTTGCAGTTGAATGGTGGTTGCAATTTGGAACCAAAGTCCAACTCTTCGAAAGATTGCAGTAAGCATCCTCTCGCAAACCACATCATCAAGTGGATGTGAGAGGAATTGGTCGACCTTCGCATTGATTCATACGAAGCCACACAACCGCCTTTCATACGCCCGATTAGAGAAACTCGTATATGTTCATTACAACACGCGACTTCGAATGCAGGCATTACAGAACGAAGATAGAGATATTCCACATGTACAAGGCGATGCAGACCCGATAATTGATTGGTGGAGTGAAATGGAGATTGACCGCCTCTTCTTGATGAAACAGGTGAACCACCTCGGCCTTCACCAATTATATCTGATGTTGTTGAGTCTGAGAGCCAACCAGAAGACACGAACATCCAAGCTCTTGAGAGGGACATGACCCTTGCTCCCTTGGACTCTCAACAGGTTTGATAAGTAAGACGACGATCCACATCCGACTCTCCATCTTCACAATCAAAGGGAAAGAAGAAGGCAACACCTTCACCTTCAAAGGCAAAAGACAAAGGGAGACGACCAATTGATCCTTTGGACACAATTGCAGAAGCGGAAGGGGACGAAGAAGACGAGTCCTCGGTTCATAGCAGTAGCAGCACAGAAAACGGAGGAGATGATGATGATGATGGAGTTAGGGGAGAAGACACATTCGTGCCATCAACACCGACACTTTCCCATCTGCGGACGAATGAGCAATACTTCGACCACTACACCCAATATCAAGATCACTGTGCTAGAACCGGAGGAACAACTAAGGTGTGCGAGAAGAGAGGCTGGTGTCGAGTAGGTGGACCGACAGATTTGTAAGTTTACCATTTCGATATGATGAGTAGCTTGCAAGAGGTTTCTGAATCAACCTATTATGTATCAAGTACCTACTCAACAGATGATACATGGACTAGTTCTTGGACTGCCAATAGAGAAACACTGATGGGTATGTGGTATAATGGATACCAAGGCATGATGGCATGGGATCATTTCCAGATATGGGCATTGGAGACTTACGGTGTTGACCTTAGTCGTGTATGTCCCCAAGATATGTACGAGTACGACAGACGTCATTCGTCTGCATTTTAAATATTATATTCATGTATTTGATATTTGAATATTAAATTTAAGTATTTCTTGATCAATTATGTGTTATTAGAGTTATTTTTAACAGTAATTTTTTTTTGTCTGGTATGCATTTTTCGTACCGGCCCATACCGTGTGTCGGTACGGTACAGTACTGGTACATACCGATACCGGTCAAAGACCGAGATCGGTACTGGTACATATCGGTACTGGTATCGGTATTTTAAACCATGCATAGGACATTATCTCCTCTCGCTAGGAGTAACTAATTCCATGTTGGTTGCTCATCTACCCCCATGAATGCTTCCCCATGCCCAATAATACCAAAGCAATGGGTCGTCACTCACAAGGTAACCATGGCAACCTTAGGTCAAAGGACTGCTCGCACCTACTATCACCCGAGGAACATCCTATTGACACTCATGTAAGGATTCCATTTTGTGTTCCTCGTGCAGGTCCGTTCAGTGAACTCATTCCTTAATGAGCACCCGCACTTGTATATTAATGATGACTCATAGGTAACTGTGAGACCAGCTACCCCTTATCGTATAGGGCATGTACCAAGTGCACTAGTCTATTCGGAATCACCGATCCCCTAATTGTTGATCCTACGACTATGAACATTTAGAATATGGGCATCTGGATTCCAAGTCTCACTGGCATGATCTCCTCATGGCCTCGGAATAATTTGCCCGGGTTCATGGGGTTCATCACAATCTCTATGAATAAAGATGCAACATATGATGAAAAATTTGACTCATTGAGTTGATTACCCTTGAATAGTCCCTAAACACATCGACATGTGATTGGCTCAAGGGAACTTTTCATTTCAATCTCCCACTTGCACTTTAGCCAATCATCTACTATATGTATACCAAATTTTAGTGGCGATCGAATCTACTGCTATCGTAATCAGTTTCATCTACATCAGTGTCTTTCAATCATCACCTCTTTCCAATGATGAGGTGATACCGCCTTTTAAGAAAAGCAATGATCTTCACGGGATCTTAGTTCCTTAAATTTGAGCAACAGTCCTAGTATTGTCATACAATATTGGTGCTGAACTGGCAACCTCAGGAACAACTCCCACTGAATGATAAACTCCTTTATCTGATGTTATCCTAAGCGGTAGAGTAAGTAGCAAAGCACAAAGCCTTAGTCACCTTACCGGTTACAGTACCCATCTAGGAACACTTTCTTGCTTACTGCACCACCATTAAAGGTATCCTCATACCATCACATGGTTTTATTATCGTATAGAACGCCTCTCATCCTTCTTAAGTGCCTGAGAGAGTTCTTCATTTGCTCTTCAATGTTATTCTCCAGGGTTTTTCCCGAAATCTACTAGATACCTCTAAGGTATAAGCAATATCAAGCCAAGCGCAAAGCATCACATGATGGATCCCACTGTCGAAGCATAAAGGATCTCACTCATCTTTTGTCTCTCCTTAGGCGTCTTAGCAGACATCATCTTAGAAAGACTGATGCAATGACTTTTAGGCAAGTAACCTCTTTTACCGCCTTCGATGCCAAAACTCTTTTAGCACTGTATCAATTTACATGGGCTGGGGTAGACCAGGCATCCTTTCAGACCTATCCAAATAGATCCTAATGTCAAGCATATATGAGGCCCTTCCCAGATGTACCATAGAGAATCAGTATGGGAAATAACTAGAGCATGAGAACGCTTTTCCCATAAGTATGTCATACAATATGACTACACTCCCACTAAACACCTTGTCTACACAAGGTTCGTCAACATTTTTGATGAAATCAAAACCTTTTTGACTATCTCATCAAAATCGATGTTTCAACTCTTCGATGCTAGCTGTAGTCCATAAATGGACCTTTGCAGCTCGCATACCTTACTCAGTCTAACCGAGGATACGAAATCCTTTGGCTATGTCATATAGACTTCTTCATAACGGAAAAACACAGTCTAGACACCCACTAGCCAGATCTCGTATTCGTAGTACGCACTAATGGCTAGCAATATCCTGATGGACTTGAGCATTGGAACTGGTGAGAATGTCTTATTGTCGACAACCTATTGTCTGGGTTAGATCTCATTCACAACTAGTCTGGTCTTATAGGTCTACACCTTGCCAGCTGCTCAGATATTTCCTAAAGATCCACCTGCACCCTATAGGAGTCATCCTTTTGAGCCGGTCAACCAAAGTCTATACTTGGTTTAAGTCCAGTTTGGATTTGCATAATGCCACCGCATGGTGTCAACAAATTTGACCATTAAGAGATCGTGGATTGCCAGAGTCTAGGTCATACCCTATGGTTAGATATCACTTAGGTGTTGGTGATCGAAATGACCACACTAGAGGGGGGGGTTGAATAGTGTGTTAACTAAATCATTTTGTCTAATTCCGATTTTAAATATTTTCTTAAACTACTTAGGCAATTTATAATTCATTGACTAAATGCGGAAGCGAGTAATGAAGATAAACAATACGATACACAAAGAGAACAATGGTAACACAATTGTTTATAGTGGTTTGGCCCCAATGCCTACTGCACTACTTAAGCACCCCGCTTAGGATTTTCAAACTAGTTTTACTAGATTAATTAGTTTCCTTACAATGAGGACTTTACATCGGAAAGTCTTCACTCTCAAACCGAAGGCACTTCCATACCCGAAAGTATCCCACCTTCCTATCGAGAGAACTCTCCCACCTCAACCTTAAGAACAACTCAACTAATCCTAGCAAACTATATTTACACCGGTGGATTTAAACCTCAAACACCAAGGCTACCACCCAATTTCAAGACCTAACAATCTAGGTCTTGACAAGCTCAAATACAATGAAATAAACAAGAAAATACACAACTTAATGGAGCAATAAATCAAATAACTTATACTTAGCTCCAAACAATGAATCCTAGCTCCTCTTGATGCCTTCATGATCAATCAAATCAAGCTTGAAGGCGAACTCAAGAAAGAAAAGGTGGAAAGCTAGGGTTTCTCCAAGTAATGGCTCAATGAAAGCTTGGAAATGATCAAGGATGTCTCAATGAAGTGTAGAAGTGATCAAAAGTATCAAAGGAAGGCTGGGGCATTAGTATTTATAGATCCATGAAGGAGGCTCGGGTGAAACAATGTTCAACGGCTCGAAAACTAGCCGTGTTGCGCCTTTCGGTCGATTCTCGGTCGATCGTCGGTAGACCGACCGAGCGATCGCTGAGCGACCGAAGGCTTACTGCCACTTTATAGCATACTTCGATTGACCAACTTGCCTACTTCCAATTTTTGGTAGCATTCGGTCGATCGATCGAACGTCGACCGAAATTGGGCAGACTGCACTGCTTGGTTTGGTTGAGTTTTTGCTTGATTGCTCGTTTCTGGGTTCCATCTTCACTAAGTTTATAACTTTTAAATATAAATATTATATAAGGATTACCCCCCATTTGGATTCAAGAAAAATATCTAAAAATACAAAATCCTTAAGAATCAAAATCTAACTTTTGGGGTTTAGTACAAATTTCCAAGAAACAAAAATTTTCTAATCTTCCGGGTCAAATATGGGTAGGCTAAAGACTTCCAAAAAATTCTAAAAAATATCTTGTTATCTAATTTTTACCTAAGGAATAATTATTGGCACTTTTCGTGCCAAGAAAATGTCTAGGTCATATAGCCCTCTAAGGAGCTCGCTAGGGTTAGTGAAATCCAGGGCAGTTTTCGGTTTTTATATTTTGGGGTTCGGGTTTAGTTTTTGAGTTTTTATGCATTATCATGAGGAGTTACAACACAAGCTAGGCACCCTAGACCTAAACTTTAACTTCCCGAAGAATCCCGAGCATCCTTGCCGATTTCTTCGATTTATCTAATTTTTCCGATCGTGAACGTCGTGCGTTAACCGACTTGAAATCTGAAAGTATTTCTCAATGAAACATTAGTTCCATGTTTGTTATCATCAAAACCAAGATTAAGACCAAGGTAGAAAACCTTAGGCCAACATCAAGCAGTCTACGCAGTCTCCTAAAAGTGTGATGGGAAGTAATAATTACATGGATTGGTTTAACTTGTGAACTTTCCACTAGTTGTTGCGATTTTATTCATGGTTGCTGAACTTCACCAAGTTCAACATATCTTCCACTCCCACTTTCCTTGACAAACTTCTTTTCTCAGAAAGTAGTGACAAAACTCCTTTTGTTCAGTTAGGAGAACTTAATACCCAAAATACTTTTTAGGGTATGCCTCAAAATTTTCACTTGGTCAAGTTTGTCATACGCTAGGCAATCCCAAATCATGAGATATCTCAGATTCGGTTTTTTGACATTCCATATCTTATATGGTGTATCAGAGACAGACAAAATTATGGCCGCTACAATAGCTTATCCCCTAAAAAGAGGTTGAATGCTAAGTATGGATCACATCATATCCAATAAGGTGTGATTCTTCATTTCAAACACACACCATTATGTCAGGAGTCCATAGAGAGACAATCTTATTGTCTTCGAGATAATTCACAAACCTTGTGGATAAGTATTATCTACCTCGATCCAATTGAAGGCCTATAATACCTTTTCCAATATGTTTCTTTAACTTCACCTTCATACTCCTTAAAAGATTCAAAGGTATCGGGTTTGTGCCAAAACAGGTGGGACATACCCGTGCCTAATTATATCATAGGAGTATCCTTTTCTGGCTTGAGTTGTTATCGGCCTACGTACACCTATATGTTGGCTTAAGGGTTCCCCCTAGGCTTCGATCTCTATATATTTTGATGATAACAAACAAGTATTTAATATATGTGTGTGAAGCTTTGAGTTCAAGCTGAGGTTGCGATAAGCACGCAAACTTCGCTCGGAGATTCGCATAAATCATCAAGAAAGGGTTGGATGCAGATGAAGTAGATTCGTTGTAATATATCCCTAGGATCTCATCCCAAACCTATTTGTAAAGTTATCCAAGTCAAAACTTGGTAATAAAACCCATGAAAAAGCGTGTAACAAAAGCAAATGTAAAAATTAGCCTCAGCCTCAGCCCGTGTAACAAAGGCAAAAAATTGGCAGTAGCCACTTCGGTCGACCGAACAAGGCCGAATTTTGGCAGTGGCTACTTCGGTCGATCGGTCGGGCGATCGATCAAAGCCAAAATATGGCAGTGTCTACTTCGGTCGACCAATCGATTGATCGGACAGCAGAGGAGTTAAAACACATTAAAACATAGCGGCAGAAGGCCAGAACGCCATCGGTCGCTAGGCAGTCGATCAGTAGGTGATTTGTGCACAAAGTGTGATTTGTGCCTTCTAAGCTTGATTGGCTCGCGCTTGCTTCTCCGATTGACGACTTCTCTCAAGCGCTCATCTTCCCTCAACTCCGGCTTCAATTTGATCTCAACGTCTTGTGGAGTTGGATGCATTGAAGGCTTGGAAAAGAGCTCTTAGCCTTGGTTTACTCCTTAGCTCTTTTCATTGTAATTTTAATTGTTATTCGAACTTGGTTTTCATTGATTAGCTTGCTAGGTGTGCTAGTGTAAACACTTAGGGTTTACTTTGTAGAATTGTGTTTTGCCTAGGTGAATAGGTTTGAGGAGTTCTCAAAGGGTTGAGAACCGAGTCCTCAGTTGTATTCAAAGGGAAACACAAAGTCTATAAAGGATTTAGTTTGAAATCCTTGGTGTGGAGCCAAGGTAGTGGAGTAGGCGGTTGGCCGAACCACTATACTTTCTTGTGTTTGCATTGCTTTGTGTGTTTGCTTATAATTGTGTTTCATACATGCTAACGAACATCACTTAGTTGCACTTACGTTTGGTTGAAGTTGTAATCGATTCAAAAAGAAATTGAAGTAGAATGAAAAAGTAACCCAACACTATTTAATCTCCCCTTCTAGTGTGGGCTTTCACTTAACACTATGTTGGCCAACTCTAATCAACTCAGCGAGCCTTTCGCTAGGTCTGGTGAACAGAGACTCGATCAGAATTCCCTTGAGACACACTACTCAAGTTCTGACTGCAATTCATAATCACCCAAAATCATAAAAGCCAGAAGTAGGCGAGGTTAATTTTATCTCTTTGTGCGTTCGTACAAAAATATTTATCATTAACTTCAAGAAACATTCAACCAATTGAAATTGGTCCAGTTTCATGTAACTCATCAAAATGGTTCATGTGGCAACTATTGCATTTTAAAGAAATTTTCACAACCTTGTTCAGATAACAAAGGAAAAGGATATTCTTTTATTAACACTAGAACAAATCAATATCAACGGTCTTGTTGAATATATAAGACTTATACGATAGGTTCCTACACCTAAGGCTGCAACTCTTGTGCCTATTGCCTTCCCGAAGGGCCGTAGTTGCTTTTTGTCGAGTCTTCTACTTTTCTTCTTCTCCTGCAATATCTTGCAGATGATGATTGATATCAAATACCCGGTATCAAATACTATAAAGTAGAGTATAATGACGAAGTATTTTCTATAACGTACAAACCTGAAGCGGCGGTTTCAAAAACCATCTTCAGTTTTAACTCTGCAAAATACTCCTTGCAGTTGCGCTTCCAGTGGCCATCTTTACCACAATGGTAGCAGGTGCCATTGGGAACAACTTTTCCTTTCTTCTTGATATCTCTCATGGATTTCACAGTTCTATTTTTCACTTTGTTCTTAACAGAGTATAACTTTGCCTCAGAGGTATCTCCCATTAACAAAACTGTGTCCTTATCATAAGGTGGGACTCAACAGTCTTCAGCATATTAAGGAGCTTGGAAAGTGAGACGTCCTGCTTGTTTATGTGGAAGTTATCAACAAACTATGAAAACGAATCCATGAGGGATTGGAGTACTAAGTCCTGGCTTAGTTCCTTGTCCATGGAGAACCCCAACCTCTCTAACTCCTCAATCAAATTTAGTTTGAGGACATGGGTCTCAGCAAGAGTGTTTTCGTCCATTTTGGCACGGAAGAGTTGTTTGGATAGCTTGTACCTAGCTATCCTCATATGCTCACCATACAACAACTTGAGGTGATCGAGGATAGCTTCGGTATCCAAATGTTCATGCTGCTTTTGCAACTCATCGGACATGGATGCCAGCATTATGCATCAAGCCGATAGCAGAGACACAAAAGGGATATGTGCCATATGAGGTGCAACGTGTCTATTAGCACAAAAGGCCTTGTGTGTGCACAACAAACTCGTTGTGACAATAGACACACTTGTCCCTCATAACGATGGAAGCCATGATCGATGTTCTTAATATCTTAGCCATTCAAACTCAATATTATTGGAGGGTTTCTTCATGTAATTATAATTTATCTAAGCAATTAACAATTGGAGCAAGAGCAATAAATAAAAGCATAAAGTAAATAAGGATGATTATGGATGTTCTAAGGGTTCCACACGAGCCATCGGGTGAACCAAGGCTATTATCCTTGGGTTTTTAGGGAGCCCCGTCTTGCCAAGGCGCTGCCCAAAACCACCTTATAGGTTGCCGGTTCCATCAATGCCTTCCCGGGGTTCAAGCCATCATCAACGTGGCGCCGAACACCTCTCCGCGTGCACACCAAAATGGGACAACAAGCGTGCTCGTCACGAATCTGCCCCTAAACTTCTAATTTTACAAAACTAAAAGAAGAAGACCCCAAACAACCCTTGGGGAGAGGTTTAAGGAGAGGGAGAAGAAGATTACAAACAACCCCTATTTGAAAATTACAATGTTGAAATTTCATAAATTTACAAGCAATCATCACAATCATATTTTACACACAGTCACAAGCACATTGGGCTCATCCATAATCATCTTTTCATGCATCACATCATATATGAAAAAGAAAGAAAAAATAGAATCCTAAATCGCGCAAATTCGATCACGTTTCAACCCAAAATGGTTCAAACGACAAATCCTGAATTTTTCGGTTCTCGGGGCCGTTCAACCATAAACCCATGGGGTTTTTGAGTTAGAATTCTATCCAAAACCAATATGGAAAGTAGGCTACCACCTTGATTCATCACAGGAACTGTGGAGCCGAGAAAACAACTCAACGACCCCCCAAAACCAAAACCGGACAGCATGACGTTTAGGGAGCGAACGATTTGTAAACGTGACTAAAATACGAAATAAAAATTCTAGAAAATTGCTAAAGGTGGCTATGATACCACTGTTGGGATGGGGTTCGAAAACATAGCAGAAATAACAATTCAAAAAATTCAAACCATCCCCAAAGCAACGATCTACTTTTGCAATATTAAGGAATTCAACATCGGAGAAGAATGAGAAGATATACCTCAAACCGTAGTTGGTATGACTGATCCTATCCCCATCTTGAGACGCACACGTGCACATCCTCCAACGATAGTCCACACCGACCACCTCGCAACAATAGGGGTAGTGAACACCAGGGCTCGTTGTGGGTCAACGAAGAAGCTTTCTCAATCCTGAAATCCACCAAGGCAAGACCGGCCCTTTCACCAAGAATTGGACACTAAAGAGGGAAGGAGAGAGGATGAGAAAACACCCGAACGAAAGAGAAGAAGTGAAGGTACCTCATTGTCCTCTTGGATGACTCCTAGAAGATGAAGATGGCGGCACACCCAAGAAGAGAACACCTTTAATTTGGTTTCGTGAAAACCAGGAAAGGAGGATGTAGATGGCCGACCACCAATTGAGAGGAGGAGGAATTCTTTGGAGCCTTTCTCTTCAAGAAGCCTCTAAAGAATCAAGTCCTCAATCTTTTCCAAGAAGATGAAGAACTAATTAACTAACTCCTCCGTATGGGGTGTTCAGCCACTATATATAGAGAGGGGCGGCGACTACAAGAGTAGACCCGGCCCCTTAAAAACTCTCTTCCCAGAATTCAAAATTTCAGAGTTTACCTCCAAAAATAATTTATATTTTATTGGCTTCATAATTAATTCGAAATTAATTAAATTAAATTAAATATAAACTTTAATTTATCACCATAAATTAAGAACCTATAAATAAAAATGATAATTATCTAAATAAACCATTCTCCCGAACAATAGGAAAGAAGTTTATCTAAATAATTCGATTTCCTATTAATTAATTGAATTATGATTTATCCTCGTAAATCATATATATATATATATATTAATTTTAAAATTTATATCCATAACTCAAATTCTTATTTATAGGATTTATCCAAATAAATTAATTCCCAATTAATTGGTTAGGCTCATGATTATAAACTAATTTTCCCACCATGTATATTTGATTCAAAATCAAATTATATTTAATTCATAACCAAATACATTCCTAGCCTAGTAGTTGATTAGATATTTAATTCATAATTAAATTTAAATTTAATCAACTACATAAAATATTATCATGTGTCAATCCCTACAATTTAGGGATGCCCTACAACTTTGGGTTACCGAGGAACTCATTACTTGCGCATTCGTTCCTATAGGAAATAACTTTTCTATCATGTCCGTAAACGAGATTCGTGATCAAGTTGCAGTATGTCCATGTTAGTAGACATATAGGGCCGCATTCGTACTTCATCTCATAAGGTCTGTTGCGAGGTTAGCCTATTGTGTGTGACCCATTGGGCCCCACACTAAGCCAGCAATGAGTTGTACATAACGGAGAGTCGGATCCGATAGAATGACTTCTATTCGAATCTTACGAACCACCACTGAACCCCTTTAGTGTGGTCGTGAGAGACTCCATTCACAAGTCAAGATTGACGTCTAGTAACGTGTCATGACTACCCAGATAGTGTGAGGATCTATAATAATCGAACGCCCTTCGGTGATTAGTTACCGTGCAACTAAATCCCTCGATTACAATGTCCCGAAGTCGGCTAGGGTATCGAAGAAGTGTCAAAACCCTAATACCGATTCATATGTATTCCGCCCGCCAAGATGTCATATCAATAATGAAACATCAGAAATATCTTCCTAACTTTCATGCGTACTCTGACCAGAGATTCCCAAGTCGACACTTGAAGGGACACATAGGACATTATCTCCTCTCACTAGGAGTAACCGATTCTATGTTGGTTGCTCACCTACCTCCATGAATGCTTCCCCATGCCCAGTAATACCCGGCACGTGACGTTGAGGTCCACGTAGGGATAGAACAATGCAATGGGTCGTCACTCACAAGGTAACCATGACAACTTAGATCCAAGAATTGCTTGCACCTACTATCACCCGAGGAACATCCTATTGACACTTATGTAAGGATTCCATTTTGTATTACTCGTGCAGGTCCATTCAGTGAACTCATTCCCTAATGAGCACCTGCACTTTTGCATAATTGATGGCTCATAGGTAACTGTGAGATTAGCTACTCCTTATCGTATAGGGCATGTACCAAGTGCACTAGTCTATCTGGAATCACCGATCCCCTAATTGTTGATCCTACAACTAGGAATATTTAGAACATGAGCATCTAGATTCCAAGTCTCATTGGCATGGTCTCATCATAACCTCGGAATCATTTGCCCGGGTTCATGGGGTTCTTCGCAATCTTTATGTATAAAGATGCAGCATATGATGAAAAAGTTGACTCATTGAGTTGATTACCCTTGAATAGTCCCTAAACACATCGACATGTGATTGGATCAAGGGCACTATTCCTTTCAAAAGTGTGATCAAGAAAGCCGAAGGAAGGATGGAGTATTGTATTTATACAAGGTCATAACAATACCTGGATGAAACACTACTCAACGTCTCAAATAATAGCCGTTGAGGTTCCTCTAGTCAATCCTTCGGCCGAACCTTCAACCAGATGTCGACAGAACAACCTCTGTTAACTTCTGATGAAATTCGATCGCTCATCGATCGCATGTTGGTCGACCAAACAATTGATCGGACGTTCGACTGAAACTGCTCTGAATGTAGTTTTCTGCTAGGTCTGATCTTTCACAATCCTTATTTATATTTCTTAACTTTAAGTTAATTAACTTTAAAACATAAATGTTAAATAAGGATTGCCCCTATTTGGATTCAATAAAAATATCTTTAAAGTTCAAAATCCTTAAGAATCAAAATCTGAATTTTGGAGTCTAGTACTAATTTATGAAAATAAAAAATTTTATAATCTCCCAGGTCAAATATGGATAGGTTAAAGATTACTAAAAATTCCTTAAAAATAAGACTTTTAACTTGTTTCTACCTAAGGAACAATTACCAGAACTTTTGGTGCTAAGGAGATGTCTAAATCATATAGCTTTCCAAGGAGCTCCCTTAACTATGAAAATTTTTTGGTCATTTTTTGTTTCCTGGTTTTCATGTATTGGGGTTCGGGTTTCAGTTTTTGGGATTTTTTGCACCACAATGAGGATTTTACATTTTATTTAGACACCCTAGACCTAGACTCAAACTTCTCGATGAATCCCGAGCATTGATGAGCGTCCTTGCCGATTTCTCCAATATTTCTAATCGGGGACGTCATGCGCTAACCGACTTGGACCCTGAAAACATTTCTCTCTGAAAATATCAGTTCTTTGTTTGCTATCATCAAAACCGAGATTAAGATCTATGTTGAAAACCTTAGGCCAACAATTAGTTGTTTTGGAGATAAACACAACTAGGCCAAGAAGAGCATATTTTGGGAACTAGCTTTCGAGAGCTCATTACTAATTCAACATAATTTGGATATTATGTATTGGCCTAAGGTTTTCAACCTTAGTCTCAATCTTGATTTTGATGACAACAAATATATTTTGATGACAACAAATATATTTTGATGTGTTTATTAGTATTTTTTGTTAGTGTTGGCTGTATTTGGCAAAAGTAATGATCTCATCCATAACTATGAGGAACTCTGCATATATTGCAGACAGTCTCAACTGCTCCAGCAACCTATGGTTTTCATGTCAAGGATGCAGCGTAAAAAGAGGATTTTTGTTTCCCCCGGAGATAATGACTCTTGCTCTACATTATTAATGATGATTCCCTTTGTTGTCTCTAAGATATTTTAATCATCATTTATTCTTTATTTTCCCAAATAATTGTTTTAAATATTTCGGGCGTTACTCTTTGATCTTTATTGTCTTTAGGAGTTATGCGTTGTCTATTTGTTTTTGAACCAATGACTATTGGCTGTTAAACTGGTGGATTCATTAAACAAATAGTTATGAACAACATTGATTCAGATCTTTCAGTTGACACATTTAAATTCAGATAAAAATATCTGATATGCAACTCTCTCTATATAGGAACACTGCGTTGCCAATTATTGAGAGGAGTTGAGACTACTAAGTGCAGAAAGGCAACAATCGACATTTCTTATCTCCTAAGTGAAGTTGGTTTTGGGCTAATAACTCGCTACAACACAAGGACTGTGTGGAGGACCGAACACTTGGAACTCTGTGGCTAGGATGTCATAGAGAGGCAAGTTGGTATGTACTTGTAATAGCAAATAGGTTTTTGTTATTTCCAATTCAGTGTGTAGTACTGGTAGTCGGATTTTAGGTATGAAATCCAGAGGACTTATATTGTAATTATAGAGAATGAATTGGGCATCTGTTCGGTGAGTGCCCCGTAGATTAGGTGACAAGTTTTGTCACTGAACTGCGTAAATAAACCTCTTGTGTTTGCTTGTCCTTTTATTTTAATTCTTACTTTACTTCTAGTAGCAGTTGCAATAACAGTTGCAACTTTATATTCAACTGCCCTTAACAAAAGTTTCCTAAGAGACATATATTGTCATTTGGTATCAAAGCGGTTGAGCTAACCTTTACCTGCACAAGATCCTTGGTGTGTCTCTTCTTTTTCAGGCTCAAGATGAAAGGAGTGCCTATGAGAAATTCTGTTAATATTCCTCCTTTGCTTATCAAAGCAAACTATGCTTATTGGAAGGCTAGGATAAAAGCTTTCGTCAAGTCCTTGGATGATCGTTGCTGGGACGCAATTGATATTGGCTACACTTCACCCATAACTCCTTGTGGGACTGAGCGCAAACCTAAAAGCCAGTATACTGAAGTAGAGATTATTGCTGCAAACTATGATAATAAAGCCCTTAATATTATTTTTAGTGGAGTTGATCCTTCTCAATTTGAACTTATCTCATCTTGTACCTTGACAAAGCAGGCATGGGAAATTTTAGAAACAAATCATGAAGGATCACTGACGCTTCGGAAAGCAAAAGTCGAAATCCTCAACACCAGATTTGAGAATCTAAAGATGGGAGAAGATGAAAGTATACAAGACTTTCATGGGCGTATCAAAGACCTCATGAACAATGCTACCAACCTTGGAGAGTCATTCTATGAAGAAAAGGTAGTAAGGAAAGTTTTGATATCCATGCCTTCCAAGTTTGATATGAAAGCTGCTGTCATAAGTGAAGTTCATGGTCCATCTATTATTACTCTTGATACTCTGATGGTTAAACTTGAAACTTTTGAGTTGGAATTATCTGAAAAATATTCTCACAAAGAAAAGAAGAAAAATCTTGCTTTCAGAGCTACTGAGGATGAAATCAAGACAGAAGATTGTTCCAAAGAAGAGATGGTTGTTGTCCTAGCTCTTATGACAAAAAAATTCAAGAGATTTCTGAGAGCGAAGAGTGGTGTAAACCAGAACTCTCAATCTAATTCTCAGTTCAAACAATAGTTTCAACCGTCTGAGACTGCCAGTTCCAGATTAAACTTCTCTGCTGGAGAAAATAAAAGAAGTCAATCGTCTGGACAAAACACTACTAGAATTGTCGTTGTCACTGACGGATAAGGCCATGGCTGAACCGTCGGTGAAAACTATCACGGACGACGGGAGCCGTGGCAAAAGGCTGTCAACGAGAAGTTCAAAGGCATCCACTACTTTGAATGTAAAGGATTTGGACATGTAAGATTAGAAGTTTAAAGGATGATTCCAAACAGAAGTTTAAAAGCATCCAATGCTTTGAATGTGAAGGATTTGGACATGTAAAATCAAAATGCCCAAATCTCCAGAAGAAGATCATGAAGTCATTCACTGCTACTTGGAGTGACGATGATGAAGAAACTAACTTAAAAGAGCATCAACGAGGCAACTTTAGAGCTTTCATAACCTACTAGATGACACAATTAAGACCGCCAACGTCTTGAGGAGATGTTTGACAATATACAGATAGTCTTGAGGAAGCATATTAGGAGATGTTTGACAAATGAGTTGAAGTGGCAAAACTTAACAAGTCTCTCGGGGATTAGAACAAGCTTTTGATAGAAGAAAATAAGACCATTATGGAGAAATTTAAAACCCTTCAAAGACAAATTGTTCAACAAGAAGACAAAGAATCTAAGTTAATTTTCGAACTTGAAAAGGGAAAGAAAGAAGTTAGAATGATGCATTCTACAGGTACTCTTAACAAAATCTTGAGTGTAGAAAAAAGTCCTTCTAATCACAAGGGACTAGGATACACTAGCTCATGCCGATTGAAACCCTGGTCTTAACTGCATACTCAACCGAGGAACTTTCATAGAGGCTCTTCAATTCATCAAAACCCTACTACAAGAAAAGAAGATAGGATGCCCAAATGCTACTATTGCAGGTGCAGAGGACACATTTGTCACGCCCCAAGTTCAGGGTCACGTGGTCGGCCAGGGTATACGTGCCTATACCCCGCAACCTAACTCATGCACATGCCAACTCATAAAAATAGCGGAATAAACAATAGTTTTTGTTAATAAAAAAAACCAAAACAGGTTTTCCAAACATCAAAGTTTTAAATAAATAATTCAAGTGCGGAAATAAATAAATCAAAGAGTAACAGTTCTTTTATCAAATAAAAGACTAACTAAAACATGAATGTCCCCACGGGACTACAACTCTAAAACATCAAATAACTAGTGCATGATCAAACTACTACAGACTCGACTACGACCCATAACTAGGACTGCTATGAGATCAATGTAGCTCCTCCGCCCTCCAGCCGCGCCAAGTGCTCCAGCCCACCTCACTTGTCAGGCTCTGTAAAACAAAAACAACAACAATTGGTGAGTTCAAAAGAACTCAGTGAGCAGTTCTACCGACCCCCATAATAAAATAGTACAGAGATAAACAATAGCATAACATCTATCTTTACAGGAATAAAGTCACGAAGGTGTGACTAGCTATCAGGCCATATGACCACCACTTGCCCGAATGCAGCCAACACCCAAACGGTGAAGATCAACAGGCCTAAGCTTACCATGCCCTAAGGCAATAACACATACTAGGATAATCGGGAAGGCCCTCCGAACTTGCTCCACGAGATATCACAGGAATAATCGGGTAGGCCCTCCGAACTTATTCCTTAAACCACCTCGGGGATAATCGAGTAGGCCCTTTGAACTTATCCCACGAGGCCAAATCAGAACAATCGGAAAAGGCCCTCCGAACTTGTTCCAAATCAGAACAATCGACAATTCGGCTCCTCAACGAGCCCCTTCGCCATTCATAAAGATATGACACACCATGACCTACGTCAAGACTCTCCTACGGTGTCTTAGGGTTGTCCCTATTGGAAAGTACCTCAACACTCCAATACCCGACCCCATTCCCTAGACTTGTAATGTCATAACCCGTGTGGTTTTCTTTAATGCATAAACTTCATTTGTTGGTTAATAACAGATTATTCTGACCCTCTTGCCCAATTTTAATTATGTAATTAAAATTTAGTTCACCAATATTAGGTTTTTTGTTTTAGGGTTTTGTTTTAGCTTACTGTTCTACCCGAAAGGGATGTATCTAACCCGAATCTGGTCTCCAGAGTATGTTTTATGTTTCTAAACTATGTTTCTGGTCGAAACGATAGGTTACACGACTATGTTCAGAAAAATACACACATCACAGTAGATAATTTAAAAATAGCACAAATTTATCATCTCACCGTGAAATTCCAGCAACATTAAGTTTCATCATAAATAAGATTTAAATCCGAAAATTCACAGAATACAACTCCCTAATTACCATCACATCAGGATTAAAATTATCAAGATAAATCTCACATATATCTTGCTTAATAAACAAGAATAACAAGCATCATAACCTTCTTTAACCAAGAACCAACCTATGTGTTCAAGAATTTAAATCAAGAACCATCATGCCCTCACAATCAAACTCATCTTTGAATTACATGGTATATTTCCAAAAAATCATAGATTTAATATCAAGCATGCATTTAAATTATAAGCATCAAGATTCATGAACAAATTGAATCATAGAAGGCAAGAAAAATCTACACCCTTCACATAGGCAATTCATCGAACACTTGGAGGGCACCCCCTTTCTCCACCTTGGCCGAGCACCCCTAGGATTCTCCTAGGGCTGCCGAGCCCCATAGGGGAAAGGTTCAGGTCTCCTCTCGATTGTCAATCAAAAGAAATGACGAGAACTCGAAAACCAACGGTAAAATCCAACAAGAACACTTTGTTTTCAAGAATGGCTCAAGAAGACGGAGAAACCCGAAAGAAGGAGGGTAAAACCACTCACCTTGATCTAGGAAGAAGGAATATGAGAAACTCTAAATCGGCGGCCTCCGAATCTAGCCTCAAGGGGGCGGCTCCTCTACAAGAAGGGCGACGGCTCCACCAAAACCGTCGGCTTGGCTCCAAGGAGAGGGGAAGAGAGAGAGAGGAAGAGAGGGGAATGAGAGGGGCTCGGCGGCTGGCTCAAGGGCGGTGGCTCCAAGGAAGAAGAAGAGGAGAGAGGGGCGGCTGGCAGCTGCTCCTCTCTTCAATTGGCTTGTGCGGCTCCAAATAGGGAGCCACAAGCCAAGGGGAGGGGTTTTATACTCTCTCCTCAATCCTAACCCTTTATCCAACCCGCATCTGCCTCAAGCCGAACCCAAACCCGCTAACTTACATTAACTTAATTAATCCTATTCTCCACATAACCATCCAATACACGCACACCCACATGCGACATAATTAAACAATCATGCATACACACACATAAAATTAAATAAATTAATCTACACAAACAAAATTACATAACTCATATTCTTACTTACCCGAGTTCGCAAACTCACACCGGACCATGAGTCGACTCGGCTCGACCTCGAACTAGTTCGCTAGGCTGGCAACACAACCATAAAGGAAAAGAATATAATTAAAATATCTAGGATATTACAACATTATTGCAAATTGCTTCAAAATTTTCAATAAACTGAGGAGAAAGAATCACATAAATTACCCAAGGAAAAAGGTTAAGCAAATCTGGGTAAGAAAGACTGATTTTAACTATCATGTTGCTTTTATGTCAAAGACTGTTTCTTCTCTTGGATCTTGGTATTTCGACAGTGGTTGTTCTCAACACATGACGGGAAGTCCTAAAAATCTGAGAGACATTCAGGAACATGGAGGTGCAACTGTCACTTTTGGAGATGGAGGACAAGGAAATGTCATAGGAGTTGAAACTCTAAATATTCCAGGAATTCCTAATCTAGAAAATGTCCTGCTTGTTAAAAGTCTCAAGGCTAATCTTGTGGGTATAAGTCAATTGTGTGATCAAAATTTAAATGTTCAATTTACAAAAAACAGTTGCAAGGTTCTTGATAAGAATGGTGATTGTATCCTTGAAAGAAATAGATCTAGAGACAACTACTACATAATTGCCTATTTTTCTATTTGTCTTTCAGCTGTCACTTTTGACATTAATCTATGGCATCGACGGTTAGGTCATGTTAATTACAAAGATCTAAAGAAGCTTGTAAATGCTGAAGCTGTTAGGAGTATTCCTAAACTTCTAGGAGAACCTAAAGTTGTCTATCGTGCTTGTCAAGAGGGAAAATAGACTAGGCAGTCTCATCAGCAGTTACAACTGGTAGCTACCTCTAAACCTCTTGAACTTCTTCATTTGGATCTGGTAGATCCCATGCAGGTTGAAAGTATTTGTGGTAAAGAATATGTCATTGTATGTGTAGATGATTTCTCACGTTTTACTTGGACAGAATTCCTGAAAGAAAAGTCAAATACTTTTAACACTTTTAAGTCTCTATGTTTGAGACTTCAGAATGAGCAAGAACTCCCTATTCTAAAGGTGATTAGAATAATGAGTGATCATGGAAGAGAATTTGAGAACATTTCTTTCTTTGAATTTTCTGATGAAAATAGTATACTGCATGAATTTTTTGCTCCAAAGACTCCTCAATGGAATGGTGTAGTTGAAAGGAAGAACCATACTATTCAGGAGATGGCTCGAGTTATGCTTAATTCTAAATAGATTTTTGAAAGATTTTGGGCTGAAGCCATCAACACAGCTTGCTACATCATAAATCGAGCCTATCTCAAACCAAAATCTACTAAAACTCCTTATGAATTATGGAAAAGTGGAAAACCTAACCTTACATATTTTCATTTTTTCGGCAGCAGGTGCTATGTTCTAAATGATAGAGAATACATTGGAAAAATGCAAAGCAAAAGTGATGAAGACATATTTCTTGGTTATTCCAAAAATAGCAAGGCATACCGAGTCTACAACAAACAAACTCAAACTATAATGGAATCGCAAAACGTGAAGGTTGATAACTCTCAAATATACCAGACCCTACTGACTGATGAGAAGGCATTCTCAACTGCTGATAAGACTGCCCAGAACTCTTCCAAGGCCAATGAACAGTCAGTTGAAATTGCTAATTCAATTCAACTGACCATGAGACTGATACTGAACTGGAAGATGAAGAGGATGAATCTAGAGTTGAAAAGTCTGCAAGATCTCTCAAGAATCATCCTCTACAAAATGTAATTGGAGATGTACATGATGGAGTTAAGACCTGAAATCAATCCAAGAAAAATCACCAGGATATGATCAGGTATTCTTCCTATACTTCAACTGTTGAACCTAAAAATGTTAAGGAAGCCTTGAAGAATGAATTTTGGATTTTTGCTATGCAAGAAGATCTACAGCAATTTGTCCAAAATGATGTATGGGAACTTGTCTCAAGACCTAAAAATATCGATGTTATTGGAACTAAATGGGTGTTTAAGAACAAGACTAATGAAGCTGAAAACATTGTAAGAAATAAAGCCCGTCTTTTTGCTCAAGTCTTCAATCAAATTGAAGGTCTGGACTATGATGAAACATTCTCACCAATTGTAAGATTGGAATCCATTAGGTTACTTCTGGCTTTATCCTGTTGTATGAAGTTCAAACTATTTCAAATGGATGTTAAGACTGCCTTCCTCAGTGGATTTCTCAATGAAGAAGTCTATGTTGAACAACCTAAAGGCTTTGAAGACTCTGCTCATCCAGACCAAGTGTACAGATTGAAAAAAAGCTTTATATGGTCTTAAACAGACTCCTAGAGCTTGGTATGAGAGACTCACCCAGTTCCTACTCTTGAAATGCTACAGAAGAAGAAGAGCATATCAGACCTTGTTCATCAAAAGAAAGGAGTCTCAACTGGTAATTGTTCAAATTTATGTTGATGATATAGTTTTTGGTTCAACCTTTGAAATTTATGTTAAAGAATTTGTGGATGACATGAAATCTGAGTTTGAAATGAGCATGGTATGAGAAATGAGTTATTTTCTCAGTCTTCAGGTAAAGCAATCTAAAGATGGCATATTTATCTATCAGAATAAGTATGCAAGAAATCTTATTCACAAGTTTGGTCTAGACGGTTCCAGGGCAGTTAGAACTCCTACCTCTACTCATGAAAAATTGAGTAAAAATGATGAAGGCAAAAGTGTTGACCCTAGTATATACAAAAGTATGATTGGCAGTTGATTGTATTTGACTACTAGCAGACCTGACTTATGTTTCAGTGTTGGATTGTGTGCTAGATATCTCAAATATGTTAAGTACTCTGGATTGTGTTGGATTGGTATTCTATTGAATCTAACCCCTATCTAGTAGGATATACTAATGCAGACTGGGCTGGCAATATTGATGACAGAAAAAGTACATCAGGTTGTTGCTTCTATATTGGAACAAATTTGGTGGACTAATTAAATAAAAAGCAAAACTATATCTCTCTTTCTTTAGTAGAAGCAAAATATCTGGCAGTAGGCATTTGCAGCACACAGCTTATCTGGATGAAAAATATATTGCTTGAATATGATTTAAAATAGGAAGAAATGATTCTATACTGTGATAATACAAGTGCTATAATTATATCAAAAAACCCTGTTATGCATTCTCACACTAAACACATTGATATTCATTTTCATTATATCAAGGAGTTGGTTGAAAGAAAGGAGTTGCAACTGGAATACATTCCTACAGATAAGCAGGTTGCAGATATCTTCACAAAGGCATTAAGTGGAGAAAAGTTTGAGTAGTTAAGATATGCTCTAGGACTGTGTGTCATGTTGGCCTAAGGTTTTCTACCTTGGTCTTAATCTCGGTTTTGATGATAACAAACATGGAACTAATGTTTCATTAAGAAATATTTTTAGGTTCCATATCGGTTAGCGCATGACGTCTGCGGTCGGAAAAATAAGAGAAATCGGAGAAATCGGCAAGGACGCTTGTCGATGCACTCGGATTCGTCAGGTAGTTAGAGTTTAAGATTAGAGTGTCTAGAATGAATATGTAATCTTTTATGATGCAAAGAACCTAAAAACCAAATCCGAAGTCCAGAAATGAAGAATGCGACAAGAAATCAGCAAAAAAGCTAATTTCTCAGGTTCGGTCGCAGGGGCGGTCGACTGAACTGAGCCCGAAATGCATAAAGTACTCCGGTCGCTCGGGCGGTTGCTTGGTCGATTGATCGACGTTCGATCGGACCAACGACCGGCGGTATAACGGCTTGAAAAATAGTCGTTTATACCTGTTGTGCCCGACCACCACTTGGTGGTCTGCCGATTTAAAGGCCTTCTAAGCCTTTCTATGACCCTCTAACGCTTCATGAGACATCCTTTGACACCTACAAGCTTTGATTGAGCCATCTTTGTTGAAATCCTATCTTTCTACCTTGTTTTTCTTGAGTTTGCCTTCAAGCTTGATTTGATTCATCATCAAGGCATCAAGAGGAGCTAGGATTCATTGTGTTGGAGCTAAGTATTTTTGCTCCATTACTTGTATATTTCTTATTTATTTTCATTGCATTTGAGCTTGTAAAGACCTAGGTTGTTAGGTCTTGAAATTGTGTGGTAGCCTTGGTGTGTTTGAGGTTTAAATCCACCGGTGTAAACATAGTTTACTAGAATTAGTTGAGTTGTCCTTAGGTTGAGGTAGGAGAGTGCTCTCGGTAGGAAGGCGGGATACTTCTGTCATGCCCCAACTCAGGGTCACGTGACCGGCCAGGGTATACGTGCCTATACCCGACAGCCTAAACCATGCACATGACAGCTCAACAATAAAACATAGCGGAAAGAAATAAACAAGTTTTATTTCAAATGAAAAACCAAACTAGAATCCATCAAAAGTATGTTTAGCAAAAATATAAAGTGCGGAAATAACAAATCCAGTTCAACTGATCAATTACAATGAAATATGAAATAACGACATAAATGTCCCCAAGGGACTACAACTCCAAAACATTGAAACATAAGTGCATGACTAACTACCAAAACTCGACTACGACCCCTAACTAGGACTGCTATGAGATCAATGTAGCTCCTCTGCCCTCTAGCTGCGCCAAGTGCTCCAGCCCAGCTCACTGGTCAGGCTCTGCAAAACAAAACAACGATAATGGGTGAGTTCAAAAGAACTCGGTGAGCGGTTCTACCAACCCCCACGAAAAAAAACCAAACATAGATATGATGCATAAAGCAAAACTCCTGACTCAAACAGGAAAGGGTCACAAGGGAGTGACCAGCTAACAGGCCATCTGGCCACCACCTGCTCGAAGGCATCCAACACCCTAATGGTGAAGATCAACAGGCCTAAGCCTACCATGCCCTAAGGCAATAAAACATACTAGGATAATCGGGAAGACCTTCCGAACTTATCCTAGTATAAAGAAACTCGGGAGCAATCGGGAAGGGTCTCCGAACTTGCTCCACGAGACGCGAAGGAACAATCAGGAATTGCCCATCCGAACTTGCCCCTTTAAGATATCACAAGAATAATCGGGTAGGCCCTCCGAACTTATTCCTAAAAGCACATCAGAATAATCGGATTGGCCCTCCGAACTTATTCCACGAGGACAAACTGAAACAATCGGGATTTGCCCATCCAAACTTGTTCCATAGGTTGGGAATTAGCCATCCAACCTTCCGGGCCTAGCGCACAATTCGGCTCCTCAACGAGCCTCTCCGCCATTCATAAAGGTATGATGCAACATGACCTAAGTCATGTCTCTCCTATGGTGTCTTAGGGGTGTCAACCTTTTTGGGAAGCGTCTCAACACTCCAATACTTGACCCCAACTCCTAGACCCATAATGTCATAAACCCGTGAGATTTTATTTCATGCATTACTTTATTTGTTGGTTCATAACAAATTATGCTGACCTCTTGCTCAATTTTATTTATGCAATTAAAATTTAGATCACCAAGATTAGGGTTTTGTTTTACGATTTTGTTATAGCTTACTGTTGTGTCCGATACTGATGTATCTAACCCGAATCTGGTTTCCAGAGTGTGTCCTATGTTTTCAAACTATATTTTCTGGTCGAAACAATAGGTTACATGACTATGTTCAGAGAAATACACACACCACAATAAGTATTTTAAAATAGCACAAATTCATCATCTCAACATGAAATTCCAGCAACATTAAGTTTTTCAATATTGCATGAAAATAAATCCGAAATTAACAGAAAGTAGATCCTTAATTATCATTAAAATAGATTTATCAAATTTCATGCTTATTTAACAAGACTAACAAGTATCAACAACACCTTAATCAAGAACAAGCATCATGATCAAGAACCCATCTTTCAAGAATTCTCATGGCATCAAGATCCAAATTTTGTGAAAACATGATTCTATCTAAAAGTCACATATTATTTACAAGACATGCTTGAACATGTAGGAACTAAATTTAATAAGCAATTTAAGGCATGGATCTCAAGAACACCAAAAATTCTCACTTAGGCATTTCACTGAACACCTTGAGGGCACCCTCATCTCCACCTTGGCCGAGCACCCCTAGGGTCATCCTAGGGCTGCCGAACCCCATAGGGGAGAGTTTAGGGCCTCCTGAAATACGACAATCAATTAGAATGGTGAAAACTTAAGATATCAACGGAAAACAAATCAAAACATCCTAGCCGTCAAGAATAGCTTCAAGAATTCGAAGAAACCCGAAAAGAAGGAGGGTAAAACAACTCACCCGAATAGCAAGGATGATGAGAGGAGAAATCCCGGACAACAGCCCTCAAATTGGGCTTCAAGAATCGGTGGCTCGACTCAAGAAGGGGGAAAAAAGGGGGGGGGGGGGGGGGGGGGGGCGGCTCACTTCAAGCCGCCGGCTTGAAGAGAGGGAAAGAGGGAGAGAGAGGGGCTAGCTCGGTTTCAGGCGGCTCCTCTCGGCTCGATTCCAAAGGGATGGAAGAAGAGGAAGAAGAGGCGAAGGTTCGATGTCTCGGCTCTTGAGGGCGGCGGCTCCATTGAAGAAGAAGAGGGGCGGCTGGCTGGCTGGCGGTAGCTGGCAGGACGCTCCTCCCTTCAAACTGTCTTGTGCGGCTCCAATGGGGAGCCGCAAGCCAAGGGGAGGGGGTTTTATACTCCCTCCTCAACCCTAACTCCACTAAACCTTTTATCAAACCCACATCCGCCTCAAGCCGAACCCGAACCCGCTAACTTTATTAATCCTATTCTAATCCCAAGCTAAATTACAAGCAACAAACATACGCACATCCACATGGAACATAATTAAGCAATCGAGCATACACAACGTAAAATTAAATAAATTTATCTATGCAAGCAAAATTTTCATAACTCATATTCCTTCTTACCCGATCTTGCAAGCTCGTACCGGACCATGAGTCGACTAGGCTCGACCTCGAACTAGTCCGCTAGGCTGACAAACACGCACAATAAATGGAGGTTAGAATTAATATCTAGGATATTACAATTTTCGGGTGTGGAAATGCCTTCGGTTTGAGAGCGGAGACTTTTCGGTGTAAAGTCCTCATTGTAAGGAAATTAATTAATTTAGTTAAACTAGTTTGGAAATCCTAAGCGGGGTGCTTAGGTAGTTGAGTAGGCATTGGGGCCGAACCACTATAAATCATTGTGTTAGCATTGTTATCTTTGTTTGTGCTTAATTGTTTTATTATTGCTTCCGCATTTAGTTGATAAATTGCAACTTGCCTAAGTAATCAAGTAAATGATTAAAATCGGAATTAGGCGAAAGATTTAGATAACACACTATTCACCCCCCTCTAGTGTGACTATTTTACCAACATTTTGTAATATCCTAAATATTTTTATTTATTAGTTCTCCATTTATGTTTGTGTTTGTCAGCCTAGTGGGCCAGTCCGAGGTTGAGCCGAGTCGACTCATGGTCCGGTGCGAGCTTGCGAGCTAGGGTAAGTTGAATTATGAATTATAATTATATAGCTAATTGATTTGATTATGTTACATGTGGATGTGCATGTGTTTGTTGCTTGTATTTATTCATGAGGTATTTTGGGTTAGCGGGTTGCGTATTTGGGTGGAGGCGGATGCGGGTTAAAGAAAATTATGGTCGAAGAGGTGGGAAGAGATTATAAATTCCCCCTCCCTAGGGCTTGTGGCTCCCATTGGAGCCGCACAAGCTGTGAAAGGAGAGAGGAGCCAAGCCGAGCCAGCCGCCCCTCTCCCCTTCCCTAGAGTCGTCGTCCTCAAGCCGTAGTCGCCAAGCTGAGCCCCTGCCCCCCCCCCCCCCCCCCCCCCTTCCTCTCCTTCTCTCTTTCTCTTGGAGCCGCGCAGAGAGGAGCCGCCCAGCCAAGCCGAGCCGCCCCTCTCCCTCTTCCCCTTTCTTGAAGCCGACGGCTTAGAGTGGAGCCGCCGCCCCCTCTTCCCCCTTCTTTGAGCCGAGCCGCCATCTCTTGGTGTCGAATTCGGAGGCCGTCAATTGGGATTTCTCCTCTAATATTCCTTCCTATTCATGTGAGTGGTTTTACCCCTCTTTCTTCTCGGGTTTGTTTCGAATTCTTGAAGCCGTTCTTGAAGCCGTTCTTGAAGGCAAGATGTTCTTGGTTGGTTTTCCGATGATCTCTCAAATTCTCACCATTTCTTTTGTTTGCCATGCTTGAGGAGGCCCTAAACCCTCCCCTATGGGGCTCGGCAACCCTAGGATGATCCTAGGGGTGCCCTCCAAGTGTTCGATGAAATGCCTAAGTGAAGGGTATAGGTTATCTTGCTATCTACGATTCAATTTGTTTATCAATTTGGATGCTTACAGTATTGATGCATGCTTTGATATATATTCTGTGATTTTTAGAAATTTATCATGGGTTTCGAAGATGGGATTCGATCTTGATGGCTTGGGGGTTCTTGATATAAATTCTTGATCTTAAAAGTTGGTTCTTGATTTAAAGATGGTTGTGAGGCTTGTTAATCTTGTTTAACAAATATGGTTTTATAAGATTTATCCTAATGATTATAAATCTGATGTGATGGTAAATTAAAGATTTATATTTTGTGAATTTTCGGATTTATTTCCTTATTATGCTGAGTTGATGAATCAAGGCTGATTTTGAGATATTATTTATGATGTGCATAGTTTACTGAACATAGTTGTGTAACCTATCGTTTTGACCAGAAATGATAGTTTGGAAATATAGGACACACTCTGGAGACTAGATTCGGGTTAGATACACTAGTTTGGGGCTCAACATTAAACTGATAATAAAACCCTAAAACAAAACCCTAATTTTGGTGAACCAACAAATAAATATTATGCATAATTAAAATGCAAGGGGCATCAAAATTTGTTATGAACCAACAAATAAATATTATGCATGATATAAAAATCTCATGGGTTTATGACATTATGGGTTTAGGAGTTGGGGGTCGAGCATTGGAGTGTTGAGACGCTTCCAAATAAGGACACCCCTAAGACACCGTAGGAGATACTTGACTTAGGTCATGTCATTCCATATCTTATTGAATGGCGGAGAGGCTCGCTTAGGAGCCAGATTGTGGGCTAGACCCGGAAGGTTGGATGGCTAATTCTCAACCTGTGGAACAAGTTCGGATGGGCAAATCACGATTGTTCTTGCATATCTTGTGGAACAAGTTCAGATGGGCAAATCTTGATTGTTCCTGAGATTCTATATCTAAAGGAATAAGTTCGGATGGGCAAATCCCGATTATTCCTATGTTATCTTTTGGAATAAGTTCAGATGAGCAAATTCTGATTGTTCCTGTATGGCTTCGTGGAATAAGTTCGGAGGGGCAAATCCTGATTATTCCCGAGTTACTTTTAAGGAATAAGTTTGGACGGGCAAATCTCGATTATTCCTGTGATATCTTAAAGGGGCAAGTTCGGACAGGCGAATCCTAATTGTTCCTTCGTGTCTCGTGGAGCAAGTTCGGATGGGCCAATCCCGATTGCTCCCGAGTTTTCTTTATATTAGGATAAGTTCGGATGGGCCAATCCCAATTATCCTAGTATCTGTTATTGCCTTAGGGCATGGTAGGCTTAGCCATGTTATTCTTCACTGCTAGAGTGATGGTTGCCTTCGGGCAGGTGGTGGCCGGATGGCCTGATAGCTAGTCACACCCTCGTGACCTTATTTCTGTTTGAGATAGGCGTTTTGCTTATGCTTTATCTCTGTGATTGGTTTTTCGTGGGGGTTGGTAGAATCGCTCACTGAGTTCTTTTGAGCTCACCCGTTGTCATTTGTTTTTCTTTTGCAGAGGTTGACCGATGAGGTGGGCTGGAGCACTTGGCGCGGCTGGAGGGCAGATGAGCTACATTGATCTCATAGTAGTTCTAGTTGGGGGTCACAGTCGAGTTTTTGGTAGTTAGTCATGCACTTGTGTTTTAGTATTTTGGAGTTGTAGTCCCTTGGGGACATTCATGTCTTTATGTCAGATTTCATTTGTAAATGAACAGTTGAACTTGATTTATTATCTCCGCACTTTATTATTTTGCTAAACTTACTTATAATAAATTATGGTTTGGTTTTCCATTTGAAATAAAACTCGTTTATTTCGTTCCACCATGTTTTGTTGTTGAGTTAGCATGTCCATGGTTTAGGCTACAAGGTTTAGGCTGCGTGTTTTGAAAAGATCATGCATTGTACTTCCGCATTCAATATTTGGGCTACCTTAAACATGCTTTATAATTATGCAAAAATCGAAGAGCTCAATACGTTTGATGAGGGGAGTGATGACAATTGTTGTCCACCCAATACTAATATGGTTTTTGAAGCCTATAGTGCCTCTAGTCATAGGAGGACTAAAAATCGGAAAAGGAAGGTGATTTGCCATGTGTGCAAAGAAAAAGGGCATGTGAAGAAGAACTGCCCTACTATGAAGAACAAGGCAAAGAAGAGGTCGAATGCTTCCACATCCTCATTCCACTCAAGTGAAGCATCCTCTTGCCATGACTATGAAGCCATCTCAAAAGAATGCCTCATGAATGATAACAATGAGGTACACTCCTCTCCTTCTAGTCATGTTAATAATAATGATAGTATTAACTCATCTAGCTCTCATGATTTTGATAAATTGATGGATGAGTATAAAAACATGTATGCCTTGCGTTTGTAAAAGGATAAAGAAAACAAAAGGATTAGAAAGGAGAATTCTAGACTTAGTTCACACATGCATGCTCTAAAATTAAAAAATGAGAAATTAAAATCTAGCTCATTTGACTCTTGCCAGGATACATTAAATTTTGAGCTTAAAGACTTAAAGCTTGAAAATAAAAATTTGAAAAATGGTTTCAAAATTGAGAATGAGATTTTGAAAAATGAAAACTCAAGAATCAAAAAGGATAATTATACGTTGAAATCTCAAATGCATGCTTTATATAAATCTATGAATGACTTGAAAAGTGAGGTTTTAGTATTGACTAAAAAGGTTAATGAATTTACTAAAATTCCATCCTTTAAGACTTCTAGAAAGAGAAATGATACATTGAATACTCATGCTTCTCATACTTATCATGCTAAGTATTCAACATCTAGACCTCATGTTCAAAAGAATGATAAAAACAAGAAGTTCCATGAACATTGTTTTTATTGTGGTATATATGATCATGCTATCCATGATTGTGCATTTAAAAGAAATCCAAATATAGTTAAGACAATTTGGATTCCTAGGCCAACTCACCCCCAAGGACCCAAAGCCATTTGGGTACCAAAGGTTTCTTGTTCTCTTGTAGGGGGAGCTACCACACAAGGTTAAGAGAAAGAGATGTGTTGAAGTTGGCCAAGAATTGAATGAAAGATCCTTACATGGTTGCAACTTCAAGTTTTTCACCTAGATGCCTTTGGAAATGAAAGTTGGCATCTAAAAGGTTTGGTATCATCTCCTAACTTCAATTGATCCATTAATAGTTAGAGTTCATGATACTTGCTTAGATTGATTGTTTTCTCACTCATGATATGCTTTCAAAAATATTTTTGATTTTTGATTTTCGGTCTATTCGGAGACCTATGTAGCCTATAATGGGCTCATGCGACCTTGCGGTTCTAAATCGTAGGCTAATTGTGGCCTTTCGGTTTTTAACCAATATGAAGAAAATATAGGAAAACCATGCATATAGATAGGGGGAGTTCCATTATATAGATATGCATGTTGATAGGGGGAGAAATCCCATGTTTAATATCCTTTGTGCTTGAATGATATATTTTCTTAAGGATATTTGTCAACATCAAAAAAGGGGAGATTATTGGCTTAAGGTTTTCTACCTTGGTATTAATCTCGATTTTGATGATAACAAACATGGAACTAATGTTTCATTGAGAAATATTTTTAGGTTCCATATCGATTGACGCACGATGTCCGCGGTTGGAAAAATAAGAGAAATCAGATAAATCGGCAATGACGCTCACCGACATGCTCGGATTCATTGGGTAGTTAGAGTGTAGGATTAGAGTGTCTAGAATGAATATGTAATCCTCTTTTATGATGCAAAGAACCCAAAAACCAAACCCGAAATCCAAAAATGAAGGGGCAATCGACCGAACCGAGCCCGGAATGCACAGAGTGCTCCAGTCGCTCGGGCGGTGGCTTGGTCGGTCGACCAACGTTCGACCGGACTAACGACCGACGATATAATGGCTTGAAATATAGCCGTTTATACCCGTTGTGCCCGACCACCACTTGGTGGTCTGCCTATTTAAAGGCCTTCTAAGTCTTTCTATGACCCTTTAATGCTTCATAAGGTATCCTTTGACACCTACAAGCTTTGATTGAGCCATCTTTGTTGAAACCCTATCTTTCTTCCTTGTTTTTCTTGAGTTTGCCTTCAATCTTGATTTGATTCATCATCAAGGTATCAAGAGGAGCTAGGATTCATTGTGTTGGAGCTAAGTATTTGTGTTGTTATATTTTTTCTCCATTACTTATATATTTTCTTATTTATTTTCATTGCATTTGAGCTTGTAAGGACCTAGGTTGTTAGGTCTTAAATTGGGTGGTAGCCTTGGTGTTTGAGGTTTAAATCCACCGGTGTAAACGTAGTTTACTAAGATTAGTTGAGTTGTCCTTAGGTTGAGGTGAGAGAGTGCTCTTGGTAGAAAGACGGGATACTTCCGAGTGTGGAAGTGCCTTCGGTTTGAGAGCGGAGACTTTTCGGTGTAAAGTTCTCATTGTAAGGAAACTAATTAATCTAGTTAAACTAGTTTAGAAATCCTAAGCGAGGTGCTTAGGTAGTGGAGTAGGCATTGGGGCCGAACCACTATAAATCATTGTGTTAGCATTGTTATCTTTGTTTGTGCTTAATTATTTTATTATTGCTTCCGCATTTAGTTGATAAATTGCAACTTGCCTAAGTAATCAAGTAAATGATTAAAACTGGAATTAGGCGAAAGATTTAGGTAACACACTACTCACACCCCCCCCTCTAGTGTTGCCATTTCACCAACATGTCATGTGACACAATTTTTTATGGGAGAGTGGAATAGTTGAAGAGTCTTTCAATTATTTTTCAACTTACCTAGTTCATTAAAGGTTTTTACTCTCCCTCATTATGATTTTCAGCAGGCGTTTTGTACCTTCATTTCTCCTCTTACTACTCATTGATTTTTTTTCAGCGAGAGGCTGCTATTTTTGAGGACACGAACATATGAGATTTATATCCTCAATTATGTTCTCTTAGTGTTGCATCTCGGTTCAATGTTTGAAAAATAACCGTAATTTTCAGTCTTCAATCGTCCTCTTATCTACCTCTCATCTATTTAATCGGATCTGAAGTTTCAATGATGGGTTGTAAAACTAGGAAGATGAGTCTCGAGGAAGAGATGAATGCTTCTTTGGCAAAGGAAATGGTGTTTTCAAGTCATTCTAAGAAATTAGAAACACCTATTCCAGTTACGTCTCTTGATAAGATATCTTCACCTTCTATCTCTCAAAGTCAACATCTGAGAAAGAAATCAAAGAAAAGAGCTTCTGACCGTGCTCTAAGAAGAAATGGTAGAGGTATGGTTCTATAACCCTCAAATCCCTATCTAAAATTCCTGGTCCTTAGGGGAGGAATTATCTTCTGAAGGGGAGGGTAAAAGTTGAAGTTAATGTTTCTTCTATTTTTTTAATGGCGATTCTTCTAAAATTAGTAAATATTGGTACTATTTCTTTGTTGTTGCTGATGAAGAGCTTGACGCAATTACAGGAAAGACTGTGCCTATTTTGTTTTCTCCAATTCTTAAGACTAAGACAGTCGCTGTTGAAACTGTATCTGAAGACATGCAAGACTTGAAACAATCACTGTTCCAATTGATACTAACATAACTTCAGCTCTTGCATCCAAAGTCTTGGACCTCTATCCGGCTCCTACATCCACAGCCGAAAGAGCTATTTGTGATGATCTATTTAAAACATAAGTGTCATTGGCTCAGCTCCACCTACAGGTAATCTTTGTTGAGAAAAAGATTCTTGAATATTTCACATTTGGTTCTACAGGTTCTGCATTTCTGCATACTGGAAGGGTCTCTGGTTCATCTAGTCCTAACTGCTATGAGTGACTGCTTTCTCTCCTTTGGCTTATTAGAAAAAAAAAGGGGGAGATTAATGGGGGTGTCTGAATAAATGGGGTGTCTGATAAATGTTGTTTGACTGAGTCTGGATTGAAGACTGGTTGTCTGGTTGTATTTCTCTTATCTGTGACTGTGGTGGTTATGTCTGTGATGATTGTGACTCCTGTGATGGCTAGATATTTTCTCTGGTTTGGTAAATCTTGACAATTAGTGTGCTTGTCTCTGAATCTACTCTCTTGTTATTGCTATTTGTCTCTTTTTTAAAATTGACTATGACAAGTTGGGTTTTTGCCAAATAACCCAAAGGGGGAGAATGTTAGTGTTGGCCTTTGTATGTTGGCTGTATTTGGCAAAAACAATGATCCCAGCCATAACTATGAGGAACTCTGCATATATTGCAGACAGACTCAACTGTGTGAAGACAGACTCAACTGTGGGTAGACAGTCTCAACTGCTCTAGCAACCTATGGTTTTCATGTCAAGGATGCAGTGTAAAAAAAGGATTTTTGTTTCCCCAGAGATAATAACTCCTGGTCTACATTATTAATGATGATTTCATTTGTTGTCTCTGAGATCTTTTAATCATCATTTATTCTTTATTTGCCTGAATAACTACTTTAAATATTTCGGGTGTTACTCTTTGATCTTTATGGTCTTTAGGAGTTATGCACTATCTATTTGTTTTTGAACCGATGACTATTGGTTGTTAAACTGATGAGTTTATTAAACAAATAGTTATGGACAACATTGATTCAGATCTTTCAGTTGACACATATAAATTCAGATGAAAAGATCTGATGTGCAACTCTCTCTATGTACGAACACTGTATTGCCAATTATTGAGAGGAGTTGAGACTGCTGAATGCAGAAAGGCAACAATCGACATTTCTTATCTTCTAAGTCAAGTTGGTTTTGGGCTGATAACTCAATACAATACAAGGACTTTGTGGAGGACGGAACTCTATGGCTAGGATGTCTTAGAGAGTCAAGTTGGTATGTACTCGTAATAGCAAATGAGTTTTTGTTATTTTCAATTCACTGTAGTACTAGTAGTCGGATTTCGGATGTGAAATCCAAAGAACTTATATTGTACTTATAGAGAGTGAATTGGGCATATGTCTGGTGAGTAGCTCGCAGATTAGGTGACTGGTTTTGTCACTGAACAACGCAAACAAACCTCTTGTGTTTATGTGTGCTTTTTGTTTTGATTCTTACTTTGCTTTTAGTAGCAGTTGCAATAGCAGTTGCAACTTTCTATTCAACTGCCCTTAATAGAAGTTTCCTAAGAGACATATATTGTCATTTTTTATTTTAGGTTGGTTGAATGATACACACACAAAGTTCGTCGAAAAAGCACGAAAATTCAAGTATCGACGACTTTGAAGGACGATCGTGTCGTCAAAGTTATGTTTAGGACTAGAAATGAATGCAAAAATCTTCTTAGGCCTCTAATTCTCGTATTCCATGCATTCATTCAAAGCCAAAGCCAAACCAAACCCAAAATGGAAACCAAACCAATTTTTTTTGAAAATAACATATTCCTAAATATCGATCGTTACTTGTTGAACCACGATCGACAGAGGATTGATCGATGGGCGGCCGGACAATCGAACAACTATTTTTTAGCTATTGGTCGAGTTGTATTTTTTATACCTGCCTCCCAACCTTATAAAAGGCCCTGAAACCTTCCTCCCCAAGCTCGTAACTATACACCAAGTTAATCCTTTGAAAGTGTCACACCGCAATCCTGGTATGATTGGCCAGGGTATGCCACATACCCCGAAGCCTAACCCAAAGCAGACCACAGATACAATTTAACTAAACCTGAACATTTATAATATTTTAAAAGATTTAGAAAGGACATTTAATTTTAAAAAAAACAAACGACCAACTCAATAAATGCCTAAATGTTCAAATTGATTTAGAACTTAAATTAACTAAACAATGACACCTCAACATATGAAAAAGAATGTGGAAACATATAACCCGAGTCTACATGACTCAAACAACTCAAAAGTAAAACATGACTCAACTCAGGTATCCCCCTTGACCACGACATGTCACGAGACCCGCTGCCTTGCCGCCACCATCTGCACTTCTGCACCCCAGTACCTCCTTGATCTCGCTCGGGTACTAAAAAAAACAACATCAACAAAGGGGTAGTCCAACTAGGACTTAGTCAACAAAACCAACATAAAGCAGACATATAAATATAAGCATAAATCACAAGAATGACATCTCATTCTTATCTACTACCCTGCACATGATAAAACATCCATCAACAGATATATAAATAACCACATAAATAAAAAGTATGACGAATGCAACATCTCAATCACTTGAATGCACCCCGGACCCATTGGTCCCTCATAGCCACATAGGGTAGGTAGACGATGTGGCCGCCGAACTACGACCTAGCTCAGTACCATCTCTTTGGGGCATGACATCCCCTCGCCGACACTGGCTCTTCTGAGCCATTTCTTTGAGGCATACGTTCCCCTCACCGATCGGGTCTTTGGGCTATCTCTTTAGGGTATGATCTTCCCTCACCAGCCGGACTTTCGGAATAAGGTCAACACTGTCTCTTTGGGGCATACCCTCCCCTCACCAGTGAGGCTTACGGGAAAATGCAACAAGCACATCACACACGTATATAGCCACATATGAAAGAAATAGTGCCCTTAAGCCAATCACATGTTGATGTGTAGGGAACTATTTATGGTTAATGAATAATACGAGGCATCTTTTCATCATATGTTGCATCTATATTTTGTATATATTAGATTGTAATGAACCCCATGAACTCGGGCAATTGATTTTAAGGCCATGATAAGATCATACTAGTGAGACTTGGAATCCAGATGCCCCTATTCTAAATGTTCCCAGTCGTAGGATCACCAATTAGGGGATTGAAGATTCTAGATAGACTAGTGCAATTGGTACATACCTTATACGATAAGGGGAAGCTGATCTCATAATTATCTATGAGTCGTCATTAATGTACAAGTGCAGGTGCTCATTAGGGAATGAGTTCACTGAACGGACCTACACGAGGAACACAAAATGGAATCCTTTCATGAGTGTCAATGGGATGTTCCTTGGGTGATATTAGATGCAAGCAGTCCTTGGACCTGAGGTTGTCAAGGTTACCTTGTGAGTGACAACCCATTGCCGTAGTTTTATCCCTAGATTTCCCTCAGCGTCATGTGCCGGATATTACTGGGCATGGGGAAACATTCATGGAGGTAGGTGAGCAACCAACATGAAATCAGTTACTCCTAGTGACAAAAGATAACATCCTATGTGTCCCTACAAGTGTCAACTTGGGAATCTCTGGCCAGAGTAGACATGAAAGTCAGGAAGATGTTTTTGACGTTTCATTATTGAGACGACATCTGGGCGGGTGGAATACATATGAATCGATATTAGGGTTTGACACTTCTTCCGTACCCTAGCTGACTTCGGTACATTGTTGTTGGTGAAATGGCCACACTAGAGGGGGGGTGAATAGTGTGTTTACTAATCTTTTTGCCTATATCTGGTTTTAATCATTTCTTCGGTTACATAGGCAAATTACAAATTGAGTAGCAAGCGGAAGCAAAGTAAATATGATAACGAAGTAACACAAGTAGAAGCAATGCAAACACAATGATTTATAGTTGTTCAACCCCAATGCCTACTCCACTACCCAAGCACCCCACTTAGGATTTCCAAACTAAACTTTTCTAGATTAATTGTTTCCTTTACAACAAGGACGTTTTCACCGGAGAGTCTCCGCTCTCACACCGAAGGCACTTCCACACACGGAAGTCTCCGCCTTCCTACTGAGAGCACTCTCCCACCTCAAACCTAAATGACAACAATACTAATCCTAGTAAACTAAGTTTACACCGGTAGATTTAAACCTCAAACACCAAGGCTACCACCCAATTTCAAGACCTACACTCTAGGTCTTACAAAAACTCTAATACAAAGAAATAAACAAGAAAATACAACACTAAAAAGAGCAATAAATCAAACAATAAAATACTTAGCTCCAAAACAAGATTCCTAGCTTTCTCTTGATGCCTTTGATGGTTAATCAATGAAGGAATGAAGGCAAGATCAAGGTTTTTGGGTCAAGCTAAGGTTTTCACAAGATTGGCTCAATGAGGCTTGTGATTGATCAAAAGGATGTCTCAAATGTAGTAGGAGTGATCAAGATCAGGGAGGAAGGTTCTCATGGCCTTGTATTTATAGGACATGAAGAAAAGAGCAACACCTCTCTTCTCAACAGTCAAATTTTTGCCCGTTACCGACCGCCGGTCACTTGCCGGTCGATCGTCGATCGACCGATCGAGCAACCGCTAAGTGATCGAAGGCTTTCAGCTGCTTCCTGGCAACCTTCGATTGACCGAACCTAGGCTGAGCTTGATTTTTTTAGCCTTCTTCTTGCGCGCTTTGTTTCCGAGTTTCGGCCTTCAACGTGCGTCAACTTGGAGAGCTTTCCGTGTATTCTTTAGACTCATCCAAGACGTCTTTGGTGCACACGTCGAACTTCGAGAAACCTTCACGATGAACCCGAGTGCATCGACCAATGTCCTTTCGATTTTTTGATTTCTTTTGATATTTCTGATCGAGGACATCGAGTGCTAATCGATATGAAACCTGAAAATATTTCTCAATGAAACATTAGTTCCATGCTTGTTATCATCAAAATCGAGATTAAGACCAAGGTTGAAAACCTTAGGCCAACAATCTCCCCCTTTTTGATGATGACAAACATCCATAAGAAAATATATCATTTAAGCACAAAGGATATCAAACATGGGATTTCTCCCCCTATCAACATGCATATCTACATAATGGAACTCCCTATATCTATATGCATGGTTTTTCTATAGTTTCTTCCCTTTTACCTATATTTTTGTCCCCCTTTTGACATCAATCAAAAAGGTCTAGAAAAGTCAATTAAAATCAAGGTTGAGACTAGAAAACATATTTCAAGAAAGCCAAAGTCAACCAAGTCAAGGGATGAAAACATTATATCAATTTTGAGACTAATCAATATATGATATTAAGGAATGATAGATACAATCCAAAACTAAGAATCATGTATGCACTCAAGTATGGATTTTTTTATGAATATCAGTTATTTTCATGATTTTTTTAGATTTCATTCAAACTTTCAAAATAGAAAGATATGATCATTTAAAGCATGTATATCAAGTTTGAGATGAAACTAATGTCGTTTGATCAAAATTTTAACTTAGCACGGTTTCATTCGAAATAAGCATGAAAACATGAAAATGGCTAAGTATCAAATTTTGCTATCTACTCATGTTTTCTCAAGCTTAGGCACATGGACATCTAATATGAGTGAATCTAAGTATCTAAGTATACTTCAAGTTTACAAAAATCAAACTTTTAAATCCATATAAAATCATATTCTTGATGAAATTTTTTGAAACTTTAACTAGACAAACTAGTTTTTTCATGGAATCTACAGGTTCAAGAATCAGTCAAAAATCAAATTTCTATAAATTCATAAAATTCCTGAAAGTCCAAGGGCATTTTGGTAAATTAGATATTTTTCAAAAGTTTTCAATTTTGCTTCAAACTTTCCAGACATCGCTGAATGATCATTTAAGATGTGTGTGTCAAGTTTGAGCTCAAATTGAATTTCTTAAGTTTATTTTTCATCCTATATTGATTTCAAAGAATAAATGGATATTTCTAGCTATCATTTCTAGAAATGATTTTACTCAAACAATGGTGTGAATGATATTAGAAATGGAATCAAAATAGTATACATGAGTTTTCATTTGAAGTTTTTGAAGAAAAATCAAAGTATCAAAAAAATGAGTATTTCAAGTAAGTGATACATTGTGTTTGCGAAATCCAAACAATTCCATTATAAATCAGATTCTTGATTAAATTTTTTAAAATTTTTACACAACAAACTAGATTTTTCAATGAAAGTGCAGAATCAAGAATCATCTCAAAATCGATTTTCTACATTTTTCTAAAATTCATTGAGTAAACTATTTTAAAATTGAAATTTCAATGACATTTTCGTAATTTTCAGTTATTTTTCAAAACATGCTCAGTTTTCATTCAAACTTTTATGACACCACATAATGGTCATGTAAAGAGTGTATGTCAAGTTTGGAAGGAAAATTATATCCTTAAGTCAAGATATCAACCTAGCATGGTTTCATTCAAAACTAAGCTAGTTATCATGAAACTTGCTAAGTATCAATAGTATCATTTGCTCATGGTTTTTTAAATTTAAACCTATGGACACCTAACATGAGTAATTCTAAACATGTTCTCCAAATATGGATTGAAAGTGAGACATCTAAGTCAATTTGTTGACTTGGGTCAACTTGGTTGAAAAGATGTTATCATGAAATTGCATCTATGTCATTTTATCCACATTCATATAATTTTTTCATTCTAAATGCATGAAAACATGTCATACCTATTCATAAACTTGTTTATGAAGTTTGGACTTAAAATGAAGTGTCCAAGTCGATTTGTTGACTTGGGTCAAACTTTTCCAAGTTTAAGTCCCCTAAAGTGATCTTTTTATCACCTTGTTCATCTACACAAGAATTTTCAAGTTTAAACACCTAAAATTATGTCATGTGTGTATGTAAACATGTTTATTGGGTGTTTACTCAAAATGAGGTCTCTAATAAGGAATTTCAACCTAGTCCAATTTCATTCAATATCGATATCATGAAATTGCCTAGTTATCATGATTTTTCGTACTCATGAAAATTCAAACATTTATCATGCAAAATCAATCATGAGTATATAGAGACATTATTAAAGCATGAATATTCAAGTATTATATTAAGATTTTTGCAAAAACGAACTCATACCTCATTCTTGAAATTTTTCCCAAACTTTTAATTTTCTTTCCAAATTCAATCTACTAGCCTTCCATCACATTTTTGATAACTTGCAAGCAATATTCACTAGTAGCATAATGGAAATATGACTACTAACAAGTTATCGTACTAGATAGCAAAGAGGGAATCAAGTATCGATTTCAAATTTTACTTTCCTAAATAGTTTTAAATCTGTTTCAAAGTAAACAATCATGAATCCAAAACGAATCGAGAGATCTCAAAATATGAAATATTTGAAAATTAAGATCTTCAACCATTCCTATTGGTTGAAAACCGAAAGGACACAATGAGCCTATGATTTAGAACCGCAAGGTCGCATGAGCCCGTTATAGGCTACATAGGTCTCCGAAGAGACCGAAATCAAAAAATCAAAAACATTTTTGAAACTCAAATGAAGAGTGGAAGATCTACTAATATTAAGCATATATCAAAACTCCAACTCTAATTTAAACAAGTAGGTATAGGAGATGATACCAAAGTGTTTGATGCCAACAATTTCATTATCCAAGGCATCATGATGACTTCAAGTTGCAACTTTGAAGTGATACAATCTTTGAATCCCCAAGCAACTTAATCAACCAATTTCATCCCACCCTTGTGTGGCAACTCACCCTACAATAGAGTATGAAATTTTTGGTACCCAAATAGCTTTGGGTCCTTGGGGGTTAGAGGGCTTAGAAACCCAAAGTGTCTTTGCCACACTTGGATTCATCTTAAAAGTGCAATCGTAAATGACATGCCCGTAAACACCACAACTAAAGCAATATTTTTGCTATGGACATGAGATTTATTATTAGAATGCTTGACATTTGAACTAAGATGAGCATGAGCATTCTTGAGAGAAACATTCATCTTTTTATGATCATGAGGTCTAGAGGTAGAATACTTAACATGATAAGCATGAGATGCATGAGTATTCTCAAAACTGTTATTTCTCCTATTTGGATTCTTAAAGGTAGAAACTTTTATAAATTCATATACCTTTTTACTCAATACTAAAACCTCCTTTTTCAAGTCATCCATGGATTTATATAAAGCATGCATTTGAGATTTTAACATATGGTTTTCCTTATTGATTTTTGAGTTTTCATTTTTCAAAATCTCATTCTCAATTTTGAAACCATTTTTCATGTTTTCATTTTCAAGCTGTAAGTCCTTAAGCTCAAGTTTCAACATATCATGACAAGGATCAAATGAGCTAGATTTCAATTTCTCATTTTCTAATTCTAAAGCATGCATATGTGAAGTAAGTCTAGAATTCTCCTTTTTAATCATTTTGTTTTCCTTATCCTTTTTCAAAAGCAAGGCATACAAGTTTTTATACTCATTCATAATTCATCATAAAACAAATCATGAGAGCTAGATGAGTTAATGCTATCATTTTCATTAACATGACTAGAAGGAGAAGAGTGTACCTCATCGTTATCATTCATGAGACAATCTTTTGAGATGGATTCATAGTCATCGCAAGAGGATGTTTCACTTGAATGGAATGATGATGTGGAAGCGTTTGACCTCTTCTTTGCCTTGTTCTTCATGGAAGGGCAATTTTTCTTCACATGCCTCTTTTCCTTGCATGCACGACACACTACCTTCCTTTTTCGGCTCTTGGAGCTACTCCTTCGACTAGAAGAGCTATGGGCATCAAAATCAAGATTAGTAGTAGGTGAATGACCATTGTCATCACTACCTTCATTAGAAGTGTCAATATCTTTAGTCTTGGCATAATCATATGGCATGTTTAAAGTTGCCCAAATATCATATGCCAAAGTACAATGCATGGCTTTTTCGAAAATGTTATTTTTCAAAGAACAATATAAGCATTTTGTTCCCTTAGCATTTAATTCAATCCTATTAATTTGTTCTTGGGTCCATGCATCCATATTTTCCTTAGGTTCAATATATTTTGTCTTTACCATGTCAAATACACCTAAACTTTGAGTCTTTAGGAAAGTATACATTCAACTCTTCCAAAGACCGAAGTTAGATTCATCGAACCTAGGTGGTACAGACGCTACCAACTCTAGTGCCATTTTTTGGATCGAGACTAAATGTAGAGGAGCTAGATGGTGATATCTTAATCTACGACCTACTCTGATACCAAATATTAGTCAAATGGCCACACTAGAGGGGGGATGAATAGTATGTTTACTAATCTTTTTTGCCTAAATTCGATTTTAACCGTTTCTTTGGTTACTTAGACAAATTACAAATTGAGTAGCAAGCGGAAGCAAAGTAAATATGATAATGAAGTAACACAAGTAGAAGCAATGCAAACACAACGATTTATAGTGGTTCGGCCCCAATGCCTAGTCCACTACCCAAGCACTCCGCTTAGGATTTCCAAACTAAACTTTACTAGATTAATTATTTCCTTTACAACTAGGATATTTTCACCGGAGAGTCTCCGCTTTCACACCGAAGGCACTTCCACACCTAGAAGTCTTCGTCTTCCTACCGAGAGCACTCTCCCACCTCAAACCTAAAGGACAACAATACTAATCCTAGTAAACTAAGTTTACACCAGTGGATTTAAACCTCAAACACCAAGGCTACCACCCAATTTCAAGACCTACACTCTAGGTCTAACACAAACTCAAATACAAAGAAATAAATAAGAAAATATAATAGTAAATGGAGCAATAAATCAAATAATAAAATACTTAGCTCCAAAATAAGATTCCTAGCTTCCTATTGATGTCTTTGATGGTTAATCAATGAAGGAATGAAGGCAAGATCAAGATTTTTGGCTCAAGCTAGGGTTTTCACAAGATTGGCTCAATGAGGCTTGTGATTGATCAAAAGGATGTCTCAAAGGTAGTATGAGTGATCAAGATGAGGGAGGAAGGTTCTCACGGCCTTGTATTTATAGGCCATGAAGAGAAGAGAAACACATCTCTTCTCAACGGGCGGATTTTTGCTTGTTACGAACCGTCGATCGCTTGCTTTCAACCGACCAAGTGACCACCAAGAGATCGAAGGCTTTCTGCCGCTTCCTGGCAACCTTTGGTCATCTGACCGGTCAACCAATTTTTCTACTACCAATTTTTAACCACATTTGGTCAATCGACCGATTGACCTATAAGACCCGGAAATTTTTTTCCTAATATAAAAATCTGTTTTGGTGTTGCGCGCTGGACCCGGGGGTAGTCGAGTCGAGCCTCAGGATTGCCTCGAGTGAAAAGGTATGACTCGACTAATGATTCATGGAATCTATGTGGGTGATTACCTTTCCTTTTATGAATTCATTCCTTAAGTCAAGTTAAATCGATTCATATTATGGGTTGAGTCAGAACCCAAGTTGAGTTCGGGTTTAGTTGAGGTTCGAGTATGAGTTAAGTGAGTCATGGAGCTATCTTTGGAAAGCTAGATGAGGGATTAAAACCCTCATCTTGCAGTCGTGCGACTCATCCCTTGAGTCGCATAAGGCCGCCTAGGGGGAGAGAGGAAGAAGAGCAAGGGAAAGCTTGGAGGACTTGGATCGATCCGGGATTTCACGTCGTCGCTAGAAAATTTCAAGTCGTCGCCGCCCGATCTTTCATTCTCCACAATCTAGGTGAGTGGTTAGAATTAGAAGCATGGGTGAGGCGGGTAGCCTAACCCCTAGTTGTGATAGGACGAGTTCCTCGCAATCTTTCCGCCGGATCTTGGTTTTATCGACATGTAATCGTTGTTTTGTATGGTTTCTTGTTGGAGTATCTTGTTTCTTAGTCGATTTTCAATTGTTAGGGCTGCCGAGTCATGGGAAAAGGGGAAAGGTCATGCCAAAATTTTCCCCTATTCCCTTGACGGCAAGAAGGCCCTTAGATGATCTCATGTTCATGATTGATGTAGTTCAAATCGTAGGTTTCACGCATCATGAAGCATATCTTCCCTAGATCTCTCTTGATGTGGCCGAATGAACCCTACACCTCATGAAGAGGGTTCGGCCAAGGGTAAGGGAAGGGGTAAAACAGTCCATTGGTATTATTGTGCTAAATTCCTTAGGTAGTGTAAAGTTGTACACAATTCGAAAGGGCGGCATAAATTGTTGATCCTGTAGCCGGATTAAGGCCAGATACGGGCAATGGCCCGAAGGGTATATATGGAAACCCTAGGATATTGATTGTGTGGTGTGTTTGAGATGGTCCACTGAGGAGCGTGGAGGTCAAGAATGACCAATGCTCAGCTCGGCTAGTATTGGGTCTTGAGGTGCGCCAGCGGGCCCGCTAGGAGCCAGACCCCAGTTGGGTGGGACTAGCTATCCTTACCCCAGACGGTGTCCGAAGACTAGTGGACCATCCTAGTCGACGACCCAAGATTATTTGCTTACACCTTGAGGTGACGTGGTCGATGGCCAGTATGATACTACCTGATATGGTAGGGATGGCTATAGCCGAGATATTATTCCATAAGTAGGCCTAAGGGTCGGATGTCGGAGGCTTATAGGCCGAGATGGCAGGTTATCATATTCAGTTGTACAGATTGACCCATTGGGGGTCGGTAGCTATATTAGAAGTATTTTTACCTCCTTGTTCATTCATTTTGTTGCCTTATATGATATATATGCATGATTGAGGCTTATGTGGAGGTTCGTTAGAGCTACTCACTGAGTCCCAAGTGGACTCAGTTTATTCTTTAATTTTGCAGAGCATGATCAGTGACTTGGCTTGTCGACATGGTGCAGCTAGTGGGCGGGAGGTGGTGCCATATCTCGTAGCGACGTCCATGAGTCTTAGATCAGAGTCTAGTTGTATTTGTTTTGTTTCTGCACTGACAGTTGTACTTGAAAAAGAGTTGTAAAACTTGTTTCTTGAACATTCAGTTATTTTGACGTTGATGTTCTTACTTGTTTTGACAAACATAAAAATTGTGACTTTGAAAGCCTTTAATAAAGTGTGTTGAGATTTTTGTTATTTGATGTCTTGGTTTTCTTGTGTCAGTGTAGACAGTAGGCTACAGGGTAGGGTGTAGGCTACCCTCAGTTGGGGTGTGATACGATCGAACCTAGGCTGAGCTTGGTTTTTTCAGCCTTCTTCTTGCGTGCTTCATTTTCGGATTTCGGCCTTCAACGTGCATCAACTTGGAGAGCTTTCCATGTGTTCTTTAGACTCATCCAATAAGTCTTTAGTGCACGCATCAAACTTCGAGAAACCTCCGCGACGAACCCGAACGTCTCGACCAATGTCCTTCTGATTTTCTAATTTCTTCTCATATTTTTGATCGAGGACATCGAGTGCTAACCGATATGGAACCTGAATATATTTCTCAAACAAACATTAGTTCCATGTTTGTTATCATCAAAATCGAGATTAAGAACAAGGTTGAAAACCTTAGGCCAACATTTGTAATCGAGGGACTTAGTTGCACGGTAACTGGTCACCGAAGGGCATTTGATCCCTGTAGATTGAACCTCACACTATCCGAGTAGTCATGACATGTTGCTAGACATCAATCTTGACTTGTGAGTGGAGTCTCTTACGAACACACCAAAGGGATTTTAGTGGTGGCTCGTAAGATTCGAATAGAAGTCGTTCTATCGGATCCGACTCTTCGTTATGCACAACTCATTGCTAGCTTAGTGTGGGGCCCAATGGGTCACACACAACATGCTAACCTCGTAACGAACCTTATGAGATAAAGTCCGAATGCGGCACTATATGTCTACTAGCATAGACATGCTGCATCACGATCATGGATCTCATTTACGGACATGATATAAAAGATATTTCCTATAGGAACGAATACGCGAGAAAGGAGTTTCTCGGTAACCCTAATTTGTAGGGCATCCCTAAATTATATGGATTGGCACATGATAAATCCTAATAAATAAGAATTTAATTTATAGAGATAAATTAAAGTTTATATTTAGTTGGATTTAATTAATTTTGAATTAATTATATATCCATTAGATATAAATTATTATTTTGGAGGCAAACCCTGGAATTTTGAACTCCGGGGAGAGGATTTAAAAAGGGGTGGCCGGGTCCACCATGGGGGCCACCTAGTCACCTTATAAATAGATGGCCTAACCTCGTTTGAGAGGGATTAAGCAAATTGGTTAGAGATCTTGGAGAGGAGCAAAGGCTTGGATTCTTGAGAAACTTCTTGAAGACCAAAACTCCAAAGAGCTCCTTTTGATCTCAATGGGTGGCCGGCCATCAAGCTCCTCCTTCTCGGGTTTTGTGAAACCGATTTGGAGGTCTCTTCCTCTTGGGTGTGTCATCTCCTTCATCTTCTTGGAGGAGTCCAAGGAGGACAGCGAGGTATTCCTTCATCTTCCTCCTCGTTCAGTGGTTTTCTCATACCCTCTTCCTCCATTTTGGTGCTCGGTTCTTGGTGGAAGGGCCGGCTTCACTTAGGTGTATTTTAGGGTTGAGTTTCCCTTTCTGTTGAGCCACAACAAGTCTTGGTATTCGCTGTCCCTTGGTTGCGAAGCGTTTGGTGTGGACCTTCCATTGGAGGACGTGCGCTTGGACATCTTGAAATGGGGATAGGAGCAGCCTTACCATCCGCGGTATAAGGTATATAATCCTATTCTTATCGTAGATTGAATTCCTTAAAGATTGCTAAAGTTGATCGCTGGTTTTGGGATGGTTTGTATTTTTATTTAATCGTTATTTCCGCTGTGCTTCTTCTTCCATCCCAACAGTGGTATTAGAACCACCTTTAATAATTTTTCCGGAATTTTATTATGCGTTATTATTGCGTTTACGAACCATTCGCTCCCTAAATCATTATTATTTTCGGGGGTTCTTGAGTCATTCTTTTGCCTCCATGGTTCATGCGATGAATCAGGGTGGTAGCCTACTGTCCAAACTTGTCTTGGACAGATTTCGGACTCAAGAACCCCATGGATTCATGGTTGAACAATCTCGAAAACTGAAATTTTCAGCATGTGTTGTTTGCACCGTTTTGGGTGGAAACATAACCCGATTAGCACGTTTTCAAATTCTGTTTTTTTCTTTCTTTTTCTTAATTATTAAGATGCATTAAAGGATGATTTTGGATGATCCCTATGTGTTGTGACTGTGTGTAAAACGTGGTTGTGTTGATTGCTTGTAAATTTATGAAATTTCAGCATTGTAACTTTTAAATAGGGCCTTCGTACCCCTACCTTCCTCTTGAGTATTCTGACTGTAGTCTTCTTCTCACTCTCCTTAAACCTTTCTCCAAGGGTTGTTTGAGTCTTCTTCTTTTAGTTTTGTAAAATTAGAAGTATAGGGGCAGATTCGCGACGAGCACGCTTGCTGCCCCGTTTTGGTGCGCGCGCGAAGAGGAGGTGTTCGGCACCATGATGATGAAGAATTGAACCCCGGGAAGGCACTGATGGAACCGGCAACCTTCAAGATGATTTTAGGCAGCGCCTTGGCAAGACGGAGCTCCCTAAAACCCTAGGATGATGGCATTGGTTCGCCCGGTGGCTCGGGTGGAACCCTAAAAACATCCATAATCATCCCTATTTACATTATGCTTTTATTTATTGTTTTTGCTCCAATTGTTGATAGCTTAGATAATTATGATTGCATGAAGATACCCTCCAATAATATTGATTCCGAATGGCTATGATATTAAGAATATCAGTCACGCCTTCCATCGTTGTGAGGTACAAGTGTGTCTATTGTCATAACGGGTATGTTGTGCAAACACAAAGCCTTTTTGTGATGATAGACACGTTGTATCTCATATGGCACATATCCTTGTGTCTTTACTACTAGCTTGAACGTGACTTACCTTGTTGAGCAAACTCAAGGGTGGTTGTTTTCTCGCTAGGGTAAATGAACGATGGGTCCGACTCAACTAGGGCTCAATGGTTTGTTGTGAAAACACAAGACCATGGTAACCCTAGAGGCAAAACTTGATAGAAGTCGTATAACGATGTGATCGGTAAAGAGATACCTACCCATTGACCTATTAGGGTTTGTCATGTTAAATGCGAGACCCGAGTAGGAGAAGTGGGGTTCCATCTTCCCCTGAGGAAGTCTACGAACGAGGGCTTCCCTCTTCCCAATAGGAGGGTCATTTGGGAACCTCGAAAATTAGTGGGAGACATGACAAATTAAAAGACCATAATAATCATGCATATTGAATGGTAGCTCATGTGTTGTTTTTACTTTTCCTTGTAGCATTTCATTTGTCGTAATGTCATCTACATTGTCATTGCGAAGCATACTTGATGCAAATAAACTCACTGGACCAAACTATGTCAATTGTTTGCAAAACCTGAGGATTGTCCTCATCGAGGAGAGACTTTCCTATATTCTTGATAACATGACACCAGATGCCCCTTCCCAAAGGGCTATCGTGGAAGTGAGAACCATTTACAAGAAGTGACAAGATGACAACACTACTATTTAGTGCATAATGCTCGCCTCTATGTCCGATGTGTTGAAGCGACATAATGAAAAGATGGACGCAGGGGCCATCCTCTCCCACCTCAAGGAGTTGTACGGTGAAGAGAGCCGGACTACTAGGTTTGAGATGTCAAAACAACTCTTCTAGGCTAAGATAGCGGCAGGGACCCCTGTTGAAACCCATGTTCTCAAACTAATTGATTTGATCGAGAGGTTAGAGAAATTGGGCATAAACATTGATAAGGGGATAAGTGAGGACTTAATACTCCAATCCCTTCCAGGGTCATTTTCACAGTTTATCATTAACTACCACATGAACAAGCTGGACGCCTCGCTTCCTGAGCTCCTTAATATGCTGAAGACTGCTGGGTCCCACCTTTCGAAGGAAAAGGACAAAGTTTTGTTATTGGGTAGTGCCCCTAAAAAGGCAAAGATGCGCTTTGTTAAGAACAAAGCGAAAAACAAAAATGTGAAACCCAAAAAGGATATCAAGAAGAAAGGGAAGAAGGCTCCTAAGGGCACCTGTTTCTATTGTGGTAAAGATGGCCACTGGAAGCGCAACTGCAAGGAGTATATTGCAGAAGTAAAGCAAAAGAGGGCTCCTGAAGCCCCCTCCGCAGGTGCGTTAGTTATTGAAATAAATCTTTCATTACAAAATTCTACTTCATGGGTATTGGATACCAGTTGTGGTGCTCACATTTGCAATTCGTTGCAGGGGTTGAGAATAAGTAGAATGCTAAACAAAGACGACTACGACCTTCGGATAGGCAATGGCGCAAAAGTTGCAGCCTCAGCTGTAGGAACCTATTATTTATATCCGCCATCAAGCAAAACCATTAAATTGATCAATTGCTATTATGTTCCAGTTCTAATAAAGAATATTATTTTTGTTACTTTATTGCTAGAACAATGTTATGCAATGACTTTAAAAGGCAATTGTTGCCACATATATCATTTTGATGAATTATATGGAACTGGGCACATTTCAAATGGTTTGATGGTCTTAGATGTAACTGATAATGTTTTTCATATCGAACAAACGCATAAGAGGAAACAAGATAATCTGAACCTTATCTATCTTCGGCACTTGAGACTGGGTCATATTAACGAGAATGAGATTAACAAGTTGTACAAAGACGGGTTGTTTGACCCGTTCAATTTTGAATCGATGTCAACTTATGAATCCTATCTCAAAGGAGAAATGACAAAGTCCCCCTTCACTGGGTGTAGTGAAAGGGCTACTGACTCGTTAGAGCTAGTCCTGATAGATGTTTACAGACCAATGATAACTGAAGCCAGAGGTGGGTATTCCTACTTCATCACGTTCATAGATGATAGATCAAGGTATGGATATGTCTACCTGAGACATAAGTTTGATACTTTTGAAAAGTTCAAAGAGTATAAGGCTGAGGTTGAGAAACAAATAGGGAAAAGTATTAAAACCCTTCGATGAAATTGAGGTGGTGAGTACTTATCCAATGAGTTTCTACATTATCTAAAAGACAATGGGGTTGTCTCCGAATGGACCCCTCCAGGCACACCACAACATAATGGAGTATTTGAAAGGTGGAATCGCACGTTGTTTGACATGATGCGGTCCAAGTTGGCCTAAGGTTTTCTACCTTGGTCTTAATCTCGATTTTGATGATAACAAACATGGAACTAATGTTTCATTGAGAAATATTTTTAGGTTCCATATCGGTTAGCACTCGATGTCCTCGATCGGAAATATTAGAAGAAATTAAAAAATCGAAAGGACATTGGTTGATGCGTTCGGGTTCGTCGCAGAGGTTTCTCGAAGTTCGACGTGTTCACCAAAGATGTCTTGGACGAGTCTAAAGAACACATGGAAAACTCTCCATGTTGATGCACGTTGAAGGTCGGAACCTGAAAACGAAGCGCACAAGAAGAAGGCTGAAAAAATCAAGCTTAGCCTAGGTTCGATTGACCGGTCGGTCGACCGAATGTGATAAAAAATTAGTAGTAGCCAATTCAGTCGACTGATCGGTCGACTGAAGGTTGCCAGGAAGCGATAGAAAGCCTTCGATCACTCGGTCGATCGACTGACGATCGATCGGCAAGTGACCGACGGTCGGTAACGGGCAAAAAACTGCATGTTCAGAAGAGGGGAGTTCTCCCTTGAATATCTTTTGAAGAGCCATATTTTGAAGATCTTTGTTCTTGATTGAGCCACCATTCTTGAAACCCTAGTTTGATCTCTCCATTCCTTAATATAGCCTTCAAAGCTTCATCGATTCATCACCTTGAGGCATCAAGAGGACTAGGGAGTTTGTTGTGGAGCTAAGTATTTTATTATTTGATTTATTGCTCTATTTAATGTTGTATTTTCTTATTTATTTCTTTGTATTTGAGTTAGTGTAAGACCTAGAGTGTAGGTCTTGAAATTGGATGGTAGCCTTGGTGTTTGAGGTTTAAATCCACCGGTGTACACGTAGTTTGCTAGGATTAGTTGAGTTGTCCTTAAGGTTGAGGTGGGAGAGTGCTCTCAGTAGGAAGGCGGGATACTTTCGGGTGTAGAAGTGCCTTTGGTTTGAGAGTGGAGACTTTCTGGTGTAAAGTCCTTATCGTAAGGAAACTAATTAATCTAGTAAAACTAGTTTGAAAATCCTAAGCAGGGTGCTTAGGTAGTGGAGTAGGCATTGGGGCCGAACCACTATAAATCTTTGTGTTAGCGTTGTCTCTCTTATGTTTGCTTAATTGTCTTATTTATTGCTTCCGGTTGTTATTCAAATTTTTGAATTACCTAAGTTGTTTAAGAAAAGATTAAAATCAAAATTAGGCAAAAAGATTTAGATAAGACACTTTTCACTCCCCCTCTAGTGTGGCCATTTCACCAATAATCCATGCTTTGCTTTACTGATCTCCCCATTTCATTTTGGGGATATGCGCTTGAAACAGCTATATATATATTGAATAGGGCTCCCATAAAGTTTGTCTCTAGTACACTATATGAGATATGGAGTGGCAAGAACCCAAGTCTGAGGCATCTCAAGATTTGGGGTTGCCCCGCGTACATAAAGAAATTAGTGTTAGATAAGTTTTATGCTAAATCAACTAGGTGTAGGTTTGTGGGGTATCCTAAAGAGAGTTTAGGATATTATTTCTACTCGTCAACTGATCAAAAGGTGTTTGTCAGTAGGCATGCCACTTTCTTAGAAAAATATTTTATCAAGGAAAGTGGGAGCGGGAGAGATGTTGAGCTTGATGAAGTTCAACAACCACAAGCAAAATCGCAACAACCTGTGGAAAGCCCACAGGAAGTACCAATCATAGAAACACTACCTCCCACCACTCTTCGAAGATTAGGGAGATTGTGTATACAACCCGAAAGATTATTCCTAACCATTGAGAATGGCCAAAAATTCGTTGATCCGCAATCCTATGACCAGGCAATCAAGGTTGTTGATTGCAAACAATGGTAGGAAACAATGAAATCCGAAATGGACTCGATCTTCACCAACCAAGTTTGGACTTTGGTTGACTTACCCGAAGGAGTTACACCTATAGGGTGTAAGTGGATCTTTAAAAGAAAGATTGGAGCTGATGGCCAAGTGGAGACCTATAAGGCCAGGTTGGTAGCAAACGTTTCACTCAAAGGCAAGGTCTTGACTATGATGAAACTTTTTCTCCTGTAGCCATGCTCAAGTCCATTAGGATAATACTAGCCATTACTGCATATCATGACTACGAGATAATACACCAGAAGTCTCCGCTCTCAAACCGAAGGCACTTCTACACTCGGAAGTATCCCGCCTTCCTACCGAGAGCACTCTACCACCTCAACCTAAGGGACAACTCAACTAATCCTAGTAAACTAAGTTTACAATGGTGAATTTAAGCCTAAACACCAAGGCAACCACCAACTCAATCAAACCTAGCAACCTAGGTTTATACAAATGATATACAATCAAAGTAAACAACAAAATACAATAATAATTGGAGCAATAAATCAAACAACAAGTACTCAGCTCCAAAAGAAACTCCCTAGTCCTCTTGATGCCTTGAGATGATGAATCGGTGAAGCTTGAAGGCTAAATCAAGGTGTGAAGATCAAAACTAGGGTTCTTGCAAGGATGGCTCAATGAAATATTGTAGAGATGCTTAGGATCACACTTTGAGGCTTCGAAGCATCAATGGTAGGCTAGAAATGAGTTTGGGATGGGTATTTATAACCCCCCAAACACCAAGGCTCGTCAACGGGCATTTTTCTACCCGTTGGCGACGCCCAGTCGCTTGCCAGTCGATCATCGGTCGACTGACCAAGCGATCGCTGACTGACCGAAGGCATTTTGCCCGTTCTGGGCAACATTCAGTTGACCGATCGATTGATCGATCGAACCTGGGCAGGGCAGACTGCTTAGGCTAGTTTTTCTTCTTGTTTGCTTATTTCTAGGTTCCGTCTTCGCTAAATCTACTTATATAATATTTGAATTTAATAACTTTAAAATATAAATGTTATATAAGGATTACCCTCCATTTGGAGTCGATAAAAATATCTAAAAAATCAAAATCCTTAAGAATCAAAATCTAGTTTTTGGGGTCTAGTACAAATTTCCGAAAAACAAAAATTTTCTAATCTCCCGGGTCAAATATGGGTATGCTAAAGGCTTCAAAAAATTCCTTTAAAATACCTCGTTATCTAGTTTTTACCCAATGAACAATTACCAGCATTTTTGTGTCAAGAAAATTTCTGGGTCATATAGCCCTCCAAGGAGCTCCCTAGGCTTAGTGAATTCTAGGGTCATTTTCTAATTTGCCGATTTTTCATATTTTGGGGTTCGGGTTTGGTTTTTGTGTTTTTATGCATCATCATGTGGATTTACAACACATTCTAGACACCCTAGATCTAAACTTCAACTCCCGAAGAATCCCGAGCGTCGACGAGCATCCTTGATGATTTCTCTGATTTCTTCGATTTTTCTGGTCACGGACGTCGTGCGCTAACCGACTTGACACCTGAAAGATTTCTCAATAAAATATTAGTTCCATATTTGTTATCATCAAAACCGAGATTAAGACCAAGGTAGAAAACCTTAGGCCAATAGTCATGGCATCACTCTTTCCAAGAAATGTCTCCTAAGACACCCGAGGAGAGAAAAAGGATGAGCGAGATCCTTTATGCTTCGGCAGTAGGATCCATCATGTATATTATGCTCTGTACTCGGCCTAATGTCTCTGATGCCCTAGGGGTAACTAGCAGATTTTAGGCGGATCCTGGTGAGGAACATTGGAAAGCCGTAAAGAACATTCTTAAGTACTTGAGAAGGACTAAAGATGTTCTCCTGATTTATGGTGGGTCAGATTTTAAAGTGGAGGGCTATAGAGATTCTAGCTTCCAATCAGACCCGGATGATAGTAAATCCATTTCTATGTATGTATTTACTTTGAATGGTGGCACAGTATGCTGGAAAAGTTCAAAGCAAGAAACTCTGGCCGACTCGGTGACAAAAGCTGAGTACATCGCTGCAAGCGAAGCCGCAAAGGAAGGAGTGTGGATAAAGAAATTTATCTCTGAGCTGGGTGTTGTTCCTAAGATTGCCGGTCCGATCCCTGTTTATTGTTATAACACTAGGGATGTTGCTCAAGCAAAGGAACTTAGATCCCACCACAAACCAAAACACATCCTAAGGCGGTATCACCTGATTAGAGAGATCGTTGGACGTGGTGATATAAATGTCGAAAGTGTCGACACGAAAGACAATATAGCAGATCCATTCACAAAGCCATTACCACAACAGCAGTTCGATCACCACTTAAGTTGTATGGGTATTAAATACTGCAATTATTGGCTACAAGTGCAAGTGGGAGATTGAAAGAAATTGTGCCCTTGAGCCAATCACATATTGATGTGTAGGGAATAATTTATGGTTAATGAATAAAATGAGGCATCTTTTCATCATATGCTGCATCTATATTTTGTATATATTAGATTGTGATGAACCCCATGAACTCAGGCAACTGATTCTAAGGTCATGATGAGATCATGCCAGTGAGACTTAGAATCCAAATGCCCATGTTCTAAATGTTCCCAATCGTAGGATCACCAATTATAAAATTGATGATTTCGGATAGACTAGTGCACTTGGTACATGCCTTATATAATAAGGGTTAGCTGATCTAATAATTACCTATGAGCCATCATTAATGTACAGGTGCAGGTGCTCATTAGGGAATGAGTTCACTGAACAGACATGCACGAGGAACACAGAATGAAATCCTTACATGAGTGTCAATGGGATGTTCTTCGGGTGATATTAGGTGCAAGCAGTCCTTGGACCTGAGGTTCTCATGGTTACTTTGTGAGTGACAACCCATTGCCTTGGTTTTATCCCTACATGGCCCTTAGCATCATGTGTCTGATATTACTGGGCATGGGGAAACATTCATGGAGGTAGGGGAGCAACCAACATAGAATCGGTTACTCCTAGTGAAAAGAGATAACGTCCTAAGTGTCCCTACAAGTGTCCACTCGGGAATCTCTGGCCAGAGTAGACATGAAAGTGAGGAAGATATTTATGACGTTTCATTATTGAGACGACATCTTGACGGGTGGAATACATATGAATCGGTATTAGGGTTTGACACTTCTTTCGTACCCTAGCCGACTTCAAGACGTTATAATCGATGGACTTGGTTGTTCGATAGTTGGTCACCGAAGGGCGTTCGATCCTTGTAGATTGAACTTCACACTATCCGGGTAGTCATGACACGTTGCTAGACGTCAATCTTGACTTGTGAATGGAGTCTCTCATGACCACACTAAATGGGTTTTAGTGGTGGCTCGTAAGTTTCGAATAGCTAGAAGTCATTCTATCGGATCCGACTCAACGTTATGCACAACTGACTATTGGCTTAGTGTGGGGCCCAATGGGTCACACACAATAGGCTAACCTCGTAACGAACCTTATGAGATAAAGTCTGAATGCGGCACTATATGTCTACTAGCATGGACATGCTGCATCACGATCACGGATCTCATTTACGGACATGATAGGAAAGATATTTTCCTATAGGAACGAATACGCAAGGAAGGAGTTCCTCGATAATCCTAATTTGTAGGGTATCCCTAAATTATAGGGATTGACACATGATAAATTCTAATCAATAAGAATTTAATTTATAGAGATAAATTATAGTTTATATTTAGTTGAATTTAATTAATTTTGAATTAATTATAAATCCATTAAATATAAATTATTGTTTTTGAGGCAAACCCCAGAATTTTAAACTTCGGGCAGAGGATTTAAAAAGGGGTGGTTGGGTCCACCATCGGGGCCACCTACTCACCTTATAAATAGATGGTCTAACCTCTTTTGAGAGGGGTTAAGCAAATTAGTTAGAGATCTTGGATAGGAGCAAATACTTGGATTCTTGAGAAGCTTCTTGAGGACCAAGACTCCAAAGAGCTCATCTTGATCTCCATGTGTGGCTGGCCATCAAGCTCCTCCTTCCCGGGTTTTATGAAGCCGATTTGAAGGTCTCTTCCTCTTGGGTGTGTCATCTCCTTCATCTTCTTGGAGGAGTCCAAGGAGGACAGCGAGGTATTTCTTCATCTTCCTTCTCGTTCTGTGTTTTTCTCATCCCCTCTTTCTCCGTTTTATTGCTCGATTCTTGGTGGAAGAGCCGGCTTCACCTAGGTGTGTTTTGGGGTTGAGTTTCTCTCTCCATTGAGCCACAATGGGTCTTGGTGTTCGCTGTCCCTTGGTTACGAGGCATTTGGTGTGGACCTTCCATTGGAGGACGTGCGGTTGGACTTCTTGAAATGGGGATAGGAGCAGCCTTACCATCCGCGGTATAAGGTATATCTTCTCCTTCTTCTTGTAGATTGAATTTCTTAAAGATTGCTAAAGTTGATCGTTGATTTTTGGATGCTTTGTATTTTTTTAAAATCTCTTTTTCCACTGTGCTTCTTCTTCCATCCCAACAACATATAGATATAAAGAAAGTGCTCGACACAGCAGAAATATTAGAGATATGTTAAGGACATACCTCAGCCTCCACATCCTCATGCAATACATCACCCTCATATGTATATAATAATAAAGCTCAAACTTCATGAATATTCAACATAATAAAGGAAAAACTTCACATCCAACCGCGTAGGAACATGCCAAACTGGCTAAACACAATCAATATGCATAACATCATAGGTATCCAACATAGTCATGTAGGTAATGAGAATAGTAAGCATAAACGATCCTAGATCGAGGTAATACCACTTAGCGTGCCTATGCGATTTTAACCCGCCCTTGAGCCCCCTAACCGTGCAGCCTAGGGCTGGCCTACCCCCTCACCCGAATGCCCTATTAGGCAAGGAGGGTTCGGCCCCTTGGGATTCCCTTAGGGTCAACTCCTCCAAATGTCATTTTAGGATTCCAATGTCTCTTATTTTCCCGAGGTCCTTATTTTTCTTAATTGTAGGTCTCTACAATTTTACAACACTTAAATATAAGTTATAATTCCCTAAGAGTGTATTCCCTAGGTGTGAAATTACATCTAGGTCCTCTAAAATACTTTTAGCTTGGCCGGCCACCCTTAGGGTTCTTAAGGAACCACCTAAGAGGGGGCAACATACCATAATCTCTCAATTATTCATTCTTTTATCAAGACACCAAGCCAAGCATCAAGATCACATAACTACCCACAAGAATACCAAAGAATTTGTCAAGAAACCAAAGAAGAAAGGGGGTGGCTCAATGAGGAAGGGGGCGGCCAAAGCTCTAAAAATTGATCCGATAAATCCACAACGATAACGGGAAAACCCTTAATCCGATTGTCCAATCTGATACGAGAAAAACCCATCAAAAATCGATGAAAACCCCATGACATAGGGGCGGTGGCATGAAGAAGAAGATGGGGAATCAGGGCTTAATCCACTCACCTTTAGGAAGAAATCGGAAAGGAAGAAGATGCTAAGGATCCTCCTATGATAGACACCGATGAACTCGCGGAATTCCGACTCCAATCGGCTCGTCCTCTCTCCGGTGTCTCCCTCTCTCTCTCTCTTCTCTTTGCCTCAGGTGGCGTGTGGCTAAACCTCTAGCTATACGCCCCAGGTGTACTTTTATGGGCCCTAGTTGGCCCAAATGATCATAATGCCCCTCATTTAGTGAATCCACTTATAAAACCCGTATTTATCTCGTTCTAACTCCGATTCGAGGTCTGATTTAACCTCTAGTCTCAACTCGAGATTCTCTATCATCCTAGCATGCTAAATCATAGAAATATAACAAATAAAATTTTCCTAAATTTTTTTACATTAATTGCTTACTCGGATTTATTCTTAAAGCTTTCTGCCAGTCCGCGCTAGCTCGAGCCTACGATCCCCAGCCTAAGGATAAAATATAATTATTAAATTTTTTGTTATTATAGAAAATTTGAGCTAAAACACTTGAGTTGTAACCCTAATCCTCAACTCTCCTCATCCTTGAGCCTTCTCCACTTCTTCAAGCCATCAAGCTTCCAACACTACAACACAACCTGAAAGGTGTTAAGGCACACTAGAGGGGGGATGAATAGTATGAGTCTAAGGTGATTGACTTTAATTCTAGTTTGATCACAACTAATTCAAATTCTACTCTAGGTTTTTAAGTTATGATGAATGTTTGATATGATTATGCTTGATAATGAGAATGAGAACAAGTGATGAGCTAAGTAATTCAAAATATCAATGATACAATGCTAACAAGATATTTAGAGTGGTTTGAGAACCTTCCCTACTCCACTACCTTGGTTCATCACCAAGAATTTCACAACTACTTGTATTAACTTTTCTTTTCCTACAAATGAGGGTCAACCAAGGGCTTATCTCTCCACAATGAGAGTGCCTCTACCTCAAACTTAAAGAACTCTAAAAGTTACACACAAGTCAAACCCATGGTGTGTCACCCACACCTTGTTACAAATCGATTTTGAGTTGGAATGAAAACAACAAGTAGAAAATGCAACGAGAAAAGCTTAAGTAAATCACAAACACTAGTTGAAGCTTCTCCTTGATATCTCCTAGAATTCCAAGCATTAGGATGATGTACACAACAAGTTTGAGGGCTTGAGAGTGAAGGAAGACAATGAGAGATGAAAATTAGGATTTGTACTTTAGAATCACTCTTTAAGGCTCAAGAGATGGGTGTATTTAGAGTTGGTATTAGGGTATGGAAGAAAAGAATTGTTTAAGAATTTGAAAAAGAGTCATTGGGGCATTCTGGGAATTCTTTGTAGTTTTACTGGTTGGGGGCATTCTGAGAATTCTGGGCAATTTTGGAGGTTTTTAGTCTTTCAAGCCTTATTCACATTTAATGAAAGGTTAACGATTTCCAAAAATTTCTTAAAAATAGGTCTTTAACTTACTTTTACTTAAGGAACATTTAATGGGACTTTTGATGGCAATGAAATATCTAAATTATCTAGCCCTCCAAGGATCCCCCTATACTTAAAAATTTTCAAGGCCGTTTTTTTGATTTTTTTTTCGTTTTTAAGTTTTCGGGATTGAAGTTTCAATTTTTAGATTGTGAACTCAGTGAGGACATCGAACTCTAGCTTATGAACATTTACAATAAAAGAAACTAAGTTGTAAACTAATTTTGACATGCTTGACTCTGAAGCCTCCGATTCCTAATTTTTCATGATTTTTTCGACGAACTTCAGATGCGTATCGTATGTCCAACTTGAGACCAGACATTGGTGAAACTATTAGAATCATGTTTGTTATTATCAAAACTAAGAGTGTTGCCAAGGTTGAACCCTTGGGCCAACACAATCGATCTATAGAGACACATAATTAGAGATAATTTAGAGACACACTATTGTTGTGAAGATTTAGAAACACATAATTAGATTTTTATTTCTAAATCTTCACATTTAGAAACTAATAGATATAAAATTTGTTCCTAATTAGCCTCTAAAGATCTATAGAAAAAAGCTTTAAAGTCAGATCAATTAAGTGACTATGTTGTTGGTGTTTCTATATCTTAGTGCTAAATCAATTAAGTGACTATGTTGTTGTTGTTGTTGTGTTTAAAACTTTAAATAGATATTTAGAGGTTAATTAGAAATAAATTTTGTGTCTATTAGTCTCTAAATGTGAAAATTTAGAAATAAAAATTTAATTTGTCTTTAATTTTGTATCTCTATTTGTCGATTGTGTTGTAGTGCAAGATTTATTTTTTTGAGGCCAAGATTAGTACACACTATTTACCCCCATCTAGTGTGGACATTTAGCTAATATTATGCACAATGAAAGAAATGTATTCGAGAATATTTTCAATACAATGATAGATGTCACAAGAAAAATAAAAGATAATATTAAAACAAGATGAAGTTTAAATTATATTGTAAACATCCATATTTAGAACTACAAGACGTGAATGGAAGACAGATGACATTGAAAGCCTCCTAAGTCCTCAGTAAATAATTCAAGTTAAAAAATATATTTTTTAAAACAAAGATAGAATATCATAATAGGTGACCATACCAGAGATCTCTGTGCTACCCACAGTTGGCAAGTTAAAAACATTTGCTGATGGATTATATAGTTCTTACATATTTCAAAAGTCAAGAGTCCCTCAACATAAATTAGAAAATAATGTGAAAACTAATAAGTGTCGACTCGGTAATCTCTGGCCAGAGTAGACATGAAACTCAGGAAGATATTTTTGACATTTCATTATTGAGACGACATCTTGGCGGGTGGAATACATATCAATCGGTATTAGTGTTTAACACTTCTTCCGTACCCTAGCCGACTTCGGGACATTATAACTAAGGGATTTAGTTGCACGGAAACTAATCACCGAAGGGCGTTCGATCCCTATAGGTTGAACCTCACACTATCCGGGTAGTCGTGACACGTTGCTAGACGTCAATCTTGACTTGTGAGTGGAGTCTCTCACAACCACACTAAAGGGGTTTAGTGGAGACTCGTAAGATTCCAATAAAAGTCGTTCTATCGGATCCGACTCTCCATTATGTACAACTCACTGTTGGCTTATTGTGGAGCCCAATGGGTCACACACAACAGGCTAACATTGTAACAGGCTTTATGAGATAGAGTCCGAATGCGGCATTATATGTCTACTAGCATGGACATGCTGCAACTCGATCACGGATGTCGTTTACGGACATAATAGGAAAGGTGTTTACTATAGGGCATTCCTATATTGTAGGGATTGACACATAATAATATTTTATGTGGTTGATTAAGTTTAATTATGACTTAAAGATTTAATTAACCACTTGACGGTGATTGTATTTAATTATAAATTAAATATAATTTGATTTTAAATCAAATATACATAGTGGGAAAATTAGTCTCTAACCATGAGCCTAATCAATTAATTAGATTTTAATTTAGTTAGATAAATCCTAATTAATAGGAATTTGATTTATGGAGATAACTTATAAAATTAATAGATATATGATTCATGAGGATAAATCATAATTATATTAATTAATTGGAATTCGAATTATTTAGATAAACCTCTTTCCTATTGATTGGGTGATTGGTTTATTTAGATAATTATCATTCATGTTAATAGGCTCTTAATTTATGGAGATAAATTAAACTTTATATTTATTTGGATTTAATTAATTATAAATTCATTAAATATAAATCATTGCGTTGGAGGCAAACTCCGGAATTTTGAATTCCGAAGAGAAATTTTAAAAGGGGGGCCGGGTCTACCTTGGTAGCCGCCAATTCCCCTTATAAATAGGTGGCTTAACCTCCTTCAAGGGGGGTAAGCAAATTGGTTATTTGTCTTGGAGAAGATTAAGGTTTGAATTCTTGAGAGGCTTCTTGAAGAGAAAGGCTCCCTTTCCACCGGCCCTTAGCTGCTCCTTGCTCGGCCATGGTCAGCCCTTTCCACCGAGGCACCTTGGAAGAAGAAGAAGAATCGAAATATAGTTGCTACGCCAAAATTAGGCGCAAAGAACCAACTAGATTGACCCAGTAGAAAAATCAAGAATACAGAAATCGTCAATGTTCATAGAAAATGCGATTACATTTGTTGGTCGCTAGTTGAGTAGATCAAGCAAGTTGGAATTTACACTCAACCTATTAGTTCGAAAGCTCCATGGGAAGGAACAAAAGTCCATAGGCCACCCTACTCTCTTAACTTATAAATTTGTACGATTTGATCCATATCTCCGTAGCCTCTTAGCTTTTATCATATCTTTTGCTGGACTATTGCCTATTGGTTTCAAATCTTGTTGATGTTGCAAACTCAACATCTTCTTGCCTTCTTAAGTTTTTGGAATATGGAAATAAACAAGAATTGTCTGAAAATTCTTTCAAGAAAAAAAAAACAAGAAAACTTGAGAGTAACTCACTTTAGAGATCTTTAATTATCATGAACAATGAACTAGAATGCATGAAGTTTGCTTTTTGTACCTTGTAGAAGGCAGATGATTAATTTGTTTTTCTTGTATTTTTTCATATTGAATACAGGTTAAAATTTCATGTTGGTAGAAAATGTTGTCTGTGATATATTTAGATTAACGTTGAACTTATTTTGGATTTATTGATGGTTGAATATGTAGGTGGTTGGTTGTATACCTGCTAAGTTATAGGTTTTGTAATTAGCAAGTGGATATTATATTAATGAATGATTACTTGTTAAATTTTGTATGTTTGTGGCAAATTTATTCATCATAGATCCTCAAAGTTGTGGCAAACTTATTATATATTGTGGCAAAATCATCACTAATATTGTGGCAATAATCCAAATTTAAAATCATGTTAGTGGCAAATTCATTTTAACGATTAATGACAAAGGATCAAACATACAGTGACAAAAAAAATTATAGCAATTTTGATATTTAATGACAAAATATAACATAATATTAGTGCCAAATTTCATTTATTTTTGCCACGAAAAGGATTCTAGAAAAGGTAGAATAATGACAAATATTTATTAATAAGTGGCAAATTTTTTTGTCAAAAATGATATGTGGCGTCAGCAAGCCTTGTTTGCCACAATAGAGTGGAGGTATTTTGACTTTTTCATTTGCCACTAAAGAAATTGCAATTCGTGGTAATCCGCTAAAGTTCGCCACAAAAGCCAAAAATGACTTTTAACGACGGACCTTATGTGACAAACGGTTGACGAACACTTTTTTATCATTGAATCGTCATTTTGCCACTTTAGATCACTATTGTGGCAAAAATAACTAGCTTTGTGGTGAGTCTAATGATAAATAACATCATTTTTAATAATACGTCGTGTAGTTAATTATATACCTATTTGAGTTTTTCCCTATTGATTTTATTTAGTGGCTTGTCAAGTGCATTGAAAAAAGAAAAAAAAAATCTCAAGAGAAAATATTTCTTGTCTATAATTAAGTGTGATAATCACAAATATTGTGTAGTAGACAACTATATTTATTTTTTATTGGCAATTGTTAGTGACTTTATATACTCATGTATTTATAAAGATAATTTAAATTGTCATAAGATTATTTTTATTTTTATTTATTGAGGTATTTTTAAAGTGTCATAACATATATTGCTATTAATTCTAACATCTATCGTACTCCGTTAGCATTTTAAAGCGCGCTAGTTTTGTAGGTAGGATCGGTTCTCCACTTTTAAGGCCTCGACAAGTCCTGTCCTATCCTCTTATTTTTGAATAATATTTTATTGGATAAATAACAAAACTCTTTCATGAATTATGATTCTTTTATAATTATTTTCATAAATTTTAAAATTAGACAAAAATAGGACTAAACTTTTTGAACTAACAAAAAATACTCATTTGTTAACTCATTGTTATCTATTTAACAAAATCTTTTCTAAAATGACACGTGTCAGCCTTTCATTGATTCAAATATTAAAATATAAATAAAAAAAACTTAATTAAAAAATTAATAATTTAGAAATTAAAAAAATACTAATTGCTAGAAAAGTTAATTAAGAAATAAATTCTACTACAACACAATTGACATATAGAGACACAAAATTAAAGACAATTAGATTTTTATTTCTAAATCTTATTTAAAACTAATATATATAAAATTTATTCCTAATTAGCATTTAAAGATCTATAGAAACAGCTTTAGAGTCAAATTAATTAAATGACTCTGTTGTTGATGTTTCTATAACTTAGAGTCAAATAAATTAAGTGACTCTGTTGTTTCTATAAATCTTTAGATACTAATTTTGAATAAACTTTGTGTCTATTGGTTTCAAAATGTGAAGATTTAGAAATAAAAATCTAATTTGTCTCTAATTTTAAGTCTTTATTATTAATTTTTTTCTTTAATTTTTAACATTTGAACCAATGAAAGGCTATCATATGTTATTTTAAAAAAGATTTCATTAAATAGATAACAATGAGTTAACATATGAGGTATTTTTGTTAGTTTTATAAAGTTTAGTTTCATTCTTGTCTAATTTCAAAGTTCATATCGATAATTGCAAAAAGAACATAGTTCAGGAGATGTTTTTACTATTTATCCTATTTTATTTTCAAAATTAAAATTTAAAATATAGTTATTATAAAATGTACACAAATGATATATATATAAAGGAGAATATACTTACAAGATGCTATAACTAAAGATGGAATCCATGACTTATGGCAATATATGCTTTTAACAAGGGGTAGCACGAGTCAGGATGTCTCGAGCATCCCAGTTAGGCCCGACCCAAAAATTCGGAAAAAATCTCGTCCCGTTTCAAAATCGGGACAAGACCGGGACATATATATTCATCTTGATTAAAAATTGGGACGGGACCGAGACATACATAAAAAAGATTGGGATTGTCCCGCCCCGCCCCGCCCCGGTTTATGATATAAGTAAGATAAATTGTTTAATAATAATTTTTTAGAACATCGTAATAGAATTCACTATTAATTATTCAATGTAGATACTATTTTTATTTTATAGTACAAATAATATTTACAAATTCGACACGTCTCGGTCTTGTCCCAAAAAATTCGGGATGAGACAAAACTAGGATGCTTCGAGATATATTCGGGACCAGGACCAGAACACATATTTGCGTCCCGACTCAAAATCGGGACATACCAAATCCCAACCCGAACTCACCCTTACTTTTAAGGGTAAATTGCACGGAACCCCCCTCGACTATAGTCGATGTGCGCAAAGACTACCTAAACTATTAAGTGTGCATGAAATTCCCATCGACTACACTTTTTGTTCAAATAATCCTCTTCTGTTAGCCCGTCCGTTAGTAATTTAACGATGAAACTCCCACGTGCACAGAATCCCTCTCCCCAGAGCCACGTGGCATCAATCTCCACCCTCAATCTCATCTGACAATCATCACTTCTTCTTCTACCCATCCCTCACCTACCTACACTCCTCCCCTTGCCCTAGATTCCGCCGCCACCGCCGGAGGAGGAGGAGCCTCAAGAATCCTCCCCCTCTTAAAGAAGAAGAAAATGAGGAGGAGGTCGCCGGAGGAGGTGGAGGAGGCCGAACTCCTCCTCTTCTTCTTTTTCTTCTAGAGGAGGAGGATTCTTGAGGAGGTGGAGGAGGCCGAACTCCTCCTCCTCTTCTTTTTCTTCTAGAGGAGGAGGATTCTTGAGGAGGAGGAGGAGGAGGAGGTCGGTGGCGGTGGCGGCGGTGGAGTCTAGGGCAAGGGGAGGAGTGTAGGTAGGTGAGGGATTGGTAGAAGAAGAAGTGATGATCGTCGGATAAGATGGAGGGTGGAGATTACTGCCACGTGACATTGGGGGAGAGGGTTCTGTGCACGTGAGAGTTTTACCGTTAAGTTACTAACGGACGGGCTAACGGAGGGGGATTATTTGAATAAAAAGTGTAGTCGAGTGGGTTCCGTGCACACTTGGTAGTTTAGGTAGTCTTTGTGCACGTCGACTATAGTCGAGGGGGTTCCTTGCAATTTACTCTACTTTTAACTATTGGTGAATGAACATAAATATTCATAATAATATTTTTAAGGCTTAATTATATTTTTGGTCCCTCAAAATATCATATTTTTTTCGTTTGGTCTCTCATTTTTAAAAACTTTTCGTTTAGTCCCTTAATAATTATTTTCGTTTCTGTTTGGTTCATCCGTTAACTTTTGATGTTAAGTGCCAACATGGAATGCTGATATGGACTAAATAAAGAACAAACAGAAAAAATAAGATATTTTAAGTGACTAGATGAAAAAAATATATATTTTAATAAACTAAATCATAATTTTAAGGGATATATATTTTAGGTTATTGAAATGTATATTGTTATATTTTAGGTTATTAAAATATATTTTTTTCTATCTAGCCTCCGAAAATATTTTATTTTTTCTGTTTGGTCCATCTTTAATCCATGTCAGCATTTCATGTTGGCACTTAACATCAAAAGTTAACGGAAAATTAACGAAGGGACCAAATGAAAATAAAAATAATTTTTGAGAAACTAAACAGAAAATTTTAAAAAAATGAGACACCTAACAGAGAAAATATGATATTTTGGGGGAAAAAAACATAATTAACTATCCAAACACACTTGAACCCAGTTAATTCAGGACTAATTAGCGTTTCTTAATTTTCTGCAAGCCCATTGGACGACTTCGTTGGAGTCGTCCCGTGACGCCACGTGGACGGAGTTCGAGAAGTATCTCGATGCCGCGATAACACCTTACACATCACCATAAAGAAACGATTTAACGCTCCGCATGACTGCAAACCACCGTCGATGAATCCTTTTCTTAAAGAATTGAACTCAAAAGATTTGCCAATTAGATCGCGTGATGGTGATTCGGCTATTCTTTTTGTTCTTGCTTCTCTTCTTCTCTTGTCAAATCCAAGCTATCGATCCCTATAAGGTACTGAAGCCTCTTCTTCTTTTAGGGTTTGGTTTATATCATTGCATTGTGTGAAATTTTACTTGCGTTGTTTGATTTTGTATGATTTTGCGTGCTTGTTTGTTTATCTTGACCGTCTAATATTGTTCTTTCTGCAATTCGACTTTGTTTGTCTCTTGAACGAAGTTCGAAATGTATTTGAGTGAGCTGAAGAATATAAGGTTTAAGAAAACTTTGGGACTGTTAGGCCATGTTTGCTTTGCATGATATGATTTAAGATGGATAAGGGTGGGATAAAAATCCAGGAGGATTTTTTGAAATCTTATCCTTTGTTTGTTTTGGCATAGGATAAGAAGTATGGATAAGATATGAAAATTCATATCACGTGGATTTGGGTCTTAAACCCACCCCTCCCTAGGATTTCTAAATCAGGCCAACGGTGGATTTGCGCCAAAATAGCCCCCAGGACAGGACAAGGGGGGCGGCGGTCAACCATCAACTCTCGATATGCATATTGATCAATCGATCTCCGCGTCCTGCCAATTCGCTGGTTCGGGTTGAGGGCCGCCCACCCCTCAGACATTGACTCGGTCGAGGTCGGTTAGATTTCCGCCCTCTCCCTCAGACAAGTTACGCCCTGCAGGGCTAGGCCCTCTGGAGGTAGGCGCAGATACCAATCCACCCAATATCCGGCCCGATTCATATCCATTGTTGCAGCAAACAATGGATTGGATTTTAAAATCCAATCCACCTCCTTAATCCATCGAAGCAAACGAGGCCTTATAGTAATAAGAAAGAATATTTCTGATGATTTTTTTCTTCAACTTGATTGATATATTAGAATTGAATTGCTCTATCTTCTTCTCTGTGTGGAAGGTTTTGAGGCTAGTCAATTTTCCTACTATTAATAAATTAGTACAGACAAAGAGCTATAGAAGCTGAAACATTTTGATATGTTTGAAGTCTTCATATTTCCAAAGGTTCAACATGTTGGCTTTTGATAGACATCTTCTTGTCTTTATTGTTGACTAAGGGCATAATTGATGGGATTTTACTGTGTTTCAATTAACTAATGATTCTATTATGCAATTTAATGAGCAATTAGCTTAGTAAGCATAGAAGCTGCAATAATGGAGACTTCTAAATTTCCAGAGATTTTAGCTGATAAATGTCAAACCATGGTCGAGCAAAGGATAGAAAAGAAACTCTTGAAACATTGCAACATGTTTTTTTGTTTAGTATCATCTTGTAAGTTACTAAGTTAGAAAGCAAATTTTTAAATGCCATGACGTGTGAAGTTGGTTCCTATAGGAACAAAAATTAAACAGGATAGAAGACTAATTGGTAAACTTGCTTGCTTACGCTGAATCTGGAAAGCTTAGGATAACTGCTCACTTGAAAGTTTCTTTTTAATATATTTATGAAGCTGAAATTGTTCCATTAAGGGAAGAACAATTTCATCTGTGAAAAAATTTTCAATGTGTACTTTTTCCTACCGCAGCTGTTTTGCAAAAGCTTTTTCACTGCTGCAAATATTGTGTCAATGGAGCCTATGATTTGTTCATAGTGATAGTGGATAATGACGAAGTTGAGAATTATACGAGTTAGGGATTAATTACAAGGTAGTCTTTGAATATTTTGATAAGCACTTTCAATATTTATTTATTAGAAACTAGTTGGCTGCTTCATTGTCAATTTTACTATTTTCTCAAAATTGAAAAATTGAACTTTTTAGATGTAACTTTTGCAAAACCTTCATATTCTTGGCTCATTGATGCCTAATGGTTGACTAGGTTGTGTGGTCTCTTCGTATATTTTGCTTTGCTCACTAAACTTTGACATTAGTGTTTGGGGGGGGAGAGGGGAGGGGGGGGGAGAGGAGGGGGGACTTTCTATTGTTAAGTATAATTGTTTTTGAGTATACATATACTACTTGCTAGTTTTATTGATTATATTATTACATGTTCTTGTTCTGAACACATGTATGTCATATTATGCTTCCTGTTTGTAGTTTGTTATTGGTGATACATCCATCACTTGACTTATCTGTGCCTCCCTTCCAGGTCCTTGGGGTTGATAAAAATGCTAGTCAACGTGACATTCAAAAAGCCTTTCACAAGTATGTGCTAATTAACATTTCATCTATGAATCATTATGTTTTGTTACCTAATGCTTATATGCATCCTACTGTGCAGGCTATCTCTTCAATATCATCCTGATAAGAACAAAAAGAAGGGTGCACAAGAAAAATTTGCTGAGATAAACAATGGTGATTAGTTATCTTTGATTTCTTCTAGTTATTACTTGTTAGGACCAGATTTAATAATTATAGACATAGTTATCCCTTTTGTTATTATTAATTAAACTAAAATAACTTAAGAGAGATTCAAGGAAATGTTTGAAGAATCATTTATGAGGTTTGTCAAAAAATCATCATCATCATCCACAACAACCAGATATTTAGGGAATTAGTTGAGAAATTTAGGGGATTGGTTTAAAAAATCTACCCATTAAATAGTAAGCTCTAATGCCTTCTTCCAGATGGTTGATCCGAGTAGAAGACCAACTTTTTGGTGCATGTTTTTATTGTTGATGATTATTGATACTGAAAGGAAATTATTAGTCCAATTCTTGTTGATCTGAGCATGTATTGACATATTATTAACGTGCCTACAGAAGTCAACTCATGCTTTCTGTATCAATAATCATCTACAAGAAAAAAATGCACTGGAAAAAATAGATGGGAAAGTGCTTGCCTCAGATTTTGAATCGCTCACTCAATCCTGTCTTCCATTTCTCTTATTCCTTAAGCGATTCTTAATTGATGTTTGTTTAATTAATAACAATTAATAAGTAATAGCATAATTTTTTCCTTAAATCTATCTTCTTTTTTTAGTTTAATTAGTATAAAAAGTGATAATTTTGTTTATAATTACTGAATCCAGTTGTAAACATTACTTGTTTTGATTCTTTTGCTTATTCAATGTTTTCCATTATTCATAGATGGCTAATTTTATCTCCTTGTTTTCATTGTAAGATGAATCTTCATGAGTCAATTTTTTTGGGCATATCATCTTGATATTATACTAGTGATTCTTTCCAATGTAACTTGATCAATTTATTCTCTAAAATAGCATTAGAAAGTTAAGATGAAAATGTTCAAGATTTGTTAACCATGCCTTAATATTTTTATGTATCATTGTTCCAGCATATGAAATCCTCTCTGATGAAGAGAAGAGGAAAAATTATGATTTATATGGAGATGAGAAGGGTAACCAAGGATTTAATGGAGGTAATTTTGGGAATGAAGGACATACCTACTATACCACTGGTGGACCAGGGGGCAGTTACTTCACCACTAATCCCAGTGGTTGGCAATCAATGGGTGGCCAAGGAAATTCAAGAACATTTTCCTTCTCCTTTGGTGGAAACCCTGGTGCTGGTGGAAATCCATTTAGTTTTGGCTTTGGCGATATGTTCTCAGATCTTTTTGGTGGTGGTATGAAGGGTGGGTACCAGCATGATGGTTTCAGTAGCTCTAGTGGGCCAAGCTCTCAGTTTACATCTTCTGGGAGCATTCAGGATGTTAATTTACAGATTTTCAACAAACAAATAAAAGACCGAGGCTTGACTTGGCTTTTATTGTTCTACACACCTTCTGCCAAGGGATACAATGTGCTGGAATCCATTGTGGAGGATGTTGCCGGTTCATTGTTGGGAGCTGTAAAGGTAAATTACTGGTGCACGCTTGTTGTGCTCTGCAAATTCTTGTGTTATAGTGGTCCCAATTGATCTAGCAACTCTTTTTAGCTTCTAAGTATATTTACTTCTTTGCAGGCTGGTAAAGTAGATTGCAGCAAGCAGACACTATGCAAAAATTTGGGCGTTTCTCTTTCAAAGTTGGCTCGGCTCTTTGTTTACTCATATACATCTGAAAAAGGGTCATTGGTGGAGTATAGTGATGACTACGACCCTCGGAGTTTGAAATACTTTTGTCTGGATCAGCTTCCCAGATTTTCTAAAAGGATAGAGCTCAATCAGTTTGATTTTTCTTCTGATAGATCAGAAAATCATCCTCAAGTGCTGCTACTCTCAACTAAGAAAGATACACCAGTAATGTGGCGAGTCATTAGTGGCTTGTATCGGAAGCACTTCTTATTCTATAATGCAGAGGTAAGTTTACTTGATTCCTATATCGTTTGTGTGCTGGATATATCTTGCTTCATTCCTTGAATGTTATTTGCTGATGACCACCATTGTTTCCAATAAAACAAGATTTAATTGGATCTATCTTGTCATCATTTAATGGTTAGTAAAGATAGAAAGGAATACATATTCATATTAGTTGCAAGCAGAGTTTCTTAAAGTAGCTTTCTTTGAGGTTTGAGTTCTAACCATACAGGAGAAAATATAATTTCTATTCTGATGGCATTACTTTCTGAAATACTAGTCAGGCATCACTTCCAAAATGATTATACATTTTTATTTTTCCTGATACATGCTGGCATTTCTACATGAATTTTAATTTGTGCATTTTGCAATTTTGTCTAAGCAAGGATTTTTACACTTTTGTAGGTTCATGATGTTTCACATCTTATGTTGAAAAGATTAGGCATCAAGAAACTACCAGCTGTGATTGGTAGACTTGTAAATGGTGAGATACATGTTCTGAAGTCAGGAATTACTGTTAAAGACTTGAAATCTGGCATCGAGGACTTGGGTACTTTGCTTGAAAATTTTGAAAAGGAAAATAAGAAGGCAACTTTCAAACAAGCGAAGAAGCCATTTCAGAATGAACAAGGGGGAAATGTTCCTGTGCTTACGGCTTTGAACATGGATAATTTATGTGGAGATAATGTTGCTTTATGCATTATTGGTGTATTCAGGTCAGCAAGTGCAAGAGACAAGTTACAGACAATTCTTTCTGAGGTTAGTATATCTATTGCTTTTACGGCATCAAGTTTTATTTTGCAGTTTGTCATAACTAAATAAATGCTATAACTTCAAATCTCTGTCTATGCTTGTATCAGCCTATGTGAATTGTGGTTGGTAAATAAGCTGAAATTGCTCTTCTTGCCCTTCCACTTTCAGGTCTCTCGGAAGACACTAGTTAGGTGGCAGAGCCAAGATTCGATTAGCTATTCTCTGTTGGATTGTAACAAGCAGTCATCTTTCTTGAATGCTCTAGATGGGAATTCATCCATGGATAAATTCCTGGTAGCTTACAAACCTAGGAAAGGGAAGTTTGCAGTTTTTACTGGTGAGGTGACACTGGAAGCGGTGGAGAAATTTGTTAGTTCAGTTCTCAGTGGGGATATCCAGTTCTCTAAGGTTCGACGAAAGCCTGTTATCAGATGAGATAATGGAAATGTGATAGGTCTTGTGGCTTTTAACCTGATTTATACTCTCAACAACATCGGCTGGACATAGGGTATGGCGAAGAGAGAAACATTTGACATGGATATATTGTTTGTCAACTAATTGTAGTTATACGAACGAGAACGAGAGGCCAAATCCAACAATATGGGTTGTAAGATATGTTTTTTTAGAAATTAATGAGAAATCTTTCGTTCTTCTGCTTATTGTCGTTGGTACTTCAAATCTATATATGCATTAGTTAATTATATCTGAAAATTAAAAAATAACAGTTAACTATGAAAATTATATCTTTCGAATGAAACTACAGAGTGAGGTAATTATGTCGAGAACTTGTGTGAGTGTGTTTTTTATTATTATTTGAGAGAACTGGTGGCTGGGGTACCACCAGTAAAATATATATCAAATATAGAAGTAAAAGAATTTAGGACCCGTTTGGTTCGCAAACTGCTCATCACAGGACACCAGACAAGGACAGGACATAAGATGTCCTGGAACAATAGCTATACCGTGTTTGTTTCGTCAAGAACAGGACACGATATTTTGTTCTGTCCTGCGTTTGTTTCGCTATAACAAAGTATTATATATGACAAATGACTAAAACATCCTTGTAAATTAGTCTTAAAATTAATTAATATGTAAAAAAATATTAATATATAATATCAAATACTTTAATACAATAAGAAGTTTTAGTTTAACTAATAAGTGTTCAACTAATTATACCAAAAAATATAAAAATCATACCAAACGATTTCCAATCTAAAATCTGACACCACCATTGCGTTCAGCACGCGAAAATTTACAACTTTGGTATTCACCTCGACTCGATCCGACGATTCTACGATCAAAGGAAGGGGTAATTTTGACAATTGCAGCCCTTGTCATCCGCCCGATTTTGGTGTACCGAGAAATTTCTCGGTACACCAAAATGGGTGGAAATCCTGTCCCGGACAAGGAGAAGTCCTTGTCCCGAAGCTTCTTTTGCAAACCAAACGGGGGACATGGGCGGATGTCCAGTCCAGTCCCCCGTTTTTTAGCAAACCAAACGGGTCCTTAGTAAGATAAGAATGTCAAGTGCTAAAACTTTCATTAACATTTTTAAGTCCAAATTATATACATATGCATTAGTTAATTATATCTGAAAATTAAAACATAACAATTAACTATGAAAACTAAATTTTATTGAATTGGATGATAAGATAAGTACAAATTAAATTTAAGCAATATTAATTTTTTTTTAACTTATATATATGTAAAATAGTACGACAACTTAGGAAACACGAACACTCTGTGGGACTGCTGTGTCCGCGTGACGGACACGCCGCACCGCAGACACTGACACACGAATACACTCGTCCGACACACGTGTCCCACGTGTCCAAGAGTGTCTTGACTAGTCAAAGTTTTTTTGCCCGGACACGGCTCAGACATGGCCCGGACACAGTCTGCCATGCATCCTTTTTAAAAAAAATAATAAAACAATCAATGGAATTTAGTATTTTATCTTCTTGTTGTTGTGAATGAAATTAGAGCATTTACTCTTTTATTCATTCCCTTAAAAGGAACAAGATGAAGCCTAAACGTGCGAAGAATTTAGTATTTGTCCATACTAATCTTCATCTCATTTCAAGGAGAATCCTCCAATACAATAAAGGAGAAACAATGATGTGAGGTATTACAAAAGATAAATTTTCAATTGATGAAGATAATGGAATCCTTGAAGTTGCCAATCTTTCTCTTGATGAACCAGATTTGGAGAGAGTAATATTTTCCAATGAAGAAGATAACAACAATGATTGATGAAGATGATAGTGAGACTCTACCTAACTTATTGTTTACATGTGGTTGTACATGACTAGTTCTATTAAGACATGCTAATTTAGAAATTTTTTGGAAGATGACAATAGATATTGTGCCCTATGCTTTTGGAATGGGCTTAAAAATAGTAAGTATTGACACGAGAAATTATCTAGAACGCTTCATATATTTTGTAAGGGGCTTAGGAAAAATTGAAAATTGAAAGTTTGATATCAATGAAAGTATCATGATATTATTATAAATTCTTGAACTATATATATATATGAACTGTGAATTTATATATATATATATATATATATGCACGCTATATATGTCGTGTTCGCGTCCTATAAAGTTCTGAATTTGGTGTGTCCCCGTGTTCGTGTCGTGTCCCATGTCCGTTTCAGTATCGATGCTTCATTCATAGATGACAACATAAGAATGCCATCAGTGGCGAACACAGAACTTTAACCGAGTGGGGGTTAATTTAAAATATAAAAATCTAATATATATATTTTTAACCGTTCAACTTTAAATTTTTAATTAAAATCACAACTTACAACTAGTAAAATTTCTTTATTTATGTTCATATTTTGAAAATATTACTAAAGTCTTCAAAATAAAAATAACTATGTTATTGCACTCTTAAAAGATAATTCTTTCATACGGGTGTAACCGAGCCTAGCCAAGTCGAGCTTGCATGTGCTCGAGCTCGGCTCGTTTAAGAAATGTTGAGCTCGAGTTCAAGCTCAATCAAACTTCGATCTCTAGGATTGAGTTATACTCGAGCAACTCAAGCTCAGCACATAAATTAGGCTCGTTTATTTCTCTCAAGCTTGATCGAGCTCATGAATGAGCTCAATTAAGCTTGGCTCGAGATCAAGCCGAGGTGAACTCGAATTCTATCGAGCTCAATTAAGCTCGTGAACAAGCTAGATTAAGTTCGGCTCGAGATCTAGCATATATTAAATAACTCATCTACAAAAGTTCGTACAATTTAATAATATGAGTATAGATTATAGTTTACAAAGATACATTAGGAATGAAATCAACACGAGAGCTTTAGAGATAAAAAATAATGGAGAAGATTTGTACTTAGTATAAAAATTAATGGAAAAAGTTTTGGGCTTAACTCGAAAATTAATAGATAATGATTTTGAGTTTTTTCTGTCATGCCCCAAATCTAGGGTCACGTGACCGGCCAGAGTACACATCTGTACTCCGAAGCCTACCAACACATACATACCCAAAATGCGGAATAAATGATACAACATATGAAAACCAATGAACATGTGAAGGAATGTTATTTTGAAAATATAAACAGTCAAATGTGAGTAAGGTCCATGTCTACAACCATCACATGACCATATGCATAAGTAATTCCTACTACTCGACTACGACTCGACACGTCACGAGATCTATTGCCTGAGCCTGCAACTCCAGCCATGCTACATGGGTACCACCGTACCTCTATTAGCCAGGATATGCAAAACAACAACAAAAGAGAGGTGAGTTCCAACGAACTCAGTGAGTGGCTTGAATCAAGCCCTCGCCAAGCTATCCTGAGCATCAAGCATAACAAACATAAATCATATTTATAGAATTTCTAAAGTGTAATAACATGTAAAGTAAAAGATACATTCACAAAACTCGTGCTCAGACGCACCAGTCATTAGGCCATAATGGCCCAAATATCAAATACCATCACAAGAATAAGGAATACACAAGAACGTACACCGATGATATTACTCGAGTGGTTTAGGCAATCTGCCAATATCACGGGTGCGCGCGTGGCCGCACCGAGTCCGGCCTATTCCTGGCCTCAACCGCTCGATCGGTCATCGTGCACCCCACCACTCAAATCAAATGAAACCAACCCACGTGCATATGTGCTTAACCATTCACTATCCAACCATCCCATAAAGGAATTCTAGCAACTAATTATTATTGAACAAGTTTGAGATCTCAGCACTAGTATAAGTGCCTCCAACTTGGAATTTGTTGACACTACACTACGCGTCACCACCCACGAGTTGAATAACAAAAGTGCATATCACAATTTATCATAGGCACACAACATAAACATCAAGGTAATTCGACCCTCAAGTGGAGTCAAGGCAGTCCTCCCATACTTAGCCAAATTTCGGCACTTCTCGAACCTTATCAGGTTCACTTTTGCTACCACTGCTAAACCCTTAGTTGCTAGTGAAATGTCTACCAAAAACATAAGATTAGCAAGCTTTTGTGTCACACAAACTATCCTCAAAGTTTCAGGTCTTTTGGGAGATGGATCGATCACGACATGGCGTAACAAACATGTCATCCCAGAATTTCTGCAATTCACTAGCAGATTTCCCTACTTGAGTTGCTATCTTAGAAAGTTCATAACTAAGCCAACTCTTATTCTTTTTCCCTCAAACCAGATTCGAGTGGTTGTCCATATACCCCACAAGGATTTCCCAAAGATTCACTTTCATAGGACGATGATTCAATCTCCGAATTTCGTGTCAAACTTTCAACTTATCACAAACTCTGCTATGTGCAGAAATTGGTAGTTTTGAATTGTCCTCAAATAAATTTTATAAACCTAGTCCCTCCAACTTGGAATTCGCTAAACTTTGGTGTCAAAGCTATCAGAGTACCCTACTATCTATCCCCAAGAGTTTATACCAAACGGACGACTTTTAAGCCTCCGAACTGGGTGTCAAACATGCCTATTTATATTTCTGGACAGATTTGAATGCCCTTAGGCCATCCACTCCATAATGTCTTAAACATGGGATTCCGATCCTTAAAGTCGGCCAATTCAGCTACCATTGGTTGGGGCACACATACTCCATACTGATATGAAGTTTTGCTAAAGAGAAATGAGGATATAAGCATAATCATGTAGGTGTGGCATTTCACCAAACACTTGGTGGGCATGCTCAAGCCGCACCACGCTTCACCTCATGCAGCCATCTATAGGGGGGATTTCCGCCATCAAATGCAAGCTCCCGCCATCCCCAACTACCACCCTTATTCTCCACTCTCAGTGACCCAATAAAAGAGGGTTTACCCTCCAATCTTAGGGCCGCCTACATTAAGGGAAGGCAATGTGATTTCTCTCCCAATCCCAATCAAAATTCATGTTTACAAGCATCATCTCAAAGAGAAAAAACTGCAATTTTGAGTAGACCATCAAAACAGTCCCAAAATCCCACAAGAAGGGCTCTACAATCAGCCCTAGCCTCTCAAGGGCTGCCCTACACCATACGCACCTCAAGACTCCAATCAACGCCAAGTGAAAGACCACTAATTGTCCATAAATCCATAAAGACTTGAGAGATTTCGATTTACAATCATCTACACAAGGGGACTGCCCTAGAGGTGGGCAAGTCCCTAAAGCTTAAGGCCACTCACCTTGAGAAGAAGGAGAACGAGGAGGAAGAAGATCCTCAACCTTGCGACGAGGCGATTCTGGCGACGGTGAAGGTCCGGCCTCCCAAGCTTGCACCTCCTCTTCCTCTTGCCTAGGGGTGGTCGTGCATATCCTCCTTGGAGCCGTATGGTCATCCCAGGTTTATATGTATATTTTTTTATTTGAAATTACTATTTTACCCCTTAACTTAAGTGAATTCATGAACCCACTTATATCGGTCTATACTCGTCCGAATCGAGTTCCGATTGAACCCCCGGACTCGACTCGACCCAACCTTCCATCCCGACTCGAAAAAAATAATTTTCCTCATGCATAAGGGTCATATCACCGATCGCGCCCTCTGACGATTTCTCAGCCCGCCCCGGTGCGCATCTCGGCTTTTCCGCTAAGGCCACAATAAATAAATAAATTTTTATATTTATATTTTTCGCGGGTATTACATTTTCTATAAAAAAATAACTTCATATTTAGTCATTACGAAAAATAGTAAATAATGCACATAAAAAATTAGCATTGAGTTTTAAACCCGACATATAAGTAAAATAAAGAAGCACTAACTGCTAAACTACGAATAGATTAATTAAAGTATTTGAACTTGATCATATATATACCACTTAGTCATATATCTTTTTTAAAAGTACCAAATTATATTTAATATTTATTTTTTTTGGAAAATTTTCAGAGGGGCCAATGCCTCCCTTGGCCCTAGTGTGGGTCCACCCCTGCATGCCATATTTAAACTCTCCTTAAATTTTTTTCCTATCTAAATTTTGTACAATAATTTTCCAAAATTGGATTTTGTGTGAGAAAAATTTTCAGATTCAAGTTTTGGGGATCAAAATTTCTAAAATCGGAACCTAGTGGATTGGATACCTAATTTACCCATAGGCCAAAGTAGACTTTGGTCAAAAAATAAAATAAAATAATAATAATAATAATAATAATTTAAATTTATAAAATATTTTTTATGATAAAAATGAGATATTAGAGTATAAAAAATATATTTTCAAACTCTCTAATGCATTAAAGACTTTTGCACAAAGTATAAATTTAAATTTAAATTAAAAATTATGAAATATTTTGATGAAAAATATTTTTTTGGATCATAGTACCTCTTCTGTATCATTAAAAAATTATTTCATGAATTCAAATATTTTTTTTTAAAAAATTATGAAGTTATTATAGACTTTGCACAAAAGTATCTAATGAGGTAGAGACTTTTGTTTATAATAATTTTATAATTATAAAAAATAAATTTTAATTCACAAAAAATATATATGTGATATAAAAGATGTGCTAGAGTCTATCATAATATTTTAGAGAAAATATTTCACTATTTTTAATTAAAAATTAATTTTATAGACTTTGGACAAAAGTCACTAATAAGTTAGAGACTTTTGTTTATAATAGTTTTATAATTATAATTTTTTTATTTAATTCATAAAAAATATATGTGATATAAAAGATGTGATAGAGTCTAGAAAAAATATTTTGGATAAAAAATATTTTAATATTTTATTTTAAATTTAATTTTATAGACTTCGGGCAAAAGTCTCTAATGTGTTATAGACTTTTGCCCAAAGTCTATATAGCTTTATAATTATAAAAAAAAATAATTAATGAAATATTTTTTTAAAAAATACAAAATATGTGTTATGGTTCAAAAATATATTTTTCATCAAAATATTTCACAATTTTTAATTTTAATTTAGTTTTATAGACTTTGTGCAAAAGTCTCTAATGAATTAGAGATTTTGAAAAAAATATTTTTTAGACTCTAACACCCTATTTTTATTATAAAAAAATATTTTATAAATTAAAATTATTATATATATATATATATATATATATATTTAACCAAAGTCTCTAACTAGTTAGAGACTGTGGCCCAAAGGTAAAATGAGTATCCAATCCACTAGGTTCCGATTTTGAGAATTTTGACCCCCAAAATCCGGATATGGGAATTTCTCTTTCCCATAATTTGGTTTTGAAAAATCTCTAAATTTTATATATGCATTAATTAATCTTGAAAATTAGAATTATTGAATTAATATAAAGAATATCTATGTATAAGTAAACAAATTTGGCGAGATAAGAATGTACATATCAAACACTTACTATTTTTTTTCCCCGAGCCAAATTTAGTGATTAATGACTTATAAGTAAATATAAGTACATATCAAACACTTACTATCTATGTATAAGTAAATATTGAAAGGTATGAATTGCCCTATTGCGGAAGCCCCTTCCTTCTTCCAGGCAATTCGTTCCAAGCCCACAAGTAAGGTTTCTTTCAAGAATTCTCAGCTCGAGCAATGGTGCGAACCATGGCACTCGAGCCTATTGGGAAGTTCTTAGGTCGTACTCCGTCGGTCATTGCTGTTTGTTCTTGGGTTGAAAATTTGTGGTATTCTTTTGGCTTGAAATCTGTTTTAGATCTTGATGAGGGCTTTTTAGTTTTTCGCTTTGATTCTCCTCAACAAGCCCCGAATGCCATAACAGCAAGGCTGTGGTCTTCCGTGGTAATATTCTTCAGTTAATACCTTGGCGTTCGATGTTTAGACCATGGATGGAGATGATTACCACGGCTGCTGTTTGGGTGAGAATCCATAGCTTTCCGTTTGAACTGTAGAATGAACAATCTATTGGTTTAATCGCGTCTAGTCTTGGTTGGGTGCTTCATATTGATCATATATTCTTATTCTTTGAGAGAGGTAAGTACATCAGGGTATGCATTGAAATTGATCTCGCTTCTCCGTTGTGAGATGGAATTTGGGTTGGTGAGGAAGGATTTGAGGTGTTTCAACCTGTTTCTTATGAAAATCTTCCTTCAATTTGCTTTTGTTGTGGTATGGTTCAACATTAAGCAGCTATTTGTAAGACTACTAATGTCACTTCTCTGCTTGCAGATTCTTTCCGGAACTCGAATGATTCTCTGAGCAATCGTTGCTTGGCAGCCCCTTCTCCGGCACCTGTGGGGATGACAGAACTAGCTTGTGGTCCTTGGGTACAGGTTCGCCACCGCCGTCCTCACCGTCGGCAAGATACTGGTAAGAATCCGGCTGCGACTACTCTGGATGAGGAGGTGCGACTTGTCCCTTGTGATCAGGGCGAGGATGCCTCGACTCACCCGGTGTTTGGGTCTAGTTTGTCCCGTTCGGATTCTGACTCGCCTAATCGGGCTTTGAACCAGGCTCGATCAGGTAGGTCAAATATGGATACTGGATTGCAATCAAGGTCAGGGTTGGATTCTGGGTGTTCGGATCCCATGTGCAGCAGCCCACAACTCGACTTCGTTAAGGTTGCTTTATATAAAGGAAGTGTTTTGGATAACCCTATTTTTGATCCCCATCTCCACTCTACCATTGCTGCCCCCATTTCGCCTTTACTATATGCCAATCCTCTATCTTCATCCGCTCCTTCTTTACAGGCAATGGGTTCATCTTCTTCCTCTGGAGTTGATCCAGATGGAGGTGTAAAGAGTACTTTGCCTGGTATGGCCCCACCGCCAAGATCTTTTGAGCAGATGGCGAATGAGCTTGCCTTAGTTTTCTTGTTGGCTCCCCTTCCGTCCCCCCCCAAACCACTGCGGCAGAGGAAGAGTCAGCGCTCGGCTCCGAACTCTCGTTCGGGTTTCCTTTTGATCTTACAAAACTTTGTGGCCAGCAAGCGTCGTCGATCAGTCTCTAATCCTGAGCTGACTGCTTCAGAAGAAATGGATCTTTCTACCCGCGCTCAGGGAAGTAACTCTCCAACTCCAAATTAGTTTCTATGAAATTGATTGCTTGGAATGTTAGAGGGGCTTCAAGCGTTCGATTAAGGAACGTTTGAGTAGTTTGATTAAAAGTCATAATTTGCATGTTGTTGCTATTTTGGAATCTCACCTAGATAATTTTGATGCGCAATTATTTATTAAGTCTCTTGGTTGTAACTGGGCTGGGGTTTCTGCGCCTTCTCAGGGTGCGTCTGGTGGTATTATATTGGCTTGGAATACCTCCTCGGATCAATGTCAAGTTTTGTCTATTAATTATCACGTTATGCATGCCATTCTTCATATTGATAAGTTTGAGACATTTTTGTACTTCAGTATTGTTGTGTGAAACCCGACACTAGAAGGGGGGGGGGGGGGGGGGTTGAATAGTGTCCGTCCCCTCTTCGAGTTTTCTCCTTACTCAATTTTAACTCAACTTAATACAATTGTTCTTTGATGGTTAATGTGATCACAACTCAATAGCAATGACAAAAGCTAATAAAAAAGCAATGCAAACAAAAATATTTATAGTGGTTCTGCCAACCGCCTACTCCACTACCTTGGCTCTTTACCAAGGATTTCTAACCACTACTTTATAGAAATTATGTTTTCCTTTGAATACACTTGAGGACACCCTTCTCACCACTCGGAGAACACCTCAATCCTATTCACCTAGGCAAAACACAATTCTATAAAGCTATCCCTAAGTGTTTCCTAGCACACCTAGCAAGCTATCTGAACTTTGAAAACAAGTTACAATAAAGTTCAAATATAAGGAAAGAGCTAAAGAATAAAAGATTGAACCAAGCTTCTTTCCACCGCCTTCTTGTCTTCAACTTGCAAGATGATTGACTCCAAAGATTGCAGCATAGTTGAAGAAGTAGAAGCAGTGCCTGGTTTTTGATGTCGAAGAAGGAAGCAGAGGGTGTGCGAGAACTAGATCGTATAAAGGCTTAAAGAACTTCTTTGATTGCTTAATAACACTAGTTAAAGTCTGTAAAGAAGTTAGGTGAGGGGTATTTATAACCCTTCACCCGAACGGCCCGTTCAACGGGTGAAAAATTGACTGTTGGAGCCGTTCCGTCATAGCCGGTCGATAGGTCGGTCGACCGATGGATTGACTGCCTGTGTGACCGCTGGCAATCTGTGAGAGCTTGGTCGACCGATGGGTCGACCGGCTACATTTCTTCCGACATTCGGTTGACCCGTCGGTCGACCGAATGGCTGAAGCCAGGTCTCGATTCGTCTATGTCCAGTTCGGTCGACCAATTGGTTGATCGCTAGTGTTCTGTCCATTCTCGCCGTCTGTCGGTTGACCAACCAGTCGACCGACGCAGCCCTGTAGTTTAGCCTTCGCCAGTTTTGGTCAACCGACTGGTCCACCGAATGGCTACTGGCCATTTTTTTCGATATTCGGTCGACCAGTCGGTCGATCGAACGGGCTGCTTACCATTATATTGCCTTGTTCGGTCGATCGACCGGTCGACCGAACCCAGGCTGAGGATGACTTGTTCCTTGGAGTTTTTTACATGCCTTTTCTATGGGTTTGGTTACCACGTTTCAAATGGGATAACTTTACAATTTTGGCTTGGGATAAACTATCCTAGGGATATATTACATTATTTCTACTTGATTTAATCCCGAGCCTTTCTTCAACGATTTCTTCTTCTGTTTCTTTGACGATCTTTTCCTTCATCCCGTTTGAACGGATTTGGCATGCATATCGCAACCTCAACCTGAACTCAAAACTTCACACTTGGATTAAATACAGGTTTGTTATCATCAAAATAAAGATTGAGGCTTAAGAGAGACCCTTAAGCCAACAATCTCCCGCTTTTTGATGATGACAAACATAACATGAAATTTTTAAGAAAGCATAAGTATTTGTGATTTTGAGTTAAGGCATTCAAGAGTTAGGTACCTTAGCATATGCATTCAACTATCTAACTTAGCATATGCATTCAACTACTTATAACTCAACCTATGCTCCCTCTATCAATGTGCATATTCAATTACCTATAACTTGACCTATTCTCCCCCTATCAATGCGCATATTATTTTTAACTCCCCCTAACTATTTATATCTTCCCCTTAACTATAAAACTCACACTAACTATATGCATCGTGAAAACCAAGTGTGACCTTACTTTTTCTCTCCCTTTTGACATCAATCAAAAAAGGGTAAGAATTAAGGTACAATTAATGAATTTCATCATAAAAAATCGAGAAAGCCACAAAAATCAAATATCATCTCCCACTATAGTCCTTCCCATTAATGTAAGCGTATAGAAGACAATCACCAATAGGTCGCAAAGCCCCACTACAGGGCAATACATAAGTGTTATGATACTTTATAGAATGCAAGTTTTTAAAAACATATATATATTGAAGAAAATACACTTTAATTTCTCGGAAAAGCACAAATTCCTAATTGCATCCTTAAATTTGTGAAACTTTCTTCAACTAAGGGCTTTGTAAATATATCGGCAAGTTGTTTATTGGTGGATACAAATTCTAGCGATATATTTCCCTTAGCTACATTATCCCTAAGGAAGTGATGTCTCAAGTCAATATGCTTAGTTCTAGAGTGTAAAATGGGATTTTTGGTTAAGTTAATTGCAATAGTATTATCACAATGTATGGGTATGCAAGAATACTTAAGTCCATAGTCTAAAAGGATTTGTGCATAACAACTAGCCGTGGCGATGTATTCCGCTTCGGTAGTTGAAAGCGCAATTGAGTTTTGTTTCTTTGAGAACCAAGAAACAAGACTAGCTCCTAAGAATTGACAACACCCACTAGTGCTTTTTCTATCTACCTTACATCCGGCAAAATCAGCGTCCGAAGAACCGATTAAATCAAATGATGCATGACATTGATACCATAATCCTAAGTCAACCGTGCCCTTTAAATATCTCAATATACGTTTTACCGCACTCAAATGAGACATCTTAGGGCAAGATTGAAACCTAGCAGATACACATACACTAAACATGATATCGGGTCTACTTGCGGTTAAATAAAGGAGACTACCGATCATACCTCGATATCATTTTTCGTCCACTTTAATGCCCTCTTCATCTTTGTCAATCTTGATGGATGCGCTCATAGGTGTAGAAGCTATCTTGGCTTCATTCATCCCAAACCTTTTGATGAGCTCCTTTGTGTACTTGGCTTGATTGATGAAGATCCCATTGTTGGTTTGCTTGATTTGGAGACCAAGCATGAAGGAGGGCTCTCCCATCATGCTCATCTCAAATTCATCTTGCATACATTTTGCAAACCACTCACAAAGCATTTCATTAGTAGCACCAAAAATTATATCATCAACATAGATTTGAACTAATAACATGTCATTCTCATGGTGCTTAATGAAAAGTGAAACATCCACATTTCCTATATCAAAACCTTGTTCAATTAGAAAAATTGAAAGTCTTTCATACCAAGCCCTAGGGGCTTGTTTTAAACCATATAATGCTTTTTTAAGTTTAAAAACATGGTTTGGACACTCAAAACTTTTAAAATCGGGGGGGTTGTTCTACATAAACTTCTTCATTAATAAAACCATTTAAAAAAACACTTTTTACATCCATTTGAAATAGTTTAAAACCCTTATAACTAGCATATGCTAAAAGCATTCTAATTGCTTCTAATCTAGCTACGGTAGCATATGTTTCATTATAGTCTATTCCTTCTTGTTGGTTGTACCCTTGTGCCACTAACCTAGCTTTGTTTCTAATAACTAATCCCTCTTCATCTAGCTTATTTCTAAATACCCATTTGGTTCTAATTATAGTTTGATCACTAGGTCTAGGCACTAAGTCCCATACATCATTTCTATCAAATTGATTGAGTTCTTCTTGCATAGCTAATACCCAAAACTCATCTTCTATAGCTTCCTTAATATTCTTAGGCTCTACTTGAGAAACAAAAGCTACATATTGGCATACATTTTTGAGTTTAGAACGTGTTACCACTCCGGTTGAAGGCTCTCCAATGACTTGGTCCATTGGATGATCTCTTATCAATCGGTATCCTTTAGGGAGAGGTGGTAGAGCTTCTTCTTCATCTTCAACTTGATGTTGATTTGAGGATGGAGGTTCTTCATGTTGGGTCTCCTCATTATCTTCATCCTCCACTTCCTTATCATGAAGTGTGAGATCCTCAAGTTCCTCACCTACATTCACAATCTTGATATTTCTAGAAGAATCATTAGTTTCATTGAAAATAACATGCATGAATTCTTCAACAATCATTGTTCTACGGTTATAGACTCTATAAGCCTTAGAGTTAGTGGAATAACCTAGGAAGATTCCTTCATCGGATTTAGAATCAAAATTTTCTAAATTATCCTTGGTATTTAATATGAAGCATTTACATTCAAAAATATGAAAAATATCCCACATTTGGGATTTTACCATTCCAAAGCTCAAAAGGTGTTTTATTGATTTTTGGTCTTAATAAAACTCGGTTAAGAACATAACACGAAGTATTTATGGCTTCGGCCCAAAAATATTTAGGTAAATTGTTTTCGCATAACATGGTTCTAGCCATTTCTTGTAAAGTTATATTCTTCCTCTCAACCACCCCATTTTGTTGAGGGGTCCTAGGGGAAGAAAAGGTATGTTTAATACCTAAATCATCACAAAACTCAGAATTTTTTTTATTTTGTAAATTCTCCTCCATTGTCACTCCTAATTTTCAAAATAGAAACTCAATTTTCATTTGAAACTTTATTTGAAATTTTTTTGAAAAACTCAAAAGTTTCATTTTTCTTAGCCAAAAAGAAAACCCATGTAAATCTAGAAAAGTCATCAACCAATACATAGCAATATAGCTTTTCACCTAGACTAGCTACATCACATGGACCAAAGAGATCCATGTGCACAAGTTCAAGAATTCTAGATGTACTAACTTGATTAATACTATGAAATGAGGATTTTACTTGCTTACCTAGTTGACATGCATCACAAAGTTTATCTTTTTCAAACTTTATCTTAGGTAAGCCTTTGACTAATTCTTTCCTAGATATCTCTTGGATGAAGCTCATGCTAGCATGTCCTAGCCTTCTATGCCACAACCAAGAGTCATTTTCCATGACAACTAAGCATCTAACATGAGGATTTGGCAAGACATTTAATTCTAAGGTGTATATACATTTTCTTGCTTATTTCCAATGAACATGATATCATTTGAAGGTATACTTCTAAAAATACATTTAGATGCTTCAAAAACAATTATGTATCCATTGTCACATAATTGTGATATGCTAATCAAATTGTGTTTCAACCCATCAACTAATAAAACATTTGTAATACATGGGTAACGGAGTATACCTATGTCACAAATACCTACAATCTTACGTTTGACATTGTCTCCAAATGTGACATGTCCACCATCTTTACTTGATAGGGTTGCAAACAAATTGATGTCTCCCGTCATGTGCTTTGAGCACCCACTATCCAATATCCAAGTGCTCCTACTTGATTGAGGATGCTTCTCCATCTACAAAAGGAGAAGATACTTTCTTAGGTACCCAAATTTTCTTGGGTCCTTGAGTGTTAGTAAACTTTGGAACCCATGTGAATCTTGCATATGGGTTCCTTCTCAATGCACACTCTTTGGCCATATGACCAAAAATGCCACAAGAAAAGCAATTTTCATTAAATTTTCTCTTTGTGTGTGTGAACATGGAAGTGGGATGATTTCTCTTTATGGACAACCTTTGGCATGACATTTTGGATGGTTGTCATTTTTTCATTAAGCATGCAAAGTTCCTTTTTTAATGTTAGCATGCTATCATTTAAATGCTCTACTGTATCACATAAATATTTTGTTTTCATTTTCTAGTTTTTGGTTGTCAATCTCTAAGTCCTTCTTAGCCTTTTCTAGGGTGTATTTCTCTTCCTTAAGAATGTCTATTTCTTTTCTTAGAGCATTGCATGAAAGTAATAGGTTATCATTCTCAAGTTCTAAAGATCTACTATCCTTTTTGAGATCTCTAAATTTTCTCCTAACGACATTGAATTCATCATGCATTTGCTCAAATTCATTTTGTAACTCTTCTTGAGTAAATGAAACTTCATCAAAAATGAATTTTACCTCATCATCCTTTGCCATCAAGCAAAGGTTTGCTTTTTCACTCTTTGTCTCTTCTTCGCTTGATGAGGCCTCGCTTTCATCCCACATGGCCATCATTGCCTTCTTCTTCTTCTTCTTCTTCTTCTTCTTCTTCTTCTTCTTGTAATTTTCCTTTTTGTGAGGGTTGGAGGTAGTGGCCATCTTAAGAAGTGGGCAATACTTCCTTAGGTGCCCGGTCTTGTTGCAATTGTAGCAAATGTAGCAACCTTGGTGCCCGATCGATGTGATGCTTTTAAGGCAATGGCCTTGCCTTTGGGGGCATCTTCCTCTTGGTATTGCTTCATGTGGGTCTCATGTGTCATGAGAGACCCAATGAGCTCGGTGATCTTTAACGTGCTCAAATCCTTGGCTTCCATGATGGCTGTCACTTTGGACTCCCAAGATTTTGGAAGGGAACAAAGGAGCTTCCTTACCTTCTCCTCTTCCTTTATCTCCCTGCCAAGGTTAGCTAAGCCATTTGTAATATTTTGAAACCTAGCTTGCATGGCATCAATAGACTCATGTGAAAACATTTTAAACATTTTATAGTCATGCATGAGTAAATTAATTTTAGATTCCATTACTTGCAAACTCCCTTCATGGGTGGTCTCTAGGACCTTCCATACTTCGTATGCGGACTTGCATGTAGAGATCCTATTAAATTCATTAATTGATAGGCCGCAATATATAGCATTGACGGCCTTGACATTAGCATTAAAAAGCCTAATTTCCTCTTGGTCCTTATCGGGTTGTTTATACTCTACTAGGACCATTCTCCATACATCCATGCCTAAGGATTGAAGGAAGTCATTCATGCAGATCATCCAATAGGCATAGTTGTTCCCATCGAATAGCGGTGGAGTATTAGTAGAGGACCCTTGAGCTAATTGGATTTCACTAGACATCTTGACTTGTAGGGAAGATGGTTAAATCTTAGCCTACGACCTCGCTGTGATACCAAATGTTGTGTGAAACCCGACACTAGAAGAGGGGGGGGGGGGGTTGAATAGTGTCCGTCCCCTCTTCGAGTTTTCTCCTTACTCAATTTTAACTCAACTTAATACAATTGTTCTTTAATGGTTAATGTGATCACAATTCAATAGCAATGACAAAAGCTAATAAAGAAGCAATGCAAACAAAAATATTTATAGTGGTTCGGCCAACCGCCTACTCCACTACCTTGGCTCCTTACCAAGGATTTCTAACAACTACTTTATAGAAATTATGTTTCCCTTTGAATACACTTGAGAACACCCTTCTCACCACTCGGAGAACATCTCAATCCTATTCACCTAGGCAAAACACAATTCTATAAAGCTATCCCTAAGTGTTTCCTAGCACACCTAGCAAGCTATCTTAACTTTGAAAACAAGTTACAATAAAGTTCAAATACAAGGAAAGAGCTAAAGAATAAAAGATTGAACCAAGCTTCTTTCCACCGCCTTCTTGTCTTCAACTTGCAAGATGATTGACTCCAAAGATTGCAGCACAGTTGAAGAAGTAGAAGCAACGCCTAGTTTTTGATGTCGAAGAAGGAAGCAGAGGGCGTGCGAGAACTTGATCGTATAAAGGCTTAAAGAACTTCTTTGATTGCATAATAACACTAGTTAAAGTCTGTAAAGAAGTTAGGTGAGGGGTATTTATAACCCTTCATCCGAACAGCCCGTTCAACGAGTGAACAATCGATCGTTGGAGTCGTTCAGTCGCGGCCGGTCGATAGGTCGGTCGACCGATGGATCGACAGCCAGTGTGACCGCTGGCAATCTATGAGAGCTTCGGTCGACCCGTCGGTTGACCGAATGGCTGAAGCCAGGTTGCGATTCGGCTATGTCCAGTTCGGTCGACCGCTAGCATTCTGTCAATTTTTGTCGTCTGTTGGTCGACCAACCGGTCGACCGACGCAGCCCTGTAGTTTAGCCTTCGCCAATTTCGGTCGACTGACTGGGCTGCTTACTATTATATTGCTTTACCGACATTCGGTCGACCGAACGGGCTGCTTACTATTATATTGCTTTATTCAGTCGACCGACCGGTGGACCGAACCCAGGTTGAGGATGACTTCTTCCTTGGATTTTTTTACATGCCTTTTCTATGGGTTTGGTTACCAAGTTTCAACTTGGGTAACTTTACAATTTTGGCTTGGGATAAACTATCCTAGGGACATATTACATTATTTCTACTTGATTTAATCCCGAGCCTTTCTTCAACGATTTCTTCTTTCGTTTCTTTGACGATCTTTTCCTTCGTCCCGTTTGAACGGATTTGGCATGCATATCACAACCTCAACCTGAACTCAAAACTTCACACTTGGATTAAATACATATTTGTTATCATCAAAATAAAGATCGAGGCTTAAGAGAGACCCTTAAGCCAATAGGTATATGCTAGAACTAATCCAGTTACTTGGGCTGAATTGTGGAATTACCTGTTAAATTTTGATTTTACCTATTTTTCTTGGCTTGTTATGGGCGATTTTAATGCAATATTGGATGCTGTTGATAAGTTTGGCGGTTTTACCTTTACAGTTAATAAATCTATTTCTGATTTCTGCAATTTTGTTGCTATTTTTGGCTTGATTGACTTAAAATTTATTACCTCCAATTTCACCTGGACTAACAATAGGAAGAATGCCAGAAAAATCCTTATTAGGCTAGATAGGGCTTTTGTCAACCTTGCGTGGCTCCACTTTTATGGTAAGAACACTATTACTCATCTTCCTAGGACTTGTTCATACCATTGTCTTCTCCTCCTTGATTTTCACCCTGAGATCTCTAGGTCTGGGTCTAAGGGCTTTAAATTTTAGAATTTCTGGCCTGAATACAGTGCTTCTCATCAGATTGTGAATGAGACTTGGATGGTCTTTCCCCAATATCAACATTGATGCTTTCATTAGATTTCCTTTGAACCTTAGGCAAACTAGGTTTGCTCTCTCTGAATGGAATAAGAAATCTCTTGGTTTTCTTGAAGATAATCTTGCCTCCACCCAAGCTCAAATTTTCAATTTAGAGAAGCTTGAGTCTCAACAAGATCTTACTCTGGAACGGGAGCAATCTCTTAGGTTCGCCTATAATAAGGCTATTGCTGTTCAAAGACAAATCTCCATCAAGTGGTGGGCTAAGGCAAAAGTCAAATAGTTAGCTGATGGAGATAGGAATTCTACTTATTTGCATCACATTGTCACTTCTAATAGAAGAACAAATAGGATTATTTCCATCATTAATCATCTGGATTAGGTTGTCTCTGATGATGAGTCCATTCTTAAGGTTTTTTCTAGACATTATAGTAATCTTTGGTCTTCTTCTGATTTGCCTGTTCTTCCTGCTAGTTGGCCTGCTTTTAATACATTACCTTCTGCTTTATGTGCTGATTTAATTGCTCCTTTTACTACATTTGAAATTTGGAATGTTATTAAGTTTCTTCCTAATGGCAAAAGCCCTAGTCTAGATGGTTTTACTACATAATTTTTTAAATCTTATTGGTCTTCTATTTCTTCCTCATACATTGCTTGTGTGACTAAGTTTTTTCATAGTAGCTTCATCCCTTTTGATTGGAAACAAACCCTAATCACTTTCATTCCAAGAATTTTAGATAAAATTCTAGCTAATAGGCTGAAGCAAACCCTGCCTTATCTTATTTCCTCTTAGCAAACTGCTTTCCTCAAAGGTAGAAACATTCAAGACAATATCCTTCTAGTGCAGGAGATTGCTCATTCTATTCACAATTCTAAGGGTAGATCTCCTTACATTATGCTTGTAAGACCTGAGAAAAAATTCCTAATATAAAAATCTATTTTGGTGCAGCCGGACATGGGGATAGTCAAGTCGAGCCTCAGGATCGCCTCGAGTGAAAAGGTATGACTCGACTAATGATGTATGCAATTAAATTGGGCAAATGACTCTTTCCTTTTATGCATTTATACTTTAATCGAGTTTAAGTCGACTCGTGTTGCGGGAAGAGTCGGAACCCAAGTCGAGCTCAGGTTTAGCCGAGTCATGATTAAGAGTCTAGGGCCATTAAGGAAGGTTTGATGAGGGATTAAAACCCCTCATCCTTGTGCTGTGTGACTCATCTTTGAGTCGCACAAGGCAGCGCGTAGGAGAGAGGGGAGAAGAAGCAAGGAGGAGGGGGATTTTGGTCGATCTAGGATTTTGCGCCGTCGCTGGAAAAATTCAAAGTTGTCATCATCCGATCTTTCATCCTCCTCAATCAAGGTGAGTGGTTGGATTTGAAGAAATGGGGGAGGCGGGTAGCCGAACCCTTAGTGGTGATAGGATCGTGTTTTTTCGCGATTTTTCGACGAATTGAGTTTCCGTAGTTGTATATACATGATTCTTGTATCAATACTTGCTGGATCATTTTGTTTCCTCGTTGTTTTCTCCAATCTAGGGTTGTCGAATCATGGGGAAAGGGGATAGGTCATGCCAAAAATTTCCCCAATCCCCTTGACGGAAGTAGAGCCCTTAGATGATCATAAATCTATCATTAGAGCATTCTCCATCGTTGATTTCACGTGTTAAACAGTTTGTCTTCCCTAGAACCCCTAGGTGTGGCCGAATGAACCCTAAACCTTATGAGAAGGGTTCGGCCAAGGGTAGGGGAAGGGGTAAATCAGTCCACATGAATTTAAGATATATCGGAGACGAAGAGTTGGGGACGTAGCTAAATTCTTCTTTCCCTTTTCTACCCTAAGAGGCATGGCCAAGCAAGGTTCACCTTGCGCAAGGCTCGGCCCAGCCTAGGGGGAGGGAAAGGGTGAGCTTTAGATGGAAACTTCCATGGTTAGAATGTTAAAACTATAGAGGCATGATGATACTTAGGAAGAACACCAACCATAGTAAGTAAATTTATTGATTTATGAGATTGTAGGAATGCTAGCTTAATGACCATCCTTAGCTCATTCAATCTTTAAATTTTGGAATGATGTATTAGTTTACCATGCTTAGTATCTCATGCATTATTGAATTCATTGCTACCTTGCCATGCTAGATAAATTGTTTCTTATTGAGCTTAATTCTAAAGATAGTGTATAGTTGTTATGTATGAATATTGTGGCTATATATAGTAGAAGTTGTAAAGTATGCTTACTTTTCTTTAGATTACACATGCTGTCCTAAAATGTTCATGGGCGGAATTCCAAGGTCGGTACATGGAATTCCTCACCCAAGGTAGTGTATAATATTAGATAACATGTAGGACGTTGCGTGATGCTCAGCATATATGGAAACTTAGCTAGGAGATAATATAACTTCTAGGACTTCTAGTAAACATTTTGGAAACCTAGAACACTTAGGCGTACACATTTTGAAATGACAACATTAATTTGTTGATCCCGTAGCCCGGATTAGGACCAGATACGGGCAATGGCCCGAAAGGTATATAAGGAAACCCTAGGACATTGATTGTGTGATGTGCTTGAGATGGTCCGCCGAGAAGCGTGGTGGTCAGAAATGACCAATGCTTAGATCGGTTAGTGTTTGGGTCTTGAGGTGCGCCAGCGGGCCCGCTAGGTGCCAGACCCCAGTTGGGTGGGACTAGCTATCCTTACCTCAGATGGTGTTCGGAGACTAGTGGACCATCCTAGTCGATGGACCGGGATTGCTTGTTTACATCTTGAAATGATGTGGCCGACGGCCAGTATGATTCTACCTTGTATGGTAGGGCCGACTGTAGCTAGAATTTTTATTACCATAAGTAGGCCTAAGGGGCCGGATGCCGAAGGCTTGATAGGCCGAGATGGCAGATTTTCACATATTCGGTTTATACAGAATGACCCATGGGGTTAGTAGTCACATTAAAAGTAGCTTACCTCCCTGAATATACATTATGTTGCCTTATATGTCATGCATGAATAACTGAGTATTATGTGGAGGTTCGCTAGAACCGCTCACTGAGTCCCAAGTGGACTCACAGTTTGTTTCCTTATTTTTGCATAGCATGGGCAGTGATTGTGACCTATCGACATGGTGCAGCTGGTGGGCAGTAGGTGGTGCCATATCTCGTAGCGGCGTCCATGAGTCATAGTCCAGTGTTTCTAGTAGTTGTTTACTTTTCTATACCGACAGTTGTATTTTGGAAAACGTTTGTAAAACTTTGATTCTTGAGACGTTCATTAGTTCTGATGTTGGTTTTCTTCTTTGGTTTGAAAACATAAAATTGTGAACTTTGAAAACTTTTAATAAAGTTTGTGTTGAGATTTCTTTTGTTGACATGTTCTGATTTCTTTATGTCAGTGTAGACAGTAGACTACAGGGTAGGATATAGGCCCTGGCCGGTCACACTACCCTCAGTTGGGGGGTGACAATGCTCAAGCTTGATTTGGATAAGGCTTTTGATAAATTGTCTTGGGATGCCATTATTCATGTTCTTAAAATTACCAACTTTCCCCCTCTATTTATTAACTGGATTAAAGCATGTATTTGTTCTCCTATTTTTGCTTGTCTTGTGAATGGTAGTACTTCTGCTTTCTTTACTTCTTGCAAAGGTGTGAGACAGGGGGACCTATTGTCTCCCTACCTCTATATTTTTGTTGCACAAACTCTTACCAATTTGTTTAATAAGGCTGTTTCAGATAAGAAAATTACGCCTTTTAAAATTAGAAATTCTTTTCAGTTGTCTCATATTATGTATGCTGATATTGTTCTTCTTGTTTTTAGAGCTAATAGTAAGAGTATCCATGCTGTTAAGAATATTCTTTCTCAATATGAAATTCTTACTGGTCTAGCTGTAAACTTTAGCAAATCTGATTTTTTTTTTCATCATCACACTGATACATCTGTTAAGCATGTTATTTGTTATGCTTTTAACATGAAAAATGGTTATTTCCCTTTCAAATATTTGAGTGCATTAATTTCTCCAAGAAAGGCAACTTCTCAATCTTACAATTATGTGTTTGAAAATATTCAAAGCAGAATTGGTTCTTGGTAGAACAATTTTATCTCTCAAGCAGGCAGAATAGTGTTAATAAATTATGTATTAAATTCTATCCCCCTTCATACTTTATCTATCTCTTGGATTTCTAATAAATTTATTGAGAAAATATCTTCTATGATAAGAGATTTCATTTGGTCATCTAAAGATGGTGGCAGAAGTCTTCATTTAATTAAATGGGACACTATTACACTGCCTAAGTCTCTTGGAGGCCTTGGTATGCAAGATCTTCATCTCAAGGTTAAATCTTTGCAACTTAAGTGCATTTACTCTTACTTAGAAGGCAATAATTCTTTGTGGGTTAATTTGGTGAAGGCTATATACCCTCCTCTTACTCAAGTTTGTGTTCATGTTCCTAGATCATGCTCTGTTGCTTGGAAGTTGTTTGCATCTGCCTTTAAATCTCTTAGATTTGGTTTTACTAGAATAATTAATTCTGATTGCACTACTTCTGTGATGAATGTTTCTTGGATTTTGATGTCCCCATTGCTTTTAAGACTACTTTTGTGAATATTGATGTGGATCTTAGTGCTTGTAATGTAAGTGATCTTATATCTTCTAATGCTTGGGATGATAACTCTGGAATGATGCTATTTCATCCAAATATGTGGGAATCCATTAAGAAGCTTGGTCTGCCCCCTAGTCTTGATGATGATACCTGGGCTTGGGCTGCTGAGGTAGATGTGTCAGTTTCCACAAGCTCTTCTTACTCCTTCCTAAGAAGTCGTAGCCTTAGTGATCACAGGCCCTCAGTGTCCTAGTCTGCTCTTTGGAAACGCAAGCTTCCTCCAAAGATTTTAACCTTCCTTTGGAAAATCCTTCATAATAGGCTTCCCACAAGAGCTTATCTTCATTACATTGGCTTACTTACTTCTTATAGCTGCCCCTTCTGTCAGGATCCTTCTATGCCAGAAACCATTAATCACCTTTTCTTCTCTTGTAATCATACTGCTTCAGTCTGGTCAATTATCTCTTCTAAACTGGCTTGAATCGTCTAGATAGATCTTCTTGGATCAATGGTGGATGGCTTGTATTGTCCAATAATCAGATTGGGACTATTCCTCTTAGGCCCGTTATTGTTGTGACTCTTTGGCTCACCTGGCACGCTAGGAATGAGCAAGTTCACCTTGTAAGGAAGCTTTCCCCTCTCAGCCTCGCACTCAAAGTTCTCGCCTTCACTGCGTAGATAACTAGCCCTAGGGTACCTGAGGGAAATTACATCTCTAATCCAGGCATTGGCCGAGCTCTTAATTGGATTCCTCCATATTATCCTTTTATCAAATTTAATTGTGATTGTGCTTGGATGGATTTACATTCTCGCTTAGTTATTATTGCCCGTGATGCTCAAGGAACTTGCATTTTTGCTGCAAGTATTTATATGAACAATGTTGGTTCTGCTACTCTTTATGAAGCCTATGCTATTCTTCATGCAATCCAGCAAGTTGTTTCAATGAACCTGAAGCATGTTACTTTTGAAAGTGATTCAAGGACGCTAATCAATTCAATTCTGGAAATCTGTCATATTCCTCCTAGGCTGAAAGCTATCATTCATCATATCAAGAGTTTTAGTCATAATTTTTATCATTGTAATTTTTGTTTTTGTTTTCGTGAGTGTAATAAAGCATCCCATTGGGTTGCAGTTAGGGCCAGGCGCTTGCAGGAGTCAAATGTTTGGACTTCTATTAGGCCTACGGAGTTAGATGAACTTCTCGTGTAAACTTTGTTTTCAAGAGTAGTTTTATTTTTGGTAATTAGAAAAGATCCTGAAATTCACTAAGCCTAGGAACCCAAAAATGTTATAAAGTTAAAGTTAAAGTTTATGTTTAACTTTATGTTTTAAAGTTAAAGTTAAAAAATATTATATAAGAAGACTTAGCGAAGATGAAACCCAGAAATGAACAACGTCGTGAGAAAAATCAACAAATTGCTTTAATTTTTGGGTGTCGGCCGATGGGCGGTCGACGGGCCGGTTGACCGGCCATCAACTGGCCACCGACCGGCCATAGCCCAAAATGGGCAGTATGCTTCGATTGATGACCGGTCGCTCGATCGGTTGACCGTCCATCGATCGGGCGGCGCCAACGGGCAAAAATAAGCCCGTTGGGATGAGGTGTGTTGCCTCCTCTCTTCATGGCTTATAAATACAAAGCCATGAGAGCCTTCCTTGTAGATCTTATACTCCCTTGAGCCATCCTTGATCATTTCCAAGCCTTCATTGAGCCATTATTTGATGAAACCCTAGTTTGATCTCTTCACTCATTGATTTAGCCTTCAAGCCTCACAGATTCATCATCTTGAGGTATCAAGAGGACTAGATAGTTTCTTTTGTAGCTAAGTATTTGTTGTTTGATTTATTGCTCCATTTATTGTTGTATTTTATTATTTATTTCATTGTATTTGAGCTTGTGTAAACCTAGTTGCTAGGTTTGTTAGTTTGGATAGTAGCCTTTGTGTTTGAGGTATAAGCCTACCGGGTAGATTGATTTAGGTAGTGGAGTAGGCATTGGGGCCGAACCACTATAAATCATTGTGTTAGCATTGTCATTTTGCTTGTGTTAATTGCTTATTAATCGCTTCCAAAATTTAGTCGTTGATTTGTAAATTGCCTAAGTTGCAAGAAAAGATTAAAATCAGAATTAGACGAAAATATTAGTAAACATATTATTTACCCGCCTCTAGTGTAGGCCATTTCACCAACAGAATATACAAAACATCTATCTATTTTAAAATTCTACAAGATAAAACTGCCATGTGTTGAATTATCACAACCTTTTCTTTGACTAAACTGTATATAAGCATTAATTAAATTAATTAATTATACAAGAAAATTACAAACAAGTGCCTCTATGCCAAGGCAAATCACTCAACATTTGACCTAACAACTTAGGTCAATACATACACTCAGAATACAACGATAAATCAAGCAAAATACAATAAAAATGTAACAACAAATACATAAATCAATACTTAGCTCCAAATAAAAATGTCTAAATCCTCTTGATGCCTTATGATGATGAATCAAGTAGTGTAAAGGTTCAATCAAGATGGAATGGCTCAAAGCTAGGATTTGGAAAGAATTTCTCAATCAATATTTTGTGAAGGATCAATGATGGCTCAATAGGGTTCTTGAAGGCTTTAGGAGGGCCGAAAATCCATTTATATAGAGAAACAAGAGACAAATTCTTGGGTTCAATGGGTTGAAATGGCTAGAAAAAGAGTCGTTATGCCATTGGTCGAACATTAGTCGGAGGCTGTTAGATCGTCGATAGATCGAAACTATTTTGTGTGTAGTTTCAGCACTACTTTGATTTCCGATTCGAGTTTTGGGTTTTGGGTTTGGTTTCCTTCATCATCATTACGCATTTCAAGAAATTTACAATTCATCTAAACCTAAAACCTAAACTCTAACTTCTCTTCGTCTTCGAGCATTGATCGACGTGTGAGTGAAATATCCACACTAGGGGGAGGGGGTGAATAGTGTGTACTAAGGTTAATGTCTACTTTTCTTTTTTACTTGTTCAATTTTCACTTGAGGCACAATGAGTATGAATACTTAGCAAGGTAATGAAATAACAATTGTAAATAGGCTAAGCATGCTCACACAATAATATCAATGCTAACAATTAATGAGATTTATAGTGGTTCAGCAACCCGCCTACTCCACTACCTAAGCATCCCGTTTAGAATTTCAAACCTAATCCATTAGATGAAAAGTTCCTTTACAATGAGGACTTTTCAACTAGAGTGTCTTTGCTCTCACACCGAAGACATTTCCACACTTGAAAGTTTTCGCCTTTGCACTGAGAGCACTCTCCCAACTCACTCTTCCTAATGACACTCTAATCCTAGATTACAGGGGTGGACTTATGTTTCTATACCAAGGCAACCACCAATCACTCAAGAATTAACAACTTAGATCTTTCACAAGTCTAAATGAGAACAAAAATATAAGTAAAAATAATAGTAAAGAGCACAAATGTAAACAAAACCAGTAGGTGCTCTTTCTTGCTTCCTCCTAATCCTACGAGGCCTCAAGATGATGAATCTTTGAACCAAGGTAGTCTTGAAGATGAGTAGAAGGCTTAAGGATTGCGAGATCGAGAAATGATATTTAGAACTCAAGGAAATTGGGTAAATCTTTCAAGGATAGACTCAGTGAAGCATTAAGGGTGTAAGGAGGTTGATTTCAGGACCTTTTATAAAGGTCACAAGGGTAAGGGGTTGAAACTAGCCGTTCAACGGGTCTAAAAATATTCATTGGGCATTTTGGTCGACCGCCGGCCGAATCTTGATCGACCAAGATTCGATCGAGCATTGGCCGATAAGCTATTGGAAATTCTAGTAGCTATTTGGTCGACCGAGGATCGGCCGAACATCTACCGATAACTCGATTTTGGCTGAAACTGATTTTATTGTTGATTTTTTGGTTCAGATTCAATTTTAGATTTTGATTGGGGTTTGGCTTTGAGTAAATACATCTAGATTGATGATTTGAGACCTAAGAAGTAGTTTACATCAAAATCTAAGCCTAGATGTAACTTCTGTCCCAATCGCCTCTGATGTCGTCGACACTTGAATTTCTATGATTTTTTCGACGAATTTTGCGCACGTATCAGTCATCCAACCTAAATCCAAACACTTGATAAACTTATTGGAATAATTTTGTTTATCATTAAAATTAAGATGGTGACCGAAGTTGAAAACCTTAGGCCAACAAAACGTCCTTAAGAATTTTCTCCAATTTTGCGTCGATCTTCCGATCGCAAACGTCGCATGATACTCTACTAGGAATCTGAAATAATTTCTCAATGAAACATTAGTTTCGAGTTTGTTTTCAACATAATCGAGATTAAGACCAAGGTTAAAAATAATAGGCCAACACCGCAAGAGTGTTGAGATGATCGACACACTAGAGGCATGCTAAATTTACTCAAATTGGATGTTATCAAATTTAATTAGATTTCAAACTAAGTATCAATGCATGGAATACATATCAATCACATGTGTTAAATGATACTAATAGAGCAAGAATCTTAATCCAATGCTAACACAAGTTTTTAGAGTGATTCGGCTTCTAACCAAGCCTACATTCACTACCTAAGCTTCCCGCTTAGGATTTCCACAAATCCACTATATATTCACAGTGTTCTTACATACTTGGATTTTTGTCTTATCACCCATGGCCACCAAGCAACCAAACACAAGACCACCCTAGGTCTCAATTTAATGACAAGATCGAATCAACAAAAGTAAATGCAAAACTAATTAAATCACAAGTAAAGAGGAAAGAATTTTTAGTCAATGAAGATCAAATCCTCTACTTGTGCCTAGCAAGCTTAAACAAGCCTCCAAGGAATATGCACTTCAAATTTGAGGGTTCAAGAAGCTTGAAATGAAAGATTTCTCAAGAAAATGTTCAAATTAGGGTTTAACAGTTTGGAAGCTTGAAATATGCAAATGATAACTCAAGAAAGGCTTAGGGTATCAATGAGCAACTGATGGAAGGCATTTGGATGGGGTATATATAAGTTTCCCAAGGAGAGGAGTTAGACACAAGTTGATTCAACTAGTAGAAACTAATTGTTACAACGCCAATAGAAGGCCGGTCGAACCTTCGGTCGATGTTCATCGAATAGCTATTGAAAATTTCCTGAGCAGTTCGGTCGAAGTCTGGCTGAATCTACCGTCATCTGAACTTTGACTGAAGAAGTTCCGAAGGTTCGGTTGAAACTTAGTAATGTGTTGATTATTGGATTTCTCGAGTTCCGACTTTTGAGTATTGTAAATTCGAAGTGCACACAATCCCAAGACCTGCCCAAACAAGTTACAATGAATCTATAAACATGTTTTTCACAAATATTCATATTTGAAATATCTCTGAACGAATGGCGAAAAAATCAAGTTTCTGATTTGTATTGCGCATGTGTTTCATTGTCAACTTCAACCTAAAACTTTCATACTTAAACACATTATTAAACTTAGTTTGTTATCATCAAAACACACATGGAGAATACTTAAGCACGAGGGTGAAAACCTCGGCCAACATTTTCTCCTTCTTTGATGATGACAAACCCTAATAAAAATATAAACACTTTTAAACATAAATTTATTTTCAATAACATAAAATGTCACAAAAGCATGAAAAAGCACTCATTTTTCATTAATAAGGCATGACTACAAACATATGAGAGAAGTATCACTTATGTATCATTTAAGCATAGTGCTTCCCCTATCAACATGTATATTTAGAAAATTTTCTCTTCCTTTCATCATGTCATAAAGCAATGATCATATATATATATATATATATATATATTAGTCATGGTTTTTATCTCATCTCTACCTACCATATTTCTTTCCCTTTTGGCATCAATCAAAAAGGGCACTTAACAAGAACAACCAAAAAGAGAGAAATGATTACTAACATTGTTTATAAGTATAACACTAAGCACTACCAAATATTCAAACCACACATAGATTGATTGTTTTGTCGAATATCAAATACATAGTATGAAATACCACATGCCACATACATCAAAAAATATTGGAAATATACTCAGGAGAGCGATCACGTCGATCAAAATACAAAGTATCAAAATGATCACTCAATTCATTCAAACAACTATCAAAATCCTCGTATCGGCTTTCATACCGAGCATATAAAGTCTCATAGTTCGACTTTAGAAGTTCCATACCGAGCATTCTGATCATGTCGAAGCTATGAGATTTAAGCGAAAAGATCGTGAATACTGAGTGCCATAAAATGAGCTCCCTGCAGCATCATCACGATCACCGCCAACATCACCTCAAGAAAAATAGGCATAAGTGACAGATTTTTCCGTCACTGATGCTTAAAAATCTTTCACTAAAAGGTATGAATGATGAAAAATTCTGCCACAACATCCATCGCTGAAAACCTCTTGACCAATGCTCCATTTACTCTTATGTGACAGATGTGTTCATCACAAAAATCTATGACGTAAAAGTATCTATCACTGATATCAATAATTAAAAATAGATTTTCCATCACTAATTAGGATATTAATTACGATTTCCTACGCATCAAAAATATATTAATTATATTATTATATTATAGATTATTATAATATATAATATAATAATATAATAATATAATATATTATAATATTATAATGTTATATTATCTTAATATTATATTATTATATTATTATTTATACTTTTACAATGATTTTAGTAAATTTATAAAAGATAATGTGATAGTAAATTTTTTGAACTCATGAGGTATCAATTTATAAAATTAAGAAAATTAGGAGAAAAAAATTAATCCATATGAGACTAAAAAAATTATATTTATGATGATTAAGAATAAGTAACAAATAATTTTAACCCATGTAGGACTAAACAAAATAATGTTAAATTAATTTTGCTTTTAAAAAGTTTAATTTTGCATCGGATTTTTACTTCCGCCACTGATCTGACACTATTATGTGGTGGCTCAGTGACAGATCTGTGAGAAATATGGAGAAAAAATTTTAGTGACAGAATATTAGTGACAGAAATGAAATTAGTCAATAATCTATCACTAATGCTATTTATTAAAAATTCTAGGACAAATTGATCAAAAATTATGTGACATATTTGTGATGGAATCGTCTTGTGTTGGATTTCCCATAAAAAATTCGTCATTGTTTTGTAAAGGAGAAAGTTCATTTCACACCGTCACAAATCCGTCACAGTTTGTGACAAATTTTAGCCGTCACAAAATTTTCGTCATAGATGCTCGTTTTTCTTGTTGTGCATCATCATCGTCGTTGTCATCATCATCATCATAAGGAGGTGCTACTCTAACTCTATTCCCTCGCTGATCCGCCAAAATCTTCATGCAGTTGAGGGTCAAGGTGTTAATTGGCACCAGAGCAAGCTCAATCTCATATCGAGAGTGGTTCACCCTAGCAAGGTGGATAAAGTAAGAAATGATAGAATCGAATGGAAGAGCTTTCCTAGATGACGACAGGACCTTGGCAATGTAGCTAAGAATGATATCAAGAACATCTATGACCTCATTAAAATGACCAGCCCTGGGAAGGAATTTATGAGCTATGATGCTATGCAAGATCTTAGCAGGAATAGACAGTTTAATGGCCTGCATTGGTACAAGTCCACTATATCCTTGGAGACAAATAATAGAAATGGATCTCCGAAGTGGAATGTAGATCACTAAACTCATCGGGTGTCATCGAGAATACTCTATCTTTCCTGAACTGGTAATCCAAAGGCCTTCCCAAGAGATGTTGCATCGATGACAATAGGTTGAATAACTTTAGTTATTAATTTTTATTTTTTTTAAAAAAAAAAATTTAGAAAGAAAAAGAGAGAAAATATTATATAGAGAGTGGGCAATTTTGTCTTTCCCCTCGTACGCATAAAAGAAAAGTTAAATTAGGAGGGGGCTCTGCCACTGCGTGGACCAGCCTTCAACATGTAGAAGTAGATGATTCTAACGGAGACAAGTCTAATTTGTCATGAAATTAAGGTACCGATGTCCGACCGCATCTTGAAACTGGTCATCAAGGAAAGTAGCCACGTTTCCCTTTGATGGATCTACCCCTCACTGAAACGATGATGCATTTCCAGCATACGTAGTGGGCTCTGTCATAAGTTGATGCAGAATTCTGAAGAAAGACATGCACATGCGCTGGCCGCTCCATGTTGCTACGTTCAGTAAAGGGGGCTAAAATCTTGATCTTGGAATCTTGGGTTATGGAATATGGGGAGGATGTAGCAGCAGGAGCAAGGGCCGGTGTTGTGTTTGATTTGGAGGCTGGAGGGAGCTCACCTAAGCTTGGTTTATAGCAGTCAGATTGATTTGGTGCTATAGTAGAGGATGGGCAGGTAGCGTTTGAATTTAGGTCATAAATGCAACCTGGAGCAGGAGCCTTGCAAGGGCAAGTACTAGTGTTGTGGGTGTTTCTCCAAAGATTATGACAAATGGGTCCGACGTGTCGTGTTTTTCCACATTTATAACTTACATTTGTTTGTCGAATGGACTAAAGCAAAGCATCCAAATCATTTTTTGGTTTCTTTAAGACATGCAAAAAAGGATTAGAAGAGCGTTGGATTCGGCTTTCTCCAAAACACCAAAACTACATTCATCGATGAAGGACACATTCAGCGCTAACCCACGGGTCGAAGGAGGAGCAAATGATACTTCCTTCATGAATATCTAAATAGAAGTTTTTAACTGCAACACCAAAACATTAAGCTAGAAACTATTCTTGAATACTAGACTTGACTAGTATTGTTGGGCTTGATCGGATTAGATCCAACGACGCCCTACAACACAACTCGAGCTAATCCAGACGGCTCTACCATGGGGCTTCACCCGGCCATACTCCCAAACCTAACTCGACTTAAACCAGATGGCTCTGCTCGGAGGCTCCAGCCGGCCAAACAAGGACATTCACGTCCTTCCTTATCATGAGGGATACGCCATTACGAGACCGTCATCTCCGGGATCAGCCTCGATTCATTTTGAGCAATATCCCAGCGAGATTACGGAGCAGCGTCATCACCTCCACTTATAATAAATACAGACAAGACATGCTTTAGGTAGGGCTAAGTTCCATTTTCTATTACCTTCACCTTGGAGTCCCACTAACTTGAGCGTCGGAGTGTCTTTTGCAGGTCCCTCCCTCCCCTCCCCCGTCCCCCGCTGGAGTTCCACCCGATCAGGAGAGACACCGAGCCGGACCGAACTACTCTGATCATCAAGCAGAAATATTTGGTGCCCATCGTGGGGCTGAGTAAAGCTTACCTCCCCCACAATGGTTGGAACCCAGAGCCAAGTGACCGCCACTGCATACCAATGACAACGACCCGACGACGACGATCATCTGCAACCTAGTGATGCTGAAACAGTGAGGAACAACGCTCTGGCACCAACCCAATTTCCTCCAAAAGAAAACCAACGTTGGATAAACGACCTGGAGGTGGAGAACCTACCGTTAACAGCCCAGGTCGAGATGCTGACACGTTCTCGGGAACAACTCTCTGCTGATCACGAGTGTCGCCGCTCAGAACAAGAAGAAAGCAACCACTCGGAAAGAAGGAGACTAGTTTTCGTCTTTCGAGATGAGATCTCCAGCATCCCCTCGTCAGGAAAAGGAGAAAGAATCCAAAGCCATGGAAGTCGTGACTGCCCTCCCCATCGATACAGGACCTTTCGTCAAGCACATCATGGCAATAAGCCTCCCATCTAAGAGTGAATACCCACTACTCTAACATCCTACGACGGTATGGGCGACCCTACAATACACCTGACGATGTTTACGACTATAATGCTCTACAACGGAGCAACAGATCCAACTCTCTACATGGCTTTTCCAACCTTCCTGGTGAAAACTGCTTTAATGAGGTTTGTTTCCCTTCCACCAAGGTCTATTCACTCTTTCGTGGATCCCTCCCCCGCCTTCCTCAACTGATTTTCCACATCTTAGGTCTACTACAAAATAGAGGATGCTCTCCACTACATTAGGAAAGGGCAACATGAGCCCTTAAGTAAGTACATAAGTAGGTTCCAGGCTACAACGGTCAAAATTCCCAACCTCGACCCTCTAGTCGAACTGTACTCCATCAAATACGAGCTGAAGCCTAGATACTTTGCCGATTAGATCACCCTGACAAAGCCTAAGGATATAACCGAGTTCGAGGAGAAAGCTACTAGCTTCATAGAGATGGAACAGCTCCGTGAGGCCAGAAAGGCCAACAAACAGTACATCAAAGATGCTGCCGAAGATAAAAAATAAAAAAGGGTAGACAGAAAAGGCGAAGACCACAACCGTCGCGAATAGAGCAACAATAGAGGATTGTGGTCCCCACCTTGCCCGAACGCCTGATATGAAAGGTACACCCCTTTCAATACCAAGAAGGAGAGCATCCTTCGCGAAATCAACAACTTGAAACTTCTTAAGTACCCAACCAATGCGGAAAAATACAAGTTCCCACCTAACACTGCATGAGCAAGAAGTGTGCCTTCCATGACACTCATGGGCACATCACTGAGGACTGTGTGGTACTCGGCAACCAACTTGAAGATTTGGTCCGTGCAGGACACCTGGATAGGTATATCCATCACCAAAGAGAACGAGGTCGAAACAGGAGCCGCGACCCTCGACGATGAAGCCGAACACCTCCAAACCCCCACCTAGGCCAAAGGGACAACAACTGAGCTGATCACTCAAGAAATAAACTCCGAGGAATTATCAACTACATCGCTAGTAGATTCGCGAGAGGTGGCGAATCAAGCTAGCTAGAGGAGTTGACAGAACTACTCGCTCACACCGGCCCGTCTCTAAAACCCCAGTAATATCATTTTATGAATTTGATTTCCAAGGGACCGACCTGAACCTACACGACTCGGTCGTAATTTCTGTGATTGCGGGAATTTTCATTGTAAAAAAGGTCCTAGTCAACCAAGGTAGTTCTGCCAACATCCTTTTCTACTCCACCTTCAAGAAAATGCAAATAATCGAAGCCTCGCTTACCCCGCAAAGGAGACTTGGTAGGCTTCTCGGGAGAAAGAGTTGACGTCTGAGGTGCCATATGGCTAAGGACAATATTTAACTCCCAACCAAAAGCAAAAATGATTGATATGCAGTATTTGGTCATCAACATCCTCAATCTGTATCATATGATCCTGGAACGACCTTCCTTAAACAACTTGGGAGCAATCGTATCGAGCCCCCACCTAGCACTGAATTTTCTCGTTTCAGAAATTGAAGTAGGCGTGCTCCATGCCGATAAAAAAAAAACCTCGACGATGCTACAATGAGTGCCTCAAGCAAAGGATGGTTGAGCCAAGGAAAGAACCTAGCGGCCTGCAAGCACCTTCCATAGCCCTAGGCGAACAACCGACATGAATTCTCGAGCAAAACCCAGGTCGAGGCACGCTAAAACAACCCCGACCCGATGCTTAAATAACGACTCAAGTTGTGCACAAATCGCCTCAATAGGCACAAATAAATCTCATGCAGAGCAGCCCTCGCATGAGATTCCACTATTCGGAACTTACTTGACCCCTCGCGTGCGGTCTTGTCTTACGCTCCTCGACCAGCCCGGCTTGAACTCCCGAGTGCGATCATCGGCCCCTCGAGCCGCTACTTTCGGCCTTATTGTCCTTACACGATAAGGACTCAATTTTCACTAGCCAAGCTCATTGGCTACCGCGCCATTACTTCCAACATCATAGACCTTACTTGACCCATCGCGCGCGGTCTTTCCTTACGCTCCTCAACGAGCTCGGCTTTAACCCCATAGCACGGTCCTCAGCCCCCAGAGCCACAACTTCTAGCCTTAGTGCCCTTACACGTCTAGGACTCGGTTTTCACAAGTCTGACTCATTGCTATTGGGATGTGAAAGGAAAATTCAGCGGAAAAGGAAATTTTAAAAAATTGCAAACATCCCGAAAACAATAATCTACTTTAGCGATATTAAGGAATTCAATTGGAGATGATGAGCAAAATTTATACCTTACGCCACTATTTGTAATTGTTGCTCCAATCCCGCATTGTCCTGGAGTTGCAGTTGAAGACCCCTCTCCAAGGGACCAAGAAAAGTTCTCTTCAGCCTCAGGGTTTACCAAGACACCATCCCTAACTTCCTTAAGGAAGTCGACCCTAGAAAAGTTAACACCGGGAGCAAAGAGCTTAGCCTATTCTACCGCTCTTTCAATACCCTCAATGTACACCGCGAGAGTAGCATCCCGAAGGCATTTCGTCTCATCCTCAAGGGTCTGCCTCGTCGAGTTGCACCTCCTCACAACAACATTGGCTTCTTCAGCCTCAGTCTTCAAACGAGAACTTTATGCCACCGCTGTGGCGAGATCAAGATAAAGCATTTCCAATTCTGCTCTGGACTTTCTTTCCACCTCGGTTATCCGAGCAGTAGATTCAGAGACAACAACATCCAAACACGCAACTCCATCAATTTTCGCCTCCAAGGCCTTTTCCACTTCGACCACTTTGAGCTTCAATCTTTCAAACTCCCAGGAGTGAACCTCGGATTCCCTCAACAAAGACTCCCTCAATCTACTGATCAGAAGTTGGGCAAACTCCCAGGGGTCCACCCCCTCTAGAAAGCCCGTTTGGCTACTGGGACAGATGCGTTTGCCCTCACGTGGGGTCAAAATTGATTGCTGAATTCTCAAAAGCACGTCATCTACCGCTGCCACCTTCGGTAACATGGACTCATCCCCCAATGAGCGTGTAGCCGCCTGAGGAATCAAGCTTCCACCGACACGTCTAACTCTCTTCCGACGACTCGAAGGTAAGTCAAGAGGAGTACGAGAGTCTGCAGACGCCGGCGACCTGGCCAGCAACCTCCGCCCAAGCTCTCGAAACTCCTAGAGCTTGAGATCCCGAAGTTCTCATTGGCTTCATCAAACTTTCCCGCTCGGAGGGCATTCCGCATTTCCGCTAGTTGAGCATGTATGCTTGGCACCTTCAATAATGAATACATCTCACTTGCATCCCAGAAAAATTCAGATCAACAAACAAAAAAGAAAAAAGGGGGCAACCAAGCCTATATAAAATCAATTGATGCTCCGGCCTCCAAAAACGGAGGGAACTTCTCCATCCAAAAGTTTTATCTAGGGAACTGACCAAACGTCTTCCCAAGACCTCACCCTGAAGAAGTGGATCCCACTAAAGTGGTTTCCCCCAGGAATACCATTGAGGGTCATCCATAGTCCCTTTAGGGTCCCCTTCACTTGAAAGAAGGAGAAAAATATGAAAAGGTTCAGGACAGTCCATCTCGAAACAGCGAAAGAGCATCCAACTGTTCCGGTGCAACTGAGTTGATCGTGAAAAAACAAAGACAAATTGTTATGAGCTTATTGACCTAAGGACAATAGCAACGGTGTAGAAACTAAAGCAGATAACCAAAAGACTCACCAGAAGAAAAGTAGCAACGAACAAAGAAGGTAATCAACCAACGAGTCGCCGAAAAACCTCCAAAGAACAGACACTGAATACCAAGAGCGCGAGAAAGGCTCAAAACGAGGAAAGGAAGATTCACTTTATAGGCCAAAGAATGACAACCTCTCGGCCATCAATAATGTCATGATTAAATCTCAACCGACCAGCTCCGCAATCGACGATTCTCTAGAAACCTTTCGAACACTTTTTCCGCAATGATTCCTCCTCCAAAATGAGGAGGCAAAAACCAATCAAGAAGTGCCATGCAAGATGAAGAGATCCTCATTATCAAACGGTCATGCTAGGCACGGAGGTCGAGAAGACACAAGACTAACATGGCAAAGATATGCCGATTTGACTCACTCCAAGATGAAACAAGGCTACCACAAGCCAGCCCAAGTGACCAGTTCGACCTTCACGGTCGCTTGCTCTGGCTCGGTCCCCCACGACCATTCGCTCTAGTTCGAACTTCACGGTCGCTTGCTCCAGCTCGACCCCCACAGCCATTCGCTCCACTTCGACCTTTACGGTCGCTTGCTCCAGCTCGACCTCACGATCCCTCACTCCGATTCGACCTTTACGGTTACTTACTCCAGCTCGACCCTTACAATTGTCAGCTTCAGCTCGACCTCAATGGCCACTCAACACAGCTAAACCTTTTCAATATCTAGACTCAGCATGGTACAATATTTTTAGGAATTCCTCAAAATTACAAAAACACTAAAAATGGAAGGTTAACTCTACTTAGAGCTTGATACATAGTCCTCTAAACTCCGACCAAGCTCGGGGGCTATGGACTGGACTAGTACTATTGGGCCCGATCGAATTAGACCCAGCGACGCCCTACAACCCAACTCGAGCCTAACCAGACGGCTCTAACCGGGGGTTTCACTTGGCCATACTCCAAACCTGACTCGAGCTAGATCAGGCGGATCTGCCCGAGGGCTCCACCCTGCCAAACAAGGACATTCACGTCCTTTCTTATCATGAATAATACGCCATTACGAGACCACCATCTCCGGGACTAGCCTAGACCCATTATGAGCAATTTCCCGGCGAGATTACCGGGCGGCTTCATCACCTGCACCTACAATAAATAAAGACATGGAACGCCTAAGGTAGGGCTAAGTTTCATTTTCTATTACCTCCACCTTGGAGTCCTACTAACTTGAGTGCCGAAGTGTCTTTTGCAAGTCCTCCCCTGTTGGAGTTGCACCCGACCATGAGAGACACCGAGTTGGACCAGACTACTCTGATCCTCAGGCAAGAACAAATACAAATTTGAATTAAAGGATAATTAGCATAGTGGAAATGGTTAGAGGAAGGAATAATGTTGATTAACTAATTGGATACGTTGTTGCACGGATTCAAACTCCCCACAACGAAAAATCCTATCCGAGGAGGAATAGGGGAGACGATCGTAGGAATCCTCATCATCGTAATGAGAAATATTTACCGTATCTCAGTAAGCTCGAATGTTACTCAGAGAAGTCATCCACCGAGCATTGCCACCGTATCCTATGAAAAACCTAAGAGTAGGGATCAGGGGCTCTCTACGACGACCTTACCTCTAGCACGGTCCCAACATTCCTTTTCACCATCGGCCTGAGCAAAACTTTAAGCACCCTCGATAAGTGAAAGAAACTTAAAGGCAATAAACCGCCCAACAATCACGCCACAAACAAATCCCAACTGATCAAGCCCACCAAACGGCGGTTTCCTAGAAAACAACAAGGGTTTATTTGAACAGTTTCCCTACCATGATTAATCCTCTGAACCGAAAAGGCAAGAACCAATCAAGAAGTGCCACGAAGGAAGAGAAACCCTACCACTAAGCCTCCATACTAGGTGCAGAAGTCAAAACGATGCAAAAATAACACTGCAAAGATATGCCGATCTGACTCACTCCAAGTCGAGAAAATGTTGCCACACACCAACCCAGGAGCCAAGCTCGACCTCTATGGTCGCTTGCTCCAGCTCGGCCTTTACGGTCGCTCGCTCCAACTCGGCCTCTGCGGTCGTTCGCTCCAACTCGACCTCTATGGTCGCTTGCTCCAGCTCGGCCTTTACGGGCGCTTGCTCCAACTCGACCTCTACAATCGATTGCTCCCAGTCAACCTCTATGGTTGCTTGCTCCAACACGGTCTCTGCGGTCGCTTACTCCCACTTGATCTCTACGGTTGCTTGCTCCCACTCAGCCTCTATGGTCGCTTGCTCCAACTCGACCTCTATGGTCGCCTGCTCCAACTCGGCCTTTTTGGTCGCTTGCTCCAACTCGGCCTCTACGGTCACTTGCTCCAAACTAGACCTCTACAGTTGTTTGCTCCCACTTGACCTCTACGGTCGCTTGCTCCCACTCGGCCTCTATGGTCGCTTACTCCAACTCGACCTCTATGATCGCTTGCTCCCACTCGACCTCTATGGTCGCTTGCTCCAGCTCGGCCTCAAAGGTCGCACAACACAATAAATATTCTCGCTATCTCCGGGATCAGTCTTGACTTTGAGCAATATTCCCGCGAGATTGCTGGATGACCACCTCCACATACAATAAATATAGACACAACACGCCTCAAATAACCGTACCTAAGTTCCATTTTTCATTAGCTCCACCTTGGAGTTCCACTAATTTGAGCGTCAAAGTGTCTTTTGCAGGTTTCCCCCTGTCGGAGTTACACTTGACCAGGAGAGACACTGAGCCGGACCGGACTACTTCGATACTCAGGCAGGAACAACTTTATTACATAACTTGTTTTCTTTTTTAGGCCTGATACACTTGGGATCCCACCATTCAGGTCCAGGTGGAGGATGCTTGGGAAGCTTACTGTAAGAGGCTTTTCAAGGATATCCTCTACTAGCACGAGATGAGGCGCAAGCGAGTGTAGGCGGTAACGAAGATACGCCTATGGATACGCTAAGGGGACACGGTCCCATATAGATGCCAACCGACGTATGAGATCGGTTATGCGACATCTGAGCGTTGAATTGTTGGCAGGGTCCCCCCTGGATAGCGCACCAAAATCGGAGATGCCAGTCGAGGGATCCCTCACCCAACATATTAGTGGGTCCATCCCATTTACCAACCACGACTGCCGATTGGTAAATAATTTAATAATAATAATAATAATAATAATAATATATTATTATAGAAAAGTTAATTATATTTATTTTATTGCAGGGGACGCTCATCCCGACTGACCCTTTGCGCGTCTTTTAGGAGATGCATAAATATTAGTGTGGTCCTCGAAGGGAGGCCTGAGATGATACTAGCAAGTTAATATTTAAATTATTTTATCTAGTTCTATTATGTATAATTAATTTAATTAATCAACTTAATTTTCTTTAAAGGCCACGTATAGTAAGTTGGTGACCCAGCGGGGAGGTGATCATGCACAACACCAGCGTGCTGATGCATGGATGCAGGTGGTAGGCGTCGACCACCGTCGTGTATATAGCAATGGCGCGACGGCCCATGCACGGGCGTTGTTACAACCACATGGTATGGGGTCGTCTGCCTTCACCTCCTTCGCCATTGGTCCATCAACATCACATGCGGATCAAGACCGACTAGCGGTCGTCGAGACTTACGTGCCGCTATGAGGGTTACTGTGATATAGATGGCCCAGTATATAGCTTCTATCATACCAGGTGCTTCTGCCCCTTCATTTCCCCATAATTTGGTGCGACGACATCAACATAATATCCATCATGATCGTCGACGCTGACTAATGCCCTCCCTATACAACCCCTCTCCTCTTCGCCTCGCTCCCTGCCGCTTGAAGCACTTGATCATTGATGTAAATTAAAAATTGATGATTCATATTACAATTTGATGTCTCATGTTTGATATTGGACTAGATTGGAACTATTGGGCCCTGTTGGACTAGACCCAACAACGCCCCATCCTTCATCTAAACCAAGTCGCGCAGCCCCGCCCAGTGGGCTCAGCCCGAGCAACGCCCTAAAGCCAGACTCAAGCCAAGTCAAACTGGTTTATCCGAGGGCCGAATATGGACTCCTACATCCTCCCTTATCACGAGGGACAAACCATCATAAACCCGCCATCTCTAGGATTGGCCTTGTCCCATTCTGGGCAACAATCCTAGCGAGATTATCGGGTACCATGATCACCTTCATCTGCAATATATACAGACGCGGCGGACCCAGATAACTCTAAGTTCCAATATTCGTAACCTCCATCTTGGAGTCACCCTAACTTGGGCGTCGGAGTGTCTTTGGCAGGCCCTCCCCCCCCCCCCGTCGGCGTTGAACCACACACGGAGATAGACTAGAGTGGACCGAAAGACCTCGTCTCTCAAGCAGGAACATCTTGCGCCATCGTGGTGCTGAGTAAAGCTTATCTCCCCGAGAAATGGCTGGAACCCTGAGTTAAGCGACCATCGCCACACAACAACAGCTTCGACCCGACGACGGCGATCGACCGCAACTTGGTAACGTGAAAAAAGCGAGGAGCGACGCTCTAGTACCGACCCATCTGTTGGCTTTAGGAGTTCAACCTTAGCCTTAATCTCGGTTTTGATGGTTTTGATGATAACAAACATAGGACTAATGATTTCATTGAGAATACATTTCAGGTTCGATATCAATTAGTGTTCGATTTCCTCGATCGAAAAAATTGGAGAAATCAGAAATCGAAAGGACATTGATCGTCGCGCTTGGGTTCATCGTAGAAGTTTATCGAAGATCGACAAGTGCACCAAAGTCGCTTGGATGAGTCCAAAGATCAAGTCAAAAGCTCTCCAAGATGATGCTTGTTGAAAGCCGGAACCCGGAAACCAAGCGCGGAAGAAATAGGCTGAAATTGCAATTCCAGCCTATGTTCGGTCGACCGAGTGGTCGACCGACTAGGGTAAGAAAGAATGGCCCAGCCATTTTGGTCAACCAGTCGGTCGACCGAACACTACCGAAAAATGGTAGTGGGCACTTTGGTCGACCAGTTGGTCGATCGACAGTGGCTGGTTTTGGGCAGTAGGCTTGGTGGTCGACCAGTCGGTCGACCGACCTGCTGAAAGCTGAAGACGCGAGATCCCGTCGGTCGATCGAAGGTCGGGGATGAATAGTCGCGTCTGGGCGGTCGACCCGTCGGTCGACCGACCATAGAGAAAAGAGAAGCGATCGAAAGACCGGTCGACCAGTCGGTCGACCAACCATTCGAGTGGCGGCTTGTAACGGATAGTTTTCTATCCGTTGAACAGCCGTTTCTTCAGTAGGGTATAAATATACCTTCATATGATTCTTTTAAAACACTTTCTCATCTTCTACAGCCTTCATTGAGCATTCTAAGAGGAAGATTTGAAGCCTTCCAAAAGATCTAAAGCGCACTCTGCTTCTTCCGCGAACATCTTCTTCAAGTGCACAAGCTTGGCTCAACTCGGGCTTTGATCGAGTTCTACCTCCTGAAGAGTTGAAGGTGCCAAAGGCTTGCTAAGGAGCTTGTACTATTGGTTTTATTCTAAGCTCCTTGGATTGTAATTTTTACCTGTTATTTAATGTTTTATTCGGATTTGTGTGTGAAGACCTTGTGTTAGGTCTTGTTGTGTAAGTGGTTACCTTGCAAGGTGTAAAGCCACTTGTGTGTGTAAACGTAGTTGTTACTAGGATTAGTTTAGTTGTCCCTTAAGGTTGAGGTGGAAGAGGACTCTCGATAAGAAGGCGGTGACTTCCGGGTGTGGAAGTGCCTTAGGTCGAGAGTGTGTCTCTTCGGTGAAAAGTCCTCGAGTGTAAGGGAAACTTAAAGTAATCTAGTAAAACTAGTTTGGAAATCTTAAGCGGGGTGCTTAGGTAGTGGAGTAGGCATTGGGGCCAAACCACTATAAATTGTGTGTTAGCATTGTTTTATTGTTGCTTGCGTTTAATTGTTTATTTTGCTTCCGCATACATTCATCGAATCGCAAATCGCCTAACCGATCTAAGTAATCGTTTAAAATTGAATTTAGGCTAATCGAATTAGTAAACATACTATTCACCCCCCTCTAGTGTCGCCATTTCGCCCACATTTGGTATCAGAGCGGGTCGTAGATTGTGATTTCACCATCCCTTCTACAATTTGTCTCGATCTTGAAATGGCTCTAGAGTCGGTAGCGTCTACACCTCCTAGGTTCGATGCCTCTAACTTTGATATATGGAAATCTCGGATGTACACCTTTCTAAAGACTCAAGGTTTAGGTGTTCACAACATGGTAAAAGTCCAATATATTGAACCTAAGAAAAATATGGATGCATGGACCCAAGACCAAATTAGCATGTTTGAGTTAAATGTCAAAGCTAAAAATTGCTTATATTATTCTTTGGAAAATAATATATTTGAAAAAATCATGCATTGTACTTCGGCATATGATATTTGGGGTACTTTGAATATGCTTTATATGTGATTATGCTAAATGTGAAGAAATTGTTACTCTAAATGAAGGAGATTGTGACAATTGTCATACTCCTATATCTAATGAAGTTCTTGAAGCTTTTAGTATTTCTAGCCATAGAAGTACAAAGAGCCGAAAAAGGAAGGTAGTGTGTCATGCATGCAAAGAGAAAGGGCATGTTAGGAAGAATTGCCCTACTCAACCGAAGCATCCTCCCATCATGACTATGAAGCCATCTCAAAAGAATGTCTCCTGAATGATGACAATTAGGTACACTTCACCTCTTCTAGTCATGTTAATAACAATAATAGTAGTAACTCATCTAACTCTCATGATTTTGATGAATTGATGGATGAGTATAAAATCATGTATGCCTTGCTTGTTAAGAAAGATAAAGAAAACAAAAATTTGAAGAAAGAAAACTCAAATCTTAGCTCTCAATTACATTAAGCAAAATTAGAAAATGAGAAGCTAAGAATTAGTGTCAACAATCCATGCCATGATACTTTAAGTATTGACACTAAAGATTTGAAAAATGAAAATGACACATTGAAGAATGAAAATAGCATGTTGAAAACTCAAATTCATGCTTTACACAACTCTATGATTGATTTGAAATATGAGGTTCTAAACCTAAACAAGAAAGTGTATGAAATGAAAAATATTTCCTCATTTAAGAAGTTTAGTAAAAAGAATGTTCATGCTAATGTTAAATCTCATGTTAAACATTCTACCTTTAAACCTCATGTTCAAAATAAAAATGGTTCATCTAAGAATGCCCATGCTCATCATGCCTCTCATGCCATGCATTCTACCATTAGATCTCATAATTATAATAAGATGAATGAGGTTTCTAAGAATGCTCATACTCATCATGTTTCACATGATAAGCATTCTAAAAATAAATCTCATGTCCATGTTAAAAATGAAAAGAAAAAATTTCATGGATATTATTTTTGTTGTGGTGTTTATGGCCACGCAATCCATGATTATGCATTTAAAAAGAATCCAAGTGTTGCTAAGACACTTTGGATACCTAGGCCAACTAACCCCAAGGATGCAAAGCCATTTGGGTACCAAAAATTTCATGTTCTATTGTAGGGGGAGGTACCACACAAGGGTAAGATGAAGGTGGTTGATTGAAGTTGCTTGAGGATTCAAAGATTGAACCATTTCATAGTTGCAACTTCAAGTCATCTAGATGCCTTAGGTAAAGTTGGCATCAAACACTTTGGTATCATCTCCTATATTCCATTGCTTAAAATTATAGTTGGAGTTTGATATGTACTTAATATTAGTAGATTATCCGCTCTTGATAAGTTTTAAAAACGTTCTTTGATTTTTGATTTCTGGTCTCTTCGGAGACCTCGGTGGCCTGTAATGGGCCTAAGCGACCTTGCGGTTCTAAATCGTAGGCACATTGTGGCCTTTCGGTTTTCAACCAATAGGAAGGGTTGGAGATCATATTTTTCATTTATTATTCTTGTGATCTCTTAAAATTTATTTTGATATCACTCGATTTCATTTTGAAACGAATTTGAAACCATATAACAAAGTGATATTCGATTATGATACTTGTTGCATCTCTTTGCTTTTTGGTTGAGTTAGCTTGCTAAGTAGCTATATTTTCTCTAAAAATATTAGTGTAGCTTACTTGCAAGTTATAAATGTTTTAGGAAGGCTAATTAGAATGGAACAAGTTTAGTTTGGCAAATTATCATGAATAAGGTATAACTTAGATAAATTCAAAATCTTAGTGTTATACCTAAATACTTAAGCTTAAATTATGTCTCTATACTCATGATGGTAATCACATGCTAAATCTTTGAATTCTCATGAGGTAGAATTTTAATACTTAGACAAATGTCATTGAATGAAACTTGCTCTAGGTTGATACTTGCTATTAGAGACATTATTGTAAGTCCAAACTAGTTTAACATAGGTAGAGATCTTATTCCTCAAATGTTTCATATTTTAGGATCTCTTAGATTCATTTTGAAACCATGGTATCCATCTCAAAATGAATCTTAACTATCTAGCATAGGTTAAGGTTTTAAATGAAACTTTGTATTGAACCTTTGCTAGTTAGTTTGTTAGCTTGCTAGTAGCCTTAATTTCATTGTTTACTAATGAAGTCTACTTGCAAGTTGTGTATGCTAATGAAAGGCAATGCTATCTAAAAGTAAATGAAAAAGGAAATGAAAAAGTTGGACAAATTTTCAAGAAAAGGGGTATGATTTTGATTTTGAAAAAATCTTAATATAATACTTAAATATGTATGCTTTAATGATGTCTCTATATGCTCATGATTGATTATGCATGATACATGTTTGAATTTTCATGAGTAGGTAAAATCTTGATAAATTAGCTCATTTCATGATATCATGATATCTATGAAATTGAACTAGGTTAAATTCTTCTTTAGTGTCTTCATTTTAAGTTAAAAATTGGATAAACATGTTTAGGTGTGTTAATGATTAGTTGTCATGTGCTCAAGATTGAAAATTCATGTCTAGATGAAGAAAGTGACAACTAATTCACCTTAGGGGACTTAAGCTTGAAAAGGTTTGACCCAAGTCAACAAATTGACTTGGACACTTCATTTTAAGTCCAAACTTCATAAACATGTTTAGGAATAGGTATGACATATTTCCAAGCAATTAGAGTGAAAAATTCATATGAATATGGATAAAATGATATAGAGGTCAATTCATGCTTACCTCTCTCGAACCAAGTTGACCTAAAGGTCTCATTTTCAATCCATATTTGTTGAACATGTTTAGATTTACTCATTTTAGGTATCAATAGGTTTAAATTTGAAAAATCATGAGTAAATGTTAAGATTGAAACTTAGCAAGTTTCATTAAAATTAGTTTAGTTTTGAATGAAACCATGCTAGGTTGATATCTTCACTTAAGGACATAATTTTCATTTCAAACTTGACATATACTCTTTATATGACCATCATGTGGTGAAATGAAAGTTTGAATAAAAATTGAACAAGTTTTAAGAATAACTGAAAATTGCAAAAATATTATTTCAACCAACTTTTGGCATCAATTTCAGTTATTTCTAGAATAATATAGAAAAATCATCTTAAGATGATTCTTGAAACTACACATTCATTGAAAAATCTAGTATGTTGTGTAAAAGTTTCAAAAAGTTACATCAAGAATCTAATTTATAGTGAAATTTTGAAGTTGGATTTTCTAATATACCACTTTGTGGATACCACTTTGATTATGTTTGTGTATACCACTTTGATTATGTTTCTAATATCATTCACGCCATTGATTGAGTAAAATCATTTCTAGGAATGATTTTGAATTCTTGGATGATAGCTAGAAATATCTAGTGGTTTCATTAAAATCAATATAGGATGAAAAATGGTCTTTGAAAATTCTTTTGAGTTCAAACTTTATTCATGTATTTCAAATGACCATTCAATATTTGTTATCAAAAAATTTCATCCAAAAATTGGTTTCAAAAATATTTGTCAAAAATATGATTTTGTATAAACTTAAAAGTTTGATTTTTTTTAAAATCTTGAAATATAGGTTGACCTAAGTCAACAAAATAACTTAAAAATTTCATCTTAAGCCCTAACTTGATTCATAGACTTACATTATCTCATGTTTAATGTCTAGATGCCTAAGTTTGAGAAAACATGAGTAGATAGCAAAACTTGAGACTTAATATTTTCATATCTTTCATGCATATGTCAAATGAAACCATGCTAAGTTAAATATTTGTTTTTCCATCCATTTGGTTGAGATCTTCATGTTTCATGTAAAACATCTTTAGAGTCTCAACTTCATGAAAAAATACTTGTCTTTCATCCCTTTGAATAAATAGACCTTTCTTGTCCTTTTTGATTGATGTCAAATGGGGGAGAGAAGAGTTTAGGTATAAAGGGGGAGAAATGTATAGTTAAAATGGGGAGAAAAGTATAGGTAAAGGGGTGGAAAATATAGGAAATCCATGCATATAAATAGGGGGAGTTTAATTATATAAATATGCATGTTGATAGGGGGAAAAATCCCTTAGTTGATATCCTCTATGCTTTAAATGAATATATTTTCTTATGGATGTTTGTCATCATCAAAAAGGGGTAGATTGTTGGCTTTAGGTTTTCAACCTTAGTCTTAATCTCGGTTTTGATGGTTTTGATGATAACAAACATAGGACTAATGATTTCATTGAGAATATGTTTCAAGTTCCATATCAATTAGCGTTCGATGTCCTCGATCAGAAAAATCGGAGAAATTGGAAATCGGAAGGACATTGATCGCCGCGCTCAGGTTCGTTGTGGAAGTTTATCGAAGATCGACAAGTGCACCAAAGTCTCTTGGATGAGTCCAAAGATCAAGTGAAAAGCTCTCCAAGATGATGCTCGTTGAAAGCTGAAACCCGGAAACTAAGCGCGGAAGAAATAGGCTAAAATTGCAATTTCAGCCTATGTTCGGTCGACCAGGCGGTCGACTGAATAGGGTAAGAAAGAAAGACGACAGTGGGCACTTCGGTCGACCGACAGCGGCTGGTTTTGGGCAGTAGGCTTGGCGGTTGACTGACCGACCTACTGAAAGCTGAAGACACGTGATCCCATCGGTCGATCGACGGGTCGACCGAAGGTCGGGGATGAATAGTCCCGTCTAGGCGGTCGACCGACCATAGAGAAAAGAGAAGCGGTTGAAAGACCGGTCGACCAATCGGTCGACCGACCATTCGACCGACGGCCTGTAACTAATAGTTTTCTATCCGTTGAACAACCGTTTCTTCAGTAGGGTATAAATATACCCTCGTATGATTCTTTTAAAACACTTCCTCATCTTCTATAGCCTTCATTGAGCATTCCAAGAGAAGATTTGAAGCCTTCCAAAAGATCTAAAGCGCGCTCTGCTTCTTCCGCGAACATCTGTTCAAGCGCACAAGCTTGGCTCAACTCGGGTTTCGATCGAGTTCTACCTCCTGAAGAGTTGAAGGTGCCAAAGGCTTTCTAAGGAGCTTGTACTATTGGTTTTATTCTAAGCTACTTGGATTGTAATTTTTACCTATTATTTAACGTTTTATTCGGATTTGTGTATGAAGACCTTGTGTTAGGTCTTGTTGTGTAAGTGGTTACCTTGCAAGGTGTAAAACCACTTATGTGTATAAACGTAGTTGTTACTAGGATTAGTTTAGTTGTCCCTTAAGGTTGAGGTGGAAGAGGACTCTCGATAAGAAGGTGGTGACTTCCGGGTGTGGAAGTGCCTTAGGTCGAGAGTGCGTCTCTTCGGTGAAACGTCCTCGGGTGTAAGGGAAACTTAAAGTAATCTAGTAAAACTAGTTTTGAAATCCTAAGCGGGGTGCTTAGGTAGTGGTGTAGGGATTGGGGCCGAACCACTATAAATTTTAGTGTTAGCATTGTTTTATTGTTGCTTGCGCTTAATTGTTTATTTCACTTCCGCATACATTCATCGAATCGCAAATCGCCTAATCGATCTAAGTAATCGTTTAAAATTGAATTTAGGCTAATAGAATTAGTAAACACACTATTCATCCCCCCTCTAGTGTCGCCATTTTGCCCACACCATCCCCCTCTTGAAGGTCCTTATCAACGAATAGGTGACTTGGAAGTTTAAATCCGACAACCGAGAGCCCAAGCTAGGGCACTGACGCGATCTCGCGAACAACATCCGGCTAACCGTGATTGCTGCCCACTAGGCAAACCTCCAGCAAGGAGAAAGGAGGCTCGAGCCCCCACCAGCGCTCCTCGCACGGAGGAAAATAGAGACTCTAGAATCTAGAAGGCCGAAGTTGTTCCCGCTCCTAACGCGGGGCCCTTCGCCGACCACATCATGACAACCCGCCTTCCCCCGAGAAGCGAGTTGCCCAATACTCTGATGCCATACACCCACACGGGCAACCCCTCCCTACACTTGACAACATTCCAGACCGCAATGCTCTATAATAGAGCGACTAACTCTGCACTTTCCCAAGACTTTCCGACGTTCTCAGAGAATAGCGCCCTACTATGGTTCGCCTCCCTCCCACCAGGCTCTATTCACTCTTTCGAAGACCTCTCCCACGTCTTCCTCAGTTATTTCACCATGTAACGAGTATACTACAAGATGACTGTCACCCTATACTATATCAAGCAAGGGCAACATGAGCCCCTAAGGGAATACCTGAACAGGTTCCGGGCCACAACGCCCGACATCCCAAATCTCAACCCAAAGATCGAGCTCTTCTGCCACCAACTCGGTTTAAAGCCTGGGCCCTTGCCTGACCAGATCGCTTTAACCGAGCACAAGGACATGGCCGACTTCCAAGAAAATGTGGCAGATTTTATAAAAATAGAAGACCAACGAGAGGCAAAGAGGGTCGACTGGAAAAACCTCAGAGCCATCATCAAAGATAAGAAATCCACGAAGCGCGTTGAGAAAAAGGAGGATCACAATCACCATGAACAAAGTTATCACCTAATGCCGAGGTCCCCACCTCCTCCGAGCAACCGATTTGAAAGGTACACGCCCATTAAAACCTCAAGGGAAACAATACTACAAGAAGTACACTATCTACAATTGCTTAGGCCCTCGAGCCGCCCCGGAAGCTCAAAATCCTCATACACAAGTGACGAGCAAAAGGTGTGAATTCCACCCGACCTTTGGGCACACAATTGAAGAATGTGTGGTCCTCCATGACCAGATCGAGTGATTGATTAGAGAAGGTCACCTCAACCACTACATCCAGTAGAGTTACCAATCACATCGGGGCCTCAGTCAGCCCCCACAACTCAATGATACAGCAGAAGATCGTAACCCAGAAAGTGAGCAGTCTCACCCCAACGCCTAGGGAGTTATTATTGGCCCAAGGTTTTCAACCTTGGTCTTAATCTCGATTTTGATGAAAACAAACATGGAACTCAAGATTTCATGGTGAATTACTTTCATGTTCCAAGACGATTGGTTAGCGCATGACGTTCCCAATCAGAAAAATCGGAGAAATCGGTAAGGACACTCGTCATCGCTCAGGATTCTTCAGCAAGTTAGACTTTAGGTTTATGGTGTCTAGCATATGTTGTAAATCCTCATGATGATGCAAAGAACCCAAAATACCAAACCCGAACCCCAAAACTTGAAAACCCAAAAAATCAGAAAACGGCCCTGAAATTCACTATGCCTAGGGAGCTCCTATGAGGGTTATATGACCTAGACATTTTCTTGGCACCAAAAGTCTCCGTAATTGTTCCTTAGGTAAAAACTAGAAAACGAGATTTTTTAAGGATTTTTTGGAAGCCTTTAGCCTACCCATATGTGACTCGGAAGATTATAAAAATTTTGTTTTTCGAAATTTGTACTAGACCCCAAAAGTTAGATTTTGATTCTTTAGATATTTTTATTGAATCCAAATGTGGGGTAATCCTTATATAACATTTATGTTTTATACTTATAAACTTGAAGTTAAGAAATGTTATATAAGAGGACTTAGTGAAGACGGAACCCAGAAACAAACAGACAAGTAGTAAACTTAATCAAACCAAGCAGCCTTCCTAGGTTCGCTCGCACAAGTCGGTCGACCGAACCATGCCCAAAAGTGGCAGAAGGCATTCGATCACTTGGCAGTCGCTCGTCGGTCGACCGACGATTGACCGACAAGCGAGTGGGAGTCGCCAACGGGCAGAAAAATGCCCATTCGCGAGCCTTGGTGTTTTGAAGGTTATAAATACCATCCCAAACTCTCCTTTATAGTTGTTGATGCTTCTAAGCCTCAAAGAGTCACTCCTTGCATCTCTAAAAGCTTTCTTTGAGCCATCTTTGCAAGATCCCTTGTTTTGATCCCCACTCCTTGATTTAGCCTTCAAGCTTCACCAATTCATCATTGTGAGGCACCAAGAGGACTAGGGAGTTGTTTTTGGAGCTAAGTATTTGTTGTTTGATTTATTGCTCCATTTAGTGGTGTATTTTGTGGTTTATTTTCATTGTATATCATTTATGTAAACTTAGGTTGCTAGGTTTGATTGAATTGGTGGTTGCCTTGGTGTTAAGGCTTAAGCCCACCATTGTAAACTTAGTTTACTAGGATTAGTTGAGTTGTCCCTTAGGTTGAGGTGGAAGAGTGTTCTCGGTAGGAAGGCAGGATACTTCCGGGTGTGGAAGTGCTTTCGGTTTAAGAGCGGAGACTTTACGGTGTAAATTCCTCTTTGTAAGGAAACCAATTAATCTAGTTAAACTAGTTTGAAAATCCTAAGCGGGGTGCTTAGGTAGTGGAGGAGGCATTGGGCCTGAATCACTATAAATCATTGTGTTAGCTTTGATATATTGTTTGTGTTTAATTGCCTTACTTATCGCTTCCGCATTTAGTCGATAAATTGCAATTTTCCTAAGTTTTGTAAGAAACATTTAAAACTAAAATTAAGGGAAAAGTTTAGATAACACACTATTCACCTCCCTCTAGTGTAAGCCAATTCACCGACATTTGGTATCATAGTGGATCGTAGATTGAGATTTCACAATCTCCTCTACATCTAGTTTCGATCTGGAAATGGCACTAGAGTCGATTAATTGTTTCCATACCTCCTAGGTTTGATGAATCGAACTTTGGTCTTTGAAAGTCTAGGATGTGCACCTTCATAAAGACTCAAGGTTTAGGTGTTTTTAACATGATCAAAATTCAATATAAATGCTAAGAAAAACTTGAATGCATGGACCGAAGAACAAATTGATATGTTTGAATTAAATGCTAAAGCTACGAATTGTATATTTCGTTGTTTGGAAAATGACATCTTTGAAAAGATCATGCATTGTACTTCCGCATTTGATATTTTGGGCTAATTTAAACATGCTATATGATTATGCTAAGACCGAAGAGATTGGCACTTCTAATGAAGGTAATGATGACAATGGCCATTCACCTACCTCTAATCTTGGTTTTGATGCCCATAGCTTATCTAGCCAAAGGAGTACAAAAAGCCGAAAGAGAAAGGTGATTTGTCACCTTTGCAAGGAAAAAGGGCATGTGAAAAACAAGACAAAAAGGAGGTCAAATGCTTCCACATCATCATCTCACTCAAGTGAAGTATTCTCAAGTGAGCTAGTTCAAAAGATTGCCTCATGAATACTAATGATGAGGTACACTCTTCTTCTAGTCATGATAACAATAATGGTAGTGTTAACTCATCTAGTTCTCATGACATGCTTTATGATGAATTAATGGATGAATGTAAAAACATGTATGCCTTGCTTGTTAAAAAAGATAAAGAAAATAAAAAATTGAAGACAGAAAACTTAAGCCTTAGCTCTCATTTATATGATGCAAAATTAGAAAATAAGAAGCTAAAAATTAGTGTCTCTAATCCATGCCATGATGTTTTAAGTATTGACACTAAGGATCTGGAAAACAAAAATGACATTTTAAAGAATTAAAATAGCATGTTGAAAACTCAATCGCATGCTATTCATAAATCCATGAACGACTTGAAAAATGAGGTTATTTTTCTAAATAAGAAAGTTAGTAATTTATCTAATAATTCACCCTCTAAGAATTTTAGAAATACAAATAGTTCTTTCAAGAATGCTCATGCACATCATACTTCTCATGTCAAGCATTCTAACTTTAGACCTCATGTTCACAAAAATGATAAAAAGAAAGAATCTCAAGGTCATTTTTTTGTTGTGGTGTTTACGCGCATGCTATATATGATTACACATTTAAGATGAACCCAAGTGGTGTTAAGACACTTTGGGTAGCTAAGCCCTCTAACCCCCAAGGACCTAAAGTCATTTGGGTACCAAAGGTCTCATGCTCTTTTGTAGGGGGAGCTACCACACAAGAATGAATGACAAATGAAATATTGAAGTTGACCTTAGATTCAAATGAAAAATCTTCATGAGGTTGCAACATCAAGTCATCTTGATGCCTTAGTAAGGTTGGCATCAAAAGTACTTTGGTATCATTCCTATCACTCTAATTTTTATATTAAAGTTGGAATTTTGATACACGAATTACTTTGGTTGATTTCCCCACTCTCGATATTTTTCTTGAAAAACAATTTTTGTTTTTGATTTCCCGGTCTCTTTGGAGACCTATGTGGCATATAACAGGCCTAAGCAATCTGGTGATTCTAAATCGTAGGATAATTGTGGCATTTCTGTCACGCCCCAAATACATGGTCACGTGACCGGCTGGGGTATACGTGCCTATACGTAGCCTAACTCATGCACATGCCAACACCATAAGAATAAACAATAACGGAAAGAAATCAACAAGTTGTTATTTCATCTAGAAATCAAAACAGAGTTCATCATAAATAAGTTTTAACAAACGAATAAAATGCGGAGTTAATACATCAAGTCCAACAGACCAAATATAATAAAATCCAAATAAAATGACATAAATGCCCTCAAGGGCTACAACTCAAAAAGACCAACAAAAGTGCATGACACACTACCAAAAGACTTGACTACGACCCTAACTAGGACTGCTATGAGATCATGTGACTCCTCTGCCCTCCAGCTGTGCCAAGTGCTCTAGCCCACCTCATCGGTCAGGCTCTGCAAAACAAAACATCGACAACGGGTGAGTTCAAAAAAATCAGTGAGCAGTTCTACCAACCCTCACAAAAACAAACATCACAGATAAGATGCACAAGGTAAAACTCCTGTCTCAAGCAGGAAAAGATCACAAGGGAGTAACCTATTAACTGGTCATCTGGCCACCACTTGCCCGAAGGTAGCCAACACCCATACGGTGAAGAACAACAGGCCTAAGCCTACCATGTCCTAAGGCAACAACACATACTAGGATAATCGGGAAGGCCCTCTAAACTTATCCTAGTATAAAGAAACTCGGGAGCAATCAGGAAAGGCCCTCCGAACCTGCTCCACGAGACGAGTAGGGACAATCGGGATTCGCCCATCCGAACTTGCCCCTTTAAGATATCATAGGAGTAATTGGGTAGACCCTCCGAACTTATTCCTTAAAACCACCTTGGGGATAATCAGGTAGGCCCTCCGAACTTATCCCATGAGGCCAAACTAGAACAATCAGGAAAGTCCCTCCGAACTTGTTCCACTGATTGGGAATTTGCCATCCAACCTCCCAGGCATAGCCCGCAATCCGGCTCCTCAATGAGCCTCTCCACCATACATAAAGATATGTCACACTATGACCTAAGTCAAGTCTTTCCTACGGTGACTCATGGGTGTTCCTATTGGAAAGTGTCTCAACACTCCAATACCTGATCCCGACTCCTAGACCTGTAATGTCATAAACCCATGTGGTTTTCTTTCATGCATAAACTTCACATGTTGGTTCATAACAGATTATGCTCACCCTTTTGCCCAATTTTAATTATACAATTAAAATTTAGTTCACCACAATTAGGGTTTCATTTTAGGGTTTTGTTTTACCTTACTGTTCTGCCCGAAATTGATATATCTAATCCGAATTGGGTCTCCAGAGTGTATCCTATGTTTTCAAACTATATTTTCTGGTTGAAACGATAGGTTACACAACTATGTTTAGAGAATTGCAAACACCACAGCAAGCATTACAAAAATAACACAGATTCATCATCTCAGCATGAGATTCCAGCAACATTGAATTTTCAGCATATAATGGAAATAAATCTGAAAATTCACATAAATTAAATCCTTAATTCACCAACATATCAGAATTATAAAATTTAGATAATTCTCACAAAAACTATATTTTTAAACAAGATTATCAAGCACTACCATCATCTTTAATCAAGAACAAACTTTAAGATCAAACATCTAAATCAAGAAAACCATCTTGCAAAAACCTTCGTGGCATCAACATCAAGATCCAAACTTTCACAAGACATGATTTCTCCACCCTTTGCTAAGCACCCCTAGGGCCATCCTAGGGCTGCCGAACCCCATAAGGAAGGGTTTAGGGTATCCTCAAACACGACACACAAAAAGAACGGCGAGAATCCGAGAGATCATCGAAAACAAAACAAGAACATCAAGCCTCCAAGAACGACTTCAAGAAACTCAAAGAAATCTAGAAAGAATGAGGGTAAAACCACTCACCTAATTTGGAAGGATCATTAGAAGAAATCCCGGATGATGGCCCTCGAATCCGGCTTCAAAAGATGATGGCTCGACTCAAGAAGGGGAAAGAGAGAGGTGGCGGCTCACTCCAAGCCGCTGGCTTGGAGAGAGGGGCTGGCTTGGCTGGCTCCTCTCGGCTCGACTCCAAAGGGGAGGAAGAAGGAGAGGAAGGAGAAGGGGGAAAACCATGGGTGGCTCGGCTCTTGATGGCGGCGGCTACAAGGGGAGAGAGGAATGGGGCGGCTTGGCTATCGGCTGGCTCCTCTTCTCGATAACATGTGTGGCTATAAATAGGGAGCCACAAGCCAAGGGGAGGGGGTTTTATACTCTCTCCTCAACCCTAACCCTTCTAAACCCTTTATCCAACCCGCATCCGCCTCAAGCCAAACCCGAACCCGATAACTTAAATTAACTTAATTAATACTATTTTCCACATAACCATCCAACACATGCACACCCATCATGCATACACAACATAAAATTTAAATGAATTAATCTACACAAGCAAAATCACATAATCCATATTCTTACTTTCCCGAGTTCGCAAACTCACACCGGACCATGAGTCGACTCGGCTCGACCTCGGACTAGTCCGCTAGGCTGGCAAACACAAACCATAAGAGGAAAAATAAAAATAAAATATCTAGGATATTACAATTTTGGTTTTCAATCAATATGAAGGATTGGAGATCATGTTTTCATCTATATTTCACTTGTGATCTCTTAGAATTCGTTTTGGTATCACTCGATTTCATTTTGAAAAGAATTTGAAACTATTTAGCAAAGTAGATTTTGATATCGATAAGTGATAATTCTCTTTGCTATTTAGTTTGATAACTTGGTAGTAATTACATTTTCATTATCCTACTAATGAATATTGCTTGCAAGTTATTAAAAAATAGAAGGATGTATAAATGGAAAGAAAAAGACAAGTTTGGCAAAATTTCCACGATTGAGGTATGAGTTTGATTTTGCAAAAATATTTGTATAACAAATGAATATTCATGCTAATGATGTCTTTATACTCATGATTGACTTTGCATGATAAATCTATGAAATTTTATGAGTAGGTAAAATTTTGATAGCTTAGACAATTTCATGATATCTTGATTGAATGAAACTTGCTCTAGATTAAGATTTGTCACCAGAGACTTCATTTTTAAGTCTACACCCAATAAACGTGACATGATTCTAGGTGTTTAAACTTGAAAATTCATGTGTAGATGAACAAAGTGATAACGAATTCACTTAGGGGCCCTATCTTGAGAAAGTTTGACCTAAGTCAACATATTGACTTAGACACTTCATTTTAGGACCAAACTTCGTAAACATGTTTATGTATATGTATGACATATTTTCAAGCATTTAGAATGAGAAATTATTATGGATATGGATAAAATGACATAGAGGTCATTTCATGATAACCTCTTTTGAACCAAGTTGACCCAAGTCAACAAATTGACTTAGAGGTCTCATTTTTAATCCATATTTGGGGAACATGTTTAGATTTACTCATGTTAGGTGTCCATAGGTTTAATTTTGATAAATCATGAGTAAATGATAAGATTGACACTTCACAAGTTTCATGATAACTAGTTCAGTTTTGAATGAAACCATGCTATGTTGATATCTTGACTTAAGGACATAATTTTTATTTCAAACTTGACATACACTCTTTAAATGACCATTATGTGCTGTCACAAAATGTTTGAATAAAAACTGAGCACATCTTGAAAAATAACTGAAAATTACGAAAAACCATTGAAATTTCAACATTTTAAGTTACTTCTAAAAAAATGTAGAAATTCATTTTTAACTAATTCTTGAAACTGCATATTCGTTGAAATATATAGTTTCTTGAGTAAAAATTTCATAAATTTTCATTACGAATCAAATTTATAGTGGAATTTTGAAGTTTGATTTCAAAAATGCAAAATATCACCCTCTTGAAATATCAATCTTTCTGATATTTTGATTTTTCATCAAAAACTTTCAATGAAACTTTGTGCATACTACCTTGATTCCATTTCTAATATCATTCTCACTATTATTGCAGTCCTGGATCATCTTCATCTGATCATCGAAGTGGAGAGGAGAACAAAAAGGGGGAAAAACAGATATGAAGTTTTATTATATTTAAAACAAAATACATCATCCAGCTATTTATATGGTCTGTTAATGAAAAGTAAAAAAGACTAGTATGCCCTTGTGCTACATCTTATTTAACAGAGACTATGCAGCTACATAACGAAATTATTTGTTACTTGAAACAAGTATTAAAATGGACAATTATTGGAAATGAACTATGTACAAACTATTATTGAATACTTCCCCTCAAGTTGGTAGTGGAGAATTGGTTCTCCAATCCCAATTTGCTCATAAGATTCTGATGTTGAGTCTTCGGAAGAGGCTTTGTCAAGATATCAGCTTGCTGATTACTGCTGGATACATATGTATGCTGAACTATACCTTGTTGATACTTCTCTCTGACGAAGTAACAATCAACTTCCAAGTGTTTAGTACACTCATGAAAGATTGGGTTTGCAGTTATATGTAATGCACTTTGGTTGTCACAATATATTGGTGCAGGAATTGTATAATTCACTCCTATTTCTAACAATAACTTGGTTACCCAAATCATCTCAGCAGTGGCACTTGACATGGCCCTTAATTTGCTTTATGCACTTGACTTACTCATTGTGGCTTGTTTTTTACATTTCCATGTTACTAAAGCTGAACCAAACTTCATCAAATAACCTGATACAGACCTTCAGGAGATACAACAGTTCCCCCAATCTGCATCACAGTAACAGGGCACTGATGTAGTGTTGTTTGATGCATAAAACAAACCCAGACCAGGTTCCTTTTTTAGGTACTTAAGGATTCTAATAGCAGCTTGGTAGTGTGACCTTTTTGGTCTTTGAGTAAACTGACTCAATGTGTGAACACTGTATGTTATATCAGATCTGGTGACTATTAAGTAAAGTAGTTTGCCAATCAATCTTTTATAAGATACACTGTGATCCATAAATGGATCAATTTCAGAAGCCTCATTGTCAAGCTTACAGTTGACTTGCATTGGGGTATTCTTGGGTTTGCAATCTTTCATTTTTAATTCTGTAAGCATATCTATGATATATTTTCTTTGGCAGATATGCAGTCCTTCTTGTGTTCTCTGTACTTCTAATCCTAAGAAGTACTTTAGTTCTCCCATGTCGTTGATCTTAAACTGAACATCTAAAAACTTTTCACACTGCTCATTTCTTCTTCATTAGTTCCTGTTAAGATGATATCATCTACATATACTAAGATGATTGTTATCAAACCATTCCTTCTTTTGACAAACATGCAAACATCAGCTGAACACTGCATACATCCTTGGGATATAATGTCGGTAGACAATTTTGAATATCATTGTCTTCCAGCTTGTTTGAGCCCATAAATTGACTTTAGTAGTCTGCATACCTTGTTGTCATTTGGGTTTCCATATCCCGATGGTTTACGCATATAAACTTCCTCATCCAATTCACCATGCAAATAGGCATTGTTGACATCTAATTGGTATAATGACCAATTAAAAGTACAAGAAACTACTAACAGGATTCTAACTGATGCTAACTTGGAAACTGGCGCAAATGTTTCATGATAATCTATCCCCTTAATTTGTGTAAAGCCTTTGGCAACTAACCTTGATTTGTATTTTTCCACACTACCATCTAGTTTGAATTTGGTGCGGTAAACCCATTTGCACCATATTACTCTTTTTCCCCATGGCAAGTCACATAAGGTCCAAGTATGATTGGTTTCAAGTGCCTTGAGTTCAGATTGCATAGACTCAATCCAAACTGTATTTTTGATGGCAGTCTCATATGAGTTGGGGTCTTGATGAGGTTCAATGGTTGTAAGGAATGATCTATGGTTGATTGAGATTCTAGACATATCAGAATAGTTTTCTATTGGATAAAGGGTGGTTTTAGTAGTAGTTCTGAGTTTGGAATTGTGAGAAATGGTGTTGCACTTATAATCCTAGAGCTTTATAGATTTTTTGGTTATTCTCTGGCTTTTTCTTACTTGTGGTGGACTAGGTGAATATTTTGGACATGGGATAGCTGAATTTTCAACATGTGGAAGCTCAACATATAGTTCATCTTCTTCAGATATATTTATCTCTTCACTATGATGATTGCTAATTGTATTCTAGTGTTCATCTTGCTCATGAATGGAATAAGGAGGTTTATGATCATCATCATGCGGATAATTGGGTTTAGTATGAGGTAAAGGAAAAATGGTTTTGATTGTATTTGGTGATTGAAATTGAAAGATATGTTCGGTGAAGGTTACATTTCTGGAGATGATTATTGAGTGAGTTTTCAAATCACACACCTTGTAATCTTTCTTCCCAAAAGGGTAACCAATGAATACACACTCACTAGCTCTAGATTCAAATTTGGTTCTCCCCTACTTAAGAGTGTTTGCATAACATAAACAACCGAATGCCTTGAGATGACTGTAATGAGGTTGGCTATTGTATAACATTTCATATGTACTTTTGTTATTCAAATCTAGTGTAGGCATTCGATTCATGAGGTAAGTGGCGGTCAATATACATTCTCCCCAAAACTTTAAAGGTAGTTGGGATTGGAATTTTAGACCTCTAGTTATTTCTAAAAGGTGTCTATATTTCCTCTATACAACTAAGCTTGGTTGTGGGGTCTCTACACAAGAACTTTGGTGTGTGATGCCCTCCATTTGAAAGACAAGTGCACAAGGTTGAGTTGAAGAACTCACTCCCATTATCAGTTCTAAGTCTTAATGGTTTTTGTGAACTGGTTTTGTATCATTTTGATGAAGCTAATGAGTAAATTTGGGACTTGGCTTTTGTATGAGAACAAATAGGATAACAATGACCTTGTGAAATCATCCACCAGTGTTAAAAAGTAAGAGCATCCATCATGAGTTTAGACCTTATGAGGTCCCCAAACATCACAGTGTAAAAGGTAACATACATTGTTTAGCTTTTGGGCAAACTATGCAAAACAGATTGGAAATTTTATTCAATTCAAGAACAATATTAGATAACAATTTCATTCTAGGAAAAGACATGTGAGTATGTGACCTAGTCTAAGGTGTTAGCTTGAGATGTTTAAAGCTTGAGATGTTAGCTCTTTGTTGTTGATAAAAGGAGAAGCTCCATTCATTAAGTACAACCCATTCTCTTCCTTACCATTCCCAAGAACTTTCTTCGTAGCTAGGTCCTAAATTATAAAGGATGAAGGGTTAAAGGTTATTAAACAATTTAACTCTTTTGTCAGTTTGCTTATTGACATCAAATTAAACATGAATGAAGGTACTAATAAGGTGTTGGAGAGTTTGATGTTTTTGTTTATATAGGCTGTCCCTACATGTGAAACTACTGTGGTGGAACCATTCGGTAAAGATACTATATATATCACTATGGTTTGGTTTGCATGGGTTTTCCAAAGTTACATGGTTAGATGCTATATGGTATGTTGCACCGCTGTCCAAAATCCAACATCTAGATATTGAGCATGCAATTGAACAAATAGGCATACATGCCATATTCACTTGGTGTTGATTTGAGAACTTGGAGTTGATCAAGTTCATCAATTGGCTGATTTGCTTATCCGTGAATGCTCCCAGTTCATTGTCAGGTTTGTTCTAAAGTCCAGAGTTACTATTTTCTTCCACATTTTCTTCATGTTTGGGTGTTTGCACATTGTGAGCTTGTCTCTCATTCTGATATTGATAATTGGCCCTTTGTTTTCCTTTGTATAATTTGTGTCCAGGAGAGTACTCATGAAGTTTAAAACACACTTCACGCGTGTGTCCAAGCCTCTGACAGTAATCACAGGACTTTTTAGCCACAAACTAATTTTTATTTTTTCCAAATCTGTTGCTATTTCCAGTGAATTGATGTGTGCTATTTAAGGCAACACTATCTATATTGGAATTTGCATAAACATTCACTTGTCTTTGAGTTTGCTCTTGCTCTAGCATTGCATATACATGATTGATATTAGGTAAGGGCCTCATAAGTAGAATCTGTCCCCTTATTGCAACATATGATTCATTCAACCCCATCATGAATTGCCTCATTCTACATTTTTCAACATTTAGCTTTCCCATTTCACAATGCATGATTGCCTCATTCTACATTTTTCAACATTTAGCTTTCCCATTTCACAATTGCATTTAGAACCAGCTTCCAAAGCATCTAATTCATCCCATAGGCTTTTCAACTTGGTAAAATAATCAGCAATTGACATATTACCTTGTCTAGTAGCGCTGATTAACATTTGTATTTCGAAGATTCTTGGTTCACTGCTTCTTCCAAATCTACCCTCTAATTCGTTCCACATCTTCATCGCCGTTTTTGCATATAAAATGCTCCTACACAAATTTGGGGAAATGGACTGTAAAATCCAAGAAGGAACCAGATCGTTGCATCGCTTCCATCGATAAAACCAACCTTGTTTTTTGTAGACAACGAAATGAGCATAGACTCTTTCCAGGGCAAGTAATTTTCCTGCCCTATGAGTTGAAATGAGACAAGATTCATACCATGATTGTCATTTCCCTGGATGATGTAGGGACTATCATCAATTTCAGCAATCTCAGAAGAAGAACCGATGTCTTGGATGTTCTATGATTCCACCATTACAGATCTCGCGGCGCTTGCCCAACAATTTCTTGCCATGAGTGAATCCTCTGTCGCAAGCTTCAAATCTTCCCAACTCTACTTCAATAATCATGGCGATCAATCTTGAAGACCCGCTCTGATACCATATTGCAGTCCAGGATCATCTTCATCTGAGCATCGAAGTGGAGAGGAGAACAAAAGGGGGAAAAAATAGATATGAAGTAAAAAAGTAGAAAAGATTATTTATATGGTCTATTAATGAAAAGTAAAAAAGACTAGTATGCCCTTGTGCTACATCTTATTTAACATAGACTATGCAGCTACTTAACGAAATTATTTGTTACCTGAAACAAGTATTAAAATGGACAATTATTGGAAATGAACTACATACAAACTATTATTCAATAACTATTCTTTGAGTGAAATCATTTCTAAAAATGATTTTGATATCTTGAGCGATATCTTAAAAATGAGTTTTTGATTAGACTTAGAAAATTCATTTTGAGCTCAAACTTGGCACATGCATTTCAAATGATCCTTCAACGATATTTGGAAAGTTTGAATAAAAAAGATAACTTTTTGAAAAATACCTGAAATTTACGAAAAATGCCCTTGTACTTTCAGGAATTTTATGAATTTAAAGAAAACTAATTTTTGACTTATTCTTGAACCTGTAGATTCCTTGAAAAAATATAGTTTGTCCAGTTAAAAATTCAAAAAAATTCGTCAAGAATTAGATTTTATATGGATTTAAAAGTTTGATTTTTGTAACTTGAAGTATACTTTGACCTAAGTCAACAAAGTGACTTAGAAACCTCCTTTTAAGTCCAAACTTGACTCACATACTTAGATTCACTCATGTTAGATGCCTAGATGCCTAAGCTAGAGAAAACATGGATAGATAGCAAAATTTGATACTTAGCCATTTTCATGCCTTCATGCTTATTTCGAATGAAACCGTGCTAAGTGCATATTTTGATCAAATGACATTTTTTTTCACTTCAAACTTGATATACATGTTTTACATGACCATATCTTTGTATTTTGAATGTTTGAATGATTTCTGAAGATGTCATAAAAATATCACTTATTTACGAAAATGCCACCAAAGTATCACTCTTCTCAAGTTGCTCAATTTTCCGATACTTTGAAATTTCATTAGATTTTCAAATGAGACTTGAAGTATCATATTTTAAATTCACTTGTGGTATCGTTCTAATCATTTGATGAGAAAAAAATTATTTCTAAAATGATTTTTGACTATTTGACCGATACTTGAAAATATCGATACTTAAGTTACTACATGATTCTTAGTTTTAGATTATGTTTATCATTCTATGATATCAAGTATGATTTAGTCTCATATTAAATATTTGTTTTTCATCCCTTTGGTTGAGATTTTTATGTTTCATGAAAAATAGTTTTAGAGTCTCAACTTTGACTATAGGTTGTCTTTTCTTGCCCTTTTTGATTGATGTCAAAAGGGGGAGAAAAATATAGGTAAAAAGGGAAGAAAATATAGGAAAACCATGCATATAGATAGGGGGGAGTTTATTTCCATAGATATGCATATTGAAAAGGGGAGAAATCCCATTATTGATATCCTTTGTGCTTTAATGAATATATTTCCTTAAAGATGTTTGGCATCATCAAAAAGAGTAAGATTGTTGGCCTAAGGTTTTCAACCTTGGTCTTAATCTCTGTTTTGATGATAACAAACATGGAACTAATGATTTCATGGAGAATTACTTTCATCTTCCAAGTCGATCGATTAGCGCATGACGTCCCCGATCGGAAAAATCGGAGAAATCGACAAGGACGCTCGTCGTCGCTCAGGATTCTTCGGGAAGTTAGAGTTTAGGTTTGTTTAGGGTGTCTAACATGTGTTGTAAATCCTCATGATGATGCAAAGAATCCAAAATACCCGAACCCCAAAACATGAAAACCCGAAAAATTGAAAAACGGCCCTGAAATTCACTAAGCCTAGGGAGCTCCTTGGAGGGCTATATGACCTAGACATTTTCTTGGTACCAAAAGTCCTGGTAATTGTTCCTTAGGTAAAAACTAGATAACGATATATTTTTAAGGATTTTTTGGAAGCCTTTAGCCTACCCATATTTGACCCGGAAGATTATAAAATTTATGTTTTCCGAAAATTTGTACTAGATCCCTAAAGTTAGATTTTGATTTTGAATGATTTTGATTTTTTAGATATTTTTATTGAATCCAAATGGGGGGTAATCCTTATATAACATTTATGTTTTATAGTTAGTTAAAAATGTTATATAAGAGGACTTAGCGAAGACAGAACCTAAAAACAAACAGACAAGTAGAAAACTAAGCCAAACCAAGCAATTTTCCCAGGTTTGGTCGACCGAACTGTGCCCAAAAGTAGCAGAAGGCATTCGGTCGCTCGGTGGTCGCTCGGTCGGTCGACCGATGATGGGTATTTATAACCCCCCAAACACCAAGGCTCGTGAACGGTCATTTTTCTACCCATTGGCGATGCACGGTCGCTTGTCGACTGATGATCGACCAACAGTTGTTGACTGATGGCTAGAAAAATGCCCGTTCACGAGCAGGTGTTTGGGGGGTTATAAATATCCTTCCCAAACTCTCTCCTTTACCATTGTTGATGCTTTTATGCCTCAAAGAGTCACTCCTTGCATCTCTACAAGCTTTCTTTGAGTCATCTTCGCAAGATCCCTAGTTTTGATCCCCACTCCTTGATTTAGCTTTCAAGCTTCACCAATTCATCATCTTGAGGTACTAAGAGGACTAGAGAGTTTCTTTTGTAGCTAAATATTTATTGTTTGATTCATTGCTCCATTTATTGGTGTATTTTATGGTTTATTTTCATTGTATATCATTTGTGTAAACCTAGGTCGCTCGGTTTGATTTGGTGGTTGCCTTGGTGTTAAGGCTTAAATCCACCATTGTAAACTTAGTTTACTAGAATTAGTTGAGTTGTCCCTTAGGTTGAGGTGAGAGAGTGCTCTTAGTAGGAAGGCTGGATACTTCCAGGTATGGAAGTGCCTTCGGTTTGAGAGCGGAGATTTTGCGGTGTAAATTCCTCTTTGTAAGGAAGCTAATTAATCTAGTTAATTCAACTAGTTTTGAAATCCTAAGCGGGGTGCTTCGGTAGTGGATTAGGCATTGGGGCTGAACAACTTTATATCATTGTGTTAGCATTGATATATTGTTTGTGTTTAATTGCCTTACTTATCGCTTACGCATTTAGTCGACAAATTGCAATTTGCCTAAGTTTTATAAGAAACGTTTAAAACCAGAATTAGGCGAAAAGTTTAGATAACACACTATCGAGCCCCCTCTTGTGTAGGCCATTTCACGGATAGTTATTGACTACATAACGGGAGAAGATAATTCTGAAACTCCATCGCCCCAGATAATTATGATCATCGGCGAGATAGCTTGGTCACAAAGGCCACACATGCCCACATCTGTAATATCTTTCTACGACTCTGATTATCAAGGGATTGATAGAAACTTGCATGATCCTGTCATTATTTTCTGTGTTTATTGATGCTTCCTTGTTAGGAAAACCTAAGATTAGGGGTTAAACCCCTAATCAAACAATAGTCGGCAGTAGCTGTCGGCTACTGTTCATCTGGTTGGGGCTGAGGGATTCGGCCCGAAACCTAGTGCCGGTGTCTGCACGCCAACGCCATTCGTCACTGTCGACGTTCGGCATGTGGACGCCGACAGTGGTGGTGATCGGATCCAAAAGGGGGCACAATGGGGCGGCCATAGAATACCTAGCTCATAGAGAAAAAGAGGCCGACGACGGAAGGCTGGAACCGACAGAGGGCGGCGACGGGCGGCGAGGGCAGCGGCAGCAAGACGGGCAACTACGGCAGCGGTAACACATGGGAGAGAAGAAGAGAAGCAGAAGAGGAAGGGTTAGGAGCGAACACAAATAAAAAGTCGATGGCCGACCGTAAACCGTTGAATCTAACTAAAAATATCACTGACGAATGACGTGGCCCACACTAACCCGTCGGTGAAGAGTTTTTTATTTTCGCACCGCATTCGCGCCATTAATTAATAAGCGATAGCCAATGCTAGTCGTGACTAATGTCATCGCTAAGCCGTCGCTACGAAGTTATTTTATTTCAAGCCCCGCGCGCCCCATCAGCTATGTGCGAAGCCTTTAGGCGGCCATATGCGAGCCGCGACTGATTTGGTTACATCAGCCACGGACGTTGCGGCCGTCAAAAAGCCATCAATAGTTCTGATGGCCTAGGCGGCCGTAGGTGAGCCCCGTGGCTAATAGCCATTATTCTAGTAGTGTTAGTGGAGGCTCGTAAGATTCGAATAGAAGTCATTCTTGTTGGTGAAATGGCCACACTAGAGGGGGGGGGGTGAATAGTGTGTTATCTAAATCTTTCGCCTAATTCCGATTTTAATCATTTATTTGATTACTTAGGCAAGTTGCAATTTATCAACTAAATGCGGAAGCAATAATAAAACAATTTAGCACACACAAATATACCAATGCTAACACATTGATTATAGTGGTTCGGCCCCAATGCCTACTCCAGTACCTAAGCACCCCGCTTAGGATTTTCAAACTAGTTTAACTAGATTAATTAGTTTCCTTACAATGAGGACTTTACACCGAAAAGTTTCTGCTCTCAAACCGAAGGCACTTCCACACCCGGAAGTATCATGCCTTCCTACCGAGAGCACTCTCCCACCTCAACCTAAGGACAACTCAACTAATCCTAGTAAACTACATTTACAATGGTGGGTTTAAGTCTTAACACCAAGGAAACCACCAACTCAATCAAACCTAGCAACCTAGGTTTACACAAATGGTATACAATGAAAATAACCAAGAAAATACAATAACAATTGGAGCAATAAACAAATCAAACTATACTTAGCTCCAAAAGAAACTCCCTAGAAATCTTGATGCCTTGAGAAGATGAATCTTGAAGGTTCAAAGGCTAGATCAAGGTTTTATCATGGAAACTAGGGATTGCAAAGAGATGGCTCAAGAAATCCTTTAGAGATGATCAAATATGGCTCAATGGAAGCTTGGATGCATCATTCAAGGCTTGGAAGAGAGTTTGGGGTGGATATTTATAACCCCCAAATGAAATGGCTCGTCAATGGGCGTATTTTTGCCCGTTGCCGATGCCCGATCGCTTGCCGATCGATCATCGATCGACCGATGGATCAATCGGCCAAGCGAACGTGGCATTCTGCCATTTTTGGGCGAACTTCGGTCGACCAAATTGGCTACTACCAATTTTCCACCATATTCGGTCGACCGAATCTGGGCAGGGCAATTTCCTTGTGAATTTTTCTTGCGTGCTTCATCTTTAGGTTCCGGCCTTCAGCGTGCATCAAATTGGCGGGTTTTCCTTGCGTTCTTTAGACTCGTCCAAGACATCTTTGGTGCACACATTGAAAATCTAGATATTTCGGCGATGAACCCGAACGCGTCGATCAATGTCCTTCTGATTTTCCGATTTCTTCAATATTTCCGATCGAGGACATCGAGTGCTAATTGATATGGAACCTGAAAGATTTCTCAATGAAACATTAGTTCCATGTTTGTTATCATCAAAATCGAGATTAAGACCAAGGTAGAGAACCTTAGGCCAACAATCTCTCCCTTTTTGATGATGACAAACATCCTTAAGAAAATATATATATTAAAGCACAAAGGATATCAAACATGAGATTTCTCCCCCTATCAACATTCCTATCTATGAAAATAAACTCCCCCTATCTATATGCATGGTTTTTCTATATTTTCTTCCCCTTTACCTATATTTTTCTCCCCCTTTTGACATCAATAAAAAAGGGCTAGAAAAGTCAACTATGGTCAAAGTTTGGACTTCAAAACTAGTTTTCATGAAAACGAAGTCAACCAACTCAAGGGACGAAAACAACATATCGAATGAGAGACTAATTAATACATGATATCATGAAGAGATAGTCAAAAACCAAAACTAGGAATCATGTACTAACTCAAGTATCGATATTTCCAAGTATCGGTCAAGGAGTCAAAAATCATTTTAGAAATGAATTTTCTCTCTAAAATATTAGAACGATACCAAAAGTGAGTTCAAAATATCATACTTGAAGTCTCATTCGAAGATTGGACCAAAAATCAGAGTATCGAAAAAATGAACATTTGGGAAGAACGATACTCTAACGTTTTAAATCCAATTTCAAAAACCCATATCAAATCATATTCTTACTGAAATTTTTTGAAACTTATACTAAAAAAAATCTAGATTTTTCAGAGAACATGCAGTTTCAAGAATCACCCAAAAATCAACTTTCTGCATTTTTCTAAAAATAACTGAAATCTAGTAGCATTCTCATAAATAATAGCTTTTTTTCAGAAGTTTTCAGTTTTCATTCAAACTTTCCAGATATCAATATATAATCATTGAAAGCATGTTTATCAAGTTTGAAATGAAAATAATGTCATTTGGTGAAAATTTTACCTTAGCATGATTTCATTCAAAAACAAGCATTGTATCAAGAAATTGCTAAGTATCAAGTTTTAACCTTTACTCATAGTTTTTCAAATTTAAACACACGGACACCTAACATGAGTAAATCTAAACATGTTTGTGAAGTTTGAACTCAAAATATGAGATTTCTAAGTTAAATTATTGACTTAGGTCAAACGTTTTAACTTTGAGTCCCCTAAGATGATCTACATATCACTTTGATGATCTACACATGAATTTTCAACTCTAGACACCTAAAAGCATGTCATGTGTATATCTAAACATGTTTCATGAGTTTGGACTTAAAAAGGAAGTCTCTAATGTCAAATTTTAACCTAGGGCAACTTTCATTCAATGAAACTTGCCTAAGTACTAAAATTCTACCTACTCATGAGAATTCAATGATTTATCATGAAATTCTAATCATGAGTATAGAGACACCAATGCAGCATGAATATTGAGGTATTATGCTAAGATTTTTATGAAATTCAAAGACATACCTCTTACATGAGAATTTTGCCAAACTTATCATTTTCCTCCTAATTATTAGCCTTCCATTTTCATAAATGTCAACTTGCAAGCCAAAAATCATTAGTAGCACAATGATATAACTACTAGCAAGTTAGCATACTAAATAACAAGGTGAAATGGAAAACTTCATTTGAAAATTTCAACCTAAGCTAGATAGTGAAAAATCCGTTTCAAGTAAAATTGTCATGAAACCAAAACGAATCGAGAGATCTCAAAATATGAAATTTTGAAACATATGATCTCCAACCCTTCCTATTGGTTGAAAACCAAAAGGCTAAAATGAGCCTACAATTTAGATCCGCAAGGTCGCATTAGCCCGTTATAGGCCACATAGGTCTCCGAAGAGATCGAAAATTAAAAATCAAAAATATTTTCCAAAGAACTCTTTAGCAAGAGTGGGAAAAATAACTCAAATTAAACATGTATCACAACTCCAAGTTAAATAAAACAAACCAAAGTAAGGAGATGATACAAAGTATACCTAGATGCCAATTTCCATACATTAGGCATCATGATGATTTGAAGTTCCAACCTCTTGGAGATTTCTCATTTGGATCCAAGGTCAACTTCAATATTCTATTTTTCTTTACCCCTGTGTGGTACATCCCCCTACAAAAGAAGATGAGACTTTTGGTACCCAAATGGCTTTGGGTCCTTAGGGGTTAAACGGCTTAGGAACCCAAAGTGTCTTTGCCACACTTGGATTCATCTTAAAAGCGCAATCATAATTGGCATGCCCGTAAACACCACAACAAAAACAATGTCCATTAAATCTCTTCTTTTCATTTTTCTTATGGACATGAGGTATAATGTTAGAATGTTTAGCATGAAAAACATGATGAGATTGAGCATTCTTAAAGGAAACATTTTTCTCTTGAGGTTTCCTAAATGAGACATTTTGATTTTTAGAATTAAGAGAAGAAGTATTAACTTTTCGACTCAAAATCAACATCTCATTTTTCAAATCATTCATAGATTTATGCAAAGCATGCAATTGGGTTTCCTACATGTTATTTTCATTCTTTAACATGTCATTTTTGTTTTTCAAATCCTTAGTGTCAATACTTAAAACATCATGGCATGGATTAGAGACACTAATTTTTAGCTTCTCATTTTCTAGTCTAGCATCATGTAAATGAGAGCTAAGAGACAAGTTTTTCTTCTTTAATTTTTTGTTTTCTTTATCCTTTTTAACCATCAAGGCATACATGATTTTATATTCATCCATTAATTCATCATAAAGCATGTCATGAGAACTAGATGAATTAATACTACCCTTTTTGTTATCATGACTAGAAAAAGAAGAGTGTACCTCATCATTAGTATTCATGAAGCAATCTTTTGAATTAGCTTCATAGCCATGGTAAGAGGATGCTTCATTCGAATAAGATGATGATGTGGAAGCGTTTGACCTCTTCTTTGCCTTGTTCTTCATGGAAGAGTAATTTTTCTTCACATGCCCCTTTTCCTTGCATGCATGACACACTACCTTCCTTTTTCGGCTATTGGAGCTACTCCTTTGACTAGAAGAGCTATGGACATCAAAATCAAGATTAGTGGTAGGTGAATGACCATTGTCAACACTACCTTCATTAGAAGTGCCAATCTCTTCGGTCTTGGCATAATCATATAGCATGTTTAAAGTTGACCAAATATCAAAAACCGAAGTACAATGCATGACTTTTTCAAAGATGTTATTTTCCAAAGAACAATATATGCAATTTGTTGCCTTAGCATTTAATTCAAACCTATTAATTTGTTCTTGGGTCCATGCATCTATATTTATCTTAGGTTCTATGTATTTTGACTTTACCATATTAAAAACAACTAAACCTTGAGTCTTTAGGAAAGTGTACATTCTACTCTTCCAAAGACCAAAGTTAGACTCATCGAACCTAGCAGGTGTAGACGCTACCAACTCTAGTGTCATTTTTGGATCGAGACTAGATGTCGACGAGATGGTGAAATCTCAAACTACGACCCGCTCTGATACCAATTGTTGGTGAAATGACAATACTAGAGGGGGGGTGAATAGTGTGTTATCTAAATCTTTCACCTAATTTCGATTTTAATCGTTTACTTGATTACCTAGGCAAGTTGTAATTTATCAATTAAATGCGGAAGCAATAATAAAGCAATTTAGCACACACAAAGATACTAATACTAACACAATGATTTATAGTGGTTCGGCCCCAATGCCTACTCCACTACCTAAGCACCCCGCTTAGGATTTTCAAACTAGATTAACTAGATTAATTAGTTTCCTTATAATGAGGACTTTACACTGGAAAGTCTCTGCTCTCAAACCGATGGCACTTTCACACCCGAAAGTATCCTGCCTTCCTACCAAGAGCACTCTCCCACCTCAACCTAAGGACAACTTAATTTGTCACACCGCAACTCAGGGTTGTGTGACCGGCCAGGGTCTATGTCCTACTCTGAAGCCTACTACATACACAGACTCAAGAGAAACCAAAACACATAAATAGAAAACAACGATGCAGCTTTATTTGAATTTTAAGAAAGTTCACAATTTTTAATAAGAGAGAAAGTTGCTAACATCAAACACAAAATGAAAGAACTTGAGTTCAAAGTCGAATACATGCTTAAAAACAAACAACACTCAGTGTACCGGTTAATCATCAGTATCGAAGGAATCGTAATAAATTTACTAAGGGCAGAGTCAAAAGAGATGGGCCACCACCGATGTTGTCTGGTGAACAAATGTTAGCACGTGTTTCAGCACTTCCAGATATAGTATTTGGTCGCAATGAAAGAGTGTCAGGTTTTGGCCAAACACATAACTGGGTGAAAAAAAGTATCTTTTGGGAATTTCCCTATTGGAGTTCATTATTGATTCGACATAATTTAGATGTCATGCACATTGAAAAAAATGTGTTTGATAATATTTTCAACACTTTGATGGATATTTCCAGAAAAACAAAAGATAATGTCAAAGCCCGACATGATATGAAAATACTTTGTAAAAGACCAGAGTTGGAGTTACAAGAGGTCAACGGACGATATCTGAAACCGAAGGCCCCATATGTGTTAAATAAACAACAGATCAAAGATGTTTGTCAATGGGTAAAAGAACTCAGATTACCCGATGGATATGCTTCAAACTTATCTCGATGTGTGAACGTCGATGATTGCAAAATATCAGGGATGAAGAGCCATGATTGTCATGTATTCATGCAGAGATTACTTCCGATCGCATTTCGAGATCTTCTACCTGATAATATTTGGGGTCCGTTGACTGAATTAAGTATGTTTTTTAGAAACATCTGTGCAAATGTCCTTTGAGTCGAAGATATGTCAACACTTGAAAATAATATTGTTGAAATCATATGCAAGCTGGAGCAGTTTTTCCCTCCTGCATTTTTTGACTCGATGGAGCATCTACCGATACACTTGGCATACGAGGCACGAGTTGGTGGTCCCGTTCAATATCGGTGGATGTACTTATTTGAAAGATACATGAATTGTCTGAAGAAAAAAGTAAAGAACACCGCAGCTGTTGAAGGATCAATATCTGAATCGTATATCATCCAAGAAATTTCAACATTCTGCTCATTTTACTTTGAATCGACAGTACAGACAAGATTTGATCATCTTCCACGTAACGACGACGGGGGTGTTCGACATTCAGATGGACGTTTAAATATATTTTGTCACTCTGGTCGTGCTTTTGGTTCTCGTCCATCTCGACACTTAAGCGAGGAAGAGTATCATTTGGCACACTTGTATGTATTACTCAATTGTCCAGAGATTGAACAATTCATTGAAATATTTGACATTGAGATGGTGCAAAAATACTCTATTCACAACGATCAAGAATTGGAGAGATTACGGAATCGTGATTTCCCTACTTGGATTTAGACTTACAGCAAAGATCACAGAGCTGAAATAGATGAAAGAATATTTGAGTTTGTTAGTGGACCGTCGCGACTTGTGTCGTGCTATAGCGGATATTTTGTTAACGGGTATAAATTTCACACGGTTGAATATTCATTTACAAAGAAGACGATGAATGCTGGGGTCTGCGTGAAAGGGACAACCTATGTTGAATGTGATATGGATTTTTATGGACCGGTGGAAGAAGTGATAGAGTTGCACTACTTCGGCTTAAAATCAGTGATCCTATTTAGATGTCATTGGTTCGATACAACAGAAAGGGGCATGAAAGTTCATCCAAAATACAAACTTGTTGAGGTTAATTACAAATCGAAATTGGCAGCAAATGAGCCTTTTATATTGGCATCACAAGCCGAACAAGTATATTACGCGAAGTATCCGGCTCGAAATAAAGATAGAGCGGATTGGTGTGTAGTCTGTAAGACAAAAGGTAGAGGAAAAATTGATCCGATAGTAGGAGAAAATGAGCTGATACCTGATATGACACATGGTTTCTATCAAGAAGATGATCCTCCTGCTGTAGATCGTATTATTCCAATACTCGAGGATGCAGACACAACGTCAATTCAATTAGAAGTTGAATATGCTGATGATGACGATCATGAAATTGAGGAAGCTGGAGATGAAGAAGATGAAAAAGAGGAAGAAGAGGAAGAATTTGAAGACTATTATTCAGATGATGAGGAATAATTGTAAAGTATATATTTTATTAAATATATCTCTACTATTTATACAATAATATGATTATATGTCTGTTCGACAGATATGTCTGGTTGTGGTTATCGACGCAGGAGAGCTTCGGAGTCTCCGATCGGTGAGACTCCAGCACTTACTCATGCTGCTGATCCTCCTGATGTTGATCCTCATGCGGATGATACTGCCGAGGCTAGTACATCCAGACGCAGGCGGCCACGCGGGCCAAACAGGTGGCAGCCTCCACCAGCCACAGAGTCACGTAGATTTATTAGCGTGATTGGGAAGCGGTAAAATATCATGAATTATGAATCATTACAAATTCATTATATCATAATATAATATTAAAATTTATTTTTGTTGTGCAGGTTCGAGCAAGAAGAAGTGTCGAGGAGCATTTCTTCTACTATTCGACGATACATGCACGGGGCATGGCCTACGTGGTCTCACGTGCCTAGCGAGCACGTCGACATGTTATGGCGCGAGTTTGAGGCATGTATTATTATTTTTTTTACATGCATGATGATTAATATTGGTACTGATATTATTATTTTGCAGGCTCGCTATACATGGGCCGAGGACCAAAGGCCCTTCATTTACGCTGCCTGGGAGCTATTTCCCGGGCAAGGTACAACGGGCAGCTGGGGCAGGCTCGGTCCCAAGCGATGGCCCGAGCTGGCCGGGACCACTAACATCGCCGAGACTCGGCGATACGGCCCCGGTTGGATTACTCCGGATATATGGGACCAGCTCGTGGGAATATGGTCGACGGATCGATGGCAGGAGGTTTCTCGGAATGCGGCTAGAAATCGCATGTTGGGGGGAGCAGCGCGTCACACCGGCGGCTCTGTTGCATTTGCAGTGCACGCGAACCGTATGGTAAGTATATCTTTTAATTATATATTTTATTTGTTACTATGTGAACTAATTAATGTATTTGTTTTGTAAATGTAGATGACGGTGTCGGATGACGGGACTGTCCAGCGACCCTCCCCGATGGCGGTGTTTGAGCGGACTCACCGTCGAGCACATGGGGCGGGGGAGTACAACCACAACCGCGCCGCATACATTATGGTAATTATATATTTGTTTAAATTATTCATTATATATTTATAATTTAAGTTTTATGATAAATATTAAACAAAAAATCAAACTCGAGTAGGAGACCTACAGCCAGACGGTGGTGCAGCGCGGGGGTACCCCCGAGGACTTTGACGCATCATCGTGGGTCGAGGCCGCAAGTGGCTGGGACCATGGCCGCGTATATGGCTTTGCAGATAGTGGTCATGCGCGAGCCGTACTAGGGCCACTTGGGGCACCGACCCCTCCGGTCGCTGGTGAGCGGCCGTCCACCTCTAGATCCAGTTATGATCATAATAGCAGAATAAGGACTCTAGAGGACACGATCGCGCGTCAGACTGAGATGATGGAGCGCCAAAGTCAGATGATGGCGGATATACAAGCTATGCTACGCAACATGTCAGGTCATCCCGAAGCAGGCATCTCTTCGGCATCATCTAATCCATCGTCCTCGAGTCAGTCCACGCCAGTGTACACTCAAGCACTCCAGACCCCGCCATATGATCCAGGCCATCCTCCATCGTCATCGTGAGATTTTTTTTATATTGACTTTGTTACTGAGATATTGAACTTGTTTAATTTATATTGACTTTGTTACTGAGATATTGATACTTCAATTTTGCATTTGAATTGTTTTTATACTATCGTGGATAATTAGCAATATAAATATAATTATTTTGATGTATATCTTGGTGTGTTTGTGATGTGTGAATGAATGTGTGTATGAGTGTATGGGTGTGTGAGTTATGTATCAGATAATATATCAATGTATCAATGGAAATTTGGAATTTTAAATTTTTTCGTTACCAGGTACACATCATCAGCAACGGCTTTCCCACGGCCATCCGTGGGAACGCCGTTGCTAAAAGTGTATCGAAAGTCGTTGTTAATGACCTACAGCAACGGCTTAGTGACGAGATTTTACTAACGGCGTTGCGACGGACTCAGCGGCCGTTGCTATTAATGTTATCAGCAACGGCTCCGTGTCCGTGGCAAAACCGTTGTTGATAATATTGTTAGCAACGGCCCGAGCGGTCGTTGCTGATCCGTCGCTAAGTTATCAGCAACGCGAGTTTCTGCACGGCTCTATTGCAACGGCCCGGCCGTTGCTGATGCTCTTCAGCAACGGCTCAGCAACGGCATCAGCCGTTGCTGATGCTCATTTTTCTAGTAGTGTAAATATCATCAATCTAAGCCTCAAATCGAAGGCAAACAATTTTCAAAATATCATATATATACAACCATTAGTATATAAACAACTATCAGTATACAAACAAGTATCAAAATATAAACAAAATATAATAAACCAAAATCTCACGGCTGCGGTGGACGCGGTAGAGTCGACAACAACTGGGTCGGAGCGTCGTCTGGGTCGAGGAGGACGACGGCTGCGACATCATCAGTAGAAGGCCAGAGTGAGACTCAATCTTAGTGAGGAGTGACTGCATGTTCTGCATCGTCTGTCTCAACTCTTCATTCGTCTGTCTCTGCTCCTCCATCGCCAGCCTCTGCTCCTCCATCGCCTATCTCTGCTGGGTGAGCTCCGACTCTAAGGCCGCTATCCGGCTCTAGTCCTGCGCTCGGGATGTCGAGGGCCGCTCACCCGCAGCCGGAGGGTTCGGTACCCCAAATGGCCCGAGCACGGAGCGTGCATGGCCACCGTCTATAAAGCTATAAACACGGCCGTGCTCCCAGCCACGTGTGGACTCCACCCAAGCTCCTGCGTCGAACTCCTTCGGTGTGCCTCCACGCTCGATCACAATCCTTATGTATGTTTCCTACATGTTTTTATATTTTAAATATATATAAACTATAAATAAAAATTGTGTAAATCAAATAGACATAAATACTTACCATTATGATCGAGGCTCTGCTATCAACGTAGTCCCCCGCTCCTCGTCGACGACGGTGAGTGCGCTCAAACACCTCCATCTCTAAAATAGAAGGTTGCGTCATTGCCAAAAATCTTGTATAATTATGATAATTCTCATACAATGGTTAATCGACAGCTTTCAACATCTCGTAGAATTCTACAGCCTCCTTATTCAGCAATTCAATCTGTATCGCAGGTTATCCTTCAGTGACTTCAACTATCGTAGTATCTAGTGGCACTATCATCTCAGTAACCAACTCAACATTATCATTTAAATGAAATTGTACTCCAAGAGTATCTAGAATTATTGTTCTATAAGGATTGTGGATTGGAAGAAGAAACACTAGTAGAAGAAGATTCACCGTGAGTTTGGACAATATGATTGCTCGACGTCCCGGCTTCACGTGACTCCCCGTGACAATTCCATAGAAAATATCTTGGTGTGAATCCTTTTGTATACAGATGCATTGTGACAGTTTCCGGATTCAAAAATCTTATGTTCGAACATTTTCGATACGGACATCGAATTTTATCACCACTAAGGAATTTTTTTTATTCGAGTAGGCGAAATTTAAAAAGTAAGTTACGCCTACTCAAAATTCGTCCGTTATAGTTCCACGATGAATTCGTCGGTACATCCAACTTCGATCGACCGACATGTTCTATCAAAAGGTTGGCAATATCTTTAGGTAATGTCTTTAGGTGAGATGGTCCTATTCTATTAGGGATTCATATTATTTATATTGCACTTAGAATTTCTTTTAGTCATTAACTTCATTCTAAATTTCAGCAATATTTCCCAACAGTATATATAGTGACGAGATTTGGTGGGAGATCGAAGAACAAGGGAGATACAAGCCACTACAAGAAAATTGGCTTTTAGTGATGAGATTTGGTGGGGGTCGCGCATCGACCCTCACTAAATCAACCTATTTATGGGGGTCGCTAGTCGACCCTCAGGAAAAGAATACTTTCGTGAGGGTCGGATATGACCCTCACTAAAAAGTATATATAGTGAGGATAATACCATGACCCTCATGGAAACCTGTCAGTAAAAATAAAACATTTTTGTGAGGGTCGAATATGACCCTCACTAAAAAGGATATATTGTGAGGACAACATCCTGGCCCTCACAAAATCTTACATTTAGTGACGGTCTAATATGACTCTCACTAAAAAGTATATTTTGTGAGGAAAACATCATGACCTTCACGAAATTTTATATTTTATGAGGGCTGAATATGACCCTCACTAAAAAGTATATTTTGTGAGGACATCGTGACCCTCACGAATTCTTACATGTAGTGAGAGTCTAATATGACATTCACTAAAAAGTATGTATTGTGAGGACAACATGATGACCCTCACCAATTCCTACCTTCCACTTCTAAATCTGAAAATAAATAAAAATAAATTTAAAAATAAATTTAGATAATTAAATAATTGATTAAATATATTTTAAATTTTTGAAATATTATCAAGTATAAAAAAATAAAATAATTAAAATTCTCACGCCTCATGCCTCAACCCTCAAAATTTTTACTTAATAAAATTATTATTAAATAAATAAAATTTTAATAATAAAATTATTAACAATATGAAATAATAATAATTGATTAAATATATTTTAAAATCTAAAATAAAATTTGCCTTTAGAATTTTCCTTTACTAGTATATTTATAATTTATAATTAAAACTTAATTATATGAGAATCATAAAACTATATTTAATCAAATTTTAATACTATATTTATAAACTTAATTATATATAATTTATTATACTATATAATTTATAATTTATAAAGTTAATTATATATAATTTATTTTCCCTCTCTCTCGTATTTTTCCTCTCCCTCAATTTTTTCGCAGCCCGCAACCTTCCCGCACTATTTTCCCCTCTTTTATCGCCAATCTCTGCTATTTCTCTCCTCTTCCCATCAAATCCCAATCGCCTGCAACCAGCCATCGCCGATCTCGTGCCCTATTGTATCAGCTATCGCTAATCTCGTGTCCTGCAACCAGCCCTACCTCTAGCCGATCGCCTGCAACCAGCTATCGCTGATCGCCGATCACCGCAGTCGCAGCCAGGTACAACAATCTTCTGGCTCCAGGTTTAGCAAAGTTCTCTCTGTTTTTGGTTAATCGAAATTCCCGAACCAACTTTCCTAAGCGATGGCTTTCCTCTCCCGAACTGCCCCTCTCGTCCTCTGGTTATTCCTGCTTGTCTCGACGCCGGTGACTTTTGCTAAGGTAACAAGTGACAAGGATGACCTTTTGGCTCTTCTCTCCATCAAGGCCGAGTTCCAGCCTTCAAATTCCTTTCCCTCATGGGACATCTCCAATATGCACTTTTGCCGGTGGGAGGCTTACTTCTCTCAACCTAAGAAACCTTGGTCTCGCAGGCATCATATCCCTTGACATAGGAAACCTCACCTTCCTCTGCACCCTCAACCTCTCCCACAACAACCTGCAAGGCTATCTGCTATCGGAGCTCGGCCGCTTGACCCACCTCGAATCCCTCCTTCTCTGGCAAAACTATTTTGAAGGTAGAATTCCTACCGACCTCGCCAATTACTCCAACTTGTTGCACCCAAGTCTAGATTCAAACAAACTCACCAGGGAAATCCCAGCAGAGCTTAGAGCACTCCGCAAACTCCTCGTCCTTAGCCTCCACGACAACAATATCAGTGGAAGCATCCCTCCCTCCCTGGGAAATCTCTCTTCTTTAACCCACCTTGACCTTGTTCGTAATCAACTCAGCGGCACCTTACCCTTGAGTTTAGGAAGACTCCAACGCTTAAAACACATCTCTGTAACAAGGAATATATTAACAGGTGACATCCCTACTACCATATTTAACATCTCATCCCTCTCCCACCTGTACCTCGGATACAATTTTTCTCGGGTGTACTACCCCCTGACTTGGGCAACACACTCGTCAATCTTGAAGTGCTTCAAGCATTTCGTAACCTGCTTGAAGGTCCCATTCCCCTCTCGATTGCAAATGATTCTAAGCTTAGAGAAATTGATATGCCATATAATAGACTTAGTGGAACACTACCTGGAGATATAGGGAAGCTAAGATATCTTTCTTCTTTGAGCTTACGGAATAACAGATTGGAAGCTAAGACCGCTGAGGACTGGGAATTTCTCAATTCCTTAGCTAAATGCTTCCAATGAACCATACCTCATTTCCCTCAGTATTATATCATCAATTTTCTATTCCAGTTGTAGAACTTTCCATGTATACTTTTAGTGAAGTTGCAAGTCTGAACTTGGAGTTCATCTCTAGCGCTCAACAACTTGAAGAGTATAACTACATCACCTTAGTTACTTCTTTAAAATTATTCTCACCATAGTTCATCTTGATCGATATAAAGTATTTATGTGACTGTCTTAGTTTAGGGATGCTAGAGGAATGTCCTTTTGATAAAGTATGAGCTAGAAAATGTTCAATGAAGAAAAGTTAATTATATAAAATTGATTCAGCCCGAGAATCATTTTAACGGACAACCTTCTCCGCATTTAACTATTGGCTTTCTAGATACAGTTTTTACTGTTATTTCTATCTAAATCATGATTATCTCATAATTCTGTAATGACAAAGAATATTCTTTGAATCTTTGTCCAAGTCATGTGGCCGGTTAGCAACTAGTAAGGTCTGCTTGCATTTTTCTAGCAATCATACAGATTTTTTTTGTATGGTTGAATTACACATAATAACTTCTCAAGCTCTAAGAAGAAGAAATTTTGATTGGTCATGTTTCTTATTACAAATCAGGTGTTAGAAATCTTAGATATATGCCAATGAGAACCACAAGACCTTTCTTTCTTGCTTCAGGCTTATGATCTTTTACATTTATATTCTCTAGTTTTATTAAAGCCATTAATGGTGTTCATTCTTGTTTTATTAAAGCCATTTATATTCTCTAGAAATCAACTTATGATATGTACAAGATCATCATAACACTGAAGATATGTGATCATCCTCACAAGCTTCAAATGAAATTCATCAAAATCATCAAAATTCTCTTGCTGCACAGGCTACAGGAGCAAATTCGAGTTCATCATTCTATGCAATTAGTCAAAACAGAAATAATGAACTATGGTGAGAATAATTTTAAAGAAGTAACTAAGGTGAGAATAATTCATCATGGTGATAGGTTCTTCATTTAGCTGACTTATTCCATCTTAACTATTTTATTGTGATTAAGGTTTTTTTCTCAATAAGTTGGGTGTTGTATCTCTGCTGATAATTGGAGTTGTTCCTCTATTGTGTATTGCATATTTTCGCATATTTTCTAATCATTATCTCTTTATTTTACATTTTGGATTAAGTTGGCATATTAACATAGCTTAATAATTTTCACTAAGTTTGCCTTCAATAACCAAATATTTATATCATCATACTTCCAAGACTCTGAATCTTAAAATTCATTGGCGACCAGTAAGTTGCTTCAATTGAAATTCACAAAAAATTCAGACTGATATGTGCTAAAAATAGAAAATCAAAGAGATCTTCATGGGATTTCAAATCCTAGTCCTGCTCAAAGATATTAGCACTACATTCATATTTATTAGGTTTTAAAATTTTCATATGATTACCAGTACACATATGTTTGATGCATTCATTAACTGCTTTGGTTATCCATTGGGAGATATCTTGTTGATTTAGGTTGCTGTTATGATGTAAATCCTTGATATAATGAATTCTTTAGTAATACCAACTTAAGTATTAGGGATCACATAAAATTTGAAATTTAAATTACAAAAATTAGTAAGATGTGTATCTAAAATCTCCATGTTTTATTTGCAGAATGTCACACCTCTAATATAGAATATTACCCAATTTTTATGAATAGTGAGCTATGTGTGACCTATGAATTACTGTTGGGTTTGGTTTGTTACTTCTTGTTCTCACATTACCCAAAAGAAATGAAAAATAAATGCTTTATGATTTAATACAGGACTTCTTTGATGGTTGCTATGCATGATAATGATTCTCCAAACTTGCGGAAAGTTGAAAGGATTCTGGAAGAAAGTTTGCAGGTAAGTGCATCAGCATCACCATGTAGTAATTATTTCTTTCAGTAACTGAGTTCATGACCATCTTTGGTATAGTCATTTGTCTATGATCTTATCAGATGTCTGGTGTCTCCTTGAAAGCAAGAATGCTCATTGTTAGAGTTTGCGACATAGTTACTAGAAGAGTTGCCAGGTTAGCTGCAGCGGGAATTGTTGGAAAATTAAATAAAATAGGCCGAGATGGAAGTGGTGGAGAGACGAGCAGAAGAATGAAACAAAACCAAGGAGAACAGTCAATTGTAATTACTAAATTTATTGCAGGATGTGTAGGATATGTGAACAGAATATACTGAAGTGTTTTCATATCAAAGAGTGTAATTAATGTTGAATATGTGAACAGAAGTGTTTTCATATATATGTAATTTTATGTAATGAGATTGATACTTTATTAGATGTGTTTTTTATAGTGGACTTGTAGTGACACTTTATGAATTTTGTAATAGATATATTACAAAATAAATGATGACATGTATTTTTTGTCTTAATATGCTTCTTTAGATTTATGTAAATATAATTAAATAATAAAAAATATTAGATTTTATATGCATATTATGATAAATTTTAGTGGGTGTCATGAAAAAAAATAAATCTATAAAAAAAATTTAGTGGAGGTCAGCGATCCTCAAAAAATATAAGAATTAGTAAGAGTCATCGATCCTCATAAAATGTAGGAATTAGTGAGAGTCACGACCATCACTAAAACCCCATATGACTTTCACTAAAGACTTTTAGTGAGGGTGTAAGACCCGATGTTTCCTAATATAAAAAAAAAATTGTACAGTGCACCGGATCGGGAGTTAGTCGGGTTGAGTCGTGAAATCGCCGCGAGTAGAAGGTATTATTTAAGTCTTATGAAATTTTATTAGTTAAATGTTCCTTGCCTTTTAAACATAAGATGCTTAGTATGAGTCGAGTTCAAATCGTGTATGTGGATTTAATCGGGGCTCGAATCAGACTTGGATTGAGTCGAGTAGGGGCTTAAGTGAGGAAGGGCTTTTTAGTCAAAAAAACATATATATATATAAAACCCACCTCAGCCGCTGTACGGCTCAGGAAGGTGAGCCGCATGCAACCTGAGGTGAAGGGAGAGAAGGGGATTCCGAGTGGTGGCGCGAGAAATTGGTGTCGTCGCTGGAGATCGGAATCGTCGTCACCTAGTTCGTCTTCCTTTTTGATCAAGGTGAGTGGTCGGACTTAGTTCCGTAGGGTAGGCGTGTGGCCGACCCTTAGAGGTGATGAAACCTTGTTTTTCTCGCGTCGGACCTTGTGGATATGAAGTTTCTTGAGATTTATGATTTCCTTATGCAAATTATATCGTGCGATGAATGTTTCCGCATCTTTTCTTGATTTTAGGGGCCGACCAATTGAGGGGAAAAGGGGAAAGGTCTTGCCGAAATTTTCCCCAAATCCCTCGAGTGGTTTAAACCCCTTGGATCGATCCCTTTTCATGTGTAGACAACTTGTGAAATTAGATCTTATGATTTCATGGTCAAATTTTTCTTCCTTTCCCCTTCAAGATTTAAGGTTCGGCCGAACGTATTACCCTTGTTTAGGGTTCGGTCGAGTGGAGAGGAGGGTGGATTTGATCCAATGTGTTGATTTCATCTCTGGGGAAATATGTTCGTCGATTGAAATTGTTGATTAAACGGTTGATGAATGGATTGTTGATCCTAGTAGATAAGATTTAAATTTTTATATGGATATCCTCTTGAATGCGCATATATGACTGAGATCATGCATGGTATATGATTCGTAAAATTTCCTTCACCAAATTACTAATGCTAGTATTGAAATTACCATGATAGATTAAATGTTACCTTGCTGGAATTTATTAATTTAATGCAGAATTTAATTACTTTATCGTTGGAATCATGCGGTTGTTCATGGTAGTAGCTGTAGGTTAATTTCCTTATAACTTATGGGTTATGACATGTATGTATTCGGACATTCTACACTTATGACATGTAGTTCACACTTGAAATGTGGCATATGACGCTAGATGACTATTAGAAAACTCTCAGGTGCTTATTATGTAGAAAAACTCGAATGTAAACAAGCTAGGTCTCACACCTAGGAAACAACCAGTGAGCAATAGTGTGTGATTGGTAAGGCCCGGAATAAAGGGGCCGGGCATGGGTGAATGCCCGAGATTTTTAAATAAGGAAACTTTAGAACACTTTGCTTGTGTAATATGATTGTGATGGTCAGCTGAGCAGCATGGATAGTCGGAGCGACTAATGCTTGATTTGGCCAGTGATTTGGGTCTTGAGATTGCACCAGCGGGCCCGCTAAGTGTTAGATCCCAGTTAGGTGGGATTAGCTATCCCTAACCCGGTAGGTGTCCAGAGACTAGCAGACCATCCTAGTCGACGGCCCGGTGTTTGCTCTGATTTTCTTATGTGTTATGTAGGCCGTGCGGCCGGAGTATTACTGTCATTGTGTAGTAAGGCCGATTAGAGCCGAGCCATTAGTTCTTGAGCAAGCCCTAGTGGTCGGGTGCTATTCTGCTTAGTTGGGCCATTATGGTTGGTTATATGACTGTATGGTCTATACAGGACGGCCCTTGGGTCGGTTGTCTTATCTTGACTAGATTAGATCCCTAACTTTATATTTTTCTGACTGATATACATGTGGTTATTGGGGATTTATGTGGAGGTTCGGAAGAATCGTTCACTGAGTCGCATGTGGACTCATAGTTTATTTCTCTTATTTTTGCAGAGCCCGGCCAGTGAGGTGAGGCTTGGAGTCATTGTGCAGCTTGAGGGCAGGCAGTGGCGTAGATCTCGTAGCAGCGTCCAGTAGTCGTAGTCGTTATGTCTAGGATTGTTTTCTTTATATACACTGGGAGTTGTTAATTTGAAAAACATTTATTCAACTTTAACTCGAGCTATTTCACTTTATAGTTGGTTTGTTCTGCAACTCTTTTAAAATTGTTGAACCTTCTTTTAAAATTAAATAAAAGCTGCATCATTGTTTTTATTTGCACGTTTTAGGTATTTTGTTATCCAGCGTATGTGGTAGGCTTCAGGGTAGGACATAGAACCTGGCCGGTCACGTGACCCTGAGTTGGGGCGTGACAGAGGGTCACCCGGTCCTCACACGTCGTTAGGAAAAATCTTGTCACTAAAAGTATAGGTGAGGGTCATGTTCCAACCCTCACTAAAAGTAGCTTTCGTGAGGCAGAACCAACCCTCACCAATTCTCATATTTAGTGAGGGTCGGTTTTGCCTCATGAAAACTAACTTTTAGTGAGGGTCACTAGCGACCCTCACTAAATATAAGAATTAGTAAGGATCAATATTGCCTCACGAAAGGTACCTTTTAGTGAGGGTCGAGAGATAATCCTCACCTATACTTTTAGTGACGAGACTTTTCCTGACGACGAGTGAGGGCTAGGTGACCCTCACTAAAACCCAGATTTCTTGTAGTTAGCCAAAATTTAAAAATGAATAATGACTAAAAGAAATAAACTAAGTGCAATATAAATAACTATGTTCCCAAATTATTCAATTAGGGACAATTCAAGAGTTGTACGTCGTATAAAAGATAATTTACTTTGTTTACACGAACATACAACCCCTGAACGGATCTAAGGTTTTGCAAAATTAAAACTTGACTCGTCGATGCGTACGTGAAACGTATCAACTCGTATTGATTTTTTTTTCTAAATTTGTGGATGCCAGTGCGAGTCCACAACAAATGATTCCGCGCGAATCCAAAGTGGACAATTCCGACGCGAGTCCATCCATTGTGGATGATTCTGGCGCAAGTCTACCGTGGACTATTTGGTCATGAGTGCAAAGTGGACGATTCCGGCGCGCGTGAGTCCATCCATTGTGGATGATTCCGGCTCGAGTCCACCGTGGGCGATTTGGCTGCGAGTCCATTCATTGTGGATGATTCCGGCGCGAGTCCATCGTGGACGATTTGGCCGCGAGTCCAAAGTGGACTATTCCAGCACGCGCGAGTCCATCCATTATGGATGATTCCGGCGCGAGTCCACCATGGACGATTTGGCCGTGTGGGTCCATCCATTGTCGACAATTCCGGCGCGAGTCCACCGTGGACAATTTGGCTGCGAGTACATCCATTGTGGATGATTCCGGCGCGAGTCCAATGTGGACGATTTGGACGTGAGTCCAATGTGGACTATTCCGGCGTGCACGAGTCCATCCATTGTGGACGATTTCGGCGCGAGTTCATCGTGGACGATTTGGCCGCGAGTCGAAAGTGGATGATTTTGACGCACGCGAGTCCATCCATTGTGGACGATTCCGACGCGAATCCACAGTGGACAATTTTGCCGCGAGTCCAAAGTGGACGATTTCAAAATTATAATTACACTCAACTAAAATTAACCCTAACATTTATTCTACCCTTGATTAACTAACCCTAACATTAAAACTAACCTAAATTTAATCTAACAGCAAAAATAAAACTAATTAAATCTAATTAACAAATAACCCTAATTAAATCTAATTAACAAATAACCCGAATTAATTAACAAAACTAATTAAATCTAATTAACAACTAATTAGCATTAACCATAATTAATAGTAATTAACAAACCTAATTAAATCTAATTAACAACTAATTAATCTAATTTTAAAAAAATTAAAACAAATTGACCGGCGCTGGCCGAAACCCTAGGGTTTCGGCCGACACCAGCCCGGAGAGGGGAGAGGGGAGGAACTCATGTTGGTGGCGGCGGAGAGGGGAGAGGGAGCAGGCGGCGAGGGCGAGGGAGAAGGCGGCAAGGGCGAGGGAGCAGGCGGCAGCGCGGCCGAGGGAGAGGGGGAGAGGGAGCGGTGACGCAGCGAGGGCGAGGGAGCAAGCGACGAGGGTGAGGGCAGCGTCTTGATGGCGAGAAGGGTCGTAGCGGACGGTGCAGAGGACGATCGGTAGCGACTAAGAGAGAAGAGAGCGGCAGAAAGAGGAAGGGTCAGGCGCGAACGCAAATAAAAAGATTTTTCACCGATTACCCCTCGGCTGTCGGTAAACCGTGGACAACTAATAATAGTATCAGCGACGGTCACGTAGCCCTCTCTCAATCGTCGGTGATGTGTTTTTTATTTTTGCGCTACGTTCGCGCCATCAATTAATAAGTGACGACCGCTTATAGCCGTGGCTAATTACTTACTTATATCACTGACGGCCCATTGGCCCCAGCTAAGCCGTCGCTACTAGGTTATTTCATTTCACGCCCCGTGCGCACCATCACCTATGAGCAACGACATTGGGCAGCTGTATACGAGCCGCGGCTCATTGGGTTACATCGGCCATGGCCCCTGCGGCCGTTAGAAAGCCGTGAATGGTTCTGACGGCCCAGGCAGCCTTCGGTGAGCCCCGTGGCTGATAGCTAATATTCTAGTAGTCGATTCAACATAAAAACAACCGCCTGATGTACTCTTTCTGTCATCAATATTACCAAGCCTAATCTGCATATGAAAATTGAGCTAGACAAGGATTACAATCAACAGAATACCAAAAACCAAAATTCAAAGTATCTTTCACATATTTGAGGATTATCTTAATAGCTTGAGGGTGAGACTCCTTAGGATTTGGTTGATATCTGGCACACAATCCAACATTAAAGCATAAATTAGGTCTGCTCACTGTCAAATATAATAAGCTATCAATCATGCTTCTGTAGAGAGTGGTATCAATATTCTTCCCTTCATCATCCTTGCATAGTTTCTCATGAGAAGAGATATGAGTTCTAACTGCCTTAGAACTATCTAGTCCAAACTTGTGAACTAGATTCTTAGCGTATTTACTCTGTGAAATGGATATTTCTTTTTCAGATTGCTTGACCTGTAGATTGAGAAAATAGCTCATTTCTCCAACCATGCTCATCTCAAACTTAGATTTCAGGTCATCCACAAATTTTTTAGCAAGGAATTTAGAAATTGAACCAAAAATAATATCATCAACATAAATCTGAACAATTACCAGTTGAGACTCCCTTTTCTTGATGAATAGAGTCTGATCAGCTTTTCCTCTTTTATAACCTTTCATGAGCAGAAATTGAGTTAGCCTTTCATACCAAGCTCTAGGTGCCTACTTGAGACCATATAAAGCTTTCTTCATTCTATACACATGGTCAGGATAAGTAGAATCTTCAAACCCTTTTGGTTGTTCAACATAGACATCCTCATTTAGAATCCCATTTAGGAAAGCTGGTCTTGTTTCTTGTGATGTGTCCTACTTCATCAGTCTTGTTCTTGAAGACCCACTTGGTTCCAATTATATTGACACTTTCAGGTCTTGAAGCCAATTCCCAAACATCATTTCTGACGAATTGTTGTAGCTCTTCTTGCATAGTCATGATCCAAAATTCATCCTTTAGAGCTTCCTTGATGTTCTTGGGTTCAATAGTTGAAGTATAGCAAGAGTATCTGATCATGTCTTGATTACTCTTCTTAGGTTGATTTCTAGTCTTGACTTCTTCATGAACATCACCAATAACATTCTTCAAAGGATGATTCGTGAGAGTTTTTGTAGACTTCTCAATAGTGTCAGTCTTAGAGTCTGTTGTATCAGCAGTTTCAGCAATCTATTCTACTATCTTAGAAGAATTCTGGGCAGTCTTGTCAACAGTTGCAACTGCCTCTTCATCAGCAGTTAGAGTCTGGTAGAATTGTGAGTCATCAACTTTCACATTTGGTGACTCTATAACAGTTTGAGTGCGCTTGTTGTAGACTCTGTAGGTTTTGCGATTTGTTGAATATCTAAAGAATATTGCTTCATCACTTTTGCTTTGCATCTTTCCAACGTATTTCGTATCATTCAGCACATAGCACCTGCTACCAAAGACATGAAAATATGTAAGGTTATGCTTTCTTCCCTTCCATAATTCATAAGAAGTTTTTGTAGTCTTTGGTCTGAGATATGCTCTATTTATAATGTAGCAAGCAGTATTGATAGCTTCAGCCCAAAATATTTCAAAGATCTTCTTGGAATTAAGCATCACCCGAGTCATCTCTTTGATAGTACGGTTCTTCCTTTCAACAACACAATTATGTTGAGGAGTCTTCGGAGCAAAGAATTCATGAAGAATATCATTATCATCACATAAGTCAGAAAAAGATACGTTCTCAAACTCTCTTCCACGATCAGTTCTTATTCTAATTACTTTAAGAATAGAAAATTCTTGTTTATTTTGGAGTCTTAGATATAAGGATTTGAAGTTGCTAAAGGCATTGGACTTTTCCCTTAGAAATTCTGTCCAAGTGATACATGAGTAATCATCTACACAAACAAGGACATATTTTTTACCTCCAATGCTTTCAACTTGCATAGGACCAATCAAATCCTTGTGAAAGAGTTCTGGAGGTTTTGAAGTTGCCACCAGTTGCAACTGCTTATGAGACTACCTTGTCTGCTTTCCTTCTTGGCAAGAGTCATAAACCAACTCAGGTTCTCTAGTAAGTTTAGGAATTCCTCTCACAGCTCCAGCATTAACAAGCTTCTTTAGTTCCTGGTAATTTACATGACCTAATTTTGTGTGCCACAAGTTTATATCAGAGGAAACAACAGAAAAACAGATAGATGAGAAAGCAATCTTATAGCAGTTATCTCTAGATCTACTTCCTTCAATAATACAATCACCATTTTTATCAAAGACCTTGCAACTATTTTTGTTGAACTTGACATCTAGATTCTGGTCACATAATTGACTGATACTCACAAGATTTACCTTGAGACCATCCACTAGCTCGCCGAACATCTTTCAACCTGGGAATTCCTGGAACATTGAGAATTCCAACTCCTAAGACATTTTCATGTCTTCCATCTCTAAATATTACAGTTGCACCTTCATGTTCCTGAATATTTTTTAGATTTTTTGAATTCATGCCATATGCTAAGAACAACCATTATCAAAATACCACGATCCAAGAGAAAAAATAGTCTTTGACATAAAAGCAACTTTACAGTTAAGTTCAGCTTTTCTTACCTGTTTTAATTGCTGTTTAGGAGAGTCTCCATGCTTCTTTCTCTTTAGTTTGTGGGCAAGCTTAAAATAATATGCTATTATATGTCGTCTACACTTGCAGTAGAAACATATGGGCACTTTTGTGCTCTTCCAAGTTATGAACCGTTGATGTTTTTAGAAGCCTTTAAAAAAGTTCTTTATGGGTAGTTGAGATTGGAGTTTCGACTGTCCCGAACTTATGTATCCAAGTCCAGCATGGTTAAATTGGGATTTTCCTGCACTCAAAATTTCATTTAGAGTACCAGTAGAATTCATTATCCAAGCATCTTTCTTTACCTTTTCAAGTTCAGAAATCAACTTGGATTATCTAGCAGATTTCTCAGCAATCTGACTTTTGTAGGTTTCGACTTCCTCCTCGAATTTCTTCTTTTGTTCAATCAAAAATTTATTTTGACTTCTGAGGGTCTTGTTGAAAGTTGTCACTTCAACCCATTTATCGAACATCTCCTGATAGGCTTCTTCACGACTGTCAACACATTGAATCTTGTTATCCTCATCCTCAGTGTCTGGAATACAAACGGCTTGAACTGTATTGACTATGCAGGCAGCAAAAGCTCTATAGTTTCCTTTCTCAAATTCTTCTGCTTCATCTTCTGCTTCATCATCACTCCAGGTAGCTGTGAAAAACTTCTTGAATTTTCTCTGTACATTAGGACATGCAGACCTAACATGTCCATTTCCTTCGCAATCAAAGCACTAAACACCTTTAAACTTCTACTTAAGATCAGATCTATTAACAGAAGATTGACTTCTTCTATTTTCCCCAAAAGATGAACTTGTTTTAGATCTGATTGAACTGGGCGGTTGAAACTGTTGTCTGAACTGCACATTCTGATTTTGCATATTCTTGGCTCTTAGAAATCTTCTGAAATTCTTTGTCATAAGAGCATATGTTGCATCCATCTCTTCTTTTGAACAGTCTTCAGACTTGTTCTTATCTTCAGTAGCATTGAAAGCAAAATTTCTCCTTTTCTCCTTGTGAGAGTACTTCTCAGACAGTTCCAACTCATAAGTTTCTAGTTTACCCATCAAGGTGTCTAAGAGTAATGGAAGAGGGATCATGAACTTCTCCTATAGCAGCAGCCTTCATATCAAATTTTGTAGGCATGGATCTTAAAACTTTTCTTACAACATTTTCTTTAGAGAATGGTTCTCCAAGATTGGAAAAATTGTTCATCAAGTCTTTGATACGCCCATGAAAGTCTTGGATTCTTTCATCTTCGCCCATTTTCAGATTCTCAAATCTGGTATTGAGAGATTCAACCTTTGACTTACGGAGTCAAGAATCCTTCATGATTTGTTTCCAGAATCTCCCATGCTTGTTTTACATGAGTGCAAGCAGAGATGAGTTTGAACTGAGAGGGATCCACACTAGTGAAAATGACATTAAGGGCCTTGTTATCATACTTAGCAGCAACAACTTCTACTTTAGTATAAAGGTTCTTTGGCTTCTTCTCAGTCCCGAGTGAAGGGGGAGTATAGCCATCTTCTATAGTATCCCAACAATGATCATCTATGGACTTGATGAATGCTCTCATCTGAGCCTTCCAATAAGCATAGTTTATTCCAAAAGAACTGGAGGAACATTGACAGAATTTCCCATTGGTATTCCTTCCATCTGGAGCCTGAAAGATAAGAGACACACCAAGGATTTTGTGCAGAAAGGTTAGCACAACCACTCTGATACCAAATGACAATATATATAGGTGTCACTAGCATAGGATTTTGTGCATAGGAAGTTGCAACTGCTCTAACACTAGCATATTGCAGCAAAGCAAGAACCAAAAACAAAAAGCAACACAAATTCATGAGATTTGTTTACACAGTTCAATGACAAACCAGTCACCTAATCTGCGGGGCACTAACCAGACAGATGCTCAATTCACTCTCTATAAGTACAATATAAGTTCTCTGAATTTCACACCCAAAATCCGACTACCAGTACTACAGTGAATCGGAAATAAAATATCTATGACATCACAGCCACAGAGTTTCATCCTCCACATAGCCTCATGTTGTTGTGAGTTATCCGCCTGATAACCAATCTTCTCCTCGAAGATACAAAGGTTGTTGCCTTTTCTGCAATCGGTAGTCTGCACTCAGCAGTCTCAACTCTTCTATATATGGCAACAACGTTTTCGCGTAATTGAGCCGTTAAAAATAGATCTCTTCTCTAGTATTTATAGGTGTCACTGGAAGATTACTGGAAGATCTAAATAAAGGCTGACTTCAATCACATTTAATCACCACAATCTTCAGTAAAAACCATCAGCATAACTTAGGAATTTTTACAAAAGGACATTTATGTAAATAAAAAATGTCTAAAGAATAAATGAAGAAAAACTCTTCGAAACTAAACTGACCAAGACGTAAATAATGATGATTTAAATGTCCAGAATTAGTTAACAAAATCAGCATTAAACCAGAAGTCCATCAGTCATCAAGTTCGCATCAGACAACCCATCCAAAAATCCTTGAAGACTATAAGCAGTTAAGACTGCGTCTTCACAGTTGAAACCCTCATCATTCTCAGAGTATATTTCGGTTACAACAACTCATCAACCAGGATGAATTGTAACTGAACAAATATTTGTTTTTCATCCCTTTGACTAGATTGACCCTTCTTGCCCTTTTTGATTGATGTTAAAAGGGGGAGAAAATTATAGGTAAAGGGGAGGACAATATAGGAATACCATGCATATAGATATGGGGAGTTTATTTTCATAGATATGCATGTTGATAGGGGGAGAAATATCTTAGTTGATATCCTCTATGCTTTAATGAATATATTTTCTTAAGGATGTTTGTTATCATCAAAAAGGGAGAGATTGTTGGCTTAAGGTTTTCAACCTTAGTCTTAATCTCGATTTTAATGATAACAAACATAGAACAAATATTTCATTGAGAAATCTTTCAGGTTCCATATCGGTTAGCGTTCGATGTCCTTGATCAAATAAAACGAAAGAAAACAAAAAATCGGAAGGACATTGATCGTCGTGCTCGGGTTTGTCGTGGAATATCTCGAAGTTTGACGTATGCACCAAAGACGTATTGGACGAGTCTAAAGATCACATGGAAAGCTCTCCAAGTTGATGCTCGTTGAAAGTCGGAACCCGGAAACGAAGCGCGGAAGAAGAAGGCTGAAGAAATCAAATTTTTAGCCTAGGTTCGGTCGACCGGGCAATCGACCGAATGTAGTTTGAAAAATGACAGTAGCCTTGTCGATCGACACATCGGTCAATCGAAGATAGGGAAGAAATCGCATAAAGGCTACGTCGGTCGACCGACCGAAGGTAAAAAGCTGTAGTAAGCTACTTTGGTCGACCGGGCGATTGACCGAATGAGGCCAAAAATTGGCAGTGGCTTCGTCGGTCGATCGGACTGCAGATCGCTGAAGCTGTAACCTGCGTTGGTCGACCGATCGGTCGATCGGATTGTGGGAACGCAAGAATTGTGTCTGGCGGTTGACCTGTCGGTCGACCGCACAGAGAGAGTAAGGCAGCGGTCGCTCGAGCGGTCGATCGGTTGGTCGACCGGCCAATCGACCAAGCGGCTATAACGAATAGTTTTCTATCCATTGAGCTGTCGTTTCTTCGAGAGGGTATAAATATACCTCATCTAACTCCTCTAACCATTCTCCTCTCATCATTACAGATTTAATTGAGTATTCAAATGATATTTTTAAGCCTTCCAAAAGATTAATTGCTTGCGCTCGGTTCTTCCGCCGACCTCTTCTTCAAGCGCACACTCTGCCTCAACTCGGGAATTGATTCGAGCTCTACGACTCGGCGAGTTGAAGGTTCCAAGGCTTGGAAAAGAGCATTTATTCTTGGTTTTATTCTAAGCTCTTTTCATTGTAATTTTAACTATTATTTGAACGTATTTTTTCTTGGAGTTGAGTTTGAGTAAGACCTAGGTTGTTAGGTCTTGTGTGGAAGTGGTTACCTTGTTGTGAAGGTGTAAAGACACTTGTGAAAATTTGTTTTACTAGGATTAGTTGAGGTATCCCTTAGGGTTGAGGTGGAAGAGTGCTCTTGATAAGAAGGCGGAGACTTCCAAGTGTGGAAGTGCCTTAGGTCGAGAGTGCGACTCTTCGAGTCAAAGTCCTCATTGTAAGGGAAACAAGTATTAATCTAATAAACCAAGTTTGGAAATCCTTAGCGGGGTGCTTAGGTAGTGGAGTAGGCATTGGGGCCGAACCACTATAAATTTGTGTGTTTGCATTGATACTCTATTTTGTGCTTAATTGTTTATCTTGCTTCCGCATCCAATCGTAAAATTACAATTTGCCTAAACGATTTGAGAAATGATTAAAATTAGATTTAGGCTTATTAATTTAGTTAACACACTATTCACCCCCCCTCTAGTGTTGCCATTTCTCCAACAATAAGAACCTGAGTCTACATGACTTAAACGACTCAAAAGGAAAACACGACTCGACTGAGATATCCCCTCGACCATGACATATCACGAGACCTAGTGCCCTACCGCTACCAGCCGCGCTATTGCACCCCGGTACCTCTCTGATCTCGCTCAAGTGCTGAAAAATAACATCATAAGAGGGTAAGTCCAACTAGGACTTAGTGAGTACATCATTCCTCAATCAACCATAATCAGTATATAATAAGCATAACTCATAGGAATAAATGCCATCATGCATATCTACTCCCCCGTGCATAATAGAGCAACCATCCACAGATATATATAATCAAGTAAGTAAGTGCAAGTCCAATGCATCAGCTCAATCACATGAATGCCTTCGGACCGTCGGCGGTCTCACATAGCCACATAGGGTAGGTAGGCGATGTGGCCTCTGAGCTACCACCTAGCCCAGTGTCGTTTCTTTGGGGCAAGTCCTCCCTCACCGATATGGGCTCTTCCGAACTATCTCTTTCGGGCATACGTTCCCCTCATCGGTTGGGTCTTTGGACCATCTCTTTAGGGTATGATCTCCCCTCACAGGCCGGACTTTCAGAATAATACCAACACTGTCTCTTTGGGGCATACCCTCCCCTCACCGACGAGGCTTCCGAGAAAATGCACCAATCACATCACACACATAATAGCATATATAAAGGAAGTAACACATCTACGTCACAGATATATCAGAGATATGCTAAGGACATATCTCGGCCTCCATATCCTCATGTCATACACCACATCTCACAAGTTTATAATTAATGGTACTCATGCCTCATAATTATTAAACATAACAATGCAAGCCAAGAATATAAATACATCATATCCGAGAATCACATGAAACATGCCAAATGAATTAATTATATTCTAACTTGCATATCGTCACAAATATCGACATAAGCACGCATCAATGTAACAACACGTGTAAGCAATTAAAGTAGTAGCATGAATAATCTCAAATAAGGTGTTAGATCATAGCGAGCCTAAAGGATAGTAACCCAACCCTTGACCCCTAGCAGCATACCCTAGGGCCGGCCTACCCCCTTACCCGAATACTCTAAGGGCAAGAGGGGTTCGGCCCCTATGGGCTTTCCATAAGTCATCTCAACCAAGTGCTATCTTAAGGTCCCTATGTCTCTAGGTCCCTACACTTTTACATAAAATCTAATTACGTATGATAATTTCCCTAAAGTGCAGTCCCTATGTGTAACTCGTCTCAAAATTTTATAATTAATTTCTTAAGGGGGGCAACACACCCCTAATCCCCATGTTTCCTTCTCTACCAAGAATCAAGAATCAACAAGATCAAGGACCATCAAGATCAAAGAAGAAACAAGATCAAGAAGAACCATCAATGGTGAAGAAGAAAAGGGGCCGGCGGCACCTCAAAGATTTGCCATGTGGCAACCCTGGTTGCAAATCAATATAAAATTCAATCTCCCTCTCTGGAGGCAACCATGGAAACTCTTCTGGGAACACATCAGAGAAACCGCATACCACAGGCGTTCCCCCGATGCCCCTAGCCACACCTCTGTCTCCCTCTTCCACAGACACAAAGGCTAACAAAGACTGGCAACCACCCAGAAGTAGCTTCCGGGCTCTGAGAGCTAAAATTATCATCAACGGCTCTCCCCTTCTCTCACCCTGGAAGGTAAACTGGGGCAATCCGGGCTTACTGAAGGTCACAGTCTTAGCCCTACAATCCACTGAGGTGAAATGGTCCGCCAACCAGTCCATGCCCAAAATTTTATCAAGCTCCAACATCGACAGGAGTGTCAATTCGGCCATCAACACATGCCCACAAATGACAACTTCGCAGTCCCAAAAAATTGTCTCTATCATCACAGAAACGCTCGTAGGCGTAGACACCACAAGAGGCAAGTCAAGCACATCAGGTTTTCCTAATAACTTAGCAGCAAACAAAGCAGACAAAAGAGTGTGTAGCACCCGGATCAAACAAAACATATTCAATAGTGGAACCAACAGTAAGGTTACCTGACAATATTGCCCTAGACGCCTCAGCGCCCTCCTGGTTCATACCAAACACCCGTGCAACGGGCCTCTCTGAACCACCAGCTCGCTGGCCTCCTCCCTAAGTCTGACCCCTCTGAGCTACGAAACCCACTGACATTGGTGCCTTTCCTCTGGTCTGATCAGGCTGTTGACTGCCCTTGCTAGGACAATCCTTTTTGTAATGCCCAGTCTGCCCATAGCTAAAACATACCTCTGAACGTCCCCAGCAAGCCCCCCAGTGCTTCATGTGACAACGGTTACACTGCTACGGCCCAGGCCTCCGCTGCGAACCTCCAAACGACGCCCTTGATCCTAGACACTTGGAACTATTATGGCCTCCACCCTGCTGCGGATCTACTGTCATGAAAGTCCCCTCTGAGTGAGCTGACCGACCCCCCAAAGGCTGGGGCCAAAACTTTTTCTTGTAGGGACCATCATGCCTGTTTGTTGGTACCAATGCCTCCTTTCAGAGCGCCTCATCTATGACCCGAGCAAATGAAGTATCCTCCGTGTAATGGATCAGTCTGGCGATCTGCGGCCTCAGCCCCTCTATAAACCTCTTGACCCTGGCGGTCTCTGTGGTTATCTAGGTGGGATGGTACTTCGAGAGTCGAGTGAACTCCATCACATAATCTGTCACCGACATACTGCCCGTCCGACACAGTAGCTCGAACTCTTTCGCTCCCCTATCCCGGACGCTTTGGTTGATTAATGTCTTGGAGAGCTCTTGGAAGGTGTGTACAGACCCTGGTGAGAGGGTGGAGAACCATAACAGCGCGGCCTTTTCCAGGAAAGTAGGGAAGGCTCGGCAGAAGATGGATCGAGTCGGTAGCGCCGTTGAAAAGCATCATCAATTTGAATATCATTAGATGGGTGGTTGGATCACCCGTGTCATCATAACTTTATAGAGTAGTTGGTAGCTTGAAGTTGTCAGGGAGAGGGATTGCCATGATGTGCTCTGCGAACGGTCTCGAGTCGACGATGGGGGGAGGAACAACCTCTATGGCCCGAGTTCCTTCTCTCTGGTGTTGCGTGTGGGAGATCTAGTCTCTAAAGATTGAGGCTGGTCTACCCAGTTCTCTCAAGATGGTTGTCTTATTCACTAAGCAAGCGGCAGTGTACACGCTCTACTGGATGCTACTCTTTAGATTGTGTTAGCATTGACCTAGGCTATGAGCCTATGGTTCTACGCCTGGAGATCGGTGATCAGACATCGTAGCTCTTATAGAGTTGAGTCGGTGGGCACCGGAGCATCACTCCTCGTCGTGTTAGCGTCTATGGGTAATGGGGGAACACCTAGGTTGTTGTTTGTTGGCGGTGGAATTTGCCAGACTCCAGGTGTCTGCCATAGTGGGTCAGGTAAGGTTTACTCGGTCCCACGATGGGCGCCAAATATTCTCGCATGTAGTCGGGGGTGCTGCAAGCCTCCGCGTCTCCTAGTCCAGCGCAGCTCCGGTGGTGATCTGCAAAGACACTCTAACACTCAAGTGATGGAGAATCCCAAATTATAGGTATGGAATTGGAACAAAGAGCATACGATGTGCATCGTGTCTATTTTATGAGGCAGGTCCGGATGTTTAGCGAGGATATCTCACGGAACTCCAAGTGGATATTCCATGAATGGGTCGATGGTCATCCCTTAGATTGCAGACTCATTACTACTGCATCCCTGGTGATAAATGTAGGATATTAATATCCTTATTCATCTGAGTCGAGCCGTCAATCTAAGTTGTAGTTGGTTCGGCCTGAGTCTGATTCATGAGTTGGGGCACTTCCGGACTTGGTCTAGTCAGGCCCAAAGAGCTAGTCCAGTCAAGAAGGCAATGATCATGAAGCAAACTAGTAGACATGTTCGGACCTTGCGAACTGATAATGACCTAAAATTTTGCAATGAAGAATATAAAGACTTTTTCTCTAAAGAAGATATCATACGACATCACATGGTTCCTTACACACCTTAGCATAATGGAGTAACAGAAAGGATGAACCATACTATTATTAAGAGGGTACAATGTATGCTTTATAATACTAATCTTTTCAAAAAGTTTTTGGCCAGAGGCTACGTGCACCACTTGCTACTTGATCAACCAATCTCCGTCTTCATCGACCGAATTCAAGACGCTTGAGAAAAAGTGGACCAGATCACCTGCTTCTTATGATCAGTTCAAAATTTTTGAGACCATTGTTTATGCTAGGGTGAATGGAGGACAACTAGTACCTAGATCAAAGAAATGTATTTTCTTAAGGTACCATACTAGAGTGAAATGCTATAGAGTGTTGTATCCAAATGAATGTAAAACAAAAATCCATAATTATGTAATATTTGTTGATCATGTACTCTTGAAGATGAAAAAGGAGGACCAATAGAATGAGAACCTTGATGAACCTACATCTCCACCGCCACAAGAAGAAACACCACCTCAGTTTGCTATCCAAGAGTTCTAGTTTCCTACACCCGTGCCTCAACCAACCATTACAAAAACAAATGACAATGCTTCGTGAGAACAAACCACTGAAGAACATGTTCAAGTCGAACAAGAGCCACACCAGGTCGACGAGGAGCACCATCAAGTTGAGGAAGAGTGTCCCTATTCTATCGCCATCAACCAACCTATCCAAGTATCGCATCCTAATCCTATATATGCAAATATAACTACCTAAGCTCTTGCAGTGGTTGAAGAAACACAATGCACCAAAGAACTTGTCTCCTATAAAGAAGCTCTAAGTCGAACAAATTCAAAGATGTGGTCAGAAGTTATGACAGATAAATTTAATTCTTTCTAGAAGAACAAACCTTGGGAACTTATGAAGCCTCCACCAAACAAGAAACTTGACTGGTGCAATTGGATCTTCAAACTTAAATAAGGCAATATCTATAAGGCTCGGCTCGTGACAAAGGGATATAGTCAAAAAGAAGGTATTGACAATAAATATTTTTTTCTCATGTTGTTAAGCATACTTTTATTTTTGTTCTTCTAGCCTTCGTAGCAATGCAAGACTAGGAGTTAGAATAGTTTGATGTAAAGACAATCTTCATACACGGTAACTTAGATGAACAGATCTACATGGCACAACAAGAAGGATTTGAGGAGAAAAAAAAAAGTTGACTATGTATGTCTTCTAAAAAAAATCACTTTGTGGCCTCAAGCAGTATCCAAGAAAATGGTATAACGGGTTTAATAACTTCATGCTCAATGTTGGTTTCAATAGATCCTTATTTGATAGTTGTGTCTATTTGAAGAAATTAATTTAACTCCATGATCTATTTACTCATTTATGTTGATGACCATGCTTATTGTGGCAATTAATATATACAATCAATTAAATGAGAATACAAATCATTTCCCTTGTATAGGAACAATTAAACTACAAATAAATAAGTAATTATCACAACCCACCGTATACAAGAATTTATACAATTAATGTATAGTAGCCACTATAAATTGCTGACAATTAATGCTGCTGAATTAAAATAAATCAATAAAGCAATAAATTATTTAAAATAAATAAATTCAAAAAATTTAGAAAATGACACATCAGCAAATTTTTCTTAGGAAAATGCCATGTGGCAAGTGTGAATCCTACTTCAAGAGAGAATTTGACACGAAGGACCTTGGGCTACAAAGAAGATCATCCATATGGAGATTGAGCATGACCGTAAAGCTAAAAAAATGTACCTAACACAAGAAACTTTTGTGAAAAAGATGGTGGAGCAATTTGGCATGCAAGCATCAAAACTAGTTCAAACATCTCTTGTAGCTCATTTCAAATTAGCAAAATCATTATGCCCTAAAGATGAAAAGGAAACAATGTGAATGTCATAGGTACCTTATGAAAGCATTGTGGGCAATCTAATATATGTCCTGATTTGTACTCGTTCCGACATAGCACATATGGTCAGCATTATGAGCTGATATATGACAAATCCGCAAAAGGCACATTGGGAGGTGGTAAATGGATATTGAGCTACCTACAAGGTACATATAAAACATGTCTCTTTTTTTTTGTAAATCCAATGAATCATTTGTAGGATATCCAGACTCTGACTATGCCAACTATCTAGATAAGAGAAGATCCATCACCACTTACAGCACAAGAAAAACGAGCATCACTGATGGAAAAATCCATCACATGTGCTCGAAAATCTATCACCGAAGGGTATCGATGAGAAAACTTTCATCACAATGTCTGCCACTGAAAACCTCCTCGATGATGCTCGATTCACTCTTCTCTGACATACGCGTCCATCACAAAAATTTGTGCTGAAAAAATTTCTATCACAAAATCCGTCACGCATATATCTATGATCGAAAATAGATTTTTCTGTCACAAATTGTGACGAAATTGTGTTTGATTAGTGACGAACAAAATTTGATTAATCTCGTCATAAATTTTATTAATTCCATCAATTATATTATTATATTATAAATTAATATAATATAATATAATATAATATAATATGTTCCTGCCTAGGGGTCGGAGCATTACGATCTGGTCTGGTGCATCCCCTGGTTAATTAGGTGTATCTCCTGTCGGTGGGGGGGCTATAAAAGACACTCTGACGCTCAAGTCAATACGTGATCGTGGTGGTGGTAAGAGTAAAATTGGACTCTTCATTACCTGAGGCATGTTGTGTATGTATATATTACAGAATGAGGAAGGAACGACAAAGATGTCATCTGGTAATCTCGTTGGGATGTTGCTCAGAATGGGTCGAGGATGATCCCGAAGATGTCGGGCTTATGATGATGAATCCTTTGTGATAAATGAGGATGTCAATATCCATGTATGTTCGGGTGGAGCCCCTGGGCTAAGCCATCTAGTTTTATTCGAGTCTGGTGCACGAGTGTGGGCGTTGTTGGGCCTAATCTGATCAGGGGCTAAAGTGCTAATCCAGTCCACACCCGCTGAGCTTGGTTGGAGTCTGGAGGACTTCATGCCAAGTTCTAAGTAGAGTGGTCTTCGCGCGACCTTGGTCTGGTGCGTAAACGTCCGTTAGGAAGTGTATTACTTTACCGATCTATTTCAAGCGTCAAGTGGCTGCGGCGGCTGAGCTCCAATTTTAGAATAGTCATGAGGCGGTGTTTACCCGCCATGGTCTTTATTTGGTTGAGGCAGATCGGGTCATCGTATCTTTGTCGTGCCATTTTATGCCTCTTCGATTTCTATCCTTTATGTGGCGGCTATGTAGTGGGGAATTTCCCCTTCGTGGCGACCTGTGATTGGCGCATGTCTTTTCACTCAAAGATCAATCATGGTGAAAAGAGTATCTGCACGTGTCTTGAGGGTTTCTAGGGAACCGTTGCCCACTGAGCTGGTCGGCTGGGATTTGATCACGGCGTGTCTACCAATCGTCAGATGCAGAGGTTATTATTTGTGGGCATACAAAGCGGCCCTCTTTTGCTTCATTTCGAACTCTTCCTCGCGCTCTTGGCATTCGGTGCTTGCTTTCCTAGAGTCTTCACCGGTGATATCTTTGTTGATTACTTCCCCCATCCGTTGTCATTTTCTGGTGAGTCTCTTGACCTTCTCTTTGTGTTGTTGGGATTGGCCTTAGGTTGGTAGGTTCGTACTGATTGTCCCCATTTATTAGGGTTTTGTGATCCTTGCCGGACCGATGATGGGGAGAGGCAGTGTCGTTAAGTCGGAGTTTGGGTCATTAGGAGAGGACCAAGACTCTTATACATGGGTTAGCGAAGAGTTAAAGCTGCATGGTTCCGTGATGACCGACATGAATAGTGTCTTGTCTTTTCAGAAGAACATCTTGATTCCTGTGAGGGTGTTGAGGAAGATTTTGACTGTCTTTCATGCTTGTCGTCGGATAGGATGCATAACCGGGGGGAACCATAATTTAATTTTATGTATTAGACTCTCTTTGATGAGCTTGGGGTTTGTCTCCCATTTACTAATTTTGAGCACGGAGTCCTGAATTTGGCCAAAGTCGTTCCTAACCAATTGCAACCAAATAGCTGGGCGTTCATCCATTGTTTTGATATCATCATGGAGTGCCTTGGGATTAAGTCGAGCCTCTTTGTGTACTTTTCCCTTTTTTAGGCAAAGGGAACCCAAAAAGGATTATGGATGTCCTTCAGCGGTATTCCTAGGAATAAACTCTCTAGCCTATATAAAAGTTCTTAAGAGAACTTTAAGGCCTATTTCTTTAGGGTTCGATCACGATAAGGCCTCTAGTAGTTCTTCTTAGATAAATCCTTCCAGACAGAGAAGTTCCCTTTGTCTTAGAGGTCGAATCCTTGCTAGATTTTTCATTTTGAAGATGGAGGTATCCCGCTCGAGGATAGGGACATAATCAAACTCTTGGAGCGGCATTGTCCCTGCACTCCTTTCACTCCCAAGGAGGTATTGCAGTGGAGCCATGATAGGTCCTTAGTTCTAAAGTATATATGTGAGTTTGGAGCCTAAGGTGTCGCTATTTTGTTTAAGGGCTCTAATTGTGTATGGGCTCTAAGGCCGGATGTAATGGCGCAGTGGCCGACGAGCCAGGTTGGTGATAATTGAGTCATAGCCATGTAAGAGCCCTGAGGCTAGATGTAGTGGCGCGGTGGCCGACGAGGCAGGCTGGTGAAAACTGAGTCCTGGTCGTGTAAGGGCTCAAAGGCCAAATGTAATGGTGCTGAGGCCTAGGACCATCTGATATATTGGTAGGGACTACACGATTTTCGCCTTTAGTTGTAGGTCATTCACTCGGGCGACGGGATGGCAATGGAATTCTTGGGCATGCACTTAGAAATGTGAAAGACGCGATCTTTATTAATGCTAAAAATGGAAATTGTTCGTACAAAAAGGTGCTCTATTTGAGCTTTTCAAGGTAGGAGAGAAGGATAGGGAGAAGTGATGCCAGTGATGTTATAGCCTGCTCCGAGCTTAGGATCTCTCAGGTTGGTCTCTTTATTTGAGAGGTACTTAGTTCTCGAGCCGCGCCGAGTCAGGGTCATTGTTGCACGCCTCCCTCTGGATCTTTTTAGGGGTTTCCGTAGGTTGTTCGCCTAATGAGGCAGAGTGTTTGGCCTCTTTTTGTGTCCAGCTACCTTTTGCTTAAGGCATTCTTTATTGTTGGCGTAAGATTTTCAATTTTGGTCTTAATCTTGGTTTTAATGATAACAAACATGGAACTAATATTTGAGAAATAAATATTTTTAGGATCCATATCGATTTGCGTGCAACGTCCCTAATTGGGAACATCAGAAAATTTGGCAAAGACGCTCGTCGATGCTCGGACATCATCAGAAAGACAGAGTTTAGGTTTAGGGTGTCTAGTATACTTGTATAATCCTCTATCTGATGCATAAAAACCCAAAAACTGAAACTCAAACCTCGAAAACTTAAAAACTAGCATCTGCACAAACCTATCTTCTGCGACCATTTGGCAATCGATCCTCTGCGACCAACCAACTACCATTATGCGATCGATCACCTGCGACCTATTTGCTACCAGTTTGCAACGTGTGGAGAGCCAATGGCTCTTTTTCGTGCTGTTCGGTGCCTTGACCCGAAGTTGGTCTCTTGGCTCCCATAAAATGTTGTCCCCTACCTTCCTTTACCATCTTTGATCACTCCTAACACTTATTCAGCCATTATTTGATCATCTTTTAGCCTTGGAAGAGCCATCCTTTGATTCTTGACCTAGTTAAGCTTGAAACTTGATCTTTGCATTTGCTCTTCAAAGATTCATCTTCAAAAGGCATCAAGAGGACTAGGTTGTATCATTTGGAGCTAAGTACTAATTTGTTGTGTATTTATAGCTCTTTTGTGTTGTATTTTGTGGTTTAGTTTTCTTGTATTTGAGCTTGTTATTGACCTAGTGTGTTAGGTCAAGTATGTAGTGGTAGCCTTGGTGTAGAGGCTTTAATCCACCGGTGTAAACTTCGTTTACTAGGATTAGTTGTGTAGTCCTTAGGAGAAGAGGTGTTGGAGATACTCTATGTTAGTGTTTGTTCTTGTATGTTGGTTGTATTTGGCAAAAGAAGCTCTTAGCTCTACTTATGTATTGACAGTCTCAAGCAGTTTCAACTATGAAGAGATAGTTTTTCATCTGCCTACAATCTATAGTATTCTGGATAGTTTTTTTGGTGCGAATATGATGGCTAATGAACTTCTAGTTTAATGATGATTCTCTTGATATTTTTGATCATTTAAGAATCATTATTTATGTCTACGTTCAGTTGAGTTTTGAAGAGTTTTTTTTGTTCTTTATTTTCAGGCGTTACTGTTGCTTAAATGATCATATGTTTTATGATGCCTATTTATGTTAACTTTTTGAAACTATGGTCTGCGAAGAGGTGAGTGATTGAAGTCAGCATTTATTCAAATCCTTCAATTGTCACATATGAATACTGGAGAAGGGATCTGTTGTCGATATCAGCATTGTGCAAATACTTTGTTGCCAGTTTTAAAGGAGTTGATACTGCTTAGTGCAAAGAATGCAACATCCTACTCAATATATATTCATATTGAGATGATTGTGGGCTGCTAACTCATTACAATATAAGGAATGTGTGGAGGACAAAACTTTGTGGCTGGAACGTCATAGAGAGACAAGTCGGTATATACTTGTAATAGAATAGGTTTTGCTATTTCCAATTCACTGTTAGTACGGATAGCTGGATTTTGGTGTGTTAAATCTTAGAGCTAGAAGTTGTACTTTCTAATAGTGGATTGGGCATTTGTCCGGTGAGTGCCCCGCAGATTAGGTGATATATTTTGTCACTGAACTGCGTAAACAAATACTTGTGTTTGTGTATGTTTATTTTGGTTCATAGTTTGCTACTTAAGGAAGTTGTTATAGCAGTTACAACTTCTTATGCAACTTTCATTTACAGAAGTTCCCTAAGGGACCTATATTGTCAATTGGTATCAAAAATGGTTGTGCTAACCTCTACTTGCACAAGATCCTTGGTGTGTCTCCTATTTTAAGTTCAAGATGGAAGAAATGCCAATGGGAAATTCTGTCAATGTTCCTCCACTTCTAGTTGGAACAAACTATGCTTATTGGAAGGCTCGGATGAGGACTTTCATCAAGTCCATTGATGATCGTTGCTGAGACTCTATAGAAGAAGGATATACTCCTCCAACTATTAATGGGACTGACAAGAAGCCAAAGAACCAGTATACTGTAGCAAAAATTATTGCCACAAACTATGATAACAAGGCCTTGAATGCCATTTTCAGTAGAGTAGATCCCTCCCAATTCAAACTTATCTCGGTGTGTACCTTACAATGCAAGCATGGGAGATTTTGGAAATAAATTATGAAGGATCATTGACTCTTCGTAAGTCAAAGGTTGAAATTCTAAATATCATATTTAAGAACCTGAAAATGGGGGAAGATGAAAGCATTCAAGACTTTCATGGACCGCATCAAAGATTTCTTCCAACCTTGGAGAGTCATTCTCTAAAGAAAAGGTGATAAGAAAAGTTCTAAGATCCATGTTTATCAAATTTGACATGAAGGCCACTGCTATAGGTGAAGTTCATGACACCTTGATGGGTAAACTTGAAACATATGAGTTGGAACTGACTGAGAAATATTCTTATAAAGAGAAAAGGAGGAATTTTTCTTTCAATACAACTGAAGATGAGAACAAGTTTGATGATTGTTCTAAAGAAGAGACGGATATAGCATATGCACTTATGACAAAAAATTTCAGAAGATTTCTAAGGGCTAAGAACAAGCAAAATCAGAATTCGTAGTTCAAATAGCAGTTTCAACCACCCATTTCAACCGACTCCAAAACAAATTCTTCCTTTAGTGAAAACAGAAGAACTCAATCTTCTGCTGATAAGTCTGATCTTAAACAGAAGTCTAAAGGTATTCAGTGCTTTGAATGTGAAGGAAATTATCATATTAGATCTGAATGTCCAAATATACAAAAAAAATTCAAGAAGTCCTTTACAGCTACTTGGTGTGATGATGATGAAAAAGATGACATAGAAGAATCTGAGCAAGAAAACTATGGAGCATTTGCTGCCTACATAGTTGACACAGTTCGAACTGCTTGTAACTCAGACACTGATAATGAACAAAATAAGAAACAATGTGCTGACAGTCGTGAAGAAGTCTATCAAGAGATATTTGATAAATGGGTTGAAGTGACAAAACTCAACAAGACTCTCAGAAAATCAAAACAAACTCTTGGTTGATCAAAAAGGGAAACTCAAAGAGGAAATGGAGACATACCAAAGACAAATTGCTGAAAAATCTAATAAAAAGTTCAAGTTGATTACTGAACTTGAAAAGGTAAAGAAAGAAGTCATAATGATGAATTCCACTGGTACTCTAAATAAAATTTTGAGTACAGAAAATCTCCTTCTAATTATGCTGGTCTTGGATACACTAGTTCGAGACAATCGAAACTCCAATCCCAACTGCCCATTCAAATGAAGAACTTCCATAAAGGATCCTCAAGTCATCAACAGTCCACTACAAGGAAGGGAAAATAGTACCTATATATTACTATTGCAAGTGTAGAGGATACATAATTGCAAATTGTCTCAAGCTTGTCAATAAACTAAGGAGAAAGATGCATGGAAATCCTCCAAAGCGGAAAGTTAAACAAGTCTAGGTAAGGAAAACTGGTCTTAATTGCAAAGTTGTTTTTATGTCAAAGATTGTTTCTTCTCTTGGATCATGGTATTTCGACAGTGGTTCTTCTCAGCATATGACAGAGAATTCAAAAAATTTGAAAAACATCCAAAAACTTTAAGATGCAACTGTAATCTTTGGAGATGAAAGGCATGAAAATGTTATAGGAGTTGGAACACTCAATGTTCCAGGAATTCCAAGTTTGAAAGATGTGCTGCTGGTGGATGGTCTCAAGGCCAATCTTGTGAGTATCAATCAATTGTGTGACCAAAATTTAAATGTTCAATTCAACAAAAACAATTGCAAGGTCTTTGATAAAGATGGTGATTGTATTCTTGAAGGGAGTAGATCTAGAGATAACTATTATAAGATTACATATTCTTTAATTTGTCTTTCAATTATTTCTTCTGATATAAATTTATGGCACGGAAGGTTAGGTCATGTCAATTACAAGGACCTTAAGAAACTTGTTAATGCTGGAGCTGTGAGAGGAATCTCTAAACTTTCAGGAGAACCAAAATTATCTTATGGTCCTTGTCAAGAAGGAAAACAGACAAGGTAGTTTCATAAGCAATTGCAACTAGTGACCACATCAAAGCCTCTAGAACTTTTTCACTTGGACTTGGTTGGTCCTATACAAGTTGAAAGCATTGGAGGTAAAAAGTATGTTCTAGTTTGTGTAGATGATTACTCTTGTTTCACTTGGACAGAATTTCTAAGAGAGAAGTTCAATGCCTTCAACAACTTCAAATCTTTATGCCTAAGACTTCAGAATGAACAAGAACTTCCTATTCTAAAGATGATCAGAATAAGAAGTGATCATGGGAGAGAGTTTGAGAACATTTCATTCTCTGAATTTTGTGATGAAAATGATATACTTCATGAATTTTCTGCCCCAAAGACTCCTCAACAAAATGGTGTTGTTGAAAAGAAGAAATGTACTATCCAAGAAATGGCTCGTGTCATGCTAAATTCCAAAAATATTTCTAAAAGATTTTGGGCTGAAGCAATCAATACAGCATGCTACATTATAAATAGAACTTATCTCAAACCAAAAACTACAAAAACACCTTATAAATTATGGAAGGGAAGAAAACCAAATCTTACATATTTCTATGTTTTTGGAAGCAGGTGCTATGTGCTAAATGATAGGGAATATTTTGGAAAGATGCAAAGCAAAAGTGATGAAGCAATATTCCTTGGATATTCAACAAATAGCAAAACCTACATAGTCTACAACAAGCGCACTCAAACTGTTATAGAGTCACCAAATGTGAAAGTTGATGACTCACAATTCTACCAAACTCTAACTACTGATGAAGAGGCAGTTGCAACTATTGACAAGACTGCCCAAAATTCTTCTAAGACAGCAGAATAGATTGCTGAAACTGCTGATACAACAAACTCTGAGACTGACATTGATCAAGAAACAGAGAGTGCTATTGAGAAGTCTGTAAAAACTCTCACAAATCATCCTTTGAAGAATGTTATTGGTGATGTTCATGAAGGAGTCAAGACTAGAAATCAGTCTAAGAAGAGTAATCAAGACATGATCAGATACTCTTGTTATTCTTCAACTATTGAACCCAAGAACATCAAGGAAGCTCTAAAGGATGAATTTTGGATCATGACTATGCAAGAAGAGCTACAATAATTCGTCAGAAATGATGTTTGGGAATTGGCTCCAAGACCTGAAAGTGTCAATATAATTGGAACCAAGTGGGTCTTCAAGAATAAGACTGATGAAGCAGGACACATCACAAGATTGGAGTCTATGGTGAAACTAGACTTGTTTCTCAAGGCTACAATCAAGTTGAAGGTATGGATTATGATGAAACATTTGCACCTGTTGCAAGATTGGAGTCTATCAAGTTACTTCTTGCCTTATCTTGTTATATGAAGTTCAAACTTTATCAAATGGATGTTAAGACAGCTTTCTTGAATGGTATTCTCAATGAAGAAGTCTATGTTGAACAACCAAAAGGATTTGAAGATTCTGCTCATTCTGATCATGTGTATAGACTGAAGAAAGCATTATATGGTCTCAAGTAGACACCTAGAGCTTGGTATGAAAGACTAACTCAGTTTTTACTCTTGAAAGGTTACAAAAGAGGAAGAGCTGATCAGACCTTATTCATTAAGAAGAAGGAGTCTCATTTGGTAATAGTTCATATTTATGTTGATGTTATTATTTTTGGTTCAACTTCTGAAATGTTTGTTAAATGATTTGTGGATGATATGAAATCTGAATTTGAGATGAGCATGGTTGGAGAAATGAGCTATTTTCTCAGTCTTCAGGTTAAGAAATCAAAATAAGGAATATTCATTTCTTAGAATAATTATGCTAAGAATCTAGTTCACAAGTTTGGATTAGACAGTTCTAAGACAGTTAGAACTCCTATCTCAACTCATGAGAAACTGGGCAAAGATGATGAACGGAAGAATGTTGATCCTAGTCTCTACATAAGTATGATTAGGAGCCTATTGTATTTGACTACTAGCAGACCTGACTAATATTTTAGTGTTGGATTATGTGCTAGGTATCAAGAAAATCCTAAGGAGTCTCATCTTAAGGTAGTTAAGAGGATTCTCAAGTATGTGAAAGGTACTTTGGATTTTGCCCTTTATTCAGTTGATTGTAACCCTTGTCTAGTTGGATTTACATATGCAAATTGGGCTGGTAATATTGATGACAAAAAGAGTACTTCAGATGATTATTTTTATGTTGGAACAAATCTTGTGGTATGGCTAAGCAAGAAGTGAAATTCTATTTCTCTTTCTTCAGCAGAGGCAGAATACTTGGCAGTAGGCAGTAGCAGTACATAGTTGATCTGGATGAGGAGCATGTTACATAATTATGGTCTTAATCAAGAAGAAATGATACTTTATTGTGACAACACAAGTGCAATAAATATTTCAAAGAATCTTGTTATGTATTCTCGTACCAAGCACATTGATATAAGGTTTTATTATATCAGGGAGTTAGTTGAAAGAAGGGATTTGCAATTGGAGTATATTGCAATAGAGAAGCAAGTGACAGATATCTTTACAAAAGCATTAAATGGTGAAAGGTTTGAGCAGTTGAGGTATGCTCTTGGATTATTTGTCATTTGACACATTTCATCTTGGGATGAAATAAATGAATAAAGTATTTATTGAAAAAAAAAAATTGAAAGGGCTTTTTCTTGAAGGTTAACATCTATGCTTTTTACATCAAATGTCGACGAGAGTTTGATTACTCGTCTGAAGCCCCCATGTGTACCCCCTAAAAGTTAGTGGAGTTTTTATTTCGCCCTAAAAGTTTTGGGCGTTACTTGTCTACCTCTTCCGATCGATTGCTAACCGGCGACAAATTCTTCTCCACCACTCCCTTGTCCTTTCAATTGCTATTTCCTCTTATTAAAGATGGCCGGAGGTAAGTGAAAGAAAGGGTTTGTGAGAAAAGTGTATGTTTCCTCAACCAAGAAGATGTCATCTCAAAACCCTCCCAGAGAGCCTCAACCATCTACTGGACCTTCAACTGAGGAAATTCCACCACCTCCTTCTCCTTCAACTAGTCAAGGACACAAGTTGAGAAAGAAAAATGGCAGGAGATCGGCTAACCAACCGCTAAGCAGAAGCAGTCGAGCTATGACTCCCAAATCTCCTCAATCCTCTTCTAGGGTTTCTCAAATTGAGGGGGAGTCTTCTAGGATATCAGTTTATTTTTTTATTTTATCTCCTAGTGATGTTTAGACAAGAAGTCTTGAATGAGACTTTGGCAATTTCTTCTCCAATACACTCTGGTCCTATCTTTGATATAAATATTGTTGTTACTGATATTGTTGACTCCTTTCCAGTTAAAATTGAACCATCTGATATCTCTATAGATTCTATTTTGAATGTGCAAGAGGATAAAAATAATCTTGAGCAAGAAAGCACTATCAATCTACCAGACTGCTCTGAGACTATCTCAGTTGAAAATGCGATTGAGACACCTGTTGCTGAGAACCTTGAAGCTCCATCTGAAATGGTTACAACCATGACTGAAGTAGTTCAGACTATTGAAATTTCACTTGTTGTTGCTGACTTTCCACAGTCTCTCATTCATAAGCCGACTGCTATGGATTTGAATCAAGTTCTAGCCGATGAACCTATGATTCATGAGGCTTCTACATCTGATCGGGAAGATGTTACATCTATTCCGGAAAATACTACTCCCTCTAAAAGGAAAAAGAATGTCTCACATGAACCTGAGATGAAAAAAAGTTCAAAAAGGAAAATGCCAATCAAATCCAACCTGATTTTTGCAGAAACAATGAACCTAGAAACTGATTTTGAGAATTTATATCCCAAAGAGCTACTGAGCTGAGAAAATCCAAGATAAGAAAGCACAACCCGGAATTGTCAAAAGAGAAGAAAGCCCATGTTCCTGAACAAAGAAGGACTCAAACTCCCAATAAGAAACTCTCAAATTCCGAGAAGAAAACTGAAAAGAAAACTCCTGTCAGCATACTGCACAAGGGACTGCTTTCAGATGACATCTATCCTCTTTGGAAAGCTCTGCAGTCTAGAGGTATTATTTCTCAAAGAATTCTTGACTTAAAACAAATCTCTTTAAAGTGCAAACCAGTCCTTGATGTTCTTGAAAATAGAAACCTGTCTAGTTCTTATAAGAAAGTTAGACCTTTTGGCAAGCAGCCTATAATAGAGTTCTATTGCAATTTGTCTGATGATATTTCAAATCCTAATAGCAACCATTATCATGAAGTGCTTCTTATAGGCTGTTGGTATAGTTTTAGTCCAGATGTGATTAATGATTTTATTGGCTTCTCTGAGTTTACTCCTTCTACTGTTGAATCTGGTGAGACTAGTAAATTTTTGAATTTTGTTGGAAAATAGGTTTTAAATGGTGATGTTCTTTGTTGGACCGGAAGCCATGACATCAGGTCCTCTTGAACACTTTTTATTCAGTCTTCTCCCACATTGCTAGAAATTACTAGATACATACTTCTCACATTACTTTTCTCAGTACGTAAATGGTACTGTTACTTTATAAGATCTCAAATGGAATTACAATCAACCTTGGCAGTCTTATTTTTTAGCAAATTATCTTAGTAAGGAGAAGGCTTCTCTCTAAATCCAGGATGTTTTTAATTTTTCCAAACTTGATATATGAAATTCTGGAAATGAGGATTTAAATGCTCGTCTGATGAAGCTCTGGAACCCTTGGGCACATCTCTAAAGATTCATAATAAAATTCTCGAGAGGGTTAGTTCTTCAGGAAGAAATATGCTAAGGTCAAGATCTGAAGAGAAGACAGTTCAACCACCAAATTCACTACTGAGAAAGAGATTTTGGATGAGTTGGCCAAGCTTAAACAGTAGGTAATTACATTTGAGAAGAAAGTAGTAAAGTTCTTTACTACAACTTCTAGAGGACCTACCTCCTCTTCTTCTGAAAGTTTCTCTATAAGGGCCCTGAGGCCAGATGTAGTGGCGTGGTGGCCGATGAGGCAGGCTGGTGAAAATTGAGTCCTGGTCGTGTAAGGGCTCTAAGGTCGGATGTAACGGCGCTGAGGCCAACGACCAAGCTTAGGGGGTCAAGCCAATCTCGCTCGCCGAGGAGCGTAAGGCAGAACTGTGCGGTTTTCGCCTTCAGTTGCAGGTCATTCCCTCGGGCGACGAGATGGCCATGGAATTCTTAGGCATGCACACAAAAATGTGAAAGACGCGATCTTTATTAATGGTAAAAATGGAAATTGTTCGTACAAAAAGGTGCTCGGTTCGAGCTTTTCTTTGCCTATCAAGGCAAGAGAGAAAGATAGGGAGAAGCGAAGCCAGTGATGTTATATCCTGCTCCGAGCTTAGGATCGCTCAGGTTGGTGTCTTTATTTGAGAGGTACTCAGTTCTCAAGCCGTGTCGGGTCGGGGTCATTTTTGCATGCCTCCCTTTAGATCCTTTTTAGGGGTTTCCGTCGATTGTTCGCCTGAGGGCATAAGAAGAGCCTTATGAGGTAGAGTGTTCAGCCTCTTATTGGGTCCAACTACCTTTTGCTTAGGGCATTCTTTATTGTTGGCCTAAGGTTTTCAACCTTGGTCTTAATCTCGGTTTTGATGATAACAAGCATGAAACTAATGTTTGACCAAGAAATATATTCAAATTTCATATCGATTTGCGTGCGACGTCCCTAATCGGAAAAATCGGCAAGGACGCTCGTCGATGCTCGGATTTTATCGAGAAGCTAGAGTTAGGTTTAGGGTGTCTAGTATACTTGTATAATCCTCTATTTGATGCATAAAAACCCAAAAACTGAAACTCAAACCTAGAAAACTTAAAAACTAGCATATGCACAAAACTGTCTTCTACGACCATTCTGCAATCGATCATCTGTGACCAACATGCTACCATTATGTGACCGATCATCTACGACCAATCTGCTACCAATCTACAATGTGTGGAGAGCCAACGGCTCTTTTTCGAGCTATTGGGTGCCTTGACCCGAAGTTGGTCTCTTGTCTCCCTACAAAATGTTGTCCCCTATCTTCCTTTACCATCTTTGATCACTCCTAACACTTATTGAGTCATTATTTGATCATCTTTCAGCCTTGAAAGAGCCATCATTTGATTCTTGACCTAGTTGAGCTTGAAACTTGATCTTTGCATTTGCTCTTCAAATATCATCTTCAGAAGACATCAAGAGGACTAGGTTGTATCATTTAGAGCTAAGTATTAATTTGTTGTGTATTAATAGCTCCTTTTGTGTTGTATTTTATGGTTTAGTTTTTTTGTATTTGAGCTTGTGATTGACCTAGTGTGTCAGGTCAAGTATGTAGTGGTAGCCTTGGTGTAGAGGCTTTAATCCACCGGTCTAAACTTAGTTTGCTATGATTAGTTGTGTAGTCCTTAGAAGAAGAGGTGTTGGAGATACTCTATGTTAGTGTTTGTTCTTGTATGTTGGCTGTATTTGGCAAAAGAAGCTCTTAGCTCTACTTATGTATTGACCATCTCAAGCAGATTCAACTATGGAGAGATAGCTTTTCACCCGCCTACAATCTATTGTATTATGGATAGTTTTTTTGGTTCTATGATGGCTGATGAACTTCTAGTTTAATGATGATTCTCTTGATATTTCTGATCACTTAAGAATCATTATTTATGTCTGCGTTCAGTTGAGTTTTGAAGAGTTTTTTTGTTCTTTATTTTCAAGTGTTACTGTTGCTTAAATGATCATATGTTTTATGATGCCTATTTATGTTAACTATTTAAAACTGAAGTCTGCGAAGAGGTTAGTGATTGAAGTCAGCATTTATTCAGATCCTTTAGTTGTCACATATAAATACTGGAGAAAGGATCTGTTGTCGATATCTGCATTGTGCAAATACTGTGTTGCCATTTTTAAAGGAGTTGAGATTGCTTAGTGCAAAGAATGCAACATCCTACTCAATATATATTCATGTTGAGATGATTGTAGGCTGCTAACTCATTACAATACAAGGATTATGTGGAGGACAGAACTCTGTGGCTGGGACGTCATAGAGAGACAAGTCGGTATGTACTTGTAATAGCAATAGGTTTTGTTATTTCCAATTCACTATAGTACGGATTGCTGGATTTCGATGTGTGAAATCTAAGAGCTAGAAGTTGTACTTTTTTATAGTGGATTAGGCATCTGTCCGGTGAGTGCCCCGCAGATTAGGTGACATATTTTGTCACTGAACTGCGTAAACAAATACTTGTGCTTGTGTATGTTTATTTTGGTTCTTAAATTGCTACTTGAGGCAATTGTTATAGCAGTTGCAAGTTCCTATGCAACTGTCATTTACAGAAGTTTCCTAACAGACCTATATTGTCACTCGCGGTTTGTGAGAGTAACCCTCAGGTGTGATGGTTGGTGTCGTAGCTTGAAAATCCTCTTGTTTGATACACTTAATCTAGTAAACTAGAGTTCGAAATCCTAAGCGGAGTGCTTAGGTAGTGGAGTAGGCATTGGGGTTGAACCACTATAAATCAACTTGTTATCATTGTTTGATTTTGTGTATTCTTATTTGCTTATCTTGCTTCCGCATTTATCAGCCTTAACTGTGAATTGCCTATATAAGTAATTGAAGAAATGAATAAAATCAGAATTAGGCTTAATCATATAGTCAACACACTATTCACCTCCCTCTAGTGTGGTCATTTGACTTACAACTATAACATCGGCGAGCTTCCTTTTGGTCAGCGTGGAGTACGCCCACTTTTGTCTCTGAGACGGAGAATTTCATCGCAGGGTCGGGGGTCAACACGACGGCTCCCCAGCTGTTCAAGGAAGGTCACCCCAAGATCATGTGGTAGGGATTAGGGATGTCAATGACTGGGTACTGCACGTCAATCATCTTTGCCTTTCATCAGTAATTAAATGATGTCCTCAGCGATATGGAGGCTCGGATGTTAACTCTTTCTCCCGAGAAACCCACCAAGTCTCCCTTGTAGGATGAGAGTGAGGCTTCAGTTAGTTGCATTTTTTCAAATGTAAAGTAGGGAGGATAACGGCTGAACTGCCTTGCTCCACCAGGACCTTCTTAATGATGAAGTTTCCTACAATCACATAGATTACAACGGGGTCGTGTAGGTTTTTATCAATTCCCTGAAAATCGGATTCATAGAACGATACTACCAGAGTTTTAGGGATAGTCCCGTGTTGGCAGGCGGCATTGTCAACCGCCATGATCTTGATTCACCTCCTCTTGCGAACTTGTCGATGATGTAATCAATGATGCCTCAGACTACGTTTCCTGAGCGATTCGTTCAGTCATTGTCCCTTTGTCCTCCGAGATGGTTCGGGGGTGTCCGACTTTGACTTCGGCGTCGGTGGTCTCGACTTCTGCTTCGGTCGCGTTCACTTTCGTGGTGGATGGATCGATCGAGGCATCCTGCATAGACCAAGTTGTTGAGTTGGTCCCCAAGCACTATACAGTCTTTTGTGGTGTGTCCGTAGGTGTCGTGAAAAATGCATTTCTTGCTCATATCAACATTGGGTGGTAGCTTCTGCTTCCTTGCATTGGCAAGGTGCTTGAGCATTTTCAAGTCGTAGATCTCATGGATGATGGTTTCCTTTCTTGTGTTGAACGGCGTGTACTTCTCGTACTGGGTGCTTGGTCGGGGTGGCGACCTAGTTCCCCTGTCTCTTCTCATTCACGACGATTTCGATCATTGCTTCTTCTATCAGCCTTTTTGGATTTTTTGTCATCGACGGCGTCTCTGACATTCTTACTCTCAGCTTTTCTAGCCTCACGGAGTTCTTCCATTTCTACCTAGCTCGTTGCTTTCTCTTGGAACTCGGTCATGTCCTTCGGCTTTGCCAAGGCGATCTGGTCAGTGAAGTATCCGAGTTTCAAACCATGTTTGACAAAAAAGAGCTTCACTCGGGGGTTGAGATTCGGGATTTCCGCAGTCGTAGCCTAGAATCTTCATATATTATCCCTTAGGGGTTCATGTTGCCCATGTTTGATGTAGTGGAGTGCGTCCTCGGTTTTGGAGTAAATCCGGGATGAGGAGAACCGGCTGGTGAAGGCACGAGAGAGTTCCGCGAATGAATGTATGGATCCTAGTGGAATAGAGGAGAACCATAACAATACGAGTTTTCCCAAGAAGGTCGGGAAAGCCCTGTAGAGGACGGGGTCGATCGCCCCATTAAGTAGCATCATAGACCTGAACATCGTTAGGTGTATAGTCAGGTCACCCATTTTATCGTAGGGCTTCAGTGTGGTTGACAACCTAAATTTAGGTGGAAGGGATGCCGCCATGGTGTGTTTTGCGAAGGGTCCCGAATCAATGAGAAGGTTGGCAACCTTTGTGCCCCTGAGGTCTTTCTCCCTTCGCAGGTGAGCTATGCTGGAGACCTCATCTTGGAGGACGGATACTGGTCTTCTCCTTTCTGAGTGATTTCTTTATTCGTGATATGAACGGTAACGCTTGTAATCGATCGAGTGTTGTTCTCAGGATCGCTTCAACATCTCGACCTGGGTTTCTAACCATTGGTTCTCCGCCTCCAGGTCATTCAGACGATGCTAGGATGCTTTTAGTAGGGGATTGGTTAGTGCCGGAGCGTAGCTCCTCACTGTGTCAGCGTCTCCAAGTAGTCGGGGGGTGTCGCCGCTAGGTTGTTGCCTGCGTGCAGCATTCGCCTGACTTCGAGTTCCAACCATGGTGGGACGGGTAAGATTTACTCGGGCCCACGATGGGCGCCAAATGTTCCTTCTTGAGGGTCGGAGCGGTATGATTTGGTCTAGTGCATCTCCTGATCAGGTGTAGCTCCAGCGGAGGACCTGCAAAAGACACTGTGACGGTCAAGTCAGTACGTTATCGAGATGGTGGCAAGAGTAAAATTAGACTATCTGTTACCTGAGGCATGTTGTATCTGTATATATTGCAGGATGAGGAAGGAATGGTGATGATGCCACCCGATAATCTCGCTGGGATATTGCTTGGAATGGGCCGAGGCTGATCCCAAACATGTCAGGCTCGTGATGATGAATCCTTCATGATAATTGAAGATGTAAATATTTTTATACAGTCGAGTGGAGCCCCCGGGCTAAGCCATCTAGTTTGATTCGAGTCTAGTTAATGAGTGTGGCATTGTTGGACCTGATCCGATCATGGCCCAAAATGTGATTCCAATCCATAATATATAATATAATATTGTTTGTACTTTTACAATATTTTAAGAAATTCATAAAAGATAATATGATAGTAAATTTTTAGGTCTCATGATGTATCAATTTATAAAACTAAAAAAGTTAGGAAAACTTTAATCCATATGGAACTAAAAAAGTCATATTTATAATGGTTAAAAATAGATAAAATATATAACTTTAACCCATGTTGACTAAATAAAATAATAATAAATTTTGCTTTGAGATCCAAGGTTCGAACCAATTCATAGTCGAAATATTTTTTCATTTAGTTTAATTTTGTGTCGAAAATCTACTTCTATCACTCATCTGTCACTGTTATATGGCGGCTAAGTGATGGATTAGTGACGAACATAGAGAAAAAAACTTTAGTTACAGAATAATGTCGAAATATTAGTGACAGAAATAAAATTGGTCACTATTCTGTCACTAATGTTATTTATTAAAAATTCTAGGCCAAATTGGTCACAAATTATATGACGTAATCGTCCTGTGTCAGATTTCCTATCACAAGTCCATCATTGTTTTGGAAAGAAGAAAGTTCATTTCAAGTTGTCACAAATTCGTCACAATTTGTGACAGATTTTAGCCATCACAAAATTTTCGTCACTAAAGTCTATTTTTCTTGTAGTGCTACATCTTCAAAATAGCAAAACCACAATAAGTTGGAAAGGTATTTAAAATGTGGGTGGGAAAAGGGTGGGATAATATATCATTCTTCTTGGTTTGGTAAAAGGGTGGGGTGGGAGAGAATAATTTTAAAGAAAATATCATTCTAACATTCTATGCATATTTACATATAAAATAAAAATTAACTTGTTCATATCCTTTAATAATTTGTTAAAAACAATTAATTAAAATAAAAAATATAAATTTTAATAACCAAACTTAAAAAATACCAACAAATATTAAAAAATAAAAAAATATGTACAAATTAAATAATTTTATAAAATGAGAGAATTTTTTGATTTCATAGAGAGCAAAATTATATTTTTGATGATATTAAAATATTTTGAATTTTTTATCCCTCGCTATTCTATCAAAATGATGGAATAAATATTTGAAGAATTTGGTGGGATTTGGAGGGATTTATAAAACCTCCAAAGATAAAATAAGTAATTTATTCTTCTTCTAAAATGGAAAGTCAAACAAAAGATAAATAACATTTTCCTTTTCTATCCCTCTTTATTCTTCCTCAGTTCACAATCTAAATAAAGTATTAGGGACCAAGGCCCACGGTAGGAACACGGGTTGCCGATACACGAATATGAAAACTTAAAGGGGGTGTTTGGTTGCCCACAAGTGCAAATGCTGCTAAATCTATTTGCATACAAAAGAAAATGCCCATAAATAGATTTTGCAGTCTATCATCTGGTTGCCCGCAAATAGATTTTGTAGCCTACCGTCTGATTGCCCGCAAATAGAGTTGCAACTTCAATTTGCAAGCGTTTGGTTGGCCGCAAATGGAAGTTGCAATTACACTTGAAACTTGTATCTTACGAATTTTTCAGGCCGGGCACAAAATTTTTCAAGCCGAGTCGGACACATTCTTTTTCAGGTCGAGCTAGGCCGGATCATGCATAAATTTTTTCGGGTCGGGCAGGGCACGAATTTTTAAAGGCCAGGTCGAGCATGAATTTTTTCGGGCTCGGCTAGGCATGAATTTTTTTGGGTCGGGCCGAGCAAGGCCGGGCCGTGCACAAATTTTTTCGGGCCAGACCAAGCTGGGCACAAATTTTTTTAGCCCAGGCCGGGCACGAATTGTTTCGGGTCGAACCAAGCCGGGCTGGGACGTGCACGAATTTTTTCAAGTAGGGTCGAGCACAAATTTTTTCGAGCCGGGCACGACTATTTTAGGGCCGGGTCATGTACGAATTTTTTCGAGTCAGGCAAAGTCGGGCTGGGCTGGGCTGTGCATGAATTTTTTCAAGCTGGGTCGGGCACAAAATTTTTTGGGGCAGACCGGGCACGAATTGTTTCAGGTCGGGCCGAATCGGGCTGGACCATATACGAATTTTTTCGAGCCGGGCTGGGCACAAATTTTTTTGGGTCATGCAAAGCCGGGCTATGCATGAATTTTTTTCGAGCCTTGCCGTGCATGAATTTTTTCGAGCCGGGCCGAGCATGAATTTTTTTGGGCCGGGTCCATCACGAATTTTTTCGGGTCAAGCCGAGTCAGGTTAGGACGGGCAGTGCATGGTTTTTCGGGCCGTGCTAGGCACGATTTTGTCCGAGGCGGGCTGGGTCGTGCCAGACCAGGTACAAAATTTTTGGGTCAAGCCGAGTACGAAATTTTTCGTGCTGGGTCTAGCACGAATTTTTCAGGCCAGGCCGAAAACTTAGGCCCGACACGATTTACCAAACCTAATTTGATAAATTAATAATTTTTAATTATTGTATAATACTGAAAATATATTTAAAAAATTTATCAAACGATGTCAGATCTAAAATCTAACACTACCATCGCGCTCAACGCTCGAAAACCTATAACTTTAATATTTATCCTTTCTGCATCCAACGACTCTAAGTCGTCAAAATTAATTATTTTTCAAAACTTAAATTATTACCTTTGCAGCCCGCAATCTTGTATTGTGGGCTTTTTGGGCTGCAATTGCATTTAGTAAATGCTGCAATTGAGTTACAGTATTTGCACTTACGGATAACCCAACGCCCCCAAAATAATAAAAAAATCTTCCTTAACGTTGAGAATAGAATATAAAGCCATAATTCGATCACAGACATTCATCCATCAACGGACAATACGGAGCAAAGGAGGCTTACAAAAGAGTTTGCCAATTAGTGTAGTGGCCCATGGCTATCGCTAGGTCTCTAACTACTAAAAGGAGAAAGTTTTTTATTTTTTTACAAAGGAAAAAGCTTTATTAGGCTATTAGCCTACTGCAAGAGAATCATGATACAATATCGTCTCAAGCTCCAGCGGCCAATTAGACGTCCAAGAAATGGACTATTTTCGGCCCCGAGCTGAGTTTGCTGCCCAGTGGGTAGCTTTGTTTACATTTCTAGATACATAAGAAAACTGAATATGCGAAAATGAATACAACAGAGTTTTGATATCTGAAAACAAAGTTCCAAGACTCGGTGGATGCTCTGAGTTGCTGTTGATGATATCAATAAACTGCTGGCAATCCGACTCTATAATGATGAAATCCAAGTTCCTAGCATGAGCATAAGATAGCGCAAGATAAATTACAGTAGCCTCTGAGTAGAAAGCAAATATAGAATAAAAATATGAACAAGAGGCAAGGGAACACTCGTCTTTATGATTTCGAAGGATGATTCCTGCTCCACCTTCTTCCTTATCATATGAGCCATCACAATTAAGTTTCAGCCAGGGAAAAATAAGGGGAGACCAATCACAAGACAAAGAGTGCAAGTACCACGTTCCCTCATGAGTGTAAGTATATGTAAATTGGCTTGTGAAAGCCAATATTTGGGTCACAGCCCTACTAGAGGAAGGCTTCATTTCACCATGCTTAATAGAATTTCTATAATACTAAATAAACCAAAAAGCATTTGAAATCAAAAAATAGTTTTCAAAATTAGAGTTAGAACCAGCATTTTCCAAAAACCAAGAATCTGTATTCCATTCAAATCTACAATTGAAGTCAACATTAAGATGTTGACCAAGGGAAAGCCAGATACTGTTCGCAAAGGAGCAATCCACAAAAAGATGTTTTAATATTTCAGAAGCATCAAAACAAAGGCAACAAGTAGCATTAGGGGAAATACCTAATGAAAATAAAAAAGCTTTGGTTGGGAGCTTGTTATGAAAGAGTTTTCAAATAAATAATTTAACTTTTGGAGCAGTTCTAAGTTTCCAAATCATTTTCCAGCTAGGTTTTAAACTAGAAGAGGAGTCAATAGAAGACTTTAGAAATCTAAAAGCTAATGAAGAAGAAGTCATTCCACTATTTTCAGACATCCATACCACTTTGTCATCATTGGGCTGTGCAGGGACCCGAATGCTTGTGATAGCTTCCCATAAAGTTTTTCCACACATAGAATATTCGAAAAAGGGGGATCATTTCTGGTCCTGAAATAGATGTTGCACCTCAGTGATACGGTTAACCAGGTTCATATTCAAGTATGTTGGCTTGATAGCCAGAGGCATGTCTAAAACCCAATTTCCATTCAATAGAGAAGTAGAGCTACCATCACTAATGCATGATTTAAATCTCAGATGCAGGTTGATAAAAGCCAGCTTGAAAAGCTTCCAAGTATAAGAGCATTTGAATTTTTTGCAGCTGTTAAAGGAATTAATTGGAGGATACTTGGCTTTAACCAGATTAACCCATATGGAATTTTGATTTGAAATGTACTTTTGGATTCTGCTAGCTTGAAGAGAGATTCTTTTAGAGTCAAGATCTTGAATGCCAAGGCCACCCCTACCTTCTTATCAAAAAAATGCCTCCAAATGAATGATCTAATTTTGGATTCAATCTTATTAATAAGACTAGAATTTAACCAGGTTACTAATAAGGAATAGGTTGGGATAGAATTGAGAATTGATTTAATTAATACCAATTTACCTGCTTGCGATAGGAGGCTGGCCTTCCAAAAAAAGCTTGGAGTCAATTGAAGTGAGAATATGCTCATGAGTCTTAGGAGGAGATCTTCTAGGGGATATCATTACTCTAATGTACTTCAAGGGGAAGCTACCCTTCCTCATACCTAATGAATTGCAGATGCTCAGCTTAGTAGCATTGGATGTGTGAGAGAGAAAGTAAATGCTGAATTTAGAAGGGTTAATTCTCAAGCCAGTGAGGGATTCATAGGAGGAGAAAATTCTCTTATCTGATGTAATACTTTTCTTGTTAGCTCTAAGGATTAGGATAAAATCATTTGCAAACATAAGATGAGATATAGAGAAGTCATTCTTCATTTTAAAAGGAAAGTAAGTGCTCTGCTCAACAGATTGCTTGATGAGCTGAGTTAAAATTTGGGCAATTAGGATAAACTCAAAGGAGAAAGTTACTTAAACCTTTGCTTGGGCTTTTCTGTGATTTAAAGGTTTCTACAACGGTCAACGGCTGATTTGTTATTTTTTGTTTTCCCAAGATTCTCTCTCTCTCGTAATAAAGTGTGGTTAGTTTGCTTTTTTTTTTGTTTTCCCAAAATTCTCCCTCTCTCTCATGATAAAGTGTGGTTAGTTTACTTGTATAAATAATTAAATATGCATGTGCAACTCAAAAAAAAAAGCAAAAGTTTATAAGAAAATTTTAAAATCAAAATAATTTTGATGAAAATTTTCGAATGCTACATATGATTGATAAAATTCTCAAGTTTGGAATTTAAAATTCATAATATTTATTTTGTCGAAAATCTAAAAAATAAAAAAATAATTTTAAATTATGAAATATATTTTTATAATAAAGGGAGACATTATGGATCAAAAAAATATTTTGGATCGAAAGTCTAACGTATTAGAGACTTTTGCCCAAAATTTATCAAATTAAATTTTAATTAAAAATAAATGAAATATTTTTGTTCAAAATATTTTTTGTAGATCCTATCCTCTTTTATATCATAACAAAATATTTTATGAATTAAAAATATTTTTTTAAAAAAAATTATGAAATTATTCTAGACTTTGGGCAAAAGTTTGTAAATTATTTTTGTCCAAAATATTTTTAGATCCTAACATATATTTTATACCATAAAAAATATATTTTATAAATTAAAATTAATTTTTTTAGAGTTACGAAGCTATTCTGGACTTTTGGCAAAAGTCTTTAATACAAAGTCTTTAATCCTAAAATTATCAATTTGATCCTAAAGAGTTTGGGTAAATGAAATTTTTATTCGGTATTACTTATGAAATTATCAATTTGATACTTAAATCTTTATCTATTTGGGTAAAAGAATTTGAGCAAAAGACTTTGTGTAAATGGACTTTTATCGGGTATTACTTATGAAATTATCAATTTGATCCTAATTTTTTAGAGCCTACTTGAGAAAATATAAGTTGTACATGCAATTTTATCAACGAATGAAAGTTAAACCAAGTGATCATTGAATGAAAGTAGATTATAAATTGTAGAAAGATTATTTTAAAATTTAAAAAAAAAAATCAGGAGCTCATCTTCTTCCTTCTTGCCTTCAAGTAACCCAAAATCAAAAACCCTAAATATCCTAATACTTCAAAACTAAAGCATAGCTTCAATTGATGCAAAGGAGCTTCGCTTGAAATTGCTCTGCCTCAATTTCGAAGTAGAAGGGCTTTGGTCGAAGCCCCTCTACTTCGAAATTGAAGCACAACATACGGCTCTGGTGAAGCATGCAAGGAAAATGAAAGGAAGAAGAAGAACTGGGAGGCACTAGAAGAGCTAACGGTGAGAGTGGCAAAGATGGGATGATGGCAAGAGCAGCGGAGACTATCTGAAAAGAATAATAGTGGAGAGAGGCTGACGGCAAGAACGATGGACATAGGCTGATGGCAAGCGTGGTGGTTAGGGTTTGTAGAGGAAGAAGAAATGGTGAAGGAAAATTTTGATAAGGGTTTTTTGATAATTTTATGTGAAGTAAAAAAATATAAAATTAGATTGTCATCTATATGGATGGCAATAATACCCGTTTAGGCAGGTACCCCCGGATATTTACCTGTTTATGATAGGTATGGTGGTTAGTTTCGTACCCGCAGAAATTTTGCGGGTAATTTTTCCTACCCGTTTATTATATAGGGCGGCGGGTACGGGTATTATAGTACCCGTACCCGCGGGTACCCATTACCTACGAAAATAAGTAAATTGACCTTATGTTGAAGACTTTATGTTCTAAAATCTTATGTTGATGTTGAGAAATATTTGTAATTTATATTTGAAGACCTCAAGTTTTAAAACCTTATGATGATGTTGAAAAATATTTGTAGTTTATATTTCAAGATCTTGTGTTTATAACCTTGTGTAGTGTGTTTATATTTTAAGTTATTATCAAAATGTTGTAATTTATATTTTTTAAAAGTGTCATGGGTACCCGCCAATATCCGTGGGTATCCGTCCCCCCGCGGGTAATTAAATGGGTACCCATTTTTGATACCCACGGGGAATTAAACGGGTAGCAGGTACCTATATATTTCTCAAGGCGGGTAGTGGGTAGGCACCCCCCGTACCTGCCCCGCCTCATTGACATCCCTAATCATCTATGTTGACCAAACATGATAATATTATATTACCGGTAAATTAAGAGTGACTATATATCTTGTGGTAAACTGGTAATGTTGGATTACCATTACAACATCAACAAGTAATGTACCAAAAGCTGTTGGCCTAAGGTTTTCAACCTTAGTCTTAATCTCGGTTTTGATGATAACAAACATGTAACTAATGATTTCATGAAGAATTATTTTCAAGTTCCATATCAGTTAGCGCACTACGTCCACGATCGAAAATATTGGAGAAATCAGAAAATCGGAAAGACGTTGATCGACGTGCTCGAATTCGTCGGGAAAATAAAGTCTAGGTTTAGGGTGTCTAGATAAATTATAAAGACCCTTAAAGAACCAAATTCGTAATCTGAAACCCAAACCGAAGAAAGAAACCAGCTGAAACTCAATGTAGAGTACATGTACAATATGTAGAGTACCAGGACTCTACTATCGGTCGATAGGCCGGTCGATGGGTCGATCGCTTGGTCGGTCGACCGGCCTTCGACCTGACCAGCGACCGACGGGTGATAACGGGCAAATTTTTGCTCGTTGAGTGAGGTGTTTTGCCTCCCTTCCCTCATGGTTTATATATACTAGCCATGGGAAGCCTTCCAACTTTCATAGAGCCATATTTTGAAGATTTTTGTGCTTGATTGAGCCACCATTCTTCAAACCCTAGTTTGATCTCCCCATCCCTTGATATTGTCTTCAAAGCTTCATCGATTCATCACCTTAAGGCATCAAGAGGACTAGGGAATTTGTTGTGGAGCTAAGTATTTTATTGTTTGATTCATTGCTCCATTTAGTGTTGTATTTTCTTATTTATTTTATAGTATTTGAGTTTGTGTAAGACCTAGAGTGTAGGTCTTGAAATTGGGTGGTAGTCTTGGTATTTGAGGTTTAAATCCACCGATATAAATGTAGTTTGCTAGGATTAGTTGAGTTATCCTTAGGATTGATGTGGGAGAGTGCTCTCGGTAGGAAGCCAGAATACTTCTAGGTGTGGAAGTGACTTCGATTTGAGTGCGGAAATTCTCTGGTGTAAATGTCTCTTTGTAAGGAAACTAATTAATCTAGTATAACTAGTTTGGAAATCCTAAGCGGAGTGCTTAGGTAGTGGAGTAGGCATCGAGGATGAACCACTATAAATTCATTGTGTTAGCATTGCCTATTGTGATTGTGTCTTAATTGTTATACTTACTTGTTTTCGCGCATTGCTTTCTTGGTTGTATTTAATTATCTTATTTATTGCTTTTGCTTGCTATCCGAATTAGTGTATTGCCTAAGTTATCAGAAACGATTGAATTCTATAAAATCAGAATTGGGCAAAAAGTTTAGCTAACACACTATTCACCCTCCCCCCTCTAGTGTAGACCATTTCATCGACAAAAGCAACCTTAAGGACTTAACTTGGGTGAAAAGTCTGTAACCACTTATATATATTGTTCTTGCCTAAAGCCGGGGTGATGCGGTCCTGCGTATCTCCTAGTTCGGTGCGACTCCGGTGGGGGGGGGGCTTGCAAAGACACTCTGACGCCCAAGTAAGAAAGAATTCCAAATGGTCGTATGGAATTAGAATCGAGAATATACCTGATGTATGTAGTGTCTGTATATAGTGCACGATCAGGGATGTCTCGGGCGATAATGCTTCCCTGAATCTCGTAGAGATATGCTCAGAATATGTCGAGGCTAATCTCGGAGATTTCAGGTTCATTACTAACGAATCCCTGGTAATTAATGAGGACGTGGGTGTCCTTATATGGCCGGGTGGAGCCCCCGAGCTGAGTAATGTTTGGTTTAACTTGAGTCAGGTTCATGTGTGTGGGCGCTTTCTAGGTCTGATCCAACCGAGCACAAAGAGTTAGTCTAGTCCACAGCCCCCGAGCTTGGTTGGAGTCTAAGGACTTCATTCCGAGCTCTAGTAGTGCGCCGATTTTTGACCTCGAAGTATCACATGAATGTTTACTGTGCTCATACGGAGTAGGAGGCCTCGATGTGTGCCAGTTTGCTACCTCGCAACTCTACAGTTTTTATTGTTAATATAGCGGTTGTGAGGAGGGAAAAGGTGCATTTTCATGTGCTTGAGTGTTAGTTTGCTGCCCCGTCTATCCAGCTTTTAATTCTGACAAGGGGGGTAATTATAACTGGAGATCTAGTTATCAGTTTCCAAGGCACTTGAGTGTCTGCTGCCAGTTGACGAATGTGGCCTCGTTACTGGGATAGTGGCCAATGGCCGTTAGGGGGCAACCCCACCTATGTCTATAAAAGCCCCATGCATCTTCTCTTTCCTATGTGTATGAGTTTTGGCATGGAGTGGGAGGTGTCGTTGTCACTAATGTATTGTCGGGGTGCTTCCCCCTGATAGCTATTCTTCGTTGTATATTTTAGTAACTTGTTTCTTCGTTGTACATTTCCCCTCTATGGGTCTATGAATGTATGTCCCCCATTCGTGGGTTTTATGAATATATGTGTATATTCCTTTCTGTGATGATTCTTTCTTGTGGCTTTTGCCTTTTTATTGAGTTGTTCGGCCTTCTCTTGGCTTGTATGTCGGACATCGCCTATGTTGAATGGTCGGCTGACTCTGTTGGAGTCGAGTGTGGCGTGTATAGGTAGAATGACCACACTAGAGGGGGGTTAATAGTGTGTTTACTAAACTATAACCTAATTTGAATTTTATTTGTTTCTTCGATTACTTGGACAATTCATAATTAATAATAAACAGAAGTGGACTAGACTAGAACTATCGGGCCCGGTCGGACGAGACCCAGCAACATACCACTCATTATTCCGGACCGAGTCGTGTGACCCCATACAGGAGTCAGCCCCAACTGCACTCCTGAGTCAGGCTCGAACCAAGCTAAGCAACTCTGCCCAGGACCCCACCTGGCCACATAAGGATATCTGCATCCTACCTTATCAAAAAATATACACCCGCCATCTCCGAGATCTACCCCGACCTATTCTAAGAAACCTCGCTGCAAGATTCTCGGGCGGCAATACCATCCTCCCTTGCAATATAAATAAACACGAGGCAACGAGGTAATCCTAAGTTCCAATTCCATAAACCTCCACCTTGGAGTCACCCTAACTTGGGCATCATAGTGTTTTTTGTCCCCCCCGCGATGTCGGATTGATAGGGCAAAGGCGGCATAGTATAGTCTGATGATCCTATCTCCATGCACCAGCGGTAAAGATTCGGCATTGAACCAAACAATGAGAGACACCATACCAGATCGAAAGACCCCGACTCTCAGAACAGGAAACAAGATTAATAGCAAGTAATCAAACACATAAGAAAGTATCAATTCTAACTCAATGAGATTTATAGTGGTTCAACCCCAATACTTACTCCACTACCTAAACATCCCACTTAGGATTTCAAGCTCTAGTTTACTAGATTAAGTGTATCATACAAGAGGATTTACAAGGTAAGGCACCGACCCTCACACCCGAGAGTACTTTCAATACCTCATCTCCTAAGGACTACACAACTAATCCTAACAAACTAAGTTTACAATGGTGGATTTAAGCCTCTACACTAAGGCAACCACCAAACTTAAGACCCAACACTAGGTCTTTACACATACTTGAAATACAATCAAGAATAAAGCATAAAACAACTTTGAATCACAAGAAATGAGGAAGGAAAACTTATCGCATGAAAACCAACTCCTCTTCTGAACAACCCTCCAAGGATGGTGCACAACTAATCTCACCGACCCTCACACCCGAGAGTACTTCTAACACCTCTTCTCCTAAGGACTACAGTACAACTAATCCTAGCAAACTAAGTTTACACCGATGTATTTAGGCCTCTACACCAAGACAACCACCAAACTTAAGACCCGACACTAGGTCTTTACACACACTTGAAATACAATCAAGAATAAAGCATAAAACAACTTCCCAACTTTGAATCACAAGAAATGAGGAAGGAAAACTTATCGCATGAAAACCAACTCCTCTTCTGAACGACCCTCCAAGGATGGTGCACTTCAAGTTTTGAGGATTCAAGGAGTTAAGTATGAGAAAATACACAACGAGAGCTCAAATCTAGGGCTTCTCACTTTGAGAGCTTAGAAGATGTAAGAGTTAACTCAAGAGAGGCTTAGGGTATTAATAGAGACCGGTGGAAGGCTTTTAGAGGGGTTTTTATTGTTTTCCAAGAAGTATGGTCGGGTAAAGAGGGGTTCAATGGCTATTTTTTCTATCCGTTACAGCGCCGATCAATCTTCTGGTCGATGGTCGATCGACCAAGCCTCGACTGATGATCGACCGAATAGCTACTTGAAATTTCCAGTAGCTTTTGGTTGAAGTACTGTCAACCCTTCGGTCGAAAATCAGTATCAGGGGATTTTTCGATATCTTGGGTTTTGAGTTTTAGGTAGCGAAATTTGAAGTGCACACACCCTGAAGACCAGCCCAAACAAGTTACAATTAGTCTACAAACAATCTTAACTCAAAAATACAAAATTCCTTGATTGGGTCGTCATTAATTGAGAAAGACCAAAACGCTTGAGTTTCCAAATGATATCGCACGAGCATTTTCAACGTCAACTTCAACCCGAGATTTTCATGTTTAAAGTCGTTGTTAGACATGGCTTGCTATCATCAAAACATTTATCGAGAATATTAGAGTGCGAAGGTGAAAGCCTCGACCAATAGCGTGTGGAGTCGTTCTTCATATGCGTCTGGTGCCGATGTTGCGAGCAGACTTTCGGCTTGAAGTTAGATCCCTTCCAAAATGGAGTTAAGGCTAAGGTTACTTGTTTGGTAGTTGTCGACTCCCCTCGAAGTTGTTCGAGTTTAGGAGTGGAGGCGCTGAGACTGAGAGTGGAGGCGCTAGGGCCGAGAGTAGTGGCGTTGGGGGGCGTTAAACCAAGCTCTAGCGCACTTCAGGTCATTGAGGGCGTTGGGCTCGGAGTTGGCAGTGACTAAGGCCGAGGTTCAAACTCGGTGTTAAATCGAGCTCGCTAGGAGCACGCTTTCGATCGTTAAGGGCATTGAGATTGGGTCTTCAAGGGCACTAAGGCCGTAAGTAGTGGTGCTAAGGATGAGGACTAGACTCGGAGTTAAACCGAGCTCGCGAGGAGTGCGCTTCGGGTCATTGTGCTCATTTAGAGAGAGCCGGACTCATAGGATCCAGAGGCAACATTTAGGGCCGAGGATCACGCCTGCGGTCAAGTCGAGCTCATGGGGAGCGTAAGGCAGTACCACATTTGGGATTGTGCTCATTTAGAGAGAGTCGGTCTCATAGGAGACAGATGTCACATTTAGGGCGAGGACCATACTCGGTGAAAATCGAGCTCACGAGGAGAACGATTCAGGTCGTTGAGGGTGTTGGACCCAAGTTTGCGGCGACTGACCGAGGACCAAATTCGGTGAAAATCGAGCTTGCAAGGAGCGCGCTTCAGGTCGTTGAGGGCACTAGGTCCGGGTCTTCAAGCGTGTTGAGGCTGGAGATAGTGGCGCAGAAGCCACAGCCGCGCTCGAGGTCGAGAATGAGTGATGGATCATGTAGGATAGGAGTGGTTGCCATTGTCGGGTTGTGTTCCTATCGTCGCGCTGTAAATAATCTGGACACAAAGAAATGTGGAGAGGAGAAGAGCATTACTATTGAATAACTGTCAAATAATGATACAATGAGTCCCACCGAGTGATGTACTCGGCCTACAAATGGTAGTGCCTCGTTAAAACCTTTCAAAGAAAAAATCATGTGGGGAAAAATCGTATTGAAGGAAAAAGAGTACACACCATTTGTAGTTTAAGAAAGAGTACTTAACTATAATAGACCCGGAGGGATGTCATGTTCCACGTCCGTGGGAGTTCTCACCCGAAGAGTTCGGTGATTTTGAAAGTGCCTTTCCCCATGTCTCTAGTGACTCTATAAGGGTCTTCCCAGTTTGGGGCAAGCTTTCCCTCCCCGGATGGCTTTCTTTAGAGTTTGATCTTCCTTAGTACTAGATCCCCCTCTTTGAAGCTTCTCGACTTGACTTACTTGTCGTATTTCCAAGCTATCTTGAGTTTCATGTAGGGGTGTAATCGAGCCGAGCCGATCCGAGCTTTCTTGTGCTCAAGCTCTGCTCATTTAAGAAATGTCGAGCTCGAGCTCGAACTCGAGCTAGATCGAGCTTGAATATCCAGGCTCGAGATCGGCTCGAGCTCGACTCAAGTAACTCGAGCTCGGCTGGTTTAAGCTCTTTTAGGCTCGTTTATTTTTCTCAAGCGTGATCGAGCTCGTTCAAGCTCGATTAAGCTCGGCTCGACTCAGGTTTATGCTCAACCCCATATGAAATATTATTATTTATATAATTATATATAAATATATGAAGCTCGATTAGGCTCGCGAGCTGCTCGAGTCGAGTATTACTTAGCTCAAGCTCTAGTTTTCATCGAGTCGATCTCGAGTAGCTCACAAGCTGCTCGGCTCACTTTCACCCCTAGTTTCATGGTTTCTTCCTTGACTTTAGCGAGCTCTCATTCTTTCTCAACGAGGTCGAGCTCGGCCCATTGGGTTTTCGAATTGCTTTGTTCATCGAAGGTTGCTCTACGGAGGCTAGGCTCTGTGATCTTCACGGGGATTATGGCCTCTACTCCATAGACAAGCCTGTAGGGAGTTTCCTGTGTGGATGATTGGACAGTTGTGTTATATCCCCATAGCACCTCGGGCAGCTCTTTGGGCCAGTGTCCCTTAACTTTGTCAAGCTTCTTTTTGAGTCCTGGCAAGAAGACCTTGTTAGCCGCTTCGGCTAGGTCGTTAGTTTGCAGGTGCTCCAATGAAGAGAAGAGTTGTTGAATTTTGAGGTCCGATCAGAATTCTCTAAACCGCTTATTCATGAACTGTGTGTCGTTATCTCTGACAAGCTCGTGAGGTATGCCATATCTATAGACGATCCTCTTCCATACAAACTTTTTAACCTTCTCGGTTGCAATTGAGGCTAGCGGTTCAACCTCTATCCATTTGGTGAAGTAGTCAATTGCTACTACCAAATACTTGACTTGCACTAGGGCTGGAGGGAAAGGGCCAAGGAGGTCGATGCTCCAATTGTGAAGTGGTCAGCTGACTTCCGAGCTATGTAGCAGCTTGGGATGTTTCTATCAGACTTCTGAGAATCTCTGACACTTGTCACACCTCTTGATGTACAAGCCACAATATGTTTTCATGGTTGGTTAGAAGTATCTGCCCCGGGGATCTTAGTTGCTAAGGATCTTCCCTCGATGTGGTTGCCGCAGATACCTTCGTGCACTTATGCATCACAATGTCTGTTTGGAGTCCGCTGATGCATTTGAGAGGTGACCGAAAGTAATCTCTTTTGTAGAGTTGGTCGTTGAGGAGAGTGTAGTAACTCACCATCCTTTCGAACTTGTTTGGGTTCGAGGTGTGCTCCAGCACCTCTCCTTCCGTGAGGTATGTTATGTAAGGGATCCTCCAATCGGTAGTTTGCTCGACTAATTTGACTTCGATTGAGGTGACGGCCGATTGGATGCTTGGTTGTCCGAGAAGTTATTAGATAACTGACCTGTTGTTTTGAGGCATCTTTGTGTTGGCGAGCTTGGATAATAGGTCGGCTCGAGTGTTTCATCCCGAGGTATATGCTGGATCACACAATCATCAAAGTTAGTTATTAAAGAAAGGGAGAAGCGCAATCGAAGTCCTATAAGTTTTAAATGTTTTGGACTTCAGTCCATAAGTTTTATTTCTATAATTTCAGTCCTATATGTTTGCTCCATAGCACATATTTGTTCCTATCCATGACGGTCTGTTAACTCTGTCAACATGGGCATAACATCGTTTATTTTTTCGTGGACATAGAGTTAATAGGCCGCCACAAGTATGACCAAATATGTGCTATGAAGCAAACGTATAGGACTGAAAATTTTGAAATAAAATTTATAGGACCAAATTTTTCAACGTGTATGAACGGTGTTATGTCCATGTGGATGGAGAGTTAACAGACCGTCATGAATAGGACCAAATCTGTGCTACAGAGCAAACATATAGGACTGAAAATACCAAAATGAAACTTATAGAACTGAAGTCCAAAAAATTTAAAACTCATAGGACTTCTGTTGCACTTCTCCCATTAAAGAATGTACTAGGGACAGATACCTTTCTAGGGAAGCTAGGGTCCCTTGCTTGACAGTTGTCGTTGACTTGTCCTACGACAAGTTGTCACTCGCTTTTCATGATCACTTTCTGAGCTTTCACGTGGCGAGCGAGTTTCAATCCGACAACCAAGGCTTCATATTCTGAATGGATTGCTCCAAGGCGATTCCCTAGTCATTCTCTGGGATGATGCCAGCTCTGCTTCCTCTTTCGTTTGAGGTGACGTCCACAAACAACGTCCATGTTTTGACCTGGTTCGGGATGCATTCCTGGTCTGTGAACTCGGTGATGATGTCAGCCAATGTCTGAGCTTTGATGTGACATCTCGGTTGGTATTCTATCGAGAGCTCCATCGACCATGATATCATTCATCAGACGAGCTCAGACTTGTCCAGGACCTGCCTGGTCGGTTGTTCTGTGTGTACCATGATGTGGTGGTTCTGGAAGTATGGCCTTAATCTTCTAGCCGAGATGACCAGGGCGAAGGTGAACTTTTCTAGCCTCTAGTATTTGATCTCAGATCCTTGGAGGACTTTTTTGATGAAGTAGATCGATTTTTGATCTTTCCCTTGCTGTTAAACTAGTACCAAACTGAGGGCATTCTTTGTGACTGTGAGGTAGAGGAAGAGCATCTCTCCCTGGTGGGGTTTGTCCAGAATTGGCGGGTTGGTGATGAAACTCTTGAGCTTCCCGATGGCATGTTTGCACTTCTTGTCCCACTGGAAGTCGTGTTTCTTTCTTAGGGATCTTGAAGAAAGGTGCGGCCTTATCGGCCGACTTAGAAAGTAATCTTGACAAAGCAGCCATTCTTCCTATGAGTTGATGCACCTCTTTTATGTTTTGCAGGCTGTGCATCTATTGGATGACCCGGCACTTTTTGGAGGTTGCTTCAATTCCTCGGGCTACGAGCACGAATCCCATTAACTTACCATAGTGGACCTCGAAGGTACATTTCTCAGGGTTTAACCTCATGTTGTAGCGCTTGAGCTCGCTAAAGATTTTGATGAGATCACTATAGTGGTCTCTGGTTGCCGGTGTTTTGGCGGCCACGTTGTCCACATACACTTTCATATTTCGGTCGATCTGTTATTCGAAGACTTTGTTCATTGAGCGCTGGTATGTGACCCCTCCGGTAACGAAGGTTGTTTTCTCGTCTTTCGGATGCATCGGATCTGGTTGTAGCCTAGGTAGGCATTCATGAAGCTCGGGTACTGATACCCTAAGGAGTCGTCGATAAGCTTGTATTTGCTTGGGAGTGGGTAGGAATCTTTTAGGCAGGCCTTGTTCACGTTAGTGAAGTCGTGTAATGCCCAAAATCCTAATAATAATATTTTATCCTTAAGTAGGGGACCGTGAGCTCGAGTTAGCACGGATTAGCATAGAGCTTCAGGATTGAATCCGAGTAACCATTAAATATTTAAAAAAAATAGGAAAAATTTAAGCATTAATTTGGGCCAACCAGAGCCCATAAAATACCAACTAGGGCGCACTGCTACAGTTTTAGCCGCATGCCACCTCTGTGTGTGTGTGTGTGTGTGTGTGTGAGAGAGAGAGAGAGAGAGAGAGAGAGAGAGAGAGAGAGAGAGAGAAGGAGGTGACCAGAGGTGGAGGAGCCGGTTCGGAGCTAGAATTCTGCGAGTTCGTTGGCGCCGATTAAAGGAAGATTCTTAACGTCTTCTTCCTTTTCGTCTTCTCCAAAGAGGTGAGTGGATTAGCCCATCTTTTTTCCCTTTTCTTCAGCCATGCTACCGCCCCTATGTCATGGGGTTTTTCATCGATTTTTTGTTCGATTTTGTCGTATCATATTGAGTATTCTGATTGAGGGTTTTCTCGTCATCGTTGTGATTTCCTCGAATCAATTTTGGGTGATTTGGCCGCCCCTGAGCCGCCCCTCTTCCTCTTGAATTCTTGATGATTTCTTTAGTTTTCTTGATGGTTGTTGAGGATTCTTGAAGCTTGTTTGGTGTCTTGATGAAAGAATGATGTTTTGGGGGGTTTTAGGGTATGCTGACCCACACTTTAGGGTTCTTTAGGAATCCTAGGGTGGCCGGCCACTTTAAGGTTGGATGTTAGGGTCCTAGATATATTTTTACGCCTAGGGAACACAATTTAGGGTATGTGAAATTATTGCTAATAATTATAATAATTGTGGACATCTACAATTAGGAAATTTAGGATCCTAGGGACACCTAGAGACATTAGGACCCTAGTTTAACATTTGGATGGGCCGACTCTAAGGACACCCAAGAGGGCCGAACTCTCCTTGCCCTTAAGGCACTTGGGTGAGGGAGGTAGGCCGGCCCTAGGGTACTCGGCTAGGGTCACCAAGGCAAGTTTAAATTGCGTAGGATTTTTAAGTGGTGATACCTTGCTTTAGGGCTATATACATATGATTTTTATTCTCTTTCCTTACGTGGTTGGATGTGTTGTATCTCTTTATTATGAGTTGTACATTTCATGTTATATATATATATACATATGTGTGGTTATGATATATGACATGAGGATGTGGAGATTGAGGTACGTCCTTAATTCATCTTTGTTATTTACTGTGTAGCGCACCATACATTTAATATATATAACTGCGTCAGTGATGTGCTTGTGCATTTCCCGGTAGCCTTGCTGGTGAGGGGAGGCTATGCCCCAAAAAGACAGCGTTGATCTTATTCTGAAAGTCCGGCCGGTGATGGGAGATCATGTTGGTGAAAAAGCTACACCAGAGGGGAGGTGAATGGTGTGTTAACTAAATCTATTTGCCTAAATTGGATTTTGAATATTTTCTTAAACTACTTAGGCAATTCACAACTGAACGACTAAATGCGAAAGCGATTAATGATAAAGCAATTAACACAAATAAAATATCAATACTAACATAATGATTTATAGTGGTTCGGCCCAAATGCCTAATCCAATACCTAAGCACACCGCTTAGGATTTCCAAATTAAACTTTACTAGATTAATCTTGTTTCCCTTATAACAAGGACTTTGACCCGAAGAGTCTCGCTGTCAACCTAAGGCACTTCCACACCCAGAAGTCTCCACCTTCTTACTGAGAGCACTCTTCCACCTCAACCCTAAGGGGCAACTCAACTAATCCTAGTAAACAACATTTACACTGGTGGATTTAAACCTCAAACACCCAGGCTACCACCCAATTTCAAGACTTAACAACCTAGGTCTTTACAAGATCAAATACAATGAAATAAATCACAAAAAATACATAAATAATGGAGCAAATAAATAATACAATAAATACTTAGCTCCAAACATGAGTCCTAGTTCCTCTTGATGCCTCAATGATGAATCGTTCAAAGTTTGAAGGCAAGATCAATGATATATCATGGAAACTAGGGTTATCAAAGGGATGGCTCAAGAAAAGCTTTGAGAATGATCAAGAATGGCTCAATAGAATCATAGATCCAGGGAGGAGGGCTCCCATGGTCTTGTATTTATAGACCATGAAGAGAAGAGAGAACTCCCCTCTTCTCAACGGGTAGTTTTTTGCCAGTTATCAATCGTTGATCGCTTGCCGGTCGATTGTTAGTAGACCGACCGAGCGACCGAAGGCTTTTTTCCACTTCCTCATAACCTTCGATCGATCGATCGGTCGACCGAATTGTCTACTACCAATTTTTGACCACATTCGATCGACCAACCGGTCGACCGAACCTAGGCTGAGCTTGATTTTTTCAGCCTTCTTCTTGCGCGCTTCATTTTCGGGTTCTGGCTTTCAACGTGTGTCAACTTGGAGAGCTTTCCATGTGTTATTTAGACTCATCTAAGACGTCTTTGGTGCACACATCGAACTTCGAGAAACCTCCATGACGAACCCGAACGCGTCGACCAATGTCCTTTCAATTTTCCAATTTCTTCTGATATTTCCGATCGAGGACATCGAGTGCTAACCAACTTGGAACCTAAAAGAATTTTTTAATAAAACATTAGTTCCATGCTTGTTATCATCAAAATCGAGATTAAGACCAAGGTTGAAAACCTTAGGCCAACAATCTCCCCCTTTTTGATGATGACAAACATCCTTAAGAAAATATATCATTTAAGCATAGAGGATATCAAACATGGGATTTCTCCCCCTATCAACATGCATATCTACATAATGGAACTCCCTCTATCTATATGCATGGTTTTCCTATATTTTCTTCCCTTTTACCTATATTTTTCTCTCTCTTTTGACATCAATAAAAAAGGATGAGAAAAGTCAACTATGGTCAAAGTTGGAACTTGAAAATTAGTTTTTATGAAAACAAAGTCAACCAACCCAAGGGACGAAAATAAAGCATCGAATAAGAGACTAAGTCATACATGATAGCATAAGATGATAAATGAATTTCAAGTCTAGAAATCATGTATAAGCTCAAGTATGAATATTTTCAAGTATCGGTCTAAACAATCAAAAATCATTTTAGAAGTGATTTTACTCGACTTATAGTGATGACGATACCAAAGATGAATTTAAAATATCATACTTGAAGTCTCATTCAAAGATTGAACCAAAAATCAAAGTATCGAAAGAACGGCCATTTAGGAAGAACGATACTTTAAAATTTCAAAATCCAACTTCAAAAATTCAAATCAAATCACATTCATACTCAAGATTTTTTAATTTTTTATAGGAGAAACTAGATTTTTCAGAGAATATACAGTTTCAAGAATCATCCAAAAATCAATTTTCTGTATTTTTCTAAAAATAACTGAAATCTAGTGGCATTTTCGTAAATATTAGCTATTTTTCAAAAGTTTCCAGTTTTCATTCAAACTTTCTAGATATCAAGATATTATCATTTAAAGCATGTTTATCAAGTTTGAAAATAATATCATTTGGTCAAAATTTTACCTTAGCATGATTTCGTTCAAAAACAAACATGGTATCATGAAATTGCTAAGTATCAAATTTTAACATTTACTCATGGTTCTTCAAATTTAAACACATAGGCACCTAACATAAGTAAATCTAAACATATTTGTGAAGTTTGGACCTAAAATGAAATTTTTAAGTCAATTTGTTGACTTAGGTCAACTTTACTCAACTTATGGTCTCATAAAGTGAACTTATTATCAATTCATCCATTTTTACATGATTTTTCAATTTTAATCACATGAAAGTAAATCATGAGTGAACTCAAACATGTTTATCAAGTTTCAACTTAAAATGAAGTCTCTAAGATAAAATTCTATCTATGGCACATTTCATTCAAACAAGGTTTCATGAAATTGCCTAAGTATCAAAATTTTATCTACTCATGAGATTTCAATCAATTATCATGCAAGATCATTCATGAGCATAGAAAATTTATTTAACACCGTGTTATGCAAGAATTTTACCAAAATAAAACTCATACATCATTTCTTGAGAAATTCCAAATTTTCTACTTTCTTTCCATTTTCCTTTAGCCTTTCAAATTTACCATTTTCTCAACTTGCAAGTAGGCTTCATTAGCATCATAATGAAATCATATACCAACTAGCAAGCTAACATACTAAATAGCAAAGGTTCAATGCAAAATTTTATTTAAAAATCTCAACATATGCTAGATAGTAAAGATTCATTTTAAAAGGTTAACATGATATCAAAATGAATCAAAGAGATCTTAAAATATGAAATATTTGAAAAATAAGATCTCTAAACATGTTTAATTAGTTTGGACTTAAAAAAAAGTTCTCTAATAATAGATATTCACCTAGAGCAAGTTTCATCCAATGAAATTTGTCTAAGTACTAAAGTTCTACCTACTCATGAGAATTCAAGGATTTAACATGTGGTTACCATCATGAGTAAAGAGACACCGATGAAGCATTAATATTGAGGTATTATACTAGGATTTTATGAAAATTGAAATCATACCTCATACTTAAAAATTTAGCCAAACTAATCTTTTTCATTCTAATTAGCCTTCCATTTAACCTTGGATTTAACTTGGATGAGGAAATCATTGGTAACATAATGACATAATTATTTCAAGCAAGTTAATCATTCTAGATAGCAAAGTAAGCATCAAAGTTTTCATTCAAAATCCAACTTTGCTAAATAGTTCGAAATCCATTTTAAATGAAATCAAGTCATATCAAAATGAATTTTAAGAGATCACAAGTGAAATATAAATAAAAAATTGATCTCCAACCCTTCCTATTTGTTGAAAACCGAAAGGCCACAATGAGCCTACGATTTAGAACCGTAAGGTCGCATGAGCCCGTTATAGACTACATAGGTCTCCGAAGAGACCGGAAATCAAAAATCAAAAAATCATCTTAATAAAACCGTATCAAGAGCGGATAAGATCAACCCAAATCAATCAAGTATCATAATTCTCCAACTCAAATGGATTCAAATAAAGTAAAGGAGATGATACCAAGTTTACTTAGATGCCAATTTTCATTCCTAAGGCATCATGATGACTTGAAGTTGCAACCTTGAGGTGATGTATCCTTCAAGCCCTCAAGCAACCAACTTCATCTCACTCATGTGTGGTAGCTCCCCCTACAATAGAAGATGAGATCTTTGGTACCCAAATGACTTTGGGTCCTTGGGGGTTAGATGGCCTAGGAATCCAAAGTGTCCTAGCTACACTTGATTTTTTTCTTGAATGCACAATCATAAATAGCATGGCCGAAAGTACCACAACAAAAGCAATGTCCATTAAACTTTTTTTATTTTTACTATGGACATGAGGTTTATCATTAGAATCCTCATGTGAAACATGATGTGCATAAGCATTCTTGAAAGAAACATTTGTATTTTTAGAATTCTTAGAGGATGAATTACTAGATATATTATTAACTTTCTTACTTAGAAAAATAACCTCATTTTTCAAGTCATTCATGGATTTATGAATAACATGCAATTGAGTTTTAAACATGCTATTTTTATTCATTAAGATGTCATTTTTTGTTTTCAAATCCTTAGTGTCAATACTTAAGGTATCATGGCATAGATTGGAGACACTAATTTTTAGCTTCTCATTTTCTAATTTTACATCATGTAATTGAGAGGTAAGGCTTAAGTTTTCATTCTTTAATATTTTTTTTCTTTATCTTTTCTAACAAGCAAGGCATACATGCTTTTATATTCATCCATTAATTCATCATAAAGCAAATCATGAGAACTAGATGAATTAATACTATCATTTTTGTTATCATGACTAGAAGAAGAAGAGTGTATCTCATCATTAGCATCCATAAGGCAAACTTTTGAAGTGACTTCATAGTCATGACAAGAGGATGTTTCAATTAAATAAGATGATGATGTGGAAGCGTTTGACCTCTTCTTTGTCTTATTCTTCATGGAAGGGTAATTTTTCTTCACATGCCCTTTTTCTTTGCACACATGACAAATCACCTTCCTTTTCCGATTTTTAGTGCTCCTATGACCAGAGACACTTTGGGCTTCGAAAACCATGTTAGTATTGGAAGGATGACCATTGTCATCACTACCTTCATTAAAAGTTTCTAACTCCTCGGTTTTAGCATAATCATATAAGACACTTAAGCAAGCCCAAATATCGAATGCGGAAGTACAATGCATGATCTTTTCAAATATATTATTTTCCAAAGAACAATTTATGCAATTTGTTGCCTTAGCATTTAATTCAAACATATTAATTTGTTCTTAGGTCCATGCATCCATATTTTTCTTAGGTTCAATATATTTTGTCTTTACCATTTCAAATGCACCTAAACCTTGAGTCTTTAGAAAGTATACATTATATTCTTCCAAAGACCAAAGTTAGACTCATCAAATCTAGGTGGTGCAGACGCTATCAACTCTGGTGTCATTTTTTGGATCAAGACTAGATGTAGAGGAGATGGTGAAATCTCAATCTATGACCCACTTTGATACCAAATATTGGTGAAATGGCCACACTAGAGGGGAGGTGAATAGTGTATTAACTAAATTTATTTGTCTAAATTCGATTTTAAACATTTTCTTAAACTACTTAGGCAATTCACAATTGAACGACTAAATGCGGAAGCGATTAATGATAAAGCAATTAACACAAACAAAATATCAATGCTAACACAATGATTTATAGTGGTTCGGCCCCAATGCCTACTCCACTACCTAAGCACCCCGCTTAGAATTTCCAAACTAAACTTTACTAGATTAATCTTGTTTCTCTTACAACGAGGACTTTGACCTGGAAGAGTCTCGCTCTCAACCTAAGGCACTTCTACACCCGGAAGTCTCCACCTTCTTACCGAGTACACTCTTCCACCTCAACCCTAAGGGGCAACTCAACTAATCCTAGTAAACAACGTTTACACCGGTGGATTTAAAGCTCAAACACCAAGGCTACCACCCAATTTCCAGACCTAACAACCTAGGTCTTTACAAGCTCAAATACAATGAAATAAATCACAAAAAATACACAAATAATGGAGCAAATAAATAATATAATAAATACATAGCTCCAAACATGAGTCCTCATCCTCGTTCCTCTTGATGCCTTAATGATGAATTGTTCAAAGTTGAAGGCAAGATCAAGGATGTATCATGGAAACTAGGGTTATCAAGGGGGTGGCTCAAGAAAAGCTTTGAGAATTATTAAAAATGGCTCAATAGAATCATAGATCTAGGGAGGAAGGCTCTCATGGTCTTGTATTTATAGACCATGAAGAGAAGAGAGAACTCCCCTCTTCTCAACGGGCAGTTTTTTGCCCATTACCGATCGCTGGTCACTTGTCAGTCGATCGTCAGTCGATTGATCGAGCGATCGCTGAGTGATCGAAGGCTGTTTATCGCTTCCTGGCAACCTTCGGTCGACCGACCGATCGACCGAATTAGCTACTGCCAATTTTTAACCACATTTAGTTGACCGATCGGTCGACCGAACCTAGGCCGAGCTTGATTTTTTTTAGCCTTCTTCTTACGCACTTCGTTTCCGGGTTCGGGCCTTCAACGTGCGTCAACTTGGAGAGCTTTCCATGTGTTCTTTAGACTCGTCCAAGACGTCTTTGGTGCATACGTCAAACTTTGAGAAACCTGTGCGAGGAACCCGAATGTGTCGACCAATGTCCTACCGATTTTTTTATTTCTTCTGATATTTCCGATCAAGAACATCGAGTGCTAACCGACTTGGAACATGAAAGAATTTCTCAATGAAACATTAGTGTCATATTTGTTTTCATCAAAATCGAGATTAAGACCAAGGTTGAAAATCTTAGGCCAACAAATCATACCCCAAAGAGATGGTCCGGAGACCCGACTAGTGAGGGGAACGTATGCCCCAAAGAGACGGTTCGAAAGAGCCAGTGTCGGTGAGGAGAGTGCATGCCCTAAAGAAACGGCACTACATTGGGTGGTAGTTCGGAGGCTACACCGTCTACCTACCCTACGTGGCGATGAGGGACCGACGGGTCCGGTGGTCATTCATGTGGATGTGTCATTATATTGTGATTATGTATCTATGGTAGATGTTGTTATCATGCGTAGGGTAGTAAATAAGCATATTATGTTATGTTGTCATTTACTACTTATATTATGTTTCCTTATTATTATTGATTGCATGATGATGATGTGGTGGAAATGAGGATTGATCTACTCACTAAGTCCTAGTTGGACTTACCCCTCATTTTTGTTATTTTTCAGCACCTGGGCGAGATTAAGAAGGTATCGGGGTGCAGTAGTGCAACTGGTGGCGGCAGGGCAGCGGGTCTCGTGACATGTCGTGGTCGAGGGGGATACTGGAGCACTTTTAGTTCTCTTTGTGTTGTTGAGTCATGTAGACTCGGGTTATTGTTTTCGCATTTTTTTTCTTTTAGGCGGCTTGGTTTATTTATTAAACTTTCTTTAAATAACTTGAACATTTATATCTCATTGAGTCTATGGATTGGTTTGGAATTTAAGTCTATTTATTCTCTTTTGAAATGTCATAGTCTGTTCAGGTTATTATGGTGTATATGGTTTGAGTTGTGGTTAGGCTTCGAGGTACGTGGCGTACCCTGGCCGGTCATACCGAATTTGGGGTGTGATAATGTATTATCAGAGCGGGTACAACAATGCGATAGTGGGTATCGTATGGGGGCATTGCTAGCGTGTTCACATATGGTATGTCCTAGTCACGAGATCGATAGTTGAACCTGCGAACTAGCGGTAGTACGTATTTTTTATTTAAGTTGTTTGTTCATATGTTAAATTGTGTAATACTTGCTTTCTTATTAATAGAAATGGAGGCACATGATGATGTCGTGTTGAGTGGAAGTGGAAGTAACTCCGTTGGCAAACGAGGCTGAGGCCGGGGTCGCAGCCAAGGCAGAGGCTGTGCTACTAGCCAGGTGGCTCAAGAGGAGGCAATGCAAGATCCCAGAGTTATACTACTAGTCTGCTAGAGACCCAAGTGACGGAGCTGACCAAGGAGCTTTGTAAGGAATAGGATGAATTTTGTAGAGAACGAGAGGAGTTCCGTAGGGAGCGAGAGGAGCTTCGTAAGGAGCGGGAGGAGCTTCGTAAGGAGCGAGAATTGGTACAGCAGCGGACTCCACCTGTACCACCAGCGGCACCCTCAGTGCCCGAGCTGGTTGAGCCAGTTTAGTCTGGGTACGAAGAGGAGGACCGGCGAGAGTTGGTGGTATGCAGCTCATTGTACATGGACTTTGTAAAGCTGAAGCAGCTGATATTCACAGGCACAGGTCAGACAGTGGAGGTGATGGCATTGCTAAATGACTGTACAAAGTTATGCTCAGTCTTGGAGTGTTCCTCTGAGGTGATGGTGCACATAGTTGGGTTGCAACTTAGGTGCCCAGGGAAAGAGTGGCACCAGTCATGGAGAGCGCGTAGGGGGACTCATGCACCAGCCCCTACGTGGGGAGAATTTTAGACTGCTATCATCGAAAAGTACCTACACATGAATGTCAGCGAAAGGTGAGATAAGGAGTTCGAGCAGCTTCGCCAGACGAGCACCATGACGGTGTCAAAGTATGATATCGAGTTCACATGATTGTCCAGCTACCACCCATCTCTGGTGGTGACTGAGATTGACCGGGTGGGGCGGTTCGTGGTGGGTCTGAGGGTACAAATTGGCAAACTAATACACTATACCGAGAACACTACCTTTGTTCAGGTGGTGGATGAGGCAATGAGGAAGAAAGCTATGGTACCTACCGAACGACGGGATGGGCCAGCTCGGAAGAGGTTCAGGCAATACTGTCGTTGCTAAGACGGTCTTCAGGGACTGTGATATTTCCATAGGTGGGCACGAATTGAAAGCAGAGCTGATGCTATTACCAACCCAAGAGTTGGATGTGATTCTGGGCATGGGGCTATCAGCCCATTATACGTCACTCAATTGCAGGACAAAGGTGGTCACATTTTGCAAGCCATGAATACCACCCTTTACCTTTCAGGACAATGGAAGGGGGACTCTATTAGGGTGATCTTTAGGCCCGTAAGCTAATGTTGGATAGCTGTCAGGCTTTTGTCTCTATAGATATTACCGGCGAGGGCTCAACCAGCAGCATAGAGGGTAATCCAGTGGTCATGGATTTCCCAAATGTATTTCCTGACGAGTTTTTGGGACTACCATCGGTGCGGGAGACCGAGTTCTGTATTGAACTGCAGCCGGGGGTGAAGCCTATATCGATTTCTCCATACCGAATGGCACCCGCTGAGTTGAGGGAGCTTAAGGTACAGTTGCAAGAGTTGTTAGACATTGGGTTCATTCACCCAAGTGTCTCACCTTGGGGGGCGCCGGTGTTGTTCATGAAAAAGAAAGATGGATCCATGCGGATGTGCATTGATTACCATCAGCTCAATAAGATGACGATCAAGAATCAATACCCGCTTCCTAGGATTGATGACTTATTCGATCAATTGCAGGGGGCTCAGTGGTTCTCAAAGATTGATCTGAGGTCAAAGTATCACCAGTTAAGGATCAGGGATCAAGATATTTAGAAGACTGCTTTCAGGACGCGGATGAACACTCTAAGTTCCTGGTCATGTCCTTTGGGCTTACTAATGCCCCAGCAGCCTTCATGGAGCTGATGAACTAGGCGTTCAAGGACTTTTTGGACTGATTCGTCATAGTATTCATTGATGACATTTTGGTATATTCCAGGAGTGAGGCGGAGCACATGGAGCATTTAAGGGTAGTTCTAGAAACCCTTAGGCAGCACCAGCTCTTGGTTTTGGTTGACCAGTGTGGGATTCCTGGGCATATTGTATCCCAGGATGGTGTAAAAGTCGACCCTACAAAGATTGAGGTAGTTCAGAACTGGGAGAGGCCGACTAGTGTGACCGAGATCCGCAGCTTCTTAGGGTTGGTCGGTTACTATAGAAATTTCGTTGAAATTTTTTCCAAGATTCCCTTCCCGCTCATGTGCCTAACTCAGAAGAAAGTAAAGTTTATTTAAGATGACAAATGTGAGGAGAGCTTTCAGAAGTAGAAGGACTGCTTGACTACCGCTCCTGTACTGGCACTACCGTCGGGGTCGGGAGGATTTGTAGTTTATTATGATGCTTCTGGGGTCGGATTGGGGTGCATTATGATGTAGCTCGGCAGGCTAATCCCACACACATCCAGGCAGTTGAAAACCCATGAGAAGAATTACCTGAATCATGATTTGGAGTTGGCGGCCATAGTCTTTGCCTTGAAGCTGTGGCATCACTACCTATATGGGGAGGCATGTGACTTATTCACATATCACAAGAGCCTCTGATATCTACTTCTGCAGAAGGATATGAACTTGAGGCAGCGGAGATGGCTTGAACTATTGAAAGATTCTAACTACACTATTCAGTATCACCCGAGGAAGGCAAATGTAGTAGCAGATGCTTTGAGCAGAAAATCTATGGGTAGCTTAGCCCACTTGGCCGTGAGTAGGAGATCCCTAGCCAGAGAGCTGGCGGTGAGCCTGAGTCCATGTGACTTGTTATCTGTGGCTGATTTAGGATGGATTGGTGGTAAACATGCTTGTATAGTTCACTTTGGTTGATATGCTACGAACGGCTCACAGTGAGGATGCTTTCTGTTCCCTGACGAAAGATTTGGTTGTGAGAGGTGATGCATAGGGTTTCAGGGTGGACTCCGAGGTATTTCTCAGATATAGAAACATGATTGTGGTACCAGACATGACAGAGGTCCGTAGGCGGGGTACTAGAGGTGGCCCATGCTCTACTTACACTATGCATTCGGGGGCCACCAAGATGTATCGAGATCTGAGGTAGCACTACTGGTGGAAAGGGATGAAACGAGAGGTGGCAGAGTTCATATCTAAATGTTTGGTCTGCCAGCAAATAAAGGCGGAACACTTGAGACCCGCAAGGTTATTGTACGATCTTGAGGTGCCAGAATGGAAATGGAAGAAAATTACCATGCACCTTGTTACCGAGTTACTGAGGTCAGAGAAAGGTAATGACTCTATTTGGGTAGTGGTGGATCGCTTGACCAAATCAGCACACTTTATTCCGGTGAAGACCACTTTCTCTACTGAGCAGTATGCGCAGTTGTTTCTTGACCGTATTATGGCTTATCATGGGATCCCAGTGATGCTCATATCTGATCGAGGCATACACTTCACCGCTCGATTCTGACAGTCGTTTCAGGAGGCTCTGGGTACGTAGGTGCAATTCAGTACCTCTTTTCATCCTCAAACGAATGGACAATCAAAGAGGACCACCCAGACACTTGAGGACATGCTAGGGCATGCATGTTGGACCTGGAGGATAGTTGGGAGAGGCATTTACTTTTGGTAGAGTTTGCCTATAATAATAGCCACCATAGCAGTATTGGCATTTACCTCAGGTGTAGGTCGCTGGTAGGCTGGTTTGAGGCCGGTGAGTCCCAAATGCTGGGGCCAAACTTGGTTCATGACGTCGTTGATAAAGTGAAACTGATTAAGGAACGACTTTTAGTAGCTCAGAGTCATCAAAAGATGTATGCCGATGGTAAAGCCCGCGATATGGAGTTTCAGGAAGGGGATTCGCTTTTCCTGAAGGTGTCCCCTATGAAGGGGGTTGTGCACTTTGGGAGGAAGGAAAATTTGAGCCCCAGATTCGTCGGGCCCTTCCCTATCTTGCGGCGCAGAGGAGCGGTTGCTTATGAGTTGACTCTACTGTTGGTTGAAATGGCACACTAGCGGGGGGGTGAATAGTGTGTTAATCTATTAATTTACCTAACTTCGATTTTAATCGTTGCTTGATTAGTTAGGCTAAGCACGATATTTATAGCACACGGAAGCAATAAATACAGAGCAATAAGCACAAGCAACTGACAATGCTAACACAAGTATTTATAGTGGTTCGGCCAATCGCCTACTCCACTACCTTGGCTCCACACCAAGGATTTCTAACCAACTACGTACTTTATAGAACTTGTGTTTTCCTTTGAATACAACTGAGGACACAATTCTCACCTCTTTGAGAATTCCTCAAACCTATTCACCTAGGCAAAACACAAATCTACAAAGTCTAACCCTAAGTGTTTTTCTAGCACACCTAGCAAGCTATTACAGATAAAACATGTTTGAAATAAATCTTTAAATATAAAGAAAAAGAGCTGAGAATTGAAAGAATGACCAATGCTCTTTTTCCCAAGCCTTCAAGCCTTCAACTCGACTAGTAGATGAACTTGAATCGCAGTAGAGTTGAGGAACAAAACTGGGCGCTTGAGAAGGATGTGAATGGAAGAACAGGGCGCAGCAATTAATTCTTTTTGAAGGCTCAAATCACTTCTAGAAAGCTCAATTAAATCTATAAGAGTGGTTAAAGGAGTTTGATGAGGAATATTTATAACCTCTCAAAGAAACGACAGCTCAACGGTCGGAAAACTAGCCGTTATTGTGCGCTTCATTTTCGGGTTCCGGCTGAGCGATATTTATAACCTAGGCTGAACTTAATTTTTTCAACCTTCTTCTTATGTGCTTCATTTTCGGGTTCCGGCTTTCAACAAGCATCATCTTGGAGAGCTTTCCATGTGATCTTTGGACACACCCAATACGTCTTTGGTGCATACGTCGAACTTTGAGATATTCCACGATGAACCCGAGCGCGACGATCAATGTCCTTCTGATTTTCCAATTTCTTCTGATATTTTTGATCGAGAACATCGAACGCTAACCGAAATGGAACCTGAAAGATTTTCTCAATGAAACATTAGTTACATGTTTGTTATCATCAAAATTGAGATTAAGACCAAGGTAGAAAACCTTAGGCCAACAATCTCCCCCTTTTTGATGATGACAAACATCCTTAAGAAAATATATCATTCAAGCACAAAGGATATCAACTACGGGATTTCTCCCCCTATCAACATGCATATCTATATAATAGAATTCCCCCAATCTATATGCATAGATTTCTTATATTTTTTTCCTCTTTACCTATATTTTTCTCTCCCTTTTGACATCAATCAAAAAGAGCAAAAAAATCAAGCTATAGTCAAAGTTGAGACTCTAAAATTTTTTTCCGTGAAACATGAAGATCTCAACTGAAGGAAAAAAAATTTGATATGAAACTAAATCATACATGATAGAAAAGAGTGATAAATAGAATTCAAAACTAAATCATGTATGACACTCAAGTATGAATATTTCGTGAATATTAATTCATTTTCATGACATTTTTAGATTTTATTCAAACTTTCAAAATACCAACATATGGTCATTTAAAGCATGTATATCAAGTTTGAAGTGAAACTAATGTCATTTGATCAAAATTTTAACTTAGCACGATTTCATTTGAAATAAGCATGAAAATATAAAAATGGCTAAGTATCAAATTTTGCTATCTACGCATGTTTTCTCAAACTTAGGCATCTAGACATCAAACATGAGAGAATCTAGGTATATGAGTCAAGTTTGGGCTTAAAATAAAATTTTTAAGTCACTTTGTTGACTTAGGTCAAGGTATACTTCAAGTTTACAATAATCAAATTTTTTAATCCTTACAAAATTATATCCTTAACGAAAATTTTTGAAACTTTAACCGGACAAACTAGACTTTTCAAGGAATCTAGAGGTTCAAGAATCATTCAAAAATAAGTTTTCTATAAATTCATAAAATTCTTGAAAGTCCAGGGGCATTTTCGTAAATTTTAGGTGTTTTTCCCAAAGTTATTATTTTAAACTTTCCAGACATCGCTGAATAATCATTTAAGATGTGTGTGTCAAGTTTGAGCTCAAAATAAATTATCTAAGTTCAGTTTTCATCCTATATTATTTTCAATGAAAAAGTGAGTATTTCTAGCTATCATTCAAGGTATCAAAATCATTCATAGAAATGATTTTACTCAAGCAATGGTGTGAATGATATTAGAAATGCAATCAAAATGATATACATGAATTTTCATTTGAAGTTTTGAAGAAAAATCAAAGTATCGAAAAAATGAGTGTTTCAAGTAAGTGATACTTTGTGTTTTCGAAATTCAACTTCAAAATTCTATTATAAATCAGATTCTTAATGAAATTTTTTGAAATTTTAACACAACAAACTAGATTTTTCAGTAAAAGTGCAATTTCAAGAATCAGTTAAAAATGATTTTTCTATATTTTTCTAAAAACAACTAAAAATGCTCAATTTTCAATGGCATTTCCATAATTTTTAGTTAATTTCAAAAAATGTTCAGTTTTCATTCAAACTTTTATGACACCACATAATGGTCATATAAAGAGTGTATGTCAAGTTTGGAATGAAAATTATATCCTTAAGTCAAGATATAAACCTAGCATGGTTTCATTTAAAACTAAGCTAGTTATCATGAAACTTGCTAAGTTTCAATCTTATCATTTACTCATGATTTTTTAAACTTAAACCTATGGATACCTAACATGAGTAAATCTAAATATGTTCCTCAAATATGGTTTAAAAATGAGACCTCTAAGTCAATTTGTTGACTTGGGTCAACTTGGTCCAAAAGAGGTAAGCATGAATTGACCTCTATGTCATTTTATCCATATCCATATGAATTTTTTACTCTAAGTGCTTGGAAACATGTCATACATATTCGTAAATATGTTTATAAAGTTTGAACTTAAAATAAAGTATCCAAGTCGATTTGTTGACTTGAGTCAAACTTTTCCAAGTTTAAGTCCCCTGAAGTGATCTAGTTATCACATTGTTCATCTAGACATGAATTTTCAAGTTTAAGTACCTAGACTCATGTGATATGTGTATCTAAACATGTTTACCAACCACTAACTCAAAATGAGGTCTCTAATATGAATTTCAACCTAGAGCCAATTTCATTCAATCAAGATATCATGAAATTGCCTAAGTTATCAAAATTTTACCTACTCATGAAATTTCATATATTTATCATGCAACATCAATCATGAGTATAGAGACATCATTAAACATGAATATTCTTCATGATAGCATAACCTTCCATCAACCTTATTTTTAGAAATTTTGCCAAATTTATCTTTTTTACTTTTCAATTTTCTTCATGATAGCATAGCCTTCCATTCTTAATTACCCATAACTTGCAAGTATACTTCATAAATAGAAAATGAAACCAAATCCACATGCAAGCTATCAAACTAAATAGCGAAGTGAAAAATCAAGTATCATTTTCCAAATTTAACTCCACTAAATAGCATAGATTCAATTTTTAAAAAAATTATTCATGATAAAAAAATGAATCAAGAGATCTCAAAATATGAAATATTTTAAAAAATAAGATCTCCAACCCTTCCTATTGGTTGAAAACCGAAAGACCACAATGAGCCTATGATTTAAAACCGCAAGGTCGCATGAGCCCATTACAGTCTACATAGGTCTCCTAAGAGACAGAAAATCAAAAATCAAAATCATTTTTGAAAGCATATCATGGGCGAGAAAAACAATCAATTTAAACAAGTATCATGAACTCCAACTATTAATGGATCAATTAAAGTTAAGAGATGATACCAAACCTTTTGGATGCCAACTTTCACTTCCATAGGCATCTAGGTGGGAATCTTGAAGTTGCACCATGTAAGGATCTTTCATTGAATTCTTGGCCAACTTTAACACACCACTTTCCCTTATCCTTGTGTGGTAGCTCCCCCTACAATAGAACAAAAAACCTTTGGTACCCAAATGACTTTGGATCCTTGGGGGTGAGTTGGCCTAGGAATTCAAAGTGTCTTAGCAATACTTGAATTTCTTTTAAATGCACAATCATGAATAGCATGGCCATATGTACCACAACAAAAAAAAAAATCATTAAATTTTTTCTTTTCATTTTTCTTTTCAACGTGAGGTTTAAATGTAGGATGCTTAACATGAGAATTCTTGTTAAAAACACCATTTCTACTAAAATTCTTAAATGATGAACCATTTGACAAATCATTAACCTTCCTACTTAAGAACACAACCTCATTTTTTAAAGTATCAATAGATTGATACAAAGCATTCAATTGAGATTTTAGTATACAATTTTCATTCATATTTGAATTCTTTACTTTAAAATTTTTAATCTCAATTTTTGAAACACTTTTCAAATCATTGTTTGTAGACTTCAATCTATTTTTCAAAACCTCATTTTCAAGTTTCAAGTCATTAACTTCTAGAGTTAATGTATCATGGCAAGGATCAATCATGCTAGTTTTCAATTTCTCATTTTCACTCTTCAACTCATGCACATGATTGACCAGCTTCAAGTTTTCTTTCTTGATTTTTCTATTTTCCTTATTTGATTTCATGAGCATGACATACATCTTCTTAGATTCTTCTAATAGCTCATCATAAGACATACCAAATGAATTAGAGCTACTATCATCATTATCACTATCAAGATTTTTAACATGACTAGAAGTAGAAGATTTTACCTCATTCTGAAAACCCATGAGGCATATTTGAGATGTGACTTCATCGTCATGAGAGAAAGATTCTCCACTAGATTCGGATGTGGACTTGGAAGCATTCTTCTTCTTGATCCTTTTCTTCAAGTGGGGACAATTCCTCTTTTTATGTCCCTTTTCCTGACAAAAAAAACACCTTAGCTTTCTTCTCCGATTTTTGGTGTTCCTTTGACTAGATGAGCTTTGGGCATCAAAAACTTCATTAAAACTAGAGGTATGACAATTGTCATCACCTCCTTCTTTTGAAGTAATAAGCTCATCGGTTTTTGCATAATCATAAAGCATGTTTAATGTTGCCCAAATATCAAATGCGGAAGAACAATGCATAACCTTTTCAAGTATATCATTTGAAAATGTGCAATATAGAAGATGTGTTGTTTTACCATTTAATTCAAATAATTTAACTTGTTCTTGGGTCCATGCATTCATGTTTTCCTTAGGTTCAATATATTCTATCTTTACCATGTCAAGTATACCTAAACCTTGAGTCTTTAGGAAGGTATACATTCTACTCTTCCAAATACCAAAATTAGACTAATCGAACCTAGGTGGTATAGACGCTACACTCTCTAGTGTCATTTTCGATGGATCGAGACTAGATGTAGACGAGATGGTGAAATCTCAATCCACGACCTGCTCTGATACCAATTGTTGGTTGAAATGGCACACTAGAGGGGGGTGAATAGTGTGTTAATCTATTAATTTGTCTAACTTCGATTTTAATCATTTGTTGATTAGTTAGGCTAAGCACGATATTTATAGCATGCGAAAGTAATAAATACAGAGCAATAAGCATAAGCAACTGACAATATTAATACAAGTGTTTATAGTGGTTCGTCAACCGCCTACTCCACTACCTTGGCTCCACACCAAGGATTTCTAATCAACTACTTTATAGAACTTGTGTTTTCCTTTGAATACAACCGAGGACACAATTCTCACCTCTTTGAGAATTCCTCAAACCTATTCATCTAGGCAAAACACAAATCTACAAAGTCTAACCATAAGTGTTTCTCTAGCACACCTAGCAAGCTATTACAGATAAAACAGGTTTAAAATAAATCTTCAAATACAAAGAAAAAGAGCTGAGAATTGAAAGAAGGACCAGTGCTCTTTTTCCCAAGCCTTCAAGCCTTTAACTCGACCAGCAGATGAACTTGAATCGCAGTAGAGTTGAGGAACAGAACTGGGCGCTTGAGAAGGATGTGAATGGAAGAACAGGGCACAGCAATTAATTCTTTTTGAAGGCTCAAATCACTTCTAGAAAGCTCAATTAAATCTATAAGAGAGGTTAAAGGAGTTAGATGAGGGATATTTATAACCTCTCAAAGAAACGGCAGCTCAACGGGCAGAAAACTAGCCGTTATCGCCGTTCGGTCGCATGCCGGTCGATCGTCGGTCGACCGACCGGTTGATCGCTCGAGCGATCACTGCTCAATCTCTCTATGCGGTCGACTGACGGGTCGACTGAATGAGTTACAAGATGAGCGATCTGTAATATGGTCGATCGATTGGTCGACCGATGCAGTGAAGCCAGAGGCGCATAATCGTGATCTGCAATCCGGTCGATCGATTTGTTGACCGACGCACGCACTGCTAATTTTTCACCTCTGTCGGTCGATCAAACCTAGACTGAACTTGATTTTTTCAGCCTTCTTCTTGCGTGCTTCGTTTTTGGGTTCCGGCTTTCAACAAGCATCATCTTGAAGAGCTTTCCATGTGATCTTTGGTGCATACATCGAACTTTGAGATATTCCTCGATGAACCCGAGCACGGAGATCAATGTCCTTCTGATTTTCCAATTTCTTCTGATATTTTCGATCGAGGACATCAAACGCTAACTGAAATGGAACTTGAAAGATTTTTTCAGTGAAACATTAATTCCATGTTTGTTATTATCAAAACCGGGATTAAGACCAAGGTAGAAAATCTTAGGCCAACATCTACCGCCTAGCACGGACCGGATCCATCATGTTTTCCATGTATCCATGCTAATTAGGCGGTATGTTCGGAATGAGTCCCATATTCTAGATGTTGCTGCGGTCGAGGTTGATCTGGGCATTTCCTATGAAAAGCGGCCTGTAGAGATCCTAGACAAGCATGTGTGGAAGCTGAGGTCCAAATAAGTCCCCTTGGTGAAAGTTCGTTGGGAGCACCATTCAAAGTAGGAGGCCACTTGGGAGATCGAGTAGGATATGAGAGAGAAGTACCCGTACCTTTTTGATGTCGAGGTGAGATTCTTTTCTTCATCTCAAAATTTTGGGATGAATTTCCTTTAAGGGGGGAGGAAATTGTAATACCCAAAATCCTAATAATAATATTTTATCCTTAAGCAGGTGACCGTGGGCTCGAGTTAGCGTGGATTGGCATAGAGCTTCGGGATTCAATCTGGGTAATCATTAAATATAGAAAAAAAATTAGGAAAAAATTATTTGCCTTATTTATGTGATTTAGCATGCTAGGATGATAGAGGGTCTCGAGATGAGTCTATAGGTTCAAACTGAACTCGAATCAGAGCTAGAACGAATTAGATATGGGTTTTAAAAGTCGAGTCGCGTAAGTGGGGGCGTTTTGGTAATTTGTGCCAACTAGGACCCATAAAATACCAATTGGGCGCAAGGCTATAGATTTAGCCGCATGCCACCAAAGAGAGAGAGAGAGAGAGAGAGAGAGAGAGACGACCAGAGGTGGAGGAGCCGATTCGAAGTCGGAATTCCGCGAGTTCGTCGGCGTCGATTGAAGGAAGATCCTTAACATTTTCTCCAAGAGGTGAGTGGATTAGCCCTTCCTTTTTCCCTTTTCTTCATCCATGCCGCCGCCCCTATGTCATGGGGTTTTTCATCGATTTTTGGTTCGATTTTATCGTATCGAATTGAGGGTTTTCTCGTCATCGTTGTGATTTCGTCGGATCGATTTTTGGGCGATTTGGCTGCCCCTACCCTTGCTATGCCGCCCCTCTTCCTCTTAAATTCTTGATGATTTCTTTAGTTTTCTTAATGGTTGTTGAGGATTCTTGAAGCTTGTTTGGTGTCTTGATGAAAGAAGGATGTTTTCGGGGGTTTTAGGGTATGTCGCCCCACACTTTAGGGTTCTTTAGAAATCCTAGGGTGGCCGACCACTTTAAGGTTGGATGTTAGGGTCCTAGATATATTTTTACACTTAGGAAACACACTTTAGGGTATGTGGAATTATTGCTAATAATTATAATAATTGTAGAGATCTACAATTAGGAAATTTAGGGTCCTAGGGACACCTAGAGACATTAGGACCCTAGTTCGACATTCGGATGGGCCGACCCTGAGGACACCCAAGGGGTCGAACCCTCCTTGCCCTTAGGGCACACGGGTGAGGGAGGTAGGCCGTCCCTAGGGTACTCAGCTAGGGTCACCAAGGCAGGTTTAAATTGCGTAGGATTATTAAGTGGTGATACCTTGTTTTAGGGCTATATACATATGCTTTTCATTCTCTTTTCCTACGTGACTAGATGTATTGTATCTCTTTATTATGAGTTGTACACTTAATGTTATGTATATATACATGTGCGTGGTTGTGATATATGACATGAGGATGTGGAGATTGAGGTATGTCCTTAACTCATCTTTGTTATTTACTGTGTAGCGTATCTTACGTTATATATATATAACTGTGTGTGTGATGTGCTTATGCATTTCCCAGTAGCCTCGCTGGTGAGGGGAGGGTATGCCCCAAAGAGATAACATTGGTCTTATTCCGGAAGTCCAGCTGATGAGGGGAGATCATACTTCAAAGAGACAGTCTGGAGACTCGATCGGTGAGGGGAACGTATGCCCCAAAGAGACATTTAGGAAGAGTTAGTGTCGGTGAGGGGAGTGCATGCCCCAAAGAGACGGCACTGAGCTGGGTGGTAGTTCGGAGGCCACACCATCTACCTACCTTACGTGGCGATGAGGGATCGACGGTTCCGGTGATCATTCATGTGGATGTGTCATTGCATTGTGATTATTTGTCTGTGATAGATGTTGTTATCATGCGCAGGGTAGTAGATAAGCATATTATGTTGTCATTTACTGCTTATATTATGCTTCCTTATTATTATTGATTGCATGATGATGATGTGGTGGAAATGATGATTGATCTACTCACTAAGTCCTAGTTGGACTTATCCCACATTTTTGTTATTTTTTTAGCACCTGAGCGAGATCAAGAATGTATCGGGGTGCAGTGGCGCGACTGGTGACGGTAGGGCAGCGGGTCTCGTGAAATGTCGTGGTTAAGGGGGATACCTAAGTCCTTTTAGTTCTCTTTAAGTTGTTGAGTCATGTAGACTCGGGTTATTATTTCCGCATTTTTCTTTCTTTTAGGTGACTTGGTTTATTTATTAAACTTTCTTTAAGTAACTTGAACATTTATATCTCATTGAGTTTATGGATTGGTTTGAAATTTAAGTCTATTTATTCTCTTTTGAAATGCCATAGGGCCCGTTTGGTTCGCAAACTACTCATCACAGGACACCAGACAGGGACAAGGACAGGACATCAGATGTACTGGAACAATAGCTATACCGTGTTTGTTTCGTCAAGAACAGGACACGATATTCCGTTCTGTCCTGCGTTTGTTTCGCTATAACAAAGTATTATATATGACAAATGACTAAAATACCCTTGTAAATTAGTCTTAAAATTAATTAATATGTAAAAAAATATTAATATATAATATCAAATACTTTAATACAATAAGAAGTTTTAGTTTAACTAATAAGTGTTCAACTAATTTTCAATTAACCTAAAAGTATAACAATAGGATAATACCAAAAAATATAAAAATCATACCAAACGATTTCCAATCTAAAATCTGACACCACCATCACGTTCAGCACGCGAAAATTTACAACTTTGGTATTCACCTCGACTCGATCCGACGATTCTACGATCAAATGAAGGGGTAATTTTGACAATTGCAGCTCTTGTCCTCCGCCCGATTTCGGTGTACCGAGAAATTTCTCGGTACACCAAAATGGGTGAAAATCCTGTCCCGGACAAGGAGAAGTCCTTGTCCCGAAGCTTCTTTTGCAAACCAAACGGGGGACATGGGCGGATGTCCAGTCCAGTCCCCCGTTTTTTAGCAAACCAAACGAGCTCATAGTCTTTTCAGGTTATTATCGTGTATGTGGTTTGAGTTGTGTTAGACTTCGGGGTACGTGACGTACCCTGGCCGATCATACCGAATTTGGGGTGTGACAAGTCGACACACATTTGTCATTTCTCCAAATGCTTCTTAACCATCACGATATTTGCAAGCCATGTGGTGAATCTGGTTTCTTTGGTAAAATCTGCCTTCATCAACTTTTTAGATTCTTTAATGGATGTTTGCTGATGCTCAACCCCAAGCTTTCTCTTCTTTTGTGCCACATGCTTGACCCAGGGGTAGATGGTGAGCTTGTGGTGTCACACCCCGACTGAGGGTAGTGTGACCGGCCAGGGCCCACATTTTGTCCTGTAGCTTACTGTCTACACTGACATCAAGAAACCAAAATATATCGACTGAAAGAAACTTAACACACTTTATAAAAAGTTTGCAAGTCACAATATATAAGTTTTTCAAAACAAGAAGAAACATCAACGTCAAGTCCAAATGGTCAAATATCAAGTTTTACAATTCTTTTCAATTACAACCGTCAGTGCAAAAATAAAACCAACATAACTAGGACTAGTCTAAGACTCATGGACGCCGCTACGAGATATGGCACCGCCTCTGCCCTCCAGCTGCACCATGTCGACACCAAGCTACTGCTCATGCTCTGCAAAAATAGAAATAAATTGTGAGTCCACTTGGGACTCAGTGAGTGACTCAATTGAACCTCCACTTAAGCCTCAGTCATGCCTATATATATATATTACAAGGCAATAAAGGAATATACAAGGAGGTAATGTGTGTTTCAAATGCAACTACCGACCCTCAACGGATCCATGAGTATCCATTGTACATGATAACCTGCCACCTTGGCTTATCACGCCTCTAAGATCATGAAATTTCCATCTAAGGTAAGTCTCTCCTCCTCTCCCCAACCTTGGCCGAACCATGAGCAAGGGAAACCTTGCTCGGCCAAGGTCCTTGGGGTAGGGAAAGATGGAAGAGACTCTAGCTACACTTTGTCTCTTCAATTCCACATACTTCTTAAATACCAAGGATAAACTTACCCTTCCCCTCACCCTTGGCCGAACAATCTCCATGAATCTTAGGGTTCATTAGGCCACTTCAAGGGCTTTAAAGGGGACTGCTTCATATTACGTGAAGAGTTCAAAGGGCTACATCAAAACAGCGGTATAAGGGCATCAAAGGGCCTTCTCGACGTCAAGGGAATCAGGGAAAATTTTGGCATGGCCTTTCCCTTTTCCCATGACTCGGCAGCCCCAAAAATACGTAGATCGGCCATTAAAATAGCGAGATCCGACAAGAAACATCATAAAAAAGTGAGTACATATCGTTGAAATCATGGTTCGTCGGGAAAAATCGCGAGAACTCGACCTATCATCTAGGGTTCGGCCACCCGCCTCCCCCAAAACTGTTAAAGTCTTAACCACTCACCTAGATCGCCAAGAAATAAGGATTGGGTGACGACGACTTGAGAATTTCCGACGACGACACGAATTCCGGATCGATCCAAGCCCTAAGCCCCCTCCTTGCTCCTTCTCCTCTTTCTCCCTTGCGGCCTTGTGCGACTCAATGGTTGAGTCGCACGGCTGCCATATGGGGGGGGTTTTATCCTCTCAACCATCTTTCCAAAGATGGTTTCAAGGCTCACTTAAGTCATACTCAGAACTCGACTAAACCCGAACTCTACTTGGGTTACGACCCAACCCATAACATGACTCGAGTTAACTTAATTTAAGGTATGATTTTATAAAAGGAAAGTTAATTATTCAAATAGACTTCATGATTCATTAGCCGAGTCATACCTTTTCACTCGCGGCGATCCTGAGGCTCGACTCGACTACCCCGGGTCCGACGCGCTGCACCAAAACATATTTTTATATTAGGAAACTTTTTTTGGGTCTTACATGTGGTAGATGACTCGATTGTCTATCACTGACATGTCGGCTGGCGTCCATGCGAATAAGTCGTCATTGTCTCTGAGTAGAGTGCCGAGTTGAGCTATGAGCTCGGCGTGCAGACGGGCTCCGATGAAGGTCACCTGCTTGGAGGATGCTCCGATTTATACAGGCTCTAGGTTGTCGTCGGGCTGGGGTAGCTCTTGGACATCTCCCCTAGGGTCCAATTCAAATACCATGGGTTGTTGTTCTGTGTGAAAGACTGAGCGCGTCGGTTGGGATGAGGTGCTCGACACTTCTTCCGGCTTGGCCGGTCTGTGTTTTAAGCATTCATTGTATTATAGACGAACTTCTTTTTGGTCTGCATGGACCACTCTCACTTTTGTCTTTAAGATGGGGAATTTAAGTGCTAGGTGCAGAGTCGATACAACGGCTCCTTAGCTGCTCAGTGATGGTCGCGCCGAGATCATGTGATAGGGGCTGGGGTAGTCGATGACTAAGTATTGTTCTTGCGTTGACTTGGTCCTTGGCGGGGAGCCAAATGTCGTCGTCAACCAGACATAGCCTCGGATGCTAGCTCGTTCTCTTGAGAATCCAACGAGGTCTACGTAGTGGGGGTGCAGTGAAGCTTCGACCAACTGCATCATTTTGAATATTGAGTAGAACAGGATGTCGGTTGAGCTTCCCTAGTCCTCAAGGACTTTCCTGAAAAGGAAATTGCAACAATTAGAGAAATGACGACGAAGGTCATGTAAATTTTTATCGATCCCTTGAAAATCGGATTCATAGAACGATTTTTACCAAGGTTTAGATGTGAGGCCTCTACGGGCGGGTCGTGTCATCGATCGTCATGATGACTTAGAGTGACTTCTTTCTAGCCGTGCTCGTTTCACCTCCTCCGGCGAATCCTCCTACGATGTGATCGATGACCCCCGTGGATCTTGGAGTAGATCGTCGATCAGACGACATAATTCTTTCGGTGTTGGTCTTGTAGGTACCAGAGCGTCACCCTCGCCGTGTTAGCATCACCAGGTAGCGGGGGGAATGCTGCTACTAAGTTACTGCCTATGAGCCAAGACGTTCGCCTGACTCCGGGTACCTACCATGGTGGGGCATGTAAGATTTACTCGACCCCCACGGTGGGCGCCAAATGTTCTTTCCTAAAGCCGGTATGATGCGGTTCTGCGTGTCTTCTATTCTGGTGTGACTCCAACAGGAGGACTTGTAAAGACACTTTAACGCTCAAAGTAAGAAAGAATCTGAGATGGTGAGTATGAAATTGGAATAGAGAGTATACCTTATGTGTGTCGTGTCTGTATATAATGCACGATTATGGATGTTTCAAGTGATGACGCTTCCTTAAATCTCGCGGGAAAATGCTCAGAATAGGTCGAGACTAATTCTGGAGATATCAGATTCATTACTGACGAATCCCTTGTAATTAATGAGGATGTTAGTGTCTTAGTATGGTCGGGTGGAGCCCCCAGGTCGAGTAGTGTTTGATTTGACTTGTGTTTGATTCATGCGTGTGGGCGCTTCTGGACTTGATCCGACCGGACTCAAAGAGTTAGTCCAATCTTTATATATTTATTTATTTTATTGTATAAAATTTTTTAAATTTCACAAAACTTAACAAACCTACATAAAATATGGTTTTAATTATAATTGTATGGGTAATTAGGGACTCTTTCACCAAAGTCCCTAACTGCCAATATAACTACGATTAACCTCTCTTTTTAGGTTGTTATGTATACTAATCTCGTCAGCATGCCAAATCTAATTTCTTTATGTAATAATATATATAAACAGTTAGACACCTAATCAAAGTCCACAAGTGCAAGAATATAATTAGGGGCAATTTGGGTATATTATAAAAAATATTATGATTTTGACAAATATCATAAAATATTTATGATTTTAACAAATACCATAAAATATTTATAATTTTATCAATAAAAATTATTATGCAATAAAAAGTTTTATGGGTTTTTCAAAATTCTCGATCTCATTTCATGGTTAATTAAAGTGTGGTTAGTTTACTGGTATAAATATGCATGTGCAACTCACATTTTATAAAATAAGCAAAAGTTTATGTGAAATTTTTCGAAATCGAAATAATTTTAATGAAAATTTATCCTAATCCAAAATCTAAAATTTATAATATTAATTTTGTCGAAAATCTAAAAAATGAAAAAATAATTTTAATTTATGAAATATTTTTTATAATAAAAAGAGAAGTTAGCCGTCTAAAAAATATTTTGGACTAAAAGTCTATATGAGAGACTTTTACCCAAAGTCTATCAAATTAAGTTAAAATTAATAATAATAAAATATTTTTGTCCAAAATATTTTTTAAATCCTATCATATATTTTATACCATAAAAAATTAGGTAGATAGCGAAAATCTCCCATGAACTATGACCTATTTGTAATTACCCCTCATGAATTTTGAAATTACACAAAAAAGTTACTAAACTTTATAAAACTAACAGAAATACCACATATGTTAACTCAATATTATTTATTTAATAATTTTTTTTAAAATAACACGTAATAGTCTTTCATTGGACCAAATATTAAAAGATAAATAAAAAAAGTTAATTAAAAAATTAATAAATTAGAAATTAGGAAATACTAATTATAAATTTATTTCCTAATTAACTTTCATAATAATTAAGATTTCCAAATTTCTAATTTATTAATTTTTATAGTAAATATTTATTTATCTGTTAATATTTGGACCAATGAAAATGTGTTATTTTTTAAAAAAATTTGTTAAACAAATAACATTGAGTTAATAGAGTTTTTATTAGTTTCATAAAGTTTAGTCTATTTTTTGTCTAATTTTAAAGTTCATGAGAATAATTACAAATAAGTCATAGTTCAGGAGAGATTTTTACTATTTACTTGAAAAAAAATTATTTTATGAATTAAAATTAATTTTTTTGGTATATTTTTTTAAAAAATTGAACAAGCCTTAATAGTGATTAGAATTACTTGATTTGGATTAACCTTCTAGTGATTTACCGGGCAAGTTAAAACTTTTTGGCCGGTCTTTGATGCAAAATTTTTGATCCTAAAATTATCAGTTTGATCCTAAAACTTTTATCTATTTGGGTAAAAGATTTTGGGCAAAAGGGTTCGGGTAAATAAAATTTTATTTGGTATTACTTATGAAATTATCGTTTTGATCCTAAAATTTTTATTATTTAGGTAAAAGATTTTGGGCAAAAGACTTTGGGTAATGAAATTTTATTCGATATTACTTATGTAATTACCAAATTAATTCTAAAATTTTTATCTATGTGGGTAAAAGACTTTGAGTAAATGAAATTTTATTCTATATTACTTACGAAATTATTAATTTGATCCTAAAATTTTTATGTATTTGAGAAAATATAAATTCTACGTACAATTTTATCTAGGGACGAAAGTTAAACGGAGTGATTAAAATAAAAGTAGATTATAAATTATACAAAGATTATTTTAAATTTTTCAAAATTTTTAATTAAAATGAAACTCATCCTTTATTTTCACGTTGACAACTCATTTTCTCCCAACACTGGAAAAGACTAATACGAACAAATTCATTTACTTCTTTCCTCATGAATTATTATTTGCTTCTCCTCTTTTGTTTTAAATGCATTGCACATGTTTATCGATTTCTTTTTAATCTAAAATATTTACAAATTCCTTTTTTTTTGTCATGAGCAAAAATTAAATCCAATGGACTAATTTTTTTCCCCACCAATTAATTCTATAAAAAACACCACGCTTTATTCAACAACTCATCCATTTATTAGAAAAAAACACAACTCGTCCAAATAATTAATTGAGTAAATAAAATGTAAATGACTATTTAAGTAAAATGAAAAAACAAAACAAAACAAAACTGTACCAAATTAATTAAAAACGCCATCATTAAAGCAATTCCACTGCCACAGGATTTGAGGATTTCAAGTCTACAACCTTCGCATATTCGAATCCCAACTTGCCCGTTTCAGAGTCCAAACACTGCTCTTAATCCTCACCTCCAAGCAAAGCTGCCAAAGCACTGCCCCAAGCCGCAAGCGCACGCCACAATTGTTAGGCAATCAAACCCTTAAGCCTACCGCGACAGCCGATACCCAAACCCACATCTTGAGTGCCGATCACGTGCTGATCCGTCGCATCAACACCGAGTTGATACCTATCGACGCTTTTAATATTTTACCGGCGGTTCCGCGCACGACCCAGTCCATGCTTCGCGAGGACTCCCGCCCAATCGCCGCCGCCTCTCCGTTCTTTGGGGCCTGATCGATCGGGGGAAGTCATCTTGGTGCCGAGCGGTTGATCGAGTGGCCCGCAATGGCTTTGTCCACAGAGGGTTTGGTGCCGATCACAAGGGCGTTCCTGGCCCGATACTACGACAAGTACCCGGTGCCCCCGATGTCGGAGGACGTCGCCAGGATCACCGCCGAGCTCCGGGAGTTGTCCAACGGGCTTGCTAGCGAATGCCTCCTTACTTCTGGTGATTCCCCTAACCTTCTATCGGCCCGAAAGCTGTACTCTTTCTTGTTTCTTGTGGTAACTTTCAGTTGGGAAGGTGATCCTGATGGGGTGCTTTAGGTTTAGTCGTCAGTCGTTTGTTTCTTGTAAATTCTGTTGCTTGCTCTGGGAGAATTTAGGTTGTTAATTTGCCTTTTTGTTGAGGAGCTAGTTAGTCAAGAGTTCTTAGCGTGTTCTTGTACTCATTCACGGTTCATGGCAAATAATTAACTAGCAATGCTTTTTCTCAGCGCTCTTACATCAGGCTAGAAACAGTATATCAGTCATAATATTGGTTTCCTATACATTTCAAACTTTTACCTAGAATCATTTGTTTTATAATGCCTTATTTTATAATGTGAGAGTATTTTATGAGCCAAAGACATTGCATGATCTTTAATAACCTGTGTCAAAACTCTTCATCTTTTTATATGTTTTCATCTTTGCTTTGTTATAGAGCAAGAGGCACTGTCTCCATATCATCTCCAGGCTGTGCATTAGAAAAAGAAAATACTGATCAATTTTAGTGCCAACTGTTGGGCTTCAATCATGCTCTCCCGTTTGTGGAGGGATCAAAGGAACTGTTCACATCGTTTATCATGTCTCTTGTAATTGCTTGAACTCCTATTTAAAGTGACACTAATATAAACTTTTAAGAGTGTGTTATGGTTGCGCAAATATGCCCTCGTCTGAGGACGAGTTAGCTTGCTGGAATCACCTATTATGCTTGGGCTGGTGATCGATTTGCAATTTCTGGGATTTAAGAAATGCAGGAGAAGGTGGCTGTGGACTGAGGTGGAGGGAGAGGGGAGGAGGAAGAGGGAGAGAGATAGAGAGATAGAGATAGAGAGATATAGAGAGAGATAGAAAGAGTGGAGATTAGATGCCAAAATTCAATCTGCATTTTTCATTCCTTATCACCATGTATTCATAGGGTACATGATGAATGTGAATAAACTGTTTTGGAATTGAAAAATAATAAAGAGAGAATTGATTACATGATGTTTTCCCAAGCATATTAATTGTTGTTGTTTTTCCAAGCACCTTCATTGCTGTTGTCTTCAATTTGGCTTTTACTTCTTCTTTTGTATTTAAGTCTCCATCTAAGAGGTGTCTCTTTGACTTGAGGTCAAAGATGATGTGGCTGGAGCATGTGGTGGACAACTTTCATCCACATCAATTCCTCCCCCTTGAGAACTCAGCTTGTCCGTCAATTTCTACAAGCAGAAATTGACGGAAGTATGTTGGAAAGGAAGGGCTGCCTTCCATGTCGTCGGCCGCCAGAGGAGGGTCGAGTGGCTGATCTGGTGTTACCTCCAGGGTTAGAGGCGGCTGCATCGATGTTCATAGGACCAAGGCTCATCGCAATTAAACCAGAGCCCTGCCGCATGCCGTGCGGCAGTCTCCCTATTGGAAAGGCGACGAATAGGAGTCGCTTGAGGAAGATGGTGGCTGCTGGTCGGGCCGCCTGAGGAGTTAGGGCCGTCGGATTTGGCGATTGGTGGCAATAGACGCCCAGGTTGGAGTTGCAGGCAGAAGTCTTGGGCGGGCAGAACAGAGGACACAGGCTGGTGGGGTCCTTGGAAAACAGATCTGTCCGGAGTGTGGTTCCATGTCGCTTGTTCGTAAAGCCGAGCCATGGCTTCAGATAAGTCCATCGGGTTCAAGGCGGAGACCATAACCCGAAGATTGCATTGGAGTCCGCGGAGGAATAATTCCACTTCTTGTGTCGGCGGGAGTGGTCCGGCTCGCGAAAGAAATTTTTGGAATTGTCGTTGATAGTTGGAGACGGATCTGGTTTGTTGGAGGTTGGCGAGCTTGCTGAGTTTATTTCCACGATTGGGAGGCCCAAATCGTAGATGACATTGTTCTTGGAAGTCGTGCCATGTAAGGCGTGGGAAGTTGTCCATGAGTTTGAGTACCCAAAATTGAGCGTCCTCCGTCATGTGGTAGGCCGCGACGTCCACCTTTGTTTCTTCTCAAACTCGATTAAGGCGGAAGTAATGCTCGCTACGAGCGAGCCAAGGAAGAGTTTCTCCTGAGCCGTTGTAGCAAGGGAAATCGAAACAGAGATTACGGTATTGAAGTGCGCCTCCGGTATTGATTTCTTCCCATTGCGGGGCTAGCGTAGGTATGTGGGGAGGTCTTCCGAGAAGGCTGCAGCCTTCAGTTGCGTGGGGCGGGCTCTCCCTTGGTGGTATATTGTTGATGTTACCACCTTTCACGTTGGATGATGATCGAAGTGCCTCGACTTCTTTTGAAAAAGCGGCGATTTGTAGCATCATTTGTTCCCATTTTGCTTTTTCTTGGGCTTGTGCTTCGGTAACCCCCTTGAGGATTTCCGGCACTTGGTTTTGGAAAATTTCCCCCATTGCTGACACTGATACCAATTTGTTATGGTTGCGCAAATATGCCCTCGTCCGAGGACGAGTTAGCTTGCTGGAATCACCTATTATGCTTGGGCTGGTGATCGATTTGCAATTTGTGGGATTTCAGAAACATAGGAGAAGGTGGCTGTGGACTATGGTGGAGGGAGAGGGGAGGAGGGAGAGGGAGAGAGATAGAGAGATAATGAGAGAGATAGAGAGATAGAGAGAGAGATAGAAGGAGTGGAGAGTAGATGCCAAAATTCAATCTGTATTTTTCATTCCTTATCACCATGTATTTATAGGGTACATGATGAATGTGAATACACTGTTTTGGAATTGAAAAATAATAAAGAGAGAATTGATTACATGATGTTTTTCCAAACATATTAATTGTTGTTGTTTTTCCAAGCACCTTCATTGTTGTTGTCTTCAATTTGGCTTTTACTTCTTTTGTATTTAAGTCTCCATCTAAGAGGTGTGTCTCTTTGACTTGAGGTCAAAAATGATGTGGCTGGAGCATGTGGTGGACAACTTTCATCCATATCAGAGTGCAAGATTTAGACTACCATATCTGATGGCCAATACATAATCTAGAAATGCAATAATTTTTTCATCAGTTCTCTGCAAATAGAAGTTGTATTAGATACATAAAGACAAACCAGTTTAACCATCAGTAAATCGCAAGGAAGATATTGAATACAGAGGGAGAGTTCTTAACCTTTTGTATGAATCTGAAGTAATGGAAGGGTTTAGGTTCACAGAACTTTACATTGTAATTTATTTTGTGCTGATAATTATTTGGTTTTGATATGTTCTAGTTGTTTGAAGGATAGCAGAATATCTCTTTGCGCTTTTTGGGGATTGAATAACATTTGATTTGGAATGTTCTTTCATGTTTGATGTGAGCTATATAAGTTGTTAGGATATTGCCAGCTGCTCTATGGCGATTTTCTTGTTCCTGAGGATCTCTGTGGCAGTGTAGCAGGCTTCGAATTTGCTGCTACCTTTTCTTTGCTTGACCAGCAGGTAGTTCCATGTGAGACATTTTTGACAATACTCTCTAGAGATCATTGTAACTTAGAAGGAGGATGTCTTCGCAGGCTCATTTAGCTGAAACAAGAAGTCTTGAAAGGGTTAGATATTACATTCAAGTGGCTTGAGGACATCTACTCGCTTTAAGTTCTCAGGGGGTTCTGAACTTGTTGTATTATACCTATGTGATCTATATATGATAATTGAAAAGTTGTTATGATGTTGTAGATGCGTGTCAATCCCTTTTAACAGAGAAATCAATATTTGCACTTGTAGGCTTGTAGCTTAACTCTGAAAGTTTGAGCAGAAATTTCTTTCACTAGATCACATGCTTTCATGCTACATTTTGAAGGTGAGAAGCTCTTGTTAGAGGAAGTGGACCAACCACCTGCCCATAAAATTGATGAAAACTTGTGGAAGAACAGGGAGAACATTGAAGAAATCATTTCTTTACTCAAGGAAGTTCATCGACCAAGAATGGTATATTTTTTTTTCTTTTGCAAAAGAATGGTATAACTTAAATCCTAGTTATATCATTTTAGTTATACTCTTCTAAGAAATTAAATGGCAATTATCGTTGTTCCAGCTTTTCTGGCCCATCACTTTTCCCTATATGAAAGTTTATTTTCCATTTCTATTTTCTATTTTAATGAAATCTTTTGATCTTTCTACCTTATTATAACAATTTAGCAATAAAATCTGGGCACATTTTACTGCCCTTCTTATCTATGTATGCAGCTTCAACAGAAAACCACCCCTGAAGATGTAGATATAACTGCTACACTCGGAGAACTTGAAGTTAAGCTCAGGAGCACTTTGAAGATACTAGAGACTTTTCAGCAAAGACATGCTGATAATGTGTTCAATATAGGTTGGATGCTGATAAACTTTTTTAATTCTTATGCGCTATTTCAAAAATTTAGTTACTAACATATGACAACAATGGGTATCTACCCATGAAAATGTAGATATGTCAAATTAAGAAAGTTAATATTCCTTCAAAGAAACTCCATGGAAGATTTTCTAGTATGTTAAATTATCTACAAATGTAACCCCAATATCATTAGTTTAAGGTTGGTGCCAAAGTGTCTAATTAATGAGAATGACTTTGCCAATGACATGAAAGATCAGTTAGCACCTAGCAGGCAGGAATCATGTACCTGTAGCTGAAAATTTGAAAATTTGCCAATATACTGATATACACATTGGTCCATCTTCTCAAATTTCCAAAGATTCAGGAAGAGTAGGAATGTTGAAATCAAAGGAATACATCCATATGATCCATATTGGAGGCACATAAAAAAGATATGGAATGGAGTCACATGAGATTCAGACACGAAAAATACAATATGTGACGAGGAACCAATAAAATAGTTGCTCAAGTCCATCTTCTCAAATTTCCGAAGATCCACGAAGAATGGAAGTGATGAAATCAAAAGGAATACATCCATATTCGTGGCACGTATAAAAAAAGATATGGAATGGAGTCGAAAGAGATTTAGACATGAGAAATACAATTTGCAACTAAAAATCAATAAAATAGTTGCTCAATTGTTCTCACTTGTACACATTATCTGTTGTTTAACTATCATTTAGCTAGCTTATCATTTTTAAATAATTCTATTGTTCAATTATCACTTAGCCTAGCTTATCAATTAGCATTGCTTTTTAGGGACGTTACCCTCTTGTCAAAGTATTTCAATTGGTATCAGTTGAAGAGAAGTGATTGATTGCAGACTTCAGTCAATTGGATGCCAGATGATTTCCATCTGCAAAGTTATTTATCTAGTATTTAAATGATATAAACAGTTGAAATAACAACAATAAGGACATCATAAGCAGGTGGGAAACTGTAGCATATGATATTGCTGTATAGATAAATGTGATCAAATAACTGATCGAATTTTCAGCTCTTGCAGCAATTCTACTTGTTGAGGCTGCATAGGGTAGGCCTTAGTTAAAGTGTTTATATACCACATTAATTATACTGCTACGGAGACAGTCTTTGGATGACCATTTCTTCTGCAACAGCAAACAGGGAGAAGAGAGAGACAGGAAGGGGGAAGAGAATTGAGAAAGATGGAGGAGAATTCAATAGCTTTATTTCAAATTGGTATCTTGCAATGTCCCAAGAGCTACATATATAGGCTAGAATTCATAACCATTGTAAAAATTGGAATAAAAATAATTGGTGACATATAATTAAAATAAGGTAACATTCTAGTTTACCCCTAACTGTGGCCCAAGTCATGGCCTTATTGAAGCCAAAAATGAGTAAATAAACGTAATTGTATGTACAACACAGTTATATAGAACAGTCTGACTTTGCAACTCTTTTTAAGTTGTTCTGGTGATCTCTCAACAACTTTATAATGTTAAATAGAATATTGATTTCATTTTGTTCCCACAGTGCTGTATACTATATTACTATAGCTAATGCATTGCTAGCCAGTATACCAATATAATCTTCTTTGTGGATCAGTTCATTGCTGAGATTCCTCATTGCTGTAAAAATATTTGCAGTTATGACTTATATGCCACAAGATTTTAGAGGTTCTCTTATCAGACAGCAAAGAGAGCGCTCAGAGAGGAACAGGCAAGCTGAGGTTGATGCTCTAGTAAATTCTGGTGGAAGCATACATGACCGTTATGATTTACTGTGGCAGCAACAAATGGAGAGGTTGGTATATTAATTTTTTGAATATTTGTTTTCTTTAAAGAAAATATTCTTAAACTGCTTTATCCTATAGGCGGAGACAGCTAGCTCAGCTTGGTTCAGCTACAGGTGTATACAAGACACTCGTGAAGTACTTAGTTGGGGTCCCACAGGTATGTAGTGAATGTGGTAAAAAATAATGCAATTTCTTGTTCTTGTTATAGCTGAATCAATTGCTTCTGTGTAGTTGATCTCTTGTTATAGCTGCTGCAAAAGGAAAAATGAGAGGAAGCTTTGTGCACTAACTTTTGTAGTGGTGTACTGTATGGTATTATGATATTATCTTACTTGGGCATCACCACACAAGTATAGTTGAATCAAATCAGGACTTGCTGTGATGTACGATCAATAATACTCGAAAGTGTTTGGTTTATCAATTTCTTGTTTCCTTTCACTAATATATTCCAATCTGGTGTCTGGATTTTCAATTTTAGTGTTTAATGTGGAAGGTAAGGTGTTTAATACATATTGATGGACACGAGCAATTGCCTATTCGAGTTTAGTATTCCATGTATTGTGTATTCTTTCTCTTCTGAAATTTGGTACAGAAATAAGATCAGTTTAGTAAGTGGTAATTTTATATTGTTATACTGCTTTAAAGTGATATTATTGTTAGTTCCATGAGGTAGGTTTCTTTTTATGATTGGATATACCAAATGACTACTCTATGAATCTTAAGTCATATTAAATAGCTTGTGTATGCAATGGAGATGGACCAGGAGTCTTTATTAAATATGTAATGCATGGTGGATTTAACTATTTGTAATGCCAGTTATACATGGATTGATATTCTAAATTTTTAAAGACATCCAGCCTAGAGGAGTGTTATAGAAGAGGAGAGATATTGCTTTTGGAAGTTTTTGAAGTCTTAGGATTATGATTCATTGGTATAAATTATAAGTTGTTTTCATGAAGCCTATAGTAATAAAACTATAGATCATAAACTAAAGGTTCTAAACAACAGATACAACTTGGAGAACTGGTTTTGCATGTTGTGAAGGTGAAAGTTAAAAGCATGCTTTGGATCTTCAAGAAAATATTCTTGTTTCCAATGACTAGGTATGTTGCACAGTTCCATGAGAGTTAGTAATTGAATATGATCATGAAGATTTAATTCATTATTTGATTATTAATTGTTTATTAAAGACAGCATTCAGACAACAATGTCTTGATTATTAAGTGTACCTACAAGCATGGTTTAAAAAATCGGCCGAAACGGTACGGTAAGCTCGGTATTTACCGGTTTTTGGGGATTCCGGTATTCGATATACCCGGTATTTGAAAATACCGGGTATATATGGTATACCGGGCGGTATATGTATCATACCGCCCAGTATGACGCGATATCGGGTTTTTATTTATTTTTATTTTTTTTAAAGAGTTAGATATAACTCTAATAACACATAATTGATGAATAAATACTTAAAATCAATATTCAAATGTCAAATACATGAATACAATGTTTAAAAACTATTTGGTACTGTATTAGGATTTTTCATATATACAAGAGAATTACATTAGAATTAATATAGGGCGACACAATCCCACAACCCAAAGGGTCTAAAAAATTTGCGTAGCGCAACATAAGACGTAGTGCAACATCAACTAAGATGATGAATACCATGTGTCGCCCTATATTAATTCTAATGTAATTCTCTTGTATCTGTGAAAAATCCTAATCCAGTACCAAATAGCTTTTAAACATTGTATTCATGTATTTGACATTTGAATATTAATTTTAAGCATTTATTCATTAATTATGTATTATTAGAGTTATATCTAACTCTTAAAAAAAAAAACACCGGTATGGTGTTTTCTGTACCGGATCGTACCGAGTGTCGGTACGGTACGGTACCGGTTTCGGCCAGGTACCGAAATCGGTACCGAAACCGAGATTTTAAACCATGCCTACAAGATTCCTCTCATCTTCTCATTTGCATGCCTCAAGTCCCCTTGTTCTTCCAACTTATGTGGCGTCATATCTATTTAACAAGTTTGAAATGCTTGATAATCTTATCATTTTTTTCTGTTTAGGATTAAGGAGTAGTTACTTCCAGTAGATATTAACTTGACAATCATCAGTTACCAAACCCTATGGAAATATAATTCTTCAGGAATGGTTTATTGCCTGAAGCAGAGAAAATCAATTGCCATGCTGGAATTGTTTTACTAATTATGCTTATTTAATCTTATTTAGACTCATTTATATTTGATAACATATCTTTTTCATGCTCCTTTTATGTGCGCAAGTGTTGTCATTGGTTAACTAAGCCACATGAATTTTTTTCAATTTTTGTAGGTTTTGTTAGATTTCATATGCCAAATAAACGATGATCAAGGGTAAATTTTCTTATGTATTTGGAACTGTTTGCTTATCAGTTTTATCTTCAACTTCTAACTATGGTTGGCATACAACTAATGTGCATATTCTTTGTTTCAATCTTTGTGGTATTGTAGTCCAATGGAAGAACAACGGCAACGTTATGGGCCATCCCTATATAAGCTTACAAACATGGTGCTTACTATCCGATTGTTTGTTCTTCTTTTGTGGGGCCATTTTGAGGAGAAAAAAATGTATATATAATGTGTTTTATTTGATTATCATCCTGTAGCACATTGTTGTTTGTGGTTTACCATTTATTAGTTTTCTGACATGATTTTTTGTATGTTGAGCAGACAAATGGATCAAATATCTCTTTTACAGCAAGCTGTCCACCTTTACATCTCTGAATTTGAGAAATTCATCAAATTTATTGGGTACCTATTGTTACTTGATTTCGTTCTTTCATGTTTGTCTGGTCTGTTACTTTTTTCTCTTGAAGAACTTTATCACTTCAAGGAAGATTTTTGAGCTTGTTATCTGGCCTTGCCAAGCTTGTTTTTCATCTGATTATCATTTATCAGTATCATGCATTCTTTCAATATGGACTGCACTTTATTATTAGGCCTTTTGCCTTGTTTAATGATTTTGCATTTCTTTATCAGTGCTGTTCTTTGTTTTTACAATATGGACTGCACCCAAGTTACATTACTTTGGCACATTAAGCATTACTGCATCTGATTCTGCGTTCCTTTGTTCCAACTCCCAGATACTAAGGAATTATTGAAGTGAAATTTGATGCATATCACACTATTCACATGTTAGCCATGGACACTGTACTATCCTTTTTGAAATTGTTATGAATGATAGTTGAGCTAAGGGTAGGGGAACTGTATATTGCATTCTTTGATATAGTATCTCTAATATAGGTGCCAATGATTATATTTGTTTTATTTAGAAACTGTATCTTTGTTCTATTACTAACTATACTGATGAGTTCTGGAATGAAAGATAATTCATATTGAATATGCTCCTATTACTTTTGGTAGTATATTGGTGCTACATGATTAATTCCTCTAATATGTGCTTTTGTCATCATTGTTCGGCATATCCAATCATTCACTAGCTATATTGTCCCTTGATTCTTAAGTGGAAAGTTTATCTTATTCAATCTATACTTTGACAAGTACACAAGCTCTGGCAACTTGGGGGGTGCTTGTCATTTACATTAATGGTTCATGTAGTGGAGAATTATGTGCCAGCTACATTCAAATTGGGAAATTGTAAAAAGTAAGAAAAAAGCAACTGAATAGCAGATAACAAGCTATAATGAGGCAACAAGAGTCAAGTGGATGAAGGAAGAGATCCTTGCATACTAGCTGTATTACAGGTAAGCAGCATAGCCAATTATCTAGGAGTGGGCTTTCCAATATTACCATTGTAAGTTAGGGAGAAGGGGTTCGTTGAAGAGGAGCTGAAAGGTGGGACCAAGCCCTAATCCCTTTCATGACGGCCTCTTCTGCCACCAACTAGTCATCCTCTGTTATTTCCTGTGATCAAGATGATGAAACATGCTGCTTGGTTTTGTTGGCATTCAAGATCCTATAATGAGTAGTGAGAACATTTTAAATGGAGATTGGATTAACACTATAGTGCACATAGGAAACTTAAAAAAGCTAATCATTAAGCAGTGACAAATCTCAACTGTGTGATGTGAGCAAGTAGATTAATCAATCAACTGTGAAGCATGTGCACATAAACACATTAAGAACAGTGCTAACGCACCTATGTATAGTGGTTCAGCCCTCAATTGGCCTAAATCCCACTACCTTAGGATTCTTTTCAAAGTTTGCATCCAAGTAGGCCTAACACAGTACCATGATTATCATCTTAGACTAGATAAGAATCAGTTCCCAAGCAAAAAGCAAGTAAAGAAAACATGATAGAATAAACATGGGGTGTATATGCTCAATATATAAGCTTTTTTCCCTTGTCTCCTAGATCATGCGAGAACCTCCAAGATTTGTACCTTGCAATATTCAAAGGTTTCAAGACTTAGGGTTAAGAAGTTTATCAAGAAATCTCAAGAGATAAAGGTGAACACTTTGAGAATGACTCAAGTAGTGTTAAAGAAAGAAAGAGGATGTTAGTAAGACAGCATGGAGCCTTAAATAGAAATAGGGATTGGGTACAAACAAAGCTCACTGGAATGGGCGGTCCACAGCTCCGGTTGAAGAATAGCCAACCCAACTTTTACTGCTAGCTCAGCTGAGTTCGGTTTGGTTAGAGATAGGGTTTTTCGGAATGAAACACAGGCTACATACCTCTGAAAAGTTCTAAATGATTTACAAATATTTTAAATATTAAATACAAAACTTGCAATCTTTAATTTCTTCAAATCAAGCTTCGATTGAAACTTCGTAGTTGATCCAACTCCACAAGATTTCAATTTCTTCGAACTACTTTTGCATTTCATAGTTGATTCAGAAACATACACAATGAACACATTGTGTAGATATTTGTTCTCATGAAAACTAAGAATATGACCTAGGACGAAACCTTGGGTCAACAATCCATTAAAAAAATACCAAACTAATTGTCTCTTTGACATTGAGTCTAAGACTTTGGGCTTAGTAAGTTTACTGTCAAAAGACTCAGAATATTTTTAGATAATCTGCTAAAACAAAGAGTAACAAAATCACCATTTATGCTATATAATAAAATGTGAATGAATTTTGAATAAATAGTACTATGTTAGCTACATTATTGAATATTTAGGAATTAGGATTGTATGCACCTTTATTTCACATCTTTTGCCACATTGACTATAGTAATTAAGGCTTCAGTAATTTTTAAGTTAAGCAAGGAAAAATGAGTCCAATGGTTTTCCACTCTCTTTGAGGTAGCTAAACAGAATGATAGGTATGATGATTAGCTGATACATTGACAACGGTCAGAAGCTTAATGCTTCAGTGGGCGTCAGATGCATATTGCACATATAAGAAAGCTAAAAGAATGAAAATGATAAGTAGTTATGCTTTTTCTATGCGAAAGAGCCCATCTACGGATATCCATACCCTGCGGAGAAAGGACAGCTAAGTAAAATGCTTGTAAGGCTTCGGGTGCATCGCCAAGCAAATTGAAAGCTGGACAAATTAGAAGTATTTCACAGTGGTCTCCAAGGATAAATGATCTTTTAACTTGAACAGTATATTATATTTCTACGATAAAAGACATTTGGATCAGTGAGAGATAATGGGAAGGGTATGGCCTTCCGAAGAATGTTTAGAGGAAAATGAAGAGGTCTGAATGTAGGAAATCCAAAAAATTAGTAAGCATTCTTATGTATTTCATAGAAAGAGATTTATATATTCTTTTCGTCCTTTAGCTATACCACTTTTATTTTGGTTAGTTAGATTGCCGTATAATTTAAGTTGTCTTATGAAGTGTTGCCATAACATTTAAGATGTATGCTTAATGGCATTCTGTACAGTCACTTGCCCGAAATTATAACAATGATAATGTTCTTTATCTGATATATTTTAAAACCTCTATCTTTAAGTCCCATCAGTTCTCAGACTACAAATCATGAATTACTGCAGAAAATTGACATTGAAGAAGAGAAAGTCTGGTTACTTAGGCTCCTTTCACTATTTCTGTGAAACCTAGTGGTAGGAAAATGATTATTAGTTTTCAATTTTCTATTATTTTGGAAATGTGTTAGAGTTTGCATAAATTAATAGTAGTGACTGTCATTTATTTGTATGGAGTCCTGCTTATCATTGTTCATGTCAGTGAATACTGGTTAGAACATTTCGGCCTGTGTTTAAGTCGATGGGCTCCTTGAAGATTGATGGATTTTTCCTTCACATATATATTTGTTTGGAAAACCATTGGAAAATATGTTTTTCCTGAACAGTTAACATGTATGTTGGCGACTTGATAAAAATTAAGAAATAATAGATTAATAGTGCTAACTGTGATCTTATAGCAGCTTTTATTTTTCTCACTGTCATTTAAGAAATTACCTATTATGACTACTATTTGTCAGCTTAAATGACTAATCATGTATTTGTTATGTCCTCTATGTTCACCATTTGCTTCTATCATCAGCATTTATCTTGTCCTGATTAATTGTCTACCACAGTGAGGTGTTTGCAAATTCCCCATTTTTCATAAAAGCAGAAGATGCAGGGGCCATTGAGTTAAGGTATGCACATCCACATCTACTATCATGCTTCCATTTCTAGCAAATGTTTCTTTGGATTTGCCATGAACATGAATTGGATTAGTGAAAGTTCATTTGCCAAGCTTTTTTCCTTCTTTGTTTACCAGGAAAAGTGATGACTATAAAGAAACCATCATTCCTGCAGGGAAAACACATGAGGTATGTGTCCTTACTACTAACATTGTCTTTGTGGTTAACTATACCTGAGAATGCTATTTTAAAAAAAAAATTCTTATAGCTAATGTAATTAGCCTATTTTGTTGATTCAACTTGTCTATTCAGTGTGTTTTGAACTAAAACTATGTTTGATCTTATCTTCACTTAAAGGCTTAAACATTGAATGCTTACTCGACAAAGATCAAATTTGAACTGAATAATAAATGATCAGTTCAGTTGTCAGGATCATGGATCAACCACCATAAAATGCACGTCAAACTCAAAATTTATGTGGTCAAGAATGTAAAAATTAAAAACTGACTTACCAATAGAAACTCATATTAGGTTTTAACGTAAGCCAATTAGTGTAGGAGTTTGACTTCTCTAAACCTAAGGCAAACCAAGTTCACCAAACTGATTGGAATTTTTTTATACAATTGGTACAGAAGATATATACAATATGCTTTTCCAAGGCTGTTAGTTTAGGTAAAGAATTTTGAGGGGCAAAGCCAGTACAATATTTTGCATGTTTGTGTTAAAATAAAAGTTAAAAGGTTTATGTTCATGGGTCATTTCAGAGTGTTGATTTTTATGTTTCCTATTAGATCTCCTATCAAAAGTAGGCTTTTGTTCAGATATGACTTCATTTTGCAATACCTTATGCTTGTGGTTTTTAGCAATTGGACTCTAGATAGAAAAGCTGCATTCTAAAGTATTTCAAACATTCTATGTTACTATAATAGCAGTCATTCTTGGGGTCGGACATCCGTATGGTAGCAAACTAAGGTTTCATCTAAATTTATTTCCTATTTATGGAGCAAGTTACTCGTTTTGTTTTCTTACACTTTCTTATTTTGCAGATAACATTGGCTGTCGAATCTGTAAATTCATATATAGCCTGGGATTTCTCATTGATTCAAGGGTCACTTAGTCTGGTACTTTCAAAAGCTCCACATTACCTATTCAAATATTTTTCAAAATTTAAAATCATGTATATATTCTCAAAGTATTAATCATGAAGATAATTTAGATTCTCTGTGTGCAGTAATCCCACGAAAGGCTCATTTTTTTGAGAGGAACCAGCAAATAGGATATTATGTTATTGAACTAATGGTCTTCGTCATCATCATTGAGCTTCCAAGAATTTGGAGTTCTAAATATGTCATATATAGATAACTAATCTTCTTGATGTATATACATACATAACCATATGAGAAACTACAAAAGGATAATAAAAGTTAGAATTACTTTGGATGAACCTCTATCTCCTGCATTGTAAACGTAATATTTCTGTAGAAATAATCTTTTCACAATGACAACAACTGGGATTCTATTTTAATAGTCATCACAATTAGTGGTCGAACATAGTTAGACACTTCAAGTTGGAAATGAACACTAGGAACATAGGCTACTGGCTTTGATTAGGGATGACAACAGTTCGGTTAACTGCACTTTTGGGCATTAACCGAAACCAAAACCGAAACCGAAATCGAAACCGGTCGGTTTCAAAATTTTATATCCGAAACCGAAACCGGCTCGGTTTCAACCAAATTATTCGGTTCGAATAGAACCGGTTATCCGTTTACTAATCGGTTAATGGATAACCGGTTAAATTATATCTAAATCATAGCTCAACTGATTTATATATACAAACATCAACTAATTTACACTGATTTATTCATATACAAACATATACAAGCAACATAACTTAGTCCATATTCATCAAAACAGATTCCATTCCATAGCATTCCATATACAAACAGCATTCACAGATTCTAGACCATATTCATCACAATAAATCTACACGAAGTATATAGATGTTTGAGATGAGTTGTAAATTAAAGTTAACCCTTATAAAAAAAAAGTAAACAGAGTATTAATAGTCCTGGTAACAATTACCTTGAAGACAACTGCATTACAGTTGTGGAAGAATCCCACAGAGAAAAATAAATAGCTCAGTCAATGTTCTTTGTAATATTTCATCTAACATAAAGATAAATTAAAATGCTTTATGTGAAGAAACAGATAAATAAAGAAATCATGATACACAAAAAAAAATCAAAGTTCCAAAAGGATCACAAGATACCTTACATTCAAGAAGAGAGTCCCAGATTACGATGGCACTATCATCTGGAGATCACTCGACACCGGCTAAATCAATGAAACATCAGCTACAAGTGGAAGAAGTCGTCATCGTGGAAGAAGATGTCGTCGAGGGGTTAATATTTGCGGACTGCGGAGTCGCCGAGGGTGGAGTCGACGGGGAGTGAGTCAAGTGAGATAGGAAGTTATGCGGAGTCGCCGAGGGTGGAGTCATCGTCGTGGGAGAAAACGTCGCCGAGGGTGGAGTCGTCGCCGTCTGTTGAGTCGCCGTCTGCGGAGTCAAGTCTCGAGTGAGGGTTTGAGGGAGTCGGCTGGATGAGGGAATGAGGGGAAGGAAATTAGGGTTAGATTTTAGGTTTATATACAAACGGGTAAACAGGTAAATGGATACATAGATAATGGGTTTCAGATTTATTTTTAGTATTTGATATATATTTGTTACTGGTTAACCGCAAAAAACCGGTAACCGAAACCGAATATATAACCGGTTTCGGTTACTGGTTAACCGCGGCCCGATAACCGAAATCGATCCGATTTTAAACGGTTTTTGATTTTTACTATCCGAAACCGAAACCGAACCGCAAATCCACTATCCAAAATCGGATTTTGTGGTTCGGTTAACCGGTTAACCACAGTTAACCGGTTTGAATTGCCATCCCTGTCCTTTGATAGTATATAACTAGTACAAGTTGTTAGCACCAATAGTTTACAACAGTAGATATTCATTGATGTGGCATGAAAAATATTCAATTTTGACTAAGAAGAAAGATTAAGAAATACAGTGTTTCAAGTCATCTCAGGTAAGACTGTATATTTGTTAATCATGATTGGTTAAGACTCTTCTTTTTATTCTTGATAAATGGTTAAAACACCATTATTATAGAAGTTTTACCAATGCAAGTATAAGGTGTTGCGTAAACCATGTATAAAGTTTCATGGCTATTACAAATATTCTTTTCACATTGCTGAAAGTCTAAAAGACTTAATTGTCAAACCGTCAGCTAAAATGCAATATTGGTACCTTCTATTGCTTGTCTCAATTTTCATTTTTCCAATGTGACGGTTCTAAATTTTTACTGAACTGGACTCTTGACTTATTCAACCAGTTGCATATATATTAATTTAAAGAGACCCTTTGAGTAACATCTTATTTGGACAGGATATTGGTTTTCACGTTGAGTACGTAAGCCCCTCAGGTGAAACAACAGTAAGACTGCTTCACTTCATGAAGATAATTTACTTCTAAAATTAGCTCTGCCCCAGTTCTTCTCAAGATCATCATTGCTTTTCCTGCTAGGATAGTCTTATGGTAGCTCTGCAAAGTTTTATCTCCTTTTGTATATAGTTATTTAATTACCTGATGGAGGATTTCTTTTGCAGCTAATATTGCCATATAAGAGATATGAATCTGACCAAGTAAGCTAAACTTCTTGTTTGTATGAGTAGATAGATTTAGAGCTTATTTGGTTCATAGAGGAAGTATCTAACTTCCTTAGCTCCCGGAGGAAGTTGTACTTCCTTTAAATTAACTTCCCATATGAAATATCAAAAATATGTTTGGTTGGTAACTTGAATTATTTTTTTACATTTTATATGGTTCAACTATCTACTTTCCACAAACTTCATATCAAATAACTATGTGCTCCATTTGTAATTATTATGATAATACCACATCAATACAATATAATTTTATAATTAATAATTTTATGATATTATATTATATTTCTTATAATTATAATATTATAATATTATCGTAATTAAAAAAACCTTGGGTGTAATTATACATTTACATCTAAAAAAAAGAAGTGCAACTTATCTAGGGGATTGGGTGAGTCACTTCCTATATTTTTTTGGGAATTACAACTCACATATCTATCAACCAAATGGGCTCTTAATCTTTTGATACAATTTATTACCTCAAATTTATTCTTTTAATTTTTTTGCAGGGAAATTTCTGTACAGTCCTAGCTGGATCATACAAACTAGTTTGGGACAATTCCTATTCAACATTTTTCAAAAAGGTAGATTCAAAATCCTACTATATACGCCACCTTTCACCACTATCTATGTTTTGATAAATATTTCTGTTCAACTAGAATACGAAAGTGGTCTTATTGTTATAGAATATCAGGGCTATTTGGAATCTGAATCGAAGATCCGTTCCTAGCTTTCATCTATCGAGTATTATACAACACTGGGAAAAGATTAAAGATTTTGATAGACTATATTCGCTCCAGTGTTTTCTGACCTGTTGCTGTTTCCTGAATTATCATTTCATGCTTGGTAGACCAAACCTAGTTTGTCTGACATGGAAGAACTTGAGCTTCAAATTCTCTGTACCTCCTGTATTACATGATTTTCTGAATCATGATTTCCTTTTGACAGAGCTTGCGGTACAAGGTGGATGCTGTACCTCCTGTTGCAGATACATCAGAATCTGTTGAATCGTGATGGAAGTTCTCATTGGGCAATCCAGAAGACTACAACCTTTGATCATATATTGATATTATTAACGATTCTTTTGCACTATTTATTTTTACATTGAATCAGGATCAATCAGTTCAAATTGGTGATCTTCATGTCCAGTTGTTCTGGCTCTACCATGCTAGAAAGATGTGATCTGTGTATGCGCGCTGTACACACTCGCAACTAAATGTAGTATACATACATGTCCTGACTTGCATATTCTTCGCCCTTCGCCTGTAATTTTTGTCTTAGCATGGATATATATTATCTGAAAGTGTTAGTTTATAATATTGTCAAATGACAAACCGTTGTTTAATTTATAATAACAACGGTACCTTAATGATAACTAATCATGCATTAGATGCATTTGTTTAATTTATAATACAAGCATTACCATTGTTTTCAATCTTTATATTCATATTGAGGCATTTTATATGCTAATTCTACCCAACCAAAACCAATGCCATGTCTATTGCAAATAATGCCAAGTAAGCTATGAAATAAAGTGAAAGAATACTCAATAAAATATACTTGTATTTTATAGAGTAATTTGTCAAAGTCAAAATTCAAATCGCTCACTTATTTGTTATGACTTATAATTATTCAAATTTGATTTAATTATGAATTATACTTACCAAAGTTACTAATTGGAGACATTGGGATTATATTATTTAACTAAGCAACTTAGAATTTAGTTTAGTAGAAAATTTGAAATAAAGAATTATTATGATTTAAATAATTAATAAAAATTATTTATGTTTTTGGCATTTTTCTCTTCTATATTAGTTTTGTAGCTTACTAGCTTGCAATAAACAATTGACAATAATAACTATTAGAAAACAACTATGAAATAAATAACTGACCTAGTATATACAAAATAGAACTAGTAGCAAATGCTACGTACAGGTCTAACTTTATAAATATTTGAGGTACAATTAGGTTGCAATGAGAGAAAAAAAAAAGATAGCGATATTTTATAGTTGACATCAATACAAAGAAGAAAGAGACGTTCGATTGAGCGGAATAAACGAAGAATAAAATATTATTTCTTATGATTTATTTATTTTGTTTGTTTGATTATAATTTTTTATTAAAAGATAGAAAGACAAAGAATAGATAAAGAATATTATTGTTGATGAACAAAAAATATCTCGATTCTTTTTTGTTAATCTAATTGGTAAGAAAAGGACCTCATTCCTTAAAGTCAATTGGCAGACCTTCTATCAACCTGAGATCCCCCTACTTAGTCACCTTGATGACCCTTTCTCCGACGACTAAGTGAGCCTTGTGATTAGACAATGCAAGAATTTTAGATCTTCAGGGCCGATGGTATTTTTGTGGAATTCTTCAAGTCATTTAGGGAGTTAATTGGGAGTAATTTGACTAGGATGCTTACTCATTTAATTACAGAATCACCCTGAAAATCTAGGGCATATCAACCAAGCTCTCATCACTCTTATACGCAAAAAAGAAGGTGCAGGCTCCCTAGAATTTTAGACCAATTAGTTGGGAGAACTCAATTGTTAAAATTTTCTTTGAACTTATGTCTAATCGACTTACTCCTCTCATGCATCGGCTTGTTGAGCTGGAAGGTGCGTGCTAGTCAATAGCATCCTAATAAGCCAAGCTTCTTATATGTTATCCAACTTCGAAGCCCCATCTTGAGTGATTAAGAGTTTAGATAAGTGCCAAAGATCTTTCTTCCAGGTGGGCTCTGACACGATTAATACCCGTGGGAAATGCCTAGTCAATTGGGAAACTATTACTGCAAGGATTTCTGATGGAGGCTTGGGCCTTTTAAATTTATATTGTCACGGTAAGGCCATATCATAAACCCATGAGGTTTTATTTCATGTATAAATTTTATTTATTGGTTCATAACAGATTATGCTGCCCATTGAATTTTAATTATGCAATTAAAATTATCATCACCAAGATTAGGATTTTGTTTTAGGATTTTATTTTCAATTTACTGTTGAGCCAGAAACTGGGGTACCCAAGTCGAATCTGACTTCCAAAGTGTGACCTATGGATCCAAACTATATTTTTTGGTCGAAATGATAGGTTACACGACTATGTTCAGTAAATTATACACATCACAATAATATTTTCAAAATCAGTCCAGAATCAACAACTCAGCATGAAATTTCAGCAAGATTAAGTTTTCAGCCTATCATGATAATTAATCCGAAATTCACAGAAATTAGATCTTTAATTACCATCAAAATAGAATTATAAAATTTGAGATAAATCTCACAACATACATATTTATTAAACAAGACTAGCAAGAACCAATATCATCTATAAACAAGAATCAAGCTTCATGATCAAGAATCCATATCAAGAACACCCATGGCATCAAGATCAAATCCTATCTTTGTAAAACATGATTAATATTTAAAAATCACAGATTTAATCACAAAGCATGCATTAACATTATAAGAACCTAAATTGGTAAGCAATTCAAGACATAAATCTCAAAATATACACAAGAGTCATCTCTTAGACATTTCATCAAACACCTCGAGGGCACCCCTTCTTCCACCTTGGCCGAGCACCCCTAGGGTATTCCTAGGGCTGTCGAGCCACAAAGGAAAAACCTCGGGTTCCCTCTCACAAGTCAACACAAGATTTCGGCGATCAAAACACAAAATCGACGAGAAACGATAAAGAACTCACAATGCCCAAATCGGCTCGAGAACACAAGTGAAAACCCAAGAAAAGGAGGGGGTAAAACCACTCACATGATTAGGAAAAAGAAATAGAGAAGGACTTCCAAGCGGCGGCCTCCGAATCTGGCCTCAAAGGTGCGGCGGATCCAAGAACTCAAGGGGCGGCTCGACTCCAAACAAGGGAGAAGGGTGCCGGCTTCAAGAGGGAGAGAAGGCACCGGCTTCAACTAAACCAGGGGCTTGGTCTCCAAGGAAGAGGGGAGGTGGGGTGGGGGGGGGGGGGAGGGCTCGGTGGCTGGGTGCTCGAGGGCGGTGGCTCTAAGGAAGAGGAAAGGGGAGAGGGGCGGCTAGGCTTGGTTGGGCGGCTCCTCTCTCCACTCGGCTGGTGCGGCTCCAATAGGGAGCCGCCTAGCCTTAGGGGGGGATTTTATAATCCCCTCCTATAACTTCCTATTCACACCCTAACTCTCACTCACATAAATCCAGATCCGCAATCCGCTAACCCAAATTAACCCCATGCTAAATACAAGCATCACTTATATGCACACCCATACGCAACATGTTTAATAATTTAAGCACACACAATAGAATAATTAAATAAATTTATCTACGCAGGAAAAGAAGTCGCATAATTCATATTCCTACTTACCCGAGCTCGCGAGCTCGCACCGGACCATGAGTCGACTCGACTCGACCTCGAACTAGCCTGCTAGGCTGAAAAACACAAACCATAGCAAAAATAAATATCAGGTTCCATATCGGTTGCTCGACGTCCCTGATTAGAAAAATTTGAGAAATCTGCAAGGACGCTCGTCATCGCTCGGATTTCGTCAGGAAGATAAAGTTTAGGTTTAGGGTATCTACAATGTGTTGTAAATTCTCATGATGATGCAAAGAAACCCAAAAACTAATCCGAACTCCAAAATACGAAAACTCGAAAAATTAGAAAAGACCCTTAAATTCACTAAGCTTAGGGATCTTCTTGGAGGGCTATATAACCTAGACATTTTCTTGGCATCAAAAATGTCGGTAATTATTCCTTAGGTAAAAACTAGATAACAAGATATTTTAAATGATTTTTTGGAAGCCTTTAGCCTACCCATTTATGACCCGGGAGATTATAAAATTTCCGATTTGACACTTTTGATGAAGGTGGTGATGATAATGGTCACTCACCTACTACTAATCTCGGTTTTGATGCCCATAGTGCTTCTAGTCAAAGGAGTAACTCTAGGAGCCGAAAACGAAAGGTGATTCGTCATGCTTGCAAGAAAAAAGGACATGCGAAGAAAAATTGCCCTACCATGGTGAACAAAGCAAGGAAGAGGTCAAGTGCTTCCACCTACACATCTTACTCAAGTGAAGCATCCTCTTTTCATGACTATGAAGCCACTTGAAAAGTTTGCCTCATGGATGCTAATGATGAGGTACACTCTTCTCCTTCTAGTCATGCTAATGATAATGATAATTCTAGCTCTACTAGTTCTCTTGACATATCATATAATGAGTTGGTAGATGAATACAAGAAAATGTATACCTTGCTTGTTAAAAAATATAATAAAAATAAAAGATTGAAGAAAGATAATATAAGGCTTAACGAATATGTGGTTGAATTAAAATTAGAAATTGAGAGAATGAAATCTAGTTCTTTTAATTCTTCCCATGATAGGTTGAAACTTGAGCTTAAGGATTTAAAGCTTGAGAATGAAAATATGAAACTTGAGAATTCAAAAATTATAAGTGAAAATAACAATTTGAAATCTCAATCTAATGCCTTATATCAATCTCTTGATTTATTGAAAAATGAGGTTGTGTCTTGAAATAAGAAAGTAAATGAATTGAAAAATGTTTCATTTCTTAAGAACACTAGAAATGCTTATGTAAAGAATGCCAATGTTCATCATCATTCCCATGTTATGCATGATCATAAGAAGAAGAATGATGTTTCTAAGAATGCTTATACTCATCATGTTTCACATGTCAAGCATTCTAACGATAGATCTAATGTCCGTAGCAAAAATGAAAAGAAATTCAATGGATATTGTTTTTGTTGTGGTATTTTTGATCATGCCATATATGATTGCGCATTTAAAAGAAATCCAAGTGTGCCTAGGACACTTTGGATTCCTAGGCCTATTAACCCCCAAGGACACAGAGTCATTTGGGTACCAAAAATTTCATGCTCTATTGTAGGGGGAGCTACCACACAACGGTAAAGAGAAATGGAATATTGAAGTTGACATTGGATTCAAACGAAAAATCTCCAAGAGGTTGCAACTTCAAATCATCATGATGCCTAAGGTATGAAAAATGACATCTTAAGTAATCTGGTATCATCTCCTTACCTTGCTTAGTTTCATTCAAGTTGGAGTATATGATACTTGTTTATTCGAGTTAATTTTATTCGCTCTTAATATAATTTTATAAAATGATTTTTGATTTTGATTTCTCGGTCTCTTCGGAGACCTAAGTGGCCTATAACGGGCATAAGTGACCTTGCGGTTCTAAATCGTAGGCTAATTGTTGCCTTTCAGTTTTCAACCAGTAGGAATAGTTGGAGATCATGTTTTCATTTATATTTCACTTGTGATCTCTTTAAAATTCATTTTTATATCACTCGATTTTATTTTGAAACGAATTTAAAACTATTTAGCAAAGTAGACTTTGATATCGATAATTGATCCATCTCTTCGCTACTTAGTTTGATAACTTGCTAGTAATTACATTTTCATTATCCTACTAATGAATATTGCTTGCAAAATGAAAGGCTATAGAAATTCAAAGAAAAAGACAAGTTTGACAAAATTTCCAAGAATGAGGTATGAGTTTGATTTTGCAAAAATCTTAGTATAATACTTGAATACTTGTGATATAATGACGTCTCCATACTCATGATTATTTTTGCATGAAAAATATATGAAATTTCACGAGTAGGTAAAATTTTGATAACTTAGGCAATTTCATGATATCTTGATAGAATGAAACTTGCTATAGGTTAATATTTGTCACTAGAGACTTCATTTTTAAGTCTACACCCAATAAGTATGTTTACATACACACATGACATGATTCTAGGTGTTTAAACTTAAAAATTCATGTGTAGATGAATAAAGTGATAAAAAGATCACTTTAGGGGACTTAAACTTGAAAAGTTTGACTCAAGTCAACAAATCGACTTGGACACTTTATTTTAAGTCCAAACTTCATAAATATATTTAGGAATAGGCATGACATATTTTCATGCACTTAGAATGAAAAATTCATATGGATATGAATAAAATGACTTAGAGGCCATTTCATGATAACATCTTTTGAACCAAGTTGACCCAAGTCAACAAATTGACTTAGATGTCTCATTTTCAATCCATATTTGAGAAACATATTTATGTTACTCATTTTAGGTGTCCATAGGTTTAAGTTTGAAAAATCATGAGCAAATGATAAGATTGACACTTAGCAAGTTTCATGATAACTAGCTTAGTTTTGAATGAAACCATGCTAGGTTGATATCTTGACTTAAGGACATAATTTTTATCTCAAACTTGACATACACTATTTACATGACCATTATGTGGGTCATAAAAGTTTGAATAAAAACTGAACATGTTTTGAAAAATAATTGAAAATTACGAAAATATCATTGAAATTTTAGTATTTTCAGTTATTTCTAGAAAAAATGTAGAAAAATCATTTTTAACTGATTCTTGAAATTGCACCTTCACTGAAATATCTAGTTTCTTCAGTAAAAATTTCAAAAAGTTTCATCAAGAATTTGATTTATAGTGGAATTTTGAAGTTGGATTTCGAAAACACAAGGTATCACTTACTTGAAATAATCACTTTTCCGATACTTTGATTTCTCATCAAAAACTTCAAATGAAAACTCATGTATACCATTTTGATTCAATGTCTAATATCATTCACATCATTGCTTGCAAAATCATTCATATGAATGATTTTGATAACTTGAATGATAGCTAGAAATATCGATTTTTTAATTGAAATCAATATAGGATGAAAAATGAACTTAGAGAATTCATTTTGAGCTTAAACTTGACACACATCTTAAATGATCATTCAGCGATGTTTGGATAGTTTGAAGCAAAATTGACAACTTTTTTTTAAAAAAAATCTTGAAATTTACAAAAATGCCTCTGGACTTTCAGGAATTTTAGGAATTTCTAGAAAACTAATTTTTTACTGATTCTTAAACCTGTAGATTCCTTGTAAAATATAGTTTCTCCAGTTAAAGTTTCAAAATTTTTCATCAAGGACATGATTTGATAGGGATTTAAGAGTTTGATTTATGTATACTTAAGCATCCCTTTGACCTAAGTCAACAAAGTGACTTAGAAATTTCATTTTAAGCCAAAGTTGACCCACATACTTAGATTTACTCATGTTAGATATTCAGGTGTCCAAGTTAGAGAAAATATGAGTAGATAGCAAAATTTGATACTTAGCTATTTTCATATTTTCATGCCTATTTGAATGAAACCGTGCTAAGTTTTGATCAAATGATATTATTTTTACTTCAAACTTAATATACATGCTTTACATGATTATAATTTGGTATTTTAAAAGTTTGAATGAAATCTAAAAATGTCATGAAAGATTCACTTATTTGCGAAAATGCCACTAAAGTGTCACTCTTCTCAAATTACTCATTTTTTTTTGGATACTTTGGATTTTCATTGAAATTTTTAAATGGGACTTCAAGTATGATATCATAACTCTATTTTTGGTATTATTCTCACTATTACCCGAGAAAAATCATTTCTAAAATGGTTTTTGATATTTTGACCAATACTTGAAAATACGATACTTGAGTTTATACATGATTTATGGATTTGGATTTTAGTTATCACTCCTTGCTATCATGTATGATTTAGTCTCATATTAAATATTTGGTTTCCATCCTTTTGGTTGAGATTTTCATGTTTCATGAAAAATAGTTTTAGAGTCTCAACTTTGACTATAGGTTGACTTTTCTTGCCTTTTTGAGTGATGTCAAAAGGAGGAGAAAAATATAAGTAAAATGGAAGAAAATATAGGAAAACCATTCATATAGATAGGGGAAGTTCTATTATATATATATGCATGTTGATAGGGGGAGAAATCTCGTGTTTGATATCCTCTATGCTTAATTGTAGATATTTTCTTAAGAATATTTGTCATCATAAAAAAGAGGAAGATTGTTGGCCTAATATTTTCTACCTTGGTCTTATTCTCGGTTTTGATGATAACAAATATGGAACTAATGTTTCATGGAGAATTATTTTCAGGTTCCATATCAGTTAGCGCTCGACGTCCCCGATCGAAAAAATTAGAGAAATGGGAGAAATCAGCAAGGACGCTCGTCGTCGCTCGGATTTCGTCGGGAAGACAAAGTTCAGATTTAGGGTGTCTAGAATGTGTTGTAAATTCTCACGATGATACAAAGAAACCCAAAAACTAAACCCGAACTCCAAAACACGAAAACCCGAAAAATTAGAAAAGACCTTGAAATTCACTAAGCTTAGGGAACTCCTTGGAGGGCTATATAACCTAGACATTTTATTGGCACAAAAAATGCTAGTAATTGTTCCTTAGGTGAAAACTAGATAACTAGATATTCTTAAGGATTTTTTGAAAGTCTTTAGCCTACCCATATTTGACCCGGGAGATTATAAAACTTTTGATTTTCAAAAATATGTACTAGACCCCAAAAGTTAGATTTTGATTCTTAAGGATTCTAATTTTTTAGATATTTTTATTGAATCCAAATGAGGGGTAATCCTTATATAACATTTATGTTTTAAAGTTATTAAGTGTGTAAACCTAGGTTGCTAGGTTTAATTGAGTTGGTAATTGCCTTGGTGTTAAGGCTTAAACTCATCATTGTAAACTTAGTTTACTAGAATTACTTGAGTTGTCCCTTAGGTTGAGGTGGGAGAGTGCTCTCGGTAGGAAGACGGGATACTTTCGGGTGTGAAAGTGCCTTCGGGTTGAGAGCGAAGACTTTTCGGTGTAAAGTTCTCTTTGTAAGGGAAATGATATAATCTAGTAAACCTAGTTTGGAAATTCTAAGTGGGGTGCTTAGGTAGTGGAGTAGACATTGGGGCCGAACCAATATAAATAATTGTGTTAGCATTGTTTACCTTGCGTTTGTTATTACTTATCATTTCTACCTTGCTTTTGCTTACTACTTGATTTGTGAATTGTCTAAGTAATCAGGTAAACGATTAAAATCGGAATTAGGCAAAAAGATTTTGATAACACACTATTCAATCCCCCCTCTAGTGTGGCCATTTCACCAATATTGCCCTCCTTCCCTATCACTTACAGACCGTGGGAGTCACAAATACAAGGTCTGTCAAGTTCTGCTAAGGAGAATTTTCGGGCCATCATGATTTGGAACTCAAAACTTCGGCAAGAGAGAAACAATCGATGTTTCAACAATATTTCAAAATCTCCCCGGGAAATCGTTGCAGAAGGATCTTCGCTTTATAAGCTTTCTATCACCCTGTAATTGTACATATTTTGTTTGTTTTCTTTTCCCGCTAAGGCCTTTACTTTACTTGTTTTCCTTCCCTCCCCCTATCTTGTATTTTTCAAATAATGATAAATACAAGCTTTCTATTTTCAAATAAAAATCATTCATTGGATAAGTAATAGTATTCTTCATTAAGGGCGGTAGAAATGGGCACGACACGATAGCACGACACGATAACTGCGGGTTGGGCCAAAAAATTCAGTCTGATAAGCTTATCGAGCCTGGCCGACCCGACATGATAACATTATAGGCCGATGCGGGCTGGCTCTTATTGGGCTGGGCCACCCCGTTTGGCCGGCTAAGTATTTAAAAAATTTTAAGTCTAGTTTAGTGCTTGTTTAGTGCTTTAAAATTAAAGATGAAGTTAATCCATGGAGTTTTTTTACATGAAATGTCATATTTGGTGCTTATTTAGTCTCTCAAACATTTTAAATTATTTTTTACATATTTTTAACAACTTTTTAGTTGATAAACGGGCTCGCAGGTCGTCTCGGGCCGCTCGCAAAATATTACGGGCTAGGCTGAGCAGGGAATTTTCGGACCATGGAGTTAGCGGGCCGGCTCGGCCCGACACACTACCTTATCGTGTCGGGCCGGCCCATTTTGCCACCTCTATTCTTCATTTATTCTTTATGATATTTTTCAATATTATTCGTTAATGTTTATAATATTTCATAAGAATATTAAATTATTAAATAAATTTTAGTAGTGGCATATATTAAATGAATAATTATTTATTTTATTAATAATAATATTTTTTTATTAATAATATGTTAATTATTATAAAATATTTTATGAAGATTTAATTGATTTTAATTTATAAAAAGAAAAATTAATAATAATTTTTATTTTTTAAAATCAATAAATTATTTTTACACTAATCCATATTTTTATTATATTCATATTTATCAAAATAAATTATAATAATAATTTATTATATTGTTAAGATGGATATTTTGATTATTTTTCTTTTTATTCTATTTATTTCTTGTGCAAATTAAATTAAATTATATTATTCATTATCTATTCTAAGGTAATAATATTCTATTTCTTTGTGATTTAATTGCATCTAACCAAATAACCTTGAAGAGTTAATGCAAAGGTCGAGATCAGACCATGGAGCTAAGAATTATTTTGAAATAAATATAGTGAAAAAATTGATATACATTATTTGTTTAAGTTAACATCCATCCTCTTAGAGGAAATGATACACTAGAGGGGTGAATTGTGTCTTATTAATAATTAATCCAAAATTTAATTTTAACGATTCTTGAAATATTAGACAAATCACATGTCCAATTAATTAAGCATAAGCAATGTGAGACAATGAAACACAAACATAATGAGGCAATGCAAACAGATAAATTTATAGTGGTTTGGCTTCTAATCAAGCCTACATCCATTACTCAAACTCCACACTTAGGATTTCAACCTATTTACTAGAATCTAAGGTTCATCCAAGAAGATTTACACCAGAGATGTACAACCTTCTCCCTGAAGGCATCTTCCGACTTCAAGCTCTAAAGCAATCCTAAAACCTAGTTTCATAGGTGAATTTATGCCTCTACACCTTAGGTCAACACTTAACTTTGAATGACAATTAAAAATAAACCCAAATACAATCAAAATGAAAGCAATAATCAAATAAATACAACTTAGCTCTCAAAGCAAGCCTCTAGCTCTCTTGATGCCTTTGATGATGGATCATTCAAGTTTCATAGTTCAAACAACAAAGAAGGTGGCAAGCTAGGATTTCTTGAAAGAATAACACAATAAAGGCTCAAGAAATCTTTTAGGATGTCTCAATGAGTTCTAGGATAGTAGAGGAAGGCACAAGGGACACATATATAAGTTTTTATGAGAAGAGGTTCTGGATATACAACTCACAATAGCTAAAAAAAGAGCCATTGCATATTTCAGTTGATGGCAAATCGATGGTCGGTTGAAAGTCGAACGAAGGTTCGATTGACTGATCAACATACCGAAATTATATATTTTGCAATTTCAGTGCGGTTCTGATTTTAGTTCGAGTTTCAAGTTTTTGACTTGGTTTTCATCACCATCAACAAGCAATCCAGGAATATTACAATGATTCTAAATCATAGATATAGTCTTCAAAACTTTTCATCACTTCTGAGCATCAATCAACGTCCTTTTGAATTTTTTTGATTTCGCTTTGATCTTCTCGATCGCCGACATTCACGTGCTGATCAGCACATAACTTGAAATTATTCACCAATATTTTGGGTCGGTGTCTAAAATTATTTGAAAACATATTTTTATGTTAATGAATATATTATTTGTTCCTGCCCGAGGATCAGAGTACTCTGGTCCGGTTCAGTGTATCTCATTGTTTTGTTCGACGATGGTGCCCAAGTCAGGGGGGGCTGCAAAAGACACTCGACGCTCAAGTTAGTGGGACTCCAAGGTGGACGTAATGGAAATTAGAACTTAGGATTACCTGAGGCGTGCCGTGTCTGAAAAAAATAGTGCCCTTGAGCCAATCACATGTTGATGTGTAGGGAACTATTTATGGTTAATGAATAATATGAGGCATCTTTTCATCATATAGATTGTATATATTAGATTGTGATGAACCCCATAAACTCGGGCAACTGATTCTAAGGTCATGATGAGATCATGCTAGTGAGACTTGAAATCCAAATGCCCCTGTTCTAAATATTCCCAGTCGTAGGATCACCAATTAGAGGATTAATGATTCTGGATAGACTGGTGCACTTGGTACATGCCTTATACGATAAGGGGTAGCTGATCTCATAGTTACCTATGAGCCGTCACTAAGGTACACGTTGCTAGACGTTAGTCTTGACTTGTGAGTGGAGTCTCTCACGACCACACTAAAGGGGTTTTAGTGGTGGTTCGTAAGATTCGAATAGAAATTGTTCTATCGGATCCGACTCACCGTTATGTACAAATTATTGCTGGCTTAGTGTGGGGCCCAATGGGTCATACAAAACAGGCTAACCTCGTAACAAACCTTATGAGATAAAGTCTAAATGCGGCACTATATGTCTACTAGCATGGACATGCTGCAACACGATCACGGATCTCGTTTACGGACATGATAGGAAAGATATTTCCTATAGGAACGAATACGCGATGAAGGAGTTCCTCGGTAACCCTAATTTGTAGGGCATCCCTAAATTGTAGGGATTGACACATGATAAATCCTAGTCAATAAGAATTTAATTTATAGAGATAAATTAAAATTTATATTTAGTTGGATTTAATTAATTTTGAATTAATTATAAATCCATTAAATATAATTATATAAATTATTGTTTTGGAGGCGAACCCCAGAATTTTGAATTCCAGTGAGAAGATTTAAAAAGGGGGGGGCGGGTCCACCTACTCACCTTATAAATAGATGGCCTAACCTCCTTTGAGAGAGGTTAAGTAAATTAGTTAGAGATTTTGGAGAGGAGCAAAGGCTTGGATTGTTGAGAAGCTTCTTGGAGACAAAGACACCAAAGAGCTCCTCTTGATCTCCATGGGTGGCCGACCATCAAGCTCCTCCTTCTCGGGTTTGTGAAGCCGATTTGGAGGTCTCTTCCTCTTGGGTGTGTCATCTCCTACATCTTCTTGGAGGAGTCCAAGGAGGATAGCGAGGTATTCCTTCAGCTTCCTCCTCATTCCATGGTTTTCTCATCCCCTCTTCCTTCCTTTTGGTGCTCGGTTCTTGGTGGAAGGGTCGGCTTCACCTTGGTGTGTTTCGGGGTTGAGTTTCCCTCTCTGTTTAGCCACAACAGGTCTTGATGTTAGCTATCCCTTGGTCGTGAGGCATTTGGTGTGGACCTTCCTTGGATGACATGCACTTGGACGTCTTGAAACAGGGATAGGAGCAGCCTTATCATCCGCGGTATAAGGTATATCATCTCCTTCTACTCGTAGATTGAATTCCTTAAAGATTGCTAAAGTTGATCGCTGGTTTTGGATGGTTTGTATTTTTTAAAATCGCTTTTTCCACTGAGATTCTTCTTCCATCCCAACAGTGGAATCAGAGCCACCTTTAGCAATTTTTCTGAAATTTTATTACGCGTTATTGTTGCGTTTACGAACCGTTCGCTCCCTAAACGTCAAGTTGCTCGGTTTTTGTTTTCGGGGGTTCTTGAGTCGTTATTTTGGCTCCACGGTTCATGCGATGAATCGGGGTGGTAGCCTACTTTCCAAACATGTCTTGGACAGATTTTAGACTCAAGAACCCCGTGGGTTCATGCTTGAATAGCTCCGGAAACTGAAATTTTCAGCATGTGTTGTTTGCACCATTTTGGGTGAAAACGTAACCCAATTAGTGCATTTTCGGATTCTGTTTTTTCCTTTATTTTTCTTAATTGTTAAGATGCATGAAAGGATGATTATGAATGAGCCCTATGTGCTGTGACTGTGTGTAAAACGTGGTTGCGTTGATTGCTTGTAAATTTGTGAAATTTCAGCATTGTAACTTTTAAATAGGGTTTGCGTACCCCTGGCTTCCTCTTGAGTATTATGATTGTAATATTCTTCTTCCTCTCCTTAAACCTTTACCCAAGGGTTTTTTGGGGTCTTCTTCTTTTAGTTTTGTAAAATTAGAAGTTTAGGGGCAGATTCGCAACAAGCACGCTTGCTGCCCCGTTTTGGTGCGCGCGCGGAGAGGAGGTGTTCGACACCATGATGATGACGAGTTGAACCCCGAGAAGGCACTGATGGAACCGACAACCTTCAAGATAATTTTGGGCAGTGCCTTGGCAAGGTGGAGCTCCCTAAAACCCTAGGATGATGGTCTTGGTTCGCCCGATGGCTCGGGTGGAACCCTTAGAACATCCATAATCATCCTTATTTACTTTATATTTTTATTTATTGTTTTTGCTTCAATTGTTGATAGCTTAGATAATTATGATTGCATGTAGATACCCTCCAATAATATTGAGTCTGAATGATTATGATATTAAGAATATCGGTCACGCATTCCATCGTTGTGAGGTACAAGTGTGTCTATTGTCACAATGGGTTTGTTGTGCAAACACAAGGCCCCTTTGTGATGATAGACACGTTGTATCTCATATGGCACATACCCTTGTGTCTCTACTACTAGCTTGAACGTGACTTACCATGTTGAGCAAACTCAAGGGTGGTTGTTTGATGGGTCCGACTCAACTAGGGCTCCTTGGTTTGTTGTGCAAACAGATACCATGGTAACCCTAGAGGTAAAATTTGATGGAAGTCGCATAACGATGTGATCAGTAAAGAGTTACCTATCCATGGACGTATTAGGGTTTGTCGTGTTAAATGCGAGACCTGGGTAGGAGAAGTGGGGTTCCATCTTCCCCTAAGGAAGTCTACTAGTGAGGGCTCGCTTCCCAATAGGAGGGTAATTTGGGAACCGTGAAAATTAGTGGGAGACATGATAAAAAGACCTTAATAATCATGCATATAAAATGGTAGCTCATATTTGTTTTTTACTTTTCCTTGTAGCATTTCATTGTCGCCATGTCATCTACACTGCCATTGCGAAGCATACTTAATGCAAATAAACTCACTGGACCGAACTATGTCGATTGATTGCAAAACTTGAGGATTTTCCTCACCCAAGAGAGACTTTCCTGTATTCTTGACAACAGGCCACCAGATGCCCCTTCCCAAAGGGCTACCGAGGAAGTGAGAACCACTTACAAGAAGTGGCAAGATGACAGCACTACTGTTCAGTGCATAATGCTCGCCTCTATGTTAGATGTGTTGTTGCGACAACATTAAAAGATGGACGCATGGGCCATCCTCTCTCACCTCAAGGAGTTGTACGGTGAAGAGAGCCGGACTACTAGGTTTGAGCTGTCAAAACAACTCTTCCAGGCCAAGATGGCGGCAGGGAACCTGTTAAAACCCATGTTCTCATAATTGATTTGACCGAGATGTTAGAGAAATCGGACGTAAACATTGATAAGGGGCTAAGTCAGGACTTAATACTCCAATCCCTTCTAGGGCATTTTCACAGTTTATCATTAACTACCACATGAACAAGTTGGACGCTTCGCTTCCCGAGCTCCTTAATATGCTGAAGACTGCTGAGTCCCACCTTTCGAAGGAAAATGACAAAGTCTTGTTAGTGGGTAGTGCCCCTAAAAAGGCAAAGAACTGCTATGTTAAGAACAAAGTGAAAAATAAAGATGTGAAACCCAAAAAAGATATCGAGAAGAAAGGAAAGAAGGCTTTTAAGGGCACCTGTTTCCATTGTGGTAAAGATGGCCACTGGAAGCGCAATTGCAAGGAGTATATTGCAGAGGTAAAGCAGAAGAGGGTTTCTGAAGCCCCCTCCATAGGTGTGTTTGTTATTGAAATAAATCTATCATTACAAAATTCTACTACATGGGTATTGGATACCGGTTGTGGTGCTCACATTTGCAATTTGTTGCAGGGGTTGAGAATAAATAAAATGCTAAACAAAGGCGACTACGACCTTCGGGTAGGCAATGACGCAAAAGTTACAGTTTTAGTCGTAGGAACCTATTGTTTGTATATGCCATCAGACAAAACCATTGAATTGAGCAATTGCTATTACGTTCCAGTTCTAATAAATAACATTATTTCTATTACTTTGTTGCTAGAACAAGGTTACGAAATGACTTTAAAAGGCAATTATTGCCACATATATCATTTTGATGAATTATATAGAACTGGGAACATTTCAAATGGTTTGATGGTCTTAGATGTAACTGATAATATTTTTCATATCGAACAAACGCACAAGAAGAAACGAGATAATCTGAACCTCACCTATCTTTGACACTTGAGAGTGGGTTATATTAATGAGAATCAGATTAACAAGTTGTACAAAGATGGGTTGTTTGACCCATTTGATTTCGAATTGATGCCAAATTATGAATCCTGTCTCAAAGGAAAAATAACAAAGTCCCCCTTCACTGGGCGTAGTGAAAGGGCTACTGAGTTGTTAGAGCTAGGCCACATAGATGTTTGCGGACCAATGATAACTCAAGCCAGAGGTGGGTATTCCTACTTTATCACATTCACAGACGTTAGATCAAGGTATGGATATGTCTACCTGTTGAGACATAAGTCTGATACTTTTGAAAAGTTCAAAGAGTATAAGGCTAAGATTGAGAAACAAATAGGGAAAAGTATTAAAACCCTTCGATCAGATCGAGGTGGTGAGTACTTATCCACTGAGTTTCTACATTATCTAAAAGACAACGGGATTGTCTCCGAATGGACCCCTCCAAGCACACGACAGCATAATGGGGTATCTGAAAGGAGGAACAACACATTGTTAGACATGATGCGGTTCATGCTTTGCTTTACTGATCTCCCGATTTCATTTTGGGAATATACGTTTGGAACGACTATCTATCTATTGAATAGGGCTCCCACAAAGTCTATCTCTAGTACACCATATGAGATATGGAGTGGCAAGAAACCAAGTTTGAGGCATCTCAAGATTTGGGGTTGCCCCGCGTACATCAAGAAATTAGAGGCAGATAAGTTTTATGCTAAATCAACCAGGTGCAGATTTGTGGGGTATCCTAAAAAGAGTTTAGGGTATTATTTCTACTCGCCAACTGATCAAAAGGTGTTTGTCAGTAGGCATGCCACTTTATTAAAAAAAGTGTTTATCGAGGAAAGTGGGAGTGGGAGAGATGTTGTGCTTGATGAAGTTCAACAACCACAAGCAAAATCGCAACCACCCGTGGAAAGTCCACAAGAAGAACCAATCACAGAAATACTACCTCCCACCACTCTTCAAAGATCAGGGAGATTGCGTAGACAACCTAAAAGAATATTCCTGACCATTGAGAATGGCTAGGAATTCGTTGATCCACAATCCTATGATCTTGCAATCAAGGATGTTGATTGCAAACAATGGCAGGAAGCAATGAAATGTGAAATGTGCTCAATGTTCACCAACCAAGTTTGGACTTTGGCTGACTTACCCGAAGGAGTTACTCCTATAGGGTGTAAGTGGATCTTTAAAAGAAAGAATGCAACTGATGGGTAGCTGGAGACCTATAAGGCCAGGCTGGTAGCAAAAGGTTTCACTCAAAGGCAATGTCTTGACTATGATGAAACCTTTTCTCTTGTAGTCATGCTCAAGTCCAATAGGATAATGCTAGCCATTGCTGCATATCATGACTACGAGATCTAGCAGATGAATGTCAAGACTGTATTCCTCAATGGTGAACTTGAGGAAGAGGTCTATATGATCTAGTCGGAAGGTTTCGTGTCTTCGGTAGGACCTAAGAAGGTATGTAAACTGCAAAGGTCTATTTATGGACTCAAGCAAGCCTCGAGGAGATGGAACATCTGTTTTGATGAGACAGTCAAAGAGTTTGTCTTCATAAAAAATGTAGACGAACCTTGTGTCTATAAATAGGTTAGTGGGAGCGCCGTTGTGTTTATTGTGTTGTATGTGGATGACATACTGCTCATGGGGAATGATGTTCCTCTGCTCCCGTTAGTGAAAGCATGGTTGTCCAAAAACTTCTCCATGAAAGACTTGGGTGAAGCATGCTATGTACTCGGCATTAAGATCTATAGGGATAGGTCTACAAGGATGCTTGGTTTGTCCCAGTCTCGGTATATTGATACCGTGCTAAAAAGGTTTAGCATGAAAGACTGTAAAAGAGGTTACTTGCCTATGAGTCATGGCATCACTCTTTCCAAGAAGATGTCTCCTAAGACACCTGAGGAGAGAAAAAGGATGAGCGTGATCCCTTATGCTTCGGCAGTAGGATCCATCATGTATGCTATGATCTGCACTCGTCCTGATGTCGCTTATGCCCTAGGGGTAACTAGCAGATTTCAGGCGGATCCTGGAGAGGAACATTGGAAAGTCGTAAAGAACATTCTTAAATACTTGAGAAGGACTAAAGATGTTCTTCTGGTTTATGGTGGGTCAGATTTTAAGCACGGAGGCTACACAGATTCTTGCTTCCAATCGAACCCGAATGACAGTAAATTCATTTCCAGGTATGTATTTACTTTGAATGGTGACGTAGTATGATTGAAAAGTTCCAAGCAAGGAACTGTGGCCGACTCGGTGATAGAAGCTGAGTACATCGCAAGCGAAGCCGCAACGGAAGGAGTGTGGATAAAGAAATTTTTCTCTGAGCTGGGTGTTGTTCCTGAGGTTGCCTGTCTGGTCCCCGTTTATTATCATAACACTGGGGCTGTTGCTCAAGGAAAGGAACCTAGATCCCACCACAAATCAAAACACATCCTAAGACGGTATCACATGATTAGAGAGATCGTTGGACATGGTGATATAAATGTCGAATGTGTCGACACGAAAGACAATATAGCAGATCCATTCACAAAGCCATTACCACAGTAGCAGTTCGATCGCCACTTAAGTTGTATGGGTATTAAATACCACAATGATTGACTACACCAAGTGGGAGATTGAAAGAGATAGTGCCCTTGAATCAATCACATGTTGATGTGTAGGGAACTATTTATGGTTAATGAATAATATGAGGCATCTTTTCATCATATGCTACATCTATATTTTATATACATTAGATTGTGATGAACCCCATGAACTTGTGCAACTGATTCTAAGGCCATGGTGAGATCATGCCAGTGACACTTGGAATCCAGATGCCCTTGTTATAAATGTTCCCAGTCGTAGGATCACCAATTAGGGGATTGATGATTTCGGATAGACTGGTGCACTTGGTACATGCCTTATACGATAATGGGTAGTTGATCTCATAGTTACCTATGAGTTGTCACTAATGTACAAGTGCAGGTGCTCATTATGGAATGAGTTCACTGAACGGACCTGCACGAGGAACACATAATGGAATCCTTACATGAGTGTCAATGGGATATTCCTCGGGTGATATTAGGTGCAAGCAATCCTTGGACCTGAGGTTGTCATGGTTTCCTTGTTAGTGACAACCCATTCCCTTGGTTTTATCCCGACATGGCCCTCAACATCATGTGCTGGATATTACTTGGCATGAGGAAACATTCATGGAGGTAGGTGAGCAACCAACATGGAATCGGTTACTCCTAGTGAGAGGAGATAACGTCCTATGTGTCCCTACAAGTGTCAACTCGGGAATCTCTAGCCAAAGTAGACATGAAAGTCAGGAAGATATTTTTGACAATTCATTATTGAGACGATATCTTGGCGGGTGGAATACATATGAATCGATATTAGGGTTTGACACTTTTTCCGTACCCTAGCCGACTTCGGGACGTTGTAACCGAGGGACTTAGTTGCACGATAACTGATAACCGAGGGGCATTCGATACCTGTAGATTGAACATCACACTACCCGGGTAGTCATGACACGTTGCTAGATGTCAATCTTGACTTGTGAGTGGAATCTCTCACGACCACACTGAAGGGGTTTTAGTGGTCGTTCGTAAGATTCAAATAGAAGTCATTCTATCGGATCCGACTCTCCGTTATGCACAACTCACTGCTAGCTTAGTGTGGGGCCCAATGGGTCACACACAATAGGCTAACCTCGTAACGGACCTTTTGAGATAGAGTCCGAATGCGGCACTATATGTCTACTAGCATGGACATGCTGCAACATGATCACTGATCTCGTTTACGGATATGATAGGAAAGATATTTCCTATAAGAATGAATACGCAAGGAAGGAGTTACTCGGTAACCCTAATTTGTCGGGCATCCCTAAATTATAGGGATTGACACATGATAAATCATAGTCAATAAAAATTTAATTTATATGGATAAATTAAAGTTTATATTTAGTTGGATTTAATTAATTTCGAATTAATTATAAATTACGGGGAGAGAATTTAAAAAGGGCGGGCCGGTTTTCTTTGCGGTTCAATCTTTCGGAGAACAAGGTCCCATTCTACAAAGTTTCTGAGTCTGACGCGCTTGTCGTACTTCTGGGCAATCTTAAGTTTCATTGCCTCTTATCTGATTTTGGCGAGCTCTCGCTCTTCTTCAATAAGGTCGAGCTCCGCGACTCGGGCTCCTACGTTGCCCTCCTCCTCGAAGGAATCTTGCGGAGGCTGCGCTCTGTAATCTCAACAGGCATCATTGCCTCTGCTCCGTAGACAAGCCGGTAAGGGGTCTCCGAGGTGGAAGACTGGGTGGTTCTATTGTAACTCTAGGGTACCTCGGGTAGCTCTTCGACCCAATATGTCTTGACTCGGTCAAGTTTCTTCTTTAATCCTATTAGGATCACTTTGTTGGCCACTTCAGCCCGGCCATTTATTTGTAGGTGTTCAACAGATGAAAAGATCTATCAAATGCCGAGGTTTGAGCAGAACTCTCTATCAGATGTTGACGTTTGAGCAGAACTCTTGAAATTGACAATCCGTGAACTACGTCCCGTTATCGCTAACGAGCTCTCGTGGTATTCCAAATCTGTAGATGATACTTTTCCAAACAAAATTTTAAACTTTATCAGTTACAATTGTAGACAAGGGTTCGGCCTCTATCCATTTGAATTGTCCCGGTGCTTGGGGAAACATACGAAGGAGGTCTATCCCCCATTTGTGGAATGACCAGCTGATGTCCGAGCTGTGCAAGGGTTCAGGGTGCAGTTGAGAAACTTCTGAGAACCTTTGACATTTGTCACATTTCTTGACGTAGAAGCTATAGTCTACTTTCATGCTTGGCCAGAAGTAGCTGGACGGAGGATTTTAGCCGCTAGGGACCTTCCTCCGATGTGGTTTCCACAGATGTCGTCGTGAACTTCTGTTATTATGATGGCTATTCGGGGTTGGGAGACACACTTGAGGAGTGGCCATGAGTACCCTCTCTTGTAAAGCTAGTTATCAAAGAGAGTATAGTAACTTGCCATCCTTTTAAATCTACCCGGATTTGAGATGTTATCCAGAATCTCACGTCGTTTAAGGTAGTTGATGTATGGAGTTCTCAAATCTGTGCCTTGGTCGACTGTTTGGACCTCGGTCGATGTGTCGACCGGTTGGATGCTCGGATGTCCGAGGACTTGCTAAATGACCGACCTGTTGTTTTGAGGCTTTTTGGTGCTAGTCAGCTTAGATAGTAGGTCGATCTGGGTGTTTTCTTTCCGAGGTATATGCTGAATCACATAACTGTCGAAGTTAGTGATTAAAGAAAGTACTAATGCGAGATACCTTTCAAGTGAGGGGTCCCTAGCTTGGTAGGTGCTGTTGACTTGTCCTATGACAAGTTGTGAGTCACTTTTTACAATGATGTTTCGAGCTTTTACCTCCTGAGAGAGTTTTAACCCGATGATCAGAGCTTTGTACTCCGTCTGGTTGTGCTGGCAATAAACTATAATTGAAGGGATTGTTCCAGGGCGATTCCTTGGCAATTTTCCAAAATGATGCTTGCCCCGCTTCCTTTTTCATTGGAGGCCCCATCCACAAATAGCGTCAATGTTTCCTCCGGTTTAGGAATATCTTCTTGGTTGGTGAACTCTACAATAAAGTCTGCCACGACCTGGGCCTTTACAGGACCCATCAGTTGGTATTCGATGCTGAATTTTAAAAGTTCCACCAACCAAGATATCATTCATCCTTCCTGCGAGTTTAGGTTTAGCCATTACCTTCATGATTGGTTGTTTGGTGCGAACCTGAATGTGGTGGCTCGAGAAATACAACCTTAGCCTCCGAGCCGAGATGACCAGGGCGAAAGCGAGCTTTTCAAACCTCTAGTACCTAATTTTTGGTCCTTGGAGGACTTTGCTGACGAAGTAGATTGATTTTTGGTCTTTTTCCTACTCTCAGATTAGGACTGAGCTGAGGGTGTTCTCTGTGACTGTGAGGTAGAGAAACAAGGTTTCTCCTTGTTGTGGCTTATCCAAGACTGGTGGGGTAGTCAGAAATTGTTTCAATTCTTTGAAGGCCTGTTCGAATTTTTCATCCCATCGGAAATCTTGCTTCTTTCGTAAGATCTTGAAGAAGGGAGCACTGGTATAAAGTGTGCGGTCTTGGTTAACCGGTCTACCACCACCCAAATGGAATCAAAACCGCCTTTTGACTTAGGCAATCTAGTCACTAGTTCCATGGTGATTTTCTCCCACTTCCACTCGGGCACTTCGAGATTTTGTAGGAGCCCCGCAGGATTAAGGTGTTCGGCTTTCACCTGCTGACAGACTAGACATTTAGAAACAAATTCTGCCACCTCTCTTTTCATGCCCTTCCACCAGTAATGCTGCCTTAAGTCCTGGTACATCTTGGTGGCCCCCAGATGCATCGTGTAAGTGGAACGATGACCCAATTCCAGTACTTGCCTGCGCACCTCAGCCATGTCTGGTACTACTATCCGATCTCTGAACCTCAGCACACCTTCTGAGTCCAATCTGAAACCGTTCTCTGCATCACCTCTTTGTACCAGGTCCTTGGTCAGTGCACAAAAGGCATCTTCCCCCTGCGCGGCACACAGCATGTCCACCAGCGTGGACTGTACCCGCAGATGGGCCATCAGGGCACCTGAAATTGACACTGATAAGGTTGCACCCCCATCTAGGCATAAAGCCAACTCTCGAGCTAGAGGCCTCTGCTTAGCTTCCAAATGGGCCAAACTGCCCATGAATGTTTTGCTCAGCGCATCTGCTACCACATTTGCTTTCCCCGAATGATACATAATGGTGTAATCATAGTCCTTTAGGAGCTCCAACCACCTCCTCTGCCTGAGGTTCAGCTCCTTTTGGGTAAGCAAGTACTGGAGACTCTTGTGATCTGTGTAGATTTCTCAAGTCTCCCCGTACAAGTAGTGCCTCCAAAGCTTCAGTGCAAAGACCACTGCCGCTAATTCTAGGTCATGCGTCGGATAGTTCTTCTCATGAACTTTCAACTGGCAAGACGCATAAGCAATCACTCTGCCATACTGCATCAAGACGCAGCCCAGACCAACCCGAGAGGCATCACAGAAAACCACAAACCCTCCTGAGCCGGAAGGTACAACCAACACAGGTACAAATGTCAAACATGCCTTAAGCTTTTGAAAGCTCGCTTCGCATTTGTCAACCCAAACGAATCTGACCTTCTTTTGGGTCAACCGAGATAGAGGGGCTGCAATTCTGGAGAAATTCTCCACAAACTTCCGATAATAGCCGGCCAACCCAAGAAAACTGTAGACCTCGGTTACACTAGTCGGCCGCTTGCAGTTCTGAACCACTTCAATCTTGGCGGGATCTATCCTTATTCCTTCCTTGGACACTACATGGCCCAAGAACCCTACACTTTCCAACTAAAATTCACACTTGGAAAATTTGGCAAACAAGCGGTGCTCTCTGAGGGTTTCTAGGACCATTCTCAAGTGCTTAGAGTGCTCTTCCTCACTCTTGGAGTAAACTAAAATGTCGTTAATGAAGACGATCACAAAGCTATCCAGGTACTCCTGAAATACCCTATTTATTAGGTCCTTGAAGGCAACAGGTGCATTGGTTAGGCCAAAGGACATCACTAGGAATTCATAGTGACCATAGCGAGTCCTAAAGGCCGTCTTTGGCACATCGCGGTCCCGGATTCTTAAGTGATGGTATCCGAACCTCATATCTATCTTTGAGAACCATTGAGCCCCCTGCAGCTGGTCAAATAGATTGTCTATCCTCGGCACTGGGTAGCGGTTCTTAACAGTCACCTTGTTCAGCTGCCTATAATCAATGCACATGCACATCAATCCATCCTTCTTCTTCACGAAGAGAATCGGGGCACCCCAGGGTGACACACTCGGCCGGATGAACCCCAGGTCTAGCATTTCCTGCAATTGCATCTTTAGCTCTCTGAGTTCGGCCGGTGCCATCCTGTAAGGGGGAATGTAAATTGGTTTTACCCCGAGCTGCAGATCAATGCAAAAATTGACCTCCCTTCTGGGCGGCAACCCTGGCAATTCCTCGGGAAACACAACAGGGAATTCACAGACCACGGGAGTTCTGCTGACATGCTTTACTTCACTCCTTTCCTCCTCGACCACAGCTACAAAGGCCAAGAAAGATTGGTAGCCAGCCCTAAGTAATTTACGAGCCTTTAGGGCTGAGATGACCCCTATCGGCTTGCTACCTCCCTCCCCTTGGGAAATGAACTGCGATAGCCCAGGCTTATTAAACATCACTGCTTTGGCTCTACAGTCCAACGTTGCAAAATGCTCTGCCAGCCAGTCCATGCCAAGGATGACATCAAGCTCAAGAGTGGGTAGGAGTGTCAAGTCCGCACTCAGCACATGGCCGCATATGAGCACTTCACACCCTTGATAAATTGAGGTTGTTAAGATTGCATCGCCCGTAGGCGTTGATACCATCAATGGCCCATCAAGCATAGAGGGTGTCATTGGCAGCTTTGCAGCAAATATGGCAGACACAAATGAGTGTGTGGCACCCGGATCAAATAATACATATGCAGCAGAAGAACATACTAAAATAGTACCTGTCACCACTGCTTTGGAAGCCTATGCCCCATCACGATTCATAGCATAGACCCGCGCAGGCAGCCTCTCTGAATGACTGGTCTACGGCCCCCTATTCTGAGTCTTCCCTCTCGGTGGTACTGACCCTACTAACATAGGTGCTTTACCCCTTGACTGCTCAGGCTTCTGACCAGTTCCCTCAGGGCAGTCGTTCTTGAAATGTCCGACCCGACCGCACTTGAAGCAAACATTAGTGCGGTTAAGGCAGGACCTCCAGTGCCTCCGACTGCAGCTGCCACACTGCGGCACCTCAGATCTTTGATAACCACCTCCTGACACTGCCAGCCTCACTGACCCGGTCCCTTGGCCCCCACGGCACCGATTGCCATTCTGCCTCCAGCTTTGCTGCTGATCTACTGTGGGCATTGCCCCCTCAGAGTGCCAAGGTCGACTACCAGAACCCTGTGACCGAAACTTCTTCTTAGCTGGCCCGTCATTTCTCTCGAACGGCACCAAAGCTTCTTTTCGCAGGGCTTCATCCACTACCCGAGCCACTGTAGATTCCTCGGTGAAATAAATAAGTTTGCCAATTTGTGGCCTCAATCCTGCCACGAACCTCTTGACCCTAGCGGTCTCAGTCGCCACTAGGGTGGGATGGTACTTGGAGAGACGATTAAACTCCATCTCATACTCCGACACTGTCATGCCTCTAGCTTGGCACAACATCTCAAAATCACAGGCGCGCTTGTCACGGACACTCATGGGTAAGTATTGCTCTTCCACAGCCGCCCGAAATTCCTCCCATGTGGGAGGTGGTGCGCCAGCTGCCCTGTGGGCCTTCCAAGTTTGCAACCAGACCTTTGTCGGTCCCCTCATCTGAAGACTGACCATACTAGCAGCCGCCTCTGATGAACATCCCAGTTCCATGCATAGCTCGTAGCAATCCCCCAGAAATTTTATCACTTCCACCTGACGATCTGTCCCAGTGAACTCTGGTGGCTTCAGGGTGACAAAATTTGCATCAGTTGGGGTTCTAACCACTGGTGCTACCACCTCCGCCACTTTTGGTACCACTGAAATCACGGGCACTGGCTGTGGCAGTGGCTGCCGAGACTGCTGCTGCATCTGGTACTGCAACTGCTATCTCAGTTCATGCTCCTTATGGAGCGCCTCAGTCAATTGGTTCACCTGAGACTGCAGTAGATCAACCGCTGACTCTTGTCCCTGTCCCTTAGACAGTTCTCTATCTCTGCCCCGGGTCCAGCCTCGGCCTCGGTCTCGACGTTCCGTCGAGTTACTGCCACTGCCACTCAAAGCAGCATTTCGAGCATCCATTTCACTATCACAAGGAAGAAAAGAAATTACATGACATATAAGAAATTATTAACACAAGCTCTTTAAACTACTAACCGCATGGTGCGCTGAGTGCAGGAGTGGTCGCCCAATCTCGTAGCATAACTATACCGTAAGTCGGCACGCTAGCATATGCCTCATACGGTACCCAACACTAAGTCATAGACAAGACCTAACCTACTGCTCTGATACCAACTTTGTCACACCCCGACTGAGGATAGTGTGACCGGCCAAGGTCCACATCCTGCCCTGTAGCCTACTGTCTACATTGACATCAAGAAACCAAAACACACCGACTGAAAAAAACTTAACATACTTTATAAAACAAAGTTTGCAAGTCACAATGTATAAGTTTTTCAAAACAAGAAGAAACATCAACCTCAAATCCAAATGGTCAAACATCACATTTTTGCAATTCTTTTCAATTACAACCGTCAGTGCAGAAATAAACCAACATAACTAGGACTAGTCTAAGATTCATGGACGCCGCTACGAGATTTAGCACCGCCTCTGCCCTCCAGATGCACCATATCAACACAAAGCTACTGCTCATGCTCTGCAAAAATAAAAATAAACTGTAAGTCCACTTGGGACTCAGTGAGTGGCTCAATTGAACCTCCACATAAGCCTCAGTCATATATATATATCATACAGGGCAATAAAGGAAATTCACTAGGAGGTAAAATTTATTTCTAATCCGATTACCGACCCCCAACGGGTTCGTCCGCATCAATTGAACATGATAACCTGCCATCTCGGCTTATCTAGCCTTCGGCATTCGGCCCTTGGGCCTACTCATATAATCATATCCCTGCTACAATCGTCCCTACCATATCCGGTAGTATCACACTAGCTCTAGACCACAACATCTCAAGATGTAAACAAACAATCCCGGGCCGTCGACTAGGATGGCCACTAGTCTCTGGACACCGTCTGGGGTAAGAATAGCTAGTCCCACCCAACTGGGGTCTGGCACCTAGCGGGCCCGTTGGCGCACCTCTAGACCCAACTAGCCGAGCTGAGCATTGGTCATTTTCGACCTCCTCGCTCCTCGGCGGACCATCTCAAGCACATTACACATTCGATATCCTAGGGTTTCCATATATATATATATATATATATATATATATATATATATATATATATATATATACCTCAGGCCTTTTCCCATATCTAGCCATGTCCGACTACCGGGTCAACAATTCATGCTACCCCTTCTAGTATATGTGCACCTACAATCTCTAAGTTTCCATAAATGTGCTATGAACATCTAGTAGCACCTTACATGTTAACTAGCCTTCTACACTGTCTTAGGTGAGAATTTCCATGAGTTAACCTTGGAATACCATCCAAAAACATTTAGGGCAGCATACATAATTTAAAGAAAAATGCTCAAATATTACATCATTCATCATATATAACCATAATGCACATATCTAACAATTCTTATACTACCTTAGGAATATTAGCTCAATAAGGAGCAACTATCTAGCATGGCAATGTAGTAATAAATTTAAATAACATGTATGAATTATAAAACATGGTAGCATTGTCAACATCCAAGTTTAAGGATCAAATGCTAAGTATGGTTACAATACTAGCATTCCTCAAGTTTCAAATCAATCAAGCTACTTGCTATGTTTGATGTTCTTCCTAAGTATTGTCATATCTCTATGTATGATCCTTATAGTCATGTAATTTCCATCTATAGCTAATCTCTTCTCCCCTCCCTAGCCTTGGCCGAACCATGAGCAAGGAAGACCTTGCTCGGCCATGGTCCTAATGGTAGGAAAAGAGGGAGGAGACTCTAGCTATACCTCTACCTCTTCAATTCTGAATGTAACTTAAATACCAATTAACTAATTTACCCTTCCCTCACCCTTGGCCGAACCCTCTTCATGAGTGGTAAGGTTCATTAGGCCATTCAAGGGACTCCTAGGGAAGACATGCTTCAATATACGAAAGATATACAAGTAGAACTACATCGAACACTGATCTAAGGTCATCTAAGGGCTTCCTGGGCGTCAAGGGAATTGGGGAAAATTTTGGCATGACCTTTCCCCATCCCCCATGACTCGGCAGCCCTAAAAACTTGCAAATCGACGAAGAAACAACGAGTATCGACAAGAAATTCCATAAAACAGTGAACGCACATCATAGAAATCAAGATTTGTCGGAAAGATCGTGAAAACTCAACCTATCTCATATAGGGTTCGGCCACCCGTCTCCCCCAAGCTTCAAAACTTAACCACTCACCTAGGTTGCGGAGAAACAAGGATCGGGTGACGACGACGCGAATTTCGTATCGATCCAAGCCCCAAGCTTCACCTTGCTCCTCTTCCTCTCCCCCCTTAGGCAGCCTTGTGCGGTTCAATGGATGAGCCACACGGCTGCAAGATGAGGGTTTTAATCCCTCATCTAGCTTTTCAATTGAGGCCTCTTGACTCACTTAACTCGCACTCAAATCTCGACTAAACCCGAACTCAACTTGGGTTCCGACTCAAACCATAATATGACTCGAGTTAACTTAATTTAATGTATGATTTTATAAAAGAAAAATTAATTATCCAAATAGACTTCATGATTCATTAGCCGAGTCATACCTTTTCACTCGAGGCGATCCTGAGGCTCGACTCGACTATCCCCGGGTCCGACACGCTGCACCAAAATAGATTTTTATATTAGAAAACTTTTTTTGGGTCTTACATTTATTTAAATTTATCACCTTTTTAATAATAAACCTGGGCTTAGAGGTGGCAATGGGTCATGCTTGGGCCGGCCCGACTGACCACCTTCAGGTCGTGCCAGGCACGACCCGACCACCACTCGGGCCTGGCCCGACAACTCAAAAGGGAGGCCCAGCCCGAGGCTCGGGCTGGGCTCAGGCCGGCCCGAAATACCAAAAATAGAAATTATTAAGGCCGACGATGAGACTCGAACCACTAACCTTTAGCTTCATTTGTGATGAACTAACTATTACATCAAGGCCCGATAATATCACTGAGTAAAGTACCTATTGCTCATGCCTGGCACAGAATAGTAGGCTAAACCTAGGTGCAGACTAGGCTAGGTCTGGGTGGCGCTAGGCCTAGCCTACGGGTGCTGGGGTAGGCCTGGTCGGGCCCAGGCTTGTGCCGAGCACGGCCCACGTGCCCAAGGGGTGAGCCGAGCCCGCCCCTTGGGCACAGGTGGGCCGTGCCCAGCTCGGCCTGAAATTCTTCGGGCCGGATCAGGCACGACCTAGAGTCGGGCCGGGCCCGTGCTGTCCACGGGCAGGCCTAGCCCGTTGCCACCAAAGTTATCTAATTAAATCAACAATGATAAAAGAGTTATTTTTGAAGTAATTTATGTTAATCCAACTTAGTTAAAATAACGTATATGTGACCAAAAATATGGATATATAACATATTTGCTAAAGTCGCACCAATATCTCAAGTGATGGGATAATTTTATCTCGTATCAAATGTGATCTCAAACTTTATTAATCAAACACATCTTTTCACACACTCTTCATGTGAAATTAAATCACAGTACTACAATTTCTCCGTAGAAGTTTTGACATTTTCATTAAAAATCCAAATTAAGTGTGATGATTAACTCAAATTTGATCAAAATCAGGAAGGAGCCGGGTCATTAGGCTGAATCCAATAGAGAGGAAAAACATGGGAGATTATTTATGCTGGCGGGCTCAGCCGTCCTATTCTGCCAGCTGCTGCTGGCACGTGCAGCGTACGCTGCCAGCTGGTGCGCTGGCGCCAGCAACAGCTGCATCAAAGATTCAAAGGTAATTTTTTATTTAGTTGATTTGATCTCATGGTCAAAATAGAATCTGCCTTTAATGCTCCAAATTAAACCTCAGTCAAAATTAGAAGTTACGCTGCCTTTAAAAGCTTCTTTTCCACCATGTTCAAATTGAACATTAATTACTGCAACTTTATTACATGATTGGGTCAAGTCAAAATAAGAAATCAAGCTGCAGCTTTTATTAGTTTCACTTTTGGTCAAAATAAGTATGATTAGAATATATGTTTAAGTTTACTTGGTTGCTATCGTAGTTGTTGGAAATTGTGGATTGTAAGTTTATATTCTCGCTGAAATTAAAATTGCTGGATCTATGTGCTGGAATATGTCCTGTTTTGCTGAAAACTAAATTGAACAAATGCTGAAATTGATTTTGTTGTTAGGCTGCGAACTCGCTGCGTAAGATATCAATGTAACTTATCGATCTTCGCGTAAACTATAGTTTAGAAACATGAGAAATGCTTTAGTAACCTGAACAGTAGTGTATGGGTGAAAAATAGATACTTACAGTAGGCTGGAATTATCATGTGTGTTAAGCGAGCCGGGTTGCAGGCTCGGTACAACGTTCCTGACTCGTTGTATATACTTGAAATTTTGACTTGAATCAGTAATAAGTGAGCTTTTGTGTGTTGACATGAGGGTATAATCTTCGAGTGGATATATGAGAAAGTTAGGCGTGGAAGGTTTGAGGTTAGGAATCGGACCGACGCTCCGCAAGATATGGGAAAGCAAGTAGACATAGGAGTTTGGTAGTCCTCTAAGTGGAAAGAATGAGCCTCACCGGGCCGAGTGGTGTGCATGGCGCGCGAGATATTATTGGGCCTCATTGGGCCGAGTTGTGCGCATGGCGCATGAGATATTATTGGGCCTCATTGGGCCGAGTGGTGCGCATGGCGCACGAGACATTATTCGGCCTCATTGGGCCGAATGGTACACATGAGCATGAGACATTGTTGGGCCTCATTGGGCCGAATGGTGCGCATGGCGCACGAGATGATATTGGGCCGGACAAGCCGAGTGGTGCGCTACGCGCACAAGGTGATGTTAGGCCATGTGTTGGGCCGAGTTGTACGCCTAGCGTACAAGTGATCATGGGTCGGAGGGCCTTCCCAACCGAGTTCTGGGTACTGATACTAAAGGGCCTTCCTAGATCAGTGAGCCCGAGTTGGGAGACTAGCTAGGGGTGATAAGCCTAGTAAATACTCCATAAATAAGGGTTGGACATTTAGAGGACAAACTCCTATAGAGTCGGATCAGGATATGTTACTTGTTTATTTAATCTAGTATTGGAATTCACTTAATATATTAATTATTGAATGAACTGGCTTCTACTTGGGCAACCACTCGCTAAGTTTTTGGCTCACTTTTGTTATCGTGTTTGTTTTGTAGAGCGTGATTCTGAGGTACGGCGAAGCTGATGGCGGCAGACTCTGGTAGCGATCTTGTGAACTGGTTGACGTAGTGCGTCGAGTTGAGTCGAGTCAATGTTTAAAATTGAGTTATTGTGACATTTAGTGTGTTTTAGAAGTTGTAGACTCTTGTTTGAGATTTATTATTAATTGGAGTACTTATCCTGTGGAATTTGAACTTGATACTGAGTTGTTATCAACTCCTTCATATTTATGTCATGGAACTTTGTTTTCAAGATGTTCATGTTTAAAATGCATGTGTGTATTGGTTTAGGCTTCGGGGTGCTTGGCTGTACTCTGGCCGATCATGTGGTAGTAATTCTGTAGGCCAGAGGGGTCGAGGCCGAGGTAGAGGCCGCACTGGGGGTCGGGGTCGTGGATGCGCGCCTAGCCCAGGAGAGGGCAGAGCAGGACACCCAAGTGGCGCAGCAGGTGGTCGAGTTGATAGAGGAGCTCCGCAGGGAGCGAGAGATGAGGCAACAATAGCCTCAACCCGAGCCAGTTACACCAGCGGTTCCAGAGACAAGGGAGTTACTGCCACCAATGGTTAGGGCAACAAATCATCTTGAGACAGCAGACCTCGAGGTTCGTATCTAAGGTTTGTTGAGTAAAATGGCTACACTAGAGGAGGGTTGAATAGTGTTTACTTATCTTTTTGCCTAAATCCGATTTTAATCATTTTCTTAAGCTACTTAGGAAATTTACGATTGAGTGATTAAATGCAGAAACGATAAATAATAAAGCAATTAATACAACCAATAAATCAAGGCAAACACAATGATTTATAGTAGTTCGGCCCCAATGCCCACTCCACTACCTAAGCACCCCGCTTAGGATTTCCAAACTAAAACTTTACTAGATTAATCTTGTTTCCCTTACAACAAGGACTTTGACCCGAAGATCTCGCTCTCCACCTAAGGCACTTCGACACCCGGAAGTCTCCGACTTCTTACAGAGAGCACTCTTCTACCTCAACTTAAGGGACAACTTAACTAATCCTAGTAAACTAAGTTTACATAAGTGACTTTACACCTTCTACACCAAGGTAACCACTTAATTTCAAGACTTACACTCTAGGTCTTACACAAACTCAAATCCTATAAGTAAACACGTTCAAATAACAATAAAGATCATAATGAAAAGAGCTTAAGAATAAAACCAAGAATCAGTGCTCTTTTCCAAGCCTTCAAGCCTCCAACTCGCCAAGTTGTTGAGCTTGAATTGAAGCCGAGTTGAAGAAAAACTGGGCGCTTGAGAAAAATGTTGACGGAAGAACAGAGCGCAACAATCGATCTTAAGAAGGCTTAAATATCTCCTTGATAATGCTCAATTAAGTCTCTAAGGGATGTAAAAGGAGTTAGGTGATGGGTATTTATAACCCCTTAATCGAACGGCAGCTCAACGGGCGAAAAACTACCCGTTTTCGTCGTTTGGTCGTTTGTCGGTCGATCGTCGGTCGACCGACCGATCGGCCGCCCGCGATCATTTCTTTAATCGCGCTGTTCGGTCGACCGACGGGTCGACCAATTGAGTCGCGAGTTCAGTGATCCGCAATCCGATCGACCGATCGGTCGACCGATGCACGTACTGCTAGATTTTGGCCACGGTCGACCGAAGTAGCAACTGCCAATTTTTGGCACTGTTCGATCGATCGAATTGGCTACTGCCAATTTTTAACATCATTCGGTCGATCGAACCTAGGCTGAACTTGATTTTTTCAGCCTTCTTCTTGCGCGCTTTGTTTTCGAATTTCGGCTTACAACGTGCGTCAACTTAGAGAGGTTTCCATATGTTCTTTAGATTCGTCCAAGACGTCTTTGTTGGCTTTAGGTTTTCAACCTTAGCCTTGATCTCGATTTTTATGGTTTTGATGATAACAAACATGGGACTAATGATTTCATTGAGAATATCTTTCAGGTTCCATATCAACCAGCGTTCGATGTTCTCGATCGGATAAATCGGAGAAATTGCAAAATCGAAAGGACATTGATTGTCGCATTCGGGTTCATTGTGGATGTTTCTCGAAGATCGACGAGTGCACCAAAGTCGCTTGGACGAGTCCAAAGATCACATCAAAAGCTCTCCAAGATGATGCTCATTGAAAACCGAAACTCGAAAACCAAGTATGGAAGAAATTGACTGAAAAAAAACAATTTCAGCCTAAATTCAGTCGACCGGGCGGTCGACCGAATGTAAGTAAAAAGGGGTAGTAGCCATTCGGTCGATCCGTCGGTCGACCGAACAAAGGGAATAAAAATCATAGAGCTACTTCGGTCGACCGATCGAAGCCCAAATTGGGCAGTAGCTCGGGCAGTCGACCAGCCGGTCGACCGAGCTACGTTTGCTAAAGATTCAAGATCGCGTTGGTCGACCGAAAGTCGTGGATCAAAGAATTTGCGTCAAGCGATTGACCCGTCGGTCGATCGCCCACAGAGTAAAGAGAAGCGGTCGAAGGACCGGTCGATGAGTCGGTCGACCGACCATTCGACCAGCGGCCTGTAACAGATAGTTTTCTATCCGTTGAATAGCCGTTTCTCCAGCAGTGTATAAATATACCCTCATATGATTCTTTTAACTTCTTCCTTCACTCCTACAGATTTTTATTGAGCATTAAAAAGGAGATTAAAGCCTTCAAAGAGATTGTTTGGAGCGGGCGCTGATTTCTGTCGAGTTCTTCTACAAGCGCACAAGCTCTACTTACCTCAACTCTGCTGCAACGAATTTATCTGACGAGTTGAAGGATTGAAGGATTGCAAAAGAGCTTCTTCTATTGGTTTTATTCTTAGCTCTTTTGATTGTAATTTTTAACTGTAAATTGTATCTGTTTTCTTTGATTTGGGTTTGTGAAGATCTAGTTGTTAGGTCTTGTCGTGTGAAGTGGTATTCTTGGTGTAGAAGGAGTAAAGCCACTTGTGTAAACTTAGAGCTTACTAGGATTAGTTCTAGTTGGAGAGCGGAGACTTTCCGGTGCAAAGTCCTCGTTGTAAGGGAAACTCTAATTAATCTAGTAAAACCTAGTTTGGAAATCCTAAGCGGGGTGCTTAGGTAATGGAGTAGGCATTGGGGCCGAACTACTATAAATTGCGTGTTTGCATTGCTTTCATTTTGTTGTGCTTAAATTGCTTAATCATTTATAAGCTTCCGCATTTAATCGCATCGAATTGCAAATCGCCTAATCGATCTAAGTAATCGTTTAAAATTGGATTTAGGATAATCGAATTAGTAAACACACTATTCACCCCCCCTCTAGTGTCGCCATTTCGCCAATAGTCTTTAGTGCACACGTCGATCTTCGAGAGATTTCCACGACGAACCCGAACGCGATGATTAATGTCCTTCCGATTTTCCATTTCTCCTATATTTCCAATCGAAGACATCGAGTGCTAATCGATATGGAACCTAAAAATATTTCTCAATGAAACATTAGTTCCATGTTTGTTATCATCAAAACCGAGATTAAGACCAAGGTAGAAAACCATAGGCCAACAATCTCCGCCTTTTTGATGATGACAAACATCCTTAAGAAAATATATCATTTAAGCACAAAGGATATCAAACATGAGATTTCTCCCTCTATCAACATGTATATCTATATAAATAAACTTCCCTTATCTATATGCATGATTTTCCTATATTTTCTTCCCTTCACCTATATTTTTCTCCCCCTTTTGACATCCATCAAAAAGGGCTACAAAAGTCAATCATCAAAGTTGAGACTCTAAAATTATTTTTCATGAAACATGAAAATCTCAACCAAAGGAATGAAAAACAAATATTTGATATGAGACTAATCAATACATGATATCAAAGAATGATCAATATAATCTAAAATTGGAAATCATGTACTAATTCAAGTATTGATATAACACGTATCGGTCAACGTTTCAAAAATCATTTTAGAAATGAGTTTTTCTTAGATAATAATGAGAACGATACCAAGAATAGAATTACAATATCATACTTGACGTCTCTTTCAGTGATTTTGACGAAAATCTAAAAGATCAAGAAATGAGCACTTGGGAAGAATGATACTTTAATGACATTTTCGTAAATAAGTGAATCTTTCATGAAATTTCTAGATTTCATTTAAACTTTCAAAATACTAAGATATGAGCATTTAAAGCAGGTATATCAAGTTTGAAGTGAAACTAATGTCATTTAATCAAGATATGAACTTAGCACGATTTCATTCAAAGTAGGCTTGAAAATATGAAAATGCTAAGTATCAAATTTTACTATCTACTCATGTTTTCTATAACTTAGGCACCTGGACATCTAACATGAGTGAATCTAAGTATACGAGTCAAGTTTGGGCTGAAGATGAGGTTTCTAAGTCACTTTGTTGACTTAGGTCAAAGTATACTTTCATTTTTCAAAAATCAAAATTTTAAATTCATATAAAATCATATTCTTGATAGAAATTTTTGAAACTTTAACTGGACAAACTAGATTTTTCAATAAATCTACAGGTTCAAGAATCAGTCAAAAATGAATTTCCTATAAATTCATAAAATTCCTAAAAGTCCAGGGGCATTTTCGTAAATTGTATATATATTTTTCCAAGAGTTGTTAATTTTGCTTCAAACTTTCCAGACATCGCTGAATGATCATTTAAGACGTGTGTGTCAAGTTTGAGCTCAAAATAAATGATCTAAGTTTATTTTTCATCCTATATTATTTTCACTGAAAGAGTGAATATTTCTAGCTATCATTCAAATGTTCAAAATCATTCCTAGGAATGATTTTACTCAAGCAATTGTGTGAATGATATTAGACATTGAATCAAAATAATATACATGAGTTTTCATCTGAAGTTTTTTATGAGAAATTAAAGTATCGGAAAAGTGAGTTTTTCAAGTAAGTGATACTTTGAGTTTTCGAAATTCAACTTCAAAATTTTATTATAAATCATATTCTTGATGAAATTTTTTGAAATTTTTACACAACATACTAGATTTTTCAAAGAAAGTACAGCTTCAAGAATCATCTCAAAATCAGTTTTCTATATTTTTCTAAAATTCATTGAGTAAACTATTTTAAAATTGAAATTTCAATGACATTTTCACAATTTTCAGTAATTTTTTAAAACATGTTCAATTTTTATTCAAGCTTTTATGACACCATAAAATGATCATGTAAAGAGTGTATGTCAAGTTTGAAATGAAAATTATGTCGTTAAGTTAAGATATCAACCTAGCATGATTTCATTCAAAACTAAACTAGTTATCATAAAACTTGCTAAGTGTCAATCTTATCAATTACTCGTGATTTTTCAAACTTAAACCTGTGGACACCTAACATGAGTAAATCTAAACATGTTCCTCAAATATGGATTGAAAATGAGACCTCTAAGTCAATTTGTTGACTTGGGTCAACTTGGTTCAAAAGAGGTTATCATGAAATGACGTCTATGTCATTTTATCCATACCCATATGAATTTATCATTCTAAGTGCATGGAAACATGTCATACATATTCTAAACATGTTTATGAAGTTTGGACAAATGAAATGTCCAAGTTAATTTATTGACTTGGGTCAAACTTTTCAAGCTTAAGTACCCTAATGCGAACTAGTCATCATTTTGCTCAATTTCTCATGAAATGTCAATTTTAACCACATGACAACGAATCATTAACACACCTAAACATGTTCATCTAATTTTCAACTTAAAATGAAGTCTCTAAAGAAAAATCTCAACCTAGTCCGATTTCATAAATATCATGATATCATGAAATGAACTAAGTTATCAAGATTTTTCCTACTCATGAAAATTCAAATATTTATCATACATAATCAATCATGAGCATAAAGAAATCATTTAAGCATAGGTATTCAATTATTATACTAAGATTTTTACAAAATTAAACTCATACCTCATTCCTGAAAATTTTCCCAAACTTTTCATTTTCTTTTCCATTTTCTTTTAGATAGCATAGCCTTCTATTAACATTCATAACTTGCAAGTAGACTTTATTAGTAGAAAATGAAACCAAAGATACATGCAAGCGATCAAACTAAATAGCGAAGGTGAAAATAGAAATCTTCATTTGAGAATTTCAACCTAAGCTAGATAGTGAAAGATTCGTTTTAAGTAATATCGTCATGAAACCAAAACGAATCGAGAGATCTCAAAATATGAAATTTTGAAACATAAGATCTCCAACCCTTCCTATTGGTTGAAAATCGAAAGGCCACAATGAGCCTACGATATAAAACCACAAGGTCGCATGAGCCCATTACAGGCTACATAGGTCTTCGAAGACACCGGGAAATCAAAATCAAAAATCATTTCATAAAACAAATCAAGAGCATGGAGACCAACTATAATTAAGCATAGTTTCATAATCTTCAACTAAAGTAAAATGATGCAAGCTAGAAGATGATACCGGAATAGTTTTGATGCCAACTTTACCTAAGGCATCAAGGTAGCTTGAAGTTACAATCAAGAGAGGATTCATCATTCAAGTCCATGGTTAACTTCGACACATCTCTTACCTTCAACCATGTGTGGTAGCTCCCCCTACAAGAGAATAAGAAATCTTTGGTACCCAAATGGCTTTGGGTCCTTGGGGGTGAGTTGGCCTAGGAATCCAAAGTGTCTTAGCAACACTTGGATTTCTTTTAAATCATGAATAGCATGACCATATGTACCACAACAAAAACAATGTCTATGAAACTTTTTATTTTGGCTATGTACATGTGATTTATCACTAGAATGCTTGACGTGTGAGCTATGATGAACATGAGCATTCTTAGAGGAAACATTCTTCTTTTGAACATGAGGTTTAATGGTAGAATGCTTAGCATTTTGAACATGATGGACATTGGCATTCTTTACACAAGCATTTTTTTCATTCTTGTGTTCTTAGGAAATGAAATATTTTTCAATTCATTTACTTTCTTATTTAAGGACACAACCTCATTTTTCAATGAATCAAGAGATTGATATAAGGCTTTAGATTGAGATTTAAATTTATTGTTTTGACTTATAATTTTTGAATTCTCAAGTTTCAAACTTTCATTCTCAAGCTTTATGTCCTTAGGCTCAAGTTTCAACCTATCATGGGAAAAATCAATAGAACTAGATTTCATTATCTCATTTTCTAGTTTTAATTCATCCACATGAGAGTTAAGCCTTATATTATCTTTCTTCAATCTTTTATTTTCATTATACTTATTAACAAGCAAGGCATACATTTTCTTGTATTCATCTACTAACTCATTATCTGATATGTCAAGAGAACTAGTAGAGCTAGCATTGTTATTATCATTAGCATGACTAGAAGGAGAAGAGTGTACCTCATCATTAGCATCCATGAGGTAAACTTTCGAAGTGGCTTCATGTTCATGAAAAGAGGATGCTTCACTTGAGTAAGATGTGGAGGTGGAAGCACTTGACCTCTTCTTTGCCTTGTTTTTCATGGTAGGGCAATTCTTCTTCACATGTCATTTCTCTTTGCACAAGTGGCAAATTACCTTTCTCGTCCGGCTTTTAGAGTTGCTTCTTTGACTAGAAGCACTATGGACATTAAAACCGGGATTAGTAGTAGGTGAGTGACCATTGTCATCACCACCTTCATCAAAAGTGTCAATCTCTTCGGTTTTGGCATAATAAGATAAAACATTTAATGTGACCCATAAATCATAAGCTGAAGAGCAATGCATGACTTTATCTAGGATGCCATTTGGTAATGTGCAAAGAATACAATTCATGGCATCTCCATTATACTTAAAGATTTTCTTATCTAATTCACTCCAAGCATGCATGTCAATCTTAGGTTCAATGAATTCTAGTTTTAACATGTTAAGGACACCAAAACCCTTAGTCTTTAAATATGTTTACATCCTATATTTCCAAAGACCAAAGTTCGAACCATCGAACCTAGTAGGTGAAGACGCTAAACTCTCTAGTGTCATTTTTCGGATCAAGAGACGATGTAGAGGAGATGGTGAAATCTCAATCTACGACTCGCTCTGATACCAATTATTGGGTGAAATTGCTACATTAGAGGGGGGTTGAATAGTTTGTTTACTAATCTTTTTGCCTAAATCCGATTTTAATCATTTTCTTAAGCTACTTAGGCAATTTACGATTGAGTGATTAAATGCGGAAGCGATAAATAATAAAGCAATTAATACAACCAATAAATCAAGGCAAACATAATGATTTATAGTGGTTCGGCCCCAATGCCTACTCCACTACCTAAGTACCCCACTTAGGATTTTCAAACTAAAACTTTACTAGATTAATCTTGTTTCCCTTACAACAAGGACTTTGACCCGAAGAGTCTCGCTCTCCACTTAAGGCACTTCCACACCCGGAAGTCTCCGCCTTCTTACCGAGAGCACTCTTCCACCTCAACCTAAGGGACAACTCAACTAATCCTAGTAAATAAAGTATACACAAGTGGCTTTACACCTTCTACACCGAGGTAACCACTTAATTTCAAGACCTACACTCTAGGTCTTACACAAACTCAAATCCAATAAGTAAACACGTTCAAATAACAATAAATATTACAATGAAAAGAGCTTAAGAATAAACCAAGAATCAGTGCTATTTTCCATGCCTTCAAGCCTCCAACTCGCCAAGTTGTTGAGGTTGAATTGAAGGGGAGTTGAGGAGAAAATTGGGCGCTTGATAAAATGTTGACGGAAGAACATAGCGCAGCAATCGATCTTAAGAAGGTTCAAATCTCTCCTTGATAATGCTCAATTAAGTCTCTAAGGGATGTAAAAGGAGTTAGGTGATTGGTATTTATAACCCCTTAATAGAACGGCAGCTCAACGGGCAAAAAACTAGCTGTTTCCGCTGTTCGGTCGCTTGACGGTCGATCGTCGGTCGACCGACCGATCAACCGCCCACGACCGCTGCTTGAACTTGATTTTTTCAACATTCTTCTTGCGCGCTTCATTTTCGGGTTCCGACTTTCAACATGTGTAAAATTGGAGAGGTTTCCATGTGTTCTTTAGACTCATCCAAGACGTCTTTGGTGCATACGTCGATCTTCGAGAGATTTCCACGATGAACCCGAACGCGACAATCAATGTCCTTCTGATTTTTTGATTTCTCCTATATTTCCAATCGAAGATATCGAGCGCTAATCGATATGGAACCTGAAAATATTTGTCAATGAAACATTAGTTCCATGTTTGTTATCATCAAAACCGAGATTAAGACCAAAGTAGAAAATCTTAGGCCAACAAGGTTTGTCAGATTGAGGTCACGAATTTCCTCAACGACTGCTATGTGTTCTGCGAGGTGCTAGGGTGTTCATCTGAGGTAGCAACACATATGGTGGATTGGCAGATGAGGGGACCGGCAAAGTAGTTGCTCCAGGCCTGGAGAGCCCGTAGGGGGGTACTTATCCCATCCCCAACATGGGATGAGTTTAAGGCCACAGTGATAGAGCGGTACCTGCCTAGGAATGTATGTGAGAGGCGGGCAACAGAGTTTGAGCAGCTGCGCCAGACAGGCGGGATGACGGTCCAATAGTATGAGATGAAGTTCACTAGGTTGTCCCGCTACCACCCCACTTTGATAGCTACTAAGACGGACAAGGTCAGATGGTTTGTGGAGGGACTACGACCGCAGATTGGCATCTTGATTCACTTTACACAGGGCACATCTTTTGCTGAGGCAGTTGATGAGGCGATGCAGAAGGAAGCTCTAGTACTTGTAGAGTGACATGAGGGGCACTCGAGGAAGAGGTCTAGATCTCATGGACCAGTGGAATGACATGCCTATTTTGAGAGCACCATTGTGAGGCCAGTTCGGCAGGTGAGCAGAGGGCGTAGTATGGTCAGAGGTCGCTCAAGGCCGAGTTCAGCACAGAGGACACCTACAGGGGACACATCTCTGCCGAGGAGGCCTGAGGCATCGTTGTCTTGTGGACAGTGTGGAAGATAGCACTGGGGTCTATGTTATGGCCATATGGACGCCTATTTCGGATGCGGCCAGCTGGTGCATTTCAGGAAGGATGGTCGAGTCATTGGGGGTTAGGGGGCAGCCCAGTCACGGGGGAAAGCACTTGTGTTTGCATCTTTAGTGGCTCAGAGGGGTCAAGCGTGGGGCAGAGGGCAGCGACTGAGTAGCTCTGGGAAGGCACAGTGATCTCGTGAAGTGGTTGACGTAGTCACGTCCAGTTGAGTCGAGTCAATGTTTAAAACTGAGTTATTATGACATTTAGTGTGTTTTAAAAGTTGTGGACTCATGTTTGAGATTTATTATTGGAGTACCTACCTTGTGGATTTTGCACTTGATACTGAGTTGTTATCAACCATTTCATATTTATGTCATAGAACTTTGTTTTCAAGATGTTCATGTTTAAAATGCATGTGCGTATTGGTTTAGGCTTCGGGGTGCTTGGCTGCACTCTGGCCGGTCATGTGACCCAGTTTTGGGGCGTGACACTCCTGAAGAAAAATGGATCGGGTCGTCTGCATTCTATGATCACCTCGGAGTTTTTGGGAGCACAATGTATGTCACGGTGAATGAAGGGAAAGTAGAACCAAGATCAAAGAAATGCATTTTCCTCGGATACCCTAGAAGAGGGAAAGGCTACAAAGTGTGGTGCCCAAACGAGTGTAAATGTAATTTCCTAGATATTTTTATTTATTTTCCCCTTTTATTGTTGTGTTTGTCAGCCTAGCGGGCTAGTTCGAGATCGAGCCGAGTCAACTCGTGGTCCGGTGCGAGCTCAGGTAAGTTGAATTGCGAGTTATAATTATATAGCTAAATTATTCGATTATGTTACATGTGGATGTGCATGTGTTTATTGTTTGTATTTTTCTCTTGGGGTTAGTTTGGGTTAGTGGGTCGCGGATCCAGGTTGAGGAGAGTGCGAGTTAGGGTGTGGTTAGGTGGAAGTGAGAGGAGATTATAAAAATCCTCCCCCTCGGGTTGGCGGCTCCCTATTGGAGCCGCCCAGCCGATTGAAGGAGAAGAGAGGAGCCAACCGCCTAAGCCGCCGCCCCTCCCTTCCCCCTCTTGGAGCCGTCGAGCAGCCAGCCCCCAAGCCGCCGCCTCCCATCTTCCCCTCTCCTTTCCTTGGAGCCGAGTAGAGAGGAGCCGCTCAGCCAAGACGAGCCCGCCCCACTCTTTTCCCCTTTCTCTCTCTTCAAGCTGGCGGCTTAAAGTGAGCCGCCGCCCCCTCCTTCCCCCTTCTTGAGTCGAGCCACCATCTTTTGAAGCCAGATTCGAGGGCCGTCATCCGGGATTTCTCCTCTAATCATCCTTTCAATTTAGGTGAGTGGTTTTACCCCTCCTTCTCGGGTTTCTTCGAGTTCTTGAAGCCGTTCTTGAAGGCTATGGTAACTTGATTTGTTTTTCGACGATTTCTCGAACTCTCGTCATCCTTTTTGTGTGCCGTGTTTGAGGAGGACCTAAACCTTCCCCTATGGGGATCGATAACCCTAGGGTGATCCTAGGGGCGCTTGGCCAAGGTGGAGAAAAGGGATGCTCTCCTAGTGTTCGATGAAATGCCTAAGTGAAGGGGTGTAGATTTTCTTGCCTTCTATAAATCAATTTGTTCATCAATCTTGATGTTTGTAAATTTAAATGCAAGTTAGTTATTAAATCTGTGATTTTTGGAGATATTTCATGTGTTTCAAAGATGGGTTTGATCTTGAAGGCATGAGGGTTCTTGTTTTTTATTCTTGAGTATAAAGGTTGGTTCTTGGTTAAAGAGGGTTGTAATGCTTGTTGTCTTTGCATGTTAAATATGGTTTTTATAGGAATTATTGTAATGATCATGAATCCGATATGATGGAAATTGTGGAAGTTAGTTTCTGTGAATTTTCGAATTTATTTCATGATACGCTAAAAACTCAATGTTGCTGGAATTTCATGCTGTAATGATGAATCTGTGTTATTTTTGAAATTCTTGTTGTGATGTATATAGTTTGTTGAACATAGTTATGTAACCAATCGTTTTGACCAGAAAATATAGTTTGGAAACATATGACACACTCTGGAGACCAGATTCAGATTAGATACATCAGTTTCAGGCATAAGAGTAGTTAAAACAAAATCTTAAAACAAAACCCTAATCTTGTTGAACTATATTTTAATTGCATAATTAAAATTGGGAAAAGGGTCATCATAATCTGTTATGAATCAGCAAGTAAAGTTTATGCATGAAATAAAATCACATGGGTTTATGACATCACGAGTCTAAGAGTTGGGGTTGGGTATTGGAGTGTTGAGACACTTTCCAATACGAACACCTCTGAGACACCGTAGGAGAGACTTGACTTAGGTCATGTTGCGCCATATCTATATAAATGTTGGAGAGGCTCGTTGAGGAGCCGGATTGCGGGATAGGCCCGGGAGGTTGGATGGCTAATTCCCAACCTGTGGAACAAGTTCGGATGAGCAAATCCCGATTGTTCTGGTTCGGCATCGTGGGATACGTTCGGAGGGCCTACCCGATTATCCCCGAGGTAGTTTTAAAGAATAAGTTCGGAGGGCCTACCTGATTATTCCTGTGATATCTTAAGAGGGTAAGTTTGGAGGGCCTACCCGATTACTCCCATGATATCTTAAAGGGGTAAGTTTGGAGGGCCTACCCGATTACTCCTGTGATATCTTAAAGGGGCAAGTTCGAATGGGCGAATCCCGATTGTCCCTTCGCGTCTCGTGGAGCAAGTTCGAAGGGCCTTCCCGATTATCCTAGTATGTGTTGTTGCCTTAGGGCATGGTAGGGTTAGGCCTGTTGATCTTCACCGTTTGGGTGTTGGATGCCTTCGGGCAGGTAGTGGCTAGATGGCCTGTAGCCGGTCATTACATTGTGACCTCTCCTGCTCGAGTCAGGTGTTTTGCTTTATGTATTTTTTTTGTGTTGTTATTTTTCGTGGGGGTTGGTAGAACCACTCACTGAGTTCTTTGAACTCACCCGTTGTCGTTGTTTTTGTTTTGCAGAGCTTGACCGGTGAGGTGGGCTGGAGCACTAGGGACGGCTGAAGGGTAGAGGAGCCACATGATCTCATAACAGTCCTAGTTAGGGGTCATAGTCGAGTCTGTAATAGTTTGTCATGCACTTGTGTTTTGGTATTTTGGATTTGTAGTCCCGAGGGGACATTCATGTTTTATTCAGATTTTATTTAAATATCAGTACTGTTGCTCTTTGATTCATTTTATTTCGTACTTGAGCTTTTTGGTAAAAACTATATTGTTAAATGAAATCTATTTTTGTTTCTCTTAATAAATAAAATTGTTGTTTCTTTCCGCTATCTTTTGTGAGTTGGCATGTGCATGAGTTAGACTGCGGGGTATAGGCACGTATACCCTCGCCGATCACGTGACCCTGAATTTGGGGCATGACAAAGTGGTATTAGAGCATGTGGTTCGGTCTGACTACGTCCTAGAGTTGTCACCGTATAGGGCATTGCTAGCGTGTCAGTATACGGTAGAAGTATGTTATGAGATCAATTGGCTTAGTCTACACCTCAGCGCAACTCGTGGTTAAGTTTGCAAAATGTTAGGGTGAATTCAATTGTCTGATTATGATTTGTCTTTTTTTCGGGTGATTCCAGATTGATGTAGGCCTTTGATGTCGCCAGGAGCGGCAGTGGCAGCTGTTGGGTGAAATGACACACTAGAGGGGGGATGAATAGTGTATCATCTAAACAATTAGCCCAAATTTGATTTTAATCGTTTCTTGATTAGTTAGGCTAAGAACGATATTTGTAGCAAGCGGAAGTAATAATATATGAAGCAATAAACACAAACAAACTAACAATGCTAACACAGTGATTTATAGTGGTTTGGCCCCAATGCCTACTCCACTACCTAAACACCCTGCTTAGGATTTCTGAACTAAACTTTACTAGATTAATCTTGTTTCCCTTACACATAAGACTTTGACCCGAAGAGTCTCACTCTCAACCTAAGGCACTTCCACATCCGGAAGTCTCCACCTTCTTACCGAGAGCACTCTTCCACCTCAACCCTAAGGGACAACTCAACTAATCCTAGTAAACTAAGTTTACACAAGTGGTTTTACACCTTCTACACCAAGGATACCACTTACACACAAGACCTAACACTAGGTCTTCTCGTACGCTCAATTACAATGAAATAAATAACAAAATACAACACAAAATGGAGCAATAAATCAAATAATAAAGTACTTAGCTCTACAACAAGATTCCTAGCTTCCTCTTGATGCCTATGATGATGAAACAACGAAGGTAAGGCCTAATCAAATGGATGAGATATCAAAGCTAGGGTTTTTCCAAGAATTGACTCAATGTAAGCTAGGATTTGATCAAGGATGGCTCAATGAAGTGTAGGAGTGATCAAAAGTGTCTAAGGAAGGCATAGGCATGGGTATTTATAGAGCCAAGAAGAAATGGAACGAAACAGCTGGCTCAACGGGCGAAAAACTAGTTGTTTTCGCCGTTCGATCGCTTGCCAATCGATCGTCGATCGACCGATTGATCGCCTGCGATCACTGGCCTTTCTGTAAATGAGTCGTGACTTCAACGATCCTCAATCCGGTCGACCGATCGGTCGATCGATGCACGTACTGCTAAATTTTGGCACACTTCGATCGACCGATCCATCGACAGCCCAGTGACCACTGGCTCTCTATGAGTTATGCGCACTGTTCGGTCAACCGACGAGTCGATCGAATGAATCGCGAGATCAGCGATCCGCAATCCGGTCAACCGATCGGTCGACCGAAGCGCATCTGCCAAGTCGCGATTCTTGCAATCCTCAATCTGGTCGATCGAAGACCCTACTGCCAATTTTTGGCTTCTATCGGTCGACCGTCTGGTCGACCAAACCTGGGCTGAACAGGGCAGTATGGTATTTTGCTTGGGTTTTTCTACTCATTTTGGTTTTGTTTTCGCTAAGTCTACTTATATAACATTTATTAACTTTAACTTTAAAACATAAATGTTATATAAGTATTAGCCCCTATTTGGATTCAATAAAAATATCAAAAAAATCAAAATCCTTAAGAATCACAATCTAGTTTTTGGGGTCTAGTACAAATTTTCAGAAAACAGAAATTTTCTAATCTTTTGAGTCAAGAATGGGTAGGCTAAAGGCTTCCAAAAATATATTGTTATCTAATTTTAACCCAAGGAACAATTACCGCCATTTTTTATGTTAGGAAACTATCTAGGTCATATGGCCCTCCAAGGAGCTCCCTAGGTTATTTCAGGACGGTTTCTAGGTTTTTATGTTTTGGGATTCGGGGATAGTTTTTGGGTTCTTATGTATCATCATGAGGATATTACAATATAAACTAGACACCCTAAATCTATACTCTATCTTCCCGACGAATCTAAGCGCGTCGACCAACGTCCTTCTGATTTCCCAATTTCTTTGATATTTCCGGTTGAGGACATCGTGCGCTAACCGATATGGAACCTGAAAGTATTTCTCAATTAAATCATTAGTTCCATGTTTGTTATCATCAAAACTGAGATTAAGACCAAGGTTGAAAACCTTAAGCCAATAGCAGCAGTTCTACTAAGTGCCGAGGCCGAGGCCGGGGCCAGGGTTGCAGGAGACCACCGTAGGCCCGAGAGGATGTGGAACAGGATCCCATGGTTGTTCAGTTGCAGGCCCGAGTGGCTGAGCTGACTGAGACGCTCCGCATGGAGCAGGAGCTGAGGCAGTAGCCACAACTAGTACTGGCAGCACCCGCAACACCAGAGGTTGTCCAGCCAGTAGCACCGGTGGTCAAAGCTCCAAGAGCACCTTTATATGCAGATTTCATTGCATTCAGGCCACCAGAGTATACATGGACAAATCAGCGGGTGGAGGTCACCAGTTTCCTGGGTGACTGCTATGAGTTGTGCAGGGAGCTTGGTTGTTCTTCAGAGACAACCGCTCGACTGATCGAGTTACATCTGAGAGGTCCAGCCAAGGATTGGCTTTACACCTCGAGGGACTGCAGAGCAGCAGATGCACCACCCCTACCTAGGAGTAGTTTAGAGCTGCTATAGTGGAGATGGACCTGCCGATGAGCGTCCGGGATAGGCGGGCGAAAGAATTTGAGCTATTGCGTCAGACGGCCAGGGCAGTATGTCGGTGACAGACTATGAGATGGAGTTCACTCGGCTCTCGAAATACCATCCCACCATGATAGCCTCAGAGACCACTAGGGTCAATAGTTTTGTTGAGGGGTTGAGGCCGCAGATCGCCACATTGACCCATTACACGGAGGACACTTCCTTTGCTCGGGTTGTAGATGAGGCACTACGAAAGGAGGCACTAGTACCGACAGACAGGCATGATGGTCCCCAGAAGAAAAAGTTTCGGCCCCAGCCTTCAGGGGGCCGGCCAGCTCACTAAGAGGGGACTTTCAGGATAGCAGATCCACCACAGGGCGGAGGTCATAACAGTTCCAGAGGCCACATGGGTTCAGGACCAGGAGTGTCATCTGGAGGTTCGTAGCGGAGATTTGGGCCGCAGCAGTATAATCGATGTCACAGGAAGCACTAGGGGGCTTACTGGCGATGGTCAGAGGTATGTTTCAGTTGTGGGCAGGCTGGGCATTATAAAAATGATTATCCTAGCAAGGGCAGTCAGCAGCCTGATCAGACTAGAGGAAAGGCACCGATGTTAGTGGGTTCCGTAGCTTAGAGGGGTCATACTCTAGGAGGAGGCCAGCGAGCTGGTGGTTCAGAGAGGCCCACTGCACGGGTGTTTGCTATGAACCAAGAAGGCGCTGAGGCATCCAGGGCTGTAGTATCAGGTAACCTTGTTGTTGATTCTGTAGTTGCATATGTTTTGATTGATTTGGGTGCTATACACTCTCTTATGTTTGCCTTATTTGCTGCTATGTTGTCAGGAAAACATTCTGTGCTTGATTTACCTCTTGTGGTGTCTACGCCTACGGGCGTTTATGTGATGACAAAGAAAGTCTTTCGAGGCTGCGAGGTTGTCATTTGTGGACATGTGTTAATAGCCGAATTGACACTCCTGTCGATGTTAGATCTTGATGTAATTTTGGGCATGGACTGGTTGGCGGATCATTTCGCCTCAGTGGATTGCAGGGCCAAGACTATGACCTTCAGTAAGCCCGAATTGCCCCAGTTTACCTTCCAGGGTGAGGGAAGGGGAGAGCCGTTGATGGCAATTTCAGCTCTCAGGGCTTGAAAGTTACTTCTGGGTGGTTGCCAGTCTTTCTTTGCCTTTGTGTCCGTGGAAGAGGGAGATGGAGGTGCGGCTAGGGATATCGGAGGGATGCCTGTGGTACACGGGTTCTCTTATGTGTTTCCGGATGAGTTGCTAGGGTTGCCTCTGTTGGGTGAAATGACATACCAGAGGGGGGGTGAATAGTATATTATCTAAACTTGTTGTCTAATTCCGATTTTAATCATTTCTTAAATTATTTAGGCAAGTTGCAATTTATCGACTAGATGCGGAAGCAAAAATAAACCAATTAAACACAAACAAAGATAACAATGTTAACACGGAGATTTATAGTGGTTCGGCCCCAATGCCTACTCCACTACCTAAGCACCCCGCTTAGGATTTCCAAACTAAGTTTACTAGATTAAATCATTTCCCTTACACAGAGGACTTTGACCTGAAGAGTCTCACTCTCAACCTAAGGTACTTCCACACCCGGAAGTCTCCGTCTTCTTACCGAGAACACTCTTCCACTTCAACCCAAAGGGATAACTTAACTAATCCTAGTAAACTATGTTTACACAAGTGTCTTTACACCTTCTACACCAAGGTAACCACTTACACACAAGACCTAACACTAGGTCTTATTACAAGCTCAATTACAATGAAATAAACAAGAAAATATACAAGTAATGGAACCAAGGTAACCACTTACACACAAGACCTAACACTAGGTCTTATTACAAGCTCAATTACAATGAAATAAACAAGAAAATATACAAGTAATGGAGCAAAAAATACAACAATACAAATACTTAGCTCCAACACAATGAATCCTAGCTCCTCTTGATGCCTTGATGATGAATCAAGTCAAGCTTGAAGGCAAACTTAAGGAATGAAAGATCAAACTAGGATTTCTCTAAGAAGTGGCTCAATGAAAGCTTGGAATTGATCAATGATGGCTCAATGAAGGTTAGAAGTGATCAAAAGTTCTTTAGGAAGGCTTAGGCTTGGGTATTATAGAGCCAAGAGGAAATGGAATGAAATAACCAGCTCAAAGGGCGGAAAACTAGCCGTTTACGTCGTCCGGTCGATTGACCGATCGATTGACCGAAAGCTTACTGTGCTTTAATCGCTCTGTTCGTTCGACCGATGGGTCGCGATTCCTTTCATCCGCAATTTGGTTGACAGATCGGTCGATCGAAGTACCTACTGTCAATTTTTGACAGCATTCGGTGGACTGACCGGTCGACCGAAATTGGGCAGACTACACTGGTTTATTTGCTTTGTTTGCTCGATTGGTCAAGAATGGGTAGGCTAAAGGCTTCCAAAATTTTTTAAAAAATATCTCGTTATCTAGTTTTAACCCAAGAAACAATTACCGTCATTTTTTATGTCAAGAAACTATCTAGGTCATATAGCCCTCCAAGGAGCTCCCTAGGCTTAGTGAGTTTCAGGGCGATTTCCGGGTTTTCTTGTTTGGGGTTCGGGATTGGTTTTTGGCTTTCTTAGCATCATCATGGGGATTTACAATATAAACTAGACACCCTAAACCTAGGCTCAACTTCCCGAAGAATCCCGAGCGCCGATGAGCATCCTTGCCGATATTTTTGATTTTCTCGATCGCGAACGTCGCACGCTAACCGATATGGAACCTAAAAATAACTCTCCATAAAATCATTAGTTCCATGTTTGTTATCATCAAAAACCAAGATTAAGGCCAAGGTTGAAAACCTTAGGCCAACAGCCTCCAGAGAGGGATATTGAGTTCTGTATTGATTTGCAGCTTGGGGTGAAGCCGATCTCCATTCCGCCGTATTGGATGGCACCAGCTGAGTTGAGGGAGTTGAAGTCCTAGTTGCAGGAGCATGTTGAGCACTTGTAGATGGTTCTAGAGACTCTCTGGGAGCACCGCTTGTATGCCAAATTCTCCAAGTGCGAGTTCTGGCTGGAGAGTGTAGAGTTCCTTTGCCATCTGGTGTCCAGGGAAGGAGTAAATGTGGACCCCACAAAGATAGAAGCAGTTCAGAATTGGAAGAGGCCGACTAATGTCACTGAGATCCATAGTTTCCTGGGGTTGGCAGGTTGTTACATAAAATTTATGGAGAATTTCTCCAGGATTGCAGCGTCGTTGACCCGCCTGACTCAGACGAAGGTCAAGTTCGAGTGGGACAGTAAGTGTGAGGAGAGCTTTCTAAAGCTCAAGGATCGCTTGACGTCGGCACCATTTCTAGCAATACCCTCAGGCTCGGGAAGATTTGTTGTTTACTGTGATGCCTCCTGAGTCGGCTTGGGTTGTGTGTTGATGCAGAATGGCAGGGTGATAGCTTATGCCTCTAAACAGTTGAAGGTTCACGAAAAAAATTACCCAACCGATGATCTTGAGCTGGCAGCTGTGTTGTTCGCATTGAAGCTGTGGTGTCACTACCTTTATGACGAGGCTTGTGAGATATACACTGATCATAAGAGCCTCCAGTATTTGCTCACCTAGAAGGAGTTAAACCTAAGACGGAGAAGATGGCTTGAGCTTTTGAAAGACTATGACTGCACGATCATGTACCATCTGGGGAAGGCTAATGTGATGGCTGATGCTTCGAGCAAGAAGTCTATGGGCAGCTTGGCGTATTTGACAGTCAAGAGGAGGCCGTTGGCTCAGGATTTGGCCATGTGTTTGGATGGCGGGACAGTCTTGTCTGTGTTAGTTTCTGGTGCGCTGGTGGCTCACCTGAGGGTGCAGTCCACGTTGGTTGATATGTTGCGAGCAGCGCAGGAGGTGGATGCTTTCTGTGCTCTCACTAAGAATTTAACCAGGAGAGGCGATGCCGATAATGGGTTCGGTGTTGACTTAGAGGGCGTTCTGAGCTTTAAGAACAAGATAGTGGTGCCAGATATGACCGAGGTTCACAGGCAGGTACTAGAGATGGCTCATCGGTCCACATATACCTTGCATACGGGAGCCATGAAGATGTATTGTGACCTAAGGCAGAATTATTGGTGGAAATGCATGAAAAAAGAAGTGGTCGAGTTCGTGTCTAAGTGTCTGGTGTGTCAGCAAGTTAAGGCTGAGCATTTGAAGCCGGCAGGGTTGCTCCAGAACCTAGAAGTACCAGAATGGAAATGGGAGAAGATATCCATGGATTTTGTGAAGGGGTTGCCAAAGTTTGGGAAGGGCAATGATTCTATCTGGGTAGTGGTGGATGACCTAACCAATACTTCACATTTTATACCAGTCAGGACGACATTTTCAGCCGAGTAGTACGCAAGGTTGTTCTTGTTGGGTGAAATGGCACACTAGAGGGGGGGTGAATAGTGTGTTAACTAAATCTTTCGCCTAATTCCGATTTTAATCGTTTCTTGATTAGTTAGGCTAAGCATATTATTTATAGCAAGCGAAAGCAATAAATATGAAACAATAAACACGAACAAAAATAACAATGCTAACACAGAGATTTATAGTGATTCGGCCCCAATGCCTACTCCACTACCTAAGCACCCAACTTAGGATTTTCAAACTAAATTTACTAGATTATATCTTGTTTCCTTTACAATGAGGACTTTACACCGGAAAGTCTCTGCTCTGCAACCGAAGGAACTTCCACACCTAGAAGTATCCCGCCTTCCTACCAAGAGCACTCTCCCACCTCACCTAAGGGACAACTAGAACTAATCCTAGTAAACTACGTTTACAACGGTGGAATTAAGCCTCAAACACAAAGGCAACCACCAACTCAATCAACCTAGAATTCTAGGTTTACACGAAATCAAAATACAATGAAATAAACACAAAAATACACAAGTAATGGAGCAAATAAATAATACAACATATACTTAGCTCCAAAATCGAGTCCTAGTTTCTCTTGATGCCTCAATGATGAATCGTTTAAGAGTTGAAGACAAGATCAAGGGTATATTATGGAAACTAGGGATTGTAAAGAGATTGTGGCTCAATCAAGCTCAAAGATCATCAAAGTATGGCTCAAAGAAGTGTAGGAGTGATCAAAAGTTTTTTAAGGAAGGCTGGGTATGGGTATTTATAGAGTCAAGAAGAAATGGAATGTAACGGGCGGCTCAACGGGCGAAAAACTAGTCGTTTCCGCCGTTCGGTCGCATGCCGGTCGACCGACCGATCGATCGCCCAGTGACCGTTGGCTCTCTGTGAGTTATTTGATATGAGACTAAGTCATACATGATATCGTAAAATGATAAATGAGATCTTTTACTTAGAATCATGTATGCACTCAAGTTTGCATATTTTCGTGAATAAGTAAATCTTTCATGACATTTTCATAGTTTATTCAAACTTTCAAATACCAAGTTATGATCATGTAAAGCATGTTATTAAGTTTGAAGTGAAAATAATGTCGTTTGATCAAAATTTCAACTTAGCACGATTTCATTCGAAATAAGCATGAAAATATAAAAATAGCTAAGTATCAAATTTTGCTATCTACTCATGTTTTCTCTAACTTAGGCACTTGGACATCTAACATGAGTGAATCTAAGTATACGAGTCAAGTTTGGGCTGAAAATGAGGTTTCTAAGTCACTTTTTGACTTAGTTCAAATAATACTTCAAGTTTTCAAAAAATCAAACTTTTAAATTCATACAAAATCATATTTTTGATGAAATTTTTTGAAACTTTAACTGTACAAACTAGATTTTTCAAGGAATCTACAGGTTTAAGAATCAATTAAAAATCTATTTCCTATAAATTCATAAAATTCTTGAAAGTCCATGGGTATTTTCGTAAATTTCAAGTGTTTTTCTGAAAGTGATAATTTTTTATTCAAACTTTCCAGATATTGCTGAATGGTCATTTTAAATGCTTGTGTCAAGTTTGAACTCAAAATGATTTTTCTAAGTTCATTTTTCATCCTGTATTGATTTCAATGAAAAGATGAATATTTCTAGCTATCATTCAAGATATCAAAATCATTCATATAAATGATTTTTTTCAAGCAATGGTGTGAATGATATTAGAAATGGAATCAAAATGGTATACATGAGTTTTCATTTGATGTTTTTGAAGAAAAATCAAAGTATTGGAAAAATGAGTATTTCAAGTAAGTGATACTTTGTGTTTCTGAAATCCAACTTCAAAATTCCATTATAATTTAGATTCTTGATGAAATTTTTTAAAATTTTTACAAAACAAACTATATTTTTCAGTAAAAGTTCAGTTTCAAGAATCATCTAAAAATAATTTTTCTATATTTTTCTAGAAATAACTGAAAATGCTCAAATTCCAATGGCATTTTTGTAATTTTTAGTCTTTTTTTCAAAACATGCTCAGTTTTTATTCAAACTTTTATGACATCACATAATGGGCATGTAAGGAGTGTATGTCAAGTTTGAGATGAAAATTATATCCTTAAGTTAAGATATCAACCTAGCATGGTTTCATTCAAAACTAAGTTAGTTATCATGAAACTTGCTAAGTTTCAATCCTATTATTTACTCATGATTTTTCAAACTTAAACCTATGGTCACCTAACATGAGTAAATCTAAACATGTTTCTCAAATATGGATCGAAAATGAGACCTCTAAGTCAATTTGTTGACTTAGGTCAACTTGGTTCAAAAGAGGTTGTCATGGAATGACCTCTATGTCATTTTATCCATATCCTTATGAATTTTTTCATTCTAAGTGCATGGAAACATGTCATATATATTCCTAAACATGTTTATGAAGTTTGGACTTAAAATGAAGTGTCTAAGTCGATTTCTTGAGTTGGTCAAACTTTTCCAAGCTTAAATCCTCTAAAATAAATTAGTTATCATTTTGCTCAATTTCTCATGAATTTTCAATCTTAAGCACATGACAACTAATCATTAACACACCTAAACATGTTCATCCAATTTTTAACTTAAAATGAAGTCTCTAAAGAAAAATATCAACCTAGTCTGATTTCATAAATATCATGATATCATGAAATGAGCTAAGTTATCAAGATTTTTTCTACTCATGAAAATTCAAATATCTATCATACATAATCAATCATGAGCATAGAGAAATCATTTAAGCATAGGTATTCAAATATTATGCTAATTTGCAAAATCAAACTCATACCTCATTCCTGAAAATTTTCCCAAACTTTTCATTTCATTTTCCATTTTCTTTTAGATAGCATAGTCTTCCATTAACATTCTCAACTTGCAAGTAGACTTCATTAGTAGAATTAATGAACCTAAATCTACTAGCAAGCAACGCAAACCAAATAGCAAAGAGAAGAATCAAGTATCATTTTCAAAGTCCACTTTGCTAAATAGTTTGAAATCTGTTTCAAAATAAATTATCGTGAATTCGAAACGAATCAAGAGATCTCAAAATATGGAAATATTTAAAAGATAAGATCTCCAACCCTTCCTATTTGTTGAAAACCGAAAGCCACAATTAGCCTACGATTTAAAACCGCAAGGTCGCATGAGCCCATTACAGGCTACATAGGTCTCCGAAGAGACCGGAAATCAAAAATCAAAAACGTTTTTGAAACTTATCAAGAGCAGAAAATCTACTAATATTAAGCATATATCAAACTCCAACTATAATTTAGGCAATATGGTATAGGAGATGATACCAAAGTACTTTTGATGCCAATCTTACTAAGGCATCTAGGTGAAAGCTTGAAGTTGCAACCATATAAGGATCCTTCATTCAACTCTTTGGTCAACTTCAACACATCATCAATCTTTCACCCTTGTGTGGTAGCTCCCCTACAAAAGAGCATGAGATCTTTGGTACCCAAATGGCTTTGGATCCTTGGAAGTTAGAGGGCTTAGGAATCCAAAGTGTCCTAGCAACACTTGGATTTCTCTTCAATGCACAATCATAAATAGCATCCCCATAAACATCACAACAAAAACAATTTCCATTAAAATTTTTCTTTTCAATGTGAGGTTTAAATGTAGGATGCCTAACATGAGCATGAGAATTCTTGTTAAAAACACCATTTCTACTAAAATTCTTAAATGGTGAACCATTTGACAAATCATTAACCTTCCTAGTTAAGAACACAACCTCATTTTTTAAAGTATCAATAGATTGATACAAAGCATTCAATTGAGATTTTAGTATACAATTTTCATTCATAATTTTTGAATTCTTTACTTTCAAATTTTCAATTTCAATCTTTGAAACATTTTTCAAATCATTATTTGTAGACTTCAATCTATTTTTCAAAACCTAATTTTCAAGTTTCAAGTCTCATTTTCACTCTTCAACTCATGCACATGATTGACAAGCTTCAAGTTTTCTTTCTTGATTTTTCTATTTTCCTTATTTGATTTTATGAGCATGGCATACATCTTCTTAGATTCTTCTAATAGCTCATCATAATACATACCTAAAGAATTAGAGCTACTATCATCATTATCACTATCAAGATTTTTAACATGACTAGAAGTAGAAGATTTTACCTCATTCCGAAAATCCATGAGGCATGTTTGAGATGTGACATCATCATCATGAGAAAAAGATGCTCCACTAGATTCGGAGGTGGACTTGGAAGCATTCTTCTTCTTGGTCCTTTTCTTCAAGTGGGGACAATTCCTCTTTTTATGTCCCTTTTCTTGACAAAGGAAACACCTTAGCTTTCTTCTCCGATTTTTTATGTTCCTTTGACTAGATGAGCTTTGGGCATCAAAAACTTCATTAGAACTAGAGGTATGACAATTGTCGTCACCTCCTTCTTTTAAAGTAATAAGATCCTCGGTTTTTGCATAATCATAAAGCATGTTTAATGTTGCCCAAATATCAAATGCTGAAGAACAATGCATAACTTTTTCAAGTATATCATTTGAAAATATGCAATATAGAAGATGTGTTGTTTTACCATTTAATTCAAACAATTTAACTTGTTCTTGGGTCCATGCATTCATGTTTTCCTTAGGTTCAATATATTTTGTCTTTACCATGTCAAATTTGCCTAAACCTTGAGTCTTTAGGAAAGTATACATTCTACTCTTCCAAAAACCAATATTAGACTCATCGAACCTAGGTGGTATAGACGCTACACTCTTGAGTGTCATTTTCGGATCGAGACTAGATGTAGATGAGATGGTGAAATCTCAATCCACGACCCGCTTTGGTACCAATTATTGGGTGAAATGGCACACTAGAAGGGGGGGTGAATAGTGTATTAACTAAATCTTTCGTCTAATTCCGATTTTAATCATTTCTTGATTAGTTAGGCTAAGCACGATATTTATAGCAAGCGGAAGCAATAAATATGAAGCAATAAACACAAACAAAAATAGCAATGCTAACATAGAGATTTATAGTGGTTCGGCCCCAATGCCTACTCTACTACCTAAGCACTCCGCTTAGAATTTCCAAACTAAATTTACTAGATTATATCTTGTTTCCCTTACAATGAGGACTTTACACAGGAAAGTCTCTGCTCTCCAACTGAAGGCACTTCCACACCCAGAAGTATCTCGCCTTCCTACCGAGAGCACTCTCCCATCTCACCTAAGGGACAACTAGAACTAATCCTAGTAAACTACGTTTACAACGGTGGAATTAAGCCTCAAACACAAAGGCAACCACCAACTCAATCAACCTTGAATTCTAGGTTTACACGAAATCAAAATACAATGAAATAAACACAAAAATACACAAGTAATGGAGCAAATAAATAATACAACATATACTTAGCTCCAAAATCGAGTCCTAGTTCCTCTTGATGCCTCAATGATGAATCATTTAATGTTTGAAGGCAAGATCAAGGGTATATTATGGAAACTAGGGATTGTAAAGAGATTGTGGCTCAATCAAGCTCAAAGATCATCAAAGTATGGCTCAAAGAAGTGTAGGAGTGATCAATTTTAAGGAAGGCTGAGTTTGGGTATTTATAGAGTCAAGAAGAAATGGAATGTAATGGGCGGCTCAATGGTCGGAACACTAGCCGTTTCCATCGTACGGTCACAACGATCAACCGATCGACCGCCCAGTGACCGCTGGCTCTTTGTGAGTTATGCACACTGTTTGATCGACCGACGGGTCGACCGAATGAATCGTGAGATCAGCGATCCGCAATTCGGTCGATCGAAGCGCTTCTGCCAAGTCACGATTCTTGTGATCCTCAATCCGGTCGACCGAATACCCTACTGCCAATTTTTGGCTTCTGTCGATCAATCGACCGGTCGACCAAACCAGGACTGAACAGGGTAGTTTGCTATTTTTCTTGGGTTTTTCTACTAGTTTTGGTTCCGTCTTCGCTAAGTCTACTTATATAACATTTAATAACTTTAAAACATAAATATTATATAAGGATTACCCCCCATTTGGATTCAATAAAAATATCTAAAAAATCAAAATCCTTAAGAATCAAAATCTAGTTTTCGGGGTCTAGTACAAATTTTTAGAAAACGGAAATTTTCTAACTTCCCGGGTCAAGTATGGGTAGGCTTCCAAAAAATCTTTAAAAATACATTGTTATCTAGTTTCTACCCAAGGAACAATTACCGTCATTTTTTATGTCAAGATAATGTCTAGGTCATATAGCCCTCCAAGGAGCTCCCTAGGCTTAATGAATTTCAGGGCAATTTCGAGTTTTCATGATTTGGGGTTCGAGATTGATTTTTGGGTTCTTATACAGCATCATGAGGATTTACAATATAAACTAGATACCCTAAACCTAAACTCTAATTTTTCGAAGAATCCGAGCACCGACGAGCGTCCTTGCTGATTTCTCCGTTTTCTTCGATTTTTCTGATCGGGGACGTCGTGCGCTAACCGATTTGGAACCTGAATGAAACTCTTTATGAAATCATTAGTTCCATGTTTGTTATCATCAAAACCGAGACTAAGACCAATGTTGAAAACCTTAAGCCAACAGTTCTTGGGTCGGATTGTCGCTTACCATGGTGTTCCTGTTATGATCATCTCGGATTGGGGTACTCAGTATACAGCTCGATTCTGGCAGTATTTTCAGGAGGCATTGGGGACTCAGATTCGGTTCAGTACCGCATTTCACTCTCAGACAGATGGTCAGTCAGAGCGGACTATTCAGACGCTGGAGGATATGCTAAGAGCTTGTGTTCTAGATTTGGAGGGTAGTTGGGAGAGGCACTTACCCCTAATTGTGAGTTATAATTATATAGCTAAATTATTCGATTATGTTACATGTGGATGTGCATATATTTATTGTTTGTATTTTTCTCTTGGGGTTAGTTTAGGTTAGCGGGTCGCGGATCCGGGTTGAGGAGAGTGCGGGTTAGGGTGTGGTTAGGTGGAAGTGGGAGGGGATTATAAAAATTCTCCCCGTAGGGTTGGCGGCTCCCTATTGAAGCCACCCAGCCGATTGAAGGATAAGAGAGGAGCCAGCCGCTACCCCTCCCTTCCCCCTCTTGGAGCCGCCGAGCAGCCAGCCGCCAAGCTGCCACCTACCTTCTTCCCCTCTCCCTTCCTTGGAACCGAGCAGAGAGGAGCCATCCAGCCAAGCCGAGCCAACCCCTCTCTTTTGCCCTTTCCCTCTCTCCAAGCCGACGGCTTGAAGTGAGCCGCCGCCCCCACCTTCCCCCTTCTTGAGTCGAGCCACCATCTTTTAAAGTTTGATTCGAGGGCTGTCGTCCGGGATTTCTCCTCTAATCATCCTTTCAATTTAGGTGAGTGGTTTTACCCCTCCTTCTCTGGTTTCTTCGAGTTCTTGAAGCCATTCTTGAAGGTTATGGTAACTTGATTTGTTTTCTAACGATTTCTCAAATTCTCGTTGTCCTTTTTGTGTGCCATATTTGTGGAGGCCCTAAACCCTCCCGTATGGGGCTCGGCAACCCTAGGGTGATCCTAGGGGCGCTCGGCCAAGGTAGAGAAAAAGGGTGCTCTCCAAGTGTTCAATGAAATGCCTAAGTGAGGGGGTGTAGATTTTCTTGCCTTCTATAAATCAATCTGTTCATCAATCTTGATGTTTGTAAATTTAAATGCAAGCTAGTTATTAAATCTGTGATTTTTGAAGATATTTCTTGTGTTTCTAAGATGGGTTTCATCTTGAAGGCATGAGGGTTCTTGTTTTTAATTCTTGAGTATAAAGGTTGGTTCTTGGTTAAGGAGGATTGTAATGCTTGTTGTCTTTGCATGCTTGATCATGAATTTGATATGATGGCAATTTTCAAAGTTATTTTCTGTGAATTTTTGGATTTATTACATGATACGCTAAAAACTCAATGTTGCTGGAATTTCATGCTGTGATGATGAATCTGTGTTGTTTTTTAAATACTTGTTGTGGTGTATATAGTTTGCTGGACATAGTCATGTAACCAATCTTTTTTACTAGAAAATATAGTTTGGAAACATAAGACACACTCTGGAGACCAGATTCGGATTAGATACATGGCATAACAATAGCTAAAATAAAACCCTAAAACAAAATCCTAATCTTGGTGAACTAAATTTTAATTGCATAATTAAAATTGGACAAATGGTCAGCATAATCTGTTATGAACCAACAAGTAAGTTTATGCATGAAATAAAACCACACGGGTTTATGACATTACAGGTCTAGGAGTTGGGGTCGGGTATTGGAGTGTTGAGATGCTTTCCAATAGGGACACCCCTAAGGCACCATAGGAGAGACTTGACTTAGGTCATGTTGCGCCATATCTATATGAATGGCGGAGAGGCTCGTTGAGGAGCCGGATTGCGGGCTAGGCCCGAGAGGTTGGATGGCTAATTCCCAACTTGTGGAATAAGTTCGGATGAGCAAATCCCGATTGTTCTGGTTTGGCCTCGTAGGATAAGTTCAGAGGGCTTGCTCGATTATCCCCGAGGTGGGTTTAAGGAATAAGTTCGGAGGGTCTACCTGATTATTCCTGTGATATCTTAAAGGGGTAAGTTCGGAGGGCCTACCCGATTACTCCTGGTATATCTTAAAGGGGAATGTTCGGATAGGCGAATCTCGATTGTCCCTTCGCGTCTCATGAAGCAAGTTCGGAGGGTCTTCCCGATTGCTCCCGAGTTTCTTTATACTAGGATATGTTCGGAGGACCTTCCCGATTATCCTAGTATATGTTGTTGCCTTAGGGCATGGTAGGCTTAGGCCTGTTGATCTTCACCGTTTGGGTGTTGGATGCCTTCGGGCAGGTAGTGGCCAGATGGCCTATAGCTGGTCACTCTCATGTGACATCTCCTACTTGAGTCGGGAGTTTTTCTTTATGCATCTTATTTGTGTTGTTATTTTTCGTGAGGATTGGTAGAATCACTCACTGAGTTTTTTGAACTCACCCGTTGTCGTTGTTTTTATTTTGGAGAGTCTGATCGGTGAGGTGGGCTGGAGCACTAGGCGAGGTTGGAGGGCAGATGAGCCACATGATCTCATAACAGTCCTAGTTAGGGGTCATAGTCGAGTCTGTAGTAGTTTGTCATGCACTCGTGTTTTGGTATTTTGGAGTTGTAGTCCCGTGGGGACATTCATGTTTTATTTAGATTTTATTTAAATATCAGTACTGTTGCTCTTTGATTCATTTTATTCCGCACTTGAGCTTTTTGATAAAAACTATATTGTTAAATGAAATATGTTTCTGTTTCTCTTTATAAATAAAATTGTTGTTTCTTTTCGCTATCTTTTGTGAGTTAGCATGTGCATGAGTTAGGTAGCGGGGTATAGGCACGTATACCCTGGCCGATCACGTGACCCTGAATTTGGGGCGTAACAGTAAAGCCGAAGTACATAGAGATGTAATATTTGATGAACACGCACTCTTAAAAGTAGATCAAGTTAAGGAGGACCTTGAGAACCCTAAGGTTCCTATACCACCGCAAGAAGAAGCACCACCACAGTTAGTTGAGGTTTGATTCCCGACACCCACACCACGACCAAACAACACAGCAACAAATGACCACGCTTCGCCGAATCAAACCACTCAAGAATATGTTCCAGACAAGGAAGAGTCATGCCAGGCTAAGGAGGAGTCATACCAGGCTGAGGAGGAGCATCCTCATTTTATCGCCCTCAATCGACTTACGCGAACACCACGTCCTAATCTTAGGTATGCAAATGTCACTACCTACGCTCTTGTAGTGACTGAAGAAACTTCATGCACCAAAGAACCGGCCTGTTATAAAGAAGCCCTGAGCCGTACAGATTCAAAGAAGTGACAAGAAGTTATGACATAAGAGTTTAGATCTTTGTAGAAAAATAAAACCTAGGAATTCGTGAAGTCGCTGCCACACAAGAAACTTATCTGGTGCAAGTGGATCTACAAACTCAAAGAAGATGGTGTCTATAAGGCTCGACTCGTGGCAAAGGGATACGATAAAAAAGAAGGTATTGACTATAAAGATATTTTTTTCTCCTGTGATTAAGCACACCATCATTCGTGTTCTTCTAGCACTTGTAGTCATGCAAGATCTGGAGTTAGAACAGCTTGATGTAAAAAGAACCTTCCTCCATGGTGACCTAGAAGAATAGATCTACATAGCACAACCAAATGGATTTGTGGAAAAGAATAAAGTCGATCATGTTTTGTTGGTGAAATGGCCACACTAGAGGGGAGGGGGGGTGAATAGTGTATTAGCTAATCTTTTCGTCTAATTCTGATTTTAATCATTTCTTGATTAGATAGGCTAAACAAAATATTAATAGCAAGAGGATGCAATAAATAAGAAGTAATTCAACACACAAGGTATCAATGCTAACTCAATGAGATTTATAGTAGTTCGGCCTCAATGCCTACTCCACTACCTAAGCACCACGCTTAGGATTTCCAAACTAACTTTACTAGATTAATTAGTTTCCTTACAATGAGGACGTTTTCATCGGAGAGTCTCCACTCTCAAACCGAAGACACTTCCACACCCGGAAGTATCCCGCATTCCTATCGAGATCACTCTCCCACCTCAACCATAAGAACAACTCAACTAATACTAACAAACTACGTTTACACTGGTGGAATTAAGCCTTGACACCAAGACAACCACCAACCATTCAAGACCTAACAACTTAGGTCTTCACACTATGAAATACAATAGAAATAACAACAAAATACAATTACAAATGGAGCAATAATCAAAACAATAATACTTAGCTCCAATAAGAATCATCTAGCTCCTCTTGATGCCTTGGTAAGGTAGATCTTTAAGGATTCAAAGGCAAGATCAAGAATGAAGGTTCAAGGCTAGGAATTAGCAAATAATGGCTCGATGAAAACTTAGAAGGTGTAAGGAATGTCTCAATAGGCTCAACAACACTTGAGGAAGGCTCTCATGGCTTGTATTTATAAGCCATGAGGAAAGGAGCCAAGACAGCCACTCCCAACGGATGTATTTTTGCCTATTGGCGCCGCCCGGTCGGTGGCCGACTGATGGTCGGTCGACCGGCCGAGCGACCTACCATCGACCGGAGCTCACTACCCGTTTTGGAGGTTGACCAATTGGTGGCCGGTTGATGGCGGGTCGATCGGCCGTCGATTGCCCATCGGCCAACAGGCTAGAAACTGCCCAATTTTGGCTGATTTTTTTGCTTGTTGAACAGGTTTCGTCTTCGCTAAGTCTTATATAATATTTATTAACTTCAAGTCAATAACTTTAAAATATAAATGTTATATAAGAATTACCCTCAATGTGGATTCAATAAAAATATCTAGAAAATTAAAATTCTTAAGAATCAAAATCTCACTTTTGGGGTCTAGTACGGTTTTCTAAAAACCGAAAATTCTATAATCTCCCGGGTCAAATATGAATAGGTTAAAGGCTTCCAAAAATATCTTTAAAATATGTCATTAACTATTTTTTACCTAAGGAACAATTACCGACTTTTGGTGACAAGAAAATGTCTAGGTCATATAGCCCTCCAAGTAGCTCTTTAGGCTTAGTGAATTTTAGGGCTGTTTTCTAGTTTTTTGGGTTATCATGTTTTGGGGTTCGGGTTCCGATTTTGGGGTTTCTTTGCATCATAATGAGGATTTACAACACATGCTAGACACTCTAAACCTAAACTTTATCTTCCCGATGAAATCCTGAGGGCGTTGACTAACGTCCTTTTGATTTTTTTGATTTCTTCAATATTTCCGATCGCGGACGTCATGTGCTAACCGACTTGGAAAATAAAAATATTTCTCCATGAAAATATTAGTTCCATGTTTGTTATCATCAAAACTAAGATTAAGACGAATGTTGAAAACCTTAGGCCAACATGTTTGTCTCGTGAGAAAGTCACTCTATGGCCTCAAGTAGTTTCCAAGATAATGGTATAAGAGGTTTGATCAATCTATTCTTAGCATCAGTTTTAATAGATCGTCCTTTGATAGTTGTGTCCATTTGAAGAAATCAGTTAACTCTATGATATATTTGCTCCTTTATGATGATGGCATGCTAATTGTTGCAAAGGACAAGTCTTAAATATTCAAGCTTAAGAAGCTCCATAAGGGATAATTTTATATGAACGACTTAGGTGTTGCAAAGAAAATTATTGGCATGGAGATAAAGCGTGATTGCGAAGCTAGTAAGATTTACCCGACACAGGAGAGCTATGTGAAAAAGGTGGTTAAACGTTTTGGTTTGAAATCATCAAAACCACTCCGAACTCCTATGGCCATTGACTTCAAAATGTTTGAATCATTATGCCCAAAAGATGAAAAAGGAAAGGTTGAGCATGTCATGGGTATCGTATGCAAGCGTTGTTGGCGATTTGATGTGCGCCATAATCTGCACCCGTCCAGATATAGCACATGCAATCAGTGTTATGAGCCGATACATGCCAAATCTAGGAAAAACACATTGGGATGCAGTTAAATTGATACCGCACTACTTACAAGGTACTTCTAAAAATAATCTTATTTTTGGTGGAACTAATGAATCATTTGCAGGATATTTAGACTCGGACTATGTCGGTAACCTTGATAAGAGGAGATCGATCACTGCCTACATGCATCTTCACTATATGCGGAATTGCAGTAAGTTGGAAAGTCGGACTACAACCCACATTCGCCCTCTCCACCACCGAAGCGGAGTATATGACTATTACGGAAGCAATCTGACTCGATAACCTAATAAAAGAATTAACTTCTCAAAATGGGGACAAGTCGTGCCTAGTGACAATTAGAGTGCAATTCATTTGTCAAAAGATCAAATGTTCCATGAAAGGATGAAACACATCGATGATAGATTTTATTTCATCAGGGATATTCTTACAAAAGGATAAATAAAATTTCAGAAAATTGACACAATTCACAGTCCAGCAGATATGCTGACTAAAATTTTACCGACGACCAAGTTTGATAACTGCATGAATTTGGTTAGGCTATTTCGTGGCATAGGTTAGCCCTACATGGCTATTAAGAGAAGAGGAGAAGGCTACATCATACTTAAATTTTCATCAAATGATAAAATTGTCAGGATTAGCTCAAATTTGACCAACATCAGGAATGGGCAAATCAGTGGACTGAATCCAAGAATGAGAAAAATGTGGGAGATTATTTATGCTGACGGTTTCAACCCTCCCATTGGGGCTAGGCTACTGCCAACTGCCAACTGCTGCTGGTCTGTGCAGCTCACGCTGCGGCGCTAGCAACAGCTGCACCAAAGATTCAAAGGTAATTTTTTATTTGGTTGATTTGATCTCATGGTCAAGATGGAATCAGCCTTTAATGCTCCAAATTAAACCTCAGTCAAAATCACGCTGCCTTTAAAAGCTACTTTTCCACCATGTTCAAATTGAACATTAATTACTGCAACTTTATTACATGATTCAGTCAAGTCAAAATAAAAAATCAAGCTGCAGCCTTTTATTACTTCGGTTTCACTTTGGGTGAAAATCAAATCTTGTGGTTAAAAATCAAAATGAGATTATTGAAATCGATGGATATAAATGCAATTAAATGTCGTTTCCGTCTAAATTGACTATATTCACCTATAAAAAGAGTTTATTACAAAAGATTTATCAACACAATAAAAATTTCTTTTCTCCACTAGTCGGCAGAGTGCAAATCTTTTTCTTCACACCGTTTCAGGCAGAAGCAAGAAGTGCAATTTTTCCTCAATTTTCTGGCAGAGGTACATACGAGAATCAAGTTTGCGAGCAAAAAATTTCTCCATCTATGCAGTATTTTATATTTTAAATTTTTAGTAACTTTCTGATTCATTTGTACTGGTGGATTATTTTTTCTTTCTCTCATTTATAAAAGATCAGTGCACTCTTTTCCTTGTGAACGTAGGATCGGTACCCGCTGGGTATGAACCACGTAAATTTTTTATGTTTTATTTTTTAGGATTTATTCACTTCGACATTTTTACTTTTGCCATTTTCGAATTTTGGATCCTTGCAAAATGATTCATTTTCTTCCTAACATTAAGTTCAATGCACAACCTAGAACAACACTATAGTCATTAGAATATAAGGTCTAGCCTTGTAATGATTCCATCACACATTTTTGTGGCCTTTTCTTATATATACTTTCTCACTGTATCAATGATTAGAACATCATATAATACTAATTGTTATGATTTGCTTTTTTTTACAAAAAAAATAAATTTACTTAACGGACACTAAAAGGTTCATGAAGGTCCAAATACAAAAGATTGTCAAGCTCAGACGGATGAATGGACGACCAGACATTTATTGTCCGAGTCCGACGAGCAAAGTTTGCAGCCCAATGGACCACCTAATTACATTCGCAGAAAACAAAAAAAAATTTACAATTATAAATATGCGGCAAGAGAGTAAATTAAATGCAAAGCTCCTTCTAACAAAGGAGAGGATGATATGCTTTGTATCATATCAATAAAAAAGCGCAATCAGACTCAATATTCACAACTATCTCATGGTGTTGGACAGCATATTGTAAACCTCAAAGAATAGCTGTAGCTGTAGCTTGCATGCGAGGAGAAAAAGTGTGAAAGTAACAAGCCTTTGAGTGCAAACAAACTCCAGAGTCACGAACAATAAAAGCAAAAACTCCAACAGAATTATAAATTGAGCAATCACAGTTTATTTTAAAGTAACCAGGCTCAAGGGGAATCTATTTGACATAAATTTTTTTGTTTAGTATGACCCTCAAACACCATGTGATTCATATATTATTGTGATGAAAGGGGTTATTTGTAAATTACTTTCTTTATTGATCCTTTTGTAAGAAGACAATATTAATAATATGAGGATTACGAGAGAAGAAACCTAATCTAAGTTAATCTAATATCTCAATATCCCTTTTCATCCTTCTTCAACTTGGTATCAGAGCAATTTTTTCACCTAATTTTTCCTCAAATCCGATCGAATATCCACATCCCGAGGTGCTCGAGCTGCGAGCCCTTGCAAGAGGCGGCGGCGTCCGCTCCCAAAGGGGCATGGGCGGCGAGCACCTACGCCAAAGCGACGCCCGCCTCCTAAGCCCTCGGGCAGCGGGCACTTGCACCACACGGCCCGTGCCCCTAAGCGCCTGGCAGTGAGTGCATGCACCAGGAGACTCTCATCCCAAGGCTTGCCACATTTGTCTGGCTACACCATCAAAGCAACTTTCAAAGAAACAACTAGAAAAATTCATGCGCTTCGCGACAGGATCAAAATATTTTTATAACATTTATTTTGGTTAATAATAATATTAATTGCATACAAATATAAAATGAATAAAAAATAATTACTCATTAAGATATGAAAATAAAATTATTTATTAATAGAACTAAATATAAATATTAATTTTATAATAATGAATTTAAATTCAATAACAACAATAAATTCTTAATATTCTAAATACAAAAACTAATAAAAATATAATAGAAGTATATCTAGTTTTTAAAAAATGGAATACAACGGTATAAAAAATCAAATAATAATAATAATAATAATAATAATAATAATAATAATAATAATAATAATAATAATAATAATAATAATAATAATAATAATAATAATAATAACTTACTTGCTAATTAAAAACAATAATAATATAAGCAACAAATATAAGTTCAGTTAAATTTTTTTAAAAAAAAATCGAAATCGGACAATCAAACTTAATTCTAAATGCAGTAATTTGAATCGAATAAAAAATTCAATAAATTATTGAAACTATGAAGTGAAATTTTAATAGTTAATGAATAAAATATGATAATAGTGTTATATGTTTATTAAAAATAATATAATTTAATACTATCAAAACTAAAAATAAAGCAAAAAGTGAAATCAAAATGTTATATAAAACAAAATAAGAAAAAATAAATAAAGTAAATCAATTTAAAAACAAAATAAAATAATATTAAAATATAGGAAAAATAACATTAAAATAAAACAAAATACGATTAAAAATGTATGAAAATGAAAAATATTTAGTAAACAAAAATAAAGAAAAAAATAAATCTATTAAAAAAAAGAAAAAGACAAAATAATTGAAAAACAATTTTTTTGTTAAAATAATATAATGTAATACTATCAGATTAAAAAATAAAGTAAATTTGAAATAAAAATTTTATGTAAAATAAAATAAGAACAAAAATATATAAAACAAAAAAAAAGCAATATATATATATATATTAAAGAAATAAAATAAAATAATAATAAAATATCTTAAAAAATATTTTTAAAACAAAAAATAAAGTAAAACAAATAAAAAAGAAAAAAATATAAGGCAATTTTTCGCTTTACAGGTCCAGACTCCAGAGACCTCATGTGGTTGAATTTTTTAAAATAAAATAACATGCACAGTACATGGCTTGGGTTTGAGCGCTGCCCTGCTTTTTTAAAAAAAAAACAAAAAAATTTGAGAGCCCCACCCGTACGCCCACTCCTCCCACTTCCAAAAATACTATACCGTAGATACTTGAGTTCCAAGCATTAGCAGTGCACGTGCTCTGTGAGATAAAAAAAAGGTGTGATGAAAATTTAAGTTGATTTTATAATTGATTTTTTTTATAAAAAAATGGCTAGCAATAATAAAAAAGAAGAAGAGCAACTTTCGAAAGAAATGATTCGTTTTGCAAACAACACATCAGAAATTTCATTGGAGAATCCCTCTCTTCAGATTAGCCCCGTGAAATTAGATAGATCATCTACTTATTTGATACGGTCTCGAAGCATGCGACTATTTGTTAGAGCCAGTGGCCTTGAGGGATACCTCAGTGGGAGTAAAATATAGTCAGAAGATGGAGACAATGCACAGTGGGAGTTAGAAAACTCCCTTGTTATGTCTTGGCTTCTAAATTCTATGATTTTGGAGATTGGCTAGGGATTCAAGTTTTTTAATACTGCTAGCAAAATTTGGAAAGTTATTTCACAAACTTACTCTCATACAGGAAATTCTGTGCAGGCCTTTGAGATTCAGTGTAAAGTCTATAGGGTAAGACAAGGTGACATGTCAGTGACTGCTTATGTGGCAGAACTTAAACGATTATGGTTCGAGTTGGATTTTTATCGTCCTTTCATGGCCTTACATGATGAGAATGCTCTGAGATGGTGGATTCTAATAACTCATACACACCATTGCCTCGATCTGCACTAATAGCTCAACCTCGTGAAAGAGTTGAAAAGGAGCAAGTGAGATGTGATCATTGCCACATGTAGACCTCGAGGAGATGGATGTGGCAGACACTGTGGTGGAAGATTTGGGAGTCGTGCTCATGGACAAGCCCACTATTGTGAACACAGTGAGTATTTATCAATCTTGTGATAGTACTTTAATGTTAGCAGAAGTATTACAGACTCTGAAACAACTCATGGCCAAGCTTGATCCTACCTCTACAGGAGAAACTTCCTCTTCTACAGGTTCAACTAGTCAACCTTCCTCTTCCATAGACCACTCTCATTTTGCTCAATCAGGTATCCTATATGATGCATTAAATTGTTCCCATCTTTCACCATCTCTCTGGATTATAGATTCGGGTGCATCAAATCATATGACAGGTTTATCTAGCTCATTCACTTCATATTTTTCTTGTTTCGATAGAGATAAAGTTCGTATTGCTGATGGCTCTTTTGGCTCTGTGTCCGGTAAATGTGCCATCATGATTACTCAATCTCTACATTAATCATTTGTTTTACATGTTCCCCATTTTCCTAATAATCTCTTGTCAAATAGTTCAATTACTAAAGTCTTGAATTGTAAAGTAACATTCTTTCCTACTCATTGTCTTCTTCAAAAGCTCGTGACGGGGGAGACGATTGGATCTAGTATAATGCATGATGGTCTCTATCACTTGGATAGTGTAGGAAACCCTGATAAAGTTGGATATATGGTGTCTTCTGCAACAAGTGCATTGTAGGAATTGCAGTTATATCGTCGTAGACTTGGTCATTTGTCATTTCGTATTTTGGCTAGATAATTTCCTTATCTCTACAAATTATGCAATAAAGATAATTTGGTTTGTGATGCTTGTGAGTATGCCAAACATACAAGAAATATATATCATATTTTCAAAAATCGTAGTAAATCATCATTTGATGTTATTCATACTAATGTTTGGGGACCTTGTCATGTTACATCTCTCTCTTGGCATAAATGGTTTGTTACTTTTATTGATTGCTTTATCAGAACCACTAGGGTTTATTTGTTAAATAATAAAGATGAAGTACTGCGGTGTTTCAAAGAATTTCACAAGATGATAGAGACTCAATTTAGTACTAAAATCAAAATCCTACGTTTTGATAATGGTACTGAATACACTTGCAAGGAGTTTCATGGATACTTGTTAGCAAATAGGATTCTTTATCAAACTACCTATGTTAATACACCTGCTCAGAATGGTGTGGTAGAAATGAAGAATTGTCATTTATTGGAGGTAACTCGATCTTTGCTCTTCACGATGAATATGCTAAATTCTTTTTAGGGAGAAGCACTTTTGACTATTGCTTATTTAATTAACCACATGCTGCTTCAAGATTTGGAGTTCAAATCATCAATTGAATGTCTTACTGCAGATACTACTTTCAATGTACTCCTAAGATATTCGGTTGTGTTTGCTTTGTGCGTGATCATCGTCCCACACTAAGTAAACTTGATCCTCATTCTCTTAAGTGTGTATTTGTTGGATATTCAGCTACTCAAAAAGGTTACAAGTGTTGTTTTCCTTATGAAGAGAAGATGTTTGTAAGCATGGATGTAACCTTCAAAGAGACCGAGGCATACTATTTACCAAGTCAAAATTTGTTAAACACTACCCCACCATCTTCTTCTACAATGTCAAATGATTTGCTCTATTCGCCTTATTTTGGTATGGAAATCCCACTTTGTGAGGGAGAGTCGTCTACAGTTCACGAAAATAATATCGGGGGACCTATTCAGGGGGAGCCATTAGAAATTTCTCCACTTCATGATATTGAGATCACTATGTATTCTCCTGGAGTCCATGAACCTCCTCACGTTACAGCTGCACTCTCCTAGTCTTGGTAACACTTTATCTCATGCTTCTTCATTAGATTTACATATTGTCATTCGTAAAAGTTCGCGCCACCATGTTCTTCCTTCTCGTTATCGTTATGATATCTCCAATCATGTTTCCTATGAGTCTTTGTCTTCCAGGTATAAAACTTTTGTTGCTTCTTTATCCTCTATCCACTACAACACAAATGACCTATTGAGGCTGTGTTATATGCCTCTATAAGTTAATTATTTGTCCCTAAAAGTTTTAAAGTCAGATTAATTAAGTGACTATCTTGTTGTTGTTTCTATAGATCTTTAGAGACTAATTTGGAATAAATTTCTATTTGATTCTAAAACATATAAATAGAGTCAAAAGATATCGACTCTAAAATAATCAAAAGTATCTAATCTAATTGTCACTATATACTCTTTAGAATCAAATACAAACAATTCCATATGTTATAAGTGAAGTATTCTTATTAGTTTCTATTTACTTTTTAGAAACAGATTTAATTAACTAAAAGTATCCAATCTAATTGCCTCTATATACTTTTTAGAAGCAGATACAAACACTATCATATGTTATAAGAGAAGTATTCGTATTAGTCTCTATTTACTTTTTAGAAACGAAATCTAATTACCTCATAGTTTAATAAGCAAATATATTAGTCTCTATAATATGTATTTAGAGACACATTTATAATTCATTTAAATATATTATAAATTAATTAATATTAATTATATGAATATAATTCATTTAAATATATATAAATAATTAAATAATATTAGAATTAGAACACATAATTAAATTTCATATTGGTTGGTTGAGAATGAAACCAATGGAAGTAATTCTGAAAAACAACTTCTGTACAATTCAAATATCTCAAAATGCAACATTCCAAACATTTCAAATTTTACATTCCAAATGTTTCAAATGAGCCACACTAGACAATTAAATTGATTAAAATAGAAATCAACAACTAATATACAAGTTGACATGATAGTTAAATAAATAAAGGCACTTCAATTCAATGTACATGTGAAAAATGCCTATTTTCAAAATTATTGGATGTAGTTATCACAAAGCAATCATACACATCTATTACTTCATGAAGAAGCTCAAATGCATCTTCAACGCTTTGCTCATCTATTGGATTTCCACTTTCTAGGTAAGAAGAAAAAACATTTATCTGCAAGAGAAGTCACATATGAGCATGCAAATGTCAGTTTTATGAGATCGTTTCTAAGAAAATTTAAGCAATAACAAAAAGAGTATTGACTCTAACAATACTAATTAAAGCAGCAGCCATTGAAATAACCAAAAAGTGATGCAAAATAAGAAATTAACCAAAAATTTGTAAATAATCAAGTTTGTAACACGATCTTAAAACTTTGGAGATGTAGTTGATATGAAAGAACCTACTCTCTCAAAGCAGCATTACCAACAGGTGGTTGAGAGAAAGTGATACATTATTTTACTAAAAGATTCTCGTGCTCTTTGGTCGCCGAAGACGTTGCAAGAACTCTCAAAATTGCAAGTGTAGAGAGTATAGCTACCTGACGATATAAAAGAACAAAGAGAGAGATTACAATAATGACACATAAGTTTGCTACATAATAAACAGTACATTATAGTTGATTACAGTATTTCACTTACGGCTCCACAAGGTGAATGCCCACAAAGAACAAGCTTATGATTTTTTTTCTTAGCAAGTTAATTTATATAACTCCAATGTTGGAATACCTTTTGCGAGAGCTAAGAATCCCTAGAGGATAATTAAAGAAAAACATATTGCTCATTTAGTGAGTTCCAAACAAAAAGATGATACTAGATTGAACAGTGGAGATGATATGTCCCATGTTAGCAATAACCAAATAAGAAAAATTAATCAACAATCTTACCCGATGTGCAGCAGGCTTTGGACTTCCTTTCAGTCGCTTTTGTTTTGTTTGAAGTGGCTTCTTGTCAGATTGGTAACTTTTGATGTCAATCAAATCATTTTCAGCATTATCCTCATGGAACATGGTGCCTTGGTGCATTATCCTCAGCTCATATGTTATATATACTATTATGTCTAAATAATAGTATCAAGGAGGTTGTAGCTTGGTGCTAAAAATCTACTTTTTCTTTAGGAGACTGGAAGTTTGAGTCTCAGCAATGGTAAATAATTATAAAAGTTCTACCAATTTATAAATTACTCAATAATGATTTAGAAGACTGAGGTTTGAACTGGATGAATCAGCCAACAAAAAATCAGTCAGTCACGGTGAATTTGTTGGTTCTATTGCTGATCCAATCCTTAAATTGAATCAGAAAAGGCAGCTGAGTCAACCAGGTTGGAGGCAGGTCCAGTCGGGTTATAATAACTATGACACAAGCATTGATTGGATCAGTTCAAAAAAATTACATGTTTTTGTCTATATAGTATATACTCCTTCAGTATTATAAATTTCAAATTAACACAACCACTCTCAATATAGAATGCTGAGAAATACAATAAGACAGCAGAAAAGTAGGATTCCCTAGCCTCTCAGATTATGACACTCCCAGCTATGATAGTATAGGTAGAACTAGAAGACACTATAATTGTAAATGGATAATACAATTATTCTCTCTAGTTCATCTGAACGCCTTACTGCAATTAAGAGTTATCAATTAGTTGCTATTTTATTATATTCCGTGAAATAAGAAACAAGTGAACTGATTAAAATATCAAACCCATCAAGAGGAGCTGATATTTGATAATACCGAAAGTATACTCAAACTCTTAACCAGACTGAGATAAAGAGATCCTCCTTTTCTTGGAAGTATCTAATTACAAGTTCATTCTCGGGCTAGTATTATATGTTGGCGAAATATGATATGCTAGTCATTAAGTAAAAATAGCATCAAAAGATATTTCTCAGTTATGTTCACTATACTGATCACAAATATTGGATTTTGGTACAACTCATGTTGAAACCTTCTACATCCTAAACTTGAAAACAGTTACATAAACAATTGTGAAAAGGAATAAATCTGTATGACTTGACAAAATTGGACAAGAAGAAATGGAAATCTACAAGTAGAAAGTGGTGAGGCAATATCCTCCTATGATCAGATTACTCATGTTGATTTTAACTAATTTCCAACAAACTTCAAATCATCTAATATAATAATTCAAGTGAAAATGTTTTTATGAATAATGCTGCAACACCACCTAAAATAAGTAAATAGTTACAATGAACAACACCATGAGTGGATGGTAAAGCAAGAGCAAATTATCTATCAATACTGCTTTGTAAATAATGCTTTTACAAATAATGCCGTGAATGATTGAAAATGCTTTTTATATATAATGCTTGGTAAGCAACACCAACTAAAAAAAAGTGAATAGTTGCAATGAATAATGCCTTAAATGGATGGTGAAGCAAGAGCAAATTATCGATCAACAACTGGACGGAGAAATCCACTGAACCAGAGATTCTTCATAATTCCATCAATCTTTCAAGTTTTAACCCTTTCTTTGAAACAAATAATTTCACACATAAAAAGATGACGAAAATAATTGTGATCATGAAGTGTCTAAACACTAAATCCAAGCACATTCTTATCTGAATTTCATGTTCATTGAACATTTCAATCCACTCTTTTTGTATAAGCTGTTGGAATCCTTGTAAAAAATGTAAGCTTTGAATGCGAATCTGCAGGGTTGGACAAGGTAAGCTTTGATACATAAAAGCGTCAAAATAATGAGAGCAAAAATAAGAGGAAGGAGTAAAAACCTGATAATTTAGGCGATAATTGGCAACAAGATGAATGAAAGCAATAACATTATCCTTGGTAACATGCATATCTTTTCCACCAGGAATTAGTTCATCTTCTGTTTGCTCCCCATATTCATTGTTCAGAACAACAAAATACAATTCCAGCTCTGATACATCACCCTTGTAATGCTGCAACATAGCACAAAAAGTGCAAATAGGAATGGAACATCAGAAAAGGAAGGCTTATACTAAAAATTTACCCATAAGGGGAGTCGGCGAATCAGATTCCAGCGAGGAGGAAATTGGGAGTCACGTAAGAGTCACGGAAGAGGGAGAGATTGGGAGTCACGGAAGACGGGAGGGAGAGATTGGGGGCATGGGATGGAGTAACAGGGTACGGTTTTAGGTTAAGTGTAAATGAGAGAGATCGGGGAATGAGGCTTTAACTGTAAATATTTTTTTTAAAAAAATAACCTTATGACCTCTATTATTTGATTAATGAGACTATCTCATAATACAATTCCTTATGGCCTCTATTAACACATTAGCTTTATCACGTTGATAATTTTATCACCGATCAATGTACTCTAACCTTTGATATTATCTTATTGATGACGCTATCTCAGAATGCCTAAGTTACCATTCCTTTCTTCTCGTGAGCAAATCAAGACCATCTGAAATTATACCAGGATAATTGCTACAGGATAATTGGGTCGGCTCTCGGATTTTAATATTTGGAACCCAATGACCCGTGATCCGACCCGATAACCCTATTTTTAATTTTTTAATTAAAAAAATATATATTAAAAAATTAAAATAAAATCTGATAGGCCGCATCTTCTCGAGGCACCGGCACCTGGAGAAGACATGGGAAGCATAGGCGAATCTTCTTGAGGGGTGCAAGCGTCTTCTCGAGGCACGACGCCTCGAGAAGATGCACAAGAAGTTTTTTTAAAAAAATTATATTTTTTTATTAATGGGTAACCCGATTACCCGGCCCGACCCGACCTGATCTGGGATGGGTTGGGTTGGGTTCAAATTTTTTTACTTGTTGGTCAGGTCAGGCCAATTTTTCCTCCAAACCCGACCTGACCCAACACGTGAACTACTCTAATTTTTAGAATCACTATATTTGTTTCTATATGTCAATAGACTTTCAAAAGCATATAAATTAGATTTTATTTGTCAAACATTTAATTAGATTTTTTTCTTCTAAATAAAAAAATATATTTTTATTAAATACAATAGAGGCACATAATGTATCATATAGGGACTAATTAACAATTAGTATCTAAAAGTGAATATTTAGAGACAAATAAAACTAACTATTGAGACATATTATCTATTAGTTTCTAATGTGAAGATTTAAAAATAAAAAATCTAATTTGTCTCTAATTATATGTCTCTATAGACTAATGATGTCGTAGTGATCACAATTCCCTCAAGTTGGGAGGCTGCCATAGTTGATCCAAGTTGGAAAGTAGCTATGCTAGAGGAGATGAGAGCTTTGGCCAAAAATCAAACTTGGGAGCTTGTACCACTACTAGAAGAAAAATGACTAGTGGGATGCAAATGAGTGTATATTGTTAAATAAACACCAGAAGGAAAGGTGGATCGCTTCAAAGCTTGCTTGGTTGCGAAGGGGTATACTCAAACTAATGGTATTGACTATGATGAAATATTTTCTCCAGTTGTCAAGATGAATACTATCTGAACTTTCATCTCATGTGTTGCAAATCTTGGATGGAAACTACTTCAGTTGGACGTGAAAAATACTTTCCTGCATGGTGATTTACAAGAAGAGGTTTATATGGAAATACCATCTAGATTTAATAACACAAGTATTGCTGGGAAAGTATGTCAACTACGATGATCACTCTATGGGTTAAAACAGTCACCTCATGCTTGGTTTGATAGATTTCGTCAAGTGATCCTTACCATGGGGTATAAACAGAGCAACAATGATCACACCTTATTTTTTAAGCATAAGGAAAAAAAGTGTCTATCCTCATTGTTTATGTATATGACTAATTGTTACAGGAGATGACTTAGATGAAACTAACAGCTTGAAGGCTCAGCTTGCACAGGTGTTTAAAGTTAATGACCTAGGAGAATTGAGGTACTTCCTAGGAATTGAGGTGGCACACTCATCCCATGGTATTTTCTTGTCTCAGAGAAAGTATGTATTAGATTTGCTAACAAAGACGAGAATGCTAGGTAGTAAACCTGCTCTAACTTCAATTGAACATAATTTCCATCTTGTTAGTAGTGGTGGTATTTCTGTTGATCGTGGGAGATATCAGAGATTAGGGAAAAGGCTAATATATCTTTCACACACGAGACCAGATATCACATTTTATGAGTGTTGTGAGCAGATATATGCATGACCCGCATGAGCAACACATGAAAGTTGTATATAGAATTCTAAAAGTTGCCCTGGACGAGGTTTATTGTTCTCTCGACAAGATAAGTTAAATATAAAATACTACACAGATGTTGATTGGGCTGGATGTTTGGATGATTGTCGTTCTACTTCAGGGTATTGTATCTTTGTTGGAGGCAACTTAGTTACATGGAGAAGTAAAAAGCAAGCTGTGATTGCTCGTTCTAGCGCAGAGGCTGAATCTCAAGCTATGGCGTATGGTGTCTGTGAGTTGTTATGGTTGAAAAATCTCATGTTAGAGCTGCACCTTTATTCACAAGGTTCAGTTCGTCTTTTTGTGATAATAAAGCTGATATTGGAATTGCTAATAACCCAGTGCAGCATGATAGAACAAAGCACATAGAGCTTGATCGTCATTTCATCAATGAGAAGTTAGAGAAAAATGAAATTTGTATTCTATTTGTCCGATCCTCTGAGTAGTTAGCTGACATCTTCACCAAAGGGTTAAATAATATTATCTCTGTTTTTATTGTACGCAAGATGAGTTTAAATGATATATTTGCACCATCTTGAGGGGGAGTATTGTGATGAAAGGGGTTATTTGTACATTACTTTCTTTATTGGTCCTTTTTGTAAGAAGATAATATTAATAATATGAGGGTTATGAGAGAAGAAACCTAATCTAGGTTAATCTCTCAATATCCCCTTTTTATCTTTCTTCAACTTATATTCACACATGTGAGTCATAATCCAAGGCACGAGACTTGAAGGGGGAAGTTGCCTGACGGAATGGATCCACTCATTCCTAGCGTACCAAATGAACCAAAAGGTATAAGCAATTATACAACAAAAGAGGAAGAACCATGAGCCTAATTATGGCATCTAGAGAAATCAAATGAGAATGGATTTTGGAGGTTGTCCCAAACTTTGGTAGTGTAGGGGGAAAAGGTGTGAGATTGTTTCAGGAATGGTGCTACATAAAGGACAAAGGTCATTAGAGAGAATACCAATACGTGATAGGTACGTTCTTGTAGGAAGTCGATTGTGCAAAAATTTCCAACGTAAGAGGATGACCTTTGGAGGTAGTTTTAGTTTCCATATGGTGACCAAAAAGTTTGGTTATGTATACCTAAAGACTCACGGCTTCTAAGGAATAAATAGGTCGATTTCGTGGTAACGTTCCCCGAAGCCTCAACTTCCCAAGCCCAAGTATCATCACTAGGATTTATCAATAACTGAATATGGTTAATGGATTCCCAAAGAGTCTGATTAAAGTGTTGAAGTCCCGACAGCGATTTTGATTTAATATAAGCTTATCAACATGGTTGTTGTCCATGAATGATGAGGGAGTAAATAGTGAGGGTTTGAGGGCTAAAGGTATATCAGAACATGCGATCGTGTAAAATAGAGTAGTAGAACCATTGCCAATTATTTTAATGAAATCATTTTTAAGGTTTTGAAAATTATGGAGAAATAGCCTCCATGACTAAGATGAGTGACGAAGAGCACAATTTATTGTGTACACTAAAGGAGGGTATTTAGCTTTAACTAAATGTACCCGGATAGTATATGCATTGCTTAGATATTGTTGGAGTCTTGTAGGGTGTAGAGCTTGAACTTTTAAGAAAATATCATGAATGTTAAGCCCTTCAAATTTCTTAGGAAGTGTAAGAGTAGTCCAGCTAATTAAATGTAGACCTTTATTTTCTTTGTTACCTGACCATAAGAATTGTCTAGTAGCTTCAGTGATTTTATCAATTGTGGAGGAAGTTACCTAAGAGACTAAGAGGGAGTGAAGGGGAAATAAGTTTAAAGTAGAATTAATTAGCACAACTCTACAGGTTTGAGATAAGAATTGGGTTTGCCAATTTGTTAATCTGTTGTCAATCTGGGAGATAATAAAGTCATGAGTATCGGATGGTGCTCTCTTAGGGGAAATCATAGCACCTAAATATTTAAAAGTGTATGTACCCAATCTCATATTGAGTTGGGAACAAATCATGTTCTTGGTAGAAAGGAAGGGCATCAACAAAAATAAATTTCAAATTTCATATAATTTACAAACTGCTCGGTGGGAATGCTATACTTTTGCCAAATATCTTTAATGGCAATGGTACTCTTTTTATTGGGGAAATTACTTAAATATATTTTGTACTTTGGGGTTTTTCTCATTTGTGGCATGTACTTTTATTTGTTTCAATTGAATCATATACTTCTACATTTGTTTCAATTGATCCTACCGACGAGTCCCGTCGGCTCGTCAACTCCGACCTCACTGTGGCACAGATCGATGGTTGCGCTGCCTCCGTCGGCAAGCTCAGTGACAACGAGTTCGGGCGCATGCAGGCGGCCATCCTGCGGTAGAATGGCGTGGATGACGTCGACGTCATGTTCAACAGCGTTGCGCGTATCACGCTGGCCTTCGTCACCCTGCACGTCGACGAGGAGCAAGAGTTCTTGTTCTACCGCAACCCCACTTCATGTTTTCCACTACGGGTCGATAAGCTTGATCACGGAGCCGTATAGGTCGGCGCACCTGAAAGCCTTGGAGGTGGTGAATGAAGCAAGGTCGCTGCTATCGTACGACCCCAACCTGCGGCTGCCACTGGGACTGTCGGAGGAGGAGGCACGCAAGCAGATCTTGAGTATATGGGACCAGGCCAACATCATCAAGGTTAGTGACGTGGAGCTCGAGTTCCTCACAGGCCACGACTCTAGTCGAAGATAAGTGGCTCTGCAGCTCTGGCACCCAAGTCATTGTTTCAAGTTTAAGGATTCAAGCCTTACAGAAAAACCTTTAAAAGAAAGACGAGCGAAGGAACATAATTGCTGATCTCTAGATATTGAGTTCCCTGCCCTTCAGTTTCTCTACATGACAACACAACCTCTAGTGTAACATATATAGTCATTATATGATGGTTGGCTATTCTGATAATATGGACTGGAGTAGGAATTGTAGTAGCCAGTGTAGGGGCCATCTGAGGGGACCGGAGATACATCATCTACTGAGGCTGTTGCTGCTGCATCATCATCCCCTAGGTTGATCGTCACGGATGATGGATGAGCTTGGTATCTCGGCATAGAGGACTGATTCTGATGCATTCCACCAACTCCAAGGAAAGCATTTACTTGCAAACCTCTTTCATTGTTTCCACCGAACCCACCCAAGCCAAAACCTGCAAAGCTATTGATATCTTCCATCCCCAGCATTACCATACTTTTCAACATTTTTTGCGAGGTTGCCACATCTGGGTGCTTCATCTGGTTCTAGTTGGGATAGGACTTCTTCTTGGCACCTCCATCAGCTGTATTTCCATCACCATTAGCATTGAATTTTTTCTTTGAAGCAGTTGCTGCATTGTTTGCCTGCTCCTTGAGAAGATTTATTTGCTTGATTTTGTCGAGCAACGGCAGATCAACCTCGTCGTCCTCATCATCGTAATCATAACCAGAGTCTTCCTCATATGTTGTAGGAAGGAAGCATTGCGTGATGGATGTCGAAGGGCTTCAGGCCTTGCTTACCTTCATCTTTGTGTAAGACAAATCTACAATTAAATATGTCATGAATTTAATAACATCGTAATTAAATTAGCAAGGTGGTGCATTAATTCCAGCGAAATAAATTTCTGGATCTCTAGGGAAAGCCGGATCTTCCTGTATAACACATTCTCAAACGCTCCGCTTTTGATGGGAAAAACAACTATGAACTAGGATTTTAATCTTGGTATATAGAAGGAACCTAGCCTCTATTTATAATTGATTAAATTTGCTCATCCATCACGGATTTTATTAATCGGGTCTACACTTGACTAATCACACCAATCATGATTAAGTGTTTCAAACTCAAATCACATGAATCAAATTTACATGAACTAATAGGCATCTCAATATTTGATCATACGATTAAACCTATTTTTAATAAATCAAAACATTACAATTGATTGTAGCCCACGTATGGAAAAATAAAAATATATAATGTTTAAAAAATATTCTAACATTCTCCCACTTGGCAAGATCAATTGCACAATTTTATTTTGAATTTTTTTTTAAAAAAAATGACTCTTGGGTTAATGACAAGTTTCAAAAATATGAACACAAAATAAAAATAATGATCCAAGATGCAACAATTATTATGACTCATATCAACATGTTGGGATGAGAAGAAGAAGCACAGCGGAAAAAGCGAATTAAAAATTTAAAATATCCCTAAACCAACGATAAACTTTAGCAATCTTTAAGAAATTCAATCAATGAGTAGAAGGAGAAGATTTACCTTATACTACGGATGGTATGGCTACTCCTATCCCCGTTTCAAGACGCACACATGCACGTCCTCCAAGGAAAGTCCACACCAAGCGCCTCGCAACAAGGGGGCAGCGAACACGGAGACTCGTTGTGGCTCAACGGAGAGGCAATCTAGCTCAACCCCGAAACGCACTAAGGTGAAGCTGAGCCTTCCACCAAGAACCGAGCACCAAAAAGGAGGAAAAGGGGATGAGAAAACCACGAAAAGAGCAGGAAGATGAAGGAATACCTCGTTGTCCTTTTTGGACTCCTCCAAGAAGATGAAATAGATGATACACCCAAGCGGAAGAGACCTTCAATCGGCTTCACAAAACCAGGGAAGGAAGCTTTAGATGGCCGGCCACCCAAGGAGATGAAGATGAGTTCTTGGAGCTTTTCTCTTCAAAAAGCCTCTCAAGAATGCAATCCTAAACCTTCTCCAAGATGAGTAACCAATTTGCTTAACCCCCTTTAAGAATGTTAGGCCATCTATTTATAAGGGGCATAGGTTGCCACCTAGGTAGACTCCCCCCGCCCTCCCTTTTTAAATTCTCTCACCGGAATTCAAAATTCTAGGGTTTACCTCCAAAATAATAATTTGTATTTAATGCATTTATAGTTAATTCAAAATTAATTAAATACAACTAAATATAAACTTTAATTTATCTTTATAAATTAAATTCTTGTTGATTAGGTTTTATCATGTGCCAATCCCTACAATTTAGGGATGCCCTACAAATTTGGATTACCAAGGAACTCCTTCCTCACGTATTCGTTCCTATAGGAAATATCTTTTCTATCATGTCCGTAGAACGAGATCCGTGATCGTCTTGTATGTAGACATATAGTGCTGCATACGGACTTTATCTCATAAGGTCTGTTACGAGGTTAGCCTGTTGTATGTGTCCCATTAGGCCCCACATTAAGCCAGCAGTGAATTATGCATAACGGAGAGTCGGATCCAATAGAACGATTTCTATTCGAATCTTACGAGCCACCACTAAATCCCCCTTTAGTGTGGTCGTGAGAGACTCCACTCACAAGTCAAGATTGACGTCTAGCAATATGTCATGACTATCTAGATAGTGTGAGGTTCAAACTACAGGGGATCGAATGCCCTTCGTCGATTAGTTACAATGCAACTAAGTCCCTCGATTACAACGTCCCGAAGTCGGCTAGGGTACGAAAGAAGTGTCAAACCCTAATACCAATTTCTATGTATTCCACCTGCCAAGATGTCGTCTCAATAATGAAACGTCAAAAACATCTTCCTAACTTTCATGTCTACTTTGGCCAAAGATTCCTGAGTCGACACTTGTAGGGACACATAGGACATTATCTCCTCTCACTAGGAGTAACTAATTCCATGTTGGTTGATCACCTACCTTCATAAATGCTTCCTCATGCCCAGTAATACACGGCACATGACGCTAGGGCCATGTAGGGATAGAACCAAAGCAATGGGTCGTCACTCACAACGTAACCATGACAACCTCATGTCTAAGGACCGTTTGCACCTACTATTCCCCTTGAATATCCTATTGACACTCATGTAAGAATTCCATTCCGTGTTCCTCGTGTAGGTCCATTCAGTGAACTCATTCCTATGAGCACCTGCACTTGTACAATAATGACGGCTCATAGGTAACTGTGAGATCAACTACCCCTTATCGCGTAAGGCATGTACCAAGTGCACCAATCTATCCGGAATCATCAATCCTCTAATTGGTGATCCTACTACTAGGAACATTTAGAACATGGGCATTTGGATTCCAAGTCTTATTAGCATGATCTCATCATGGCCTTGGAATCAATTGCCCGGGTTCATGGGGTTCATCACAATCTAATATATACAAAATATAGATGTAGCATATAATGAAAAGATCCTCTCATACTATTCATTAACCAAAAATAGTTCCCTACACATCAACATGTGACTGGCTCAAGGGCACTATTTCTTTCAATCTCCCACTTGCACTTGTAGCCAATCATTGTGGTATTTAATACCCATACAACTTAAGTAGCGATCAAACTGCTACTGTGGTAATGGCTTTGTGAATGAATCTGCTATATTATCCTTCGTGTCGACACGTTCGACATTTATATCACCACGTCCGACGATCTCTTTGATCAGGTGATACCGCCTTAGGATGTATTTTGATTTGTGGTGGGATCTTGGTTCCTTTGCTTGAATAACAGCCCCAGTGTTATCACAATAAACGGGGATTGGACCGACAACCTCAGGAACAACACCCAACACAGAGATAAATTTTTTATCCACACTTCTTCCTTTGCGGCTTCACTTGCAGCGATGTACTCAGCTTCTGTCACCGAGTCAGCCACAATTCCTTGCTTCAAACTTTTCCAGCATATTACGCTACCATTCATAATAAATACATACCCAGAAATGGATTTACTATTATCCGAGTCTGATTGGAATCTAGAATATGTGTAGCCCTCCAGTTTAAAATCTAACCCACCATAAATGAGGAGAATATCTTTAGTCCTTTTCAAGTACTTAAGAATGTTCTTTGCGGCTTTCCAATGTTCCTCTCCAGGATCCGCCTGAAATCTGCTAGTTACCCCTAGGACATAAGCGACATCAAGCCGAGTACAGAGCATAACATACATGATGGATCCTATTGCCAAAGCATAAGGGATCTCAGTCATCCTTTTTCTCTCCTCAAGTGTCTTAGGAGACATCTTCTTGGAAAGAGCGATGCCATGACTCATAGGCAAGTAACCTCTTTTACTGCCTTCCATTCTAAACCATTTTAGCACTATATCAATATACCGAGACTGGGACATACCAACCATCCTTCTAGATCTATCCCTATAAATCTTAATGCTGAGTACGTAGGATGCTTCACCCAAGTCTTTCATGGAGAAGTTTTTAGATAACCATTCTTTCACTGACTGGAGCAAAGGAACATCATTCCCCATGAGCAGTATGTCATCCTCATACAACACAATAAACACAACGGCTCTCCCACTAACCTTTTTATAGACACAAGGTTCGTCTACATTTTTTATGAAGCCAAACTCTTTGACAGTCTCATCAAAATGAATGTTCCAACTCCTCGAGGCTTGTTTGAGTACATAAATGGACCTTTGCAATTTACATACCTTCTTCAGTCCTACCAGAGACACAAATCGTTCTGGCTGAGTCATATAGACCTCTTCCTCAAGTTCACCATTAAGGAATGCAGTCTTGACATCCATCTGCCAGATCTCGTAGTCATGATATACAACAATGGCTAACATTATCCTAATGGACTTGAGCATGGCTACATGAGAAAAAGTTTAATCATACTCAAGACCTTGTCTTTGAGTGAAACCTTTCGCTATTAGCCTGGCCTTATAGGTCTTCACCTGGCCATCAGCTCCAATCTTTCTTTTAAAGATCCACTTACACCCTATAGGAGTAACTCCTTCGGGTAAGTCAATCAAAGTCCAGACTTTGTTTGTGAACATGGAGTCCATTTCGGATTGCATTGTTTCTTGGCATTATTTACAATTAACATCTTTGATTGCTTGATCGTATAAATGCAGATCAATGAATTCCTGGTCATTCTCAATAGTCAGGAATAATCTTTCTGGTTGTCTACGCAATCTCCCTGATCTTCGAAGAGTGGTATGAGGTAGGGTTTCTACGATTGGTTCTTCCTGTGGACTTTCCACGAGTGGTTGCGATTTTGCTTGTGGTTGTTGAACATCATCAAACTCAACATCTCTCCCGCTCCCACTTTCCTTGATAAACTCTTTTTCTAAGAAAGTGGAATGCCTACTGTCAAACACCTTTTGTTCAGTCGGCGAGTAGAAATAATATCCTAAACTATCTTTATGTAATATCCTAGGTATTTAATTTATTATTCTGTTGCGTGTGTTTGCCAGCCTAGCGGATTAGTTCGTGGTTAAGCCGAGTCGACTTATGGTGCAGAGCAAGCTTGCGAGCTCGGGTAAGAAAAATATAAATTTATGAAATTAGGTTTGAGTGATTAGAATTATTTTTATTTATTATGGTGTTTGGATAAGTATGAATTATGCCTATGTTGGTGCATTTAATTAGATACTTATGATTTAATTGTGTGTTTAATCAAGCCTAAAATAATTTAATTAAGTTATCGGGTTAGCGGGTTGATCTTGGCTTAAGTGGATGAGGGTTGGGCTTGGGTTGGAAGGGTTAGGGTTGAGGAGGAATTATAAAATCCCCTCCTCTAGGTTGTGGCTCCAAATTTTGGAGCCACACAAGTGTGAGAGGACGAGCCAACCGACAGCCCAAGCCGCCAGCCGCCCCTCCTTTCTTCCTCTTCCTTGGAGCCGCCGCCCTCAAGCCTAGCCGCCGAACCATCCTCCCCTCTTCCCCTCTCTCTTTGGAGCAGCCGGCTTGAGGAGGAGCCGCCACCCCTCCTTCCTTCCTCTTCTTGGAGTCGTCAGCTTGAGTGGAGCCGCCGCCCCTCTTTCTCCCATGTTGAGTCAAGCCACCCCCTTTGAGGCTGGATTTGGATATCACCGCTTGGAAATTCTTCTCTAAATCATTTTCCTAATCAATGTGAGTGGTTTTATCCCTCCTATTCGGGTTTTCTTCGAATTTTCTTGAAGCTGTCTTGAAAATTCTTGATTTTGATATGTAATTTTGTGTTCTTGAGATTTTCTGGGTTTTGATGTCATGCTTAGATCTGAAATTTTGATCTCATATCATGGAATTTATGTTTAAGGGAAGATCTGTGATTTTACAATTAAATCTTCTGAATCTTGGGTATAAACCTCATCTTGGAGTTCTAGATGTTCTTGATGCTAAAGAATTAATCTAATTTCCTTGATTCTTGGTTTAGGGATTCTTGATATATATGCTAGTTTTTATTGAATAAAAATTATGAGATTGTATGCATGATTGGTTTGATGACATGAATCTGTGATGCTAGAAATTTAGGAATTTAATTATGCAAAATACGAATTTTATTTCATGTTGTGCTTGAAATTTCAGCTTTCTGAAATTTATGGGTTGTTTATTGAATCTGGGCTGATTTTTGATTTCTCTGTTATTATATGATTAGATCTCTGATTATAGTCGTGTAACCTATCGTTTTGACCATAAAATATAGTTTGGAAACATAGGACATACTTTGAAGAGTAGATTCGGAGTATACACAACACTTCTTGGAAGAACAAAACCCTAAAATAAAACTCTAAAACAAAACCCTAACTGAGATTATCTAGATTTTAATTCTATAATTAAAATTGGGTCTAAGGGTGAGCATAATATGTTATGAACCACCTTATAATGTATGCATGAAATAAAACCACACGGGTTCTGTCACACCCCAACTGAGGGTAGTGTGACCGGCCAGGGCCTACATCCTGCCCTATAGCCTACTATCTACACTAACATCAAGAAAAACCAAGACATATCGATTGAAAGAAAACTCAACATACTTTATAAAAGTTTGCAAATCACAATATATAAGTTTTTCAAAAAAAATAGAAACATCAACATCAAATCCGAATAGTCAAATATCAGGTTTTACAATTCTTTTCAATTACAACTGTTAGTGCAGAAATAAAACCAATATAACTAGGCACTAGTCTAAGACTCATGGACGCTGCTACGAGATATGGCACCGCCTCCGCCCTCCAGCTGCACCATGTCGACACCAAGCTACTGCTCATGTTCTGCAGAAATAGAAATAAATTGTGAGTCCACTTGGGACTCAGTGAGTGGCTCTAGTGAACCTCCACATAAGCCTCAATCATGCATATATATCATATAAGGCAACAAAATGAATGAACAAGGAGGTAAAATACTTCTAATACAGCTACCGACCCCCAATGGGTCAATCTGTACAATTGAATATGATAACCTGCCATCTCGGCCTATCAAGCCTCCGGCATCCAACCCTTAGACATGCTTATGGAATAATATCTCGGCTACAGCCGTCCCTACCATATCAGGTAGTATCATACTGGCCATTGGCCACATCATCTCAAGAAGTAAGCAAACAATCCAGGGCCGTCAACTAGGATGGCCACTAGTCTTTGGACACCGTCTGGGGTAAGGATAGCTAGTCCCACCCAACTGGGGTCTGGCACCTAGTGGGCCCGCTGGCGCACCTCTAGGCCCAACTGGCCGAGCTGAGCATTGGTCATTTCCGACCTCCTTGCTCCTCGGCAGACCATCTCAAGCACATTACACAATCAATATCCTAGGGTTTCCATATATATATATATATATACTTCGGGCCTTTGCCCATATCTAGCCATGTCCGGCTACCGGGTCAATAATTCATGCCGCCCCTTTTAGTATATGTGCACCTACAATCTCTAAGTTTTCAAAAATATACAAGCAGTCATAGAAGTGTTATCGTCTCATATCTAAGTTTTCATAAAGGCGCTATGAACATCTAGTGACACCTTACATGTTACCTAGCCTTCTACACTGTCTTAGGTGAGAATTTCCATGAGTCAACCTTTGAATACCATCCAAGGACATTTAGGGCAGCATGCATAATCTAAAGAAAAATGCTCAAATATTACATCATTCATCATATATAATCATAATGCACATACCTAACAATTCTTATACTACCTTAGGAATATTAACATAATAAGGAGCAACTATCTAGCATGGCAAAGTAGTAATAAATTCAAATAACATGTATGAATTATAAAATATGGTAACATTGTCAACAGCCAAGTTTAAGGATCAAATGCTAAGCATGATTACAATCTAGCATTTCTACAATTCAAATCAATTAAGCTACTTGCTAAGTTTGGTGTTCTTTCTAAGTATTGTCATATCCCTATGTATGATCCCTAAGATCATGAAATTTCCATCTAAGGCAAGTCTCTCCTCCTCTCCCTAACCTTGGCCGAACCATGAGCAAGGGAAACCTTGCTCGGCCAAGGTCCTTGGGGTAGGGAAAAATGGAAAAGACTTTAGCTATACTTTGTCTCTTCAATTCCACGTACTTCTTAAATACCAATGATCAACTTACCCTTCCCCTCACCCTTGGCAGAACCCTCTTCATGAATCTTAGGATTCATTCGGCCACTTCAAGGGGCTTTAGAGGGGACATGCTTCATATTATGTGAGGAGTTCAAAGGACTACATCAAAACAGTGGTATAAGGGCATCTAAGGGCCTTCTCGCCGTTAAGGGAATCGGGAAAAATTTCGGCATGACATTTCCCCTTTTCCCATGACTCGACAGCCCCAAAAATATGCAAATCGGCAATTAAAATAGCGAGATCGGACAAGAAACATCATAAAACAGTGAGTACATATCATTGAAATCATGGATTGTCGAGAAAAATCACGAGAACTTGACCTATCATCTAGAGTTCGGCCACCCGCCTCCCCCAAACTGTTAAAGCCTTAACCACTCACCTAGATCGCCAAGAAATAAGGATTGGGTGACGATGACTTGAGAATTTCCGGTGACGACGCGAATTCCGGATCGATCCAAGCCCGCCCCCTCCTTCCTCCTCCTCTTCCTCCCTTGCGGCCTTGTGCGACTCAATGGTTGAGTCACACAGCTACCATATGCGAAGGGGGGGGGGGTTTATCCGCTCAACCATCTTTCTAAAGATGGTTTCAAGGCTCACTTAAGTCATACTCAGAACTCGACTAAACCCGAACTCGACTCGGGTTCCGACCAAACCCATAACATGACTCGAGTTAACTTAATTTAAGGTATGATTTTATAAAATGAAATTTAATTATCCAATAAACTTCATGATTCTTTAGCCAAGTCATACCTTTTCACTCGAGGCGATCCTGAGGCTCGACTCGACTACCCTCGGGTCAGACGCGCTGCACCAAAATAGATTTTTTTTATATTAGGAAACTTTTTCCGGATCTTATAGGTTCATGACGTTGCGGGTCTAAGGGGTAAGGGTCGGGTTTGAAGTGTTGAGACGCTTCAAAGTGAGGACACCCTTAGGACACCGTAGGAAAATCTTGACTTAGGTCTTGATGCACCATACCCTTGGGAATGGCGGAGCGGCTCATTTAGAAGCTGGGTTACGGGCTACGCCCGTGTGGTTGGATGTAAATTCCCAGCCTACGGGATAAGTTCGGAGGGCCTTTCTCGATTATCTTGATATGTGCGCGGTTACCGTTAGGCATGGTAGGGATTCGACTCGATGCACCTTTTGATGGTGATGTTGCCTTTGGGCATGGTAGGGATTTGACCCGATGCACCTCTGGATGGTGATGTTGCCTTTGGGCATGGTAGGGATTCAACCCGATGCACCTCTGGACGGTGATGTTGCCTTTGGGTATGGTAGGGATTCAACCCGATACACCTTATTGATGGTGATGTTTCCTTCGGGCATGGTAGGGCTTTGGCCTGATGCACATATTTGATGGTGATGTTGCCTTCGGGCATGGTAGGGCTTCGACCTAATGCACATCGTTTTTAGGTGACGTTGCCTTCGGGCATGGTAGGGCTTCGGCCTGATGCACCTCTTTGAAGAGATAGATGCCGTGGGCATGGATGCCTTTCAGGTCTGGTAGCTAGTCACATTTTTGTGATGTGGCCTTTTGAGAGATTAGAATTTATTTGTGTTATCTCTGTGTTTATTTGTGAGAGCGGATAAAGTCGCTCGCTGAGTTCTTTGAACTCACCCGTTGTCGTGTGATTTCTATTTTGTAGAGCCTGACTGGTGAGGTGGGTTGGATGCACTTGGCGTCGCTGGAGGGCAGAGGAGCCGTTGGATCTCATAGCAGTCCTAGTTAGCGTCGTAGTCGAGTTTTTCTTTTGGTAGTGTCATGCACTTGTATTAGCTTATTTTGGAGTTGTAGCCTGAGGGCATTTATATTATTATTTCATGTTTTATTTGACTGAACTTTTGAACTGTTGAACCTAATCATATTTCCGCATTTTCTTTACTTCTGAGTTATTAATCTAAACTTGTTATTGATTCACTTTTTCTTTAAAATAAAACTTGTTGTTTTCTTTCTGCTACACTATTTGTTTTGGCATGTGCATGGGTTAGGCTTCGGGGAATAGGCACGTATACCCTGCCGGTCACGGGACCCTGAGTTGGGGCGTGACACTTTAGAATACCCCACAAACCTGCACCTAGTTGATTTAGCATAAAGCTTATCTGACTTTAATTTCTTAATGTACGCGGGGCAATCCCAACTCTTGAAATGCCTCAAACTTGGTTTCTTGCCACTCCATATCTCATATGGTGTACCAGAGACAGACATTGTGGAAGCCCTCTTCAAAAGGTAGATAGTCGTTTTCAAGTGTATATTCCCTAAAGGAAATCAGGAGATTAGTAAAGCAAAGCATAGACCACATCATGTCTAACAACGTGCGATTTCTCCTTTCAGATACTCCATTATGTTGTGGTGTGTCTGAAGGGGTCCATTTGGAGATAATCCCAATGTCTTTTAGATAATTTAGAAACTAAGTGGATAAGTACTCCCCACCCCGATCTGATCGAAGGGTTTTAATACTTTTCCCTAGTTGTTTCTCAACTCAGCCTTATACACTTTGAACTTTTCAAAAGTATCAGACTTATGTCTCAATAGGTAGACATATCCATACCTTGATCTATTGTCTGTAAACGTGATGAAGTAGGAATACCCACCTCTAGCTTGAGTTGTCATTGGTTCGCAAATATTTGTGTGGACCAACTCTAACAACTCAGTAGCCCTTTCACTACGCCCAGTGAAGGGGGACTTTGTCATATTTTTACTTTGAGACAAGATTCACAAGTTGGCATCGATTAAAAATTGAATGGGTCAAACAACTCTTCTTTGTACAACTTGTTAATATGATTCTCATTAATATGACCCAGTCTCAAGTGCCAAAGATAGATGAGGTTCAGATTATCTCGTTTCCTCTTGTGTGTTTGTTCGACATGAAAAATATTATCATCTACATCTAAGACCATCAAACCATTTGAAATGCGTGTTGTTCCATATAATTCATCAGAATGATATATGTGACAACAATTGTCTTTTAAAGACATTTCATACCCTTGTTCTAGCAACAAAGTAACAAAAATAATATTCTTTATTAGAACTGGAACATAATAACAATTGTTCAATTCAATGGTTTTGCCTGATGGCAGATACAAACAATAGGTTCCTACGGCTAAAGTTGCAACTCTTGCGCCATTGCCTACCCGAAGGTCGTAGTCACCTTTGTTTAGCATTATACCTATTCTCAACCCCAGCAATAAATTGCAAATGTGAGCACCACAACCGGTATCCAATACCCATGTAGTAGAATTTTGTAATGATAAATTTATTTCAATAACAAACGGACTTGCGGAGAGGGCTTTAGAAGCCCTCATCTACTTTACTTCTGCAATATACTCCTTGCAGTTGCGCTTCCAACGACCATCTTTACCATAATAGAAACAGGTGCCCTTAGGAGCCTTCTTCCCTTTCTTCTTTATATCCTTCTTGGGTTTCACATCTTTGTTTTTCGCTTTGTTCTTAACAGAGCGCTTCTTTGCCTTTTTATGGGCACTACCCACTAACAAGACTTTGTCTTTTTCCTTCGGAAGGTGGGACTCAGTAGTCTTCAGCATATTAACGTGCTCGGGAAGCGAGGCGTCCAACTTGTTCATGTGGTAGTTAATGATAAACTGTGAAAATGATCTTGGAAGGGACTGGAGTATTAAGTCCTGACTTAGCCCCTTATCAATGTTTACGCCCAATTTCTCTAACCTCTCGATCAAATCGATTAGTTTGAGAACATGGGTTTCAACAGGAGTCCCTGCCGTCATCTTGGCCTGGAAGAGTAGGTTTGACAGCTCAAACCTAGCAGTCCGGCTCTCTTCACCGTACAACTCCTTAAGGTGAGAGAGGATGACCCTTGTGTCCATCTTTTCATGTTGTCGCTGCAACACATCGGACATAGAGGCGAGCATAATGCACTGAAAAATAGTATTATCATCTTGCCACTTCTTGTATGTGGCTCTCACTTCCTCGGTAACCCTTTGGGAACGGGCATCCGGTGGCCTGTTATCATGAATATAGGAAAGTCTCTCCTGGGTAAGGACAATCCTCAAGTTTCGCAACCAATCGACATAGTTTGGTCCAGTGAGTTTATTTGCATCTAGTATGCTTCTCAATGACCGTGTAGATGACATGGCGACAATGAAATGCTACTAGGAAAAGTAAAAACAAACATGAGCTACCATTCTATATGCATGATTTATTAAGGTCTTTTAATTAATCATGTCTCCAACTAATTTTTGTGATTCCCAAATGACCCTCCTACTGGGAAGTGGGAAGCCCTCGTTGGTAGACTTCCTTAGGGGAAGATGGAACCCCACTTCTCCTATTTGGATCTCGCATTTAACACGACAAACCCTAATAGATCCATGGGTAGGTAACTCTTTACCGATCACATCATTGTGTGACTTCCATCAAGTTTTTTGCCTATAGGGAGGGTTATCATGGCCTAGTGTTTGCACAACAAACCAAGGAGCCCTAGTTGAGTCGGACCCATCGATCATTTACCCTATCGAGAAAACCACCACCCTTGAATTTGTTCAACAAGGTAAGTCACGTTCAAGCTAGTAGTAGAGACACAAGGGTATGTGTCATATGAGATGCAACGCGTCTATTAGCCCAAAAGGTCTTGTGTTTGCACAACAAATCCGTTGTGACAATAGACACACTTGTACCTCATAATAATAGAAGGCGTGACCAATATTTTTAATATCTTAGCCATTCGGACTCACTATTATTGGAGGTTTTCTTCATGCAATTATAATTATCTAAGCTATCAACAATTGAAGCAAAAGCAATAAATAAAAGCATAAAGTAATATGGATGATTATGGATTATCTAAGGGTTCCACTTGAGCCACTGGGCGAACCAAGGCCATCATCCTAGGGTTTTAGGAATCTTCGTCTCGCCAAGGCACTGCCCAAAAATATCTTGAAGGTTGTCGGTTCCATCAGTGCCTTCTCGGGGTTCAAGTCGTCATCATCATGGTGCTGAACACCTCCTCTCCACGCGCGCACCAAAATAGGGCAGCAAGCGAGGTCATCACGAATCTGCCCCTAAACTTCTAATTTTACAAAACTAAAATAAGAAGACCCCAAACAACCCTTGGGGAAAGGTTTAAGGAGAGGGAGAAGAAGATTACAATCAGAATTCTCAAAAGGAAGGCAGTGGTACGCAGGCCCTATTCAAAAGTTACAATGCGGAAATTTCATAAATTTACAAGCAATCAACACAACCATGTTTTACACAGTCACAGAACATAGGGCTCATCCATAATTATCCTTTCATGCATCTTAACAATTAAGAAAAAGAAAGGAAAAAACAGAATCCGAAAACGCACTAATCGGGTTACGTTTCCACTCAAAACGATCCAAACAACACATGCTGAAAATTTTAGTTTTCAGGGCTGTTCAACCATGAACCCATGGGGTTCTTGAGTTCGAAATCTGTCCAAGCCAAGTTTGGATAGTAGCCTACCACCCTGATTCATCGAATGAACCATGGAGACAAAAGAACGACTCAAGAACCCCCAAAAAAAAACCGGGCAGTGTGACGTTTAGGGAACGAACGGTTCGTAAATGCAACAATAACGCATAATAAAATTCCAAAAAAATGCTAAAGGTAGCTCTGATACCATGGTTGGGGTCTGAAGAAGAAGCACAATGGAAAAAATGATTTAAAAATTCAAAACATCCATAAACCAGCGATCGACTTTAGCAATCTTTAAGGAATTCAATCAACGAGTAGAAGGAGAAGATTTACCTTATACTACGGATGGTATGGCTGCTCCTATCCCTGTTTCAAGACACACACGCACACGTCCTCTAAGGAAAGTCCACACCAAGCACCTCACAACAAGGGGGTAGCGAACATGGAGACTCATTGTGGCTCAACGGAGAGGCAATCTCAATCCCGAAACGCACCAAGGTGAAGCCAGCCCTTCCACCAAGAACCGAGCACCAAATGGGAGGAACAAGGGATGAGAAAATCACGGAACGAGGAGGAAGATGAAGGAATACATCGTTGTCCTTCTTGGACTCCTCCAAGAAGATGAAGTAGATGACACACCCAAGCAGAAGAGACCTTCAATCGGCTTCATAAAACCGGGGAAGGAAGCTTTAGATGGCCGGCCACCCAAGGAGATGAGATGAGTTCTTGGAGCTTTTCTCTTCAAAACCCCTCTCAAGAATGGAATCATAAACCTTCTCCAAGATGAGTAACCAATTTGCTTAACCCCCTTGAAGGAGGTTAGGCCATCTATTTATATGGGGCATAGGTTGCCACCTTGGTAGACCCCCCCTTTTAAATCCTCTCCCCGGAATTCAAAATTCTGGGGTTTACCTCCAAAATAATAATTTATATTTAATGGATTTATAATTAATTCCAAATTAATTAAATCTAACTAAATATAAACTTTAATTTACCTCTATAAATTAAATTCTTAGTGATTAGGATTTGTCATGTTCCAATCCCTACAATTTAGGGATGTCCTACAAATTATGGTTATCGAGGAACTCCTTCCTCACGTATTCGTTCCTATAGGAAACATTTTTCCTATCATTTTCGTAAAACAAGATCCGTGATAGTGTTGCAGCATGTCCATGCTAGTAGACAAATAGTGCCATATACGGACTTTATCTCATAAGGTCCGTTACGTGGTTAGCCTATTGTGTGTGACCCATTGGGCCCCACACTAAGCCAGTAGTGAGTTGTGCATAATGGAGAGTCGGATCCGATAGAACGACTTCTATTCGAATGTTATGAGCCACCACTAAAACCCCATTTATTGTGATCATGAGAGACTCCACTCACAAGTCAAGATTGACGTCTAGCAACGTGTCATGACTATACGAATAGTGTGAGGTTCAATCTACAGGGGATCGAATGCCCTTCGGCGATTAGTTGCCGTGCAACTAAGTCCCTCGGTTACAACGTCCCGAAGTCGTCTAGGGTACGAAAGAAATTTTAAACGCTAATATTGATTCATATGTATTCCACCCGCCAAGATGTCGTCTCAATAATGAAATGTCAGAAATAACTTCCTGACTTTCATGTCTACTATGGCAAGAGATTCCCGAGTCGACACTTGCAGGGACATTTAGGACATTATCTCCTCTCACTAGGAGTAACTATGCTTCCTCATGCCCAGTAATACCCGGCACATGATGCTAGGGCCACGTAGGGATAGAACCAAAGCAATGGGTCGTCATTCACAACGTAACCATGACAACCTCAGGTCCAAGGACTGCTTGCACCTTCTATCACCTGATGAACATCCTATTGACACTCATGTAAGGATTCAATTATGTGTTCCTCGTGTAGGTCCTTCAGTGAACTCATTCCTAATGAGCACCTGCACTTGTACATTAATGACGGCTCATAGGTAACTATGAGATCAGCTACCCCTTATCGCGTAAGGCATGTACCAAGTGCACCAGTCTATCCGAAATCATCAATCCCCTAATTGGTGATCCTACGACTGGGAACATTTAGAACAGGGGCATATGGATTCCAAGTTTGACTGGCATGTGTTGGCCTAAGGTTTTCTACCTTGGTTTTAATCTCAGTTTTGATGATAACAAACATGGAACTAATGTTTCATGGAGAATTATTTTCAAGTTCCATATCGATTAGCGCTCGACGTCCCGATCGAAAAAAATTAGAGAAATCAGAGAAATCATCAAGGACTCTCGTCGTTGCTCGAATTTCTTTGGGAAGATAGAGTTTAAGTTTAGTGTATCTAGAATGTGTTGTAAATCCTCATGATGATGCAAATAAATCAAAAAACCAAACCCGAACCTCAAAACATGAAAACCCGAAAAATTAAAATAGACCCTGAAATTCACTAATCTTTGGGAGCTCTTTGGAGTACTATATGACCTAGATATATTCTTGGCACCAAATGTGCTGGTAATTGTTCCTTAGGTAAAAACTAGATAATGAGATATATTTAAGGATTTTTTGGAAGCCTTTAGCCTACCCATATTTGACCCGGAAGATTATAAAATTTCTATTTTTCGAAAATTTGTACTAGACCCCAAAAGTTAGATTTTGATTCTTAAGGATTTTGATCTTTTAGATATTTTTATTGAATCCAAATGGGGGGTAATCTTTATATAACTTTTATATTTTAAAGTTATTTTAATTAAAGTTAATAAATATTAAGTAGACTTAGTGAAGACGGAACCCAAAAACAACCAAAAAATATCAACCAAACCAAGCAGTCTGCCCAGGTTCGGTCGATCGACTGGTCGACCGGCAGAAGGAGAAGATATTTTGGTCGACTGATCGATGCCCAGAATGGGCAGAATGCCTTCGGTCGGTCGACCGACGATCGACCGGCAAGCGATCCCTTGAGTGTTGGGCGGTTATAAGTACCCATCCCAAACTCATTCCAAGCCTAACGTTGATGCCTCTAAGCCTTAAAGAGCCACTCCTTGAATCTCTATGAATTCTCGAGCCATCTTTGCAAAGAACCGTTGATATTGACTTTGAGCTTGCTTTGATTCATCTTCAAGTCATCAAGATGAGCTAGGACATCTTGTTTGAGAGCTAAGTTTATATTATTTATTATTTGCTCTCATTATTGTTGTATTTTGGTGTTTATTTCATTGTATTTGAACTTGTGTAAACCTAGGTTGCTAGGTTTGATTGAGTTGGTGGTTGCCTTGGTGTTAAGGCTTAAATCCACCGGTGTAAACGTAGTTTACTAGGATTAGTTGAGTTATCCTTAGGGTTGAGGTGGGAGAGTGCTCTCGGTAGGAAGGTGGGATACTTTCGGGTGTGGAAGTGCCTTCAGTTTGAGAGCAGTGACTTTCCGGTACAAAGTCCTAATTGTAAGAAAACTAATTAATCTAGTTAAACTAGTTTGGAAATCCTAAGCAGGGTGCTTAGATAGTGGAGTAGGTATTGGGGCCGAACCACTATAAATCATTGTGCTAGCATTGTTTACTTTGTGTATCGTATTGCTTATCTTTTTTTCTCGCTTCCGCATTTAGTCGTTAGATAGTAAATTGCCTAAGTAATTTAAGAAAATATTTAAAATTTAATTTAGACTAATTGATTAGTTAACACACTATTCACCCTCCACCCCTCTAGTGTAGCCATTTCTCCAACATTTGGTATCAGAGCAGGTCGTAAATTGAGATTTCACCATCTCCTCAACATCTAGTCTCGATCCGAAAAAATGACACTAGAGTTGGTAGCGTATGTACCACCTAGGTTTGATGAGTCAAACTTTGGACTTTGCAAAGGAAGAATGTATACATTCTTAAAGACTCAAGGTATAGGTGTGTTTAATATGGTAAAGTCAAAATACATAGAACCTAAGGAAAATATGGATGCATGGACTCAAGAACAAATTAATAGGCTTGAGTTAAATGCTATGGCAATAAATTTCATATATTGTTCTTTGGAAAATAATATTTTTGAAAAAGTCATGCATTGTACTTCGACATATGATATTTGGGCTACTTTGAACATGCTTTATGATTATGCTAAAACTAAAGAACTTGTTACCCTAAGTGAAGGAGACGATGACAATTGTCATACTCCTATATCTAATGAAGTTCTTGAAGCTTGTTGGCCCAAAGGTTCCCCCTAAGCTTTGATCTCTATTTTGATGATAAAAAATATGAAACTAATATATTTGTGAAGTTTTGAGTCCAGGTTGATGTTACGATACACGCATGAAGTTTAATTCGTTCGGAGAAATACAAGAATCGGCAAAAATGGCTTCAAAAACGAGCAAGTAGAAAATCTAGAGTTAGGATTAGAATTTATGTAATATATCTCTAGGAATTCATCCCAAGCCAATTTCTAATGTTATCCAAGTCAAAATTTGGTAACGGAACCCAGAAACGAAGCGCGCAAAAAGATGCATGGCTGAAAAAAAAGAGTCTCAGCCCAGGTTCGATCGACCGAACGAGGCCAAAAATTGGCAGTGGCTAATTCGGTCGACCGGTCTGTCGACCGGACAAGGCAGAAAATTGGCAGTAGCCAATTTGGTCGACCAGTCGATTGACCGAATTTGGCTAGAAAGAGGAAGTAGCCCTGTGGTTGCTGGGTGATCGATCAGTCGGTCGGCCGACGATCGACCAGCAAGCGACCGGACGGCGTCCACCGGGCAGAAAAATGCCTGTTGGAGTGATCTGCCGAGTGAGGGGTTATAAATACCCCTCACCAACCTCTCTTAAAGATTCTTAATGATCATTAGTGCATTCCTAAGAGAGATTTAAGCCTTCAAAGGTCGAATTGCACTCACTTGCTCCATCGATTGCTTCATCTTCCTCAAGCGATCTTCTTGTCTCAACTCCGACAACAATTCGAGCTCACCATCTTGAAGAGTTGGGGGCTTAGGAGGCCTTGGAAGGAGCTCACACTTGTGGTTTCATTTTTAGCTCCTTTTTATTGTTTTTCATCGTTCTTTAATTGTAATTCTCATTATTAGCATTCTAGGTGTGCTAGTGTAAACACTTAGGGTTTGCTTTGTAAAATTGTGTTTTGCCTCGGTGAATAGGTTTGAGGCATTCTCAAAGGGTTGAGAAGGAAGGCCTCGGTTGTGTTCAAAGGGAAGCACATAGTCTATGAAGTGTTGGTTAGAAATCCTTGGTGTAGAGCCAAGGTAGTGGAGTAGGCAATTGGTCGGACCACTATAATTACTCGTCTTTGCATTGCTTGTTTGATTGTGCTTATTTGCTATTTATTATTCATCAAGCATCTCTATCTAGTATCACGTTAATTTGGTTGCATTAAAAATCGAATAGAAGTTAAAATTCACCCAACACTATTCAACCCCCCCCCCCATCTTCTAGTGTGGGTATTTGATCAACAAAGCTAATAGTGCATATAGCCAAAGAAGTACAAAGAGTCAGAAGAGAAAAACGGAGGTCAAATGCTTTCACTCACTCACGTGCATCAAGTGAAGCATCCTCACACCATGATCACAAAGCTAACATCATGAACGTCTATAAGGAGGTATATTCTTCTTCTAATCATGATAACAAAAATGATTGTATTAATTCATCTAGTTCTCATGATTTGCTTTATGATGAATTAATGGATGAATATAAAAGCATGTATGCCTTGCTTGTTAAAAAAGATAAAGAAAACAAGAAATTAAAGAAAGAAAACTTAAGCATTAGCTCTAATTTACATGATGTAAAATTAGAAAATGAGAAGCTAAAAATTAGTGTCTCTAATCCATGCCATGATACCTTAGTATTGACACTAAGGATTTGAAAACAAAAAATGGCATCTTAAAGAATGAAAATAGCGTTTTGAAAACTGAATTGCAAGCTATTCATAAATCCATGAACGACTTGAAAAATGAGGTTGTTTTTCTAAGTAAGAAAGTTAATAATCTATCTAGTAATTCGTCCTCTAAGAATTTTATAAATACAAATGTTTCTTTCAAAGATGCTTATGCACATCATGTTTCTCATGTCAAACATTCTAACATTAAACCTTATTGTCACACCCCAAACCCGATATGACCGGCCAGAATACGTCACGTACCCCGAAGCCTAACCCAACTCATCAAAACCACAATAACTTGAACAGTGGGAGATTTTTTTAAAAAAAAATTAGACATGACACCACGAACCAAACCAAACCAAACCAAAACTCAATATGAACACACTGAACAAGTTTATTAAAAAAGAGTTCAAATAAATAAACAAGACTCCCCAAATAAAAATAAAATGCAGAAACCATGACCCGAGTAAACATGACTCAACAACTCAAAGAGACACTAAAATGACTCAGGTATCCTCCTCGATCACGACATGTCACGAGACCCGCTGCCCTGCCCCCACCAGCTGCGCTACTGCACCTCGTTACCTCTCTGATCTAACTCAGATGCTGAAAAATAACATAAATGAGGGGTAAGTCCAACTAGGACTTACTGAGTAGATCAGTCCTCAATTCATCAAACCAATCATCATGCATAAAAAAACACAAAAGCCGATATCAATAACGTAACGACAATGTCAAAAGAAATCAGCAATAATATATCCATATGCATGAAATCAACATCCGTCAACAAATATAAAATATCTTTAAAAATGACGGAATAAACATCAGTAACTCATCCGCTACCCTACTCATATCCACAACAATAAGTATAAGCATCCATCAATAAATATAAATATAACCAAGGATGGATGCAACACCTAAATCATATGCATGTAATGCAACACCTCAATCATATGCATGCTCTCCAGACCCGTCGGTCCCACATAGCCACATAGGGTAGGTAGACGGGTGGCCGCCGAACTACCACACAGCTTAGTGCCGTCTCTTTGGGGCATGCCCTCCCCTCACCGGCACTGGCTCTTCTGAGCTGGCCTGTTGGGGCATACGTTCCCCACCCCTCCCCGGACTGTCTCTTTGGGGTATGATCTCCCCTCCCCAGCCGGACTTCCAGAATAAGGCCAACGCTGTCTCTTTGGGGCATACCCTCCCCTCACCAGCGAGGCTTTCGGGAAATGCAACAAGCACATCACAACATCACACACGTAAGTATACAAGTATGAACAATATATGCTATCAACATGTGATAAATGGTATCTCAAGTGCATACCTCATCCTCCACCTCCCCCTACTATACATCACCATCACATGGAAGTATATATGTAGAAATAGCGCTCATATATCATGAATGCTCAGCACAAATAAATAATCATAAAATAGAATTATGGCACTGTAAGAAAGGAAGCACATATATCATGGAAGCAGTGCAAAAAGAAACTCCAACTGTAAATCAATAGACTGGAATATGATAAAATAACTCGTCATAGAAATCACTTATCTAGGATAAAATTCACCTCATTAAATACTATATCTATGAATCATCTCGGGTCGAATCATAAAAATATATGAAATATGATTTTTCAACTAGGCACACAAAATGAGGCGGCATCCGCCTATTGTTTTCAAAATACGAAGGTCTAATGGCGAAACAAACCACACCAATGAATCCAGAACGTCAATTAGGTAAAAATTCATATATAACTTGAATAGTTTCGCTAACTTTAAGGCCTCCAAATAATTATCTAGAATAATGGAGTAACTACCTTAATTTATTTAATGATCATAGCCCTCTATCTAACCAGATGCAATCACAGCTCTCCATCTACATGATGCAATCACAGTCTTTCATCTAACCAGATGCAATCACAGCCCTCTCTCTAACCAGATGCAATCACATCCCTTCATCTAACCTAATGAAATCTCAGTCTTCTATCTAATCAGATGAAATCTCAGCCTTCCATCTAATCAGATGAAATCTCAGCCTTACATCTAACGTGATGCATCCACAGCCTTACATCTATCCTGATGCAATCTCATCCCTCCATCTACATGACGCAATCTAAGCCTTACATCTACACAAGATCTAATCCTAGCCCTTCATCTCGACCAATTAAATCCAACCCTTCATCTCACCCAAAATAATCCCAACCCTCCATTTCATCTCCTCACCTAATCTCTTCCTCTTCTTCTCCCCACACCCACCGCCGCCGCCCCTTCCCAGGCCGCCAGAGATGCTGGCGCCGGCACCGACGCCATGCCGCCAGCCCACCGCCACTCTACGGTGGAGGTGGAGCCTTGCGCGGCTGCCCGCGCGTGGCAGCGACGCCGCGTCGAGCGCCGCTACTCGTCTGGCGCCGCTTCCCCCACGGAGCCTCGCCGACACAGCTGCCGCCGCGTCACCTAGCCGGTGCAGCTGCCGCCGTGGTGCCTCACCGGGCACTGTCGGCCGGCCGACTGCAACAGGAGGTGGGTTGAAGAACGAAGAAGAAAGGGGAAAAAAGAAATAATATTTAATTCCAAAGAGGTAAACCACGTGATTCACAATAAAAATGACTGATCCGGTATTAAAAACTGCGTCAAAAATCGACGAAAAACCCCAAAACTTAAGAACAATGACATGAATTCACTCACTAGACGGAGAGAAAATGAAAGAAGAAGACGCGCAGGATATTCGCCCGATCGACACCTACGAACTCACGAAAATCCGGCTCCGACGGCTCCTCCTACTCGACGGCACCCTCTCTCTCCCCTCCTTTGCCTCGGGTGGTGTGCGGCTCAATACCCTTGGCTGCACACCCCAGGGTCTAATTTATAGACATTAGTTGGGTCCAAATGACCAAAATACTCATACCTAAGAGATCTAACTTAAACAACCCATAACTCATCCGATCTAACTCCGATTCGAGATCCGATTGCACCGCCAAATTCGCCTCGAGACCCTCTTTCACCCTAACATGCTAAATCATAGAGATAAGACAAATAAAATTTCCCTTAATTTTTTCTACATTAAATGCTTGCTCGGGTCTAATCCCAAAACTTTTCGCTAATCTGCGCTAACTAGGGTCCATAATCCCCCGCTCAAGAATAAAATATTACTATATATTAAGATTTTGGATATTACGATTCCCTCCCTTCTTAAAGAAAATTTGTCCTCGAATTTTAAAGTAGAACAAAGAGGTTCAACTCGACATCAAAAGATACTGGTACTATTCTTTTCTCTCTTATCATGCTCAAACATTCATCATTCCGACATACCATTTAAGCATGCATGCATGAAATACAAGATGCATTTGGATCAAACAACGCATGAGTAGGTAATGCATTCACTGAAATAATACCTGACACCACTGCATTTGATGCCTCTGCATTCTCGGGAGTCAATGCGAAGACGCGAGCAGGCGGCCTTCCCGAACCCGCCGAACGATGCTGCCCTGTCCCATGAGTTTGAGTCCGCTGTGCCGCTGAAGCTGTCGACATAGGGGCTCTCCCTCCGGGTGGTGTTGTTGCTTGACCGCCTAAAGGGTAGTCCCTCCTGATATGACCTGGCTGGCCACACCCAAAATAGGTACTCGGACCAAAGCAAACTCCTCTGTGCCTCCTCCCGCATTGTCCACATTCTGACACCTCGCCTCTTTGGCCTCCTGGTATAGTGGTACTCTGAGTATCTGTCGGTGGTCCTCTCCATGCACGGTCTCTGAAACATCCCTGTCCCTGGCTCTACAAGCGTGCTGCCCCAGTGCCGGCACCCTCAGACTGAGTGTGCTTGTCCTCCTAGCGGTCCTGCCTGAACCTCGTCCGAGCTGGTCCATCCTGCTGATCGGTACGTTTCATGGCTTCCTTCCGCATCGCCTCATCCACCACCTGAACAAAGATAGTGTCCTCGGTGTAGTGTAACAGTCTGCCAATCTGTACCCTTAGACCCTTCATGAACCGCTCCACTCGGTCCGTCTCAATCACCCCTAGGGATGGGTGGTAACGGGATAACCGTGTGAATTCGATCTCGTACTCCGACATCGACATGGTGGCTGTCTGGCAAAGCTGCTCGAACTCTCTCGCCCACCTCTCGTGGGCATTCCTAGGTAGGTACTTTTCAATGGTAACAGTCTGGAATTCTCTCCACGTAGGGGCTGGTGCATGAGTCCCACTGTGTACTCTCCATGCCTGGTGCCACTCCTTTGTTGGGCCTCTAAGTTGCATCCCGACTATGTGCGCCGTCGCCTTTGAGGAACACTCCAAAACGAGCATAGCTTTGAGCAATCATTTAGGAATGTCGTCACCTCCACCACCTGATCTGTACCTATGAATACTGGCAGCTTTGAGCTGCGTACTACCAGCTCTAATCGGCCCTCCTCCATGAATCCAGACTAGATCTCTCTACCACCTCGATCGGTGCAGGTACCACTGGTGGTAGAGGTGGGGTTCGCTACTGCGCCAACTCCCGCTCCCTACAAAGCTCCTCTCGCTCCCTACGGAACTCCTCCCGTTCTTTACGAAATTCGTCCCGTTCTCTGCAAAGCTCTTCGGTCAGCTCCATCACTTGAGTCTCTAGCAGTGCAACCCTAGGATTAAGCACTGCCTCCTCCTGAGCCACCAGGCTGGTAGCACGGCCCCTGCCTCGGCCTCGACCTCGTCTGCCAGTGGGGTTACTTTCGCTTCCACTCATCACAACATCATCATATGCTTCCATTTCTATTAATAAGAGCAAATAGTACACAATGTAACATAATCATAAACAACTTAAATCAAAATATGTACCGCCGCTGGTGCGTAGGTTCAGCCGTCGATCTCGTGACTAGGACGTACCATATGTGAACACACTAGCAATGCCCCCATACGATACCTACCATCCTATTATTGTACCCGCTCTGATACCAACTTTGTCACACCCCAAACCCGATATGACCGGCCAGGATACGCCACATACCCCGAAGCCTAACCCAACCCATCAAAACCACAATAACTTGAATAGTGGGAGATTTTTTTTTTTGAAAAGAATAGACATGACACCACGAACCAAACCAAAATACAATATGAACACACTGAACAAATTTATTAAAAAGGAGTTCAAATAAATAAACAAGACTCCCCAAATAAAATTAAAATGCAGAAACCACGACCCGAGTCAACATGACTCAACAACTCAAAGAGACACTAAAATGACTCAGGTATCCTCCTCGATCACGACATGTCATGAGACCCGCTGCCCTACCGCCACCAGCTGCGATACTACACCTCGATACCTCTCTGATCTAACTTAGGTGCTGAAAAACAACATAAATGAGGGGTAAGTCCAACTAGGACTTAGTGAGTAGATCAGTCCTCAATTCACTAAACCAATCATCATGCATAAAAAAACACAAAAGCTGATATCAATAACGTAACAACAATGTCAAAAGAAATCAGCAATAATATATCCATATGTATGAAATCAACATTCGTCAACAAGAATAAAATAATTTTAAAAATGATGGAACAAATATCAGTAACCCATCCGCTACCCTACTCATATCCACAACAATAAGTATAAGCATCCATCAATAAATATAAACATAACCAAGGATGGATGCAACACCTCAATCATATGAATGCAATGCAACACCCCAATCATATGCATGCTCTCTGAACCCGTCGGTCCCACAAAGCCACATAGGGTAGGTAGACGGGTGGCCGCCGAACTACCACCTAGCTCAGTATCGTCTCTTTGGAGCATGCCCTCCCCTCACCGGCACTGGCTCTTTCGAGCTGGCCTGTTGGGGCATACATTTCCCTCACCTGCTCGGGTCTTCGGATTATCTCTTGGGGGTATGATCTCCCCTCACCAGCCGAACTTCCGGAATAAGGCCAACGCTGTCTCTTTGGAGCATACCCTCCCCTCACCAGCGAGGCTTCCGGGAAATGCAACAAGCACATCACAACATCACACACGCAAGTATATAAGTATGAACAATATATGCTATCAACAAGTGATAAATAGTATCTCAAGTGCATACCTCATCCTCCACCTCCCCCTGCTATACATCACCATCACATACAAGTATATATGCAGAAATAGCGCTCATATATCATGAATGCTCAGCACAAATAAATAATCATAAAATAGAATTATGGCACTGTAAGAAAGGAAGCACATATATCATGGAAGCAGTGCAAAAAGAAACTCCAACTGTAAATCAATAGACTGGAACATGATAAAATAACTCGTCATAGAAATCACTGATCTAGGATAAAATTCACCTCATTAAATACTATATCCATGAATCATCTCGGGTCGAATCATAAAAATATATGAAATATGATTTTTCAGCTTGGCACACAAAATGAGGCGGCATCCGCCTACTGTTTTCAAAATACGAAGGTCTAATGGCGAAACAAACCACACCAATGAATCCAGAACGTCAATTAGGTAAAAATTCATATATAACTTGAATAGTTTCGCTAACTTTAAGGCCTCCAAATAATTATTTAGAATAATGGAGTAACTACCTTAATTTATTTAATGATCATAGCCCTCTATCTAACCAGATGCAATCACAGCTCTCCATCTACATGATGCAATCACAGTCTTTCATCTAACCAGATGCAATCACAGCCCTCTCTCTAACCAGATGCAATCACATCCCTTCATCTACCCTAATGAAATCTCAGTCTTCCATCTAATCAGATGAAATCTCAGCCTTCCATCTAATCAGATGAAATCTCAGCCTTACATCTAACGTGATGCATCCACAGCCTTACATCTATCCTGATGCAATCTCATCCCTCCATCTACATGACACAATCTAAGCCTTACATCTACACAAGATCTAATCCTAGCCCTTCATCTCGACCAATTAAATCCTACCCTTCATCTCACCCAAAATAATCCCAACCCTCCATTTCATCTCCTCACCTAATCTCTTCCTCTTCTTCTCCCCACACCCGCCGCCGCCAGCCCGCCGCGAGTGAGATGAAGTTGGTTGATTGAAGTTGCTTGATGCCTTAGGAATTAAAATTGGCATCTAAGTAAACTTGGTATCATCTCCTTTACTTTATTTGAATTCATTTAAGTTGGAGTTTTATGATACTCGATTGATTTGAGTTGATCTTATCCGCTCTTAATATGGTTTTATTAAAATGATTTTTTATTTTTGGTTTCCTGGTCTAGTCCTCTTCGAAGACCTGTGTGGCCTATAACGGGTCCAAGCGACCTTGCGATTCTAAATCATAGACTAATTGTGACATTTTGATTTTTCAACTAATAAGAAGGGTTAGATATCATATTTTTATTTATAATTCATTTTGTGATCTCTTAAAATTTGTTTTGGTATCATTTGAATTCTTTAAAAACGAATTTGAAGCTATTTAGCAAAGTAGACATTGATAACGATACTTCATTCTTCTCTTTGCTACTTAGTTTGATAACTTGCTAGTAGTCATATTTTCATTATGCTACTAATGATTATTGCTTGCAAGTTATAATAAAATGGAAGGCTTTAGAAATTGGAAAGAAAAAGACAAGTTTGGCAAAATTTCCAAGAATGAGGTATGATTTTGGTTTTGCAAAAATCTTAGTTTAATACCTCAATATTAATGATTTATCGGTGTCTCTTTACTCATGATGGTAATTACATGTTAAATCCTTGAATTCTCAGTAGAATTTTGGTACTTAGGCAAATTTCATTGAATGAAACTTGCTCTAGGTTGATATTCAATATTGGAGACCTTTTTTAAGTCCAAACTAGTTAAACATGTTTAGAATATCTTATTTTTCAAATATTTTATATTTTAAGATCCGTTTGATTCATTTTAAAATCATGTTAACTTTTTTAAAATAAATCTTTACTATCTAGCATATGTTGAGATTTTAAAATGAAACTTTGCATTGAACCTTTGCTACTTAGTATGTTAGCTTGCTAGTTGGTATATGGTTTCATTATGATGCTAATGAAGCCTACTTGCAAGGTGAGAGAATGGTATATTTGGAAGGCTAAAGGAAAATGGAAAGAAAGTAAAAATTCTGAAATTTCTCAAGAAATGATGTATGAGTTTTATTTTAGTAAAATTCGTGCATAACAGCTCAATTTTCTTGATTAAATGATTTCTCTATGCTCATGAATGACTTTGCATGATAATTGATTGAAATTATAATAGTAGATAAAATTTTGATACTTAGGTTATTTCATGTCATCTAGTTTGAATGAAATGTGTCATAGGTAGAATTTCATCTTAGAGACTTCATTTTAAGTTGAAACTTGATAAACATGTTTGAATTCACTCATGATTTACTTCCATGTGATTAAAATTGAAAAATCATGTGAAAATGAATAAATTGATAACAAGTTCACTTTATGAGACCTTAAGTTGAGTAGAGTTGACCTAAGTCAATAAATTAACTTAGAAATTTTATTTTAGGTCCAAACTTCACAAACATGTTCAGATTTACTCATGTTAGGTGTCCATGTGTTTAAATTTGAAAACCATGAGTAAAGGTTAAAATTTGATGCTTAGCAATTTCATGATACTATGCTTGTTTTTTAATGAAATCATGCTAAAGTAAAATTTTGACCGAATGATATTATTTTCATTTCAAACTCAATAAATATACATTAAATGATCACATCTTGATATATGGAAAGTTTGAATGAAAACTGAAAACTTTTGAAAAATAGCTAATATTTATGAAAATGCCACTAGATTTTAGTTATTTTTAGAAAAATACAGAAAATTGATTTTTGGATGATTCTTGAAGCTGCATGTTCTCTGAAAAATCTAGTTTCTTCAGTAAAAATTTCAAAAATTTTCAGTAAGAATATGATTTGATATGGGTTTTTGAAATTAGATTTCAAAACTTTAAAGTATCGTTCTTCCCAAATGTTAATTTTTCCGATACTTTAATTTTTGGTCCAATCTTCGAATGAGACTTCAAGTATGATATTTTTATTGAGTGAAATCCCACACTAGAAGGGAGGGTTGAATAATGTTGGCTTACTATTCTAAGATACTTTAGTTTTCTTTTTTACCAATTCCAATTTCAACCAAATGCAAGTGCAACTAAGTAATGTTCGTTGGTGAATATGAAGCACAATTGAAAACAAACACACAAGGCAATGCTAACACTTGAAAATATAATGGTTCGGCCAACCGCCTACTCCACTACCTTGGCTGCACACCAAGGATTTCTAACCAACTACTTTATAGATTTTGTGTTTTCCTTTGAATACAACCGAGGACTCTATTCTCAACCCTTTGAGAACTCCTCAAATCTATTCACCTAGATAAAACACAATTCTACAAAGTAAACCCTAAGTATTTACACTAGCACACCTAGCAAACTAACCAATGAAAACAAGTTTAAACAACACTTAAAATTACAACGAAAAGAGCTAAGAAATAGACCAAGACCAAATGCTCTTTTCCAAGCCTTCAAAGCCTTCAACTCGCCAAGTCGTTGAGCTCGAATCGAAGCCCGAGTTAAGGGAAGATGAGCGCTTGAGAAGATGTTGATCGGAGAAGCGAGCCCAAGCAATCAATCTCTAGAATGCACAAATCTCTCTTCTTTAAGCTTGTATTAGATGTTAAGAGAGTTTAAAGAAGTTAGGTGAGGGGTATTTAAAACCCCTCAACCGAACGGCTCCTCAACGGGCATTTATTCGCCCGTTGGACGCCGTTTGGTCGCTTGTTGGTCGACCAGCTGATCGACCACCCAGCGACCGCTGGCTTTTTGTGCTTCTACCGCTCTGTTCGGTCGACCGGAGGGTCGAATGAATGAGTCGCATTTCAGCTCCTCTGCTATCCGATCGACCGATCGGTCGACCGAAGTAGGTACTACCAATTTTTGGCCTCGGTCGATGGACCGACCAATTGACTGAAGTAGCCACTGCCATTTTTTGCATCTGTTCGATCGACCGATCGGTTGACCGAAGTGGCTACTGCATTTTTTGCATCTGTTCGATCGACCGAAGTGGCTACTGTTATCCAAGTGGCTACCGAAGTCGGTCGACCGAACTTAGGCTGAGGCTGATTTTTACCTTATCTTTGTTGCATGCTTTTTCATGGGTTTAGTTACCAACTTTTAACTTGGATAACTTTACAACTAGGCTTGGGATGAGATCCTAGGTATATATTACAAGATTTCTACTCAACATACATCTGATCCTTTCTTGACATTCTTTTCTTTCGTTTCTCCAAGCGAAGTTCGCCGAAGTTCGCATGCTTATCACAACCTCATCCTGAACTCAAAACTTCACACATATATTAAATACTTGTTTGTTATCATCAAAATGAAGATCAAAGCCTAAGGGGGGAACCCTTAAGCCAACAATTTTGAATTCACTTTTGGTATTGTTCTAATATTTTAGAGAGAAAAATCATTTCTAATATGATTTTTGACTCGTACTTGGAAATATAGATACTTGAGTTAGTACATGATTCCTAATTTTGGATTTTGACTATCGTTTCATGATATCATGAATTACTTAGTCTCTCATTCAATATGTTATTTTTGTCCCTTGAGTTGGTTGACTTCATTTTCATGAAAACTAGTTTTCAAGTCCCAACTTTGACCATAGTTGACTTTTCTAGCCCTTTTTGATTGATGTCAAAAGGGGAAGAAAAATATAGGTAAAAGGGAAGAAAATATAGTAAAACTATGCATATAGATAGGGGAAGTTTATTTTCATCGACATGCATGTTGATAGAGGGAAAAATCCCTTGGTTGATATTCTTTGTGCTTTAATATATATATTTTCTCAAGGATGTTTGTCATCATCAAAAAGGGAGAGATTATTAGCCTAAGGTTTTCTACCTTGGTCTTAATCTCGGTTTTGATGATAACAAATATGAAACTAATGTTTCATTGAGAATTATTTTCAGATTCCATATCGGTTAGCGCTCGACGTCCCCAATCGAAAAAATCAGAGAAATAAGAGAAATCAACAAGGACGCACGTCATCGCTCGGATTTCGTTGGGAAGATAGAGTTTAGGTTTAGGGTGACTAGAATGTGTTGTAAATTCTCATGACGATGCAAAGAAACTCAAAAACCAAACCCGAACGCCAAAACACGAAAACCCAGAAAATTAGAAAAAACCCTGAAATTCACTAAGCTTAGGGAGCTCCTTGGAGGGCTATATGACCTAGACATTTTCTTAGCCACTACTAAAAATTGAATGTTTTGCGACGGCACTAGTAGCGGTCGCAGATGTGACGATTCTGCGACTGCTGGCCGTAGTGGTTTCGCAGAGGCCGATGTTGCGACGGCTCTACGACCGCCAAGTGTGCCATCACAATTTTGATAACTTGGTGACTATTTGGCGACCTCTTGCGACTGCGGTAGCCATCGCACAATGTCATTAAATTCCTGCCCAATCCATTTTATCTCTTCCCCTGCTCAACCCGATCTCTAGGTATTCGATCTCTCACTCATTTTATTTCTCTCTGTTGTCGAACATTGCTCGTCACCCGCTACCTGCCGCACATCGACCACCGCACGTCACCCGTCGAACGTGTTCTCTCTGTGCCGTCGATACTCTCTCTCTCTCTCTCTCTCTCTCTCTACCCTAGCCAACGGCTAGGGTTTTGTCCGGGACTATTGTTTGCTCAGATTGTTGTTTGCTCTCTGCTCAACATAGAAATACCCTTTATGGTCAAATGCTATGCATTTATGTTTGCCTTTCAATAGCAATTCGCATTAACAGGGAGTAGTCTTCTTTGTCCATTTATGTTTGCGTTTCAATAGCTCTCTGCCTCATCCCCATTAACAAGGAGTAGTGTGTTTATTGATGTTACTTATCCGTTGTTTTTGTACAGATTTTCTTGCTATGTTTTTGTCACTCTCACAAGCATCGATCCCATTAACAGGGATGACAAACAAATGAGAATGCAGATTGGGGTTTTATCAGTGAAAATTTGAGAGTACATGGATTTTCTTGCTTTTTTTTTGTCTCTTAGAGTTTGAGATTGTAATGCTTATATACCAGCTTCCATGCTATCAATTTTATCCTTGTATAAATCAACAAAAATATATAATATTACCTTCCAATGTGAAATTGCTTTGGTGGATGCCCTTTTCAAATGATGGTTGAAAGAAGCAGCACTTAAAATTGAGTCACTTCCATATGGTTATGATCAAGTATTGTTCAAGGATGATTGCTATTGCACAAATTCATTATTGCCCATGTTATAATAGAATATTTGTTTGACAAATGACAACAATTATAACTTGTTCCGGTGGTTATAATTGTTGACAAATGACATGACAACAATTAGCTTGAAACATTAGGGGTACAGTTTCCCTTCCTAGTATCTTATGGCTTGATTTTGGATCCATTATCTATTCTTCAATGTTTGAAATTGTTGGCCTAAGATTTTTTATCTTGGTCTTAATTTCAGTTTTGATAATAAAAAATATGAAACTAATGCTTCATTGAGAAATATTTTCAGGTTTCATATCGGTTAGCGCTCGACGTCCGCGATCCATAAAATCAGAGAAATTGAAGAAATCAGCAAGGACACTCGTCGTGGCTTGAATTTTGTCGGGAAGATAGAATTTATATTTAGGGTGTCTAGATTGTATTGTAAATCCTCATGGTGATGCAAAGAAACCCAAAAACCAAACACGAATCCCAAAACATAAAAACCCGAAAAATTATAAAAGGCCCTGAAATTCACTAAGCTTAGGGAGCTCCTTGGAGGGCTATATAACCTAAACATTTTCTTGGCACCAAAAATACTAGTAATTGTTCCATAGCTAAAAACTAGATAACGATATATTTTTAAGAATTTTTTGGAAGTCTTTAGCCTACCCATATTTGACCCGAAAGATTATAAAATTTCCGTTTTTCAGATATTTGTACTAGTCCCCAAAAGTTAGATTTTGATTCTTAAGGATTTTTATTTTTTAGATATTTTTATTGAATCCAAATCGGGGGTAATCCTTATATAATATTTATGTTTTAAAGTTATTTTAATTAAAGTTAATTAATGTTAATAAGTAGACCTAGTGAAGATCGAAACCAGAAACAAACAAACAAGCAAAAAAATTAGTCAAACCAAGTAGTCTACCCAGGTTCGATCGACCGGTAGAAAGAGAAGACATTTAGGTCGACCGGTTGGTCAATCAACCGATCGATCAAACGACCGATGCCCAGAATGGGCAGAATGCTTTCGGTCGCTCGGTCGATCGATCGACGATCGACAGGCAAGCGATCAGGCATCGGCAACGGACAGAAAAATGCCCGTTGACGAGCCTTGAGTGTTGGGGGGTTATAAATACTCATCCCAAACTTATTCCAAGCCTAATGTTGATGTCTCTAAGCCTCAAAGAGCCACAACTTGCATCTCTACAAGAATTCTTGAACCATCTTTGCAAATAACCCTAGCTTTGAGCCTAGAAACCTTGATATTGACTTTGAGCTTGTTTTGATTCATCTTCAAGTCATCAAGAGAAGCTAGGACATCTTGTTTGAGAGCTAAGTTTATATTGTTTATTATTTGCTCTCATTATTATTGTATTTTGGTGTTTATTTCATTGTATTTGAACTTGTGTAAACCTAGGTTGCTAGGTTTGATTGAGTTGGTGGTTGCCTTGGTGTTAAGGCTTAAATCCACCGGTGTAAACGTAGTTTACTAGGATTAGTTGAGTTGTCCTTATGGTTGAGGCGGGAGAGTGCTCTCGGTAGGAAGGCGGTATACTTTTGGGTTTGGAAGTGCCTTTGGTTTGAGAGCGGAGACTTTCTGGTACAAAGTCCTCATTGTAAGAAAACTAATTAATCTAGTTAAACTAGTTTGGAAATTCTAAGCGGGGTGCTTAGGTAGTGGAGTAGGCATTGTTTACTTTGTGTATCATATTGCTTATCTTTATTACTCGCTTCCACATTTAATCGTTAAATAGTGAATTGCCTAAGTAATTTAAGAAAATATTTGAAATCTAATTTAGGCTAATTGATTAGTTAACACACTATTCACCCCCCCCCCTCTAGTGTGGCCATTTCTGCAATAGAATGATCTCATCATGGTCTTAGAATCAATTATCCGGTTTCATGGGGTTTATCACAATCTAATATATACAAAATATAGATGCAACATATAATGAAAAGATGTCTCATATTATTCATTAACCAAAAATGGTTCCTTACACATCAACATGTGATTGGCTCAAGGGCACTACTTCTTTCACAACAAACCAATGATATCGAATCATGGCAGCCATTATGTCATTTTTTGACATAAGACTTATCCATGGTCACGAATACCACTGACATTGCTGATAATTATCATTGGAGTAGAGTGTAGCATAAAAATAGCACTCAAAATGATCCGATAAGAATAGTGTTATTTTTATTGTCAATCATCATACTTTCTCTTCTATATATATCTTTCGGCAAGACAAAGCTTATGGTTCTAAAAAACCATCAAGTCCCTAGACTCAAGCATGACATCAATCAATAGGCAACATGATTCACATGACATCGAGCCTTAAACAAAATCATGATGTCCCTAGACTCAAACATGGTATTAATCAAGAGACATTCTGATTCATATGATACCGAGTCTTAAACAATTATTGAACACATGTATATAAATATGACAATATGATCTCAAAAAGGAGTTTATTATTGAGCATGCAGTAACATAAACCTAACAATCATATAGCAAAGTGCTCAAAGTAAAAATAAAAAATAACTCCCACTAACCAAGTATATCAAAAGAACTCAGAACGCTCATATTTTCAGCAAGTCTTTTAAAGACTATAGATCTGAGTCCCTTCGTTAAAGGATCAACAACCATCAGATTTGTCTCTATGTGTTCAACTACAATATCTCCTTTCTTTACAAGATCTCTAACAGTCAAATATTTCAACTTTAAATGTTTGGAGCCATAGGAGATTTTATTGTTCTTCGTGAAGAACACAGTAGTACTGTTATCACAATAAATAGTAAGAGGCCTAGAAATAGAATCAATAATGCGAAGCCCAGAAATAAGATTCTTAAGCCAGATAGCTTGAGAGGCCGCAGCATAACAGGCAACAAATTTTGCTTGCATAGTAGAACAAGCAACCAAAGTCTGCTTCTTACTTTTCGAATAGATGGCTCCATCAGCTAACATGAAAATATATCCAGATGTAGATTTTTTGTCATCAAGACACACAGCAAGATCTGAGTCAGTATACCCTACAATCACTAAATTTTCCACTCTTTTATACACAAGCATGTGTTCTTTACTCCTCTGCAGGTATCTCATAACTTTTTTAGCAGCTACCCAATGATCATTTCCAAGATTAGACTGATATCTGCCCAAGACTCCAACAATAAAGGCAATGTCCGGTCTAGTGCAAACCTGTGCATACATCAGGCTCCCCAGTGCACTATCAAATGGCTTGTCATTCATTTGCCCCTTCTCTAATGCATTTTTAGGACATTAATTTTTACTAAATTTATCGCCTTTAATGACAGGCACGTCACCAGGCTTGCAATCTTTCATATTAAACCTTTCCAAAATGCGATTAACATAAGATTTCTGAGATAATCCAAGCAAACAACGAGATCTATCCCTATGGATTTCAATTCTCAGTACAAAATAAGCTTCACCAAGATCCTTCATATCGAAAGATTTAGTCAACATGTGTTTAGTTTCATGAAGGAGACCAAGATCGATCATTTGCAGCCAGCAGAATGTCATCCACATATAATATAAGAAAAAAAATTTGCTCCCATTAACCTTGACATATATGCAATGATCAACTTTATTTTCTCAAAACCCATGGAAGTCACAATCATATCAAATTTCAAATACCATTGTTTAGAAACCTGATTTAAATCATAAATAGACTTCTTCAATTTGCATACCAAATGCTCACTGCCAGATTTTTGATAACCCTTAGGCTGCTTCATATAAACCTCTTCATAGATATCACCATTTAAAAAAGTTGTTTTGACATCCATCTGTTGTAACTCTAAGTCAAAATGAGCTACAAGAGCCATAATAATTCTAAAGGAATCTTTAGATGAAACATGTGAGAAAGTTTCAGTATAGTCAATACTCTCTTTCTATGTAAAACCCTGTGCAACAAGTCGGGCTTTAAACCTCCCAACATTATCTTTGGAGTCCTTCTTTATTTTAAAAATTGACTTACAACCAATAGGTCTATAGTTTTCAGGTAATTCAACTAAATCTCAAACATTATTATCAGCCATAGAAAGCATTTCCCTATTCATAGCACATATCCATTTATCTGACTGTACACAAGAAATGGTTTGTTTATAGTCACTAGTATCAAGGACATCCCCAACATCATAATCATTTTCATTAAGATATACCAAATAATCATCAGGGATTGCAGATCGTCTTTCTCTAGTAGATCTTCTCACTGGCACAAGTAAGGCAGGTTCAGTAGGAACCGGATCAACAATAGGAGTAGGACGATTAGCAGCTAAAGGACTATCCTAAGGAATGGGAGTATGAGAAATATTACCATCATGACTAGCAACAGAATCATGCACTTGGAATAAACGAGCTGAGATCATTGAAAATAGGAAGAGGTACTGATACATTAGAGTCAAGTTCAGTACGAAGAGGATCAGGCTCAGCTACATCAAGTTCTAAAAACTTTGCAGTCAAGGACTCCATAATTTTAGTGCATCTTCTCGGACAATAGAAACAATAACCTTTTGAATGATCTGAATATCCAATGAAAAAACAACAACTGGTTCTAGGATCAATCTTTTTCTCTGATGTGTTAAAGATTCTCAATTCAATAGGACATCCCCAAACTCGAAAATGATTTAAACTAGGTTTTCTACTTATCCACAGTTCAAAAGGAATTATGGGATTACTGGGGACACAATTAAGAATGTAGAGAGAGGTTTTAATGGCTTCACCCCCACATAAATTCTGGCAAATTCGACATGCTCATCATGCTCCTCATCATATCCTTAAGAGTGCGGTTACGCCTTTCGGCTAGACCATTTTGTTCAGGACTACCAAGCATGACATATTGTGGAACAACTCAACATTCTTGTAAGTACGAAGCAAAAGGTCCTACATGCTGCCTAGCAACACCTTGTCTATCATAGTACTCTCCACCACGGTCAGATCTCACTATCTTGATGATCGTTCCCAACTGCTTTTCGACTTTAGTCTTAAACATTTTGAATTTATCAAGCACTTCAGAATTTTTTAATCAAATAAATATAGCCAGATCGGGAAAATTCATCAATAAAATGATAAAGAATTTATGACAACAAATGGTAGGAGCTAGAGTAAGGTCCACTAATGTCTGTGTGAATGATTTTCAAGAGATTTGAACTTCTAGTAGCACCCTTTTTATTAATTTTGGTCAATTTACCCCTAATACAGTCAACACAAGCCCCCATATCACCAAAATCTAAGTTAGGCAAAATATCAATATTAACAAGTCTTTCAATCCTTTTTTTAGAAATGTGACCTAAACGTTTATGCCACAAAAGAAAAGATTTATCTTTGATCCTTGATCTTTTAGCAACTTTATTTTCAATGTTTAAGGATGTAGATTGACAATCAAAAGCTAGGGACACCATATATAAACCATTAAACAAAGATCTACTTCCAATAATTTGAGAATTCAAAATAATATTCATATTGTCATTTCTAAAAGAAAATTGAAATCCAAGTTTATCTAAACAAGAAACAGAAATCAAATTTCTCCTAAATGAAGGTACATGTAATGTATCTTTCAGAACAAGCTCAAATCCTGACTCTAAAGACAATCTAACATCTCCTATGAACTCCACGGTCACTTCAAGATCATTTCCTACTCTCCGTTTGCTATGCCTCAGACTTGGTTTCCTCAGGTTTGCAAAAGCCTGCATGGAAATAGCAACATGGGTTGTGGACCCGCTATCAAACCACCAATAATTAATAGGGACATCAACTAGATTAGACTCAAAACAAACAAGGACTAAGAGTTTACCTCCAGCTTTTTGCTTCTTTTCTAACCAGGCTTTAAACTTTGAACATTCAAATCTTTTGTGTCCTTTCTTTTTGCAAATGAGGCATCTGATAGATTTCTTAGAACAAGCATGCTTGGGACCTCTTTTGTGGTTATTCTAACCATTACCTTGTCCTTTATTATCATTAGATTTCTTTTGAGCAGCAGGTGAGAAATGCTTAAATTTTTTGTGAGGCTTGCCAGAATGGGGTTTAAGATGAACAAATAGAAGGGCTAGATCGCTCTTTTCTTTCTTGATTTTTTCTTCCTCGGCAACACATTTGGTGATGAGATCGTTCACTGTCCATTTTTTATTTCGGGTATTATAGGCAGTCATAATTTGATTGAACTCAGCAAAAAGAGAATTGAGGGCATGAGGAACAAGGAAGAGGGAGTCATCTACTTCAACTTTCAAGGCTCTAAGTTGGGACTGAAGCATAACCATTTTTGGAATGAACTCTCTTACACCCCCGAGTTATCATAAACCATAGTGGTCAATTCCTTCATTAGATATGCAGGCTCAGCATTATCAACCACTTGATACCTTTTTCCAATAGCAACAAGGAACTCTTTAGCATTAACAGTTTCAGGCAATCCACTCATTAAGTGTTTAGCAACTGTGTAAGACCCGAGGGTCTTGAGATTGCACTAGCGGGCCCGCTAGGTGTTAGACCTGGGTGGCAGAGGGTCTTGAGATTCCGTCAGTGGGCCACGCTGACGATAGACCCGAGATGGATGGGACTAGCTTTCCCTAACCCGGTGGGTTCCTGAGACTAGTTGACCATCCTAGTCGACGGCCTGATGATTATTCTGACTTTCCTTATGTGATATGTGGGTCGTGCGGCCGGATCATTATTTTGTGGTAAAGGCCGAGTAGAGCCGAGCTACCAGTTCTCGAACAGGTTCTAGTGGCCGAGTGTTGCCCAGTCTGGTAGGGCTATTTTGGTCGGTCGTATGGTTTATGTAGGATGACCTTTGGGTCGGTCGTCATATCATGACTAGATTAGATCCCTAAATTTATAAATTGTTGACTTATATGCATGTTGTTATTGGGGATTTAGGTGGAGGTTTGGAAGGACCGCTCGCTGAGTCCCATGTGGACTCACAGTTTAGTTCTCTTATTTTTGCAGAGCCCAACCAGTGAGGTGAGGCTTGGAGTCATGGTGCAGCTAGAGGGCAGGCAGTGACGTAGATCTCGTAGCAGCATCCAGTAGTCGTAGTCAAGATGTCTAGGGTTGTTTCTTTATATACATTGTGTGTTGTTTATTTTGAAAACATGTATTTGACTTTTAACTCGAGTTGTTCTTAATAGTTGGTTGTTTTTACAACTCTTTTAAAATTTGTTCGAAAATTTATTTTAAATCAAATAAAAGTTTGCATCGTGTTCTTCTACTTGTATGTTTTCTGGTTGGTGTGTATTCTCAGTATTTTGTTATTCAGTGTATGTGGAAGGCTTCAGGGTAGGACATAAACCTTGGCCGATCACGCGACCCTGAGTTGGGGCGTGACAAAGTTGGTATCAGAGCTTTTGGTTAGGTCTTGACTACGACTAGGAGTTGGGTACCGTATGAGACATATGCTAGCTGTCGACATACAGTATAGGTATGCTACGAGATTTGGCAACCACGATTGCACTCAGCACACCATGCGATTAGTAATTTAAATTACAGTTGAATAAATTGTTTATGTTAATGAGAGAATTATTTCTTTTTCTCTATGTTAGTGTGATGGAGACTCATAATGCTGCACTGAGTGGTAGTGATAGTAATTTGACAAAACGTCGGGGCCGAGGCCGAGGCCGAGACCAGGGCAGGGAAAGAGAGCAGTCTGAAGAGCGGGTACAAAATTCCGCAGTTGCTCAACTGCAAGCTCAGGTGGCTTAGTTAACAAAGGCACTCCTCATGGAGCAAGAGTTGAGACATCAGATGCAGCAGCAGCAATAGCGGCCGCCGTAGCCTGTACCTGTGGTTTCGGTGGTACCGAAGGTGACCGAGATAGTAGCACCGGTGATTGGGGTTCAAGGAGCCCCATCTTAGCACCGGTGACCTGCAGCGAAGGTGACCTGCGAAGAACTGGTTGCATACTTGTAGAGGTCGTAGAGCAGCAAACACACCACCTCCCACCTGGGAAGAATTTATGGCAGCGGTAGTAGAACAGTACCTGCCAATGAGTGTTCACGATAAGCGGGCACGAGATTTTGAGTTGATGCGTCAGTCTTGAGGCATGTTAGTAGCAAACTATGAAATGGAGTTCACCCGGCTTTCTAAGTACCACCCAACGCTGGTGGCTACTGAGACCGCCAGGGTGAAGAGGTTCATCGAGGGATTGAGACCTCAAATAGGCAGACTTATCCATTACACCGAGGACTCCACATTTGCTCGTGTGGTGGATGAGGCCTTGCGGAAGGAAGCACTGGTGTTGTCCGAGAGAAATGACGGTCCGCCCAACAAGAAATTTCGGCCTCAAGGATTTGGGGGTCGACCGTGGCATTCAGAGGGGACTGTAGCTACCACAGATCACCAGCAGAGTCGAGGACAGAGTAATAGCCGGGGCGGTGGGGCCCAGGGTCTGGGACAGTGAGGCCGGCAGGATTAGGGGGTGCTGCTCAGAAGTCAGATATGCCGCAGTGTGGTCACTGTAACCGAAGGCACCCGGGGGCTTGTTTTGGCCGCTCGAATGCCTTCTTTAAATGCGATCAGGTCGGACTCTTTAAGAAATACTACCCAGATAGAGTTGGCCAGAGATCTGAGCAGTCAAAAGGAAAGGCACCTATGTCAGTAGGGTTAGTGGCTCAAAGAGGTCAGATGCAGAGCAGGGGACCGCAGGCTAGCCATTTACAGAGATCGTCTGCCTGGGTTTTCGCCATGAATCACGATGGGGCAGAGGCATCAAATGCAGTAGTGATAGGTACTATTTTATTCAGTTCCTCTGTTGCTTATGTTCTGTTTGATCCGGCTGCCATGCACTCATTTATATCTGCCAATTTTGTTGTCGGATTGCCTATGGCGCCTTCCTTGCTTGTTGTATCGTATGTGGTGTCAATGCCTACGGGCAAGGCATTGATAGCAAAATCAATCTTCCGTGACTGCGAAGTACTAATCTTTGGTCATGTGTTGAAGGCGGAATTGACACTTCTGCCTATGCTTGAAATTGATGTTATCCTCGGCATGGATTGGCTGGCAGAGCACTTTGCATCAGTTAACTGTAGGGCTAAGACTATCACGTTCAGTAAGCCCGGGTTACCGCAGTTCACCTTCTGTGGATAAGGAAAGGATGAGCCAATGAGCGTCATTTCAGCCCTTAAGCCTCGTAAATTGCTGGTAGGTGGCTGCCAGTATTTCTTGGCTTTCGTATCTGTGGCCGAGGAAAAAGGGGGCACGACTTAGGAGGTTAGTGGAACTTCGGTGATCTGTGAGTTCCCCGATGTCTTCCCAAAAGAATTGTCAGGATTGCCGCCTTGAAGAGAAATCGAATTCTGCATTGAATTGCAGCCCGGGGCGGCACCAATCTCCATCCCACCCTATAGGATGGCGTCGGCCGAACTTCGGGGGTTAAAGGCACAGTTGCAAGAGTTGCTGGACTTGGGCTTCATTCACCCAAGTGTATCCCCGTGGGGTGCACCGGTCCTATTTGTGAAGAAAAAGGACGGGTTCATGCGCATGTGCATCGACTATAGGCAGCTCAATAAGGTGACAATCAAAAATAGTTACCTGCTGCCCAGAATCGACGACTTGTTCGACCAATTGCAGGGGGCACAATGGTTTTCAAAGATTGATTTGAGGTTTGGATATCATCAGCTGAGAATCCGAGACTGTGACGTGCCCAAGACTGCCTTTAGGACTCGCAATGGCCATTATGAATTCCCAGTGATGTCGTTTGGATTGACTAATGCACCTACAGCCTTTATGGACCTCATGAATAGAGTGTTCAAAGAATACCTGGACAGATTTATGATCGTCTTTATTGACGACATCCTAGTGTATTCCAAGAGCAAGGAGGAGCACTCCGAGCATTTGACGATGGTACTGGAAACCCTCAGAGAACATCAGTTGTATGCCAAATTCACCAAATGTGAGTTTTGGTTACAAAGTGTGGGATTCCTAGGTCATATAGTGTCCAAGGAAGGAATCAGTGTGGATCCCGCCAAGATAGAGGCGGTAAAGGACTGGAAGTTGTCGACCAGTGTGACTGATGTCTGCAGTTTCTTGGGGTTAGCCGGGTATTAAAAAATGTTTGTAGAAAATTTATCCTGGATTGCAGCTCCTCTGACTCGGTTAACCCAGAAGAAGGTCAAATTTGATTGGGACGGAAAGTGTGAGGAGAGCTTCCTGAAGCTCAAAGAATGTTTGACGTCAGCACCAATTCTGGTCGTACCTTCAGGCTCGGGATGATTTGTGGTATACTATGATGTCTCTCAAGTTGTCCTGGGCTATGTTCTGATGCAGTATGGCAGAGTGATCGCATATGCGTCTCGCCGGTTGAAAGTTCATGAAAAGAATTACCAACACATGATTTGGAACTAGCGGCGGTAGTATTTGCTCTGAAGCTATGACGCCACTACTAGTATGGTGAGGTTTGTGAGATTTATACCGACCACAAAATCCTCCAGTACTTGCTCACCCAAAAGGAGCTAAATTTAAGGCAGAGAAGATGGCTTGAACTCCTGAAAGATTATGATTGTATCATCTTGTATCACCCTGGAAAGGCCAATGTGGTGGCGGATGCGCTGAGAAGGAAATCCATGGGCAGATTGGCCAATTTAGCAGTCGGGAAGAGGCCGCTAGCGTGAGAGTTGGCATTGTGCCTGGAAGGGAGAGCAGTTCTGGCAGTATCAGCTTCAAGTGCCCTGGTAGCGCATTTACGGGTATAATCCACCCTAGTTGATATATTGCGTACCGCGCAGGGGGAGGACGCCTTCTGTGCCTTGACAAAGGACTTAGTGCAGAGAGGCGATACAGAGAATGACTTCAGGTTGGACTAACTGGGTGTTGTTGGTGAAATGGCCACACTAGAATGAGGGTGAGTAGTATATTTACTAATCTTTTTGCCTAAATTCGGTTTTAATCGTTTCTTTGGTTACTTAGGCAAATTACAAGTTGAGTAGCAAGCAGAAGCAAAGTAAATGCGATAATGAAATAAATACAAGTAGAATAGATACAAACACGATTATTTATAGTGGTTCAGCCCCAATGCCTACTCTACTACCTAAGCACCCCGCTTAGGATTTCCAAACTAAACTTTACTAAATTAATTTTGTTTCCCTTACAACGAGGACTTTGACCCGAAGAGTCTCGCTCTCAACCTAAGGCACTTCCACACCCGGAAGTCTCCGTCTTCTTACCGAGAGCACTCTTCCACCTCAACTTAAGGCACAACTCAATCAATCCTAGTAAACTAAGTTCACAATGGTGGCTTTAAGTCTTAACACCAAGGCAACCACCAACTCAATCAACCTAGCACTCTAGGTTTACACAAGTTCAATTACAATGAAATAAGCAACAAAATACAACAATAATGAGAGCAAATAATAAATAATACACACTTAGCCCTCAAACAAGATGTCCTACCTCCTCTTGATGACTTGAAGATGAATCAAGGCAAGCAAGTCAATCTCAAGGTTTCTAGGCTCAAAGCTTGGGTTCTTTGCAAAGATGGCTCAAGAATTCTTGTAGAGATGCAAGGAGTGGCTCTTTGAGGCTTAGAAGCATAAAAAATGGTAGACTAGAAATAAGTTTGGGATGGATATTTATAACCCCCCAAAAGAAATGGCTTGTCAACAGGCATATTTTTGCCCGTTGCCGACGCCTGGTCGCTTGCCGATCGATAGATAGATGGACCGCCCAAGCGCCCGTGGCATTCTGCTGCTTCTGGGCAAACTTCGATCGACCGACTGGTCGACCGAATTGGCTACTGCCAATTTTCCGCCACATTCGGTCGACCGAATTGGCTACTGCCAAATTCTGGCATCGTTCGGTCGATCGAAATGCCTTCTCCTTCGGTTGGTCGATCAAACCTGGGCAGGGCAGATTTCTTTGCTTGTTTGCTCGTTTTTTGGTTTTGTCTTCGCTAAGTCTACTTATAAAATATTTCGTAACTTTAAGTTAATAACTTTAAAATATAAATATTATATAAGAATTAACCCCCCATTTCGATTCAATAAAAATATCTAAAAAATCAAAACCCTTAAGAGTCAAAATCTAGTTTTTGGGGTCTAGTACAAATTTTTGGAAAATAGAAATTCTTTAATCTTCCGGGTCAAGTATGGGTAGACTAAAGGCTTTCAAAAAATACTTTAAAGTACCTCGTTATCTAATTTTAACCCAAGGAACAATTACATCCATTTTTTGTGTCAAGAAAATGTCTAGGTCATATAGCCCTCCAAGGAGCTCCCTAGGCTTAGTGAATTTCAGGACGATTTCTGGGTTTTCATGTTTTGGGGTACGGGATTGGATTTTTGAGTTTCTTAGCATCATCATGAGGATTTACAATTTATCTAGACACTCTAAACCTAAACTCTATCTTTTCGAAGAATCCCGAGCAACAACGAGCGTCCTTGCCGATTTCTCCGATTTTTCCGATCGGGGACGTCGAGCGCTAACCGACTTGGAACCGGAAAGATATCTCAATGAAACATTAGTTTCATGTTTGTTATCATCAAAATCGAGATTAAGACCAAGGTTGAAAACCTTAAGCCAACAATCTCCTCCTTTTTGATGATGACAAACATCCCTAAGAAAATATATATATTAAAGCACAAAGGATATCAACTAAGGGATTTCTCCCCCTATCAACATGCATATCTATATAATAGAACTTCCCCTATCTATATGCATGGTTTTCCTATATTTTCTTCCCCTTTACCTATATTTTTCTCCCCCTTTTGACATCAATCAAAAAAGGATAATAAAAGTCAATCTAGTCAAAGTTGAGATTCTAAATTAGTTTTCATGAAGCATGAAGATCTCAACTCAAGAGATGAAAAACCAAATATGAGACTAAATCATACATGATACAATTAGATGATAAATACATTCCAAGTCTAGAAATCATGTATAGGCTTAAGTATTGATATTTTCATGTATCGATCAAGGAGTCAAAAATTATTTTGGAAATGATTTTTCTCATCACATGAGTGGAACGATACCAAATGTGAATTCAGAATATCATACTTGAAGTCTCATTCGAAGATTGGACCAAAAATCAAAGTATCGGAAAAATAAACATTTGGAAAAAACGATAGTTTAAAGTTTTGAAATCCAATTTCAAAAACTCATATCAAATTATATACTTACTGAAATTTTTATTGAAAAAATTAGATTTTTCAGAGAACATATAGTTTCAAGAATCATCAAAAAAAAAAAATTCTACATTTTTCTAAAAATAACTGAAATCTAGTGGTATTTTCGTAAATATTAGCTATTTTTCAAAAGTTCTCAGTTTTCATTCAAACTTTCCAGAAATCAAGATATAATCATTTAAAACATGTTTATCAAGTTTGACATGAAAATGATGTCATTTGGTCAAAATTTCACCTTAGCATGATTTCATTAAAAAAAAACAAGCATTATCAACATGAAATTGCTAAGTATCAAATTTTATCATTTACTCATGGTTTTTCAAACATAGACACTTAGACACCTTGCATGAGTAAATCTAAATATGTTTGTGAAGTTTGGACTCAAAATGAGATTTCTAAGTCAATTTGTTGACTTAGGTCAAACTTTTTCAAGTTTGAGTCCCCTAAGGTGAGCCAGTTATCATTTTTCCCATTTATACACGATTTTTTAATTTTAGCCACATGGAAGTAGATCATGAGTAAGTTCAAATATGTTTATCAAGTTTTAATCTTAAGATGAAGTCTCTAAGATGAAATTCTACCTACAGCACATTTCATTCATGAAATTGCCTAAGTATCAAAATTTTATCTACTCATGAGATTTCAATCAATTATCATGCAAAAATACTCATGAGCATAGAGAAATCATTTTGTCAAGAAAGTAGAGGTGTTATGCAAGAATTTTGCCAAAATGAAACTCATACATCATTTCTTGAGAAATTCCATAGTTTTCATTTTCTTTTCTAATTTTCTTTAGCCTTCCAAATTTTACCACTTTCTTAACTTGCAAGTAGGCTTCATTAGTATCATAATGAAATCATACACCAACTAGCAAGCTAACTTTTTAAATAGCAAAGGTTTAATGCAAAGTTTCATTTAAAAATCTTAACCTATGCTAGATAGTAGAGATTCATTTTAAAGAGTTGTCATGATATCAAAATGAATCAAATAGATCTTAAGATATGACATATTTGAGGAATAGGATCTCTAAACAAGTTTAACTAGTTTGGACTTAAAAGAATGTCTCTAATAATAAGTATCAACCTAGAGCAAGTTTCATTCAATGAAATTTGCCTAAGTACTAAAATTCTACCTTCTCATGAGAATTTAAGGGTTTAGCATGCAAATCTAATCATGAGTATAGAGAGAAAATTTAAGCTTAAACATTGAGGTATAACACTAAGATTTTATGAAAATCGAAATCAAACCTCATACTTGAAAATTTAGCCAAACTAATCCTTTTCATTCTAATTAGCCTTCCATTTAACGTTAGATTTAACTTGCATGAGGAAATCATTGGTAACATAATGGCATAATTATTTCAAGCAAGTTAATCATTCTAGATAGCCAAGTAAGCATCAAAGATTTGATTCAAAATCCAACTTTGCTAAATAGTTCGAAATCCATTTTAAATGAAATCAAGTCATACCAAAACGAATTTTAAGAGATCACAAAATTAATAAATATGAAAACATGATCTCCAACCCTTCCTATTGGTTGAAAACCGAAAGGCCACAATTAGCCTACGATTTAGAACCGCAATGTCTCTTAGGCCCATTATAGGTCACATAGGTCTCCGAAGAGACCGAAAATAAAAAAAAAATCAAAAATTATTTAAAATATATTAAGAGCGGGGAAAATCAATTAATTTTAAGCATGTATCATAAACACCATCTTGAAGCATACAAGTAGAGAAAAGGTGATGATACCAAGTGATTTAGATGTCAATTCTTAAACCTAAGACATCTAGTCTAGGTGAAGACTTTGAAGTTGCAACCATGTAAGGATTCTTCCTTTAATTGGTTGGTCAACTTCAACTCTTCAATTTCCATTACCCTACAAAAGAGCATGAAACTTTTGGTACCCAAATGGCTTTGGATCCTTGGGGGTTAGATGGCCTAGGAATCCAAAGTGTCCTAGCTACACTTGGATTTTTCTTGAATGCACAATCATAAACAGCATGGCCAAAAATACCACAACAAAAACAATGTCCATTGAGTTTCTTTTCATTTATGCTATGGACATTAGATTTATCATTTGAATGCTTAACATGTGAAACATGATGAGTATGAGCATTCTTAGAAAAATCATTCTTCATCTTATGATCATGAGGTCTAATGGTAGAATGCATAGCATGAGAATGATGATGAACATTGGCATTCTTTACATAAGCATTTCTAGTGTTCTTAAGAAATGAAACATTTTTCAATTCGTTTACTTTCTTATTTAAGGACACAACCTCATTTTTTAATGAATCAAGAGATTGATATAAGGCTTTAGATTGAGATTTCAAATTGTTGTTTTGACTTATAATTTTTGAATTCTCAAGTTTCAAATTTTTATTCTCAAGCTTTAAGTCCTTAAGCTCAAGTTTCAACCTATCATAGGAAGAATCAAAAGAACTAGATTTCATTCTCTCATTTTCTAGTTTTAATTCATCCACATGAGAGTTAAGCCTTATATTATCTTTCTTCAATCTTTTATTTTCATTATCCTTTTGAACAAGCAAGGCATACATTTTCTTATATTCATCTACTAACTCATTATATGATATGTCAAGAGAACTAGTAGAGCTAGCATTGTTATATCATTAGCATGACTAGAAGGAGAAGAGTGTATCTCATCATTAGCATCCATGAGGCAAATTTTCAAAGTGGCTTCATGGTCATGAAAAGAGGATGTTATGCCCCGCCTAGGTTCATCCCTAAATAAGGAACACCGCCTAGGAGAAGCGCAACCAATTATCAACTAACACACCAAAATCTTCATGAACAATTTGCAACATGAACTTCAACCACTTGCATTAGAATAATATCTATTACAATAATAAAATGTTGATCACAAAACTTGTACATCTCTATGGAAATCAATATCAGAGTCTGCCTCCTCTATTCTATCTAACTAGACCTTCTCAGCTACCACTCGAACCTGCAGATCTGAGGCAAAAACAACAAATATCAGCGGAAAGCTGAGTAGGATATCACAATATGTCAAGAAGTAAAGATGACCATCCATGATGCCAAGATGGCATGGTATTCAACTATGTGCATACTACAATCAACATTATATGCTCATACCAACCAATGCGAAGTCATCCTTAGATAAACACTTATGCATCTAACAACCACTATATACATGTATAATAATGTATGCACCTCATAACTATTATCATATACTCATGTCAACTAGCACAATTTCAAATCATACATATCCTACCGACAATGCGTACATGCATAATAATCACACAATCAAGAGCATAGTGGACAATTGGGTTTCCCCCGCACTCTCGCACCTCGAGAGTGGCACCTCAAGTCTGCTCCAGCTGGAGATGCGACTATCTAAAAGATAGCCCGCACCGACGTCTAACACCTCGACGCCGCACACGCACCTGTGTGGATATTTAGTGATCACCGGTGTCACTTGCCCGTACACCTCAGGCAATAAATCAACTATAGAAGCAACATGCATAAAATGCTATAAGCATGATGTCGACAATATGATGCATACTACAACAACTACATCAATAATGCGACCAACCAACAATCTGAATCTAACATTATGCAACTCATTAACACCTACACATGCTTCCTAATCATCATAATCACTACAGATGCAATTCGTGCAATATAGTATGATATCAACATATATATGAGCCAACAACATATAGGAATTTCAACAATAACAGATATCAAGATCAACGGAAGGAACAACAAGATAAATACTTCAGTTTAGGGTAATCAGACATGTGTCGGGATGAGAATCAACGAGAGTCAACAAGAATCAACCACCTTTAAAACCATACCTAACTGTACCATCTTTATAAAATGCTTAAAATATTATTTAAGGCTCGGCACGCAAATCGAGGCAATCCATCAAATACTATTTTCGGAATCCGACCATCTTTTGGAGAAACAGACAACACCAATAAATCTGAAATGCAATTTAGGTAAAAATTCATATAAGATATGCATGGATCCAACAACCGCAAGACCCTCAACATAATTCCACAAGAAAATACCAACTTACCCAATTAAACTACATAAATAAATAGCATGACTGCTACAACCCTATAACACTGCCACCAAATTATAAAAGCCAATATAAACTAAATAACACCCTTACACTCCCATATATCATCACCTCACTTAAAGTCTTTCACAATACTACTATGCACAAGATAACACTGCTACATATTAATATAATATAACAGCTACAACATACAACTATATAACAGTGTAATAATGAATGTAACACTGCTACATTCCTATGAACTCTTTCTTCCTCATCCTACTTAGGGTTTGTAACTAGGTTCACCTTGCAGCAGTCGCCACCTGGTCTGATCGGCCAGGGCCCGCACCGAAGCCATCGCCGGCCATCGGAGACACACACATACACAGAGGAGTCGGGAGGGTGAGTCTCCCGACCTCCGCCTACTCCCTCCATGCGAAGCGGCGGCGCCTCGCCGGTCACCGCCCCAACAGGGCCAACCAATCGCAGCATACGAGTTCGCGATGGAGCTCGGCAGGGTCGCGCCAGGTGCAGCAACGCCTGGCAGCGACGACCCACGACTGCTGCACGAGCGACACCTCCACCCAAGTGGTGCCGTTGTGCGACATCTCTTCGCCTCGGCGCTACTGCATCGGTAGTGCCGTACAGGACAGTCAGCCGCCGACGACGAAGAACAACACGACTCGAATCAAAAACTCTGAGAAATCACAGTGAAAAATCCAGAAAACACTGAATTAAATCATAGCACAAATCCGATTCAAAACCACGACAGGAATACTCGATCGCGATCTCATCCCAACAGATTCAACAACCCTAAACGAAAAACAAGATATCGGGGAAAGAATCCTACCGCGAATCACTTCGATCATCCCTCCGATAGCCCGACCTTCTCTTCTCACGACGGATGCCCCCCTCTCTAAATGAAAAACCCAATGAAATTAGATTTTAATCTAATCTGGGTATTTTACATAAAAACCCTTTAATTACATAAATTTACTAAAATACCCCTCAATGAATATAAAATTCCAAAAATTCCCCAAAACTCCAGAAACTAATTATTCAAATTTTTGGGGTGTAATAGAGGATGCTTCACTTGAGTAAGATGTGGAGGTTGAAGCACTTGACCTCTTCTTTGCCTTGTTTTTCATGGTAGGGCAATTCTTCTTCACATGCCCTTTTTCTTTGCACAAGTGGCAAATTACCTTTCTCTTCTGGCTTTTAGAGTTGCTTCTTCGACTAGAAGCACTATGGGCATCAAAATCGAGATTAGTAGTAGGTGAGTGACCATTGTCATCACCACCTTCATCAAAAGTGTCAATCTCTTCGGTTTTGGCATAATCATATAAAACATTTAAAGTGGCCCATAAATCATAAGCCGAAGAGCAATGCAAGACTTTATCTAGGATGTCATTTGGCAATGTGCAAAGAATACAATTCATGGCATCTCTATTATACTTAAACATTTTCTTATCTAATTCACTCCAAGCATGCATGTCAACCTTAGGTTCAATGAATTCTAGTCTTAACATGTTAAGGACACCAAAACCCTTAGTCTTTAAATATGTGTACATCCTATATTTCCAAAGATCAAAGTTCGAGGCATCGAACCTAGGAGGTGAAGATGCTAAACTCTCTAGTGCCATTTTCCAAATCGAGAGACGATGTAGAGGAAATGGTAAAATCTCAATCTACGACCCGCTCTGATACCAAATGTTGGTGAAATGGTCACACTAGAGGGGGGATGAATAGTGTGTTTACTAATCTTTTTGCCTAAATATGGTTTTAATCATTTCTTTGGTTACTTAGGCAAATTACAAGTTGAGTAGCAAGCATAAGCAAAGTAAATGCGATAATGAAATAAACACAAGTAGAATAAATGCAAACACAATTATTTATAGTGGTTCGGCCCCAATGCCTACTCCACTACCTAAGCACCCCGCTTAGGATTTTCAAACTAAACTTTACTAGATTAATCTTGTTTCCCTTACAACGAGGACTTTGACCCGAAGAGTCTCACTCTCAACCTAAGGCACTTCTACACTCGGAAGTCTCCGCCTTCTTACCGAGAGCACTCTTCCACCTCAACTTAAGGGACAACTCAACAAATCCTAGTATACTATGTTAACAATGGTGCCTTTAAGCCTGAACACCAAGGCAACCACCAACTCAATCAACCTAGCACTCTAGGTTTACACAAGTTCAATTACAATGAAATAAGCAACAAAATACAATAATAATGAGAGCAAATAATAAACAATACACACTTAGCTCTCAAACAAGATGTCCTAGCTCCTCTTGATGACTTGAAGATGAATCAAGGCAGGCTCAAAGTCAATCTCAATGTTTCTAGGCTCAAAGCTAGGGTTCTTTGCAAAGATGGCTCAAGAATTCTTGTAGAGATACAAGGAGTGACTCTTTGAGGCTTAGAAGCATAAAAAATGATTGGCTAGAAATAAGTTTGGGACGGGTATTTATAACCCCCCAAAAGAAATGGCTCATCAACGAGCATATTTTTTCCCGTTGCCGACGCCTAGTCGCTTGCCGGTCGATCATCGGTCGACCTATGGATCGATCGCCCAAGCGACTGCGGTATTCTGCCGCTTCTGGGCGAACTTCGGTCGATCGACCGGTCGATCAAATTGGCTACTGCCAAATTTTGGCATCATTCAGTTGACCAGTCGGTCGACTGAAATGCCTTCTCCTTCAGTCGGTCGACCGAACCTGGGCAAGGCAGATTTCTTTGCATGTTTGCTCGTTTTCTGGTTCCGCCTTCGCTAAGTCTACTTATATAACATTTATTAACTTTAAGTTAATAACTTTAAAACATAAATGTTATATGAGAATTAACCCCCCATTTGGATTCAATAAAAATATCTTAAAAATCAAAATCCTTAAGAATTAAAATCTAGTTTTTAGGGTCTAGTACAAATTTTCGAAAAACGAAAATTCTTTAATCTTTCGGATCAAGTATGGGTAGGCTAAAGGCTTCCAAAAAATCCTTAAAAATACCTCGTTATCTAATTTTAACCCAAGGAATAATTACCATTATTTTTTGTGTCAAAAAAATGTCTAGGTCATATAGCCCTCCAAGGAGCTCCCTAGGCTTAGTGAATTTCAGGGCGATTTTTGGGTTTTCATGTTTTGGGATTCGGGATTGGTTTTTTGGGTTTCTTAGCATAATCATGAGGATTTACAATTTATCTAGACACCCTAAACCTAAACTCTATCTCCTCGAAAAATCCCGAGCGACGACGAGCGTCCTTGCCGATTTCTCCGATTTTACCGATCGGGGACGTTGAGCACTAATCGACTTGGAACCTGAAAGATTTCTCAATGAAATATTAGTTCCATATTTGTTATCATCAAAACTGAGATTAAGACGAAGGTTAAAAATCTTAAGCCAACAGGTGTCTTAAGGTTCAGAGACCGGATAGTGGTGCCTTATATGGCGAAGGTGGGCAGGCAGGTTCTAGAGCTGGGGTATCGATCCACTTATACGATGCACCCGAGATCCACTTATAGTGATGATGATATCAGATCAAGATACCCAGTTCACAGTCCGGTTTTGGTAGTCCTTCCAGGAAGCCTTGGGTACTCACATGCGCTTCAGTACAACTTTCCATCCGCAGACGGACGGTCAGTCAGAGAGAACCATCCAAACCTTGGAAGATATGCTGAGGCCCTGCATTTTGGACCTGGCTAGTGGTTGGGAGAAACACCTACCATTGATTGAGTTCGCCTACAACAATAGCTATCACAGTAGCATTGGCATAGCTCCTTTCGAGGCCTTGTATGGGCGGCGGTGTAGGTCTCCAGTAGGCTAGTTTGAGGCCGGAGAATTTCTCATGGTGGGTCCTGATTTAGTTGAGGAAACGGTAGAGAAGATGAAAATCATAAAGGAAAGATTGTTGTTGGCTCAGAGTCGCCAGGCTGACAAGAAGGCCAAAGAGTTGGAGTTCGCAGAAGGCGACCTGGTGTTCCTCAAGGTCACCCCCATGAAGGGGGTAGTTCGATTTGGGAAGAAAGGAAAGATGAGCCCCCGATTTATTGGGCCTTTTCCCATTCTCCGGCGGAGGGATGCTGTAGCTTATGAGCTGGCCTTGCCCCGTAGCATGAGCAGGGTACACCTGATTTTTCATGTATCAATGCTCATGCGATATATGAGAGACGATTCACATGTGATTGAACCTTCTATGGTTGAGGTGGATTCAGTTGTCTCATTTGAGGAAAGGCCGGTGGAGATCATCGACCGCCAAATTAGAAGTTGAGGTCCAAAGAAATCCCCCTGGTAAAGGTTAGATGGGAGCACCACTCCGGACAGGAAGCTACTTGAGAGGTAGAGCGAGACATGAGAGAGCGCTACCCTTCCTTGTTTGAAGAACCGGTAAGTCCTTATAATTCAGCAAAATTTGAAGATCCGCTGCACCAAAATAATTCAGAACTGGTAAGTCCTTATAATTCAGCAAAAATCCAAGGTTTCCTAATATAAAATTTATTTTGGTACAGCGCACCGGATCGGGAGTTAGTCGGGTCGAGTCGCGAAATCGCCGCGAGTAGAAGGTGTAATTTAAGCCTTATAAAATTTATTTGATAAATGTTCCTTCCTTCTTAATCATAAGATTATTTAGTAGAGTCGAGTCTGAAATCATGCTCGCAGATCGAGTCGGGGCTCGAATCGGGCTCAGATCGAGTCAAGTAGGGGCTAAGTGAGTGGAAGGGGCAAAATGGTCAAGGAAAATGAGGGAATATATCCCTCATCGCCCTAGCAGCCGTGTGGCTTATCATTGGAGCCGCATGCAGCTCGAGAAGTGAGAGGGAGGAGGGGAAAACTTGGGATCGGCGCCGAATTCGTGCCACCATCGGAAAGATCGAGATCGTCGTCGCTCGTCCATTCTTCTTTCTTGATCAAGGTGAGTGGTTGAACCTCAGTTAGTAGGATGAGGCGTGTGGCCGCACCATGTAGAAGCGATGAATCGAGATTTTATGCGTCGTTTCTTGTCAGTGATGGTGTTTCTCGAATTCCTAAATCATGTTCTTCACTGGTGTATGGATTCTCGTTTTAGATGTTCATTTTTCTTGATGATTAGGGCCGGCCACATGAAGGAAAAAGAGGAGAGGTCATGCCAAAATTTTCCCCAATTTATTAGAGTGGTCGGAAGCCCTCGGATCGAGTTCTTCTCGCGATTGATGACTTGACTCCTCCCAACCATGGCCGAGAACCTTTGTCCCTACCCTGGTTACTCTCGGCCGAGCATGAGCAGCCTTGGGTAGGCTTAGCCGAGTAGGTGTGAGGAGGGGAAAAAGAGCTCGAGTTGTTTCACATTCACATATAGGGTATTAAATCCTTGATTTCATATGGAATGTTAGTATTTATAGATTGAGAACATCATGTTATAAGGAAATGTTCTTGATAGTGTACATATGGTTATAATTTTGTATGGCATATCATCTTAAGAAATTTCCTCCATTAATTTTACTAGTATTGAATTTTTACTATGTTAGTTCAATTATTATCTTGCTGGAATTTATTGATTAAATACATAATTTAATTACCTTATTGTTGAAAGCATGTTGTTATTTATGGTAGTAGTCGTAGAATACTTCCTTTATAACTTATGTGTTGTGACATATTTGTATTCGGACATTTCTACGCTTATGATATGTAATTTACTCTTAAGGAATCTAGCGAGTGACGCTAGATACTTATAAGGAAATTATAGGATGTTTACATTGTCGGAAAAACTTGAATGCAGACAAGCTAGGTTTCACACCTTAGTGTGCGGCTGGTATGGCCTGGAACGAGGGGGCCGAATACGGGTGAATGCCCGGGGTTCAAATAATGAAACTTTAGAACACTTTGCTTGTGTATTGTGATTGCGATGGTCGACTAAGAAGCATGGACGGTTGGAACTACTAATGCTTGACTCGGCGGGTGATTAGGGTCTTGAGATTGCACCAGCGGGCCCGCTAGGTGTTAGACCCGGGGGGCAGAGGATCTTAAGATTCCGTAAGTGGGCCACGCTGACGGTAGACCCGAGATGGGTGGGACTAGCTATCCCTAACCCGATGGGTTCTTGAGACTAGTTGACCTTCCTAGTCGACGGCCCGGTGATTGTTCGACTTTCCTTATGTGATATGTGGGTCGTGCGACTGGATCATTATTTTGTGGTAAAGGCCGGGCAAAGCCGAGCCACCAGTTCTCGAACAGGTTCTAGTGGCCGAATGTTTCCCGGTCTGGTAGGGCCATTTTGGCCGGTTGTATGGTTTATGTAGGACGGCCTTTGAGTTGGTCGTCATATCATGACTAGATTAGATCCCTAAATTTATAAATTGCTTACTTATATGCATGTTGTTATTGGAGATTTATGTGGAGGTTCGGAAGGACCGCTCGCTGAGTCCCATATGTACTCACGGTTTATTTCTCTTGTTTTTGCAGAACCCGACCAATGAGGTGAGACTTGGAGTCATGGTGCAGCTAGAGGGCAGGCAGTGGCATAGATCTCGTTGCAGCATCCAGTAGTCGTAGTCGTGATGTCTAGGATTGTTTCTTAACATACACTGAGTGTTGTTTAATTTGAAAACATATATTTGACTTTTAACTCGAGTTGTTCTTAATAGTTGGTTGTTTTTACATCTCTTTTAAAAATTGTTTGAAAATTTCTTTTAAATCAAATAAAAGTTTGCGTCGTGTTCTTCTACTTGTATGCTTTCTGGTTGGTGTATATTCTCAGTATTTTGCTATTCAATATATGTGGAAGGCTTCAGGATAGGACATAAACCCTGGCCGGTCACGCGACCCTGAGTTGGGGCGTGACAAATTATCCTTTTAATAGCAAGTAAGATCAGTCTATTGGATTTCTCCCACTTAGCTAATAGGTCTTTTTATTCATGAGTGGCGGCTTGACCTTCAGGAATAACCGGCTTGTCTTCATGTATAGTCATGTCAAGATCAGTCATGCTTAGAGAGAATTCTATGTCGTGTTTCCACTTCTTAAAGTTTGAACCAGTCAACATTTCAATTGAGGCATTGCAGTTATTCACACTAAAAGTAACTGTATCAAGTAATTGGAATACATTAGATTAAATTATAGGGCATAAAATATAATTAAAATTGAAGTTAACTAAATATTACATATTCTCCTTTGGGCAGAACATGCAATCACAAAATAAAACCTAAGTGAGTTAAAATATGAGAATACACTGATTTTCAAAAATATATCCCCTTTGAGCAAATAGATCTTTGGACCAATACACACTCTAATAACTCCATTAACTAAACCTCCAATTAAAACACACAATAATCCTCCTTTGGAAAAAACTATTGAATGAATTAATATTCAGTATTCCTCATATGATAAGAAAATACACCAATCACTATAAGTAATCTCACTTTGATGGTAATTATAAATAATAACCAGTGAAAAACCTTATCAAGAATTTCAATTCATAATATAGTGCAAAAATGGTATAAAATCTCAATATTATACCCTTTATGTTAATAATTTCAATTTATAATATAGTGCAAAAATGGTATAAAATTAAAATATTGTAACTATTATGAATTTATATTTTTAAGTATTCCCTAAATTATTTATAAATTATGTCAATCTCTATTCCTAATTGTCACAATATTAGGTTTGAGATTTTATAAAAAGACAACATAATTTACAATAATAAATTGGCATGTATAAAATTTGCATAAATAAAAATAAGTAAGTATTCAAACATGTAAAATATAACATGAATTATAATTGGACCATATAATTTAATTGCAACAATAATACAATTCAGACCAATTGAAATATAAATTAATCTATATCATGTCATTCATAATATTCAAGATTTTGAGTCATTATAGCATGAAAAATTCAAATATATGTATAAACTAAATGCAGCAAAAATAATAGTGTTCTTAGGTCTTATTGGGCAGATTTTTAGGCCCACGGCTATTTAGTCCATGTATATCAAAAAATCATCATGTTTATTTTCATTTGTAGTAAATCAAAATAAAATAAACAAGAAATTTGGTCAAAAATCTTGCCCGAAACAACATTTGTTTTATTAGTCGGTGCTGGATCTGTAGTGTTGGGCCCATAGCATGGCCCAGCAGCCTAGCGCTGCCCGTTGTAGTCGGGCGTCGTGCCCGTTAGGGCACAACTGACGCGGGCGCTGCCCGCTAGCCTTGATGAGCGCGTCTTGCGAGACAACAATGGCACGCTCGATGAGGCCAGAGGTAGGGTTGTTCATGGGTCAAACCCGACCCAATGAACCCGAGAAACTGACTCGACCCGAATTAATCGAGCCGGGTCGGGTCGGGTAATCGGGTTGGGTCGGGTTCAATTTATTCAAACCCGATTATAATTGGGTCGGGCCTCGGGTTTTAAGTTTTGAAACCCGATTAATTAAATATTATTATTATTTTTAAAAATATATATTATTTTTTATTAAATAATTCAGTTGAGAAGACGCGGGTCGTTTCAGCCAGCGTCTTCTCAATAACAAGTGGAGAAGAGGCGGCCACGTTGGCCGCCTCTTCCCAAGGAATAGCAGCCACTTGAGTGGCTGCTGCTCATCTTCCCAACCAAGATCTCTTAAGAGATCTTGGGTCAGATCCGGGGAGTTGGGAAGACGTGTCTTCCCAAGATTTAGCATTGGGAAATATTTTTTTACATAATTTTTATTTATCGAATAATCCGACCCGATCCGATTTTGAGCGGATCGGGTTCAAAAAAATTTATTTTAAAATCCGACCCGACCCGACCCGATTGTTTGTTGATTGAATCGGATTGAATTTTTCTTCAAACTCGATCCGATCCGACTTGACCCGTGAACAGCCATAGCCAGAGGCGTTCGAGCCTTGGCGACCAAACTTGCTGACGCAAGCACATGCGGCGCGCTCGATTAGACCAAAAACATGTTGTGGCAGCCATTAAAGTATAGCCTTCTTGTTTAATTTAATTTAACTTCTGATTTGCAATTAAAACCAGTCATAAAGGCCTTGCACGCCGGCCGAAACTAGCGATCACAGCAAGGTTTAATTACCTTTTAAGCAGCAAAGCATTAATAGAATACTACCTTTTGATTCAGACAAGTACATCACCTTTTAAAACATCATAAGATTTTAATAAAATATAAAAATCAAATCATGTTTTATGTGCATGATCCAGCGGATAACAGAATACCAAAAAAAAATTTCACGGTATCTCAAGATAGTAGATAAGACAGATTTACGTAAAGTATGATCCTGCGGCTAATAAAGTACCCAAATAAAGATGCATAGTAGGTGAAGGAAAAAATCCAGCGGATAAATAGCACGTCGTTGAATAAAACGCGATGATTCAGGATCGAATCCAAAATTATTTAAGATTCAACGGATAATAGCATGATTGATCGGAAAAAAAACACAATATCCATAGAGTAATAGATTCATTAGGATAGAAACAACTATTTGAATTCATGATAATGATGATTAAAAATCCAAATAAATTATTCATCATATTAAAATCAATAAAAATTATCATTATATTAAAAAGGAAACAAATTCTTAAACTCATGAAAAAAAAGGCTCTGATACCAATTGTTGGCCTAAGATTTTCTACTTTGGTCTTAATCTCGATTTTGATAATAACAAACATAGAAGAATATTTCAGGTTTCATATCGGTTAGCACTCGATGTCCTCGATCGAAACTATCAAAAGAAATCGAAAAATCGAAAGGATATTAGTCGACGCGTTCGGGTTCGTCGCGAAGGTTTCTCGAAGTTCGATGTGTACACCAAAGACGTATTGGACGAGTCTAAAGAACACATAAAAAATTCTCCAAGTTGACGCACGTTGAAGGCCGAAACCCGAAAACTAAGCACGCAAGAAGAATACTGAAAAAATCAAGCTCGGCCCAGGTTTGGTCGACTGAATGTGGTCAAAAATTGGCAGAGCCAATTCGGTCGATCGGTCGATCGGTCGATCGCTAGGTCGATCGGTCGATCGCTGGGTCGATCGATCAGCCACCGATCGGCGGTCGGTAACGGGCAAAAATCTGCTCGTTGAGAAGAGGGAAGTCCTCTCTTCTCTTCATGGTCTATAAATACAAGACCATGAGAGCCTCCTCCCTTGATCTATGATTCTATTGAGTCATTCTTGATCATTCTCAAAGCTTTTCTTGAGCCATCTATTTGATAACCCTAGTTTTCATGATACATCCTTGATCTTGCCTTCAAGCTTTGAACGATTCATCATTGAGGCATCAAGAGGAACTAAGACTCGTGTTTTGAGCTAAGTATTTGTTGTATTATTTATTTGCTTTATTATTTGTGTATTTTTATTTGTTATTTCATTGTATTTATCAAGTATGTAAACCTAGAGTGCTAGGTTGATTGAGTTGATCGTTGTCTTGTTGTTAAGGCTTAAATCCACTATTGTAAACTTAGTTTGCTAGGATTAGTTGAGTTGTCCTTAGGTTGATGTGGGAGAGTGTTCTCAATAGGAAGGCGTGATACTTCCGGACTTCCAGGTGTGGAAATGTCTTCGGTTTAAGAGCGAAGACTTTCCGGTGTAAAGTCCTCATTTTAATGAAACTAATAAATTTAGTTAAACTAGTTTAGAAATTTTAAGCGGGGTGCTTAGGTGGTGGAGTAGGCATTGGGGCCGAACCACTATAAATAATTATGTTAGCATTGTTATCTTTGTTTGTGTTTAATTATTTTATTATTGCTTTCGCATTTAGTCGATAAATTATAATTTGCCTAAGTAATCAAGTAAATGTTTAAAATCGAAATTATGCGAAAGATTTAGATAACACACTATCCTCTAGTGTGGCCATTTCACCAACATCAATTGTAAGACAAATCTACAATCTAATATATCATTAATTTTAAAACATCGCAATTAAATTAGTAAGGTAGGATCTTACTTGATGACGACATATTTGCAGCGGAAATTTTTTTTGGATATCCAGGAAAAACCAGATCTTTCTCTACATCACCTTCTCAAATGCTCCGCTTTTGATTGAGAAAGTAACTATGACCTAGGGTTTCTAATCTTGGTGTGTAAAAGGGACCAAGCCTCTATTTATAATTGATTAAATGGGTCCATCCATCACGGGCTTCATTAATCGAGCCTAAACTTGACTAATCACACCAATCATGGTTAAGTGTTTCAAGCTCAAATCACATGAATCAAATTTACCTGAGCTAATAGGCATCTCAATATTGGATCATACTATTAAACCCATTTTTTATAAATCAAAACATTAGAATTTATTGTAGCCCACATATGAAAAAATAAAAATATAGAATATTTAAAAAATATTCTAACACTTTGTTCTTCTTGTTGCTGCCCCCTTTGGCTAAGGATGAGTCAACATCAGGTAGTTGTTGCTTTTGCAGGGTGTGGTTAATGTTCTTGTTGCTGGCTTTTCGAATTATAGCTCTGCATGCTTCTCTGCTCTTGTCAACTTCTTTATCAGAACTTGCCCCACAGCCACTTTCGCACCCCCACCCCCCCGGGTAGGCCTTCTCCTCTGCCTTCGCCGCCGGAGTCGGGGCCGCCTTGGCGAGCGATGTTGGTGAAATGGCCACACTAGAGGCGGGGGGTGGATAGTGTGTTATCTAAATTTATTTGTCTAATTCCGGTTTTAATTATTTACTTGATTACTTAGGCAATTCACAAATCGAGTAGTAAGCTGAAGCAATATGTAAATGATAAGCAATAAGAAACACAAGGTAAACAACGCTAACACAATTATTTATAGTGGTTCGGCCACAATGCCTAATCCACTACCTAAGCACCACGCTTAAAATTTCCAAACTTGGTTTACTAAATTATATCATTTCCCCTTACAAAGAGGACTTTATACCAGAAAGTCTCCGCTCTCAAACCGAAGGTACTTCCACACCCGAAAGTATCTCACCTTCCTACCGAGAGCACTTTCCGACCTCAACCTAAGGGACAACTCAACTAGTCCTAGTAAACTAAGTTTACAGTGATGGATTTAACCCTTAACACTATGACAACCACCAACTCAATCAAACCTAGCAACCTAGGTTTACACACTTGATATATAATGAAAATAACCAAGAAAATACAATAACAATTGGAGCAATAAACAAATCAAACTATACTTAGCTCCAAAAGAAACTCCCTAGTCCTCTTGATGCTTTGAGAATATGAATCTTGAAGGTTCAAAGGCTAGATCAAGGTTTTATCATGGAAACTAGGGTTTGCAAAGAGATGGCTCAAGAAAAGATTTGGAGATGATCAAAGATGGCGCAAAGGAAGCTTAGATGCATCAACATTAGTTGGGGAGAGTATTTATAACCCCCCCCCCCCCCCCCCAACCAAATGGCTCGTCAACGGGCATTTTTCTGCTCATTGGCGACGCCCGATCGCTTGTCGATCGATCGTCAGTCGACCAACCGAGCGATCGTCGAGCAACCGAAGGCATACTACCGCTTTCTGGCACACTTCGGTCGACCAACTTGCCTACTGCCAATTTTTGGTAGCATTCGATCGACCAACCGATTGACCGAAACTGGGCAGAGTGCACTGCTTGGTTTGGCTGAGTTTTTGCTTGTTTCCTAACTTTAAAACATAAATGTTATATAAGGATTACCCCCCATTTGGATTCAATAAAAATATCTAAAAAATTAAAATCCTTAATAATCAAAATCTAACTTTTTGGGTCTAGTACAAATTTTCGAAAACCAAAAATTTTATAATCTCCCGAGTCAAATATGGGTATACTAAAGACTTCCAAAAATTCTTTTAAAATACCTCGTTATCTAATTTTTACCTAAGGAAGAATTACCCGCACTTTTGGTGCCAAGAAAATGTCTAGGTCATATAGCTCTCCAAGAAGCTCCCTAGGCTTAGTGAATTTTAGGGCCTTTTCTAATTTTTCAGGTTTTTGTGTTTAGGGGTTCAGATTTGGTATTTTGGATTCTTTGCATCATCATGAGGATTTACAACACATGATAGATATCCTAAACCTAAACTCTAACTTTCCGAAGAATCCCGAGCGTCGACGAGTGTCCTTGCCAATTTCTTCGATTTTTCGATCGCGGACATCGTGCGCTAACCGACTTGGAACCTGAAAGTAATTCTCCATGAAATCATTAGTTACATGTTTGTTATTATCAAAACTGAGATTAAGACCAAGGTTGAAAATCTTAGGCCAACAAGCGAGTCAACCTCTTCCTCCTTGGGACATAGGAGGAAGTTTTGCTCGTCAGTCGAGCTAGAGCATCTCCTCGGAGTCGCTCATGTTGAACGGCATGGGGTTGTCGGGGTATAAGAGAGAGCGCAATCTATGAAACTAGTAGATGGTCGGCGTCGGCGCGCCGTCGGCGTCCATGCCATTCTGCCGCAGGATGGCCGCCAGCATGCACCCGAAATCGTCATCACCGAGCTTGCCGACGAAGGTGGCGCGGCCGTTGAGCTGCGCCACGGCGAGGTCGGAGCTGACGGGGGACTTGTTGGTATCATGTCGTTGTGGAACGACGCCGAGTGCCACCCTAAGAGAGAGAGAGGGAGAGAGAGGGAGAGGTGGGATGCTTTAACGTTAAATTTTTATTTTATAATATTTTAATATTATAAAATATTTTTTTATTACACATCAGTGAGTCACATCATCGATTTAACGGGGCTACTGACGGAAATTAGACGGTAAGATTCAATTGAAACAAATGTATAAGTATATGATTCAATTGAAACAAATAAAAGTACAGCCACAAATGAGAAAAACCCCAAAATACATGATATATTTAGGTAATTTTCCTTTTTATTGGCCCGAAATCCTAAGGGGATGTCATCAGCAAACATCATATGTGTGAATGTGAAGTTTTGTTTAACTTTTAAAGGGGTGAGCTTCCATTGTTTAGCGGCTTGATTCAACAGATTTGAAAGTGTTTGGGCCACTAAAATATAGAGATAAGGGGAGATGAGGTCCCCTTGCCTGATCCCTCGGCTCGAGGAAAAATAATGAGAAGTTACTCCATTAATGAGACAAGCAAAAGTGGCAGTACAAATGCAAGAAGTGATCCAACTTATAAACTTAGAAGGAAAGCCAAATGAGTGTAAGATGTGAGAGATGGTATGCCAAGAAAGCATATCAAAAGCTTTATCGAGATCATTTTTTATTAAGATATTAGGAGTAGCTCCCTTATAGTTGTGTATGGAGTGGGCCAACCTTTGAGCAATAAGGATATTATCATGAATATATCTATCTTTAAGGAAGATGGATTATTCCTTGGAAATAATAGAATTTAGGAGGGGTTGTAATCTGTTAGCTAATACTTTTGATAAAATCCTATAGGAAAGATTGCATAGAGCAATGAGTCGAAAATCTTTAATCTTAGTAGGATGCTTGGACATAGGAATGAGGGTAATGATAATCTTATTCCATTCATGTGGAACACAACTATTTGTGTAAAACTCGTCAATGCATCTTCATAAAAAAAGAAGATATGGAGGGCCAATAGGCTTTAAAAAATTCACAGTATACCCATAAATGTCAGGGCTCTTTCCATTAGAAAGAGCCTTGATTGTATTCCAAATCTGATCAATTGTAAAAGGAACAGTAAGCTAGGAGAAGAAGTTGAGTTTTGAAAGTTAGGCCATGAATTTAAGAGGAGAAGTCTAATTTAAGGGGGGAAGTCTAGTACCCGAGCAAGACCAAAACTACGAATAATGGTTAGCAAAAGCTAGAAGGATATCCTTATTAGAGGTTAAGGTGGTGTTAGAGTCTAGATTAATGAATTGGATTCGACTAATCCATCTTTTATTAGTTACTATTCTATGGTAATAGGCACTAGGCAGTGTTATTATCATCATCTTTTATCCAAGCGATCTTAGATTTAGCCCACCATTTGAGGCTAATTTGTCTTTGTAGTGCAATGGATTTATTATAAAGGGCTTTAAGATGTAGTACCTGAGGTTGGGATAGGCTGGTATTAGAATCTATAGTCTTCGGGTTAGATATATCAGATTGAGTATTCACTAAGTTAACCTTAAGGCGGCCAAGTGTATATTTATTCCAATCAGATAAAACTCTACGCGTGAGTGTAAGACCTAGCTAGAATTTAGTGAAAGATTGTGTTTGGTTGTTAATAATGGGTCCTTGCTAAACATCATTCACTATCTTGTAGGAATCATTATACTTTGTCCAGAAATTATGGAATTGAAGTTTTGGCTGAGATTGAAATTTAATGGGAAATGGTGCATGATCAGAGCCAGTTCCATGAAGCTGATAGACATAGGTTTTGCCATAGAAGTGAAGCCAAGCAGAATTGGAAAAGGCTCTATCGAGCCTGACCAGAATATGATGAGACCCACTACAGTTATTGCACCAAGTAAAATTCGGACCAGAGTAACATAGATCTAATAAACTCATATTAGTTACAAAAGTCCTAAAATCTCTAACAGAATTATTAACGGAAAAAAGTTACCCCCAAGTTTATCGGAAGCATCAAGAATTGCATTAAAATCTCTAGTAATTATCCATGGAAAAGAAGATAAATCAATAGATTGAGATTGCCAGAGATATGCACGTGTATTAGGATTGGTATTAGCATAAATTGTTGAAAGCAAAAATGGTGTATAAGAAGGGTTGTCAACAATTGCATGAATAATATAAGATTCGATTGATAGCACCTTGGTGTTTATTGTAGATTTATCCCATGCAAGGATGATTCCTCCCGAATATCCATTGGAGGGGTAAGTAACACCGTCCCATTGTCAACCAAAGGAGCGAAGGAGCTTCATAGCTTGAGTTTGATTTAAGTATGATTCTTGTAAGCAGAAAACTTGCACACGAGAAAAACAATTAAATGCATGTAATATGACATTGACAAGGCGCTTAAAGGCTCCCTAACATTCCATTTTAGGAGGAATGGTTAGAGGTACTCCCTTGGGCATTATCCATCTTCGATGGTGCCACAGAATCAATGATATCCACTATAGAATGGCGTTGACGCTTGAGTGAATTATGTCCATTAGTTAAGAGTAAAACAACATATTCCTTTTTGGAGGAACAAGGTGGCATGCGAGCTCCTTTTTTGTGGGATTTAGAGGAGGAATCGGGAGGTGGAGGAGAAGTGGACGATCATGGTAAGATAAAAGAAAGCTCTTTAACAAGCTGATCAAAAGAGCATGAAGAAGGTGTCGAGGATTGTCGGGAACCTTGAAAATTGAAGGGGGCGTGATTAGACGAAGAAGATGTTGCCAGAGGAGATGGGATTAAGTGCTTAGCAGTAGCGATAGTTGTGGTGGTCGAGCCCTCTTGAGTGTTTAAGGAGGGATCTGTTAGTAGTAGGGGGTGTAATCGAGCCGAACCGAGTCGAGCTTGCTTATGCTCGAGCTCGGCTCATTTAAGAAATATCGAGCTCGATCGAGCTTCAATATCTGGGCTCAAACTCGGCTCGAGCAACTTGAGCTCGGCACGTTTAAGCTCGTTTAGGCTCGTTTATTTTTCTCAAGCTTGACCGAGCTCATTCAAGCTCGATTAAGCTCGATTAAGCTGGCTCAACTCGGGTTTATGCTCGACCCGATATGAAATATTAATATTTATATAATTATATATAAATATATGAAGCTCGATTAGGCTCGCGAGCCGCTCGAGGCGAGTATTGCTTAGCTTGAGCTCGGCTCGCTCGTATATAAAGCTCAGCTCAAGCTCGATAAGATCGAGTTGAGTTCGAGTTTTCATCGAGTCGATCTCGAGTAGCTCACGAGCTGCTCGACTCACTTGCACCCTTAGTTAGTAGTGTGCCTTAGGCCAATGGAATAATAATTAACATTGCTACTTTCCTTTTGTTTAAATGGAACATTTGCTTTATCATGTTATTCATTATGAGTATGTTTGACTTGATAAGAGATTCTCTGAATAGTTGACTCCGCCTAATGATCATCAAGTAGGAGACTTGATAGTAAAACCCTAAGGCAGTTAGAATCCTATTTTAAACAGTCCCTAGTCGATCATTATCTTGGAAAGATAATTAATAAAGACTAGTATGCAGTCTGACTGACGATGATCATGTTTTACTGGTCATAGATGTGTGATATCAAAGTCAGATCATAGACACATATTGGAGAACATAGTGCCGGACATATCCACCGTGAGAATACTACATGGATTATATTATTAGTATATTTCACAACGGTAGTGATACGTCAGTCCTCCGACCTGATGTCACTGTTGGCCCAATGATTCCCTCTAGGCTTCGATCTCTAGTTTGATGATAACAAACATGTATCTAACATATGTGTGAAGTTTTGAGTTCAGGTTGAGGTTACGATACGCGCGCGAACTTCGCTCGGAGAAATATAAAAATTGTTAAAAATGCTCAAATGTAGATTAAGTAGAGTTCATAGATCATCATATAGATTCTATGTAATATATCCCTAGGAACTCATCCCAAGCCTATTTGTAATATTATCCAAGTCAAAATTTGGTAACGAAATTCATAAAAAAGCGCGTGACAAAACAAATGTAAAAAATAGCCTCAGCCCAGGTTCGATCGACCGAACGATGCAAAATATTGGCAGTAGTCACTTCAGTCGATCGAACAAAGCCAAAAATTGGTAGTGGCCAATTCGGTCGACCGGTCGATCGGCCAGCCAAATGCGAAAATTGGCAATAACCAATTCGGTCAACCATTCGATCGATCGAATGTCGTAGGATTAGATTTAACCATCTACCCTACAATTTAGAATGTCTAGTGAAATCCAACTAGCTCAAGGGTCCTCTACTCATACTCCACCATTGTTCGATGGAAATAACTATACCTATTGGAAGATACGCATTAATGGCTTCCTTCAATCACTATGCATGGATGTATGGAAAATGATTCAAGTAGAGTATAAGCAACCAACTAAGGATATGGATGAGTGGGACAAAAAAGAAAATAGACTCTTTAATGCAAATGCAAAGGCCGTCAATGCACTATATTGTGGCCTATCAATTAATGAGTTTAATAGAATTTCTACTTATAAGTCTGCATATGAACTTCGGAAAGTCTTAGAGACTACACATGAAGGAACTTCACAAGTAAGAAATCTAAAATAAACCTACTCATGCATGATTATGAAATATTCAAAATGTTATCGCATGAATCTATTGATGTCATGTTTGCTCGCTTTCAAAATATTACAAATGTATTAGCTAACCTTGGTAGAGATATAAGGGAAGAGAAGAAGGTAAGGAAGCTCCTTCGTTCCCTCCCAAAAGCTTGGGAGCCCAAGGTCATCGCAATCATGGAAGCAAATGACATGAGCACCTTAAAGATCATCGAGCTCATTGGGTCTCTCATGACACATGAAACCCATATGAAATAATATAAGGAGGAAGATGCCCCTAAAGGCAAGACCATTGCCTTTAAAACATCACACCAGTGTGAAGAACCCTCATCGTCCGAGGAAGAGATGGATGATTTTGAAGAAATGGCAATGTTGGCGTGAAGGTTTATGAGTTTCATGAGAGGAGGCATGAGAAAGGAAAGAGGAGGCTACACATGCTTCAATTGCAACAAAATCGAGCATCTAAGAAAGGATTGCCCACTTCTCAAGAGGGCCTCTACCTTCAATCCTCACAAGAAAGACAAATACAAAAAGAAGAAGAAGAAGAAGAAGAAGAAGAAGGCGATGATGGCCTCTTGGGATGAAAGCGAGTCTTCATCAAGCGAAGAAGACTCCAGAAGTGAAAAGGCAAATCTTTGCCTCATGACAAATGACAATGAGGTAAGATTTATATTTGGCGAGCTTTCATTCACGCAAGAAGAACTAAAAAATGAATATCATCAAATGCATGATGAATCTAGTGCTATTAGAAAAAAAATTTAAAGAGCTTAAAAATGACAACAAATCTTTAGAGCTTGAAGATAATAACTTGCTACTCTCATGCAATATATTAAGGAAAGAAGTAGATACCCTTAAGGAAGAAAAACATGCCTTAGATGATGCTAAGAAAAGCTTAGAAAATGAAAACAAAAAAATTGGAGAATGAAAACAAATTTCTAATTGATCAAGTAGAGCACTTGAATGATAGCATGCTAAACTTAAAAAAGGAAGTTTGCTTGCTAAATGAAAAAATGACAACCTTACAAAATGTCATGCCTAAGGTTGCACATACTAGACAATCAACAAACAATCATGCTTATGCACACTTCCATGCTCACACACATAGCCCAAGAAAGTTTAATGGAATTTGCTTTTCATGTAGTATTTTTGGCCATATGGCTAGAGATTATGCACTAAGTAGGAACTCTCATGTTAGATTCACTTGGATTCGTAAGATGACTAACACTCAAGGACCTAAGAAGATTTGGGTATCTAAAATTGTCTCTTCTCCTTTTGTAGATGGAGAGACATCCTCAAGCAAGTAGAAGCACATGAATCTTGGATAGCGGTTGCTCAAAACACATGACGGGTGATATCAATCTCTTCGCAACCCTATCAAGCAAGGATGGTGGACATATGACATTTGGAGACAATGCCAAAGGTAAGGTTGTTGGCATTGATGATATAGGTATACTCCCCTACCCATGCATTAAAAATATTTTACTAGTTGATGGGTTAAAGCATTACTTGATTAGCCTATCTCAATTGTGTGATAATGGATATGTACGTAGTCATTTTCGAAGCATCTAAATACATCATTAGAAGTGCACCATTTAATGTGTTTATTGGAAATAGGCAAGAAAATATTTACACACTAATTTTAAATGTTTTGCCTAATCCTCATGTTAGATGTTTGGTTGCTATGGAAAATAATTCTTGGTTATGGCATAGAAGGCTAGGACATGCTAGCATGAGCCTCATCCAAGAAATATCTAAAAAGGAATTAGTTAAAGGAATACCAAAGATAAAATTTGAAAAAGATAAACTTTGTGATGCATGTCAATATGAAAAATAAGTTAAGTCTTCATTTCATAGCATTAATCAAGTGGGTACATCTAGAACACTTGAACTAGTGCACATTGATCTTTTTAATCCTTGTTATGTAGCTAGTTTAGGTGGAAAGTTATATTAATAGGTTTGGTTGATGATTTCTCGAGATTTACATGAGTTTTCGTCTTAGCTAAGAAAAATAAAACTTTTGATTTTTTTTTAAAAAAAATTGCTAGGAGAGTTACAAATGAGAAAGGAATTTCAATTTTGAAAATTAGAAGTGATAATGGAGGAGAATTTAAAAATAAATTTTTTTCCAAATTTTATGATGAATTGGGTATTGAGCATACCTTTTCTTCTCCTCGAACCCCTCAATAAAATGGGGTGATTGAGAGGAAGAATAGAATCTTACAAGAGATGGCTAGGACCATGCTTTGTAAAAATAATTTGCCCAAATATTTTTGGGTCGAAGTCATAAATACCTCTTGTTATGTACTTAATCATATCTTATTAAGACCTAAAATCAAGAAAACACCTTTTGAGCCTTAGAATGATAAAATCCTAAGTGTGGGATATTTTCATATTTTTGGATGTAAATGCTTTATCTTAAACACTAAGGAGCATCTAGGAAAATTTAATTCTAAATCCAATGAAAATATTTTCCTAGGTTACTCCAATAGTTCTAAGGCATATAGAGTTTATAATCGTAGAACTATGATTGTTGAAGAATCTATGCATGTTACTTTTGATGAAACTAATGATTCTTCTAGCAATGTTAAGATTGTGAATGTATGTGAGGAACTTGAGGAATTAACATTTCATGACAAAGAAGTTGAAGATGAAAACAATGAGAAAACTCACCATGAAGAACCTTCATCATCAACTCTACCTCAAGATGAAAAAGAAAAAGAGGAAGCTCCACCACTTCTCCCCAAAGGGTACCGATTGAGAAGTGATCATCCAATCGATCAAGTCATTGGAGAACCATCAATGAGAGTGGTAACGCGCTCTAAACTTAAGAATATTTGTCAATATGTAGTATTTATATTTCAAGTAGAGCCAAAAAATATTAAGAAAGCAATAGAAGATGAATTTTGGGTAATGGCTATGCAAGAGGAACTTAATCAATTTGTCAGGAATGAAGTTTGGGAGTTAGTACCTAGACCTAGCAAACAAAGTATAATTTGGACTAAATAGGTATTTAGAAATAAATTAGATGAAAGAGGTTTAGTCATTAGAAACAAAGCTAGGTTAGTGGCCCAATGGTATAATCAAGAAGAAGGAATAGACTATATATAACGAAACTTACGCCCCCGTAGCTAGATTAGAGGCAATTCGCATGCTTTTTGCTTATGCAAGTTTTAAAAGTTTTAAACTTTTTCAAATGAATGTTAAAAGTGATTTTTTAAATGATTTTACTGATGAAGAAGTTTATGTTGAACAAACCTCCGGATTTAAAAGTTTTGAGTTTCCAAATCATATCTTTAAACTTAAAAAGGCTTTATATGGCTTAAAACAAGCCCCTAGGGCTTGGTATGAAAGGCTTTCCACATTTTTGATTAATCAAGACTTTAACATTGGAAAAGCCGATATTTCTCTTTTTATAAAAAATAATAAAAATAATATTTTACTCGTGCAAATTTATGTTGATGATATAATATTTGGTGCTACTAATGAATTGCTTTGTGAATGGTTTGCACAGTGCATGCAAGAGGAGTTTGAGATAAGCATGATGGGAGAACTTTCCTTCATGCTTGGTCTCCAAATCAAGCAAACTGTTGCGATTTGGAGCTGAAGCCATTTGCGGAAGAACAAGCTTGCAAAGAGCAGAGAACGGGAAAAGAACTCTTTATTTTATTGGAAAAAACTTGTATCAAAAAATTACAGTCAAATGTTCAAAAGATTCGCGCTATTTATGCGCTTACAACTTACAAAAGAGAATTACCTCAATGCCCTTCTACTTGTGTTGAATTACCTATACATTTCGTAGCTAAGTATGCAGCTTTATTTCTTCACTTAACCGTAAGAAAAAAAATAGTAACCATGATTATTTTGCAGCTAATTAATGAGTGTTAACTAATCTAGTATTTAAACCAACTAATCAAATATTCAAACTGCTATTTCCAATACTCCCCCTCAAGTTGGAGCTGGAGGTGAAAGTCTCCAATCCTAACTTGGACATTAGATGCTTGTGTTGTTAATTCGGAGGTGAAAGTCTCCGAATACTTGATACTACTATTGAGTATACGTGACTGGATTTTGCAGCCTCAGAAAACTTGCCATTGCATCAATCGTAACTTGGACAAGAGTCCTGTACAATACAATATGACTGAAATATCCTTGCAAATTTTTAATGCACAAATTATATTTTAAACATAAAACTTCTCCGGGATGCATGGCCAAAGTAGTGAAGAAGAATCTCCATTATGATTGTTTGATCATAATCAAATAGTGATGTGCAAATTCTGGACCCTCTCCTTATACAAATGACTACATGGTGTTGTTACCATTAAGCCATTTGTTGATTGGTTAATGGTGACAAGCATTTTGCCATAAAGTAAGGAATTGCAAAATGTGATGCCATGATATTTATGTCTATCTATGGATCATAGCAACCTTGGTTTTAAGCATGCAACTTGTGGCTATAGACACCATGATCTAACTTTGCTGGATATATTTAACATCAGAGCATATAAGTTTTTGGGTGCTGGATATATTTTTCTAAATGTTCTGATTGTCAAGTGCTCATTAAGCTCCCTTATTGTATTTTGTTTTTTCTTCCTTTAAAAAAAAAGAGCATGAACCTGAAATAGTTGTTAATTCTTTATTCTAGTTTCACTGGCTCACACTGAACTTTTTCATCATGTTCTCTTTTACCACATCCATGACAATGTTGATATCAGTCAAGTTCATATATTTCTGTTCATATATATAATTCTGGTTACTAAGCAGCTGGTATATGATACTAATTCAGCATGTATCATACTAACTAAAACAGTAAAAATCCATAGCTGGTATCAAGCAGTGATAAAAATTCAGTACTATGAAACTTCAACAGGTATCAAATAGTAATATACAATCAAAATAAAAATTCAGCAGGTATCAAACAGTAATATACAACCAAATTCAGTAGGCTCAAGCCTAGCTCAACACACTCATCAAAAAGAGCAAAAGCTCTCTTTATGTTTCCCACTCTGCAATTTGCATTGATCATGGCAATGTACAAATAGATGTCTCCCTTCAAACCCCCTGTCGACATTTCCTCGAATGCCTTCTCTGCCTTGTTGATCTCTCTAAAATCTAAGTAAGAATCAATCGGAATAGTGTACGTCCCAATATTAGTTTCAACACCTCTTTCCTCCATGAACGACAGTATCTCATTCATCGAATCAAAATCTCCTTTCTTAGCATGGAATTCAATCAAAGAATTGTAACATATGGCATTTGGCGCCAGTACGTCCTCTAAGGAACATTTCGTCGAGTAACTTCCGTGCAATCTCGACGTCCCCATTCTTGCACAAACCAACGACGACTGTGGCTATTGAGAACACCGAAAGGCCAAGGTCGTATAAATCGAGCATCCGGAGAAGGAACTGGTGGGCCAAGTCCACGCGACCGGCCTTCCGCAGCGCTCGAAGGTAGATGGTGCAAGACCGCTCGTCCGCACCGCCGAACCGTGCGAGCAAGATTTCGAAAGCATCGAGGGCTTGGTTGGTCAAGCCGACATCAGAGTACACTCTGCTCTTTGTCGAGCACTACGGGGTAGGCGACGCTGGGGTTCAGGCAGGAGGCCTCGAGGGAGGCGGTGAGGGCGTTGGCGGTGATGAGGGACTGGAGGAGGGATTTGGCGGCAGCATAGCGCTTGCGATTGAAGAGGGAGCAGAAGAGGGAGAGTTGGGGGCGAATATCGGGAGGGAGGGAGGCGACGTGGGTGGTGAGATGGAGGATGAGGGGGATGGCGCGGGTTGAGGGGAGGGGTTTTGGAATTGGGAAGGGAGTGCTGGTGCGTGAAGAAGAGAAGAGAGGTATTCTTGTTCAATAGCTTTCGCGTAGACATGAGACTGTGCATGGCGAAGTAAGGAGGAAGGGGGAAGTCGCGCGGAAGGAAAAACGAGAGGAGTCGGGTGTTTAGTGGAGGGCACGTCTTTATCCCTCAATGTCTTCAGTTAGGGGTGGCAAAACGGGCCGGTACGCAGTTAACGGGCCGGGCCGGCCCGCTAACTCAGTGGGCCGGAAATTCCCGGTCCGGCCCGGCCTAGCCCGCGAGCTCTCTTATTAACTAAAAAATTTTAAAAAAAATTGTAAAAAAAAAAATTAAAATATTTAAGAGACTAAATAAGCATCAAATATGATATTTCACATGAAAAACTCTATAGATTAACTTCACATTCAATTTTAAAGCACTAAACAAGCCCTAATCTAAATTTATTTATTTTTTTATATGTTTAGCGGGCCAAACGGGCCGGCCCGATAAGAGCCGGCCCGCGTCGGCCCGCAATGTTATCAGGCCGGGCCGGGCCGGCCCGATAAGCTTATCGGGCCGAATTTTTTGGCCTGGCCCGCAGTTATCGTGTCGTGCTCGTGCCGTGCTATCGTGTCGTGCCTATTTTTTCCGCCCCTATCTTCAGTGCTATTTTGGTGCAAAAATTTTCTCAATACATCAAAAATATCTGAAATCCTATCCCGAACAGAATTTAAAATCATGCTCCTCATGATTTAAAATCATGCTCCTCATTATTTTTACAAAATAAATAAGGAACAATAGCCGAAATCTAATCTAGTCCTCCATTTCTTAACGAAACAAACATGCCTAAGATACATTAATCAGGAACAAGAATACAAACTCTCAAGAGATGATCAATTCAAACTAGAGGTGCCACGACCCGAATGTGTGGCAGCCAAGCCCAGCCCGGGTTCGGGCCGGGCTCGAGTTGGCCCGAAAATTAATTAATTAATTTAAATTTTAAATTTTTAAATTTTTAAATGTTTAAAATTTAATTTTAAAAATTAATGGTACGGTTGAGTTTTGAACTTGGACCTCTAATTTATTTGAGATAGCTTAATCATTGTACTAAACTTTATTATATTTTTTAAAACATATTTTTTATATGTAACATTGTAACACGGTACAAATTAATAAAAATATTTTTTTTAAAATCAAATTATAATTAATTTTTTATTTATCTTTAATACAAAAATATTCATCCAATGATAAAATAATTTTTTTTAAAATATTATAATAGACCGCACCTTAAAAAGTTACCTACGTACCTTCTATAGCTAAACTTGTACTCCCCAATGATTAACTATAGAAGGATCAGGTCTACGTAGTTCTTTTTACATTTTTAATCACCCGTAGTCCCGGTGATTTAACTTATACTAACCAGCAGCATCAGCTTCGCTTGTTTGAGCTTCCTCCACTCCCGATGATGAAGTGTCGTGTCCTCCCTTATCTTGTAATCTATCTTCAACATCCAACCAATCTTTTAAACAAATGCACATTTCAACCGTTTCTTCACTCATTCGACTTTTTTTTTGCGTCGAGAATTCTATTTCCTGCATTAAAACAAGACTCGGAAGCTACTGTAGACACAGGAACAGTTAGTATATCACGTGTCATGATGGAAATAATAGGATACGTATTTTCTTATTTTTTCCACCATGCTAAAATTTCATTATCATCTATTTCTTCATAATGATTATGATCTAGAAAAAAAAAAGTAATTCATTAAAATTAGTAGATTTAGTATTTTTTATTATACGACCAAGTTGAGAATTAATATTATTTTCACCATCATCTCTTAATCTAAAAGAAGATGTTGTCTTATTTGTAATTGTATCACCAAAGTTTGAAGCATAAAATACAAACATAGAATTCAATAAATTTGAAGTTTTATTTTTTTTTTCTTCAACATTATCTAATTCCATATTGTTATAATAATCATCTAACAACATATTTAAACCATCAATTTTCATTCTAGGATCTATATCTGACCAATACTTTTAAAATTTAGATTTCATTAAAGAAATAATTTATGCAAATAAAGGATGATGTCTATATGAAGAAAATATTTCACTAATACGAACTATACGTGATAGAGTTAAATTACATGTAGGATAATAAACACTGGAAAATTATTCGGTAACTTTATTTAAAATTTTTTAAAATTTGAGTAATATGTCCAGCAACTAACCAATCATTATTATTAATTGGATCACCAGGCATATTTTGATTGTAAAATATTGTAAGGATCTCTTGATATCTTATAGTAGACATAAACATATGATATGTTGAATTTCATCTAGTAATAACATCACCATTAAATTTTTTTAATGATTTATTAAAAGATTAACATAATTTTTTAAATTCTTGTGTTCTTGCTTTTGAAGAACGCATATATCTAATAACATCTCTTATTTTTTCTACATGTATATTTACTTGTTTTAAACCATCTTGTACACATAAATTAAGAACATGACAAACACAACAAACATGAAATAATTCATCATCTAATACTGGCTTAAATAACTATATAAGGGGAGGAATAGCAGCATCATTATTACTAGCAGCATCAAAACTAATCGAAATTTTTTTTATCATTTATATTATAGAAAGATATTACAAATCTAATAGTAGAAAAAATGACAACAGAAGTGTGTGGATATTCAAAAACTTTAAAACTAATTATTCTTTTTTGCAAAATAAAATTTTCACCAATCCAATGTGCAGTAACACAAATATAAGAATTAGTAGTACGTTGACTAGACCAAACATCAGATGTTAAAGAAATATTTGATTTATTATTTTGAGAACTAGTCATTATATTTTCGATATATATATAAAATAATTTTAAAGCATCACTTTTCATTGTATTTCAAGTAATTTTTTTATATTTTGGTTGTAAAGTATTTTGAATCCAACTAGAAAATCTTGGTTGATCAACAAAACTAAAAGGAGATTCACTTTGAACAATTAATTTTACAAATTCTCGACGTTGAAAATCATGATCATACGAAAAAGTTGTTAAACCAGAAGAAGATAAATTAAGAATTTGTTGAGCTTGTGCAACCTTAGTGTCATGACCCTTTGCATGACGTAATAGATGACCAGTTCCTCCTGTTGTTGAATTCGAAAGAAATTTTTGACATTTTTTGCACCGGGCTGTTGTTATGGTGCCATCAGGTTCAATAATTTTCTCAAAATATTCCCAAACCATACTTTTTTTTCTACCTGATGGACATAAATTAATATATTGACTTATCTCTATGTTTTGATTTTGTTGAGTGGTAGGAGTAGCAGAAGACATTTCTTCTAACATATTTGATCCAGCTTGTGGAGTATAACCTGAAAAATCTCCATCCGCCATTAGTAAAAATTTAAAATATAAAAAGTATAAATATTATACTAATCAATGAAACAAATTGAAGAGATTAAAAAAAATTAACAACAATCTTGAATTATTATCTTCTTGATGAGCTTAAAATATTGTTGAGAATGATTGTAAATGAACTTAGATTGTTGAGAGTAAGAGAGTTGATAGTTGAGGATTGGGAGAAAGAGTTGAAGATGAAGATAAAAAAAATGAAGAATGAGATATAGTATTTATAGGAAAATTTAATTTATTTATTTATTTTTATAATATATTCGTCGGCCCGAGCCAGACTTGGCTCGGGCCAACCTACGTCTGGCGCGCGCCAGGCCTCCCGTGCTCGGCCCGCGTGCCCAAAAGGCGAGCTCGGCCCGTCTTCTGGGCACAATTGTGCCGGGCAGGCCCGTGCCGCTCATGGGCTAGCCCAATCCATTTCCACCTCTAATTCAAACTCAGGAGCCTGTTTAGAGATCAAACAGTGGAATATCTACTAAGCTGATCTTGATTTGCTGACTAGTGGACTGTTTTATTTACTTACGAATTTATTAACAAATACAAAATTTACACTTGTAAAATGGTTATAATATAAAAGAATATTACTGTAAACAGCATGCACCGACCAAGGAGGGCAGACCGCACGGTTAAGACAGTCCACCGTATATTCACGTTGATTTGACTTAACAATTTTATTCATATATGACCCAAATATCTTCGTTTGATTAGATGACTTAAACGGTCAGGTCAAACATCATTAATTGAATGAATTAAGCACACATATATTCTTATTGAATTATTTTTATTCAAATTTGGCACAAACTATATTCTTTCAATTAAATGGCTTCTTGGAGAAAAAAATTTAAATGACTTAAAAGGCTCAGGTCAAACATCATTAATTAAATTAATTAAGGACATATATCCTTATTGGATTATTTATTATTCTCATTTTCACATTATTTTCTTAAACTATTGAGAAAACTAGCTTATTCATAAGTTGTTTGGTTAATATGATAAGTAACTTCCAACTAATTTTACTTCTCGTTACATATATTTTTCAAAAAGTATAAAAAATATGCTCCATTAACAACAACAAAAAAACATGCAAAGTTGTACTTCTCATATTATTTTTTTATCATTTTTATTAGTAAATTAAATATAAGTATAATATAATTTTTTGATATATAATTATGTAATATAATTAATAGATAAAAAAATATTTATTTATTTATTAAATTGACATATATAATATAATTATATAATTATTTTTCTTTTTATCTAAAAATACTAGTAAAATAATCATTTTACTTCATACAAATTTTACTGGAGGGGTCGGTAAGCGACTTCTTCCAGGTCAACCAAACTAGCCCTTAATCTCAATTACAAAGTATCTTAATTACCACTATAAACACATTTTTAAGAGCACAGATCCATAATTTATATAACGGTCAACATTAATTCCATCTAAAATAAGACACCATTCCTCCGCGTCCTCCTCGCTCTGCTTTCGGTCATGGAGGAGTGGAATGGATTCGCCGCGACCACGACAAGCGCGGACGACGAGCGAAGACAGTCGAAGCCGTTGACGGGTGCGCTAGTGGCCGAAACGAGCCATTTCGCGCCCTTAAAAGGCCTCTGCGCCGAGCTTCCCCAACTCAACTCGTCTTCTTCCTTACCACCACACCACTACCGACACCTCACCTCTGGGAGATCGAACCTTGCTCTCACTTTGTAGGAGAAGGAGGAGGAGATGTTGCGCGGGGCGCTCTTGACGTTGCTATGTCTTCTCGGCCCAGCCGTGCGCGCCGAGGACCCTTATCTCTTCTTCGACTGGAAGATCACCTATGGCACCATCTCCCCCCTCGGCGTCCCCCAGCAGGCCATCCTCATTAATGGCGAGTTCCCCGGCCCCAACATTAACTCCACCAGCAACAACAACGTCGTTATCAATGTTCACAATCAACTCGATGAGCCCTTCCTCTTCACATGGTTAATTAATTCCTCTGCAATTAACCACATTCATTGCTTCATGGTTCCCAGTTCATATATATGACAATGGAGGCGTCTTCTTCTTCTTCTTCTTCTTCTTCTTCTTTTATGCAGGAATGGCATCCAGCAGAGGAAGAACTCATGGCAGGATGGCACGGCGGGCAGCAACTGCCCCATCCCGCCTGGCCAAAACTTCACCTATCATTTCCAGGTGAAGGACCAGATCGGAAGCTTCATGTACTTCCCCAGCCTCGCTATGCATCGGGCCGCCGGCGGCTACGGCGGCCTCCGCGTCCACAGCCGCGCACTTATCCCCGTCCCTTTCGACCCTCCCGCCGCTGATTACACCGTCCTCATTGGCGATTGGTACACCAAGAGCCACAAGATCCTAGCGAAGCTCCTAGATGACGGCCGAACCATCGGCCGCCCCACCGGCACCCTCATCAACGGTCACTCCGGCAAAGACGTCATCGGGAAGGACGAGCCGCCGCTCTTCACCATGGAGGCCGGCAAGATCTACCGCTACCGCGTCTGCAACGTCGGCATCAAGGTGACGCTCAACTTCCGCATCCAGTCCCACTCGATGTTGCTCGTCGAGATGGACGGCTCCCACACCGTACAGAACAACTACGACTCCGTCGATATCCACGTTGGCCAATGCATGTCGGTGCTTGTCACCGCCAACCAGAAGCCCAGCGACTACTACATGGTGGCATCCTCCCGCTTCACCAAGTACACGCTCTCTGCCACTGGTATCATCCGCTATGCCGGCTCGAACACGCCGCCGTCGCAGGATCTTCCGCCTGCGCCCTCCGGCTGGGCCTGGTCGTTCAACCAGTGGCGGTCCTTCCGATGGAACCTCACGGCCAGCGCCGCCCGCCCCAACCCGCAGGGCTCCTACCACTACGGCCAAATCAACATCACCCGCACCATCACGATCGGCAACTCCGTCGGCCAGGTCAACGGGAAGCGGCGCTACGCGCTCAACGCGGTGTCGCACGAGAACACCGCCACCCCAATAAAGCTCGCCGAGTACTTCAACGTCAGTAACAATGTGTTCCAGTACGGCATCATGGCCGACCAGCCGCCGGCGACCGGCGCCGAGATCAAGATCGCGCCCAACGTGGCAAACATCACCTTCCGGACCTTCGTGGAGATAGTCTTCGAGAATCCCGAGCGGAGCATGCAGGCATACCACTTGGCCGGCTACTCCTTCTTCCCCGTCGGGTGAGCTTAATTATAAGCGTAGCATTATCACATAACTAAAAGTTTTGCGATCACAAAAGGCATTCGTTTGATCATCTGGAGTGGGTGTGGGTGCAGGATGGGTCACGGGCAGTGGACTCCCGAGAGTAGGAAGACCTACAACATGCTCGACGCGGTGAGCCGGCACACGATCCAGGTGTACCAGAGGTCGTGGTCGGCGGTGCTACTGACGTTCGACAACGCCGGGGTGTGGAACCTGCGGTCGGAGCTGTGGGAGCGGCGCTACCTGGGGCAGGAGCTCTACATTAGCGTGGTGTCGCCGGCGAGGTCGCTGAGAGACGAGTACAACATGCCGGATAACGCATTGCTCTGTGGAGATGTTGCCAACCTCCCGAAGCCGCCGCCCTACGTCTGAGCACGAGGATGCTTGCAGTTGGCAGATAAATTCCAGCTCTACGGAAGAAGAAGGTAAGTTTGGAGATGATTGAAGCTGCCGCCTTATCAAGGCTAGCTAGCTACTAGGTAGGGAAAAGATGGAAGTAATTAATATATAATTGAGTGGCTTATTAGTTAAGAACCATTTAATTAATTAATCAATTAATTAATTACTATTTAGTATTTTATTTCTTATTTTAAAATTTTGCCTGAAATGGCAGATTGTGAGAATATTCTATATATATAGTACCCCTGGAATATTGTTCCATGAATATTTCTGTAATAATATGTATTTATTTGTAATATTGTTGAGGTTTTAAGATATGGTTTTGATTTACTGATCATGCTATATAGCTTGCATTGCATTGGTTAAGTAAATTTATGAAATAGAAATGATATTTTCATTATAGTGGATGATAAATATATATCGGTTGCTTATGATTCTAATTTTCATGGGATGAGAAAGATGACAAACTTAATTAGTCTCAAAGAAGTATAGAGATTAAACAAATTAAATCTTGAATGAATAAATAAATGGGCAAAATGTAAAACAGATTCTTATATATATTCAGCATTGAAATATTGAATGCACAGTTAAAACAAAATAATTAAATTGGTACACGCTTTCAGCTTTAAATTAACGAAAAGAGATGAAACAATTATTATCAGATGATATAAATGTGGAGGATCCCACTCTCACCAGAGTTTTATCAAAGATCAAGTAGAACAATGATACCCTCAATCAGATGATGAGTTCAGTTAAATCCAAGATTCACAAAATTTAATTACTCTCAAAAAGCCGTGTATTGGAAGCAAAAGGCCAAGACTCATTATTTTCATACTGTTATCACTGAGTTCACCAGCTCTTCAAAATATTACTTGCGCGCCTTCACAAGGGTCAAAACATAATTTTTAATACCTGCTGACGTGTATGAATTAACACCTGAATTTGATGGCCTTGTCTCAAACTTCACTGCAGACTGCGTAGAATCTGAGGTATTTAATCCTTACATCTGTCTGTTTTTTTAGCTGCAAAAAGAATCGAAGGAAAAAGTTCCAGTTTCTGATGCCCGGAAGAGACCCGTTTGAGTATAAACATTTTTCATATATGCTGGAGATGCAGGGTATCAATCCCTGTACCTCTCACATGCTAAACTAGCGCTCTACCATCTGAGCTACATCCCCTTTGCCTTGAGAGTCTGAAGAGCCTACAAATTTGATGCCATCTATTTTATGAATTAAACAAGAAGAATGTGTTCCTTATAGTAGTATGATTCATGCCCTGTAAGATGACTGAAAGCTAGAAGTTAACATTGTCACACTTCCAGAGCACCAAAAATGATGCATACTATCGATGGAAGTACTCAACTGTACGTTGTCTTCATCAAGCTACCTTTGGCAAGTACAAGTGTGACAGATCAGTCATTAGGATTTGCCAAGCAATTTGAGCTCACAAAAATCAGATTCTCATTTTCAGTATACAGCTTAAATAATAAGTTTTCAAGGTTTATGACAAACTAGTCATCTGCAGCGCCATAATGGAAATTTTAATTTAATTAATTATTACTTTACATTTTTATCCAAAAAATTATTATTATGATAATGAAATTTCGGCTCAGTATAAATCAATTAATTATATAAAAATGGAAAATAAATAAATAACAAAGTCACATATTAAAAAAAAATAAAAAAAATCATATATGTGTGGTTTGATGTGTAAACCAACTAAGTTTTAGATGTATATTTAATTTGAAAGTAAACATAAAACTTGAATGAATTAATACGTATTCTGATTCAATAAGTAAAAGATTACTTTACAATATTCATTTTTTAAATACAAAAATACACTATTTAAAATAAGATTTCAAATAATATTATTGTTCTCGCCGGAAGTCGGGGGTGATGCAAGCCTCCGCGTCTCCTTGGTCTAGCGCAGCTCTGGTGGCGACCTGCAAAGACACTCCGACGCTCAAGTAAGAGAGAATCTCAGATGATGGGTATAGAATTAGAATCGAGAGTATACCTCATCTGCGTCGTGTCTGTTTTATGAGGTAGGTCGGGATGTTTGGCGATGATGTCTCCCAAAATCTCACGAGTATATGCCCTGAACGGCTCAAAGTTTATCCCGAAGATGGCGGGCTGATTACTACCGAACCCCTAGTAATTAACGAAGGATGTTGACGTCCTTGTTTCGTCGGGTGGACACCCCGGGCTAAGTTGTAGTTGGCTCGATCGAAATCTGGTTCATGAGTGTGGGCGCTTCCGGGCCTAGTCTGGTCGAATCCAAAGAGCTAGTCCAGTCCACAACCCTCGAGCTTGATCGGAGTCCGAGGACTTCGTGCCGAGCTCTAATAGTGTGCCAACTTCTATTTGTTTGTCGAACTCTTTATGTGTTCCGAGTATCTAACCTTGGTTGGGTTCATGAGTATTAGTTGTGTTATGTCCTTAGCCAAATTATCAACGTAGGAGAACTTAGTGTGCTTCGATTTCTGTGCTCCATGTGGTGGTTGCAAGGAGAAAGGATGCCTTTTTCATGTGTCTGCCGCATGTGAATGCTTACCCCGCATTTAATTATGATAGGGGGTAATTATGACCTGAAGATTTGTTCATTTTCGAGGCACTTGAGTGCTTGCTGCTGGTTGACGGGCTTCACCCCGTTAATAGAGTGTGACCTGTTGGCCCAAGGGTTCAACCTAGACCTCATTCTCTATATTGATGATAACAAATATGAAACTAACTCATTTGCCAAGTTTTGAGTTCAAGTTGATAGAACGATACACCTACGAAGTTTGTTCAAAAAATCGTGAAAAATCGAGTTGAAACGACTCCAAAGGCGTTCGAGTTAAAACTTAGGTCTAAGCATAGAAATGATTTTAATATGCCCCTAGGACATCAACCAAATCCATTTCAGTTATTTCCTAAGTCAAAATCCAAGACGAGACCCGAAAACGAAACCCAGCTAAAAAATCAACAAAAATTAGAATTAGTACGTATTCTGATTCAATTATCGATCGAACCTCGGCCGATCCTCGGCCGACCGACGATTGCCCGAGGATCGACTGAAAGTGTTCTGGAAAATTCTAGAACAAGTTCGGCTGACCCTCGGGTGAATCTCGGCTGCTCGAGGGTCGATCGAAATCGCCAACAGATCAAAATAGATCAGTTAAACGGCTAGTTTTCACTCCATACCTGCACCACTCTTATAAATAGGTCCAATTTCGGGTGTTTAAGGCTTACTATTGTTCATTGAGTTAATCCTTAATTAAGTAATCAAGCTTGAAAGTGTGATTCAAATAACTAATTCTCACATTCACTCTCTCAAGTGGTGGTCTTCACTTTTCAACCCTCTGAATGCAAAGCTCTTTATCTTCTTGAGTTGTTGGAAGTCTAGAAGGTTGGTAAAAGAAGTTCTACAAGTTTGTTTTTAATATTTAGCTCCTTTACTTTGTTTTCTCATTGTTTTGTTTGAATTCCTAAGTGTATGTTGCAAGGTGTGCTTGAAACATCTTGGTGGTTCGTAGATTATTGTTTTTGTTATATAATAGGTGTTGAGGCATCCTCAAGGGTTGACCTATCTCATTGTATTATTAGGAAAACAATATATCTATAAAGTGTTAAGGAAATTTTTGGTGAGGAACCAAGGTAGTGGAGTATGTGAGATTGGTCGAACCACTATATATTCATTTGTTTGTATTGTCATCATAATTGCTTGATTGATCTTTAATTGTGTTTAGCTCATTAGCAATTGCATCCATTCACACTTAGCTTCAAAAAATTTGGGTTAGATAGTTGAATTTCTTAAAACACAAGAAGACTAGAATTGAAGTTAAATTTTGCTTACACACTATTCAACCCCCTCTTATAGTGTGAACATTTGATTTACAATTGGTATCAGAGCAAGATTGTAGGATTAGATTTCACCATTTACGCTATACTTAGAATGACTACCAAAAACACACTAGCTTAAGGGACCTCCACCCATGACCCTCCACTCTTTGATGGCAATAACTATGTCTATTGGAAGATTAGAATGAATATCTTCCTTTAATCTCAAGGAATGGATGTGTGGATGATGATACAAGTAGAGTATAAGCAACCTGTTGGTGAAATGGCCACACTAGAGGGGGGGTGAATAGTGTGTTAACTAATCAATTAGCCTAAATTCGATTTTAATAGTTTCTTAAGTTACTTAGGCAATTCACAATTGACGACTAAATGTGAAAGCGAGTAATAAAGATAATCAATGTGAAACACAAAGAAAATAATGCAAACATAAGTATTTATAGTGGTTCGGACCAAATGCCTACTCCACTACCTAAGCACCCCGCTTAGAATTTCCAAACTAGTTTAACTAGATTATATCGTTTCCCTTACAAAGAGGACTTTACACCGAAAAGTCTCCGCTCTCAAACCGAAGGCACTTCCACACCCGGAAGTATCCCACCTTCCTACCGATAGCACTTCCCACCTCAACCTAAGGGATAACTCAACTAACCCTAGTAAACTAAGTTTACAATGGTGGATTTAAGTCTCAAACACAAAGGAAACCACCAACTCAATCAACCTAGCACTCTAGGTTTACACAAACTCACATACAATGAAATAACAAGAAAATATAACGCAAAATGGAGCAATAAATTAAACAATAAAGTACTTAGCTCCACAATAAGATTCCTAGCTTCCTCTTGATGATGAAACGATGAAGGTAAGACTTAATCAATGAGATGAAAGGTTCAAGCTAGGGTTTTCACAAGATGTGCTCAACGAAGGCTTAGAATTGATCAAGAGATGGCTCAAGGAGGTTAAAGGTGATCAACATCATGAAGGAAGACTCTCATGGCTTCCTATTTATAAGCCATGAAGAGAAGAGAGAGCTCTCTCTTCTCAACGGGCGATTTTTTGCCCGCTACAGCCCGCCGATCGCTTGTCCGGTCGATCGTCGGTCGATCGACCAAGCGACCGCCCGAGCGACCTGAGCATTCTGCCCATTCTGGGCAATGTTCGGTCGACCGAAATGCCGCCGGTCGACCGGTCGGTCGACCGAACTTGGGCAGGGCAGACTATTTATTTGCTTGATTTTTCTGCTCGTTTGCTCATTTTTGGTTTCGTCTTCGCTAAGTCATCTTATATAACATTTCTTAACTTTAAGTTAAACATAAATGTTATATAAGGATTACCCCCCATTTGGATTCAATAAAAATATCTAAAAAATCAAAATCCTTAAGAATCAAAATCTAGTTTTTGGGGTCTAGTACAAATTTTCAGAAAATGAAAATTTTCTAATCTCCTGGGTCAAATATGGGTATGCTAAAGGGTTCCAAAAATTCTTTTAAAATACATCGTTATCTAGTTTTTGCCCAAGGAATAATTACCGCCAATTTTGTGTTAAGAAAATGTCTAGGTCATATAGCCCTCCAAGGAGCTCCCTAGGCTTAGTGAATTTCATAGCAGTTTTCGAGTTTTTATATTTTGGGGTTTCGGTTTGATTTTTGGGTTCTTATGTATCATAAAGAGGATTACATCACATTCTAGATACCCTAAACCTAAACTCTAACTTCCCGAAGAATCCTGAGCGTCAACGAGCGTCCTTGTCGATTTCTCCAATTTCTTCAATTTTTTCGATCGGGGACGTCAAGCGCTAACCGACTTGGAACCTGAAAGATTTCTCAATGAAACATTAGTTCCATGTTTGTTATCATTAAAACCGAGATTAAGACCAAAGTTGAAAACCTTAAGCCAACACAACCTACCAAGAACATGGATGATCGAGTGGAACCTGGATGAGGTCAAACTCTTTAATACTAATGCCAAGGCCATAAATGCTTTGCGTTGTGGTCTTTCTATAAATGAGTTTAATAGGATCTCAACTTGTAAGTCGGCCTTTGAAGTTTGAATGTCCTAGAGACTACAAATGAAGGTACCTCACAAGTTAAGGATGTTGGCTTAAGGTTTTCAACCTTGATCTTAATCTCGGTTTTGATGATAACAAACATGAAACTAATGATTTTATTAAGAAATATTTACAGGTTCCATATCGATTAGCGCATGATGTCTCGATCGGAAATATTGAAGAAATCAAAAAATCAGAAGGACATTGATCGTCGCGTTCGGGTTCGTCGTGGAAATCTCTCGAAGTTCAACATGTGCACCAAAGACGGCTTGGACGAGTCTAAAGAACACATGGAAAGTTCTCCTAGTTGACGCACATTGAATGCCGGAACTCGAAAACGAAGCGCGCAAGAAGAAGGCTAAAAAAATCAAGTTCAGCCTAGGTTCGGTCGACCGAATGCAGTTAAAAAATAACAGTAGCCATTTCGATCGATCGGTCAGCCGTCCGAACAGTGCCAAAAATTGGCAGTGGCTACTTCGGTCGACCGGGCAATCAACCGACCGAGGCCAAAATCTAGCAGTGCGTTGTGGCTACCCGTTGAGCTGTCGTTCAGTTAAGGGTTTATAAATACCCATCACCTAACTCCTTTTACATCTCTGAGAGACTTAATTGAGCATTATCAAGGAGAGATTTGAGCCTTCTTAAGATCGATTGCTGCGCTCTGTTCTTCCGTCAACATTTTCTCAAGCGCCCAATTTTCTCCTCAACTCGGCTTCAATTCAAGCTCAACAACTTGGCGAGTTGGAGGCTTGAAGGCTTGGAAAAGAGCACTGATTCTTGGTTTTATTCTTTAGCTCTTTTCATTGTAATCTTTATTGTTATTCGAACGTGTTTACTTATTGGATTTGAGTTTGTGTAAGACCTAGAGTGTAGATCTTGAAATTAAGTGGTTACCTTGGTGTAGAAGGTGTAAAGCCATTTGTGTAAACTTAGCTTACTAGGATTAGTTGAGTTATCCCTTAGGTTGAGGTGGAAGAGTGCTCTCGGTAAGAAGACGGAGACTTCCGGGTGTGGAAATGCCTTTGGTGGAGAGCGAGACTCTTCGGGTCAAAGTCCTCGTTGTAAGGGAAACAAGATTAATCTAGTAAAGTTTAGTTTGGAAATCCTAAGCGGGGTGCTTATGTAGTGGAGTAGGCATTGGGGCCGAACCACTATAAATCCTTGTATTTGCATTAATATATTGTCTGTATTTATTGCTTTATCATTTATCGCTTCCGCATTTAGTCATTCAATCTTGAATTGCCTAAATGATCTAAGAATACGATTAAAATCAAAATTAGGCGAATCAATTAGACAACACACTATCACTACAAGAAAACATAGCATCAACAACAGATTTATTGCCAACAAATTCATTTCGTTGGTACAACAAAATTACCAACGGATAACAAATCCGTTAGTAATTTGGCCTACTAGTTTATAACTTTTTATTACTTTTTATTTTACAGCCGACAGCTTGACTCAGAATAAAATTTTCCCATTTATTTTTCAGCTGACCAGTCTCCCGTGCCCTAAAATTTATTTTTCCTCGCCCTCACTCTCCTCTTGCGACAACACCTCCCGAACTCGACGCTGCTCTCCCTCCCCCAGCGACTACTTCTCGCCTCCCGCCCCAGGCGACACTCCCCTTGCAACGAACCCGAGGCTGCTCTCCCTCCTAGCGGAGTCGGCGTCGAGAGAGGACAATTGGCGATCGATGACAACTCCCAGGGCATGGGGACGACCTACGAGAAGTTGGAAGGCGTGGTGAATTGGGTTAGGGCGAGCGCGGTGTTCGCCTTCTTTGCCTCTCTTGAGCGCTCTTCCTGTATCAACCTCGATCAGAACCGCCGTGGACGAGGAGGCCGAGGAGGCCAAGGACCTCCCCCTTATGTGCACCAAGTCTGTCGTGTACGATATGGAGGATCTCAAGCCCTCTCCACGCTAACCATCATCATCTTATCTTCCCTTCGTGATGTAACGAATGGCATCGGTACCCCATATCCTCAAAATTGATCTATTTGTGAGGTAGATAATCATGGTTTGTCTCTGGTTCCTTGTCAGCTTGGACTATTTTCCTTGTTTTCGTCTTTATGTGCAGATTCATCTATTGATCTATGGATCTGAATTTGCCCTAAAAATTTGATCTTTGCAACTAGCAATCATGGTAAAAGCCCTCGTGGCAAAATTATTCTGATTTAAGTTCCTTTGTTTTTTTACCCTTCATACTGTCATGATCGAGTTTTATTTTATTGTGATTCTTTGTTCAGCATGCATGTAAAATTTGTGAGAAACCCAATTGAACCAGAACTTCTGGTTTGGTCCAATTTTTAAAGTTTAGTTTAGTTCAGGTTTAATGCATCCAAAATTAATTTTGATTTAACTTGATCTTTCAATTTCAAATCAATTGATTTTGAACATTAGTAAGTAATACATTTCTATTTCTACAAATATGTCTTATCATTTTTCATATTATTCTTTTGAAATATTTGCTAAAAATAACATATATTAGGTTCAATTTGATTAGGTTTGAACTGATCTGAAACTCCTGTAGGAACCAAGAACCAGCATCTTATTTATTTTGCACATTTGTCTTCCTCATTAATTGAACTTATCAAATCATTCTACTACACCTCTGTTTATCTTTGGCAGGCATTTGCACATGAAAAAGTATATATGTACATATATGATTACTTTTAAATGTGTTTCATTTAATGAATTAGACATAGATTGAGTCAAAATCGTGTTAAAACTACATATCTAAACTAGTACCAGACATTAGTCAGCATATTATGTGAGATCAAAACTAACAGCAAGAAATGAAAAAATATTGTAGAGTTCCCCCTTAATTTTTTTTATTCTTTATTCTAAAGGTCCTATTAGTGTAAATTAAAAAAATAGTCATTTTATATATATACCCAAATCCAGGACGAGGTGATCGGGCGACTGAGGACGACGAGGACTTTGACTCCCTCCGCCTCAAGATCATTCGCAAGGTCAAAGAAAACGTGAGTGTACCAAAAGACTTCTCCTTTTCTACGAATTGTATGAAATACGTTTTTGGTTTCCGGTAATAGGCAAAATTTGATTATTGTCTCAATAATCTGCTAACATGAGGATTTCTACTTTTATCAGTTCATTATGAATGAAATTGATGAAGGTAATTATTTTGCAAACTTTGTGATGGTTAGGGTGTTTGGAATGTGTCCTCGATTCGATCCTCTAAGCATGTATATATAAAAATAAAAGTTAGTATGCCAATGAAGCAGAATATCAAGCCTTCGAACTAACCTTTGTAGAGATATCTATATTGTCCAACTATTATCCACTTCTCCCATTCTCTCCATTCTCTACATTGTTGGAATATTTGTCTTGGGTAAACAATAAGGAATGGTGTCTGCCTCCATGAGAGATGAATGCGATCTCAATTCTCCAACAGTGTAGCAAATATTGTTCCGACCAAAATCTATTTAAGCTGGTTAAGACATTTACCAAGGGGAGCATAGTGTGTAAGCTAGCATGTAGTATCACTACAGGAAACCTTTACGAAAACAGGCGATTAGTTGTAAGAATAACAACATGATTAGTTGTCAGCATAACAAGTATATTATTTATTTCACACACGAACTACAGAGTCAACTGCTGGAATCATATATTATTTCCTTAGTTTGATGTGAGTACAATGACTATCTCCTTTCTAGTCATAAAAAACGTCACACACTCAAATGCTTTGAACTTGAATTTCTTGCTAATACTGGCTTCTAGTTTTGGAAATACTAATGTTGCCATGATTTCCTTGATTTGGTTCTCTCAGTCATTGAGATTGATTCTGTTGGCACATACACTATGTGTTATGAAGCCCTCAAGTATCTAAAAAAGGGAGAAGGAAAAGGTCCAGCAAAAGGTGGTCTGATTCTAAACATAAGTGCAACTTTGCATTACACTGCTACTTGGTATCAGATTCATGTATCTGCGGCCAAGGTAAACCTATAAAGTTTAGACTTACTGGTTTGATTGATATATTTTCTGAAACTTACAGCCTTCTAAATTGATAGGCTGCAGTTGACAGCATCACAAGGTTGTCAGCCCTCGAATGGAGAACTGATTATGCTATTTGGGTCAATGGAATTGCACCAGGACCAATAGGAGATACTCCTGGAATGAGGAAACTAGCTTGTACTAGAAGAAATGCAGAACAACTATAATGAACATACAAGGCCTCTGTATATTTGGCTACATAAGCAGGTTAGTGAACTTATTGCTGATAATATAATTTGGTATTCCTTTTACTCTTTCCTGTTATTCCTCCACGAACATATGAGATGGTAGTGTGTGGTAGTAACTAATAAAGTCACCAATATGTGCACCAATTCAAATGTCTCATGCTTGTACTTCTTATCCGGACACCTACTAACCAATCAAGTTCGATCATAAGGATTTTGAATAATAGAATAATACCTCCCCAGTCCTAATTTAGATACTTGTTCCAACAAAAGCCTGAGACTTAAAAATCAATCAATTAATATAATCTATGCACCTCCAACTAGAGACATGCATGCAATTCCAGTCGAGATGAAGCTTTTGGAAAGAGACATGATATTCAATGTCTGTGACCTCAGCATGCACTCACCTGAATCTACCAACAAGTACTTTGTGGTTGCAAACTTGCTCCATATCAAGATTTTGACAGCACCTTGGAGAGGAGATGAAAATGGCAGCGGAGGCCATGCATCAAGTGTTCCAATCAATGCTTGCCACTGCAATTACTTCGCTTTCCACTGCAAGTGTTATAATTAGTATCACACTAATAAAGTCACACTAATCCATTTTCTCGAGCATAACTCTACCTAACAAGCAATGTAAAACTTCTGATCTAAAGAGAAACCCAGTAGTAGTCGCTTTCAAATATGCTAATTGTTGTTATTTGTTGAAGATACTGTGTATATTATTCATGAAGTCTGATCTTTTGATGGCTCTGGATTTCCTGAAAGCAAACTACTCCAAGCACGATCGAAAGAATATATTCAAAAGATCACATTGTGTATATGTTCATTGGACCTGATAAACAACTATATAAATGATAAGAGCCAATAAGGAGTGCTTCAATGCTGAAAGAATATATATTCAAGAAGAAATGCAAGGCATTTCATTGATACTCTATCAATCATTGTCCTTGTAATTAAAAAAATATATAAATCTAATGAAAAGCTTTTAGATTAATTAAATATATATATAAATCTAATGAAAAGCTTTTAGATTGTCAAGTCTATACTGATGAATATTCTCAATCATTATTCTCAAAGTTTATTTATGAATATTAGGATGGGAAACATTTAATTTGAGTGACTTAATTGGTTACCTTGTTTACTATATAATCACAACTTCTAATAGCATATTGAAAAGTCATATCTTTCCAAAGATTGTAGATACAATTTTTATATGATTGAGATGGGTCTGTCTATACTTCAATTATACAAATCTTATTAATTAAAAGCTTCTATCTTTTGCTCTGCAGTATTTGCTTTAATATTTCTAATTAGTTCCTTAGCTGTGTGGTTGAATATAATGGCAAATTTTGGTAGGAGGAACTGTGTACCAGTATTGTATCTGAGGTGAAACAATCGGTGGTACTTAATGAAGATGGTTATGAGAAAATGAAGGTAAGACAACTTTTTGATGCTATTTATCAAGAGCTTGGGTAAGTGTAGATGATAGAATAAATAAAAAATGTTCGTCATTAGTGTTTATTTTCTCATGCAAATATGTGTTTTTGTTGGTGATAATTTTGAGCTATTAGAATGTCATGCACCATCTATGCAGAAGCAAAATCATAGGGCAAATTTCAGATGAGGTGTGGAAGGTTATCAGATCATATAAAAATGATATTAGAGGGATTATGGAGTCTGTCTATGACAGAATTGTCAAACCAAAAGAAAATCAAATTGATGGTTCTTCTCCCTCTAAAGAACCACCTACTGATGGAAAGGAGGATCGTGTTTCTTCTGCGACACCCTCTACAGGTGAGAGGAAAGCATCTGATGAAAATACACAAACAGAAGCAGCACCAGGTTTTTCTGCAACTGATCAGCATAGCAGCAAGGCAGAAGCCACAACGATGCTTCATGATGAGCAACCACAATCGTCAAACGGAGGGCATATAACCAAGAACAGGTGAATGTTGTGCCACCTGGATTTGGTCCACTGGCTAATTCTGCTACCCCTCGAGGTGGCGTAAGTGATGAGGACCCTGATATGCCTCCTAGATTTGGGTAAAATATATACCAACAGTTGGTTTTATATGTGTTTTGTTGAAAGAGTTGACTAATGTATACCAACAGTTTTTGACTAATGTATACCAACAGTTGATTTTAATCAAAATATTTTCACATATATGTTGAAAGAGTTGGTTATATATGTATTTTGGTAGATGGGTTGGTTATGAAAATGTGAGTTTGGTTTCTTAAATATGTATGTGTATGATTGGTTATGAAAATGTGAGTGGTTGTATAATTAAGAAATTTGATATATATGTGTAATTCAATAACCAGAAAGTAGATTAAATGTATAGAAATGATATTACCAATGGATAACTGTTGGTATACCAAAGGGTATAAATTGATATTACTAGTGAAAGTACATACGTTGGTAATAACTATGGATGTTACCAATGGATCTATTAGTTGATATTACAAACGGAGTAATACCAACAAACACAAATCCGTTGGTAATACCAACATAAATAAATCCGTTGGTAATACCAACAGATAAAAATATCTGTTGGTATTACCAACAGATGTTTTTATTCGTTGGTATTATCAACGGATGTTGTAATATTCATCGGTAATACCTAGCAGGGTATCACCAACGGATTTTACGAACGGAAGTCCGTTGGTAATAGTATTACCAATAGATTTTTGACTATTTCCAACGAATTTAGTCCGTTGATGATATCCTATTTTTTTGTAGTGTATTCACCCCCCTCTAGTGTGTCATTTCACACAACAAAGGAGTCCAAAATCAATCTACACATACATGATTATGAAACATTTAAAATGCAATTACATGATGCCATTGATGAAATTTATGCTAGATTTTAAAATATTACTAATGGTTTAGGTAATCTTTGCAAAGACATTAAGAAGATGAGAACATGTGGTTTAACGTCGAGTCTAGTCCTCAGCCTTAGTCGCCGCCACCTCCGGGTTTAGCGCCCTCAACGACCCGAAGCGCGCTCCTCGCGAGCTCGGTTTAACACCGCGAGTCTGGTCCTTGACCTCAATCGGCACCACCTCCCGACCCAGCGTCCTCAACGATTCAAAGCGCGCTTCTCACGAGCTCGATCCACGTGAATATATATGTGGTTAGTCAAGAAAATAGATCATCAATCGATGAGGACTGTCCTCCTAGAAGATATGGAAGTCTTACTAAGATGTATAACATGAATAAGATGCAAATAAAGCATAAATAAATGAGCTTATCAATTTTAAGAAAGCTGTAACAGATGAAAAATGATATGAGGTCATGGAATAGGAGCTAAATTCTTTATATGTGTTTTGTATTTTTGTAAGGATATATGCTGAACTTATTATAAAAAAATATTAGGTTCAGGAAAAAATGTGTTACAATTTGAATAGAAAAAAATATCTTTATTTTGCATTTCAATTTTTTAACAATATTACATAAACAATAAAATAGGAGAAATTAATTCTATAGGCATTTTTTCACGGAAAATAATAAAATTATATTAACCGACTGCTAGGCCTGGTAAAAAATGAGATCGAGTTCACGAGAGTCCATATTGTGGACTCCTTCGTAGCTCGAGCCCATTGGGCAGCTTTATTATTACATCTCGGAATAAAACATATTAATACATTGGAGATTTAATTCAATCTAGCATAAATGTCTCGAACAATTGACTGCAGCTTCAGGGAGCTTGAGGACGCTTATTTAAACAGTCCACCAATAGTGTACAGTCAGACTCCAATATAATGCATTCTAGCTATTGAGATATAAAATGCATTTGATAAATCATGAAAAACAGCAAGAGCTGCATAATGTAACACTAAATTAGATGCAAAATGTTTACATGATGCATGAATAAATTCATCATTGCTATTTCTACCTATAACACACAATCCACCTTCTTGGTTTAAATATGTACCATCATAGTTAATTTTAACCCATTTTGAAGGAGGGATTCAATGAGAAATATTGGTTAACATAAGTTTATTTTCATCAGGATCCGAAGAATTTAGATATTGTTGTGAGAAAGTCATGACACGAGTTCTACCTATAGCATTTGTTATGGTTGGTCTAGCATCACTATGCAAAATTGTTGATTCAAGCTTCAGGCGATTGCAACAAAGTTTGACAAATGATGGTTAAGCTTCATTCAATCAAGGACATCTTGATATACTATACAGAAGAGGGAAAAAACACTCGAGAGAACATATTCAAAAAAAACTCAAAAAGCTTGAAACATTAGCTCATTATTTAACTGAACTATCTGCTAATTAACTAACAAATGAAAAGACTAAAATGCTCTCTTATTACATACAAGACAATAATGTCCATTATAGTCTATTTACACAACATTTGAATCAGCTCATCTCACTTAACACTCCCCCCGCAAACTGGGACAGGAGAAAAGATTCCTCATGCCCAGCTTGTATACCATGTCTTCATGTTTCTAATATGGCAAAGCCTTTGTGAGGATATCAGTTGGTTGGCTATCACCTGAGATGCAGGCTAGTTTGATGATTTCTTATAAGTACTTCTCCCTTGCAAAGTAGCAATCAATTTCAAGATATTTTGTTCTCTCATGGAATACTGGATTGGAGGTAATGTGAAGTGCACTTCTGTTGTCAAAATAAATTGGTACATGAGTGCTGAATTTAAAACCAATTTCATTCAAAAGTTTAATGAACCAGGTTACCTCAGCTGTGGTGCTTGATAGAGCTCGAAGCTCACTCGCTGCACTGGATTTACTTACAGTTGTTTGTTTTTTTTATTTTCAGCTTACTAGAGAAGAACCAATTCTGATTAAGTACCCTGTCACAGATTTTTTGGTCATCACACAGCTTCCCCAATCTGCATCTAAGAAACCTGAAACTAATGTGGTTGTTTCAGCAGGGTAGAAGAGTCCCATACCAGGAGCCTTTTTGAGGTACTTTAAAACTCTTATTACTGCCTTGTAATGAGATTCTCTTGGGCTTTGACTGAATTGACTTAAGGTGTGCACTGTGTAAGTAATATCTGGTCGGGTAATGGTGATGTACAACAGTTTGCCAATTAAACTCTTGTAGCTTGAACTATATTTCAGTAAAACATCTCCTTCGGCACCTTCATTTGGGAGCTTGATGTTTACTTGCATAGGGGTATCCTTTGGCTTGCAATCCCTCATCCCCATTTCACTCAACAAATCTGTAACATATTTTCTCTGGCTGATTTGAATGCCATTTGCAGTCCTGTGTACTTCGAATCTAAGGAAATATGTTAAGTCTACGAGATCCTTAATCCTGAATTGATCATTCAGGTATTGTTTCAAACTTTTCATCTCTACATAATCAATACCAGTCAGCACTATATCATCAACATAAACAGACACAATTACAATCTTGTCATTGTTTTTTTTGATGAACAGACAAGTGTCTGCTGAGCTCTGTTCATATCCTGTAGACAAAATGCTTGTGGACAGTTTAGCAAACCATTGTCTGCCAGCCTGCTTTAACCCTTAAATAAATTTTTTTAACTTGCAAACCCTTGTATCATTTGGATTTTCATACCCCAAAGGCTTAAGCATGTAAACTTCCTCATTCAACTCACCATGCAAGTAAGCATTATTTATGTCAAGTTATTGCAATGACCAATTTTGAGAGGCTGCCACTGCTATTAGAGTTCTAATGGTGTTCATCTTTGAGACATGAGCAAAAGTCTCTTCATAGTCTACTCCTTCTTGTTGTGTGTAACCCTTAGCTACAACTCTTGATTTGAACTTTTCAACCTCTCCAGTTGGCTTGTATTTGGTGCGAAACACCCACTTACTGCCAATTGCTCTTTTTCCAAGAGGCAAATCACACAATACCCAAGTGTTATTTTCTTCAAGAGCCCTTAACTCAGCCTGCATAGAATCAACCCAAATTTGTTTTTGGACAGCTTCACTATAGTTTTTGGGAGTTTGTGTATTGTCTATGTAGGTTAGGAAGGCTTGGTGACTTTTGGGGATGCTGTTTAGGCTCATGTACTTGTCTAAGGGATAAGGTGAAGTCTTTTTTTTGGCTTTGGGCATTAGTTCAGTGGCCAATGAGTTGCAACAGTAGTCATGGAGCCTCAATGGTTTTTGTGTAACTCTAGTATTTTTCCTTGTTGCTGGTTTGGTCGAAAAAGGAGGAGAATTTGCAATAAGGTTTTCAGATGTGCTCGTTCCTCTATCAATTGGACTCAAAACAATTTCCAGCAAACTGTTAAGTTCACTCTGCACTTTTTCATTTTTCTCTTCATTTCTCTTTTTCTAATTTTCTTTTTCATCTTCCTTTTCTTTTCTTTTTTCTTTCTCACTATTACCCCCAGTGGATGACTCAGTAACTTGTTCAGTATGCATGAACTCAGTATTGTCAAGGACAGGATGCTCATCACTTGATGTTGGTAGTGAAAAAATGGGTTTTTGTGTAGAGGAAGAAGTATTGAATGGGTAAATGTTCTCTACAAAGGTAATATTTCTGGAAAGAAAAATGGCTTGTGTCTTTAAGTCATACACCTTATACCCTTTCTTGCCATAAGGGTAACCTAAGAACATGCATTCAATAGCTCTAGGTTCGAATTTGATTCTGCCTTGTTTAAGTGAATTTGCATAACATAGACACCCAAAGGCCTTCATGTGAGACAGCAAAGGAGGTTTTTGATATAGTTTCTCATAGGGAGTCAAATTTTCAATGGCTACATGAGGAGTTCTGTTGATGATGTAGGTGGCTGTTAGCAAACAATCTCCCCAAAAATGTGAAGGAAGTTAGGCTTGAAATTTCAAGCTGCTAGCTATATCCAACAAATGCTTATGCTTTCTTTCTACCAAGGCATTTTGTTGAGGTATCTCAACACATGTACTTTGGTGCATGATTCCTAAATTTGCAAGATAGGTTTTAAGGGTTGTATTGAAGAATTCACTACTATTGTCGGATCTAAGGATTTTGATGGTAGTTTGAAACTGGTTTTGGATGAGTTTGATGTAGTCTATGAGCATAGAAGGTACTTGTGATTTGGAAGAAAAGAGATAAGTCCATACGCCTCTACTGAAGTCATCCACTATGGTCAAGAAATATTTTTTTTCATCATAAGTAGGGGTTTTGTGAGGTCCCCAAACATCAACATACACTATTTCAAAAGGAAATGAAGCTTTATTCATTCTTTGAGGAAAAGGAATACAAGCTTGTTTGGCCGGTGGACAAACATTACAAAAAAACTTTGAGTTTACACTAATATCAGGTATCACATTTGTCATAAGTTTCATCTTATTCATGGACATATGCCCAAGTCTCATATGCCATAAGACAGTGCTATCTAAGGAAACATGGGAAGCAAATGAAGTAAAATTTTGTTTACTGATTGTTGGAAAGGCTCCATTGATGTAGTACAACCCATTGTCCACTCTACCACTTCCCAGGTTCTTCTTCGTAATGAGGTCCTGGATTACAAAGTTGTCTGGGTTAAAGGTAATAGAGCAATGCAAGTCTTTGGTAAGTTTACTTACTGACAGTAAGCTGAACTTAAATGAAGGAACAACAAGGGTTTTTTCTAATCTAATATGCTTGTTAATGTATGCAGTCCCTACTTCGGTTATTTTGGTGGTTGACCCATTTGGTAATGAAACACAATTGAATTGTTTTGGCTTGAAAACATTGTCAAATGGTATTTTGGATGATGCTACATGATCTGTAGCTCCACTGTCCATAATCCAAGATTCAGATTTATCAAAGCTAGCTGAGTGAAGGTGTATACCTGCCATGTTGACCCTTGGGTTTGCAATGTGCTTCTGTCCTTGCATAAGGCTTACAAGAGTCCGGTATTGCTCTTCAGTAAAACCCCCTATCCTTCTTCCTTTGCTTTCATGACATTCTGTTACAGCTTCTGAATTTTCAGCAACTTGAGAAGACCGAACATTGTTAACCAGATTCTCCTTACTTGCATTATTTTCATTCCAATTATTCACTTTTTGCTTTCCTTTATAGAATCTATGTCCTGGTGGGAACCCATGAAGTTTATAGCATACTTCTTTTGTGTGCCCTGGTTTTCGGCAGTGTTCACAAAATTTCTTGCTCCATGTTTGTGGCCTGTCCTTTTGAGCTTATTTAAAGCATAGTTGGTCCCCTGATAGGAGGCATTCAAAGCCACACTATCAATTTGGTTTCCTGCTATTTCAAAGCCTACATTCCATTGTGTTTCCTCTTGCTCCAACATGAAGTAAATTTGAGTTATCTTTGGCAATGGATTTATCAACAGAATTTGGCCTCTGATTGCCATATACAACTCATGAAGCATCATTAGGAACTGCCTCATATTTCCTTTTTCCCTTTCTTCCTTTGCTAATTTGCAATTGCAGCTTGTGCTCATTTGAAGAGCATCCATTTCATCCCATAAACTCTTCAGCTTGGTATAATAAGCTGAAATAGTCATGGTTCCTTGCCTAGTGTTACTGATTTGTGATTGAAGGTCGAAAATTCTCGGTTCATTGCTGTGCCCGAATCTGCCTTCAAGATCCTTCCACATCTTGTAAGAAGTATCAGAGTAAATCACACTAGTACAAAGATCGGGTGCAATGGATTGGAGAATCCATGCTCTGACCATGTCGTCGCATTGGCGCCATAGCTCATGTTTGGAATCGGTCTCCTCAGATTCGATCAGAGAACCATTCACGAACCCTAATTTCTTTTTGGCGGACAATGCTATCAACATTGATTGCCTCCAAGGAAGATAATTTTCATGCCCATTCAATTGAATCGACACAATCGACATACCAGGGTTATCGCTTCCTTGAAGAAAGTAGGGATTGCTCTCGGTTTGGTTGGCTTTTGATGTCACCCCTTCTTGATTCTCAGTCTGCGATTCTTCCATCATCGATCGCGCTGTGGAATTTCTTCGATTCCTGGCCATCTTCGAAGAGGGATCTGAGAGTTGATTGCCGATCCGATCTGCCAATCCTTCTCACTTCTTCGAACCTATCAAACCCGCTCTGATACCATGTTGATTCAAGCTTCAGGCGATTGAAACAAAGTTTGACAAATGATGGTTAAGCTTCATTCAATCAAGGAGATCCTGATACACTCTACAGAAGAGGAAAAAAACACTCGAGAGAACATATTCAAAAAAGACTCCAAGAGCTTGAAACATTAGCTCATTATTTAACTGAGCTCTTTGCTAACTAACTAACAAATGAAAAGACTAAAATGCCCTCTTATTACATATAGGACAACAATGTCCATTATAGTCTATTTACACAACATTTGAATCAACTCAGCTCACTTAACAAAAATATTATTTTAGAATTGCCAAATGAACCAAAGGGTGTTAGCAACAATGGTTGAGGATCTCTTATCCATTGCTTGATTAGAGTCTTGCAGTAGAGCACCGTGTTTCCTTAATAGAAAAGTCTAAAGTGAGTTTAAGACTCAAAGCTGACCATAAATTCGAAGCAAAAATATAATAAAAAAATAAATGTTGAGTAGTTTCAATTTTAGATTCATATAAAACACAAATCTGCAAGTTAGAAATACCTAAATGAAAAAGCCGAGATCGAATCAACAATTTGTCATGAAAAAATTTCCACAAAATAATTTTAATCAACTTTCAAATCTTAACCCAAATTTGAGCATTTTCGTTAAGGGGGTCCCAGAAGATGATGGGACCATACCATTCAAATTGCTCATTCATGCCTAGAAATCACCGTAGGATTGTATTAGCAACTCAATATCTCCAATGGCCCTCCATAAATTAATATTTCAAATAGTAAGATTAATAAAAGCATACCATTTATGATTAAATATTAAGTTTTGAACATGAGTAACGCTAGATAGCATGTTAGCATTAATAGAAATAGGTTTTAAATTCACTAGTAAATCCAAAATTCAGAAAGAAAGTTTGTGCTCTAGAACCAATAACCCTTTAGAATTCAAATTTGGTATAAGATGCAAAATGGTATTTAATTCTAACTAGTTTTACCCAGAGTGAATCATTCTCATTAAGCTAATCTTGCACTCTTTTAGCATGTAAATATACTTTTATTTTTTAAATAGTACCCAAACCTCCTTGAACTAAGTGCATATTATATTTTCAGAATTATTATCCTATACGAAATTTTTAATTTTATTTTTAATTTGGTCAGTTACATCTTTATTGTCCCATAAAATAGATTTAAAACCTTTTATTTTTGTTGTTGACGGGAAAAAAAGAGGGGAATATCACGCGCGCTCAAATTCTAGGCATTTTAGCCATTGTTAATGATAGCGTTTTGTTAAAACGCTATCGTTAAATGCTATAGAAAGCCCTGAATGTTGTAGTGACAATGGGTGTTCACAGCATATGATAGGGAATCGAAAAAATCTGAAAGATATTAAGGAACATGAAAGCGAAATTGTTAATTTTAGAGATGAAAGACATGGAAATATCACAAGAGTTGGAACTCTAAATGTTCCAAGAATTCCTAATTTGGAAAATGTTATTCTTGTAGAAGGTTTTAAAGCTAATCTTGTGAGTATAAGTCAATTGTGTGATCAAAATTTAAATGTACACTTTACTAAGAACAGTTGAAAAGTTTTTAATAAAGTTGAGAACTGTATCCTTGAAGGGAATAGACATAGAGACAACTGTTACAAAATTGGACTGATAATGACAGGAAGAGTACCATAGGCGATTATGCTGATTCAAACCCGACAGTCTGGTTGAATAAAAGACAAAACTATATTTCTTTCTCTTCAGCAGAAGCATAACACCCAACAACACACAATTGACTTGGAGAAGGAATGTACAAATGGGATATATTTCAACAAAAAGACAAGTGGTAGATATTTTTGAATAGTTAAAGTCTGATCTCGGATCACATGACGAATGACACTTTATTTCGGAAAGAAATAAATAAGTATTTATGGGAAAATATCTAAATATAGCCTGAACTTCGGACTTTGTCTCAATTATGGTACGTACTTTAATTTATCTCAATTGTGTACACATACTAAGACATTTGTTCCAATTGTGGCCTTCCGTCAAGACTTTGTCATGGTGCCCCGTTAACCCGATGATGTGGCATGATGACATGTATTAAATAATTATTTTTTAATACCCACTTGTCACGTCATCGAAGTTGGATCATTTAATTTTTTTTAATCCCAAACGCCATGTCAGCAAGTCATATCATATTTTTTTCTCAAATGCCACATCAACAAGTCAACCCTGCTTCTTTATACACCACCCAACTCCTTCCTCGACCCTAAATGTCGACATCGCCTCTCCACATCATCGATTGCTGCATCCTTTGCCAGTCGTCGGACTCTCTCGCCGAAGCATTGGTCACCGAAGGTTAGCCACTCTTGTTCCCTGTTTATATTCTAGGGCATAATCTATCCACATTCTCTATTGTGTTTTCCATCAGCCGACTTCAATCATATGACATCAAGAGCAAGAACAAAGATTGAGGATGCATCTTTATCCTCGGGTTTTGCTAGGCCTATGTGCTTTCATGAAATTGAAGCTACGTTGTTAACTTTATGTCACGCCCTATCTTAGGGTCATGTGATCGGCTAGGGTATACGTGCCTATACCCCGTAGCCTATCCCATGCGAATGTCAACTCAGAAATAAATATAGCGGAAATACGAGACAAGTTTTTATTACAACTGAGAAATCAAATCAGTTTTCATTTTAAGAAATAAAGTTCAACAAGCCAAGTAGAGTGCGGAAATAAATGACGAAAAGTTTATCAATTTTTCTCAAGAAGCATAATCTAAAATAAAACATATGAATGTCCCAATGGACTACAATTCCAATAATGCTAATATACCAAGTGCATGATCAAATACTAACAAGACTCTGCTACGATCCCTAACTAGGACTGCTATGCGATCAATGGTACTGCTCCCCTACGTTTGAGAACAGAGAACGACCCAATGAACCTAGGGCTTAGCTTCCCTCTCTTCCCAAACCTCACCACCCCTTTTATAGGGGATACCTTGAGGAAAACTATGTCCCTCTCAGCAAACTCTACCTCCCTAGCCTTTCCATCAGCATACATTTTTTGACGACTCTGAACTGCCAACAAGTTTTCCTTGATTAGCTTCACTTCTACTACCTCTTCCACCAGGTCGGGTCCCATTATAAGAGAATCTCCCACCTCAAACTAGCCTATAAGTGACCTGCATCGCCGCCCATACAATGTCTCAAAAGGGGCCATCCCGATGCTGCTATGATAACTGTTATTGTAGACAAACTCAATCATGGGCAAGTGCCTCTCCCAACTGCCCTCAAAATTCAGGACAGACACTCTCAGCATGTCCTCCAAGGTCTGAATGGTCTGCTCCGACTGACCATCTGTCTGAGGGTGAAATGCAGTGCTGAATCGGACTTGAGTACCCAACGCCTCCTGGAAAGACTCCTAGAATCGAGCTGTGAACTAAGTACCCCGATCTGAGATAATCATAACAGGGACACCATGATATACGATGATCCGATCTAAAAACAACCTCGCATACTGCTCAGCTGAAAAGGTCATCCTGACTGGTATGAAATGTGTCGTCTTGGTTAGGTGATCCACCACCATTCAGATGGAATCATTGCCCTTCCCCGACTTCGGCAACCCTATCATAAAATCCATGGTTATCTTTTCCCATTTCTGTTCTGGTACCTCTAAGTTCTAGAGCAATCCTGCCAGCTTTAAATATTCGGCTTTCACCTGCTGACATACCAGACACTTAGACGCAAACTCGGCCACCTCTCTCTTCATGCATTTCCACCAATAATTTTGCCTTAGGTCACGGTACATCTTCGTGGCTCTTGGATGCATGGTATATGTGGACCGATGAGCCATCCCTAGTACCTGCCTGCGGACCTCGGCCAGGTCTGGCACCACTATCTTGTTCTTAAATCTCAAAACGTCCTCCGAGTCAATACCAAAACCATTATCAGGATCACCCCTCTTGGCCAGATCCTTGGTAAGTGCACAAAAAGCATCCTCCTCTTGCGCTGCCCGTAGCATATCTACCAATGTGGACTGCACCCTCAGGTGAGCCACCAATGCACCAGAGGCTGACACTGATAAGACTGCCCCGCCATCCAAACACATGGCCAGATCCTAGGCCAACGGCCTCCTCCTAACTGCCAAGTGCGCTAGACTGCCTATAGATTTCCTACTCAAGGCATCTGCCACTACATTAGCTTTTTCTGGATGGTACATGATCGTGCAGTCATAGTCCTTCAAGAGTTCAAGTCACCTTCTCTGCCTCAGGTTCAACTCCTTCTGGGTGAGCAAATACTAGAGGCTCTTACAATCAGTGTATATCTCACATGCCTCGTCATAAAGGTAGTGACGCCACAGTTTCAATGCGAACACCACCGCTGCCAGCTCAAGATCATGAGTCGAGTAATTCTTCTCGTGGACCTTAACGGGATGCATAAGCTATCACCCTGCCATTCTGAATTAAAACACAACCCAAGCTAACTCGAGAGGCATCACAATAAACAACAAACCCTCCCGAGCTCGATGGTATGGCTAGAACCGGTGCCGACGTCAAACAGTCATTGAGCTTCTGAAAGCTCCTCGCACTTACTTTCTTCTAAGTCAAGCGGGTCAATAGCGCTGCAATCCTGGAGAAGTTCTCCATGAGTTTCCTATAATAACCTGGCAATCCCAGGAAGCTGCGAATTAATTTTGTGACATTAGCCGGCCGCTTCCAATTCTGAACTGCCTCTATCTTCGCGAGGTCCACCTTTACCCATTCCCTTGACACCACGTGGCCGAGGAACCCTATACTCTCCAACCAAAACTCGCACTTGGAAAATTTGGCATATATGCTCCCTGAGAGTCTCCGGAACCATTCTCAAATGCTCAGCATGCTCCTCCCTGCTCTTGGAATATATTAGAATGTCATCTATGAATACAATCACAAATCTATCCAGGTATTCTCTAAACACCCAATTCATTAGGTCCATAAATGCTATTGGTGCATTTGTCAACCCAAAAGGACATAACCAAGAACCCAAAATGGCCATACCTCGACCTGAAAGCAATCTTAGGGATGTCACTATCCTGGATCCTCAACTGGTGGTACCCTGATCGAAGGTCAATCTTAGAAAACCACTGAGCCCCCTGAAGCTGATCAAATAAGTCATCAATCTTGGGCAGCGGATAACAATTCTTCATTGTTATCTTGTTAAGCTACCGGTAATCGATGCACATTCGCAAGGTCCTATTCTTCTTTTTTCACGAAGAGCACTGGAGCACCCCAATGCGAAACACTCAGGCGTATGAAACCCAAATCAAGAAGTTCCTACAACTGGGACTTCAACTCTCTCAACTCAGCTGGTGCTATCGATAAGGTGGAATGGAGATCGACTTTACCCCAAGCTGTAAGTCAATACAGAACTCGATCTCCCTCTTTGGGGGCAAACCTGGCAACTCTTCGGGGAAAACATTGGAGAACCTGCATACCACTAGCGTCCCCTCAATATCCCTAGCCACACCTCCGCTTCCCTCTGCCACAAACACAAAGGTCAAGAAGGACTGGCAACCGCCTAGAAGTAGCTTCCGAGCCTTGAGAGCTGAAATGGTCACCAACAGTCTCCCCTTCCCTCACTCTGGAAGGTAAACTAGGGCAATCCGGGCTTACTGAAGGTAACAGTTTTAGCCCTACAGTCCATTGAGGCGAAATGGTCCGCCAATTAGTCCATGCCCAATATCACATCAAGTTCCAGCATCGGCAGGAGTGTTAATTTGGCCAAAAGTACATGCCCACAAACGACCACCTTGTAGCCCCGAAAGACTATCTTTGTCAGCACAGCATCGCCCGTAGGCGTAGACACCACAAGAGGCAAATCAAACATAGAGGGTTTCCCTGACAATTTAGCAGCAAACAATGCAGAAACAAAGGAATACGTAGCACCTGGATCAAACAAAACAAAAGCTATAGCGGAACCTATAGTAAGGTTACCTGTCACTACTGCCCTTGACGCCTCAGCACCCTCTCAGTTCAAGGCAAAAACCTATGCAGTAGGCTTCCAGAAATTCCTTTTAAATGCCTTATTATCTAGTTTTTACACAAGGAACAATTACTACCATTTTTTGTGTCAAGAAAATGTCTAGGTCATTAGCCATCTAAGGAGCTCCCTAGGCTTAGTGAATTTCAGGGCGGTTTTCGAGTTATCATGTTTTGGGGTTCGGGTTTGGTTTTTTGGGTTCTTTGCATCATAAAGAGGATTACATCACATTCTAGACACCATAAACCTAAACTCTAACTTCCCGAAGAATCCCGAGCGACGACAAGAGTCCTTGCCGATTTCTCTGATTTCTTCGATTTTTCCGATCGGGGACGTCGAGCGCTAACCGACTTGGAACCTGAAAGATCTCTCAATGAAACATTAGTTCTATATTTATTGTCATCAAAACCGAGATTAAGACCAAGGTTAAAAACCTTAAGCCATCAATCTCTCCCTTTTTGATGATGATAAACATCCTTAAGAAAATATATCATTAAAACACAAAGAATATCAACCATGGGATTTCTCCCCCTATCAACATGCATATCTACATAATAGAACTCCCCCTATCTATATACATGGTTTACCTATATTTTCTTCCCCTTTACCTATATTTTTCTCCTCCTTTTGACATCAATCAAAAAGGGCTAGAAAAGACAATTAAAATCAAGGTTGAGACTAGAAAACTAGTTTTCATGAAAACGAAGTCAACCAACCCAAGGGATGAAAACATACATACAAGTGAGACTAATCAATACATGATATCATAGAATGCTAAACATAATCTAAAACTAGAAATCATGTATCAAGCTCAAGTAATGATAATTCATGTATGAGTCAACATATCAAAAATCATTTTAGAAATGATTTTTCACGAGTTAAAATGAGAACGATACCAAAAACATGAATCTAACATCATACTTGAAATCTCATTCAAAGATTTCGACAAAAATCCAAAGTATCGGGAAATGAGCATTTGGGAAGAACGACACTTTAAAGTTTCGAAATCCAATTTCAAAAATCCAAATCAAATCACATTCATGCTCAAGATTATTGAAATTTTTTATGCCATAAACTAGATTTTTCAAGGAAGATGCAGATTCAAGAATTAACAAAAATTCATTTTTCTGTATTTTTCTGTATTTTTCTAAAATTCATTGAGTTCTAGTGGCATTTTCATAAATAATTGGAATTTTTCAAAAGTTTTCATTTTTCATTCAAACTTTCCAAATATCAAGATATAATCATTTAAAGCATGTTTATCAAGTTTAAAATGAAAATAATGTCATTTGGTCAAAATTTTACCTTTGCATGATTTCATTCAAATAATAAGCATGTTAATATGAAATTGCTAAGTATCAATCTTTAATCTATACTCATGGTTTCTCAAATATAGACATATGAACACCTAACATGAGTAAATCTAAACATGTTTGTGAAGTTTGAGCTCAAAAAGAAATTTCTAAGTCAAATTATTGACTTAGGTCAAACTTTTTCAACTTTGAGTCTCCTCAGGTGAGCTAGTTGTCATTTTATCCATTTACATATGGTTTTTCAATTTTAACCACATGGATGTAAATCATGAGTAAGCTCAAACATGTTTATCAAGTTTCAACTTAAAATGAAGTATCTAAGATGAAATTCTACCTAGGGCACATTTCATTCAAACAAGATTTCATGAAATTGCCTAAGTATCAAAATTTTATCTACTCATGAGATTTTAATCAATTATTATGCAAGATCATTCATGAGCATAGAAAATCATTTAATCAAGAAAATAGATGGGTTATGCAAGAATTTTACCAAAATGAAACTCATACCTCATTTCTTGAGAAATTCCAAAACTTCATTTTCTTTCCCAATTTTCTTTAGCCTTCCAAATTTACCACTTTCTCAACATGCAAGTAGGCTTCATTAGTATCATAATGAAATCATATACCAACTAGTAAGCTAATTTACTAAATAGCAAAGGTTTAATGCAAAGTTTCAATTAAAAATGTTAACCTATGCTAGATAGTAGAGATTTATTTTAAAGAAGTTACCATGATATCAAAATGAATCAAAGAGATCTTAAGATATGAAATATTTGAAGAATAAGATCTCTAAACATGTTTAACTAGTTTGGACTTAAAAAGAAGGTATCTAATAATGAATATCAACATAGAGCAAGTTTCATTTAATGAAATTTACCTAAGTACTAAAATTCTACCTACTCATGAGAATTTAAGGATTTAACATGCAATTCTAATCATGAATATTGAGACATAATTTAAGCTTAAACATTAAGGTATAATACTAAGATTTTGAATTAATCAAAGCTATACCTTATTCATGATAATTTGCTAAACTTACCCTTTTCTTCCTAGTTATTAGTCTTCCTAAAATACTTATAACTTGCAAGTAAGCTACACTAATATTTTAGAGAAAGTATAGCTACTTAGCAAGCTAACCCAACCAAAAAGCAAAGAGAAGCATCAAGTATCATTATCAAAATTTACTTTGCTAAATAATTTGAAATCCATTTCAAAATAAATTATCGTGAATTCGAAACGAATCGAGAGATCTCAAAATATAAAATATTTGAAAGATAGATCTCCAACCCTTCCCATTGGTTGAAAACTGAAAGGCCACAATGAGCCTACGATTTAGAACCGCAATGTCGCATTAGCCCGTTATAGGCTACATAGGTCTCCGAAGAGACCGGGAAATCAAAAATCAAAAATCAGTTGATAAAACCATATTTAGAGCGGTAAGAATTAACCAAAATCATTCATGTATCATAAACTCTAATTTTCAGACTAGACGAAACAAGAAGATAATACCAAATTAACTAGATGCAGATTCTTCATACCGAAGGCATCCAAAAGATGTGAAGTTGCAACTTGGATTTGGTGAAGCTCTAAGTCCTCATGCAACTCCCATCAACCATCATCAACTCATCCTTGTGTGGTTGCTCCCCCTACAAGAGAACATGAAATCTTTGGTACCCAAATGACTTTGGGTTCTTGGGGGTTAGAGGGCTTAGCTACCCAAAGTACCTTAACACCACTTGGGTTCATCTTAAATGCGCAATAATAAATGGCATGCCCGTAAACACCACAACAAAAGCAATGTCCATTAAATTTCTTTTTGTTTTTACTATGGACATGAGATTTATTATTAGAATACTTGTCATTTGAACTAAGATGAGCATGAGCATTCTTGAGAGAAACATTCATCTTCTTATGATCATGAGGTCTAGAGGTAGAATACTTAACATGATAAGCATGAGATGCATGAGTACTATCAAAAGTGTTATTTCTCTTTTTTGGATTCTTAAAGGTAGAAACTTTTGTAAATTCATTTACCTTTTTACTCAATACTAAAATCTCCTTTTTCAAGTCATTCATGGATTTATATAAAGCATGCATTTGAGATTTTAACATAAGATTTTCCTTATTGATTTTTGAGTTTTCATTTTTTAAAATCTCATTCTCAATTTTGAAACCATTTTTTAAGTTTTCATTTTCAAGCTTTAAGTCCTTAAGCTCAAGTTTCAACATATCATGACAAGAATCAAATGAGCTAGATTTTAATTTCTCATTTTCTAATTCTACAGCATGCATATGTGAACTAAGTCTAGAAATCTCATTTTTAATCCTTTTGTTTTCTTTATCCTTTTTCAAGAGCAAGGCATACATATTTTTATACTTATTCATCAATTCATCAAAATCATGAGAGCTAGATGAGTTTACACTATCATTATTATTAACATGACTAGAAGGAGAGGAGTGTACCTCATTGTTATCATTCATGAGGCATTCTTTTGAGATGGCTTCATAGTCATGGCAAGAGGATCCTTCACTTGAGTGGAATGAGGATGTGGAAGCATTCGACCTCTTCTTTGCCTTGTTCTTCATAGTAGGACAGTTCTTCTTCATATGCCATTTTTCTTTGCACACATGGCAAATCATCTTCCTTTTCTGATTTTTAGTACTCCTATGACTAGAGGCACTATTGAGCTTCAAAAACCATATACTCCCCTCATCAAACGTATTGAGCTCTTCGGTTTTTGCATAATTATAAAACATGTTTAAGATAGCCCAAATATCGAATGCGGAAGTACAATGCATGATCTTTTCAAAGACATTATTTTTCAAAGAACAAAATATGCAATTTGTAGCTTTGGGATTTAATTCAAATATATCAATTTGTTGTTGGGTCCATACATTCATGTATGTTGGGTAAAATGACATACTAAAGGAGGGGGGTGAATAGTGTGTTAACTAAACAATTAGCCTAAATTTGATTTTAATAATTTCTTAAATTACTTAGGCAATTCACGAATCGAGAAGTAAGCGGAAGCAAGATATATAAATGATAAGCAATAAGAAATGCAAGGAACACAATGCTAACACAATTATTTATAGTGGTTCGGCCCCAATGCCTACTCCACTACCTAAGCACCCCGCTTAGGATTTTCAAACTAGTTTTACTAGATTATCTTGTTTCCTTTACACCGAGGATGTTTTCATCGGAGAGTCTCCGCTCTCACACCGAAGGCACTTCCACACCCGGAAGTCTCCGCCTTCCTACCGAGAGCACTCTCCCACCTCAATCCTAAGGACAACAAGAACTAATCCTAGTAAACTACATTTACAATGGTGGGTTTAAGTCTTAACACCAAGGCAACCACCAACTCAATCAACCTAGCACTCTAGGTTTGCACAAATGGTATACAATGAAAATAAACAAGAAAATACAATAAAAATTGGAGCAATAAATAAATCAAACTATACTTAGCTCTAAAAGAAACTCCTTAGTCCTCTTGATGCCTTGAGAAGATGAATATTTAAGATTTAAAGGCTAGATCAAGGTTTTATCATGAAAACTAGGGATTGCAAAGGGATGGCTCATGAAATGCTTTATAGATGATCAAATATGGCTCAATGGAAGCTTGGATCAATTATTAAGAAGGCTTAAAGAAGATAAAAGGTCTTAAAGAAGATAAACAGTCTTGAAACATATATCAAGTTTTTAGAAAAATTTGGAATATAAAAGGTCTTTTCTAAAAGCAAAGTAAAACCAGTGCTTAAAACTAATTTGCATGTTCCCACTACTTCCACATGTGAGCGCACTCCATTTTCAATATAGATGCAATGCTTACTTCCCGTTGGCTTCCTATGGTTTTGAAAGCCCTACAGGGTATTGAAAATATGGATTGTAGAACCAGAATCAATCCACCATGTGTTTCGACAAATATCTACCATATGAGATTCATAATAAACTAATGAGATTTAAATACCTTCCTTTTCAAGCCAGATCTTGTATTTGGCACAGTCTTTCTTTACGTGCCCCTTCTTTTTACAAAAGTAACACTTGAACTCTTTCTTGATGTCATCTTTGATGACTGGTTTGCCTTTGCCTTTATGCTTATTGTATTCATTTTTCCTCTTCCCTTTAGAGCTAGATGTGCACTTTCTCTCATTTCTGCAAGCAACCTTCCTTCTTCTTGTACACACATAATCAATAGTTCATTGATTAACCATTTCTCCTTATGTGTGTTGTAGGAGATTTTGAAGGCCCCGTATTACGAAAGCAGAGAATTAGTATAAAATGCACAATAAATGAGTCAGACATTTCAACCTCTAGTTTTTTAAGTTGACCCGTTATATTCCTCATTTCCATGATGTGCTCGCGCACACCTTTTATTCCTGTGAGCCTCATTGATGACAATTTAGTCATTAGAGTGATGGCTAGGAATTTGTCTGAAGATTCAAATTGCTCGTCTATGGCCTTCAGCAAATCCTTTACATTCTTACGTTCCCCAAGGAACCACGAATGCTAGCAGACATTTTTATCTTTATGAACATCGTGCTAAGCCGATTGGATTTCTCCCATTGTTTATATAGAGCAACCTTAGCCGGAGTGCTAGCGTTTGTAGGAGTAGGTGGTTCCGTTTTCCTTATAGCGTAATCAATGTCCACACACCCTAAGTGGAGAAGAATTCTCTTCTTCAAGGTTCTATAATTGTCCCCAGTTAATTCGGGAATGTCTATGTAGTTAATAGTTTGAGTTGCTACAATTGTGAAAACACATGTTCATGATTTAAATAGAGGCAAATATAAATATCAAGTTTTACCAATGTAAACAAGAAAAATATAAATAATATGGGTCAATACAATAAAAATTGTTTGTGGGCTAAGTTTTATTTTAGGACTCATGTTTAAACTTTATATGAAACTAACAAAATTATATACCTTTTCCTAATACCCGTGGGCTAATTAGGAAAAATAATCTATTATTTCACACTAATTAACTATATAAATATGACAAAAATTCATGTGAGATAAGATTTGTCACACCCCAAATAGCTAATTACAATTTGATATCATTTATATCTAAATGTGATCTAAAAATTGTTAATTATATAATTTTAACATAACTAAAGATGTCGTGACTACTCCTTAATTAGTTAAATTATAAGGCCAATTGCCTAATATATAAGTTAATATAACTAAGGATGTTGTGGCTACTCCTTAATTAGTTAAATTCTATGGGTCACATGACATCATAATGTTGCATAGATGATTACATGAAATAACATAGCAAATATGCATCACAATTAACTACAATATGGCGCAATTTAATTAATTATTGTAACAATGCACTATATAACAAATAAGTGCAACATCATGTTCATCAATGCAACAAATGGGGCAGTAAATAATTATATTCATATAATATGGTTCAACATAATATAAAAATATTTACTGCTAATTGATTTCAATCATAGAAATATTAATCTAGTTCCTTAGGTGTTGTTTGGTTAGCGAAAACTATTTTCTAGTTTGGTTTCAGTGAAACTCAAAACTTTGTTTTGAAAACTTGGTTTTGATTTTTAATTTTTAGTTTTCTGAAAACGTGTTTGGTTAAGTAAAACAACATCGGTTTTAGTCAGTTGAAACCAGTGAATATTTATTTGGTTATAAAAATAATATTAATTTTTCTTTAATATTTTTAGTAGTAATTAAATGTTTAGTTAGTTTACAAAATTAAATATTTGCTAATATAGTTCTAAAATATTTATATGATTTAATTAATTAAGTTATTGATAATTTAAGAGTTTTTTTGTTCAATTAGATATAAAAATTAATTAATAATTATTATAAATTTTTTTTAAAAAATAAGTCCAATGGTCTAAAATTAATTTTGATTAAATTATAAATAGATCAATTTTAAGAAAATTAAATTATTTAAAATTTGAGTTTGAGTCAATTAGATATAAATTAATTTAATTAATTTATAAATTTAAGATAATAGTTTGAGTTGAAAATGATAATTTTTATTTTATTTTTAAAAATTAGATATAGTTTGATTTATTTTTAAATTAATTAATTTTGTAAAAAAAATATTTTTAATTATAAAGTTGCCACTGCATTTTGATAACGAAATCGACGGTCTTGAAACCACAGAAAATAACATTATGGTGTTTTCATTTTTATTAAGAAAAATAGTTTCGTTTTCATTCTAGTTTCGATTTAATTTTATAAAAATGTTGAACCAAACACGTTTTCGTAAGCAGTTTTGGTTTCAGTGAAATTGAAATCATGAAAACAAACTTGGTTTCGCTAACCAAACAAGCCCTTAAGTTTTAAATTGGATTGGTCCAAGCAATTTCCAAAGAAATCAGATTTAAACCAATGAGATAACATCAAATGAACCAAAATAAAACCAAATTGGACCTGATTTCAATTGATTTGAACCGGACCAAAAGTTTCATTAACCAGATATGAACCAAAGCAAATTAAATTAGAAATTGAAATCAACCCAAAACAAAAGAATTGGACCGGGTTCAATTGATTTAAACCAGACCAATGTCATGTTTAATTTAAAGGTGAACCATCTCTATTTGAACCGGAATTTGAAATAAACCCAAAACAATTGAATCGAACCAAATTTCACTTAAGTTGCAGATCGGGTGTGAGAAACATATGGATCTAGATTTTAAGCAAATATGATGCAGATTCAATTAACTTAAAACAATTAAAAAATGGGTACAAAATTAAAACCGAATCCAATATGACTTAAAACCATTAACCTTTATAATTAAATAAATGGGTGTCTTAATGGGTCAAGAATCCATTATGTTGGATCTAAACCCAATAGACTTAAACCCACCATCCCACTTCTCTCTCACGGAGCAAATGCAAGACCTAGGCCTCGTTCGGTTGACACTATTTTCTGCAGGAAATTGTACTTCCCAAGAAGTAGGAAAAAAGCTCATATTTGGTTGACACACTTCTTGCATTTTGCAGTAAGTACAACTTCCTGAGTAACTACAACTTTCTGCAAAATACATGAAGTAACTTACCTAGTCCCCCATAGGTAAGTTGCACTTCCTGCATTGTATTTGAAGGAAAAAATCAATTTCACCCTCACCGCATTTAGTACATAATTTATAATTTATATTCTCAACATTATAGATTAGATAATCCTTGAATCCTTAACATATTTATTTTAATTTTATTTGTTTTTAATAAAAATATGTAATTTTTCATATTAACTATAAATAAAAATTAATTCTTTATATACAATAAAGTATATATTATATTAATTATATATACAAAATTATATTGTATATATATACTAATGCATATAAATTAAAATATTATTTTATAAAAAGATTTAAAAAATAGTATATTGGTCATTTGATATGTACTTCCTAAGAAGTACTCATGTCAACCAAATATATTTTTGGAGAAAAGTTGTACTTCCCATGAATTAACTTTTTGTCAACCAAATACTTTTTAGAGACTTCCCGGGAAATACATATAGAAAGTTAATTCATGTGAATTGTAACTTTATACAGAAAGTTACTTCCTATGTCAACCAAACGAGACCCTAATATTATATTTTCCAAGTTGCAACCTCCGCCATCTTCATCTTCACAGCGAGCGCATGCTTCCGGCCCATCTGCCCTCTTCAAACACAGATGTCGTCGCCACTCTTGAATCGCCGGCGATCATGGAGCCGGCGACGGGCGATGACGAGCAGGAAGTGCTGGTACAAACAGTAGGGTGCGGCGGCGTTTTCTTTGATGTCCTCGACGACGGAAAAAGAGAGAAGATGCAGCTTTGATTTCTAATTTCTCTCTCACTATTCCACCAAGAGAACTATGCCGCCTTCTCTTCTTCTGCCAGATCAGCATCCAGCCAACATTTGAAAGCTGGAGATGATCTGCGATGTGCAATGTCTTGCACCGGCTACTGCATGGAGAAAATTCCTCCACAAGCAGATCCCGAGAAGAATCACTACTAGAAATTGAGTCTTCAGCAACGGCCGCTCAAGCCGTTGCTATTTGCAACAACATTCTTACGGCTGCCCAAGCCGTTGCAGATATGTTGTATCTACGTCTTTCTAACGGACATGCGAGCCGTTGCTGATGATAACTTATCAGCAACGGCTTTCTAACGGGTGAGTGAGCCGTTGCTGATAATTTTATATAGGTCGCAGATCGCGCCCGCCCCTTCTTCCTCCCGCTGCTGCCGCCGCCTCCTCCTCCCGCCTCTCACCGCCGCTGCCGACGCTGACGCCGCCGAGCTGCCGCAGCCGACGCTGTCGTCCGTTCTCGACCGCCGATTTCAGGTATTCCTCGTCGCCCGGCCTTCTCTTCCCGTTGCGGCCGATGGGAAATCCGACCGAAACCCTATTTTTAGGGTTTCGACTGGCGGCGGATGGCCGATGGCCGCCGCCGGAGCTTGTACAGTGTCCGGACACTGTACGCCGGCGCCGAAGTCCACCGGACTTCGGCGCCGAAAATCGTAGTTTTAGATTTATTTATTTATTTATTTATTTATTTATTATTTAATTAATTGTTTAATTTGTTAGATTAATTTTTAGGGTTTAGATTAATTTTTAGAGTTTATATTAATTTTTAGTTTAATTTAGTTAGATTAATATTTAATAATGGTAGGTTAATTATTTAAATTAATGAACATGATGTAGATTAATATTAATTAATTAGTTAAAATATTGTTAATTAGTCCAAAGTTGTCCTCAGTGGACTCGCGTCGGAATTGTCCACTTCGGACGCGCGCCGGAATCGTCCACTTCGGACGCGCGCCGGAATTGTTCAATATGGACTCGAACAGACTCGAAACATTTAGAAAATAATCATCCATCCAACGAGTTGATATGTTTCACGTACGCATCGACGAGTCGGATATGATTTAGCAAAACCTTAGATCCGTTCGGGGATTATATGTTCGTGTAAAAGAAGTAGATGATCTTTTATACGACGTACAATTCTTGAATTGTCCCTAATTGGACAATTTGGGAATATAGTTATTTGTACTGTACTTATGTTTTTCTTTTAACCATTAACTAATTATTCTAAATTTCAGCAGCATCTCTCCTGTTCTCCGATACGCGCCCAGATGATATGCGTATTCGGAGAACTGTAGGGAGATGCTGCTGAAATTTAGAATGAAGTTAGCAGTTAAAATAAGTACTTAGTGCAATATAAATAACATAAATCCCGAATGGAATAGGACAATCTCACCTAAAGGCATTAACCAAAGAAATTGTCATTGATTGACATAATCATGTCGGCTGATCGAAGTTGGATGTACCGACGTCTTGATCGTGGAGCTTTAACGAATGAGTTTCGATTGGCGTAACGTACTTCCTAAATTTTGCCTATTCGAATCGGAATTTCGTTAGCATCGGTGATCAAATCCGATGTTCGTGCCGCATTTGTTTGAATGGACGATTTTTGGATCGGGAGACTATCACTCTGCATCTATATAGCAAATGATTTTCACCAAGATATTTTCTATGGACTTGTCACGGGGAGTCACGTGAAGTCGGGACGTCGAGTAATCCTGTTGTTCAGACATATGGTGAATCTTCCTCTGCTGGTGCTTCTTCATCTAGTCTCCGATCGGTGAGACTCCAGCACTTACTCATGCTGATGATCCTCTTGTTGCTGATCCTCATGCCGATGATACTGCCGAGGCTAGTACATCCAGACGCAGGCGGCGACGTGGGCCGAACAGGTGGCAGCCTCCACCAGCCACAGAGTCACGTAGATTTATTAGCATGATTGGGGAGCGGTAATATATCATGAATTATGAATCATTACAAATTCATTATATCATAATATAATATTAAAATTTATTTTTGCTGTGCAGGTTTGAGCAAGAAGAAGTGCCGAGGAGCATTTCTTCTACTATTCGACGATACATGCACGGGGCATGGCCTACGTGGTCTCACGTGCCTAGCGAGCACGTCGACATGTTATGGCGCGAGTTTGAGGCACGTATTATTTTTTTTATACATGCATGATGATTAATATTAGTACTGATATTATTATTCTGCAGGCTCGCTATACATGGGCTGAGGACCAGAGGCCCTTCATTTACGCTGCTTGGGAGGCTATTTCCCGAGCAAGGTACAACGGGCAACTGGGGCATGCCCGGTCCCAGGCGATGGCACGAGCTGGGACTACTAACATTGCGGAGACTCGGGGATACGGTCCCGATTGGATTACTCCGGATATATGGGACCAGCTCGTGGGAATATGGTTGACGGATCGATGGCAAGAGGTTTCTAGGAATGCGGTGAGAAATCGCATGTCGGGGGGAGCAGCGCGTCACACCGGCGGCTCTATTGCATTTGTAGTACACGCGAACCATATGGTAAATATACCTTTTAATTATATATTTTATTTGTTACTATGTGTACTAATTAATGTATTATGTTTTGTAAATGTAGACGACGGTTTCGGATGACGGGACTATCCAGCGACCCTCCCCGATGGCGGTGTTTGAGCGGACTCACCGTCGAGCACATGGGACGAGGGAGTACATCGACAACCGCGCTGCATACATTATGGTAACTATATATTTGTTTAAATTATTCATTATATATTTATAATTTAAGTTTTATGATAAATATTAAACAAAAAATCAAACTCGAGTAGGAGACCTACAACCAGACGGTGGTGCAGCGGGGTGGCACCCCCGAGGACTTTGACGCAGCAACGTGGGTCGAGGCCGCAGGTGGCTGGGACCATGGCTGAGTATATGGCTTTGAAGATAGTGGTCACTGGTGAACGGTCGTCCACCTCCAGATCCAGTTATGATCATAGTAGTAGAATAAGGACTCTAGAGAACACGGTCGCGCGTCAAACTGAGATGATGAAGCGCCATAGTCAGATGATGGCGGAGATGCATGCTATGCTACGCAACATGTCAGGTCATCCCGAAGCAGGCATCTCTTCGGCATCATCTCATCCATCATCCTCCAGTCAGTCCACGCTGGTGTACACTCAAGCACTCCAGACCCCGCCAAATGATCCAGGCTATCCTCCATCGTCATCGTGAGATTTTTTTATATTGACTTTGTTACTGAGATATTACACTTGTTTAATTTATTTTGTTTGGATATTGATACTTCAATTTTGCATTTGAATAGTTTTTATACTATTGTGGATAATTATAAATATAAATATAATTATTTTGATGTATATCTTGGTGTATTTGTGATGTGTGAATGAATGTGTGTATGAGTGTATGGGTGTGTGAGTTATGTATCAGATAATGTATCAATGTATCAATGGAAATTTGAAATTTTAATTTTTTTCGTTTCCAGGTTCACATCATCAGCAATGGCTTTCCCACAGCCGTTCGTGGGAAAGCTGTTGCTAAAAGTTTATCGAAAGCTGTTGCTGATGACCTACAACAACGGCTTAGCAACGGTCTTTTACTAACGGCGTTGCTACGGACTCACCGGCCGTTGCTATTAATATTTTCAGCAACGGCTCCATGTCCGTGGCAAAACCGTTGCTGATAATATCATTAGCAACGACCCGAGCGGCCGTTGCTAAGCCGTTGCTAAGTTATCAGCAACGTGCTTTTCTGCCACGGCTCCGTTGCAACGGGTAGGGCCGTTGCAAGCCGTTGCTGATGGTTTTCAGCAACAGCCCAGCAACGGCTAGAGCCGTTGCTGATGCCCATTTTTCCAGTAGTGAATATAACTACCCATCTGCCGACGACGTCAGGAACCTAAGACGTCGGTGACCAAGAGAAGTCGGTCGGTGACCAAGAGAAGTCGGTCAGTGTTATGAACAACAACGTTACCTTCTTCCCTCTGTCGACAGCGAGGGAAAGGAAACATGCTCAACACATGACGATAACCAACACACACGAATGAGAGCAAAGCACGGAAAAGAAAACAGAGAATAAATCGGAAACAACACAATAAAGGCGTATAGAGAAAACTTGCTCTGATACCAACTGATAAATATTTTATAGAACATGACATGATCTAATTCGATGATATAATTATATCAAGAATAGGGCATGCACAATCTATAAACATGCATAATTGCGGAAGCTTAAGACCGAGACTAACCTCCTGCCATTGACATCGTGTTGATACTGAGAGCTCTAATTCATGTAACTGTTGAATTCCAACAGTCACTAGGTTCGAATTCGAATCAAGGTCAGACCCTACAAAAAGGTTGGCTCGCGGCTCCTAGCGACAATGATATTGAGTGCTCTAATTCATGTAACTGTTGAATTCCAACAATCACTAGGTTCGAATTCGAATCAATATCAGACCTTACAAAAAGGTTGGCTCGCGGCTCCTAGCGACGATGATATTGAGTGGTCTAATTCATGTAACTGTTGAATTCCAACAGTCACTAGGTTCGAATTCGAATCAAGGTCAGACCCTACAAAAAAGTTTGCACGCGGCTCCTAGCGACGATGATATTGAGTGCTCTAATTCATGTAACTGTTGAATTCCAATAGTCACTAGGTTCGAATTTGAATCAAGGTTAGACCCGACAAAAAGGTTGGCTCACGGATCCTAGCGACGATGATATTGAGTGCTCTAATTCATGTAACTGTTGAATTCCAACAGTCACTAGGTTTGACTTCGAATCAAGGTCAGACACTACAAAAAGGTTGGCTCGCGGCTCCTAGCGAGGATGATATTGAATACTCTAATTCATGTAACTGTTGAATTCCAACAGTCACTAGGTTCGAATTCGAATCAAGGCCAGACCCTACAAAAAGGTTGGCTCGCGGCTCCTAGCGACGATGATATTGAGTGCTCTAATTCACGTAACTATTGAATTCCAACAGTCACTAGATTCGAATTCGAATCAAGGTCAGACCCTACAAAAAGGATGGCTCGCGGCTCCTAGCGACGATGATATTGAGTGCTCTAATTAATGTAACTGTTGAATTCCAACAGTCACTAGCGACGATGATATTGAATGCTCTAATTCATGTAACTGTTGAATTCCAACAGTCACTAGGTTCGAATTCGGATCAAGGTCAGACCCTACCAAAAGGCTATCTCGCGGCTCCTAGCGACGACGATATTGAGTGCTCAAATCCATGTAACTGTTGAGTTCCAACAGTCACTAGGTTCGAATTTGAATCAAGGTCAGACCCAACAAAAAGGTTGGCTCGCAGCTTCTAGCGACGATGATATTGAGTGCTCTAATTCATGTAACTGTTGAATTCCAATAGTCACTAGGTTCGAATTCGAATAAAGGTCAGACCCAACAAAAAGGTTGGCTCGCGGCTCCTAGCGACGATGATATTGAGTGCTCTAATTCATGTAACTGTTGAATTCCAACAGTCACTAGGTTCGAATTCGAATCAAGGTTAGACCCTACAAAAAGGTTGGCTCGCGGCTCCTAGAGACGATGATATTGAGTGCAATAATTCATGTTACTGTTGAATTCCAACAGTCACTAGGTTCAAATTCGAATCAAGGTCAGACCCTACAAAAAGGTTGGCTCGCGGCTCGTAGCGACGAAGATATTGAGTGCTCTAATTCATGTAACAGTTAAATTCCTATAGTCACTAGGTTCGAATTCGAATCAAGGTCAGACCCTACAAAAAGGTTGGCTCGCGGATCGTAGCAACGATGATATTGAGTGTTCTAATTCATGTAACTGTTGAATTCCAACAGTCACTAGGTTCGAATTCTAATGAAGATCAGACCCTAAGAAAAGGTTGGCTCGCGGCTCCTAGCGACGATGATATTGAGTGCTCTAATTCATGTAACTATTGAATTCCAACAGTCACTAGGTTCGAATTCGAATCAAGGTCAAACCCTACAAAAAGATTGGCTCGCGGCTCCTACCGACGATGATATTGAGTGCTCTAATTCATGTAACTATTGAATTCCAACAGTCACTAGGTTCGAATTCAAATCAAGGTCAGACCCTACGAAAAGGTTGGCTCGCGGCTCCTAGCGACGATGATATTGAGTGCTCTAATTCATGTAACTGTTGAAATCCTACAGTCACTAGGTTCGAGTTCGAATCAAGGTCAGACCCTACAAAAAGGTTATCTCGCGGGTCCTAGCGACGATGATATTGAGTGCTCTAATTCATGTAACTGTTGAATTCCAACAGTCACTAGGTTCGAATTTGAATCAAGGTCAGACACTACAAAAAGGTTGGCTCGCGGCTCCTAGCGAGGATGATATTGAATGCTCTAATTCATGTAACTGTTGAATTCCAACAGTCACTAGGTTCGAATTCGAATCAAGGTCAGACCCTACGAAAAGGTTGGCTCGCGGCTCCTAGCGACGATGATATTGAGTGCTCTAATTCATGTAACTATTGAATTCCAACAGTCACTAGGTTCGAATTCGTATCAAGGTCAGACCCTACAAAAAGGGTGGCTCGCGGCTCCTAGCGACAATGATATTGAGTGCTCTAATTCATGTAACTGTTGAATTCCAACGGTCACTAGGTTTGAATTCGAATCAAGGTCAGACCCTACAAAAAGGTTAGCTCGTGGCTCCTAGCGACGATGATATTGAGTGCTCTAATTCAAGTAACTATTGAATTCCAACAATCACAAAATTCGAATTCGTCTCTTGACCTTCCACTTTGTCCACATTAGTAATTTAGCATACACGCTAATGCTTATAAACTAATATAAAATTAGCATATTTTTCCATGTGGGACTAAAGCCTAATTTTCGCAAACAACATGAATGCACCTCTTCATATATCCCTTCTTGGGCATATAAAATTTGATTATATAATTCCTACTTGAACTATATAATTTTTTCATTAACCATCTCATATTAGACTATATATTGCACATTTTAATTCTCTTAAATTACATCAATAATTTAATAAATACATTACTCAAAATTAAATAAAAATAAGATTCAAATAGGTGCATTTCAACGGACCAATAGGCAACAAAAAGGACAAGGTTGCTAAGGAATGCTTTGTTTTGTTATCCATCCGGCCTCCGGTGCCGGAAGAAAATTTTGTACTCTGACTTTTTTAGGTTGGGCTCTTGCCGACTAATAAATTAATTAATTTGTTTTTGGTAAAAAAATATTTATAAGAAAATACGTGCTTAATTAGTATGCAGTAAATTTTTAAGGACACCCATGTAATTTTTTAATTAAAATGTAAACCAGCTCCCAGCCCAATCACCGAGATCTCTTATTCATGTAACTGTTGAATTTCAATAGTCACTAGGTTCGAATTCGAATCAAGGTCAGACACTACAAAAAGGTTGGCTCGCGGCTCCTAGGGACGATGATATTGAGTGCTCTAATTCATGTAACTGTTGAAATCCTACAGTCACTAGGTTCGAATTCGAATCAAGGTCAGACCCTACAAAAAGGTTGGCTCACGGCTCCTAGCGACGATGATATTGAGTGCTCTAATTCATGTAACTGTTGAATTCCAACAGTCACTAGGTTCGAATTCGAATCAAGGTTAAACACTACAAAAAGGTTGGCTCGCGGCTCCTAGCGAGGCTAATATTGAGTGCTCTAATTCCTGTAACTGTTGAATTCCAACAGTCACTAGGTTCGAATTTGAATCAAGGTCAGACCCTACGAAAAGGTTGGCTCGCGGTTCCTAGCGACGATGATATTGAGTGCTCTAATTCATGTAACTGTTGAATTCCAACAGTCACTAGGTTCGAATTTGAATCAAGGTCAGACCCTACAAAAAGGTTGGCTCGTGGCTCCTAGCGACGATGATATTGAGTGCTCTAATTCATGTAACTATGGAATTCCAACAGTCACTAGGTTTGAATTCGAATCAAGGTCAGACCCTACAAAAAGGGTGGCTCACGGCTCCTAGCGACAATGATATTGAGTGCTCTAATTCATGTAACTGTTGAATTCCAACAGTCACTAGGTTTGAATTCGAATCAAGGTCAGACCCTACAAAAAGGGTGGCTCGCGGCTCCTAGGGACGATAATATTGAGTGCTCTAATTCATGTAACTATTGAATTCCAACAGTCACTAGGTTTGAATTCGAATCAAGGTCAGACCCTACAAAAAGGGTGGCTCGCGGCTCCTAGCGACAGTGATATTGAGTGCTCTAATTCATGTAACTGTTGAATTCCAACAGTCACTAGGTTTGAATTCGAATCAAGGTCAGACCCTACAAAAAGGGTGGCTCGCGGCTCGTAGCAACGATGATATTAAGTGCTCTAATTCATGTAACTATTGAGTTCCAACAGTCACTAGGTTCGAATTCGAATCAAGGTCAGACCCTACAAAAAGGTTGGCTCGTGGCTCCTAGCGACGATGATATTGAGCGCTCTAATTCATGTAATTGTTGAATTTCAACAATCACTAGATTCGAATTCTTCTTTTGAACTTCCACTTTGTCCACACAAGTAATTTAGCATACATGCTAATGCTTATAAACTAATATAAAATTAACATATTTTCCCATATGAGACAAAAGCCTAATTTTCGCAAACAACATGAATGCACCTCTTCATATACCCCTTCTTGGGCATATAAAACTTGATTATATAATTTCTTCTTGAATTATATAATTTTTTTTATTAAACTTCTCATATTAGACTATATATTGCGCATTTTAATTCTCTTAAATTACATCAATAATTGAATAAATAAATTACTCAAAATTGAATAAAAATAAGATTCAAATAAATGCATTTCAACTGACCAATAGGCAACAAAAAGGACAAGGTTGCTAAAGAATGCTTTGTTTTGTTATCCATCCGGCCTCCGGAGCCGGAAGAAAATTTTGTACTCTGACTTTTTTAGGTTGGGCTCTTGCCGACTAATAAATTAATTAATTTGTTTTTGATAAAAAAAATATTTATAAGTAAATACGTGCTTAATTAATATGCGGTAAATTTTTAAGGACGCCCATGTAATTTTTTAATTAAAATGTAAACCAGCTCCCAGCCCAATCACCGAGATCTCAAAGCCGAACGATCTCCGCCCTCCCTCGCCATGGCTAAGAAAACGAGGACCCGCGGCCTGGCGGCCACGCCGTCGGCGACGGCGGCGGAGGGCGGCGACGCAACCTTCCCCTGGTCCACTACTAACCTCACGGCTCCCACGGCTGTGGCGGTGGCCCTCTTCGCCCTGCTGGTGCGCGTGCTTGTGTCGCTCGCCCCGTACTCGGGCCAGGGAACGCCGCCCATGTACGGGGACTACGAGGCCCAGCGCCACTGGATGGAGATCACCCTCCACACGCCCACCGCCGAGTGGTACCGCAACACCACCGCCAATGACCTCTCCTACTGGGGCCTCGACTACCCCCCGCTCACCGCCTACCAAAGCCTCGCCCACGCCCTTCTCATCAACGTCTCCCTCCCCCAATCCGTCGCCCTCTCCTCCTCCAGGGGGTTCGAGTCCCATGAATCGTAATTTCTGAACGAGATCCAACCCTTTGCACGCAGCTCTTTCTTCCTAGTAATCCTTTGATCTAAAAAAGTTGCCTGCTTTTTCCATGGTGTGTGTAGGAAGCTGATGATGAGGTGGACGGTGTTGTCATCTGACTTGCTAGTGTTCTTTCCAGCGGCTATCTACTTTGTTTGGGTTTATTTTCAGCGTCAAGTTGGCGTTCATGGGGAGGAAAGGTCGGCGCCCTGGTTGCTGGCGATGATACTGCTCAATCCATGCTTGATACTCATTGATCATGGTCATTTTCAGGTTTTAACTCTTAAAAGTTACAGTTTCTGATGAAAGTATAGTTTTGGCTCAATGCACTGCTCGATTGGTTTAGTATTGGGCATGGAAGTTAGAATGGAAGTTGATAAGTAGTGTAACAAACCAGTAGGTTGAAATGGAAGTTAGAATGGATTGATATTAGTGCCTTGTTGTTATCTTCATATAAATCACTGGAGGTAAGCTCTCGATTGATCATTTATCGCGAGCTATGTCAAGGGCAACGTCACTTTTTCTTTCTATTGTTGATGTAGATTTTCTGTACACAACCATCTAGATTCTAGTGTACAAAGCATATGATAATGAAACAAGATCAAAATATCTATCTTCACTTTAACCATCCCTTTGTAGTGATGTTTTTTCAGTTTCGTTCTTATTGAATGCTAAATCCAAGATATCAAAAACATCTTTTATCAACTTATACATCTATGTTAACTATACCTTTTGAGTTATTCTGCATAGTTGTAGAAGTATTCAGTATACATGCTTATGTCTGTTAGAGAACTGTCTAAAGCAATGGTGGCTGATCTGGTGCTTGTTGTCTGCCAAGTTCTTCAAACATCAGGATTGATAGAAACTGTCACATACTTGCAGAAGTTTCAGAAGATTTTAGGGAATCATCTACTAAATTTTGTGTCAGATTTTTTTGATCTCTATTTATTAGTCTTATTCTTTTTTTGTTATGCATTTATTAAGATCACATGCTGCAGATTCTCTTTGACCCTTCTAGACATTACCATAACCAACCATTGTTTTTAACTTTTATTTTTTTATTTTCTGATAACCATATTACCCGTGTTTCTTTTTTATCTCATATATGCATTTATCTCTTCCTATTTATGTTGATTCTTCAAAGAACAAGGAACTCTTTTGTATCTTATCTTTTTGCTGGTAGATTCTAATTTATACTATGCATCATTGCCAAGTGAGTTTCTTCATTTTTTCATTGATATATTCATGTTAATTATTCTGTTGGACTTAATTTAATCCCTAATAGGTTATCTAGAACAATATTTTTCTGAACAAAAATGATTGCCATTTAAAAGAATGTTCTTTGTTGAGATTGTTTCTAGAAGAATGCTGATATGGCCAATCTTTGTTATTCTTGTGTTGCTATGGTTTATACATTATGTATTGCTGATTGATCCTGTGCAGCACCGATTATTTGCTTTTTTTTAGTCTGTGACAATTTTGTTTTTAACTAACCTTCTTGTCACTAGTACAACTGCATCAGTCTTGGCCTAACACTTGGAGCCATAGCGGCTGTTTTGTCTCGAAATGACTTTGCTGCTTCTATCCTCTTCAGTCTTGCAATCAATCACAAACAGGTCCTTATGAGTTCTTAAATTTGCTAAATGCTTTTGATGTATCTAGACATGCTTACATTTCTTTGCTAGTGCTGAATAATAAAGTTATTGAATTGATTTCCATAGAAACTAGACATGTATCTAGACATGCTAACAGTTCTTTACTACTGCTGAATAATGTTATATGGCTCAATTTACAATGTTTTTGCCAGAAAAGATCCTGAAAGAAACTAATCATGCAAACACAACCTTTTTCAACCTCAGTTGATTATTTCTTTCAGTTTTACTGTTATTGATGGTATGGATACTTGAAATTGCAGATGAGTTTATACTTTGCACCTGCATTTTTTAGCCATCTTCTCGGGAAATGCCTGAAACGTGAAAATCCAATTTTTGAAGTGATGAAGCTTGGCTTTGCGGTGATTGGAACTTTTGCAGTTGTTTGGTGGCCTTACTTACATTCTATTGAATCAGCAATGGAGGTAAATGTATATTTTATGTTATTTTCTTTTCTTTAAGTATTAATTACCTAAAAAGACCCAATGATTAGGTTCATTTGTGTTTTTGGCATAAAGCATAAACTTTTAAAAATAACAGAGAGTGCCCCAACCTTAATAAGTTACATCAAGTTAGGCATTTGACAAATTGTCTTCCATAACATTTTCCAAAAGCTGACATGGCAAGCCCACATGGGTGTTAAGTTCTCTTTTCGCTTATTTTGGTCTCTCACACGGTTTCCCACTTAAACCCAACTCCTTATCAACTTGACCATCCAAGTTTGTTCCTTTCCCTCCACTTCACCTCCACCAAGGTTCGCCTCCCTTTTTTTATCTTCATTGTCATGAATGGCAGGATCTTTGATTTGCAACACTTCTTCCAGGAGTTCCAACTCTTAGCCTTTAGTTCAGAATGCTAAGAGGCTTCTCAACTAAAGGTTGGAATGGAAGCTCCATAAGGCGATTCACTTGGTGAACCTACTCACCAAGGAGCTTATTCAATGGATAAGAAAGTATGGGTTCTCCTTGGACCACAACAACTGATATGCATAAGTTGGTTCTCCTTGAACCATGTCCTCTTCAATCTCTCATTAGTGCTCTTCTGAGACCTCTATGGTGGTTGTGACAGTCGCTAAGATATGGCGATGGACAACTTATGCATAGAGCAACTTCATCGACTATGTCACACCCCAAAAATTTGAGTTCCCTTTCCCATCATAAGGGGATCATTTGTGCCAAAGATTTTGAAAACTCATGCAACAATATCTCAATGATGGCAAAAGTATGACTACAGATATGATAAACAGAACATCCTCATCCTACCAGCAAATCAGTTTTTAAAGTTTTTTAATATAACAATAGCATAATTAAAAACTGACGTATTAGAAATAACAATGGAAAGAGGTAAACTCCATGAGCATTAGAGTGATTCTACCCAACCTTTACTCTAGGGAAAGACAATCCCCTACTTTCTTAAAAGCTGGAAGCAACAACAAAAAGAAAGGGTTACTGAGTAGTTAATTCAACATGTACCGACAATGGTAAGATGCTCAACATGCAAAAATGCACAACCAGAGGTCCAGCTCTACATGCTTTAATCAAGAGTGGTGGGACTAGGGAGTTTCCCCTCTTTTGCACTCCCAAGGAGTAGGAGAGGTGCTACCCATTTCGCTCCATCGGGACTGACTACCCTCCGATGTAGTCCATTGGATCCCTGTGGCGGAAGAGTAGCCTCCGGATCCTAGGTTGCCCACCTAGCACAACCTAAAGGATGATCACCACATCCTCAATACACTAGTGATCTCGGACACACTCCCGTTAAAGACGTTAAAATGGTCCCGAGGCGGAGTTCTCAAAGCCCTCATCAACATGTATACAAAATCAAATTATGCCATTATGACAATGATGCATACACAATAAATTCACTCATGCTAAGATGACAACAATGGGTGCACAACCAATCCACTAATGTCAGCATGTCAATAATGCACATGCCCCAAATGTGAAATAAGAATAGAGAAATAGCTTCCATGTCTAGCAGATTAGTCATGCTTATAACACAAATAAAATTACCACAATATGGAACAATGACAATAACAATTGACAACAATGTATAAACTATAAAGCAACATATAATAATCAACTGGCATGATAATCTACTGCTTTCATGATGACATGATGTGATCAATGACTTTAATGTAATATAATCTTGACGGATTAAGAAGCAAAAACCAGAGAAAATAAAGGATATTTTCAAAAAAAATCTTCTGATGATGAATCAACAACTCGTAAGGGATGACTAACATACCTCAATGAAAGGGTGATCCGGTGCACAAAGTAATTCCACTTTTGTGGGCTTTAGGGAGGGTTGATGTACGCAGCCTTCCCCCTACTTTTTGCAGAAATGTTGTTTCCGTGGCTCGAACCTATGACCTCCAAGTCACAAGTGGGTAACTTACCGTTATGCCAAGCCACCCTCTCCCAAAATATACCTCAATATTATAAATAATCACAATCAATTAGCGGAGTTGACTAAATCATCATTAGTCTAACACCTCAACAATTAACCCAACAAAAAGAACAAATGATTGACTTCTAGGGAAATTGACCCCACCATCATGTGTGAAACGTCAAAATCTACCTCCAAGACTGCGAGCACCCTCCCCCCTCGCCTTCGGTCTTGGCAAGGCCCTCCGGTGGTTGTTCAACTGCTGCAAGGCTTGCCTCCACACATTGTTGTTGGGCTACGTGGCAGCAATTGCAATTTTGTGGTCGAGGCTATCGAGGTGCACGACCTTTGTAGATTGTGCAGTGCTTGCCATGGCTGCTCAGCCATCACCTCAACCTTCTTTCCCATCTAATAACACCAACAAAAGCTCACATTCCTTTTGCTAACCTTACAACTCAGCTTCATTGAAAATTAACAATGAAATTACCAGCAATTTGGAGTAGAGATCCCTACCTCGACGAAGATGACAACGATGGTAACGGGAATGGATTAGCCTCCAGCTCACATGTGCGTCTCCTCTTCCTGTCTTATTCTTCTTCTTTTCTCCCTCTCTCACTTGTTTTCACCGTTTATAGCTTTGCCACCTCCTCTTATTTACTTCTCGCTCTCTCACTTCTCTTCTGTCATTTCTCCCTTTAACCCCCGTTGACACCCCCTCTTCTCATTCACGAAGGAAGCAATCTACTTGATTTGATTCTTTTTGTAACTTCTTCAATTAAACCCTACTACTAAATATTACGACCAGCTCGATGGGCTAACTAGTTCATCAACTTCATAGGCCCAAATCATTGGCCTAAATAAAATGCTTAAGTGGAAGTTAATCGTCCCCAGTTTAATCTTGATGTCATTATCAAGATCAAAGTCGAACTAACACAATAGCACCAAACCACATGCACCTTAGTCAATGACATGTGAAGCCTAGCCTAGTAGTAGCGTAGCTCCCTCCCAACCTGAGCAATCCTTTCTGACATAGGCTCTCTTACCAAATAAAGGACTAGGTCTTGCTCTAATACCAACTTTCACCTATCAACTTCATAGGTAATCACTGGCCTAATGCTTAACACTTAAGCGGGAGCTGATGGTAGCACATTCATCAAGTCTTATAAATCAATACAAGATTCAATATACTCATGATATGAGACTAAACAGAGATATTACACTAAATGGGAGATCCAATATACTCAAGATCCAAAATACTCATGATAGGCAATCACTATGCTCTTGATTTTAAGAATTTTTTTCATGGGCACAACAAGCTGCAATAGGGGAGATTGGTTGGGGTTGGAAAGATCTAAACAACTTACCATGTAAGTCTTGTTGACTTGGGTTTGACATGAATAAGCCAAAAAATAACTTAACATACGGGAGACTTGCCATGTTGCCATTTTTGACGGTGTTATAGATGGTACTTTGACAAATGTCAAAGTTGATATTGCTTATTAAGGTTGGGTTCAACTTTATTACTAGTGTTGTCACCAAGCTTTAGGCGCTCCAAGGCTCCCTTGTTGCTCAAGGCGCTAGGCGTTAGCCTAGGTGCTCGCCTGAGCGAAGTGAGGCACTCATATTTAACTATATATATTATATATTATATATAATGATAAATCTACAAAATAGTATCACAATAATATCACACTAAGTATGATTAGACATGAGTTTGAACATGCTCAAATTCTTCAGAAATTAAACATGTTAAAATGTTCTGTTGTTGATCATGTTCAAAGTTCATGATAATCTGATTGCTAAACATGTTCAGAAATTAGAGCATGGACTTAGACTTCAGATTTCTGAATTGTGAGAAAGTTCTCAGATTACTGAAGTCTGAACATATTAAAAAATAGAACATGTTCAGAAATCACATGATCAGATAAAATATAGGAGTAAGAAGAGAACTAATTAGAGAAAAATATAATATGAAAAAGAGAAAATTTTGTTGAATTATTACATTACTAATGATTGGATAGCTTGCTACTAGAATTAGATGTGTTGGTGCCGGAGAAACACGAAGGTGGAAGAAAAAGAATGTGAGGAAGGTGCCAAAGCAAGGAAGAAGCCTAGCCGTTCGGTTTTAGGGGAAAAAAAGGAGGGTTTTGGTGCATAGCCACGCAAGGAAAAACATGGGACAGCGCGGTCGTAGTTTATTTTTTATGTATAATTATTTAATAAGCACTAACTATTATTTTTAAATTGCAAAACTTAAGAAAGGAAAAAAAGACTCTGGCCGAATGGTGGGTTCAAGTCCAAGCTTCCTTCCCTTTTTAATATTGGGTGCCGCCTTAGAATAGTGAGGCGCCCAAAAAAAGCTTAGGCGGCGCCCGATTGAAGTTGCCCGCTTCATCACAGTGTGAGGCGCTCAGGCCACGCCTTGCCTTGCCCGAGCGTCTCTTAACAACACTGTTTATTACATTCTAAAATTTATGCCTAAAATGCAAATCAACCTAAACGTTGACCTTTCTTTAATGATAAGTTTCTTGATGAGTTTTGAAGTTTTGCTTTGCTTGTCATTGCACCTTATTGGAAATTAGTCCAATCTGATTATCAGTCATTTACCTTTCCCTGTTTCATTATATGTTCTTTTAATTTTCTTCCAGTTTTCTGTCCCCACTCATCTCTATTTTCTAATAGAAGTTCCATGACTATAAACAGGTACTCCATAGATTAGCTCCATTTGAGCGAGGAGTTTTTGAAGATTATGTGGCTAACTTTTGGTGTAGCACGTCATTGGTTATAAAGTGGAAGAAGATCTTCACGATCCACTCCATGAAACTGCTTAGTCTCATCACAACAGTTTTTGCCTTTCTACCTTCATTTTTTCAGCAATTAAGGGCTCCAAGTGATGAAGGATTCCTCTTTAGTCTCCTAAATAACTCATTCTCATTTTACTTGTTCTCCTACCAAGGTATGTTCCAATCTTTTGTTTTTACTAGTCAGTCAGTAAAACTTTAATGTGAGTTATAGAGGTTTAATACCTATGTTGCATCGTCATGTTGGCAGTGCACGAGAAATCAATTCTACTTCCACTTTTACCTGCAAGCCTTTTAGCACTGCAAGAACCTACACTTTGTGGGTGGTTAATGTATTGTGGTCTATTATCTATGTATCCCCTTATATGTCGTGATCGGTTATTGTTGCAATATGGAGCAGTTATTGGTATCTTTCTTACCATCTTCTACTCGCCTCAAGGAAAACACGTCAAAGGGGCAAATAGATTCTCTACCCAACAGAAGGCACTTATGGCATTAGGATTAATTTGTTCTGTCGCACTTCATTTGGTTTATTTAGCTTTCGAGCCTCCAAAGAGATATCCTTTCCTCTTTGAGGCCCTTATTGTGTTGTTCTGCTTCTCTCAGTTTGTGGGATTTACTTTCTACACCAATGCTAAGCAGTGGTTGCCTTTGGACCACTCTTCTTCAATGAGAATTAAAAAAGATCTTTAATCCATTGATTATAGTGTAAAAGAGGGATCATAAGCACATTATTTAAGTGATAGTGAACCTTTTTACATGTCCTCTAGATATTTGTTAATTTCTTAAATCATCACACTCTGTTCAGTTTGGTAAGCTATTGTTAGTCTATTTAGACGCACTGATTGATTTTGCTGAGCTATTGGAATGCAACTTGTATGGAGCCGGGCTCCACAAGTGAAACACTAATCTCAAAGCAAACTTTGAGATTTGTTAGTCTACTCAGTGGGTAGATTTCCTAACGGAAAAAGCAGCTACTAAGGGCCAAGCTTCATAGAATATTTATGGAGCCCTACACGAGTTAATGTAGTGAATCTAACATTATTAAGATTGAACCTACCGTAAAAGTACTAGGTTTATTTTTTCACAACACAAGTTTACTTTTTTACTTCGAGTTTAGTATTAATTATACTAGGTTCAGTCTTAATAAAACATGATTCACTCAGACGAAGGACTTCATAAAAATTCCTAAGGGTGATTCCATAGAAGTTGTACTCTTTCCTATCCTTTGGGTAGCTTGAAGTGGAGGCCTGTCGAGACAGACTGTAATTGTGCATTTGGTACTGAGGAAAAGTTTGCAAAGGAAATGCCTCCATTCATAAAGAAATATTACTGGGAAAAAGAACTTCCAATGATAATTGTTTGGATGCATACTAGAAAAGCCGTGGAAAGAACAAATTTCCCTTAATCCTAGATTGACATAATGACCATAGTATAAAATTAAAAGGACTTAAATACAAAATATAATATTTTGATTAATTTTTAGTTATTATTTTTAAAATATGATTTTTTTCGTTCACGAAGGAATAAATATAGAATTAATAAAAATAAAAGGACATGAATGTAATATATGTATATATATTATGTTTACTACTTTTATTATCATAAATTAAATTAAATTTGTTATTTTGAAAATATGTATCTTTATTTATGAAGGGCTAAAATATAAGATTTATAAATATTTTTTTCATTAATTTATATTTATTTAACTTGACTTCAATTTTAAATATATGTAATTGTTAAAATATAAAAATTATAGAGATGTAAGTGAAATAGGGAAATACTTCAATGGCTTTGTTTGAAAAAGATGTTTCTTATTTAAGTAAAAAAAGGAGTTTTCTTTCCTATTATTTATATAACATCAAACCAATGTTTTAAAAATTAGTTCGATTGGTAATTGATATTGTCAAGCCTCAATTCACTAGTGTATTGGCCGGACCAATTCACTGATGTACTCGTAGCTTTAATATCATACAGTACGAGCAATATGGTCGATATTTATCAAAATATTGCAAGGTACAAGTCTTGTACCGAGCGTACTTGATCGATACAGCCAATTGCAGAGCCTATATTGGTCAATACATATCTTCTAGCCATTGGTCATATTTTGTGTCAGCTCCAAATGACTCCTTTAGCCACTGTGGCCAATCTTTTAGCCTATATCGAGTTACCGACTGTCAAACTTCTCAATTATCCTCATTCCTCTCACTCGTTCACAGTTTCATACTCACTCAAATATCACATTTACATTTTAATTTGAAGACTAAAGTTTTTTTTTTAATGTATTGAACCATGGATAAAAAGTTTGAATATTTTTTCATCATGTATTAATGAATTTTGTATGTTTTCATCGTTGCTTACATTTAAAAAAATAATAAAAGATAGAGGATGGCAAGAGTTTATTTGTATCGGTACGTATCAGTATTGATCATTCACCAAGATTAGTATCGATAAGGGATTTTAAACCTTGTGTACTGATTAAACCAATTGGTCATTTAATTGAATCATTAATTTTGAAAAAAATATTTAAAATATTTTTATATCAAATTTTTTTAAATGATTAATGTTCCGTGTGCATAAATATACACAATGTTGATTAAACATTTCATGTACAACATTTTATTATTGTTAAATTACTACAATAAAATAAAAGAAAGAATAAATAATTGATATTATATTAGGTGGTGAAGCTAGGATCTTGGGTTCATGGGGTGCAATATTTTTAAGTTTATTATCAATAATATATAAAGTGTTTGATTTTTTAAACAATAATATTTAAATATAAATTAATTTTTAATTCACTATTTCAAACCAAAACATTTAATGATAAAAACAAAAATCAACTTATTATCAATTATCTAAAATACATCACTCTCAATATCACTCTCAATGTAAATGACAATCATTTATCCAACGATCTCATTCGATTAAGCAATCAATTTTGGACGGCCCATGTAATTTAAAAAAATCTTTATTATTATGCATATCAATAATATAATTCTTAAATTGGAACTCAAGCAGCATAAGATTATTATTAAACTAATCTATATAGTTTAATTAAATTAAAATTAAACTAAACCATCTAATTTAATTGAAATCAATCTAATTAATTCATTTTAATTATAATTAATATACAATTAAAATTATAAAACAAATAAATCCTAAATTAAAATGACTATTTTCTCAAAATTAAATTAACTTTATGAAAAATTTCCAAATCTAGAACAGAAATTCACAAAATTCCAAATAAGAACCAAAAAGTTAGAATACCTAATTTATCTTCTCATGCTTTCGGACGTAAGTGTTTAAGTTGCTTAAAGACTTTTGTGAAAGCCTATAACATTCATTGAAATTATATTTTTTTGTGCTTATTAATATAAAATTATTATTTTTAATTACGTACGATTATTTTCTTATAATATTAAATTTTTTATTTATTGAAAATTATCTTTCTTAATTGATTTTCAAGACTCTTAAAGACTGATGCTCATTTAAAGGCTATTTAAAGATTTTTGCCTAAAAATTTCAATTAGATATTATTATTTTATTAAAAAATGAAATTATTTTAGTTATTATAAATTACCTATTTAATGGGATTCCAAGGGACTTTAAAAGTTTCAATTTAAAAATTCTTCAAGACTATATTAAAAGATATAATTACTAAATATAATCCGACTTTTGAGGTGTTTCTGTAATCTATCCTCACTTTTCAATTTTTTCAATTCAATACATAACTTTTTGATTTGTAACAAATTTATCCCACTATTAACGGGACGTCACAACCGTCGTTTGGATGCTGACATGGGCACACTGACATGGATAAAGAGTCCAGTTAGCATCCGAAAATATTAATAAAATATTAACTTCAAAAATACCCAATCAACATCCTCATCTTTTTAACTAATTTTTTGTGGACCCCACCCAACCCAGTCAGCAAATCTTTATGCCCGCTATTCTTCTCTTCCCCGACAAAAATGAAGAGCTCCCCAACAATCGATCCCTCGCCAAGTGTGTAGGTCCCAAAAATCCTTCATTTGCATCGCCGTTGGAGAATCTATCTCCAAGGTAAGTAGCAATCGAACATTCCTTTGTGTCATCGGCCTGAACTTTCCTTTGAAGTGAAGACAAATATTTGGAAAACCTAGATTTATTTGCAAATCCTAAATTTCAAACCCTTTGTGTCGCGGCCTGAAACCCTAAAATTGGATATATATTTTTGCAAACCCTAGATTGATTTGTTTGGAAACCCTAAATTTCAAATGAAAATGTATTAGTCAGAATAATTTCAGAATAATGTTAAGGTTGATTACTAATTTTCTTCTCTCTATGATTCTATTATTTAGAAGGTCCACTCTTATCAATTTCTTATATCATTAAACATGTATGAAACATTAGACTGCTATGAAATAAATTATGAAACAAAATTAACATGTCTTATAAAACAAATACAATTTTATCAATATGTATATTTTCATTAGACAAATTATCAATGTGTATATTTTCCAACATGATTTATATCTTCGAATATTTGTAGCACTATGGCAATGGCTTCAATGTGTGCGCCGATTTGTCGGCATAATATTGCGGCTTGCTTGCTAACATCAAATACATATAAAAATACTAGAAGGAAATTCCAAAGGTGCATACATTGGAAGCTAAATATTATGTTATAATAAATACTTTCAATATGAACTAACAATTTCTCTTTGCATAGGATAAAGAGAAATCCTGCGGGTACTTTGAGTGGCATGACCCCGAGTATTATGGGCAAGCGAAGGAAATGTTACAAAAGTTAACAAGCGAAAATACAAAATTGTAGAAGCATCAACTCAAGCTACTTCAAGAAAAGAATGATGTTCTTGTGAAAAAATTATCAACCTGTGGAGATAGGATAACTATGCTGGAGAAGGAGAAGAAGAAACTAGATGAAAGAATCAATAGCTATTTTTGATTGTTAGTGGCTTCTTGGATTATTATAGGCATGATAGCTTGATGTAGAGTTTTTGATGGTTGATGGGCTATAATGTATTTTATGAAAACTATTATTAAGTAGCTATTTTATGAAAGAATCAATAGCTATTGTATTAAGTAGCTCTTGCAAGAATACTGTCATGTATTTGATTTTGGAATCTGAACAGTGTGTTTACTATCATTTATAAATCTGAACAGTGTATTTATAGTGTGTTTAAATCTGGATTGGTTTATAAATCTGCCTCAATGTGTTTCAATACCAATGATATCAGTATCAATGATACCAACTAGTATCATTCTCATTTTAGTATCAATAATACCACCTAGTATCAGTATCAATGAAGTTTACTGTCATGATACCAGCTGGTATCATTTTGATTTCAGCCAGTTGAAACTTGTTTACACTGACTGAAATTGTAACACATATACAATGAATCAGTAAACTAGCTAAAATTTCATCTGAAACTTCTTTGTAACATAGACTGAAACTTCAACTCAAACTTCATTGTAACACAAACTTCAATTTGATACTTCAATTTGTAACACAGACTGAAATTGAAACTTCAATTTGATACAATCCTAACATGTAACACACATATGAAACTTCATTTTGTTTGCATTGAACTGATATATTTACAAACTGAAACCAGGATCACTGATACCATATATCACTGATACATGTAACACTGAATATACAAACTCATACACTAAATATACACTAAAACCAGTAAAATCGATATCAACCATACTATACATAACTGAAACCATACATACATCAAACTGAAACCATACCTCACTGATACCATACATACATCAAACCATACCATACATACAACTGAAACCATACTCTGTAAGTGAAATGGCCTACACTAGAGGAAGGTGAATAGTATATTCGCTAAACTTTAGTCTAAATTTGATTTTATCATTTTCTTGATTACTTAGGCAAATGCTCAATTTAACTAGATGAATGCGAAAGCAAGTAAATATCACAAGTAATCAAAACACAATATAAGCAACGGAAACAAGATATATTTATAGTGGTTCGGCCCCAATGCCTACTCCACTACCTTGGCTCACCATCAAAGATTTCACAATCACTTGTATTAACTTTTCTTTCATTCTAATGAGGGTCTACCAAGGCCTTATCTCTCATACTAGAGAGTGCCTCTACCTCAAACCTAAGAAACCCTAAAGTTACAAACAAGTGAACCCAAGGTGTGTCACCCACACCTTCTTACAAACACAAGTGATCAAGAAACAACAAGAAAATACAAGTAAATGAGAGCAATAATAAACAATACAAATTTAGCTCTCAACCAAGAAATCCTAGCTCCTCTTGATGCCTTGATGATGAAACAATTGAAGGTGAAGGCAAGATCAAGGGTTTTTGTCTCCAAGCTAGGGCTTGTACAAATGATGGCTCAATCAAGCTCAATGGTGATCAAAATATATCTCAAGATGTGTTGGATAGTTTGGAAGGCAAGTTTGGGGTCTCATATAGAGATCCCAAAGGTAGGTGCTTGATTTTCAAATAGCTCAACGGGTAAAAATTCAAAATAGAGCCGTTGAGAGCATTTTGGGAATTCTGCTGGAAATACTGCAGTGTACTAGTACTTTCTAGGTTATTCCAAAATGTCAAACCGGGTTATTTCGGGTTGTTCTGAGTTGTCTATCTAGGTTGTTCTGGGTTGTCCATCCGAGTTGTTACAACATCACATTCGGAATGTTGTTTATGACTTGAAAACTCTAGGTAATACTGTAGAGTACAAGTACATTCCGTTTGAAGTCTAGTCAACCAAACCAGCAAGGTTCTTTCTTTTGGTTCGGGTTTCAGATTTGATTCTTTAGGGATCTTTGCATCATAATGAGGATTAATACAATCATTCTAGACACCCTAAACCTAAACTTTATTCTTCCCGATGAATCCGAGCATGTCGACCAACGTCCTTCTAATTCACTAATTTTTCGATATTTCCGATCGCAGAAGTCGCACGCAAACCTATATGGAACTTGAAAATATTTCTCCATGTAAATATTAGTTCCATGTTTGTTATTATCAAAACCGAGATTAAGACCAATGTTGAAAATCTTAGGCTAGCATACTCAAACCATACTCATATGCCTTCAAGTAGGTGTTCCTCTTATAGTAATTGTCAATATAGTTGTCTGGTTCTTTTTGAGCCAAGTGATGCATGCAATTGCATGATTACATGGTATGCTAGATAAATCCCAATGTCGACAAGAACATGTTCGAGAATTTAAGTTAACAACATATGACTTGTCAAATTATTGAACCTCAAATAACATATTACCTGTTAACAAAATTCATTGAAAATAAACTCAACTGAAGTACAATAAACCAAACTGAAAATCAACTAAACTAACCTGCAGGTGTCACATAGCAATATCTTATTTCCTTCTTGATTTCTTCAAATTTCTTCTTTATGTTGGGGCATATAGTATCAGTGTTTCTTAACATCAACTCATGTTTAACATGCATCCTTGTCATCAACATACGCCGGATATCTTCGAGCATATCAATATCTAGCTTTGATCGTGCCTTCAAAATATAACCATTGAAAGTCTCACTTATATTACTCCCAACATCACACACTACTAGAATATACCACATCAACCATGGGGATCACCGACGGCCGCCAGGGCCGTCAGAATCATTCACGGCTTTGCGTCGGCCGCAGCGGCCGTGGCAGATGTAACCAAATCAGCTGCGGCTCGCATACGGCCAGCCAGATCCATTGCTCATAGTTCATGGCGCGCAGGGTGCGCAAAATAAAATAAGTTATTAGCCACGGCTTAGCGGGAGCGCTAGAGCCGTTGGTGATGTGAGTAACCAAATCATCCGCGGCTCGCATACAACCGTCGCTCATAGTTGATGGCGCGCACGGGGGCGCAAAATAAAATAAGTTATTAGCCACGGATGTATTCAGCCGTCGGTGATATGAATAACTCATTAGCCACGGCTGGAGGCGGCCGTCGCTTATTGTTTAATGCCACGAACGCAGCGCGAATATTAAAACACTTAACCGACAACTCAAGTAGCCGTCAGTGATAACAAAATTACATATCCACGGTATTTCGACGGCCCTCGAGCCATCGGTGAAAAACCTTTTTATTTGCGTTCGCACCCGACCCTTCCTCTTTCTTCTCTGCTCGCCGTTGTCGCCTGTTGCCGTCGCCGTCCGTCGCTGTTGAGTTGCCGCGGAGTCGCTGCCTGTTGCCGCCGCCGTCAGTCGCCGCCGGTGAACCTCTCCCTTCCGGTATGCACCGATCCTCTCCTCCTTTAATTCCGCTGTTAATTCCTGCTGTGTGCCGCCCTCTCCACCCCAGCGTTGACCCGGCCGACCCTCTCCGCATCGAACAGTAGCTGGCAGTGATGCCGGCTACTGCTTGATTAGGGTTAATTACCCTAATCAATTACTTGATTAGGGTAATTAACCCCTAATCAAATTGTGATTAGGGTAATCACCGTTTGATTAGGGTTTTTTTTAAATTTTTTATTGTTTTTAGAAATTAATTATTAATTAGGTAATTAGTTTGGTTAATATTAATTAATGGTTAATGTTGATTAGGGTTTAAATAGTTTTAGGTTAATGAAATTAGTTTAATATTAATTAATTAGTCGCGCGGAATCGTTACTGAGGACTCGCGCCGGAATCGTCTATTGTGGACTCGCGACCAAATCGTCCACTTTGGACTCGCGGTCAAATCATCCATGGTGGACTCGCGCCGAAATCGTCCACAATAGATGGACTCATGCTGGAATCGTCCACAATGGATAGACTCGTGCCGGAATCATCCACTTTGGACTCGCACTGACATCCATAAATTTAGAAAAAAATCAAGACGAGTTGATACATTTCACGTACGATCGACGAGTCAAGTTTTAATTTTGCAAAATCTTAGATCCGTTCAGGGGTTGTATGTTCGTGTAAACGAAGTTAATGATCTTTTATACGACGTACAACCCTTGAATTGTCCCTAATTGGACAATTTGGGAACATAGTTATTTATATTGCACTTAGTTTATTTTTTTTAGTCATTATTCATTTTTAAATTTTGGCTTGTATCTCTCTTGTTCTCCGATACGCGCCCAGATGATATGCGTATTCGGAGAACTGTAGGGAGATGCTGCCGAAATTTAGAAAGAAGTTAATGACTAAAAGAAATACTAAGTAAGCTACACTAATATTTTAGAAAAAATATAGCTACTTAGCAAGCTAACCCAACCAAAAAGCAAAGACAAGCATCAAGTATCATAATCAAAGTTCACTTTGCTAAATAGTTTGAAATCCATTTTAAATAAAATTAAGTCATACCAAAATGAATTTTAAGAGATCACAAAAATAATAAATATGAAAACTTGATCTCCAACCCTTCCTATTGCTTGAAAACCGAAAGGCCACATTGAGCCTATGATTTAAAACCGCAAAGTCGCATGAGCCCATTACTGGCTACATAAGTCTCCGAAGAGACCAAAAAATTAAAATAAAAAATCATTTCATAAAGGACTCTTAACAAGAGCGGGGAAAACAACTCAACTTAAACATGTATCATAACTCCAACTTAAATAAAACAAACCAAAGTAAGGAGATGATACAAAATATACCTAGATGCCAATTTCCATACCTATGGCATCATGATGACTTGAAGTTGCAACCTCATGGAGATTTTTCATTTGAATCCAAGGTCAACTCCAATACACCATTTTTCATTCATCCTTGTGTGGTAGCTCCCCCTACAAAAGAAGATGAGACTTTTGGTACCCAAATGACTTTGGGTCCTTGGGGGTGAGTTGGCCTAGGAATCCAAAGTGTCTTAGCTACACTTGAATTTTTCTTGAGTGCACAATTATAAATAGCATGGCCAAAAATACCACAACAAATATAATGTCCATTGAATTTCTTTTCATTTTTGCTATGAGGTCTAATGTTAGAATGCTTAGCATGAAAAACATGATGAGCATGAGCATTCTTAAAGGAAACATTTCTCTTTTGAGATTTCCTAAATGAGACATTTTGATTTTTAGAATTAAGAGAAGAAGTATTAACTTTTCTACTCAAAATCAACATCTCATTTTTCAAATCATTCATAGATTTATGCAAAGCATGCAATTGAGTTTTCAACATGTTATTTTCATTTTTTAACATGTCATTTTTGTTTTTCAAATCCTTAGTATCAATACTTAAAACATCATGGCATGGATTAGAGACACTAATTTTAGCTTCTCATTTTCTAGTTTAGCATCATGTAAATGAGAGCTAATAGTTAAGTTTTCCTTTTTTAATTTTTTATTTTCTTTATCTTTTTTAACCATCAAGGCATACATTATTTTATATTCATCCATTAATTCATCATAAAGCAAGTCATAAGAGCTAGATGAATTAATATTATCCTTTTTGTTATCATGACTAGAAGAAGAAGAGTGTACCTCATCATTAGCATTCATGGCGCAATCTTTTGAACTAGCTTCATATCCATGGTAAGAGAATGCTTCACTCGAACAAGAAGATGATGTGGAAGCATTTGACTTCTTCTTTGCCTTGTTCTTCATGGAAGGGCAATTTTTCTTCACATGCCCCCTTTCCTTGCATGCATGACACACCACTTTCCTTTTTCGGCTCTTGGAGCTACTCCATTGACTAAAGGAGCTATGGGCATCAAAATCAAGATTAGTGGTAGGTGAATGACCATTGTCATCACTACCTTCATTAGACGTGCCAATCTCTTCAGTCTTGGCATAATCATACAGCATGTTTAAAGTTGCCCAAATGTCAAAAGCCGAAGTACAATACATGACTTTATCAAAAATATTATTTTCCAATGAACAATATAAACAATTTGTTGTCTTAGCATTTAATTCAAATCTATTAATTTCTTCTTGGGTCTATGCATCCATTTTTTCGTTAGGTTCTATGTATTTTGACGTTACCATATTAAAAATACCTAAACTTTGAGTCTTTAGAAAAGTGTACATTCTACTCTTCCAAAGACCAAAGTTAGACTCATCGAACCTAGGAGGTGTAGACGCTACCAACTCTAGTGTCATTTTCGGATCGAGACTAGATGTAGACGAGATGGTGAAATCTCAAACTACGACCCGCTCTAATACCAATTATTGGGTGAAATGACTACACTAGAGGGGGGTGAATAGTGTGTTAACTAAATTTATTGCCTAATTCCAATTTTATTCGTCTTCTTAGATTACTTAGGCAATTTACGAACGAATGACTAAATGCGAAAGCGATAAAAGATAAAGCAATAAATACAAACACAATATCAATGCTAACACAGTGATTTATAGTGGTTCGGCCACAATGCCTACTCCACTACCTAAGCATCCCGCTTAGGATTTCCAAACTAGCTTTACTAGATTATCTTGTTTCCTTCACAACAATGATGTTTTCACCGGAGAGTCTCCGCTCTCACACCGAAGACACTTCCACACTCGAAAGTCTCCGCCTTCCTACCGAGAGCACTCTCCCATCTCAATCCTAAGGACAACAAGAACTAATCCTAGCAAACTACGTTTACAGCGGTGGAATTAAGCCTCAAACACAAAGGCAACCACCAACTCAATCAACCTAGCACTCTAGGTTTACACAACCTTTAAATACAATGAAATAAACAAAAAATATACAACTTAATGGAGCAATAAATAAAACAACTTATACTTAGCTCCAAACAAAGGTTCTTAGCTTCCTCTTGATGCCTTTGATGGTGAATCAATGAAGTCAAGGCTTGCTCAAGGAGTTGAAAGATCAAAGCTAGGGATTTTAAGAGTGGTGGCGCAATCAAGCTCAAAGATCATCAAAATATGGCTCAAAGAAGTGTAGGAGTGATCAAAAGTTCTTTAGGAAGGCTTAGGCTTGGGTATTTATAACCCTCATAAGAAACGGTGTGTCAACGGGCGGCTCAACAGGCGAAAAACTAGCCGTTCCTGACGTTTGATCGCATGCCGGTCGATCGTCGGTCGATCGCCCACGACCACTGCGCCTTCTGTGAATAAATTGCACTGTTCGATCGACCAATGGGTCGACCGAATGAGTTGCGACTTCTTCTCATCCGCGATCCGGTCGACCGAAGCCTAAAGCCAGCATCGCGATTCAGCGATCCTCATTCCGACCGATCGATCGGTCGATCGACGGACGCACTGCCAATTTTTCCCACACTTCGGTCGATCGAATTACCTGCTGCCAATTTTTGACAGCATTTGGTCGACCGGTCGGTCGACCGAACCTAGACTGGACAGTTTGGTTACTTGGTTTTCTTTGCTTGTTTACTTGTTTCTAGTTTCGTCTTCACTAAGTCTACTTATATAACATTTATTAACTATAAAATATAAATGTTATATAAGGATTACCCCCATTTGGATTTAATAAAAATATCTAAAAAATCAAAATCCTTAAGAATCAAAATCTAGTTTTTGGGATCTAGTACGAATTTTCAGAAAACGAAAATTTTCTAATCTTTTGGGTCAAATATGGTTAGGCTAAAGGCTTCCAAAAATTTCTTTAAAATACCTCGTTATCTAATTTTAACCCAAGGAACAATTACCGTCATTTTTTATGCCAATAAAATATCTAGGGCATATAGCCCTCCAAGGAGCTCCCTAGGTTATTTCAGGGCGATTTTTGGGTTTTCATGTTTTGAGATTCTGGGATGGTTTTTGGGTTCTTAGCATCATAAAGAGGATTACATTATAAACTAGACACCCTAGATCTAAACTTTAACTTCCCGACAATTCCGAGCGCCGACGAGCGTCCTTGCCGATTTCTTTGATTTCTTCAATTTTTCCGATCGGGGACGTCGAGCGCTAACCGATATGGAACCTCAAATATTTCTCAATGAAACATTAGTTCCATGTTTGTTATCATCAAAACCGAGATTAAGACCAAGGTTGAAAACCTTAAGCCAACAAGGTCTTCTTACAAGCTCAAGTAAATTTAAGTAAAAACAAATAAACAACAATTTTATTACAAGAGGAGGAAGAAGAGAACTTATCACAATGAAAACACCTCTTCTTTTTTAGCCTAGCACCCTTGATGAACCCTTTAATGAAGAACACTTGAAGATGAGGGATCAAGAGCTAGGTTTGAAGAATTTGATCAATTGAGAAGCTTTGAGGATGCTAAAGATCACTCTTTGAAGGTTATTGGCATCAATAGTTACCTAGGAGAGAGAGAGAGAGAAGAGTATTTATAATCCGCCAATCAAACGGCTCGTCAACGGGCGCATTTTTGCCCGTTGCCAACGCCCTATTGCTTGCCAGTCGGTCGACCAACCGTTCGACCGCCAAGCGACCGCTGGCATTCTGCCCTTCTGCCGCTCTGTTCAGTCGACCGGAGGGTCGATCGACTGTATCACGATTTTGATCCTCTGTTGACCGGTCGAACGATCGGTCGACCGAAGTGGACACTGCTAGTTTTTGGCCTCGTTCGGTCGATCGAAGTGGCTACTGCCATTTTTTAACATCATTTGGTCGACCGAACCTGGACTGGAAAATTTCTTTTTAGATCTTCTCGTTGTGCACTTTGTTTTCTAGTTCCGTTCTTCAGCGTGCTCCAACTCGAAAGATTTCCAAGTATTCTTTTGATTTGACCAAGCCATCTCTGGTGCACGCATTGGTTTGTTTCAAGATCGATGTCGCAAGACGTGAAACTTGACTTGTCATTTATCAATCCTGTGAGCTTCATACTTCAAGAACTTGGTTAAACAGATTTGGTTTGTTATCATCAAAATAGTCATGAAGAGAATAAAGCATGAAGGAAAAAAGCTTCAGCCAACACTTTAAACTGAGAATTAGATTCAAATTTCATCCCAAGTTCTAGTTTAACATCCTTGACCTCACATTTGGGATTATATACCTTCCTGCAGAATTTTTTCCTCATATGCTCAGTCGACCAACCTACGCCCTCTTCATCTTCACTATCGTCAGGTGTAACAACTTCATCTTCACTGTCCTCATACTCACTAGTACATTCATGTGCATCTTCAGACAAATTTGTAGGGTTAACTGGGATAGGCACCTCTTTTGTAAAGTTGTAATATGATGTACCTTTAATTGTGACTGATACAACTTCATTAGTGTCACATTCATCTTCATTCAAATTTGGACCTCTACCATGCTTATATTTGTCTTTTTTCAGTGCTTTCGTCACATATTCTTCATCACTTAATTCATCAAATTCACTAGAACATATATAACTTTCTCCAACTGGGCGATAGTCGATGTCTCAATATCATCATCCCTTACGTCATTAGCAGCCTCAATAACATGCTCAGTATCTGCATGTTGATCAGTCCCAGCAATAACAAGATGTTCTATAGCTGCATGTTCATCATCCCCCCCAAGTGTATCAGTTTCTACATCTGTAGATGCATGTTCATCATTCCCCCAAGATGTTCAATCCATCCCAGGATAGCATCAATATACAGTGTATCATCCATGTTGTTTTCATCTTCACTGCTAATATTAATCTATATCATAAGATGATTAATATCAATAGCATGTCATAACATAATTGAGTAATTAATTATATTAAAATTATACTTACAGGGGCTGAAGCTGACGATGAATCTCGTCGTGGAGGAAGAATAGTTTTTCGAAGCCGATTTGAACGTCGAACCATCTCAACTTACAAGGGCTATATTAGGGATAAGTAATATAAGTGGGGATATATTATGTAATTTTTATCCAATCATATTCATGCAGTAACACTGGTCATTAGCTCTACGTGAACATTACTAACACCGAGGGGACAATATAACCAGAAGCATGAACACAGTAGGGGAGAATACACATTCAAATTCAATCAAAAATATGGGATGGAAATGAAAATCGAAAGCATGAACATGAAAACAAGATGCATGATTAACCCTTGTTTTGGTGAATGAATCTAGGGTTCCATCTTTTCAAATCAAACACCTCACATGGAAAGAAATTACTAACCTTTTGTAACAGGGAGTTCATCAGTGACGTTGGAACACTTCGCGTTGTTGGTCGTTGATTGCAGGGAGGCGATGTGACTTAAGTTAATGTGAGCTGCTTCGATAAAAGTTGGGGATAATGCTTGTTCTTTCCGACAAACTGGAGATGGTGGTGCGACGAAGGAAGCCGACGAAGACTGTCGAGATTCTGACCGGTGGACAAGAACGGAGCGGTGGTCCCGATTTTGTCGGGGATGAAGAGGCGATAACCAGAAAAGTGGGATTTGGATTTTGTCGGGTGGGGTTTAGAGTTGTTAATTAAAGTTAGGGGTTGGATAAAAGATTTGCTGACTGGGTTGGATCACAAAAAAAAATTAGTTAAAAAAAGTGGGGATGTTGACTTGATATTTTTCAAGTTAATATTTTATGAATATTTTTGGATACTGACTAGGCTCTTGATCCACGTCAGCGTGCCCACGTTAGCATCCAAACGGTTGTTGTGATATCTCGTTAACGATGAGATAGATTTGTTACACATCGAAAAATGGTGTATTAAATTGAAAAAATTAGAAAGTGGGGATAGATTAGGGAAATATCTCAAAAGTCGGGATATATTTAGTAATTAATCCATATTAAAATTAAATTAATTTTAAATTATATATAATTATTTTATTAATTAAATAGCTTTATTTATTGAAATTATTTTTAATTAATTTTTGATGTTCTGATAGACATACATAAAAATGTCTTAAAAGTCAAAAACTTTTTTTCTAAAATCTTTAACACTAAAATTTTGTAGTTTTTATCCTCACTATAACATGAAACTATTTTAATTATTAAATTTTACATTTTTAATAAAATTTTTGAGGCTCTTAAACTCATTCCAAAAAATAATTAAATAATTTATAGACTTGGAGATATATAAATTTTAGTGTCCACTGAAAGAAAAAAAAAAACTGAATCTAGAGAGTTCGGTGCAACATGAATTCAAGGAGGTGCAATCATATTCATGCAGTAACACTGGTCATTAGCTCTACGTGAACATTACTAACACCGAGGGGACAATATAACCAGAAGCATGAACACAGTGGGGGAGAATACACATTCAAATTCAATCAAAAATATGGGATGGAAATGAAAATCGAAAGCATGAACATGAAAACAAGATGCATGATTAACCCTTGTTTTGGTGAATGAATCTAGGGTTCTATCTTTTCAAATCAAACACCTCACATGGAAAGAAAATTACTAACCTTTTGTAACAGGGAGTTCATCAGTGACGTTGGAACACTTCGCGTTGGTGGTCGTTGATTGCAGGGAGGCGATGTGACTTGAGTTAATGTGAGCTGCTTCGATAAAAGTTGGGGATGATGCTTGTTCTTCCCGACAAACTGGAGATGGTGGTGCGACGAAGGAAGCCGACGAAGACTGTCGAGATTCCGACCGGTGGACAAGAACGGAGCGGTGGTCCCGATTTTGTCGGGGATGAAGAGGCGATAACCAGAAAAGTGGGATTTGGATTTTGTCGGGTGGGGTTTAGAGTTGTTAATTAAAGTTAGGGGTTGGATAAAAGATTTGCTGACTGGGTTGGATCACAAAAAAAAATTAGTTAAAAAAAGTGGGGATGCTGACTTGATATTTTTCAAGTTAATATTTTATGAATATTTTTGGATACTGACTAGGCTCTTGATCCACGTCAGCGTGCCCACGTTAGCATCCAAACGGTTGTTGTGATATCTCGTTAACGATGAGATAGATTTGTTACACATCGAAAAATGGTGTATTAAATTGAAAAAATTAGAAAGTGGGGATAGATTAGGGAAATATCTCAAAAGTCGGGATATATTTAGTAATTAATCCATATTAAAATTAAATTAATTTTAAATTATATGTAATTATTTTATTAATTAAATAGCTTTATTTATTGAAATTATTTTTAATTGATTTTTGATGTTCTGATAGACATACATAAAAATGTCTTAAAAGTCAAAAACTTTTTTTCTAAAATCTTTAACACTAAAATTTTGTAGTTTTTATCCTCACTATAACATGAAACTATTTTAGTTATTAAATTTTACATTTTTAATAAAAATTTTGAGGCTCTTAAACTCATTCCAAAAAATAATTAAATAATTTATAGACTTGGAGATATATAAATTTTAGTGTCCACTGAAAGAAAAAAAAAAACTGAATCTAGAGAGTTCGGTGCAACATGAATTCAAGGAGGTGCAATCATATTCATGCAGTAACACTGGTCATTAGCTCTACGTGAACATTACTAACACCGAGGGGACAATATAACCAGAAGCATGAACACAGTGGGGGAGAATACACATTCGAATTCAATCAAAAATATGGGATGGAAATGAAAATCGAAAGCATGAACATGAAAACAAGATGCATGATTAACCCTTGTTTTGGTGAATGAATCTAGGGTTCTATCTTTTCAAATCAAACACCTCACATGGAAAGAAAATTACTAACCTTTTGTAACAGGGAGTTCATCAGTGACGTTGGAACACTTCGCGTTGGTGGTCGTTGATTGCAGGGAGGCGATGTGACTTGAGTTAATGTGAGCTGCTTCGATAAAAGTTGGGGATGATGCTTGTTCTTCCCGACAAACTGGAGATGGTGGTGCGACGAAGGAAGCCGACGAAGACTGTCGAGATTCCGACCGGTGGACAAGAACGGAGCGGTGGTCCCGATTTTGTCGGGGATGAAGAGGCGATAACCAGAAAAGTGGGATTTGGATTTTGTCGGGTGGGGTTTAGAGTTGTTAATTAAAGTTAGGGGTTGGATAAAAGATTTGCTGACTGGGTTGGATCACAAAAAAAAATTAGTTAAAAAAAGTGGGGATGCTGACTTGATATTTTTCAAGTTAATATTTTATCAATATTTTTGGATACTGACTAGGCTCTTGATCCACGTCAGCGTGCCCACGTTAGCATCCAAACGGTTGTTGTGATATCTCGTTAACGATGAGATAGATTTGTTACACATCGAAAAATGGTGTATTAAATTGAAAAAATTAGAAAGTGGGGATAGATTAGGGAAATATCTCAAAAGTCGGGATATATTTAATAATTAATTCATATTAAAATTAAATTAATTTTAAATTATATGTAATTATTTTATTAATTAAATAGCTTTATTTATTGAAATTATTTTTGATTAATTTTTGATGTTCTGATAGACATACATAAAAATGTCTTAAAAGTCAAAAACTTTTTTTCTAAAATCTTTAACACTAAAATTTTGTAGTTTTTATCCTCACTATAACATGAAACTATTTTAGTTATTAAATTTTACATTTTTAATAAAATTTTTGAGGCTCTTAAACTCATTCCAAAAAATAATTAAATAATTTATAGACTTGGAGATATATAAATTTTAGTGTCCACTGAAAGAAAAAAAAAATTGAATCTAGATAGTTCGGTGCAACATGAATTCAAAGAGGTGCAAAAATTAACGGTGTTAGAAAGTAGTCAAACTGATCATATACATATTTTTCTTGATAAAAAATTTATTTTATTTAATGGGATCAAACTTTTTAGGGGTGTTATTGGACACCCCTGACTGCTGATAGAGGTTGCCGTGTCATTCCTTTCACAAAATCTACCTTGTGGAAATAACTGCATTGTTTCTCTGTCTCGCACAATCTCCAAAGTCATATTCCGAAATGAACTACTGCCTCTTTTTATGGGTGATGTGAGCCGAAAGGAGTGTCTTCTTTAAAGGATGTTGGAGCCGGTCGGTATTGCGGTGGTCCGAGTTCAATGAAGAGGTTGAGTTATTATCATGGAAGGTGTCCAAAAGAACTAGTCTTCAAGCACTGGGATACTCTGAAATAGCTGCCGAGCAAAGGGGAAGGTGGAGTTGTAGCTGCCGAATTTGATAGATTCTACTGAATAAAGCTACTGATTAAATATTCGCCTGAGAGAGAATAGATCAACGGCTAAAAAATTGGTCAATATGGCGAAGAAAGCAACAAAGGATGGCTGAAAAATTGCTAGAGGATCCCTAGATTGTGGTCAATTCGCCTGAGTGATGCTGCAAGAGATCCGCATGAATTCCTCTGTTTCGAACAAAGGAAGGGATAATGGGAAAGATAAAGTCCGTGAATGATTCCCATTGGTTCGTAAAAATGGGACTCGCCTAGTTCTTTTGACCAGGTTGCATAAGGCTTAATGACCTAATTCGGCTAGAGAAAATAGAGGCCCGTACAAACAAGAATTAAGGCCTAGATAGGCCAACAACAAAGATGGACTGAGGAGACCCAAATCAAATTAAGAAGCCATGTTAGACCAACTTAATTTGGGTTGCAAGCCAGCTGAGAAAACATGGGTCTGTGTAATAGAAATTGGGCTCGATTCAATTCTAATTTCAGCCGATTAAGTTTGTTCAATTAGATTAATCAATTTAACTCCGATTTAAATCAGATCATGCTCGTTGGATTCAAAACCCAATTTGAGTCAACACCTTACAGCCCAATCTGTTAGCTCAATTACAAATTCAATATGATCGGTATAGGATCAGATTGACCTTGGGTCCAATTTGAATTTTTTCTAATAGGCATGGTCCGAATTTTAAAATATTGTATCAAACGCTCCAAGAAACACCAAGAAGATTTTTTGTAACTGAGACAGCTTTAATTATCAACCAAGAAGAAAACTCTGCGTCTCTTTGCACCTGAGATATGTCGAACACTACTGAGGTAATACCAGATAGATAGTTTGCTGAATAAACAAAAGACATAAGTTGACTATATCAACATTAACTGAAAACCAAAAACAAAAACAGAAAAAGAAAAAGAAAAAAAAAAACATGAACCAAGTTCAACATCAGATACTGTGTTACTTCATATGTGAATCATCAAAATACATTCTAAAAACACTACTATACAGGCCTAGCACAGTTCTATTTCTTGACAGTCTGACCTACACATGCATAACAGGAATATAAGCAGTTAGCTATACGTCTGTGAGCGCAGTCCTGTACAAAGCAAGTGGAACTGCTGGAACTACAACTACTAAGTTCAAGCCTACCACCTAAACATATCATACATACACTAGAGAGTACGAGTGTCAGTTATTTGCATCACATGTCATCTCACATGTCCATGCCCATCAAGAAATCTTCCTCGCCCTCCTCTCTGGGAATCTCATCGCCTAGAAAACCATCTGTAGCAAGGTTGCTGCAAGCGAGGGAAATTTTTATGATCTAGAGATACCAAAAAAGTGATAAATATATGCTACAAGCATAAAAAATATACTGGATACTCTATAGTCAGAGATACGTTTTTGATGTGCATCAACTAAAGAACTCCGGAACCCACCTGAAACAACAGCATCGGAAGCTGACAACGCGTTTCAACTTCCTATTGTAGAAAAAGAAGTTGAACGACCATCTGCATTGTGCTAATACCATGTTAATTATTGCTAGCTTACATGACTAAATGTAATTATGACTTACGAAGAACTTACATGGCTCCTTTCTGCAGAAAGGGGCCTCCATCCAAATCTGGGTTGTAGCTGTAGATTTCGCATTCATTTAGCTTGACAACCTGCATTCAGATGACAAATTAACCCTGGTGGTCGTGATTTAATCAAAACTTCAAATTAGAGGAACCATCACCTCATCAATTGCGTTTGTCATACTATCTATAAAAGAGCTTCCTTCATTCGCAATAGCCCATTCCTGGAACCAAGAATCACATATCGGCATACCCGAAACAATAAGCATCAATCAAATTTGATAATTTAAATCAAAATTAATCAGAATAAATTGATGCTAGGATTTGCTGAAGATTCTCATTAGCATGAAGACTGTTCTGGCTGTGTTTAGTATTAAGAAGCACTTGCTTCAAGGAAATAGTAAAATTATACAACTCATCCACAACCAGGTCAGATGGAGATACCCAACAGAAAAGAAGCATAAAACAGCTGCATCACATGATAATGTCACATGGCAAAAAGTTTGACAGTTTCAGCCAAACAGTGTAGTAAAGAATAATGGTTATCAACCAAACATGTCAGAGGTAGTTTCCCAATTTGTAAGAATATGCATGTACATAGTCAGAGAGAGTTTAGTTTATCATCAGCATGAAATTGTAGAGAAAGGAAAGCTATATTAGTAACCTCCATTCGATAAAAATATTTGCAAGAACAGAAACATACCCTCGCTGCTTCGAACAGGTAGGTGTCAAATATCTGCTTGAAATTATCCCACTCTTCCTCTCTGAAATATAGATGAGATTGCACTGCACTGCTAGATTGACAAATATTCACAATAAATGTAAGTCGCCAATGCTCCATGATCCCCATTAACCATTAGGGGTAACTGGGATCAGCAAATTGCCAAATTCCAAAAGGGGAACAATTACAGAGGACCATAACCACAAGTCTAGGGAAATGGAGAGACTTGAACTCTCAGCTCAAAGAGCAACGGGTTAAACCGCCTGTCAAACCACTTGACAACACTCCCGATTCTGGATAGAAAGGATAATCAGCGGGTTGTCATGCCGCTTCCTCATGGAGCAAACTGACATTGACATTACCCAGGATCCTCTCTTCCAAATGTGAACTTAACTAATAGTATGATATAGAAGCACAGGTACCTGAAATCATAATCTGGATACAAGTGGCTGAGCGTGAGAACCAGATAGATCAGGGTCCTACGACTGCATTATCCAGAAAGCAAACAAAATCAGATTCGCAGAATGGTAAGAATTAGAGATCGAAATGGAAAGATGAACTAATATTCAATTGAAGAGACAAAGTGCAAAAATCTCAACACTAAGTTCTTCAATTAAGTTGTCCTTTGGGAGTGGACAATGCTCCAAATATAAATAGATAGCAAAACAAAGACAATGCAAATACTAAAACAAACATATATTTATAGCAAAGAAAATGCTGAATAGGTAACTCATAGTAGTTGAGGGAATAGTGAGAATAGTGCTTGACGGTAATGGAATGTGGGATTGAGGGAATGTGGAGTTGAGGGAATAGTGGGAATAGTGCTTGACGGTTATGAAATGTGAGATTGAGGGAATGTGGAGTTGAGGGAATAGTGGGAATAGTGCTTGACGGTTATGGAATGTGGGGATTGAGGGAATAGTGGGATGTTTTTTCCTCCTATAATAGGTGTGGACAGGTGGTGTCATATCACAGAACTTCATGTAGTAAAATGTGTAACAAAAATTTTTACTACCTTGATCTACTAGTCAAGTATTCCACAGACGAAGGTGTGTCACTATCAGAAGAGTGCTCAAGATAATCAAGAATCTGGAACAAGAAAACACCAGCTTAGCAATCTTAGTATCCACGTGCAGAGAAGAAATCAGCAAACTATTTTCAATTCAATCAGGCAGTAACTTCTTTGGAACTTTAGAAACAACATATGTGACTACTCTTCACTGCCTTTCAACTAAAGACTATATTTAAGAACTGCACAAAATAATTACAACATAAGTTTCCTAGTTTATTGTCTTTAAAATCAGCAGTAGCTTCCAGACGTACCCCAAACGTGAAAAGAATGAACTAGCTAAGACATCTCGGGTTTAAGAACCAGCTTCATATCAAAATTAATGAACAGAAAACTAATGTAATAGTATTTATCGGTTAGCCACATTCTCGTCAACAAGCTTATTTAAGTACAACAAAAGGTTCTTTTCACAAACTGACATATATATCCTTAATTATAAGACAAATGAATTGTGAAACTAAAGGGATACAAAGAAAAAGATTGAAATTTTGTGCAAGAAATAATCATTTTAAGTGATTGCTGTACCTCCTGCTCTAAGCTAAAAGAGAGCTTTCTATCTGTCCCAGTTTGCTTGCCTGAAAAAGAAAAGGGAAAGCATACATGTGATTTGGTTTTCTTTTACTAGACCATATCAACCAAGCAAGTCGCACATGAACTTACATGAAAAAGTTTCAAGACTCCCTTTGATTGTACTCTCTCCAAGATTTAAATGATTAAGGAAAAGATTTATGCTGGATAAAAAGAGGCTATCAAGATCTTAATGGGACTACACACAAATTTTAGATGCACTATCTATTAGATATAAGTTCCTATAACATTAAACAATTTCCATAAGAATTAAGGGGCACCTATCGAAAGGAGTGTATTCCAAAAACTTCATCTTCACAATCCTTTAAAGCAGACAAGCAGGACGTTTGATGACTCTATCACAGGTATTTTCCTTCTGTAAGAAAATGAGTGGAAATGAAATTAACACTTAAAATGGTCACAATAAAGAAAAACAGAGTTGAAAATGGTAACTGTGTATAATCAAACTATGGCATCTCTAGCACAAATAATTGTATCTTACTGGCCACCGGAAGCAAGTGCAAAAGTTAAATAACTTATTTTCTCCAAGGAAACCAGAAATCATCGACATGATAATTTTCCTCAAAGAGGTTGCAATTTTACCATGTAAATGAACATCATAAAGTTTAAATCCATCAAAATGACTAAACAGTACTTGTAAGAAATATCCCACATTATATATGTAAGAATTTAAGAATAATCACTGAAATGTTCAAAAAATACTAATACTACAGGCATCGAGCAAAGTACAACTATGAACGTTGTTAGAAACATATAGGTGTCAAGCAAAGTATCTTCTTTATAAAAAAATCTCACGGTTTTGGGGTGCCATCATCATTCACACCAAAATTCATGAGTGGGGTAGTCAACATCCAGAACTACCATCAGCCATTCAGTCTTCTATGCTACGGATTATAACTTTAATATTGTCAGTCTTCCTTTTCATGCATGTACCTACATAAGCTTACCCAATTCTCAACTTCTTTTAGGATTACTACAACCAATTAACACTCTCTTAATTAACTGAAACAGGATTCATTTAAGAAACGTGACATTTTTTCTAATAAACGATAGCATGAATAAATCATAAATTTATTCAATAAATAAAAGCGATATCATTCAACTTCTTGTCACCTCCACCTCATCCAAATTCCTAATAGATGTTTTTGCTAGCAAGCTTAGCCTATGTCACCATAATTGCAGCGGAAAATATTTGGATTAGAAGACGAGAAACGATAGTTACGAATAAACCCACTAACACAATCTCCCATGGATGGGAAAAAGGAAGCCGGGAGAACAAGCATCAGATTAGATCCAACAATTTCAACAACAACCATCAGGGAAAACGAAAGTCAACAACAAACCCTAGATCAGCCATAGCTCGCCAGATTCGCCCCAAAAACTACCAAAAAAACTGAAAATGGAGCCTAAATCCAAAAAGTGGTCGCCGGAAGAGAGATCGGTCGAGGAACACGCACCTGCCGACCGCGAACGGGAGACGTGCGTCTGGTCTGGATTTGGATGTGTGACCGACGAAAGGTGCTAATAAAATTGAATTTGAACACTCTAGTCTCGCTCGCTTTTGTGGATAAGAATTCGGTAAACACAAGGAGAGTGCCAAATCAGATGTATGATCATCAACAGAAACATACTAATAAGCGGAATGCTTTTAGAACTATTTATAGAGCCAACTGAATCCACACAACCTGTCTAAATAACATAGGTAGTTTATTGAGTTTCCTGTCTTTGGAAAAACAGCCTTCTTCATTCAAAGCACACCAACCGGTGGGCAGAGTTTTGCGTGACATGTGTGGATGTCAAAGGATCAAGTGTGTGAAATCGTTCACCAGTTCTTAATCTGGTCGATGGGAAACCTTAGTTCCTTAAAAAACTTTACTCGTAAATTGGATCTTATGCACGTGGCTATTTATCATTGGATTCAAATGAGATCTACCTGTTTGAGATCACATAGCTGATTATTTGAACTTGAAGAATCATCACCTACCGCGTCACCTACCTTTTTCAAGTAGACGTAAATTTTGTTTTCCATTTTCATTCGCAGATATTTACTTCCTTTTAACTTTAGCAACACCGTAAATAAAATGAAATATTTAATAAAATCATATATTTATTAATCTAAAAAATTTAAAGTTTATATAAACACGTTTCAAATTATTTAAAAATATTAAATAAAATTTAAATTACCTTAAAATTACGATTGTGCTCTCGAAAAGCTAATAAGATGTTACATCGATTAGAAAATATGACACTGAGATGTGGAGAAGTGTTTCGAGCGGCAAGGGGAAGAAATTGTTGGTGGACAATTTGCTAAAGCCGATGAAAGTTTCAAGATCTCGAATTATGGGGACCTCGGGGCCTCGGGTTCCAGAGGCAACTACGCCGTTCGTGCCTTCGGATTCTCCAACTCCTCCTGATTCACCTTTGAGGCATTAGAAAAGGACTAGAGTTATCGATGAAAGCTTGCCTCCTCGGGCGGCTACGCGTTCGGCGGGGGATGAGGCCATGACATCAGAGGCGAGAGTGGTGGAGAGTGCTCCACTGATGACTTGTCAGCCGGTTGCGACCCCATGCGAGGGCAAACATATTCGTTTTAGCAGCCAAGCAGATTTTCCTAAGGGAGTGGACCCATGGGAGTTCACCCAGGTTCAAGGGCCTATTGAATAGGCTGAGGGAGTCCATGTCGAGGAAGTCTAAGATTCAGTCTCAGGAGATTGAGTCGTTGAGGATCGAGCTGGTTGAAGTGAAGAAGGCCTTAGAGGCGAAAGTTGGCGAAGTCGAGAACTCTCCGAGTTTGCTGCTCGGGTGAAGGAAATGGAAGGTAAGTCCATTGCAAGAGCTAGAAAATCTCTATCATGATCTTGTCGCAACTGTGGCGGAAGGCTCCCATCTAAAGACCGAGGCTGAAGATGCCAAGGCTGAGGCGAAGAGATACAGACTAACAATGCAGGACCTTTCGAGATGTTGCCCTTGCCATGTATACTGAGGGTTTTGAAAGAGTGATAGAGCAAGCCAAGTTCTTTGCTCCAAGGTTGACTTTTCTAGAGTCAACCTTCTCAAGGAAGTTAGAGACATTGCTTTGATAAATTCCGAGGTTGGGGAGGATGTTACGACCTGAAAAAAAGGACCGACTTATAAATATTATTTTTGGAGGGGGCTTTTTGCAAAATGTCTAATGATATATATTTAGTCCTAATCCTCCTCTAATCTTTTTGTCTTGGTGTTGACAGCGGCTGAGGAGGCGGGTGATCGGAGCGGCGTGCGGTGGCGGTGAAAACTCCGGTGAAGATCGGAGTTTGGAGGAGTTATAAGGTAGGAGTTTTTATCTTCTCCATTGCAGATTCATTTTCTATTCTAGTTCATCGGCAGCGGCAACAACACGAGGAGCAGAGAGGAACTGAGAGAAATGAGGGGTCAACGGAGTTGGCCGACGGGCGACGACGGCAGTGCCGTAATCGATAGCGTCGGGCCATGCATCCTCGGCGGCTGCCAAGCCTCGGCAGTTGTGTTGCTGCTCGCCACTTGGCAGCAGTCGCGCGGCTACTGTCCCGATGTTTTCCGGCGAAGGACCGGTGTCTCATCGGTGCCGGGGGCAGCGGGGGAGATTGGAGAGTCCGGTGGGATGATCGCCGACGGCCAAGAGGGCCGGCCGACGTGGATCCGACAAAGTAGCATATGCGGGAGGTGGGCTGGGCATCGGGTGCGAGTGACGGAGATGAGTGGGAGGGACAGGTTTTATTTGATTTAATAAATAGATTAATTAAAAAATAGAACGGTATCGCTTGAAATGAGTGTAATTTGTAGATTATTGGAGTATTTTTGAGGTTGATCATAGAGTCGTCGGATCGAGTCAGGGTGAATACTAAAGTTGTAGGTTTTCTCATTCTGAACACGATGGTGGTGTCGGACTCCTGATCAAAGGTTGTCTGGTAGGTCTTTTCTATTTTTCAGTATTATTTGATAGTTTAATATGATTAATTCAGTTTGGTAAATAGTTAAATAATGTAGAATAGTTTTATTCTATATTAGTCGGTGGTTTAGAGTATGGATGGTTATGTTGGGTGTGAGTTGACTCATGTTGTAGCCGATGAATGTTGAATGAGTAAAATAACGATTTTACCCTTGTCTCTATTTGCTTGATTTGTTTCTGAAATTCGTTGATCTCCTATTGCATTATTTTGTTGGACATACCATATTGATAATTGCATGAGTCTAATTTAGTTGTTATTTATTGACGTTATTTGAACATGATATTATACTAGACATGGTGCACATTGTAGTATTAGCGATGTCATAAGTTGTATTTGCTAGCATGAATTATTTTGGTTACATCTTCAGTTGATAGTTTGTTGTAGCATTTATTGTTGTTTGTATTGTAGATCAGTTGTGATTTGTCATATGGTGCGATCTAATTGTCATGTTGCATTGTTGATCTTTTATTGAGCGGAGGCACTGAACACTGTTGATTTATTGCCCGAGTTGTATGGCAAGTGACACCGGTGATCACCTACTTACCACACGGGTGCCTGTGCCGCGTCAAGGTGTTAGACGTCGGCAGACTACCTTTTTGGATAGTCGCATCTCCTGTTGGAGCGGGCTTGAGGTGCCACTCTCGGATGTGCGAGAGTGCGGGAGAAACCTACTTGTCCACTACGCTCTTGATTTGTATGAGTTGCATTAGATGATAGTTGAACATGCGTCTTGTTGTTGTTGACATGTTACATTATATTGTAGAGTCGTATATTATTGCATTTGGCAATATCATCGCATCATGATTATTTACCCTTCTTGTTGACATATTGATACTCCTACTCAGCTTTCCGCTGACGTTATTTGTTGTTGCCTCGGATTTGCAAGTATGTCAGTAGTTCAAGTTGGGTAGCTAGAGCCCTGGAGGAGGAGACGTCATCCGCTGCTTAGTAGTTATATTCTAGTTGTCTTATTTTAGTTGTTGAACATTATTATTGAGAATACTTCCTTTGTTGGTTGTTCTTGTCGTTTCTTATCTGTTGTAATTCTAGTAACGTTTATATTATAAGTTGTTCGTGAAGGTTTGGTTGTGTTGGATTGATTGTCGGTTGCGCTTCTCTTAGACGGTGTTCCTTATTTAGGAATGAACCTAGGCGGGGCATAACAAAGGAGGTTCCTGGGCCGCCTGAAGAGGTACCTTCGATTGTAGTTCGAGAACAGTGCTCGTCTCCTCCAATGAATGTTGATGTTGTGGGGAGGGATGCTCTCGCCGCATCGGCTGAGGCCGATGTGGCCTCTCCTTTGTAATGTATTTAAGTGCTCATGTGTGGGCTGTTTGGATGGTTGCTTGTAATGAAATGCTGCCCCCTGAGTGTGTGACAATTGCCCCTTTGTGGCCTTATATTTGTGCCTTCGGGCATTTATTTTCCTATTAATGTTTTTAGAGCAGTGTATCTTGATGGTTGCTGGTCGCCGAGTTTTCTCATCTTACTAGGAGAGTATCCCGACGTTTCTTAGTCGAGACAGTTGGCTATAGTTAAAGTCCTTGTCATAGGGTGCGCGGCGGAGTACTCGCCGAGAGCGTGAGCTCGCCATTGGCAGCTAGGGCCATAAGTCGTATCTAAGGTTAAGTCTTATATTATAAGTAGGATTATTTTTGAAACTACCTTTGAGGTAGTGTGGCGATTGTGAAAGCCAGGGTGTGGCGACTTTGAGTTTGGAATTAAGGGCTCAGGCAGGGCGCCGATGCATGAAGTGGCAAGGATTCTGAGACCTGCAATAGTGGTGCTAAGGTCGAGTAAGGGCTCTGAGGCCAGAAGTAGCAGCGTTAAGGTCGAGGACCGCGCTCAAGGGATCATGTCGCACTCGCCGAGGAGCGTAAGGCGGAGCCGCGCGCAAGGAGTTGAATAAGGGCTCTAAGACCAGAAGTAGTGACGTGGTAGCCAAGGACCCGACTCGGTGACTTGCGAGAAGAGCGCTTGGGGTCGTTGGGGCGTGGGAGCCTAGAATAGGCACTAAGACCGTCGAGCCAGACTGGTGAAATTCAAGTTCTAGTCGCTGAGTGGGATGCTAGGCTTCTGGAGCCGAATACCGTGGCCCTGAAGGTGAAAAATCCGTGTTTAGAGGCTTGGGTCGAGCTCATGCATGAGGCCTCGAGCAAGTTTCAAATAGAGTATTCATTAAAGCAGCGAGATTGCCATAATAGTTTTCTAATCATTCATAGAGAGAAATGCGAGAAATGTAACTTTATTTGTTTTTTTTTTGCTTTTTTCCGCTGCACGTGTTCTCTGCACCCCAACATCTAAATCTTCATTGTTTGCATTGGTTGAAATTGGCTATTTGCTTAGTATTACTTCAATTCATACTTGTTTCATTTTCTTAAATAATTAAGCAATACTAAGTTCATTTAGAATGCCATACTTGAGAATTGAACTGGGAACTTAGAAGTTTGTTCTTGGAGCAAAGTGTATTTATTTTCATTATTGCCCCATTTAATTGTATTTTTTGTGTTGTTTAAGCTTGTAAAAGACCTAGGATATAGGTCTTGGGATTTGAGTGGTAACCTTGGCGTTGAGGCATAAGCCCATTCGGGTTTCCAAGTTTTTTGTTTTTATCCTTGGAATAGAGCTATTGGAGGTACTTTCAGGGAGAGAGTAGCCCTTAGTGGAATGGTCGGAGCCTTGGCTTATAAATCCTTTAGAAGGAAATAATACACTACAATATTTTTGATCTGTTGGAATGGTCGAAAACTGTTCCCAAAACATAAAAAACCGTGACCATAGACCTACGGGAACGGTTTCCCCATGTGTACTAAAATCTGCCATTCCGCTATGTTATAGGAACGGTTTTCCTAACTAAGGCCACGCTGCCAAAAAAATCGTTCTCATAGGTCAAGCTTATAGGAACGGTTCCAAAAAGTGTTCCTATATATAAAACCGTTCCTATAAGCTCAAGCTATAGGAATAGTTTAATAACCGTTCCTATAATACTCGGCCTATAGGAACGGTTCCCGAATCGTTCCTATAATGCTTGGCCTACAGGAATAGTTTTGGAATCGTTCCCATAGGCTCAAGCTATAGGAACGGTTTGAACTGTTCCTATAGCTTGAGCCTATGGGAATGGTTCCAGAACTGTTCCAGTAGCTTGAGCCTATGGGAACAGTTCCAAAACCAACCCTATAGCTTATGGGAACGGTTTTAAAAAATGTTTGTGTATGTAAAACCGTTCTTATAGACCCTATAACTCATGTTTTGAACAATTGTAAGCGTTCATCTATTATTTTTAGGGCAAATAGACGAAAATAACCTGAACTTTCACGAATTTCTTAATTTTGGCCAATCCTTTGATTGGTCTCAATTCTATATAAGAAGTTTAGGATTGATTTCAATAATAGCCATCCGTCAACCCGACGTGATCTCGCCCGTTAGTTTGCTAACGTGGCAACTTGATAATAATATTTTATTAACATCACGTCACTTGTAGTCCACGTCACCTAAAAAACTCACACCCGATTTCTTCAAACCCGTTTCAAAATACCCGACTCGATCAAACCCATTTCAAAATACCCTTCTTCTCTCCCACACGTTCTTCATGAGGTTCTTCTCTCGGTGATCATTCCCGACGATCAGACGACCAAACGAGTTCTTCTTCAGCGCACGCTCGGAGTAGAAGACGAGTCTCCTCCTACCATTTCTCCATATCAGGCTCAGAGTAGAAGAAGAGGCGTGCTGCTTAATTTGTGTAAGAGATCTCCTCTTATATGTGTATCTGTTTTAACTGCTGCAAATTATTTGTTAGTACATACATTCCATAATGAGTGTTTAGTCCGTTTGATTTAGGGCATCTTTGACCCCTAGGGTTAACTTGATTTAGGGCATCTTTGATTTAGGGTTATTTTGATTTAGTACATACGGTCGCAAGCTTATGTTTAGAGTTTGTTTGATTCAATTAGGGTTAGTATTTGATTCAGTCCGATTTAGTTTTATTTGTTTAAATTGCTTTTATTGTTTGATTCATAGGAATTTTGAAATGGCATCAAGATCAACATTACAAGTAGAGGAAGCATTCATAAACTCTACTGCCACAAGCTCTCTTTGTAGTCATCATATGCAAGCAACACTGTTAACATCAAGGACAACCAAAAATCCGAGAAGACGATTTTGGAGATGTCTACACTGGAAGGTTTGAAACATTTATGTTATATTTTTGCAAGTATTGTTATTGTACTAATGTTTTTTAGATAGCATTGTTATCAGGATAAAGGAAATGACTTGTTTTTTTCAATGGCATGACACTGAGTATTCTGATCGAGCCAAGGAAGTATTGGAAGATTTAAGCAGCAAGAAAGATATTTTGAAGCAAAAAATTTTATTATTGGAAGAGAAGAATGAGCTACTGATGTATTCACAACAAGAAATAGAGAAGAAGAAGTTAGAAGTAGAAAATAGAACACTGAAGAGATCTGTTTGTTGTATATCTATTTTTTCGATCATAGTTCTTATGGCTACGATTTTGTGTGGTTGATGTTCATTTTAAAACTAGTATTTTAATCTAGTATGTTTGACTTTGGCATGTAAAACTTGAATATTGTAAATCTGGTTGTAATATGTATCTGGTTGGTTGATATGTATCAGTGTTGAAACTAATATATCATGCAAATTTTCAGTGATATATGTATCAGTGTTAAAACATGTTGAAACTGATATACTTTTGGAAGTCATATGTATAGCTACTGATATCCATCAGTGTTGAAACTGATATCACCATGATATCAGTTTAGAATCTAGTATATATCAATCTGGTATGTATCAATCTGATATATAAAAATCTGATATGTATAGCTACTGATATCAATCAGTGGTGAAACTAATATCAATATGATATTAGTTCAAAAATTGATTGATATCAGTTTCCTAAAACTGATAAGAATCTGATGCATCTGTCTGCAGTGAACTGCCTTATATTACTTCACTGCATTCATGAAACTTTGATACATCACTGCCTTATATTACTTCACTACAGAAATTACTTCACCATAGTTCACTGCCTTATATGATATCAGTCCACTACATTCAGTGAAGTAATATAAGTTTCACCGCAGTGAAGTAATATAAGTTTCACTGCAGTGAAGTATCAATTTGAAACTTCACACTACAGTGAAGTTTCACTACTTCAATATACATCAGATTGATATGAAAATGAAACTTCGAAATTAGAAGCTGAAATTAAAAAACTGATCAAACACCACTTCATCAAAATTTGACCAAATTTGAAACTTCACACTACAGTGAAGTTTCACTACTTAACACTGAAACTGAAATTAGAAACTGATCAAACTGAACTCAAACACTGCAGTGAAGTTTCACTACTTCACACTGAAACTTATCACTGCAGAAATCAAACACTACATCACTACATCACTGATCAAACATCACTACATCAAAATGAAACTTCGATATTAGAAACTGAAATTAAAAAACTGCAGAAATCTATCACTACATCACTGATCAAACACTGTAGAAACTGAAATCAAACACCAGTTCAACAGAAATTAAAAAATTGATCAAACACCAGTTCATCAACATCAATATACATCAGGCAACATCACTACTTCACACTGAAACTGAAATTAGAAACTGATCAAACTGAAATCAAACACTGCAGTGAATTGAAGTCTTATATCACTGCAGATTGATATCAAAATGAAACTTATCAATCTAACTGATATAAGACTTCACTGCAGAAATTATTATACATAATTGATCAACAGAAACAACATCACTGATCATAATCAATATACATCACAATATTAACCAGTTCATCAACACTAATTTCATTAACCAGTTCATCAACACTAGTTTTAGTAACCAGTTCATAACACTAGTTTCAGTAACCAGTTCATCAACACTAGTTCATCAACAGAATTTGGTATATACATCACCATATTAACCAAGTTCATCAACATATCAAAACAACATCACTGATCAACAAAAACAACATCACTCTATCAAATATCATCTCTTTGAGAAGACTGAAATCCTTGTTGCAATTCACGAACTCTCCTATCGCGTTCTCGAACTATTGAACCACTCCATTGTCCTTGATCTGAGCATATTGATAATCCACTTACCGGCATCTAAAAATGAAAATAACAAACTGATAACAAACTAATAAAGATTAAAGAGGTAGATATTATAGAAACTTACTCTATAATAGGTGTTTCCAGTTTCTTCACCAATCACCAATGAAAACGCTGTATCCTTCCATAGCTAGTGATCTTTCCCTAAATAAAGCTTGTACATATTAAAGAGGTAGATATTATATCAATGTAAATATCAAGAGGTAGATCCATGTAAATATATCCTTGCATAGCTACTGTTCCTAAACTGATATTTCCAGTTTTTTACTAACTTGATTTCTCCCTCTAGGTGTAGATCTCCCTCTAGGTCCTTGAGATGATGATGATGCTCCCATAGATGTTTGAGAGAACCCCTACAGTTAAGAATATCATAAGCATCGTTTATAATTGAAAATTTAAAAGATGTGCATCATAAGCATTACCTACCTTTCAACATGTGCATCACAAGTTCTTTTGTTATGACCCTTTTGAAAGCATCTTTGACATGTCATTACTGAACCTCTTTTGGATAATCTTGATGTTTGACTGCCATCTTCATGAGGTTCTCTTCTTCTTTTCTTCTTTGGCCTTCTGGGCATCTTCTTTATATGTGGAGGCAATATGGGTGTGTCACCAACATCTGGCCATGTGTCTTTCCCAGTCAATGGTTCTATACATAACTCATACGACTTCATGTAGGTGTCCCTTTTATAGTATTCATGCACATATTGATCCACATCTTGTTTCATCCAATTAATGCAAGAAATTGCATGCTTGCAAGGTATTTCAGATAAATCCCAAGTCCTACATGAACAACTGTAATTTGATAAAGACACAATATGAGTCTTCTCTATGCATTGAACCTCGAATTTTAAATTTCCACAGGGTATGACAAGGCAATTTCTACCCCCCTCTTTATTCTTTTCAACTTTTTTTTCGGATGTTTGGACATATACTATTAGTGCACTTCAACATCATCATCTCTTTCTTCATGTACATTCTTTACATTAGCATACATCTTATATCCTCTAGAATATCAATGATTGGTTTTGACCTTGTCTTTAATATATACTCATTAAATGTCTCAGATATGTTATTGGTAACCACATCAGCCTTGCAGTTTGTATTGATATAAGCAGCACAAAACTTTTGAAGATCAATTCTAATGAAATCTTGATGGGCTTGTGTAGAAGTAGATGCCAATTCATTCAACATCTTGTTCAAATCCGATTGAGTAGTACACCTAACTGCCTTCCAAAATAAAGAGTTCAAGAGATGTCCATTATGTTTCTTTTTCCAATTTGCATACAAATGACGAGCACAATTTCGATGCTTTGCGGTAGGCACTCTCTGACTGATTGCATGCTCTAATCCCTAAAAATTTGAAGATGAAGATATGAAACATCAAAATTAAGATGAAGATTGCAACATGCTCTAAATAAAGACTGATTGGATGCTCTAAATGAACTGGTTTTATGATAGCACAGTCTATTATTAGTAGTCTGATTAGGTCCATTCTCATCCTCCTTATTGCTTTGCATAACAACATGTGTAAGACAACATTTCATGCTCTAAATGAAGACACCTAACTGCTCTAAATAAAGGCTAATTGCATACTCTAAATAAAGACATCGTACTGCTCTAAATAAAGACTGATTGCATGCTCTAAATGAAGACACCTAACTGCTCTAAATAAAGACTAATTGCATGCTCTAAAGATGAATATATGAAACATCAAAACTAAAATGAAAATACCTTTTGTTGATCACTAATGATTGTCCAACCGTAGCCTTGTTCAACCCCTAGATCATCAAACAACATACCTAAAAACCACTTCCATGAATCATAATTCTCACCTTCCACTATGGCCCATGAAATTGGATACATCTGATTATTTGCATCTGTACCAATAGCTGTAAGAAGCTGTCCACCTAAAAAGGTCTTCAAAAAATATTCATCCAGTCCGATAATAGGTCGGCAACCTTGAAGAAATCCTTTTTTCAAAGCTTCAAATCCAATTTATAATCGTTTGAATACAGGAGGTGCTCCAGTAAATGCCCTATAACAAATAATGTTAAATAAACTACCTCGATTTACCCTTCGAAGTTCAGCAATGTATGGACCCAACATGCCATAGTGATCTTCCACTGAACCACGAAGCCCTTGTAAGGCCGCTGCCCTCACTCTATAACACTTTGTTTTACCAATACGAAAATAAAACTTTGACTGAAAATCTACATCCATAAGTTTCACATCCCAATTAGGATTGTTCCTGAATGTCTCCATATAATAGTATGCCAACCATTTCACTGTAGCTTGCCGATTGTTCAAACTTATTGAACACTTGTGTTCACTTATGTAATTCTTGATCATAAATGTGAGTTCACTTTGGTACCAATTTGCATATACTTTCCAAGGGCAACCTAGAACACAAACAGCTTCCATTCTTTTGTTAGAAGAACTAGACCATTTGATGTTTACACCATTGGATAGGGCATACTTTTGTATAGCTTTCTTGAACTGGGCAGGAGATTCAAATTTCATTCCAACTTCCAGTCTCACATCATTAATATCAGCTTGAGGATTATAAGCTTTGCGATGTTTTTTTCTTCTCTGATCAATATCAATAACAATACCCTCTTCACTGGTCTCTGGTGTAATTACTTCATCATCATTTTCTTCATAGTCACTATCAGGCATCTCATTCAAATTAGGTTGAGAACAAGGAGGAACTTGAATATTACTACTTCTTTCTTGCAATGGGACTACTGGGACATCAGTTGTTTCCTTGAAATCTACCATAGAACTTGAAGCTTCAACCTCAACTCTAACTGTCATGGTTTTCTTTATTGCAACTGTCCTTTTGTTTTCCCTAGCCTCAATGAACTCATCGTCACTATCATCTTCCTCAAATTCACTGTACAGACAATCATCTGAGCTTTCCCCCACAGGTAAGTAGTCTGAATCCTCTGATGATTCATCACTCACATCATCTCCCTCTAGCTGCAGATTCATATTCAAATTTTGTAGCTCTCCTTCATCTCTGGATGCCTGCGTATCAGCATGAACTGCATCTTGTGGAGTTTGTGGCAAAGCATATTGTGGAGTTTGTGGCAAAGTATCTTGTGGCGTTTGTGGCAAAGGATCAACTGGCATACGTGGCAAAGGATCACCTGGCATCCAATTTGGATATGCATCAAAGCACATTTCTTGCCTTACAAATCCTCCTTGTGAATCACTGCTTGAATTCTCATCCTCACTACTAATTTGAACATGAACTAGGGGTGTAAGTGAGCCAAGCCGCTCGCGAGCTACTCGTGATCGATTCGGTACCGACTCGAACTCGATTCGAACTTATCGAGCTCGAGCCGAGCCGAGCCGAGCCGAATAGGAGAGCGAGCCGAGTTCGAGCTAATATATACTCGGCTCGAGCGGCTCGCGAGCCTAATCGAGTCGGTTGTATATATATAATATAATATATATTATAAATCAGATCTGGTACTTTACCATTAGTCCATTACCCGATTACCCGAATACCCGATTACCCTCTATTGCCTCTAAAGAGTAAAGACAACCCGATTACCCGATATTATACTCAAAACCCTAGCTCTCTGCTCAAGTGCTCGACGCGCCGAGTTCGCTGTCCGCCGACGCTCGCGGCCCGCCTAATCCCTAATTCACGACTCCCGACTCCTCGTCATCCTCGCTCCCCATTCGATCGGCGGCGAGTAGTAGTGCGGCGACGGCGACTGAACTCCCACATCTTCTTCCCCTCCCGAATCGACGGCGACTCCCGAGTCCCGACTCCTCGCTCCCCATTCGATCGGCGGCGACTCCCGACTCTTCGCTCCCCATTCGAGCAGCGGCGACTCCCGACTCCTCGCTCCCCATTTGATCGGCGGCGACTGAACTCCCATGCCTTCTTCCCTTCCCGACTCGACGGCGACTCCCAACTCCTAGCTCGGTCGCTCCCCATTCAATCGACGGCGACTCCCGACTCACCGTCTTCCCACAACGACTTAGAAGCTAGGTAATCAACCTTCTGAAAATTCAGGTAAGTGTATCAGAATTTACATCCATGAAGAAGAAAGAATCAAGCTCCTCATAAGTGTTTACAGATCTACTAGTAGCCGCACTCTCCATATTGGTGGTTTACTTTTTCTACTGCTCCAACAACATGAAAAGAGAAGAAAAAATTTGCCTAAAAATTTACACTAGAAAGTTAAAGAATTTTGCATTAAATGACCATGACCCCTAATTGTATCTGCCGCAGCTAGTATATTATCAGACTTAGAAGCTAGATTTATCAGATATATTATCATACTTATACTTTATAGTATCAAATATATTATCAGACTTAGAAGCTAGATTTATCAGATTTATCCTCCTAGATTTATAGTATTAAATACATTGCTGGTATGGTTTTGACAAGAAATATTGGTAATTGGATGTTTCATTGATCTAATCATGCTATATTTATCAGATTTATACATTGCTGGATGTTTCATTTGATTCATTTTCTTAACTGCATGAGAATCATGAAAATATTGTGATATTGAATCAATTACGTGGTTATCAAATGCTACTTTATCAAAATAATGCAGAATCTCAGCTATTCTCATTTCTAGTACTTAGTTAATTGCAATCAAATGTTTACTTAGTTGGACTCATATATATGCTACTGATATGCAAAGCTCCAAATATTTTTAACTAATTGCTTAAATTGTTGCCTACACTATTACTTTTTTTAGATATGTCTAGTACACCAGAAGTTTCCTCTGCGCCACATGAAGAGCAACCAATAGAGGTAAATATGTCTAATACAGTGGATGAGTCACATGATGATGTGAACCCTAACCCAACTGAAATACCTGTTGAAGTTGAAGGCAGTGATGTTAATAATGATGTTGATCATTTTGATAAAAAGAAAAGAGCGAAGACATCTTCTGTTTGGCTCGAGTTTAAGGAAGAAATGATTGATGGTAAAAAGAAAGCTCGATGTGTTCATTGTAAAGATATTCTTACTGTAAGTGTGAGTGGGAGTACAACTCATTTCCAACGACATTTGAAAATATGTATGCATCGGAAGAGACATAATATGCAACAACAATTGATAAATTTTCCCACATCAAATTCATCCATTGACACAATTGCTATGGGCTCTGCACTTACAGATGGTAGATTTGATATGAAGAAGATGAGGAAGGGAATTGCTCATTGGATACTAATGCATGAGCACCCATTTTCTATCGTTGAGGAGGAAGGCTTTAATATGATGCAAAAGCAGGGAATGATTGAGTGGGAGAAGGTGTCACGCACGACCATAAAAAAAGATTGTGTGCAAGTGTACGAGGCCGAAAAGAAAAAGTTGAAGGAACAATTGAAGGATGTCAACAAGATTAGCTTGATAACAGATTTGTGGAGATCAACTAACCAGAAGATCGGATATATGGTTCTCACCGGACACTTTGTGGATGCAAATTGGAGATTGCAGAAGCGTGTCCTCAATTTTGTTCACATACCTCCGCCTCATCGTGGGGTAGAAATTGCAGATACAATTTACAAGTGCTTGAAGGAATGGGGAATTGAGAACAAAGTCTACACACTTTCAGTGGATAATGCATCAAACAATGATTCTGCGATCCGAATTTTGAAGGACACTTTTTCTAGAAGTACAAAGTTATTATGTGGAGGAAAATTATTTCATGTTCGGTGTTGTGCACATATATTGAATCTCATGGTTCAAGATGGCCTTTCAGAGATCAAGCACATAATTGAGGACATTCACGATAATGTTAGTTATGTTAATCAAAGTGAGGCTAGGCTTCAAACTTTCTCAGAGATTGTGCATCAACTCCAATTACCTAATAGGAGACTTATTTTGGAATGCAAAACACGTTGGAACTCAACATACGAGATGTTGGCTACTGCAATTAAGTTCAAGGAAGCATTTCCGAGATTTAGAGATCGTGAGCCTAACTATGATTCTTGTCCAACTGAAGAAGATTGGGAGAAAGTTGATAAAGTAGCTGCAGTTCTGGAAGTCTTTACTAAGGTAACTAACATCATTTTTGGCAGTGATTATCCAACTTCTAACTTATTTCTTAATGAAGTGCGCCAAGTGAAGGTATTGTTGGATAAGAAGTCACAAGAAGAAGATGATTTTATTCGTGTAATGACAAGAAGGATGAAGGAAAAGTTTGAGAAATATTGGGGCGAGTGTAACTTGTTGATGGTGATAGCTTCGGTTTTGGATCCAAGGGGCAAGATGAGAATTATTCATTTTTCCTTCACTCAGATGTATTCTGAACAAGCTGCCCGTGAAAACATAACAAAGGTTCGAGAGGCTTTATTTGAACTTTATGGAGAATATGAGGTGCAGTATTATAGTGAGCAAGAAGGAAATGAAACTTCATCATTTTGTTCTAATATTGGTAATTCAATTGGTCAAACTTCTAAAACAACGGGTTGGGATGAGTATACAAGATATGTTAAATCAGTGGAGACATGTCCAACTCAAAGATCAGATCTTGATAGATATCTTGAAGATGGCTGCCATATTCATGAAGGAGATCCACTTTCTTTTGATACTTTAAATTGGTGGAAGGGGGAGAGTGGAAAATATCGCATTTTATCTAGAATGGCCCGTGACATCCTTGCCATTCTGATCACTACTGTGGCTTCAGAAGCCACTTTTAGTGCCGGCACTAGGGTCATTGATCCTTATCGTTCCTCGTTGTCTCCGGAAACAGTGCAAGTGTTGTTGTGTGGTGGTGATTGGTGCCGCCATCTTCATGGAGTGAAGAAGAAGACCAAGGTTAGTAATGTTTTTCTCTTTAATTTTCTTAGCACGGTATGTGTTATAGTTACTTAGCTAATGTAATGTATTTTTGTACTTTTGGTTTGTTAGGCGGAGAAGAAATCTATAGAAATTATTCTTCCGTGATCTAAGTGGTGGAGTGTCGGGCTTGTCTCGTGCAGTCGTGCATAGTAACTTAGTAAGTGCTTTTTGTGCTATACTGCTATTGCATATAATTCCTTTCCTTATATGTTTCTCTTTTTAAAAGAATTTCATTCTTGATATTAAAGTGCTATTTCATTTTTGCAGGTGATGGATTTGGACTGCTATGGACAGTTATGGAGTATGAACTATTATGGACTTGTGTATTTTTGAATCGTGTAACTATTATGGAGTATCTACAAATGTTTACATTAGTGATTGATGGTTGGATTGGTTGTTTATGTTGAGTGTCTGTTATGGATTTACTAGTTTAGTTGAGTATGTATTTGAAGTTTTGAACCTCTTTCCATGTTGATTTACTAGTTCTTTTTGGTGGTTGTTTTTACTTTTATACGCTGTTATGTACTTATGTTGAGTTACTTGAGTATCTGTTATGTTGAGTACTGGACCACTGGTGGTGGATTTACTTTTTGGTGGATGTTTATATTGAGTAATGTTTAGTTGTTTATGTTTTCAAATGTCTCTTTTTTATCGCTGCTCTTGTTCAACTTTAATCATTGTATGATGAGAATCTTGTCTGTTTTTTTAATGTTATTCTTGTTCAATTTTAATCTTGTATGATGAGAATTTGGAGAAGCTACACTGTAAGATAATTATAGTTGACATTTTGTTATACAGTATTCATTTGGCTACAAACACTTTGGTTATAAAACAAAAGGTGTAGATAACTGCTTAATCGAGCTTACTCGAGCTCGATCTCGAGCTCGAGCTCGATCGAGCTCATTCACGAGTTTAATCGAGCTTGATCTCGAGTCGAGCTCGGCTCGGCTCGACTCGGGAAAAAATTCGAGCCACACGAGCCGAGCTCGGGTGACTTGAATGTAGCTCGAGCCGAGCTTGAGCTGATAGAGCAAAGCTCGATCGAGCTCGAGCCGAGCTTGAGCTCATTATTTTTCAGACGAGCCGAGCTCAAGCAGTGACAAGCTCGGCTCGGCTCGATTACACCCCTAACATGAACTCATCAAAACAGGCGACAAGAACATTCAAAAACCCTAATTTTAACCTTGTACTAATCTAAAATCAAATGTCGCAAAAAACAAAACATCAAAGTTAAACAAATGTCGCTAACTAGTGATACTTACCGGTCTTGAAGGTGATGACATCTCGCCCCGACTCCCGACACTACGGCGGATCCTATTTGAACGACGCACAAGCTGCTGCAACCGATGACGACGAACCATGATTTCGTCTACAGATCGTCGGGTGCTGAGAGCGCGGAGATGGGGAATGTTGCCAGAGTATTCGTTAGAGAACTTACCGGAGATGGGGAATGTTGAGAGCGCGGGTGTGTTGGAGTTTTGATCGAGTGGGGTAGGGATTGTCGAGTGGGGTAATTGGTAAAGCTCGAGTAATTTCTTGAGTATTTTGAAACGGGTTTGAAGAAATTGGGTGCAGGGTTTTTAGGTGACGTGGACTACAAATGATGTGGCATTAATAAAATATTATTATCAAGTTGCCACGTCAACAAACTAACGGGCGAGATCATGTCGAGTTGACGGATGGCTATTATTGAAACCAATCATAAACTTCTTATATAAAATTGAAACCAATTTTGGATTGGCCAAAATTGAGAAATTCGTGAAAGTTTAGACTATTTTCGTCTATTTGCCCTTATTTTTATTTTAGGAACAATTTTAGTGTGTTCCGTAATTGCATTTAAAAAGATTCCATAAGACTACAATTTGAGATCAAATATCCTAAAACATAATATTAATTAATTATAAAACAATTTTCATTCGTAAACTTCCATGTGAAATTAATCCATTCAAAAATAAAAATTGTTCACAATTAAGGTATTACTATTACATGTGAAATTAATTTATATCTTCTCATTCCAAATTAGTCAAGTCCTCTTGATGATCATCTCCTCCTTGAAGTTTATCTTTCATCTCCCAAATCATTATTTTTCTGCACAAATCAATTAATAATTAAAAATGACCAAAAGACTTCATAATTATATTATGTCATATCAACTCAAAACTTTGCTCATGTGCAAAGAAAATATATCATTCCAAGATAGTATAAATGTTTTATCCATGAAGAGATCCCTAGCCTACTGTAATATAGGTAGTTTCAGAACCAAAGAATGAAAATAACTAATTCAATCATCCAATGAGCAACTTGGGATGACTATCATACATGAAAGTAAAAAATGGAAAACATCAAATACACTTGTAACTATATGCTGAAATATAGTGTATTGTGACACTAACTATTAATTTAAACTAGTACTCTACAAAAGTTATTATAGTGTCTAGGCACCGCAAAGTAATTATATTAGCACGTTGGGAAAACTTTATAAGATGGGAGGTCAGGTTCTTAAATGCATAGTAGAATAGGAGGAATGTATTGTTAAGAAATTAGTGGGCCTAACTCACCCCAAAAGCTAGCTCGTAGGGAGAGGATTGCCCAAATTATTTAAAGGTTACCTTTGCCATATTTTTAACCAATGTAGAACTTTAACACACCCCCCTCACGCCCAGGATTGAACATCTGGAGCGTGGAGTTTTGCAGGGATGGACATCTGCGGGTGGTACAATATCAACCATAGGTTTGGCTCTGATACCATGTAAGAAACTGAGATGAACACAGAGAGGAAGAACAAATGCTAGGAGCAAGAATCAAGAAGAAAACTTCTGTATATTTTCATATACCTTTAATAATCACTGTATACAAGAATTACATATATAGAAAATGAAAAGAAGAGCACGCACTAGAATTGCTGAGCTGGATAACAACTCAGCAACCTACTATTACAACCTACTAATAAGAATTGCTGAGCTGGATAACCAAGAATTGCTACAGTGGATTGTTTGAGTTGTTATCCAGCTCAGCAATTCTTGTTAGTAGGTTGTAATAGTAGGTTGCTGAGTTGTTATCCAGCTCAGCAATTCTGGTGCGTACTCTTCTTTTCATTATATATATATATGTAATTCTTGTATACAGTGATTATTAAAGGTATATGAAAATATACAGAAGTTTTCTTCTTATTCACTATGGTAGATTCTCCATTTGGTAAATGAACTTTTGTTGGTCTATCAACAACTGTCATGGAAGAGAATAATGACTTGTCTGCACAAATATGTGTGGAAGCCCCAGTATCTATAACCCATACTCCTTGTTCACTGGTTTCGATTACAACAGCAGGTTTTAATGACATACCTGCAAAATCTACTTCAGCTAGGTTCATGAAATGGTTGTCTCCTTGTTGCTTTCCTTTCATTAATTTGGATAGTTCTTGTTGAATGAGGCTTGTTAAAAACTGTGAATCCATATTTGGTTTGCTTTCACCTTCCAAAACATCCATAGGAGACTATGCCATATTTACTTGTTTACCTTTATAGTTCTGATATTTTCCTGCAGAATCTCTTTTAGCCTTGAGATCTTTATATCACTCTGGGTATCCGTGAAGTTTGAAACACGTATCCTTCTCATGCCCTTCTATTTTACAATGCTCACAATACCTGTCTTCCTTTTTCTTTCCATCTTTCCTTTTAAAGTTTCCTTTGCCATATACTTGCTTTCCTGCATTACTTGAATTTCTCACCATCAAAGCACTGGATTCAGTGTTCTCTGCAGCTGCCATGTGGATCTGTCTTTGTTTCTCAATTCTAAGTATCATTGAGTAAGCCTTGGTTATGTTAGGGGCCGGATCTTGAGCCAAAATTTGACTTCGTATGTGGTCAAAAGATTGGTCTAATCCCATAAGAAACTGTATTAGTTTATTTGAAAACTCTATTTCAGCAAGCTTCTTATTCATGTCACAAGAACAACCATTACAATTACAACTTGGAGTCGGCATTAGCTGATCTAATTCATCCCAATATTTGTTCAGTTTATTATAATAGGCAGTGACAGATGTGTTTCCCTGTTCAACCATATTAATTTCCCTTTGAATCTGAAAATTTTGAGGTAGACTACTATCTCCATAAACTTCTTCAAGTTTATCCCGTAGCTTCTTAGATGTAGGGCATTTAATAAAAGATTCTGATATATCTCTTGAGATAGAATTCAGAATCCAATATTTTATCATGCAATCGACTTTCCTCCATTTCTTATATTCCACATCATTCTCAGGTGGCAACAAAGATCCATCAATGAATCTAAGTTTATCTTTAGCCTCTAGAGAATTTTTAATAGAAGTACTCCATGTATAATAATTGTTACCTGTTAATGGATAGGTGACAAGCACCATTCCTGGATGATCAGAATTGTGCAGCGTGAGATAATCTCCATTGATGATCTCTACTTCTCGATCCTTTCGAATTCTCTGCTGTCGATTTCCCTCCATGACTTCCTCAATCAAACTATGAAAAACTCTAGATCAATAGATCTAAAGAAAATATTTGGATCAGACTGGCTCTGATACCATGTTAAGAAATTAGTGGGCCTAACTCACCCCAAAAGCTAGCTCGTGGGGAGATGATTGCCCAAACTATTTAAAGGTTACCTTTGCCATATTTTTAACCAATGTGGGACTTTAACAGGTATCTCTTGAAATATAAATTGGATTCTATTTCCAAAAAACGGAAAGTGAGAACACGAGGGGTGGTTTCTATTATTTCTAGAAAAGTGGATTCTATTTTTCACTTCATCCCATTTCCATTTTTTTTTGAAAATTTACCAACACATAAGTTTTCATCCTGAGTTTCCACCCCATTTAAAATCGGAAAGAGAAAACTGCAAAAAAAAAAATTGCCCTACCAAACAGGCACTTAGATTCTAAGATATCTAAAAGAGAACATCCTAAGTCAATGAGAAGTGGTACCCAATTAGTGAGCCAGAGAACATTCTGCTTCTTCGTGTGGTGGAGGCCACCGGCCCAGTTGATGGCAATGTCGGCATGGCCGTGGTTGATCTTGAGGGAGGAATCGATGGAGCCGCCAGTGTTGGCCTGGTAGAACTCGAAAAGGGTGGCATGGCCATTGCCATATGAAACAGTAACCGTCCTGAGCAAAAGAAGAAAGAAAAAACACAACTTGCATAATATGTGGCTATAATAGTGCTTACATTTATCCATTCATCACCAGGATTTATATCCACTGGTCTCATAAGGCTGGCATATAATAATGTAATTAAACAAACAGGACCAGTTGAACCGTAGAAGAAACCAAGTTTTTCATTATTCAACATTGATTGCATAGAGCATAAACCAAGTTTTTGATGCAGATGGAAATTCCTGGTCAGGGATGCCACATCACCCTTGTTGGGAATATCATAGGTAAGAATGAATCAAATGCTGATGGAAGGTGTTGAATTAGGAAGAGAATCAAGATAGATGAGTCTGTGAAAATTTGAATGGTTAGGCTACAACTATTAGTTGTCTTGTCGAGGGACATAAGATAAGAATCATAGACCAGTCAATTCTTAGGCCCATTGTATTGCAACAAAGAGACACGGTGACAATTCTTGTTCATAGAGGTTTAAGAGTACCGCTAAGCTTGACTTTATCATGCTTTAGGCAAGAATCGTCCTCTAACCAAATCTGTTACCATATTTGTGACTAAGTGAAGATATCCACTTGTTATGGGGTTTTCTCCAACCTTTAGTGGCTTGTCACCTATGTCCTTACTGCCAAAGTGATTCCTCAATTGTGAAGGCTTTTCTCAGTTTTGGGAATTGCAACATGTTTTAGCAAGTAAAAAAACCTATAATTTGTAAGAAAAGAGGGAAAGTAGATCAAGTATACTAATAAATATAATCTAACGTCATGTGGACATTTAAAAATTGAAATCAAAACTTAGACATATAGTTAGACAAAAAGGATGAGATAGTGAAAGAAATTTTGAACAATTCAGCTATTAAGTTTGAACTCATTGCCAACCAAATGTTAATTGGCATTACAATAACAAGTTCTTCCATGATCAACAACCGTTGAAAATAAGAAGACTTTGGCAACCGGTAACTAAAGCATCAAAGTATTTGCAAAGAGAATAAAGACAAACCAAGAAATTCTAGCCTTTTAGCACAACTCTTCCTCTGATTGTACCAGAAGAGGATGCAAATGATGTCATTTTCGAAGTTTCTATGCCATATACTTCTATCCAAAATGATTGTATAGAAGTATAGACAAAAAATATGCAAAATAAAGCTGAGCTGGAGATATGAGGCAATGCTAATCTACACTAACGAAAGCTGAGTTGTTACTTGGGTTTTTGTTCAAGCAATGCTTGAAACACAATGATCAAATACACAAATCAGTAACTAATCTACATCTGGTTCATCCAGTGCAATATTCTCATAAGAACTAACTATCCTAGAGTCTCCAATATAATTTTAGCTGTTACTTATGAGTGTCCAACACTATACAATTTATGATGAACAATTGACAAAAGAGAGCTTATATTACCTCATTAATGAGCAAATTAATTATCTTGTCTGACTTTCTAATGAAAATATTAGAATATTAGCATTCCATGTGTTACACGAGTACAGAAAACATATACAGGTAACATTTATATATCAAGTTAATTGTTTGCTCAAGAAAAAGAAATAGATATATCAAGCTAATTGTTATGCCACAATACTAAAAGAGATCAATTAAAGCATTGACAAGATGACAAGATGACGGCCAACATCTTAATCTCGATTACTCGAGTGCATTAATTGTAATCTAAGTTTGGTTAGAATCTATTAGCACCTTCAAGTGGGATTCAAAATTTTGCACTTCCTTTTCTATTAAATCTGCCATTGCCTTGATGTATCCTTCTCGCTGATGTATCTTTTCTATTAAATCTATTAAATCAATATTTCAAGTTGATTCAGAAGAAACAATATTCAATGGCAACCAAATGTTGAACTCATGTACCTGAATATGCTTTCCAACAAGCAAAGACTTGACCCACTAGTTGGTATTGAGAATTGCGGATATAGAGAAAGTACAACAAGTTTTGTGATTCTATCCCGTTTAATCTGTCATCATACAAAAATCCAATGAAGTAGAGTACTGGAGCAATTAGGTGCTTTAGAAAATACAAGGATTAGATCAAGAGATACATATTTTCACCTTTAATGTTCATTTTTTAATAAAAAATATAGAATCAACAATTGAATAATGTAGAAAATAATTCCCAGTTCTCTAGTTTCCTATCAAAGTTAACAAGCAACAAAATTTTCATTCACAGTAGCATTTAGTATTTTAAATAGAATCAATAATTTAAAAGTGAATCTACCACGCAAGAACAAAATTAGAAATACTACCATGTAGAAGCACCCGATGAGTTCCATATAAAAGCAGACTTCATAACAAAAATGAATTCCATATACAGTATACTACAACACTAACATGACTCTCTCGTGTAGAAATAAGATGATCCCTAACCTGTTCAATAGCTTCTTCAGTAAATGGATGCCAATACCGCATCCCCACATAAACCTTTACAGGAACATTCTTGTCACACAAAGCCTTCATCAATGATTTTGCCTAAATTATATGTAGGGGAAAAAAATTAATAGGGCAGAAAAGGGGAAGCGGAAGAGGAAGAGGGCAAACCTCGGAGGGAGAGGCCGAGGTCCGCGATGATGTCGTCCTGGGTGGGGGAGGAGCATCTGCTGGTGAAGCCGAACTGGATGGGCCCAAGTGTGACGATGAGAATGCAGAGCACAACGAAGTCACACATGACGTAGCCGGAGGAGGCCATGAGGTTGGATTGCCGCGACCCCATGTCGGCCATCCGGTACCAACTCCCGGTGTGCAGGAATGACTTCATTAGGTTGCTCCTTCCATCCTCAATCGTGGTTGCGCATCTTGAGGCCCTTCGGGTCCTGATGGACAGATCAGGCGCTGCTCGAGTTGTTTAGCAGCGTTGCTCAAGTTTAATGGTGGAGAAAAAGGGAAGAAGCACAGTTTTTGTCCCCGAAAAATGGACGAGTGTGGCGCTAGGTTTTCATCGGCTAAGGAGGAGAGAAATAGCAGCGTGGGGTTTTCATAAAAAATTGATCGGCTGAGGGTTAAAATTGCAGCGCGGGATTCTAAAAAAAACCATTGGGCAAGAAATCGTTCCCTTAGCAAACAGTTTACTTTTATTATTTTATTTTTTATATATAAAAATAGTTTTGAGGTTTTAAAAGGAAACGATTTTTTTGTATTTCCATAGTATACTATCTAATGGAACGATTTTCAAAATCGTTCCCATATATTGGCTAAGGGAACGAGTTTTGTGTGTGTTCCCATAGTATATTGGCTAAGGAAACGATTTTTTTTTTTGTTCACATAGTATATTGGCTAAGGGAACAGTTTTCAAAGACGTTCCCATATATTGGCTAAGGGAATGGTTTTTTTTTTGTTCTCATAGTATATTGTCTAAAGGAACAATTTTAAAAACCGTTCCTATAAGTGATGTATGGGAACACTTTTTTGACCGTTCTCAAAAGTGGCGTGATCATAGAGTCAAAATGTAGTAGTGATATAAACTTGGGTTGAAATCCAAAGCGTGGAGGTTGGGTAGTGGATGTAGGCTTGGTTAGAAGGAAAATCGTTATAAATTTGTTGTGTTAGCATTAACCATTGTTTGTGTGCCTTGCTTGATTTATTGAGCTTCTATGTGTGTGAATTAATCCTATCATTTGAATAATTAAGAATTAGTTTATAGATTCACACTAATCGCCGCCTCTCTCATGTGCAATTTCTTCTCACACTACCTTAGTTGTTGGCCTCTCGTTTGTTGGTCGGAAGGAGTAGTCAACCTCTATAAGCGTCGACAAACCGAAAGAAAAATTAAAGCACTAACATAATTGATTAATAAATAATAATACAAAAAATAAGCGTAAAGCCTATGTGTAAAGTCTAAAAAAAGAAGAACAACTAGGTACAAGCTATCTAAACAACTCTTCTGTGCCAAAATGGAGGATAACACTCTTGTGAAGACTCATGTCCTCAAACTAATCAATTTGATTGAGTTAGAGAGGTTGGAGTTCTCCATGGAGAGGGAACTAAGTCAGGACTTAGTACTCCAATCCCTCCAAGATTTGTTTTCACAGTTTGTTGATAACTTCCACATAAACAAGTAGGACGTCTCGCTTCCCGAGCTTCTTAATATGCTGAAGACTGCTAAGTCTCACCTTATGAAGGATAATGACACAATCTTGTTAGTGGGAGGACGTGCACGTGTGCGTCTCAAGATGGGGATAGGATCAGTTATACCAATTGTGGTTTGAGGTATATCTTCTCCTTCTTCTTCGATGTTGAATTCCTTAATATTGCTAAAGTAGATCGATGTTTTCGAGATGGTTTGAATTGTTTAAATTGCTATTTCTGCTGCATTTCCAATTCCCATCCCAACAGATCGAGCTGGATCTAGTGACTAGGGAGAGGTCGTGTTGAGGTGGGCGATTGCAGAGGTTGTGCTGAAGGAAATGATCTAGGAGGCCGAGCTGGAGAAGATGGCAGAGACGATTGAGTTAGTGTGTGCGACTGTGAGCGACTGTGAAAGTTGGGTTGGGGTGAGTGGTCGTGCATCATGTTTAGTTGGTACGCAGTAGCTCTTCCTGTCACTTCGAGGCGAGTCAAATCGGCATTTTTTGCCGTGTTAAACATATGTCTTCTCAGCTTCTAGGGCTGTAAACGAGCCAAGCCGAGTACTGGCTCGTTCGAACTCGGCTCGTTTATTTCAAGCCCTGTTCGAACTCAGCTCGAACTCGATTCGAGTATTTTAACTTATGTTCTAACTCGGTTCGTTTGATTTTAAAGTTGTTCGAGCTTGACTCGAACTCGACTCGAACTCAATTCGTTAAAGATAAACGAACAGATAAACGAGTACCTAAATGAACATATAAATAAGCCACTAAATGAACAACTAAACGAGCCTTAAACGAACACATAAACGAGCACCTAACCAAACAAATAAACGAATAAATGAGTTGTAAACGATTATAAAAACGAGCATTAATCGAACATGTAAACGAGCCATAAATGAACAACAAACAAACAAACAAACAAACAAACAAACAAACAAACAAACAAACATTAAACAAACTATAAACGAACAACAAATGAACAAACAAATATAAACAACAAAAAAAACACATTAAGTCATTAACCATAACATGATACCAAATTACCAATCTATTATAATGACAAACAAGGTTCTAAATAGGATTCTAAATATCAACTATATTTTAATTCGACAATATTAAAATTACAAGTCTCATACAAATTAAAAATTGTCATTCATAATAATTGAGAGCTTTTTTCTTAGTGAAAAAGAAATGCTTCAAGCCTTCAATTACCATTCTCCATTCTCCTTCATCAATCCATGCATGATTATCATCATTCACCTAGCAATCAACAAAATTAAAAATTAGTTAAATCAAGTTATAAGTTATGGTACAAATTGAAACAGCTAGGAGAGATACACATAAAGCAACATTTAGAGTGTTGAATAAACTATGAAAATGAATCATGAATAGAGCAACATGGCTTATTCATGATTAATATAACTGTACATATAACCTCTTCATATAAATTATGAAAATGAATCATGAAGAAACATCAATATTATACTATCAGTACTTACAAAAAAAGAAAGGATAGAGGATACAACCAAGCAGAAATACAGATTATAAACACCTTAACAAAGCAACTGTCATTAGAATAACTAGCATTAGAATAAACACCTTGACAAAAGCAGAAATGCAGATTATACAACCAAGGATAGAGGATAAATGCAAATCACTTGACAATAAAAGCAAGATAGTTTTGAAATTCCAAAATCCAACTTGTAAAAACCTCTAAGGTAGCAAGATAGTTTTGACCTCCTCCTTTTGAATGAAATAAAAGCAATAAAATCATGTTATAAGACAATAAAAATTAAGTAAAATGAATAAATGATATAATCTAAAACATTTAAATTATAAAACTTACTGATCTTGTCTTCTTATAAATTCCATTAAAAGTCTGATACCAATCACTCCCACAAAGTAACATTTCAATGGTATCTATTCCAAATGATGAACGATATGAATCTATTACTCTGCCATCGGCACTAAAAGCTGTCTTAGAAGTCACTATGCTAATAGGAATTGTTAAGATATCACATGTCATCTTGGATAAAATTTATACTTAAGTTCATTTGTACAGAAAGATTCAGTTGACATTTGGCAGAATATTTTCGTCTTGGGCAATTATCCAAGTGTATCTTGTATTGTGTAGTGGTTCCTGTGGCGCTCTTTTGAAGTTTCACATGACAATGGTTGCATTCCACTTTCTCAGTCCCATTTGGAAGCTTAATAATTGTGAACTCATTCCAAACACCCGATGTCTTTTTTCTCTTCATTTTTTCAAATGGATTATCTTCATTTGCTTTGTCCTCTGCCAAGTCCATCACTTGATTATCATTATTTGCTTCTATTGCTTTTTCAATATCTACCTCCTCATCGGCCATGATTGAATTGGTTGATTCAACACTTTGTAGTGCAAGTTCTAAATCAGGTGGTCTTGAAGTTAGAGTTGAATTTGCTTGTTCTTCTAATGAGATACTATATGACATAGCTAAAAATATATAACAAAAATATAACAGTAATAGAATTTGTACAAGTCAAATAAGCATACTAAATCAAAAGTGATTAGTGAGCTAAATAATAGACCTTTGAATTGATATTACCTATTACAATATAAGAGAACAAAGAAACTCGCTGAATAATAGACCCAAAGAAAATACTTACTTGTGTAAACAACCAAAGAATAATTATTTTTCTTTTCAAACATAAATGTGATTAGTGATCTAGCTACTAGAAAAATAACTATAAGGGGGAGACAAAAACAATCACAAAAAAAGAGAGTCATATATATACACAATTGTCGGTTTGTCACCATGAGTTGCTAGCCTAATACTTTAAAAACAAGGAAAATACTTAAATGAGTTATTTTCTTAATCAATAGAATGAATGCATTCTAACAAGTGAAACACATACAACATAAACTGTCTGCAGCAGATCCGACAACAACATACACATACGAGTATTACCAAGCGAGTATTACACATACAACATAGTAGATTGTCAAGCTTCTCTTCGTTGATTTTTGCAGGAAAAAATGCAACTGATTGAATGGCGAGTATTACCAGGCAAGAGGCGACGACTACAAGCAGCAGTAGATCTGGCGACGCACGAGCAGATCCAGCGAGCGCACGTGAGATGATCCGGCGACGCATGAGCAGATTCGACGAGCGCGCCGAGATGATCCGGCGAGAGCAGATCCAGCGAGCAAATCCAGTGAGCAGATCCAATGAGCAGATGCGAGATCAGAGGATCCGTATGGGTGGGGAGGTCGCCAAGATGCTCCGCGCGAGAGGGTGAGTGGGTCGAGATATCATGTCGGTGTGTGGTGGCAGTCGGCAGCCGAGTGAGGGTGAATGGGTGATGGGTAAATGGTTTTAGATTTTTAGGGTTTAGTAAATGGGTAATGGGTTTGGGTAATGTTAAATTTTAATATTATATTAATTAACTAAGTTATCTATTAATTAATAATTAATAATTTATAAAAGGTATAAAATATGAATATTTAAATAAGTATTTAAACGGGTCAGTTCACAAACAATAAACAAGTATGTTCACAAACAATAAACAGGTATTTAAATGAGTATGTTCACGAACAATAAACGAGTATTTAAATGAGTATGTTTGCAAACAGTAAACTAGCATGTTCGTGAACATAAACGAGTTGAGCTTGTTTGTGTTTGAACTCAGCTCGTTTATTAAACAAGCTTAGAAATTTGGTTCATACTTGTTTATTTAAAAAATAATCGAACATAAACAAGCTCTAAAGGAGTATGTTCACAAGTTATTAACGAGTGTATTGGTTCATTTACAACACTATTAGCTTCCATGTCCGGTATGTCGGTCTGATAATGAGGATCTTCTCATCCTGCGTGGTGGCTGTCGATTGGTCCTTGTACCCTCGTTTTTGAGGAGGACATCATGGTGAAAAAGGTGTTCGTTCGTGCCAAGGAGGGAGTTTCTAGGGAGTCGTCGATTGCTGAGCTGGTCGGTATAGATTTAATTTTATCTTCGTTGTTGGCCGTTCGATGGGGAAGTTGAGCCTATAAAATGACTTTTTTCCTTCCTTGCTTGTGAGTTTTCTTTATGTTCTTTCACCTTCGTCTCTAGTAGGCTCCATTGGCGCTTTTCTCGACTGGTTCCTTTCTCCCTTCGTTTGTTGGTTGCCGTCGGTAAGTCTTTTTATCCTCAATCTTTAGTATCATTGTCGACTTTAGGTTTTACAATCTTCCACGCAAAAATATTTGACCCTTTCTTCTCTTATTGGCGAGATGTCCTCACTTATGAACGTACCAGGCATGCGTGCTCGCCTGGCAAAAATGCAGGAGAACTCTTTAGGAGTCAGGGGGAAGAGCCCATTGGTGGATGAATTGTTGAGGGCTATGAGGGCTTCACAGTCTCGGAAGCCGAGGGTTTTCGAGGCGAGAGTGGAGGTGGTCGGCTCATCAGCTTCTTCTGACTCCAGTCTTCCTTGGCACGCTAGCGAGGCGTCGGAAAATGGCTTGGCATTTAGAGGAGAACCTTCTTGCCGAAGCAACCGTCCGTCCTTAGGAGGATGAGTCCCATCCTCTAGAAGTGGTGGTGGTGGCCAGTACACCAGTAGGGGTTCGTCAGCCGGGTTTGGTGCTTCATCTTCACTCCAACAACCAATTGGTTTTTCCTGAGGGGGTAGATCCTTGGGAACACATCCAAATTTTGCTATGTAAGTTGAAGGAGTCTTCGTCAAGAGAGTGCTAAGCATAGTCTCGAGATCTTGAAGCCTTCAGGCTTAAGATGGAAAGAGCTTTGGTGGCGAAGGTTGATGAAGTCGCCCGTCTGAGTGTGGTTGTTTCTGAGTCTGTCGCCCGGATAGCAGACACGAAAGGCAAGGCCAGTGTGGAGCTAGAAATGGTGAACCTGGACCTCTCCATGGCAGTGGCGGAAAAATCTCGTCTGAAGGCTGAGACCGAGGAGACTAGGGCCGAGCATGTGAGGTGTAGCTTGGCTAGGGAGACCCTTGAGGAAGAGGTGAAATGCTTCCGATATTGTGCTCTTGCCATGTATATGGAAGACTTTGAGAGGGCGACAGAGCAAGCTAAGCTTTTGGCTCCTAACATTGACCTTTCGAGGATGGACCTCCTCAAGGAAGTCAAGGATGGCGTTCTAGTAAACCTTGAGGCCGAGGAAGACTTTCTTGGTCGCTTGGAGGAGACCCTTCAGTTGTGACTCCGGGTCAATGCTCATTTTCTCCACGAGGGGATCCTGCTCAGGAGAGTGATGTTCTCTTTGAGTGCACCAAGGTGGGTGCATTTTCTCCTCAGTAGATTCCTTAAACTTTTCACTTGTTGATTCTAGGAAATCTTTGGGGTTGGTTATTCGCCTCCCCCCCTTTTGGTTGACTATTGCTCTAGCGTGGGCTTATTTTGTTTGATGACCCCTCTATGACAATTATTGCTCCTTTGTGAGCTTATTTTATTTTATGACTCCTCTATGACAATTATTGCTCCTTTGTGAGCTTATTTTGTTTTGCTTCGTCATTATAATTCTCTTTTACTTGATTGTTCATGAAGGGAATGTCCTTGTTCGATTTTATCAGATCTTTGTTTAAGGTTGAATCATCTGAAATTTGATTCGAGGTTGAACCTTCAGAAATCTAGTACGAGATTGAACCATCTAAATTATGGTTCGAGATATTTTTTGGCTAAAAATCTAAGTAGTGTTATTTGTTTTGAATTTTTTTTATTCAAAAAAATTACTTTGAATAAGATATATGTATTTTGAAACAAATTAATATCATTATATAAAAAGATTGTTATTGCTTTTAGATTTACATCTTATTGATATTTTATTTTTTATATTATTCTAGATTATAAATGTATTTATATGGACTTTTATTTTTCTATGTGTTTTTATATGAACATGTTGTTTTTATTAATTACTAATCTAAGACAATTCAATTTTTTATTTTTCTATTTTTCTATTTTTATATTTAATTGAATTATTACTTATAGTTATTTTAAATTAAATTATATAAATATACTTGCACACTTTCATAATTATATAAATCAAATTAAATTAATATTCTAGAGTAATATAGTATGTTTATATATTTTCACATATATGAGATTTATTATTACTCTTTAAGTATATTGGTATTGTTCCTACGTGAGAGTTAGGGTCTTATGGTCCCGTTCAGTATCTCTCTTTGTCTGGTTCGATGTCGGCGGGAGGGGAGACCAGCAAAAGACACTCAGACGCTCAAGTCAGTGGGACTCCAAGGTGGAGGTGATGCAAATTAGAATTAGGATTACCTGAGGTGCGCCGTGTCTATATTTATTATAGGTGAAGATGGTAATGCCGCCTGAACATCTCAAGGTGAGATTGCCCAGAATGGGTCGAGGTCGATCCCAGAGATAGTGGATATCCTTGTGCGACCAGGTGGGGTCCCTGGGCAGAGTTGTTTATTCTGGCTTGGGTCTAACTCAAGGGTGTAGTTGGTCTTTTTGGGCATTTTGGGGGAGACCTCGGATAAGTTGGTCAAGCCATGCTGGGTGGCCAGGGAAGCCGAACTCAGTTATCACATTAGAGCAGTTTGGCTTGCAGAAGTCAAGTAGGTGGTTGCTAAAGCCGGACTAGTATTGGAGCGAGTGTCCTCCGGGAGTCATGTTGAAGCGGTCAGCCGTGGGGACCGGATAGGAAGGTCTAAGGGAGCTAATCTGAAACGAATGTCTATGGAGATCGAATTGGATCTGGTGATTGGGGAGGTCGAGTTGAGGTGGGCGATTGCAGAGGTTGTGCTGAAGGAAATGATCGGGGAAGCTGAGCAGGAGAAGATGGCAGAGACGACCGAGTTAGTGTGAGCGACTGTGAAAGTTGGGTAGGGGTGAGTGGTCGTGCGTCATGTTTTGTTGGTATATAGCAACTCTTCGTGTCAATTCGAGGCAAGTCAAATCGGCATTTTCTGTCGTGTTAAACATATGTCTTCTCGGCTTCCATGCTCTGTATGCCGGTTTGATAATGAGGATCTTCTCATCCTGCGTGGTGGCTGCCGATTGGTCCTTGTCCCTGTTAGCTGAAGGTTTCTTCCTTCATGTTTTATTCTCCTCATGATTATTTTGATGATAACAAACCTATTTAACAAGTGCTTGAAGTATGAAAATTGCAGGATCGTTGAAAGATACGTCAAGCCTTATGTCTCTCGATCAATCTCCAAAACAGATCAATGCGTTCATCAAAAATGTTTTGGATAGCATGGAGAATTCTTTACAGTTAAAGCAAGCTGAAGAACGAAGCCGAAAAACCAAGCGCGAAATGAGAAAGCCAAGATAAAATTTTCCAGCTCTGGTTCGGTCGACCGAATGGTGTTAAGTAGTGGCAGCAGCCAATTCGGTCGACCGAATGATGCGCAAAAGAGGCAGTAGCCATTCGGTCGACCAAAATTGGTGAAGAATTCGCACAAGGGCTGCGTCAATCGATCGGTTGGTCGACCGACCGAAGCAAAAATATGGCAGAATGCACATCGGTCGACCGGATGGCAAATCACGAGACGCGCGATTTTGGCATTACTGATTTGGTCGATCGATTGGTCGACCGGATTCGGGATCGCCAATCTCGCGATAGCGGTCGACCCGTCGGTCGACCGAATGGTGCGTAAATCTCCCAGAAAGTTGGGCGATCGATCGGTCGATCGACTGACGATCGAACGGTCGATCGACTGACGATCGATCGGTCGGTCGATTGACGATCGACTGGACCATCAATCAGGCATTTGTAACGATAAAATTTATGCCCGTTGACGCCCTGTTTCAGCTGAGGATTATAAATACCTCTTCTAACCTCTTTTCTCTCTCTCTCTCTCTCTCTCTCTCTCTCTCTCTCTCTCTCTCTCTCTCTCTCTCTCTCTCTCTCTCTCTCTCTCTCTCAGAATTTTTGGATGCAAGAAAACCTTCAAAGAGTAATTCCATAACATCCTCCAAGCTTCAACGCGTCAACATTCATCAGCCTAACGCTTGATCCCTTGTTGTCAAAAGAGCTCTCCTTCAAGGGGTTCATCAAGCCTGTTAGGTGTGGAAAGAAGATGTGTTTAAGTGTGATAAGTTGTCATTCCTCTTCTTGTAATAAGTTTTGTTTTAATTTGAATTGTAGGAAGACCTAGTGTTAGGTTTTGAATTTAAGTGGTGTGTAAAGCCACTTGTGTAAACATAGTTTACTCGATTAGTTCTAGTTGTCCCTTAGGGTTGAGGTGGAAGAGTGCTCTCAATAAGAAGGCGCAGACTTCCGGGTGTGGAAGTGCCTTAGGTTGAGAGTGAGTCTCTTCAAGTCAAAGTCCTCTGTGTAAGGAAAACTAATTAATCTAGTAAAACTTAGATTGAAAATCCTAAGCGGGGTGCTTAGGTAGTGGAGTAGGCATTGGGGCCGAACCACTATAAATTTGTGTGTTAGCATTGTTACCTTTCATTTGTGCTTAATTGATTCATCTTGCTTCTGCATTTAATCGTAAAATTGCAATTTGCATAAACAATTTAAGAAACGAGTAAAACCGAAATTAGGCAACAAGAATTAGTTAACACACTTTTCACCCCCCCTCTAGTGTGCCATTTTATACAATAATTGGTATCAGAGCATGTTGTAGTTTGAGATTTCACCATCTCGTCTATATCTAATCTCGATCCGAAAATGGCACTAGAGTTGGCAGCGTTTATACCACCTAGGTTTGATGAGTCAAACTTTGGTCTTTGGAAAGGAAGAATGTATACATTCTTAAAGACTCAAGGTATAGGTGTGTTTAATATGTTAAAGACAAAATACATAGAACCTAATGAAAACATGGATGCATGGACCCAAGAACAAATTAATAGATTTGAGTTAAATGCTAAGGCAACAAATTCCATATATTGTTCTTTGAAAAATAATACTCTTGAAAATGTCATGCATTGTACTTCAGCATATGATATTTGGGCAACCTTGAACATGCTTTATGATTATGCTAAAATTGAAGAACTTGTTACTCTAAATGAAGGAGACGATGACAATTGTCATACTCCTATATCTAATGAAATTCTTGAAGCTAATAGTGTATCTAGCCAAAGAAGTACAAAGAGTCGAAAGAGAAAGGTGATATGTCACATATGCAATGAGAAAGGGCACGTGAAGAAGAATTGCCCTAGTATGAAGAACAAGGCAAAACGGAGGTCAAATGCTTCCACTCACTCGCATGCATCAAGTGAAGCATCCTCACACCATGATCACCAAGCTAACATCATGAACGTTGATGAGGAGGTATGCTCTTCTTCTAGTCATGATGATCATAATTATAGATCTAATTCATCTAGTTCTTCGGATCTTCTTTATGATGAATTATTAGACGAATGTAAAATTATGTATGCCTTGATGGTTAAAAAGGATAAAGAAAACAAAAAATTAAAGAAGGAAAACTTGACTCTTAGCTCTCATTTACATGATGCTAAATTAGAAAATGAGAAGCTAAAACTTAGTGTCTCTAATCCATGCCATGATGTTTTAAGTATTGACACTAAGGAGTTGAAAAACAAAAATGACATGTTAAAGAATGAAAATAATATGTTGAAAACTCAATTGCATGCTTTGCATAAAACTATGAATGATTTGAAGAATGAAATGTTGATCTTGAATAGAAAAGTTAATAATTATTTTCTTAATTAAAAAATTCAATATGTCTCATTTAGGAAACCTCAGAAGAAAAATGTTTCCTTTAAAAATGCTCATGCTCATCATAAGCATCCTAACATTATGCCTCATGTCCATAAGAAAAATGAAATGAAAAGATTTAATGGACATTATTTTTGTTGTGGTACATATGGGCATGCAATCTATGATTGTGTCTTTAAAATAAACCCCAGTGTTGTTAAGATACTTTGGGTACCTAAGACCACTAACCTCCAAGGACCCAAAGCCATTTGGGTACCAAAAATCTCATCTTCTTTTGTAGGGGGAACTACCACACAAGGGTAAACAAAAATGGAATATTAAAGTTGACCTTGGATTCCAATGAGAAATCTCGAAGAGGTTACAACGTCAAACCGAAAAATGACATCTAGGTATACTTTGTATCATCTCCTTACTTTGGTCTGCTTTATTTAAGTTGGAGCTGTGATACTTATTTAATTTGAGTTATTTTCCCCACTCTTGTTACGAGTCCTTTTGAAAATATTTTTTTTATGTTTTTAATTTCCCGGTCTCCTCGAAGACCTATGTAGCCTGTAATGGGCTTATGCAACCTTGTGATTTTAAATCATAGGCTCATTGTGGCCTTTCGGTTTTCAACCAATAGGAAGGGTTGGAGATCTTATGTTTCAAAATTTCATATGTTGAGATCTCTCGATTCGTTTTGGTTTCATGACGATTTTACTTAAAACGAACTTTTAACTATCTAGCTTAGGTTGAAATTCTCAAATAAATTTTTTTTATTTTCACCTTGCTATTTAGTATGATAACTTGCTAGTAGATATGGTTTGATTACTATTAATGAAGTATACTTGCAAGTTATTATAAATGGAAGGCTACTATGAAGAAAATGAAAAAGGAAATGAAAAGTTTGGAAAATTCTCAAGAATGAGGTATGAGTTTAATTTTGCAAAAATATTTGTATAATAATTGATTATTCATGTTTAATGATGTCTCTATACTCATGATTGTCTTTGCATGATAAATATATGAAAGTTCATGAGTAGGTAAAACTTTGATAACTTAGGCAATTTCATGATATCTTGATTGGATGAAATTTGCTCTAGGTTAGAATTCTCATTAGAGACCTCATTTTTTTTAAATGGTTGGCAAACATGTTTAAAATACACATATCACATGAGTCTAGACATTTAAACTTGAAAATTCATGTCTAGATAACCAATGCGATAACTAGATTACTCTATGAAACTCAAAATTGAAAATGCTTGACCTAAGTCAATAATTTGACTTAGAAATATCTGTTTAAGTTCAAATTTTCACAAACATGTTTAGATTCACTCATGTTAAATGTCCAAGTGCCTAAGCTAGAGAAAACATGAGTAGATAGCTAAATTTGATACTTAGCACTTTTATGGTTTCAAGGATACTTTGAATGAAACTGTGCTAAGTTTGTATCTTGATTAAACGATATTAGTTTCACTCCAAACTTGACAAACAAGTTTTAAATTATTATATCTTGATATCTAGAAAGTTTGAACAAAATCTAAAATCGGGGGATAAATAACTTATATTTACAAAAATGCCACTGAGATCTTGTAGAATTTATAGAAAAATGTAGATATATCATTTTTGAGTGATTCTTGATTTTTTAGAATCCTCATAAAGTCTAATTCATGTAAAAAAAAATCATAAAATTTAAATGCTGACACCCACTCAAAAATAATTTTTTTAGGGATAGAAATCCAGGGCAGATCGAGCGATCGATCAGCCTACGATCGCCCGATCAACCGACGGGCGGAAATCGATCTGGATCGCCCATTTCTTTGGCCAGATTTAATTCTGGCTGTTCAAACCTAATGTTTAAGCCCGAAACTAGGGCTTCCTTGCCCATTCGACCGGTTGCTCCAACCTAAGACCTCTCCTCTCATCTTTTACGATTTCTACCTCCTCTCCAAGACTCCTCTCCAAGGTAAAAAGCTTTTCTTTATCCATCATTCATGAGGTTATTCTCAAAAACGTGATTTCTTCATCTCTTACTCTCTCAATGTATCTTGATTCATACATAAAAATGTGATTCATGCTTACTTTACTTTGATGATAATTTCTTTTTGGCATGTTTACTCCAAAAACGAGTTTTTTTTTTCTTAACAAAAATCAATATCTCATGACTTCTTCAAATGATTCAACATTTACCTTTTAAAAGAATTTTGTTGTGGTCAAAAATTGTTAGTCAATAACTCTCTTGTTTTCTTTCATGAGTTTTTCTCAACTTTAACTTTGGCCTTCTTAAAAGAATTTTGATTTGGTCAAAAAGAAAAATATTTCTTATTCTCTTCTAGCCAAAACAATTTTTTTTGTATGATCTTTTCATTTATGGATCATTTTGTTTAATCTTATTTTTTTAATTTTTTTATGTTTATTCTTTATCTTGAAATTTAATGAGAATCTTTTTGTTCTTGCATGAATCTACGCCGATCTTTAAATGTTTTTTTTTGCCTTCTTTTATTTGCGTTAAAAGCATGCATCTCTCATCTAAAACTAATCATCTACATCATCCTCAAAATTATCTTGCAGAATGGCACCCATGACTAAACTCTCAACCTTACCCGATAACCTATTGACCTCTTTAGGTAAGAAATAAACTGCTAAGTTTGTAGATAGAGCCATCCTGCAGACACATCCAGTCAATCTAAGTGATTTAGAACAATTCGATATTAGATGCAAACTTGTTAACATGGGATGAGTAGAGTTTCTAGAAAAACAAGTACATGTATGCCCCATCTTGATAAAAGCCTTTTTCTCCAACCTGGTGATAGAAAAGGCAATGTATGGTGATGACTTAATTCTTCGGTCTGAAATCCTAGGAAAATCCATAGTAATCACCAAATCCCACATTAAAGATAAATTTGGGTTTCCTCTAGTAGAAAGATCAATTTATAAGATGTCCACACACCGTTTTCATGAGGATTTTCTTCCTCATGAAGTTGTGTCAACTATTTGTCCTGAGGGTTATCAAGGAATGATCCCTACCCAAAGCATCAAACTGTCAACCACTGCCAGGATCATGCATCTCATCATTTCGTATAATATCCTTCCTAGATCAGGTTAATTTTGATGAGGTCACCACTATGAGTTCTAGGGTACTTTTCTTTGCCATGTCTCGTAGTCCTATAGATGTCTCTGATCTCATACTTAGGTATATAGCTGAAGTTCATGCCTCGAAAAAACAAGCCTTACCATATGCCTCAGTAATTTCTCACTTCATATATGAAGCTAGCATAAATAGGTCTAGATTTGAAATTGAGCCCATATCCAAACCCATAGATTCTTCCTCTCTTAGCTGCATGAAGATCGTTGAAAATCAGCGCGGCAAAAGAATGCGAGGAGAACCTATGGAACAGCCTGAGCATGACACAGAGATGGAGGAAGACGAAGCTGGTGGAGGTTCATCATCTGGCACTTCCCTTACGAGTTTGAGTGATCTGGAGCATCGCTTTGCTCAGTTCCACATTGGTCAGATGGAATGGAATAAAAGATCATCAAAGCACATGGACGAGTACGGTCGTCAGATTGGCGACTACGGGCGTCAGATGGACGAGTACGGTATCATGATTGGTGACCATGGCCGGCGCATAGACGAGTATGGTCAACGTGTTGACCAGTGTGGACAGCAAATAGATGAGTATGTTCGTCAAGTTGATGAAATGTATGGGAGAGTGGATAAGATGTGACAATATTATCAGTCACATCTACCACCTCCTCCACCACCCGAGGACGACTAGTCCTCTTTGATGTATTGATGTTATTCATCTTATGAACATGTATTTCACACTCAACTTTATATGTATTTGGTTGACTATGTTAAGTGATGATTAGTATTACAAGTGTTATTTTTTCTTTTTATGTATGCTTGCTATGTTTGATATTTTTTTCTATGAATGACAAAAGGGGGAGAATTAGAAAATATATGCATATCAATAGGGGGAGCACAAAATGAATACTTCATTTCAAGTACCATGCATATAGATAGGGGGAGAATTGGAAAATATATACACTACTTCATTTCCTTGATGCTCCCATGTATCCATTTAACAAGTCATGCTTCATAATAATTATCGGATACATTACTTCATCTTGATATTTATCGTCAATGGTTTGTCATCATCAAAAAGGGGGAGATTGTTAGCTGAAGGATTCTTCCTTCATGTTTTATTCTCCTCATAATTATTTTGATGATAACAAACTTATTTAACAAGTACTTGAAGTATGAAAATTGCAGGATCGATGAAAGATACGTCAAGCCTTACGTCTCTCGATCAATCTCCAAAATAGATCAATGCGTGCATCAATAATGTTTTGGATAGCATGGAGAATCCCTTAAAGTTAAAGCAAGCTGAAAAACGAAGCCAGAAAACCAAGCGCGAAATGAGAAAGTCAAGATAAAATTTCTAGCTCTGGTTCAGTCGACCGGACGATCGACCGAATGGTGTTAAGTAGTGGCAACAGCCAATTCGATCGACCGAATGATGCGCAAAAGAGGCAGTAGTCATTCGGTCAACCTGTCGGTCGACCAAAATTGGTGAAGAATTCACAGAAGGGCTGCGTCGGTCGACCGATCGAAGCCAAAATGAGGTAGAATGCACATCGGTCGACTGGATGGCAAATTGGGAGACGCGCGATTTTGGCATCACTGATTCGGTCAACCGGATTCGGGATCGCCAATCTCGCGATAGTCGGTCGACCCGTCGGTCAACCGACGATCGACCGGACCATCGATCGGGCATTTGTAATGGTAAAATTTATGCCCGTTGACACCCTGTTTCAGTTGAGGATTATAAATACCTCTTCTAACCTCTTTTCTCTCTCTCTCTCTCTCTCAGAATTTTTGGATGCAAGAAAACCTTCAAAGAGTGATTCCATAACATCCTTCAAGCTTCAACACGTCAACATTCATCAGCCTAACACTTGATCCCTTGCTGTCATAAGAGCTCTCCTTCAAAGGGTTCATCAAGGCGGTTAGGTGTGGAAAGAAGATGCGTTTAAGTGTGATAAGCTGTCATTCCTCTTCTTGTAATAAGTTTTGTTTTAATTTGTTCTTCAACACATTGTATTTGAATTGTAGGAAGACCTAGTGTTAGGTCTTGAATTTAAGTGGTGTGTAAAGCCACTTGTGTAAACGTAGTTTACTCGATTAGTTCTAGTTGTCCCTTAGGGTTGAGGTGGAAGAGTGCTCTCAATAAGAAGGCGGAGACTTCCGGGTGTGAAAGTGCCTTAGGTTGAGAGTGAGTCTCTTCAAGTCAAAGTCCTCTGTGTAAGGGAAACTAATTAATCTAGTAAAACTTAGATTGGAAATCCTAAGCGGGGTGCTTAGGTAATGAAGTAGGCATTGGGGCCGAACCACTATAAATTTGTGTGTTAGCATTGTTACCTTTCATTTGTGCTTAATTGATTCATCTTGCTTCCGCATTTAATCGTAAAATTGTAATTTGCCTAAACAATTTAAGATACGAGTAAAATCGAAATTAGGCAACAAGAATTAGTTAATACACTATTCACCCTCCCCCCTCTAGTGTGCCATTTTATACAACAGTCCCCTCATTTTTGGAGAGGACATCATTGTAAAAAGGCGTTCGTTCGTGCCAGGGAGAGAGTTTCTAGGGAGACGGCGATTGCTTAGCTGACCGGTATAGATTTAATTCCGTCTTCGCTAGCTGTTGGCCATTCGATGGGAAGCTGAGTTTTCTTTACTTTCTTTGGCCTTCATATCTAGTAGGCCCCGTTGGCACTTTTCTCGGCTGGTTCCTTTCTTCCTTCGTTTGTTTCTTGCCGTCGGTAAGTCTTTTTATCCTCAAGCTTTAGTATCGTTGTCGGCTTTAGGTTTTATGATCATTCACGTAAACTATTTGGCCCTTTCTTCTCTTATTGGTGAGATGTCCTCACTTCTGAACGTACCAGGCATGCGTGTTCGCCTGGCAGAAATGCCGGAGAACTCTTTAGGACTCAGGGGGAAGAGACCATTGGTGGATGAGTTGTTGAGGACTTGAGGCCTATGAGGGCTTCACAGTCTCGGAAGCCGAGGGTTTTTGAGGCGAGAGTGGAGGCGGTCGGCTCATCAGCTTCTTCTGACTCTCTAGTCTTCCTAGGCTCGCTAGCGAAGCATCGGAAAATGGCTAGGCATTTAGAGGAGTATCTTCTTGCTGAAGCAACCGTCCGTCCTTAGGAGAATGAGTCCCATCCTCCAGCGGTGGCGGTGGTGGCTAGTACATAAGTAGGGGTTCGTCAGCCAGGTTTGGTGCTCCATCTTCACTCCAGCAACCAGTTGGTTTTTCCTGAGGGGGTAGATCCTTGGGAGACTTCGTTAAGCAATACTAAGTTGCTTAGTATTACTTCAATTCATACTTGTTTCATTTTCTTAAATAACTAAGCAATACTAAGTTCATTTAGAAATTTCAAAGACATCAAGAGGAGCTAGAAGTTTATTCTTGTAGCACAGTGTATTTGTTTTCATTATTGCTCCATTTAATTGTATTTTATGTGTTGTTTAAGCTTGTAAAAGACAGGGTATAGGTCTTGGGATTTCAGTGGTAACCTTAGCGTTGAGGCATAAGCCCATTTGGGATTGCTAGTTTTTTATTTTTTTCCTTGGAATAGAGGTATTGGAGATATTCTCGGGGAGAGAGTAACCCTTAGGGGAAGGGTTGGAGTCTTAGCTCATAAATTCGCTAGAAGAAAATAATACACTCTAGGTTTGATTAGAAGGGAAACCGTTATAAATTTATTGTGTTAGCATTGACCATTGTTTGTGTGCCTTGCTTGATTTATGGAGCTTCCACGTGTGTGAATTAATCCTGTCATATGCATAATTAAGAATGAATTTATAGATACACACTAATCACCCCCTCTCTCATGTGCAATTTTTTCTCTCACTACCTTAGTTGTTGGCCTCTCATTTGTTGGTCGGAAGGAGCAGTCAACCTCTATAGACGCCGACAAACCGAAAGAAAAATTAAAGCACTAACATCATTGATTAATAAATAATAGTACATAAAAAATAAGTGTAAAGCCTATGTGTAAAGTCTAAAAAAATAAGCCCCAAAAGGTTTAACTTAGTGTTAATCAATGAAGTTCCTTGGCTCGCTTATGCTAGACTCATCAAATTTAGTTGAGGTTAAGTTTATGAAATCAAACTTAAATTCTACTTGTTTAAGTTTCTTCAAGTTTGGCATATTTATTTAGCAAATGAGCTCGAGCTCAAAGGTCCTTGATTTGAACGTGGGTAACACCATTTTAAATTAAAAAGAATCAAGCTTTAGCCCATTTATATGTGTAGAAATGATGAGGTCCAGTCTAATAATCTTAGATCATTTACATTCCTAAATATGTTTGAGCTCATGAATTCAAAAGTTATGTTGCACTTAAGAAATTCTATTTAAATTTAAATAAATGTGAATCAATGAAGTTAAATAGAACTAAAATAAATCCATTTTGACTAACTTAAATCAATTAATGATTAAATTCAATGGTGATATATATATATATATACCTTTGAAATGAATTTCATGAAAATCATTGAACTTCATGGGGAACGAGAATTGAGTCATCATTATTGATTTTTTTGCTAGTTCAAAATTTTTCTACCCCCACCTTTTCTATTAGAGTTTTTTTTATTAAGGACCTCATTCATTATAATCTTGTAAGCTTCTCAGAAATATAAACAAAGCAATACTACATTCTCATGTTCATCCATTGTGATTCATCTGATCATTTAATTTGCATATAGGAATCACTTTACCATATCGCCAACCAACATATTGAATATTGCCTAGAAATTTAGAATTCGAACCCTAGTATGATCACCTATTATGATTTTTTATTTTTGTTAAAAAAAAAAATCACTTTACCGTATAACATGAGTCTTATTTACAACAATCCAGAATCAGAAAAGGAATTCCTTACGGTAAGAGATGCTGTAGATAAAAAAGAAAGAAAGGAATATTATAAAATTCTGGTTCAGAAACATAAGGAAACATAACCCCGCATGCACAACTTCAAAAATAAAAAGCAAGTTTTTCATCTATCATGTCTTGCAGTTGTGCATTTCTTGAGAAGCAGGGACAGCCTGTCATCCATCTTGGACGAAGGAATTGCTAACCCTCCCTCGTCTCTGGCACTTGTGCATTTGAGATCCGCCTCGCTGTTCTCAGCTAGATTATTGGTTTTTGTAGCATCACCACCTTCATGTATATGTGCACTTAGAATTGAAGGCTGGAGCGACGTTGTGGGCGGCTCTGTAAGTAGAATGTTGCAGCTAACCTCAAAAATCATGTTGAAAGGAAGTCTTGTTGGAAAAGAATACATTGGTAGTAACCCTTCTGAATCACCTTTTTTCTGCAGATTCTGTGTCATGGTGATCAACTTTGGAGGTGTAGCCACATAAAAACCTTGAACATGATCAGCTGCTGCAGAAAGCCTGTCCTGATGCTGCTCCAACAAATAAGCAACTGAGCATACGCCAGCAGCAAGATTCATTAATCGCCAATTCTGGATCCTCCGGAATATCATTGACCACCTAGGAACAATATAGTAATATGAACCATGAAGCTCAAGATAAGCACTAGTCTGGACCATTATTCCAGCCTCTCTAGCAGCTAGATCAGACTTCAACATCTGGCATGATTGGGTCATGTAGTTCATCAAACTTTTCTCCAGGCCCAACTGTTGATCTATAATCTTCAAGCCCATATAAGAACCTTCCTTCAGCCAAGATATGTCAGTTGAAAATTCTGGGAGCTTACAACCCTTTATAGCTTTAACAACCGGCTCAATTCTCAAAGGCGAACTCCAGCCAACACTTGGTAAGAACATATCCACCAAATCACATTCATTGCTAGACTTCTCAAGCAGATCAATATCAGGGCTTGGCCAGTGGTTAGCATTCAAGGAAGCAGTTCTTACAATCTCATGTACCAATCTGTCTAGTGCTGCATTGAAAATAGAGATAAAATAGTTCGGACCTTCAGAGGCAGCATCGTCATTTTCTAGGACCTCTTCTGAAGACGTCAAGTAGTCCATGACAAAATCACGTGTCTTCAGCTGGCAAACAGTAGGTTGTCTGGGTGAATGCTTTGCCAGCCACTGCAGACCCTCTCTCACTTTGTCATCCTTGAATAAACTATTGGGATTCTCTTTACAGCAGCTATCGCACAGGAATATAACTGAAAATGAGGATATTCTTGTCGTGTCTACATCATGGAGGCCGAGCCTCCTACTTATTGTAAGTGAAGGATCAAAAGTTTCTTCAGTGTACGCATCTCCACTTACTATCAGGAGAGGTAAGCTTGATCCAGTTGGTATACGTGCTAAAACATTATGCACCCTCTGAACATCCCATGGAATGCTTTCTGACACATGAAACATAATAGAGCTAGTTCCAGTAACAATATCGCCTTCAGAAATTAAATCCGTACTATCAAAAGTAGCCTCTCGAATTATGGAGAAGCAACATTTGTAGAAAGGGTGCAGTTGTGAGCTGATCCAACTACTCCATATTGATAAATGGGGCAGAGAAACCATTGGCTTATCATTGTCGTCACTAGAACCCATCATTTTTGAGAGCAACCACTTCAAAGTCACACAACTTCCTTTTCCTTTCTCCAGAGATGGTTGTCCAAGTAGAAGTAGCTTCTAGCAAAGGCATTTGGCATCAGGATTTCTTGAGCTTAATATTGGTGCAACCAATTCTGAAACATTAATTTTTGACCATGATTTGGCTTGTTTCCAATGTCTCTCTCTTGCAGTCTTAGCAATGTCAAGCTCACCATCAGCAAGCCTTGAAGACTAATTAAAAAAGAAAAGTAAATTAGCTACATCTCTGTATAGATCAGAGATGTAGGTAGAGTTACTCACATATCTGCATTGACGAATAGGTGGCCCAGCGAAAAGTGAACTTAGTGCTTGACTTGCTAGCATAATTCTTCGCTCACGAGTTTCTCTCCTTTTTGTTGCCTGCTGCTTCCATTTCCTGGTTATCAACCATAAAGACAAGACTTTTAAGTCCAAGAATGGTCAAATAACAGATATAAAAGATGTTAGTAGGGAAATAACCTCAAAATCAGCTTTAACTTCTCCACAGCAACTTGACTACTTTCATAAAGCACAAGCAACTGCTCTTTGTTTTCTAGCTCTCTATCTATATCCATATAGGATGGTGAACTGCTTATTGCATTATTAAATGAAGAACTTATAGGTTCTAGATCTCCGACAATATTCACTTCCCGATTGGGCAAATCTTCATGATCCGTGCAGCCATCAGAAACAGTTTGACTTGCAAGCATAATTCTTTGCTCACAAGTTTCTCTCCTTTTTGTTGCCTGCTGCTTCCATTTCCTGGTTATAAAGACAAGACTTTTAAGTCCAAGAACGGTCAAATAACAGAGATATCAAAGATGTTAGTAGGGAAAAAGACGAACCTCAAAATCAGCTTTAGCTTCGCAACAGTAACTTGACTACTTCCATAAAGCACAAGCAACTGCTCTTTGTTTTCTAGCTCTCTATCTATATCCATATAGGATGGTGAACTGCTTATTGCATTATTAAATGAAGAACTGATAGGTTCTAAATCTCTGACAATATTGACTTCCTTGCTCGCAGCTCTATCTGTATCCATATAGGATCGTGAACTGCTTATTGCATTATTAAATGAAGAATTGATAGGTTCTAGATCTCCGGCAATATTCACTTCCTTGCTCGAAGTTCCCCAAGTATCTGCTTCAGATGCAATAGCTATTTTATCTGCAGTATCCAACCCATTAGGAACAGATTCTTTGCTATTGTGCAACACAGGCTGTGAATGATGCTCCACAGGGAAATCAGTGTCACTGTTAGAAACAGTCCTAACAGTTTTTCTTATCTCAGTGACATCAGAAATGGTAGGACCATGATAAATATCATGAAAGATCATTCGTGATTTCTTAAGCTGCACAAGATGTGACCGCTTTGGTAGGGAAATCTGTTTTACTATTAAGAAATGGTCCTTCCTTCACCATATAGGTTTCCTCAAATTTCTTTAATGCAAATCCATGTATTATAAAAGACTCCCAACATCTTCCTCCTGTAAATTGAAAAATAATTAAATCCAAGTTTATGTGAAATATTATAGTTAACCAGATCCTAGAAATTTTGAGTTACCTTGCCTGCGTCCTTTTCTGGAATAAAAAAGAAAGATATTTGCTTAGTCTTTTACACAATCATAACCATGCCAAAAATGCAATTGTACAAGAGAATGTCTCAAATTATATCAATCACATACTCATGGAGTCTTTCTCATAATCAGGAGATCCTATAAAGGAAGAAATGATAAACACAAAATTGATGATTTGCAAATATTGGATCTGAACTAAGGCAGCAGGTTTTTAATTCATGGGTTGCAGCAGACTGAAAAAAGTTGTAGTTCAGTTTCCTTTTTGATGGTCATTTTAGCTTTAGAAGGTTACACAGAAAAGGTCATATCAAAGTCATGGTAATATCTCTTGGTTCTTCCGTAGGCATTCCTTTCAGACATCTTCAGCTTGATTAACCAGGTAAGTTCCAACCATCTAAAAGGGCATATTTACCACAAAGAAACTACTTATTAGTGATCCTTTCTATTCTTCCAACTTTTTGTTTCAAAAAATCTCTGACCTCAACATTGTCTCGAGAAAAGAAGGCAAGGAACACTTGCCATCAAGAATCAAATTCACAAAAATGATTATCTATGAACAAAGAGTGCAAGAACCCAAATTAAATTTTGATTGATGGTCTTCGCCATTTGATTTTATTAACTGACCTCTAACATTATTAATCAAAGCATTTCCAAATACATCTCAACGGTTCGGTTCATATTCGCAATTCTTCAATGGGATACCAAACTATTTACTAATATATCCACAAAGAAGCAGTAAGTGACAAGTATAAAGCAGCACAGGTTAGATGTACTTAGTAAAAGAAGCAGAAATATAATGGTAGATACCTTAGCAAAGTGAGCATGCATCAAACATGCCTGCAAGTAAGTTGCTTTTCTCGCAAGATGAAAAAAGGCAATATAATTGCCTATCCTACAAGTTCTGAGAAGGGAAAATATGCACTATAAGTGCGATGAAATAAGCAAAATTAATTAAACTTAATAAAACCCCAGGCATAAGTACCTTGCTACATCTCGAGCAAACAATATTTCTGGGCTGTTTCTTATTTCAGGAGTCATCTTAGCAAGGCTGAGTGAAAGCTCTGCAGGTTCTACCTAAAATGTGATTATATACCCATCAATCACATGAAGGGAACAGAACCATCTCCTACCAGAAGAATCAAAACTGAACAATCTGCCACATAGAGATGGCTTACTTTAAATCCTGGATGTTTATCTAAGTTGAGAAGTGCATAATAACCGCGAAACTCCTTTTCGGTAGGAACTATTCCATTCTCTCTGTGATTGTGATCATCATACATCTGAAACAACTCAACTGATATCTTATTCATTTGTTCAATGTTCAGATGTGCATCAAATCCCTGTGCAAGGCCTTCTCCTTTATTGTATTCACACAATTCATGCATTGCGACAATATGGAATCTAATCTGTTGAAGAGACAAGAAACAGATCAGCTCATGATTCATGAGTATGTTGATGTGAAAGGGAAAACATAACATCTGATAGCGCATACTACCATTTGTTCATGCATGAGTATAGCCTGTTGGTTAGAAATGCATTGCATTCTGAAGTCCATCCGTATTGCTCGCGTTCTATCCCACAAGAATTTGTAGATATTCAAAAAGTCCTCATTGTAAGGTTGATTTAATAAAGCCAGAAGATAATCAACTGTCTTTTGCAGGACTGGCATCGGCCTAATCAAGTCAGCTTCACATGCCACTGATCTATTATACTGTATAAGTAAGAAAATAGTTAAAGTTATGCTCCTCATATATGAGCTTGAATGGTGATTTTTTTAGAGTACGTTTAGTTGGACCATGAAAAGAAGATAATTACAGTGCCATGTACCTTTTTAACGGCAAGATACTTACTAGTTTGATTTCTATCTCCATCCAACCTCTCATATCTATCAAGGTCCCTTTTCCTCTCCCGTTCATCTCTTTCTAATTCTGAAAAAGTAAAGCATAAATCCACTTCAGAATATGTTATTATCAGGATTAGGAATACTCATTGTTCATTTTCTAGCACGAATAAAGACTTAACACATAGTAGAATACTTAAAACCATTAAAAGGTTCTGGATAAAGTTTAAAGTAGGCAGTTAATATACATACCTGGACACATATCCGGACAAAGTCCAACCACAAGTTGTGATGATTTCAAGCTTTCAACTTCAATTAAACTATCTCCGTTTGATGATCCCCTTGAAGCTGTTGGTTTAGGTGGTGAATTAGAGTGATGAACAGGACATTTCCTTTGGTCAGCCATTCTACGAGGGGATTTAACGGGCCTGCAACGTATTTGAAGCATCCACTATAGTCAATACCACAGAGTAGCGACTGGAAACATGGGAGAAGTCATGAATACTAATTAATTTAAACTAAAAAAAGCACTCAGAAATTGAACTTGCAGCAGTTGTAGACGTGAAAGCAGCCTCTTTATAGCATAAATATAAATAATGGGTACTAGGCAAGAAATCAAAATGCAGAAAATGATTTATTTCCCACACAGACATGAAAATTTCCTAAACAAAGCTTAAATAAAAAAAACAGAACTTTCAACAGCCATATATATATACACACACGAAAGCAGCCTCTGAATAACATAAATAAAAAACTATGGATCCCACTTTCCAGGTAAGTAATCAACGATATGCTGAATGAATCTTTTTCAAATGCAAGTATGGAATTTTTTTCAAATAAAAGCCGAAATATAAACATAACTCTAATGATACCTCTCAACAGAAGATGAACCAAAAACCACAGCAGGTGGTGCGTGAGGAGACCTATCCCTTTTGACTGCTCTAGAGTAAGTATATTTTGTTAAAGCTGCTCCAGAGTAAGTATGTTTTCTTGAAGCTTCCTCTACAGCATTTAGACAGGCCGGAGCGGGGGCCCTTCGATTGAAGCCTTGAAACTCCATTGCCAAGAAAATCAAGAGTACCGAAACCCTAGAATCTTTAGCAAAAACCCAAGTTAGAACAAATGCACCACTACTCGGAGCCGATTCATTCGCCGCCAACCCCAAGAGATCGGGATGGCTTAGAAACGCATAGAAAAGAGAAGCCTCATACCCGTCTGAGGCGCAGACGCAGCTCTCACGGCGGAGGAGTGGCGAGGAGTTGTAGAGAGGATCGCACGGGGAGAAGGATTAGGGCGCGGGGAGTTTGTCAGGGTCGGCTGCAAAAAAAGAATAGTGCGCGGGGAGTTTGTCGGGGTCGGCTGCAAAAAAACAGGGCGCGGAGGCGAGTTGGGGAGGCGGGAAAATAATTGGTCGGAGGAGAAAAAAAATATAAGCTGATTTACTAACCCATTTTTTATATATCAATTTAATTAATTTAATTAATGACATTATTCAAATAAGATTTACTTGAATATTTGATATTTTCATGATTTAATAAAAAAAAAATTAAACAAAGATAAAAAATCACAATAAATAACCATACTAGGAATCGAATTTTAAATCTCTAGACAACATACAACGTGTTACTATCAACAACTGTGCTACCCACAGTTGACTATTTAATAAATTTATTTAATTGAGATATTAGTATATCATATCTCTTTTCAAATAAATAATAATATATAATTATAATTAAATACCTTAATATCACTATTTATTTCAACAATAATTTAATAGTTATAAGATAACAGTTACTCGATTTACTTTTATTTACCACAACATTAAATTTATGTATAAACTAGTAGTGTGGCCAAACGATGGCGCGTCATTTGCATAAAAGTTTGATGTTTATGAAAATGTTGTATATGTGTTTAGTTGGTTTTATGAAGCTGTTTGCAAAATTTCTACAAATTATTGTGATGAAAAAAAATATTTGATTTATTAGAGCATAATATTTTTTGCAATGAGCATCAATTTAGCTATTTTAGGAAAATAGTTATATAGGAATGTAATCTTTCATCGAATGGTTTTGATAATTAGGCGAGAAGCTATCTATAGCATAATAGAAGAATTAGTATTACCGTGATGAGTAAAAGTTGTTTTTTACATCAGCTTTTTTTAAAAAAAATAAATACTTGAGATGATTGTTTAACTTGAGATGAAAATTTACAATGGAGTGGGAGACGTCGAAGATGACCATTCCTCAGGGAGTCATGAGCAGTTCAAGAATCGTCGTGTGTTCGCACCACTGGGCTTAAGAGGAAGGTGGGAGGCGCAAGGTTGGCATCGGTGCCAAAGGTGGCTGAAGACTTGTGCCCGGCTAACCACGGTGAGTTCGCACCATGAGGCTTATGTATCGAACATCATTCTCCCTAGTTGGTCGGCCTGCTCCTGGAACCTCTAATCACCTTGTGCCTCGTCCCTCTCAACAACAGTGCCTGGCCCCTTCAGGCTAGAGCTATTGTTTTTGAGGTTCGCGATCAGCACCGACATTTGCTTGTGGTCCAGCATCGATGTGGTTGTGGAGAAGAAGAGTACTTCCTTTTCCCTCTTGTGGTCTTGAGAGTTGCATCAATGGAATGTTTTTCCTTCTGTAATTGTATACTTTGGCATCTTTGTATATTTCGGTTACTTGTTTTCTGCTTGTAAATTGTCTTTCGTGGGCTTGTACGTGTAAATCTCTCCCTTGTGGGAATTTGTAATACCCGTGAAATTTATTGGATTTTGCATATTGGATTCAGCAGGAGGAGCGCGACGCTTAACGACACGTGCAGAGTTAATTGCGATTGGGCGCGAATTGAGATGAGACCCTTGCTCAATTTAAATTACCTAAATATAGGGACATTTATTGTGTTAAGTTCGAGCTGTGTTCGAGCTGTGTTCGAGCCGAGTCCGAGGATGCGGTCGGAGCTCGAATCGGACTCGTTTTGAGCAAGTTGGGTTGAATTAAGTGAGGAGGGGCAACATCATAATTTGACAATTAAAAAAAAAAGAAAAAGAATAAAACATGCCACTTGGGGCATATGACCGGAGAAAAAGGCCGCATGCCCCCCCCCCCAAGGAAGCGAGAGAGGGAGAAGGTTGAATCGAGAGGAATCGGCCAGAAGATCGGAGCTTCGTCGGATTGGATACGACGCGAGGCTTCTCCATCGTCTTCCTTGTCCCTAAACCAATCATACGTGAGTGGATCTTCCCTAAAAATCCTTAGAAGTCATGAATAGGGGTTGCCGAGTAGTGTTCTTGAAATTTTGGTTGAGTTCTTGAAATTTCTTGCGAGTTATTTGATTCTTCGAGTTGTATGCGTTGATTGGGGATTTTTAGGGCGCCCCTTGGGGTTTGAAAGGGTGTGGCAGCTCTAGGGCATGCCCCCAAACCTTGGGGAGGGCTAGCCCTAGTAGGAGAACTCAAATTTGATGTTTGTTAATTAATTCTATTTTTATTACGGATTAATTCCGAGAATTACATGTTTTATATCATGCTGAAATCTCATATAGTTGTGGCCTACTGTGGACGAGTGACCCTAAGGGTGTAGGGTATATACCCTTAAAGGGAAATTAGATAAGCTTTTGTTTCATGTTATGTTTGGCATGATGCTATGATTTAGATATTAAGTATAACTAATTATCATATGCTGAAATTATCATGGGTTGCTGGAATTTTCGTTTAATGTCTGTTGAGATTTGTTTGTTTGAGATAATAGTGCATTTTGTAAAATACTGAAATGACCTATCAATCTTTATGTAAGCTATGTTATACAAACTTAGAAATCATTATTTCGAGCTGAACAGTAGTGCATGTATAGTAAACAGATGAGTTTTGTAGGTTAGAATTATCGTTGTATCTATTAAATGAGTCAGGTTGTGAACCCGGTGCAACTTTCCCTAGCTTGCTATAAATATTAGGAGTTCAACCATGTGAACCGTAGGAAAGTTGAACTTTTACATGTCGGGATGAGGGTATAGCCCTCGACTGGAAAAAATTAGGAAGTTGGCCATAGAAGGGCTGGAATTTCGGATGCGGACCGATGTTCTGCGAGACAAGGGAAAGAAGGGAAATTAAAGAGTCTAGTTATTTCTTTAAGTCGAAATACTTAGGCAGGTTGGTAATCTTTTCATTGTCTGTAAAATTCATAAACTCAGACGAGATGATATTGGGCCGGATAGGCCGAGTGGTGTGCATCGCGTGCGAGATGATATTGGTCCGGATAGGCCAAGTGGTGCGCATCATGCACGAGATGATATTGGGTCAGAATGCCGGATGGGCTGAGTGGTGCGCGTCGCGCATGAGTTGATGTTGGGTCGTATTGGGCCAAGTGGTACGCCTAGCGTACGAGTGATTATGGGTCGAGACATACGTCGGTGAGCCACGCCAACGACTGACCTGAGTGGCATGGTCGGAGGGTCTTTCCCGACTGAGTTGTGGGCACTGAGGCTTGAGAGCCTTCCTAGCTCAGTGAGCCCGAGTTGGGAGGTTTGCTGGCGGTGGTCGGCTTAGTGAGTACTCTGTGGGTTGTGGATGGATAACTAGAGGATAGTTTCAATTGGGCCGAGTCAGACTGTGTGGTGCGCGTAGTGCATGAGTTTACTAATGCAAGTTGTTGCCGTGATTTGTATCTATCATTTGAACAGAGAGTTAACTATTGCATTTATTTACTTATATGGTTTGGCTTAGTGATGGTCGAGACGGCCACTCACTGAGTTCTTTTAACTCACCATTCTTTTTTGGATACTATTTTGCAGAGCATGATCATTGAGGTATGGTGCGGCTGGTGGCGACAGATAGGGCTGGCAATTTCTAACATGACACGATAACCCAACACGACACGACATAGAGTTACGCAGGTTCGAATTTGGCTAAACGTGTGTTTTGAATAAACAAGGTTAAACCCGTATAAACACGATTAAACCCATTTAACAAAACATGTTTAATCGTGTTGCTGAACCTATTCAATCCATTTACCCGTTTATAAGGATATATATATGATAAAAAGTAAAAAATTATGGATGTTGGGTATGTCTTGTTATTAATAGTATTTCTACTGTGTTTAATTTTTAATTTTAGTAGCTTTCTTTTTGTTCACTATTGAAATTGTGTTTATCGTGTTATATCGTGTCGGTGTACACATGTACACGTTTAGACACGTTTACTTAAATGGGTTAAGTGTGTCGTGTCATGTCAACCCGGAAATAAAAGGGTCGGGTTCGGGTTTGCATATTCGGACACGTTTAATAAACGTGTTGGGTTTGGGTTTAGCCTTTTACAACACAAGACACATTTAGACACGACACGACATGACACGGATTGCCACCCCTAGCGGCAGACTCCGGTGGTGGTCTCATGAAACCCGTTGGTGTAGTCGGATCGAGTCGTGTTTAGTTTGAGTTATCTTTTTAAGACGTGTATTATATCTTAGGCATGCAGCTCTTGATCATGTGAACTTATGTAGTTATACTTGATGTTTACTACTTTTATTAATCAATGTGTATGTCATTGTTTTCTGAGTTGATTATATTGCATGGTTGAGGTGATTGCATGGTTTAGGCTTCAAAGTGTCCGTTTGCACTCTGGCCGGTCGCGTGATCCGGTTTTGGGGCATCGTAGACTTTATGAATAAAGAGAATGTTTTTCTATTTTTCTTTTGGTTTTTCTTGGGTATCTATTGAACTGTTTGGCCATTTTTTGGCCAAAATGTGGAGTGGTGTCGACATTGTGTTTGTCGACCAGTGTCGATTTTGTGTTCCTGTAAAAAAAAATAAGTTTAAGTCTAGGGTTACCTATTCGGTAGTTGTGGGCTTCCTTTAAAGATGTTCGAATATTGGAAGCGGGAGCGTTGAGGTGGATAGTTGTGGCGTCGTGGCCGATGACCAGACTCGGTGGAAACCGAGCTCGCGAGGAGTGCGCTTTGGGTTGTTAAGGGCATGGGGGCATGAGTTTGTAAGGGCTCTGAGGCTGCAAGTAATGACGTCGAGGCTGACGAGCCAGACTAGTTAAAACCGAGTTCTAGTTGTTGAGGGCGTGGGGAGCACGAGTTTGTAAGGGTTCTGAGGCCGGAAGTAATGGCGTTGAGGCCGACGAGCCAGCTGATTGGTCAAAACCGAGTTCTGATCACTGAGGGCGTGGGTTTTGGGGTGCAGAGAGGAAACACATCGGGAAATTTTGATTTAAAAAATAAAAAAACATCCCCGAAAACAACGATATACTTTAGTGATAATAAGGGCGTGGGTTCTGGGCTCGTTGTGGCTCAACAGACAAGTTTCTCCAAATCCAATTTGCACCAAATAAGGGTTCGCCCTTCCACCAAGAACCGGGCAGCGAGCAAGGGGAGAAGGATGATGAGAAACCACGAAACAAATTCACACAGGGAGAGAGTACCTTGCTGGAATTTTCGGACTCCTCCAAAGATTCAACCCGACAACGATTTTCTGGCGAGGGAATAATCAGATGGAGCTTCTCCAAGCTTTCTGATGGGTAAGAGGTCGAAATCTAAGGTGCGGCTAAAGCTTGGAGGGGGCGGAACTATTTTTGAGATCAATTCTCTTACAGGGGGTCGGCCACCACCATTAAAATAAACCCCATGGGCGGCTACAATAGCCGCCCCTGTTCAAATTTGAACACACCCCAGATTTTAAAATTCTGGGATTTCCCTCCAAGTAATTCCCTATCTAATAGGGATGAATTAATCCACTCCCTATCTAATAGGGATGAATAAAGTCATCTCCCTATCAAATAGGGAGTCTAAACTAATCTCCTTATTTAATAAGGAGGTTAGGTGCATGGGGAGACCAAGCTTGATCTCCCCTGATTCGAGTTCAAATTCGAATAAGAATTTCTATTCAAAATAGAAATTATATTTCTCACTTTACTTGAGCTGACCCTCCTTGAACCATGGGCAGGTTCACTGCATGAACCAGACCACGGGTTCGATTCGGTTCAACACTTAAACCGGACCAGGGGTCGCGTTTAATTTATCGCGTGTCGTACCCTACAATTAGGGTTCTGAGGAACTCTTTCCTCGAGTACTTATAATTTGTTCAAATCGAAAACACATTTATGATTTCGTTCGTAAATGAGAATCGTGATTGTGTTGCGGCATGTCTATGCTAGTAGACATTAAGTGTCACGTTCGAGCTCTATCTCATAAAGCCCGTTACGAGGGTAGCATGTTTTGTGTTTGACCCATTGGGCCCCACACTAAGCCAGCAGTGAGTCATGCATAATGGAGAATCGAATTCACTACTACGAATATGACCTTCACCGACGACCTGCTCCGTTTGTAAGCCGTCGGTGAAGACCATCACCAATGACGAGCGATGACCCATTGCAAATATGTCGTGACATATAATAGTGTTGTTGATAACTTAGCAACAACCTACGCGGTCGTTGTTGCTAATATATCAGCAACGACCCCGTACGTCGTTGTTGATATTGTTATCAGCCACGGCGCACAGGGCCGTTGTTGATAGATAAACAACAATGACCCTACATTTGTTGTTGATATCGTTATCAACGACAACCTTTCTCCCGAGGTAAAGTCGTTGCTGAAGGGCTGTTGCTGAGCTGTTGCTATAGGTCATATGCAAGAACATTAAGGTTGCGACCCAGGAATTACGATAAGCTTTTAGCTACGACTTTCAAACGGGTGATTACTGCACCAAGCCGTATGCCCCAAGTGAACCATATGGGTTCACTTAAAACCCCATTTGACTAATATGCCCTTACTTACGACTCAACTTATAAAATTCATATCAAATATGTTTTAACTCCGAATCGAGTTCCGATTGATCCGTTGGACTCAACTCAAGATCCCCTATCATCATGGCATGCTAAATAATAGAAAACCCATAAATGAAATTTTCCATAATTTTTCCATGACAAACGTTTACCCGTAATAAATCCCTGAATTTCCGTTAGCCCGCATTAACTTGAGCTTACAATCTCCTGCTGAAAGACAAAATACCCGCTCCCGAGGGTGAAACACTTGGGTGAACGAACCCAACGTCCAACAACTCTTGCAGTTGAGTCTTAAGTTCTCTCAACTTAGCAGGCGCCATCCAATATGGGGGAATTGATATAGGTTTCACCCCCGGCTGCAACTCAATGCAAAACTCAGTCTCCCGCACCGGTGGTAGTCCTGGTAACACCTCATGAACTACATCAAGAAATCCATTGTTGGCTTAAGGGTCTCTCTTAAGCCTCGATCTTTATATTGATAATAACAAACATATATTTAATTCAAGCATGAAGTTTTGAGTTCGGGTTGTGGTTGCGATAAGCATGCCAAATCCGTTCAAACGAGATGAAGGAAAAGATCGTCAAAGAAACGGAAGAAGAAATCGTTGAAGAAAGGCTCGGGCTTAGATCAAGTTGAATTAATGTAATATATCCCAATGATAGTTTATCCAAAGCCAAAATTGTAAAGTTATCCAAGTTGAAACTTGGTAACTAAACCTATAAAAAATGCACGTAAAAATCCAAGGAAAAGTCAGCCTCAACCTGGGTTCGATTGACCGATCGGTCGATTGAACGAGGCAGTACTTTGCCAAATCAGCCTATTTGGTCGAGCGGCCGGTCGACCGAATGTCGATAAAAATAGGCAGCAGCCATTTGGTCGACCAGCCGGTCGATCGAAGTTGGCGAAGAAAAAACTCTGAGCTACGTCGGTCGACCGGTCGATCAACCGACAGAAGGCAAAAATGGGCAGAATGGTAGCGGTCGACCAATCAATCGACCGGACTGGAGATAGCCCATTCGCGCGACCTTGACTCCAGTCATTCGATCGATTGACGGGTCAACCGAATGTCGAAAGAAATTAATTTGCGTCAGCCGATCGACCTGCCGGTCGATCGAGCTCTCATAGATAGCCAACGATCGCACTGGTGGTCGATCCGTCGGTCGACCGACCGGTCGATCGGCTTGCAACCGAACGGCTTCAACGGTCATTTTTTCACCCGTTGAACAGGCCATTCGGGTGAGGGGTTATAAATACCCCTCACCTAACTCCTTTAAAACTTCCAACAACCATTATTGAGTAATCAAAGAAGTTTTCTAAGCCTTCAAAGAAAGAGTTATGCGCACACGTTTCTGCTTCATTCGACAATGAATTCCAGGCGCTGCTGATCCTCTGCTTCTTCAACTGTGCTGCAAATCAAAGAGCAATCTTCTTGCAAGTTGGAGACGTGAAGGTGGTGGAAAGAAGCCTTGGTTAATTTTTCATTCTTAAAGTTCTTTTCGTGTATTTGAATTTTATTGTAACTTTTTTTCAAGTTGAGATAGCTACTAGGTGTGCTAGGAAACACTTAGGGATAGCTTTATAGAATTGTGTTTTGCCTAGGTGAATAGGATTGAGGTGTTCTTCAAGTGGTGAGAAGGGTGTCCTCATTGTATTCAAAGGAAAACATAAATTCTATAAAGTAGTGGTTAGAAATCCTTGGTGATGAGCCAAGGTAGTGGAGTAGGCGGTTGGCCGAACCACTATAAGCATTCTTGTTTGCATTGCTTTCTTACTTGCGTTTATCGTCGTTATTGAATTTTGATCACATTAATGTGTAAGTAACAATTGCATTAAGTAAAGATAAAATTGAGTAAGAAAAAAATTAAAAAAAGGGACAGACACTATTCAAACCCCCATTCTAGTGTCGGGTTTCACACAACATTTGGTATCAGAGCTAGGTCGTAGGTTAAGATTTAACCATCTTCCCTACAAGTCAAGATGTCTAGTGAAATCCAATTAGCTCAAGGGTCCTCTACTAATCTCCACCACTATTCGATGGGAACAATTATGCCTATTGGAAGATCCGCATGAATGACTTCCTTCAATCCTTAGGTATGGATGTATGGAGGATGATCCTAGTAGAGTATAAACAACCCGATAAGGACATGGATAAATGGGACCAAGAAGAAATTAGGCTTTTTAATGTTAATGCCAAGGCCGTCAATGCTCTATATTGCGGCCTATCAATTAATGAATTTAATAGGATCTCTACATGAAAGTCCGCATACGACGTATGGAAGGTCCTAGAGACCACCCATGAAGGGACTTCGCAAGTAAAAGAATCCAAAATTAATTTATCATGCATGTCTATGAAATGTTTAAAATGATTTCACATGAGTCCATTGATGCCATGCATGCTAGGTTTCAAAGTATTATGAATGGCTTAGCTAACCTTGGTAGGGAGATAAGGGAAGAGGAGAAGGTAAGGAAGCTCCTCTGTTCCCTTCCAAAATCTTGGGAGCCCAAAGTGACAGCCATCATGGAAGCCAAGGATTTGAGCACGTTGAAGATGACCGAGCTCACTGGGTCTCTCATGACACATGAGACCCACATGAAGCAATACCAAGAGGAAGATGCCCCCCAAAGGCAAGGTCATTGCCTTAAAAGCATCACATCGAGCGGAAGAGTCGTCATCATCCGAGGAAGAGACGGATGATCTTGAAGAAATGGCGATGCTTGCAAGAAGATTCATGAGCTTCATGAGGGGAGGCATGAGGAAGGGAAGAGGTGGCTACACTTGCTACCATTGCAAGAAGATCGGGCACCTAAGGAAGGATTGCCCACTTCTTAAGATGGCCACCACCTCCAACCCTCACAAGAAGAAAAAATACAAAAAGAAGAAGAAGGCAATGATGGCCACGTGGGATGAAAGCGAGGCCTCATTGAGTGAAGAAGAAGTAAAGAGTGAAAAGGCAAACCTTTGCTTGATGGCAAAGGATGATGAGGTAAAATTTACTTTTGGTGAAGTGTCATTTATTCAAGAAGAGTTAGAAAATGAATTTGAGCAAATGCATGATGAATTTAATGCCATTAGGAGAAAATTTAGAGATCTCAAAAAGGACAATAGATATTTAGAACTTGAGAATGATAGTCTATTATTTTCATGCAATGCCCTAAGGAAAGAAATAGACACCCTTAAGGAAGAAACATGCACCCTAGAAAAAGCTAAGAAGGACTTAGAGATTGACAACCAAAAACTAGAGAGTGAAAACTGTTGTGTGAAATCCGACACTAGAAGGGGGGTTGAATAGTGTCTATCCCCTCTTTGAGTTTTCTCTTCACTCAATTTTAACTCTACTTAATCCAATTGTTCTTTAATGGTTAAGGTGATCACAATTCAATAGCAATGATAAAAGCTAATAAAGAAGCAATGCAAACAATAATATTTATAGTGGTTCGGCCAACCGCCTACTCCACCACTACCTTGGCTCCTTACCAAGGATTTCTAACCACTACTTTATAGAAATTATGTTTCCCTTTGAATACACTTGAGGACACCCTTCTCACCACTCGGAGAACACCTCAATCCTATTCACCTAGGCAAAACACAATTCTATAAAGCTATGCCTAAATGTTTTCTAGCACACCTAGAAAGCTATCTCAACTTTGAAAAAGAGTTACAATAAAGTTCAAATACAAGGAAATAGCTAAAGAATAAAAGATTGAACCAAGCTTCTTTCCACCGCCTTCTTGTCTTTAACTTGCAAGATGATGACTCCAAAGATTGCAGCACAGTTGAAGAAGTAGAAGCAGCACCTAGTTTTTTTGCTGTCGAAGAAGGAAGTAGAGGGTGTGCGAGAACTTGATCGTATGAAGGCTTAAAGAACTTCTTTGATTGCTCAATAACACTAGTTAAATTCTGTAAAGAAGTTAGGTGAGGGATATTTATAACCCTTCACCCGAACGGTCCGTTCAACGGGTGAAAAATTGATCGTTGGAGCCGTTCGGTCGTGGCCGATTAATCAGTCGGTCGACCGATGGATCAACCACCAGTGCGACTGCTGGCAATCCATGAGAGCTCAGTTGACCGATGGGAGTATACCTATGTCACCAATGCCAACAATCTTACCTTTGGCATTGTCTGCAAATGTGACATGCCCACCATCTTTACTTGATTGGGTTGTAAATAAATTGATGTCTCCAGTCATGTGCTTTGAGCAACCGCTATCCAATATCCAAGTACTCCTACTTGCTTGAGGATGCTTCTCCACCTACAAGAGGAGAAGAGACCACTTTAGGTACCCAAATTTTCTTGGGTCCTTGAGTGTTAGTCATTTTGGGAACCTATGTAAATCTTGCATGTGGGTTCCTTCTCAATGCACAATCCTTGGCCACATGGCCAAATATGCCACACGAAAAGCAGTTTCCATTAAATTTTTTCTTTTAGTGTGTGTGTGAGCATGAAATTGTGATGGTTTCTTTATATGAACAACCTTTGGCATGGTATTTTGGATGGTTGTCATTTTTTCATTAAGCATGCAAAGTTCCTTTTTTAATGTGAGCATGCTATCATTTAAATGCTCTACTTGATCACATAAATACTCATTTTTGTTGGCTTAAGGGTTTCTCTTAAGCATCGATCTTTATTTTGATGATAACAAATATATATTTAATATAAGTGTGAAGTTTTGAGTTCAGGTTGAGGTTGCGATATGCATGCCAAATCCGTTCAAACAGGACGAAGGAAAAGATCGTCAAAGAAACAGAAGAAGAAATCGTTGAAGAAAGGCTCGGGATTAAATGAAGTAGAAATAATGTAATATGTCCCTATGATAGTTTATCCCAAGCCAAAATTATAAAGTTATCCAAGTTGAAACTTGGTAACCAAACCCATAAAAAAGGCATGTAAAAATCCAAGGAAGAAGTCATCGTCAGCCCGGGTTCGGTCGACCGAACAAGGCAATATAATGGTAAGCAGCCCATTTGATCGACCAGTCGGTCGACCAAAATTGGTGAAGGCTAAATTGCAGGGCTATGTTGATCGACCAGTTGGTCGACCGATAGACGACGAAAATGGACAGAACGCTAGCGGTCGACCAATCGGTCGACCGAACTGGACATAATCGAATCGCGACCTGGCTTCAGCCATTTGGTTGACCGACAGGTCGACCGAATATCGCAAGAAATATAGTCGATCGACCGAGCTCTCACAAATTGCCAACGGTCGCACTGGCGGTCGATCCATCGGTCGACCGACCGATTAACCGACCACAACCGAACGACTCCAACGATCAATTTTTCACCCGTTGAACGGACCGTTCGGGTGAAGGGTTATAAATACCCCTCAACTAACTTTTTTACAGACTTTAACTAGTGTTATTGAGCAATCAAAGAAGTTCTTTAAGCCTTCATACGATCAAGTTCTCGCACACCCTCTGCTTCCTTCTTCGACAGCAAAAAAACTAGGCGCTGCTTCTACTTCTTCAACTGTGCTGCAATATTTGGAGTCATCATCTTGCAAGTTGAAGACAAGAAGGCGGTGGAAAGAAGCTTGGTTCAATCTTTTATTCTTTAGCTCTTTCCTTGTATTTGAACTTTACTGTAACTCTTTTTCAAAGTTGAGATAGCTTGCTAGGTGTGCTAGAAAACATTTAGGCATAGCTTTATAGAATTGTGTTTTGCCTAGGTGAATAGGATTGAAGTGTTCTCCGAGTGGTGACAAGGGTGTCCTCAAGTGTATTCAAAGGGAAATATAATTTTTATAAAGTAGTGGTTAGAAATCCTTGGTAAGGAGCCAAGGTAGTGGTGGAGTAGGCGGTTGGCCGAACCACTATAAATATTATTGTTTGCATTGCTTCTTTATTAGCTTTTATCATTGCTATTGAATTGTGATCACATTAACCATTAAAGAACAATTGGATTAAGTAGAGTTAAAATTGAGTGATGATAAAACTCAAAGAGGGGACCGACACTATTCAACCCCACCTTCTAGTGTCGGGTTTCTCACAACATTTAGAATCAGAGCAAGGTCGTAGGTTAAGATTTAACCATCTTCTCTACAAGTCAACATGTCTAGTGAAATCCAATTAGCTCAAGGGTCCTCTACTAATCTCCACCACTGTTCGATGGGAACAATTATGCCTATTGGAAGATCCGCATGAATGGCTTCCTTCAATCCTTAGGTATGGATGTATGGAGGATGATCCTAGTAGAGTATAAACAACCCGATAAGGACATGGATAAATGGGACCAAGAAGAAATTAGGCTTTTTAATGTTAATGCCAAGGCCGTCAATGCTCTATATTGCGGCCTATCAATTAATGAATTTAATAGGATCTCTACATGAAAGTCCGCATACGACGTATGGAAGGTCCTAGAGACCACCCATGAAGGGACTTCGCAAGTAAAGGAATCCAAAATTAATTTATCATGCATGTCTATGAAATGTTTAAAATGATTTCACATGAGTCTATTGATGCCATGCATGCTAGGTTTTAAAATATTACGAACGACTTAGCTAACCTTGGCAGGGAGATATGGGAAGAGGAGAAGGTAAGGAAGCTCCTTCGTACCCTTCCAAAATCATGGGAGTCCAAAGTGACATCCATCATGGAAGCCAAGGATTTGAGCACGTTAAAGATCACCGAGCTCATTGGGTCTCTCATGACACATGAGACCCACATGAAGCAATACGAAGAGGAAGATGCCCCCAAAGGCAAGGCCATTGCCTTATCATATCGAGCGGAAGAGTCGTCATCATCCGAGGAAGAGACAGATGATCTTGAAGAAATGACGATGCTTGCAAGAAGATTCATGAGCTTCAAGAGGGGAGGCATGAGGAAGGGAAGAGGTGACTACATTTGCTACAATTGCAACATGACTGGGCACCTAAGGAATGATTGTCCGCGTCTTAAGATGGCCACTACCTCCAACCCTCATAAGAAGGAAAAATACAAGAAGAAGAAGAAGAAGACAATGATGGCCACGTGGGATGAAAGCGAGGCCTCATCAAGTGAAGAAGAGACAAAGAGTGAAAAAGGAAACCTTTGCTTGATAGCAAAGAATGATGAGGTAAAATTCATTTTTGGTGAAGTTTTATTTACTCAACAAGAGTTACAAAATGAATTTGAGCAAATGCATGATGAATTCAATGTCATTATGAGAAAATTTAGAGATCTCAAAAAGGATAGTAGATCTTTAGAACTTGAGAATGATAACCTGTTACTTTCATGCAATGCTCTAAGGAAAGAAATAGACATTCTTAAGGAAGAGAAATGCACCCTAGAAAAAGCTAAGAAGGACTTAGAGATTGACAACCAAAAACTGGAAAATGAAAACAAATATTTATGTGATACAGTAGAGTATTAAAATGATAGCATGCTAACATTAATAAAGGAACTTTGCATACTTAATGAAAAAATGACAACCATCCAAAATGCCATGCCAAAGGTTGTCCATAAAGAGAAATCATCACACTCCCATGCTCACACCAACACAAAGAGAAAATTTAATAGAAATTGCTTTTCTTATAGCGTTTTTGGTCATATGGCCAAAGATTGTGCATTGAGAAGGAACCCACATGCAATATTGATATGTGTTCCAAAGTTTACTAACACTCAAGGACCCAAGAAAATTTGGGTACCTAAGAAAGTTTCTTCTCCTTTTGTAGATGGAGAAGCATCCTCAACCAAGTAGGAGCACTTGGATATTGGATAGCGGTTGCTTAAAGCACATGACGGGAGACATCAATTTGTTTGCAACCCTATCAACTAAAGATGGTGGACATGTCACATTTGGAGACAATGCCAAAGGTAAGATTGTTGGCATTGGTGACATAGGTATACTCCCTTACCCATGTATTACAAATGTTTTATTAGTTGATGGGTTGAAACACAATTTGATTAGCATATCATAATTATGTGACAATGGATACATAATTATTTTTGAAGCATCTAAATGTATTATTAGAAGTACACATTCAAATGATATCATGTTCATTGGAAATAGGCAAGACAATGTATACACCTTAGAATTAAATGTCTTGCCAAATCCTCATGTTAGATGCTTAGTTGTCATGGAAAATGACTCTTGGTTGTGGCATAGAAGGCTAGGACATGCTAGCATGAGCCTCATCCAAGAGATATCTAGGAAAGAATTAGTCAAAGGCTTACCTAAGATAAAGTTTGAAAAAGATAAACTTTGTGATGCATGTCATCTAGGTAAGCAGGTAAAATCCTCATTTCATAGTATTAATCAAGTTAGTACATCTAGACATTCTTGAGCTTGTGCACATGGATCTCTTTGGTCCATGTGATGTAGCTAGTCTAGGTGGAAAGCTATATTGCTATGTATTGGTTGATGACTTTTCTAGATTTACATGAGTTTTCTTTTTGGCTAAGAAAAATGAAACTTTACGTAAGATAAAGTTTGAAAAAGATAAACTTTGTGATGCATGTCATCTAGGTAAGCAAGTAAAATCCTCATTTCATAGTATTAATCAAGTTAGTACATCTAGAAATTCTTGAGCTTGTGCACATGGATCTCTTTGGTCCATGTGATGTAGCTAGTCTAAGTGGAAAGCTATATTGCTATGTATTGGTTGATGACTTTTCTAGATTTACATGGGTTTTCTTTTTGGCTAAGAAAAATGAAACTTTTGAGTTTTTTAAAAAAAATTGCAAAGAAAGTTTCAAATGAAAAAAGAGTTTGTATTTTGAAAATTAGGAGTGACAATGGAGGGGAATTTAAAAATGAAATTTTTTTCTGAGTTTTGTGATGATTTAGGTATTCAACATACCTTTTCTTCCCCTAGGACCCCTCAACAAAATGGGGTGGTTGAGAGGAAGAATAGAATTTTACAAGAAATGGCTAGGACCATGTTATGCAAAAATAATTTGCCTAAATATTTTTGGGCCGAAGCCATAAATACTTCGTGTTATGTTCTTAACCGAGTTTTATTAAGACCAAAAATCAAGAAAATACCTTTTGAGCTTTGGAATGGTAAAATCCCAAATGTGGGATATTTTCATGTTTTTGGATGTAAATGCTTCATATTAAATACCAAGGAAAATTTAGGAAAATTTGATTCTAAATCCGATGAAGGAATCTTCCTAGGTTATTCCACTAACTCTAAGGCTTATAGAGTCTATAACTGTAGAAGAATGATTGTTGAAGAATTCATGCATGTTACTTTCAATGAAACTAATGATTCTTCTAGAAATGTCAAGATTGTGAATGTAGGTGAGGAACTTGAGGATCTCACACTTCATGATAAAGAAGTGGAGGACAAAGATAAGGAGGAGACCCAACATGAAGAACCTCCACCATCAAAACTTCCTCAAGTTGAAGTTGAAGAAGAAGAAGCTCTACCACCTCTCCCTAAAGGATATCAATTGGTAAGAGATCATCCAATGGACCAAATCATTGGAGAGCCTTCTACGGGAGTGGTAACACATTCTAAACTTAAGAATGTTTGTCAATATGTTGCTTTTGTATCTCAAGTAGAGCCTAAGAATATTAAGGAAGCAATAGAAGATGAGTTTTGGGTACTAGCTATGCAAGAAGAACTCAACCAATTTGCTAGAAATGATGTATGAGACTTAGTGCCTAGACCTAGTGATCAAACTATAATTGGAACCAAATGAATATTTAGGAATAAGCTAGATGAAGAAGGGTTAGTTATTAGAAACAAAACTAGGTTAGTGGCATAAGGGTACAACCAATAAGAAGGAATAGACTATAATGAAACATATGCTCCCGTAGCTAGATTAGAAGCAATTAGAATGCTTTTAGCATATGCTAGCTTTAAGGGTTTTAAACTGTTTCAAATGGATGTAAAAAGTGTATTTTTAAATAGTTTTATTAATGAAGAAGTTTATGTTGAACAACCCCCCGATTTTAAAAGTTTTGAGTTTCCAAACCATGTTTGCAAACTTAAAAAAGAACTATATGGTTTAAAACAAGCCCCTAGGGCTTGGTATGAAAGACTTTCTATTTTTTTAATTGAACAAGGTTTTGATATAGGAAAAGCAGATGTTTCACTTTTCATTAAGCACCATGAAAATGACATGTTATTAGTTCAAATCTATGTTGATGATATGATTTTTGGTGCTACTAATGAAATACTTTGTAAGTGGTTTGCTAAATGTATGCAAGATGAGTTTGAAATGAGTATGATGGGAGAGCTCTCCTTCATGCTTGGTCTCCAAATCAAGCAAACCAACAAAGGGATCTTCATCAATCAAGCCAAGTACACAAAAGAGCTCATCAAAAAGTTTGGGATTAATGAAGCCAAGATAGCTTCTACACCTATGAGCGCATCCATTAAGCTTGACAAATATGAAGAGGGCATTAAAGTGGACGAAAAATGATATCGAGGTATGATCAGTAGCCTTCTTTATTTAACCGCATGTAGACCCGATATCATGTTTAGTGTTTGTGTATGTGCTAGGTTTCAATCTTGCCCTAAGTTGTCTCATTTAAGTGTGGTAAAACACATATTGAGATATTTAAATGGCACAGTTGACTTAGGATTATGGTATCCATGTCATGCATCATTTGATTTAATTAGTTTTTCGGACGCTGATTTTGTCGGATGTAAGGTAGATAGAAAAAGCACTAGTAGGTGTTGTCAATTCTTAGGAGCGAGTCTTGTTTCTTGGTTCTCAAAGAAACAAAACTCGGTTGCGCTTTCAACTACCGAAGCGGAATACATCGCCACGGCTAGTTGTTGTGCGCAGGTCCTTTGGATGAAACAAACCCTTTTAGACTATGGACTTAGGTATTCTTGCATACCTATACATTGTGATAATACTAGTGCAATAAACTTAACCAAAAATCCTATTTTACACTCTAGAACTAAGCATATTGACTTGAGACATCACTTTCTTAGGGATAATGTGTCTAAGGGAAATATATCGGTAGAATTTGTATCCACTGATAAACAACTAGCCGATATATTTACAAAACCCTTGGTTGAAAAAAGTTTTACAGATTTAAGGATGCAATTAGGAATTTGTGCTTTTCCTAGTAATTAAAATGTATCTTCTTCAATATATATATGTTTTTCAAAACTTGCATTCTATAAAGTATCATCACACTTATGTATTGCTCTGTAGTGGGGCTTTGTGACCTATTGGTGTTTGCCTTCTATAGGCTTACATTAATGGGAAGGACTATAGTGGTAGATGATACTTGGTTTCTGTGGCTTTCTCGGTTTTTATGATAAAATTCATTAATTGTACCTTAATTCTTACCCTTTTTGATTGATGTCAAAAGGGGGAGAAAAAGTAAGGTCACACTTGGTTTTCACGATGCAAATAGTTAGTGTGAGTTTTATAGTTAAGGAAAAGATATATAGTTAGTTAGAGTTAAAGAGGATATGCACATTGATAGGGGGAGCATAGGTCAAGTTATAAGTAATTGAACATGCACATTGATAGGGGGAGCATAGGTTGAGTTATAAGTAGTTGGATGCATATGCTAAGTTAGATAGTTGAATGCATATGCTATGTTACATATCTTGCATACCCTAACTCTTGAATACCTTAACTCAAACTCACAAATACTTATGCTTTCTTAAAACCAAGTGTGAGTACTTATGCTTTCTTAAAAATTCCATGTTATGTTTGTCATCATCAAAAAGGGGAGATTGTTGGCTTAAGGGTCTCTCTTAAGCCTCGATCTTTATTTTGATGATAACAAACATGTATTTAATTCAAGTGTGAAGTTTTGAGTTCTGGTTGAGGTTGCGATAAGCATGCCAAATCCGTTCAAACGAGATGAAGGAAAAGATCGTCAAAGAAACGGAAGAAGAAATCGATGAAGAAAGGCTCGGGCTTATATCAAGTAGAATTAATGTAATATATCCCTAGGATAGTTTATCCCAAGCCAAAATTGTAAAGTTATCCAAGTTGAAACTTGGTAACTAAACTTATAAAAAAGGCATGTAAAAATCCAAGGAAGAAGTCAGCCTCAGCCTGGGTTCGGTCGACCGAACGAGGTAGTACTTTGCCAAAGCAGCCTATTCGGTCGACTGGCCGATCGACCGAATGTCGATAAAAATAGGCAGCAGCCATTCAGTCGACCAGCCGGTTGACCGAAGTTGGCGAAGAAAAAATTCTGGGCTACGTCGATCAATCGGTCGGTCGACCGACAGAAGGCAAAAATGGGCAGAATGGTAGCGGTCGACCAATCGATCAATCGGATTGGAGATATCCCATTCGCGCGACCTTGGCTCCAATCATTTGATGGATCGATGGGTCGACCGAATGTCGAAAGAAATTAATTTATGTCAGTTGGTCGACCGAGCTCTCACAGACAACCAGCGGTCGCACTAGCGGTCGATCCATCGGTCGACTGACCGATCGAGCGGCCTGCAGCCGAACGACTTCAACGGTCGTTTTTTCACCCATTGAACGGGCCGTTCGGGTGAGGGGTTATAAATACCCCTCACCTAACTTCTTTAAAACTTCCAACAACCATTATTGAGTAATCAAAGAAGTTTTCTAAGCCTTCAAAGAAAGAGTTCTGCGCACGCGTCTCTACTTCCTTCGACAACGAATTCCAAGCGTTGCTGATTCTCTGCTTCTTCAACTGTGTTGCAAATCAAAGAGCAATCTTCTTGCAAGTTGGAGACGTGAAGGCGGTGGAAAGAAGCCTTGGTTAATTTTTCATTCTTAAAGATCTTTCCGTGTATTTGAATTTTATTTTAACTTGTTTTCAAGTTGAGATAGCTGCTAGGTGTGCTAGGAAACACTTAGGGATAGCTTTATAGAATTGTGTTTTGCCTAGGTGAATAGGATTGGGGTGTTCTCCGAGTGGTGAGAAGGGTGTCCTCATTGTATTCAAAGGGAAACATAAATTCTATAAAGTAGTGGTTAGAAATACTTGGTGAGGAGCCAAGGTAGTGGAGTAGGCGGTTGGCCGAACCTCTATAAGAATTCTTGTTTGCATTGCTTTCTTACTTGCGTTTATCGTTGTTATTGAATTTTGATCACATTAATCAGTAAGTAACAATTGCATTAAGTAAAGATAAAATTGAGTAAGAAGAAAATTAAAAAAAGAGACGGACACTATTCAACCCCCCTTCTAGTGTGGGGTTTCACACAACATCCATGACTATAGGGGTCTCTTCCACCCTGCTAGCTGAACCTTTGCCACCAACATCTGCATAAACAAAAGCCAAAGAAGACTGGCAACCATCCACCATCAACTTGCGGGCCTTGAGAGTGGAGATCACCTTAATAGAGTCTCCTCCTTGTCGCCCTGAAAAGTAAAGGGTGATATTCTTGGTTTGCAAAATATGACCACCTTTGTTCTGCAATTAAGGGACGCATAATGGCCTGACAGCCAATTCATGCCCAGTATCACATCCAACTCAAGGGTCGGTAGTAGCATCAGCTCCGCTTTTAGAGCATGCCCACCTATGATGATTTCACAGTCCCTAAAGACCGTCTCAACTATAATAGTGCCCCTGATAAGTGTGGACATCGCTAAAGGTTGATCAAGCAAACTTTTTATCCCTTCCTAATGTCAAAGCCAACAACTCAGATAAAAAGGAGTGCGTAGCACCCGAATCAAATAGAGCATAAGCATATAATGTACAAACTGAAATGATACATGTCACCATTGCATTGGATGCCTCAGCGCTCTCAGGAGTCAAAGCAAAGACCCGAGCAGGTGGCCTCCCTAGGTCCGCCGTGCACTGCTGTCTGTCCCTTGAGTTTGAGTTCGTTGTGCCACCGAGGCCACTGACATAGAGGCTTTCCCCTGGATGGAGTCACTGCTCGACCGCCCCCTGCTGGGCCTGATGTGGCCCGATTGGCCACACCTAAAACAAGTATCTGTCTGGCCATAGCAGACTCCTCTATGCCTCTTCCCACACTGTCCACACACAGGCACCTCGCCTCTTTGTCCTCCTAGTACTGTCACACTCTGAGTAGCCATTAGTCTCGTCCGTGCACAGCCCCCAAAATTTCCATGTCCCTAACTCTGCGTGTGCGCTATCCCAGTGCCAACACCCTCAGACTGGGTGCGCCTGTCCCCTTGTCTATGCTGTCTGAACTTCTTCCGGGCTGGTCCATCCTGTCGATCAATGGGTACCATGGCTTCCTTCCGCATCGCCTCATCCATCACTTGCACAAAGGTGGTGTCCTCAGTGTAGTGTATCAGTCTGTCAATCTGTACCCTCAGACCCTCCACAAACTGTCTCACCCGGTCTGCCTCTGTCACCACTAGAGATGGGTGGTAACGGGATAGCCGTGTGAACTCTATGTCATACTTTAACATAATCATGCTACCCGTCTAGCGAAGCTGCTCGAACTCCCTCGCCCGCCACTCGCGGACGCTCCTGAGTAGGTACATTTCTATGATGGTGTTCTGAAATTCCTCCCTCATAGGGGATGGTGCATGAATCCCATTATGTGCCCTCCATGCTTGGTGCCACTCATTTGCTGGGCCCCTAAGTTGCAGCCCAACTATGTGCGCCATCGCCTCAGAGGAGCACTCCAACACCGAGCACAACTTTGTACAATCATTAAGGAACGTTGTCACTCCTCTGCCAGATCCGTGCTAGTGTATACCAGTGGCTTCAATTTCACAAAGTTCATGTATAATGTGCTGCACGCCACCGGCTCTCGACGATCCTCCTCCTTGTACCCAGATTGAACCAACTCTACTGGCTCCGTCATAGTGGGTGCCATTGGTGGCATGGGTGGGGTCTGTTGCTGCACCAGCTCCCGCTCCTTACGGAGCTCCTCCTGCTCCCTACGAAACTCCTCCCCTTCTCTATGGAATTCGTCCCATTCTCTACGAAGCTCCTTGATCAGATCAGCCACCTAAGTCTCCAATAGCACCACCCTGGGTTCCCGTATTGTCTCCTCTTGGGCTGCCTGCCTGTTACCATGACCCCTGCCTCGGCCGCGACCCCGACCTCGACCTCGCCTGCCAGCGGAGTTGCTTCCGCTACCACTCAACACAACATCATCAATGCGCCTCCATTTCTAAAAGCAAGAAAAGCAATATCCACACAATTTAATACATAAATAACCAAAAATTTTAACCATAAATACGTACTACCACTAGTGCGCAGGTTCAACCGTCGATCTCATGACTAGGACATACCATATGTAGACACACTAGCAATGCCCAATATCCTATTGTCGTACCCGCTCTGATACCATATTGTCACGCCCCAAACCCGGGCATGATCGACCAGAGTACCATAGGTACCCCGAAGCCTAACCCAACCAAACCACAGATACAAATACAAGACATGAACATTTTATAAAACCAATTTTGATTTGCAGAAAACATAAATAGAATATATCTCAGAGTCATAAATCAAATAGTTCAATGTTTTCGAATGTTCAATCTTTTAAAGAATGAAGTCATTTAAACATAAATGAATTCCTCAAAATAAAAAAAAATACGGAAATAAACTCTAAACCCAAGTCCTCATGACTCAAATAAAATAATAAAAATCTCAAAGACTCGAGTATCCACCCCCGACCACGATATGTCACGAGATTCGCTGTGCCCGCCGCCACCAGCTACGCTATTGCATCCCAGTACCTCTTTGGTCGCGCTCAGATGCCGAAAAACAAACGACATAATAAATTGTAAGTCCAACTAGGACATAGTGAGCGGATCAGTCCTCAAACCACCATATCCATATATAGTAATTAAGTTCGACGAGTAAATAAGCTCATCCAAACATGATATAACAACAAGCATAATAGTATGTTAACCATGTACGATATAACCAATATGAAAATCCACCACATGTACAACATAGTACATCAACCAATAATATATCCACTGCCAAGCAAGTATAAAGCCATAATCAACATACACATCCACTAACAAGCAAGCCACCCGGGTCGGTCGTTAGGGTGGCGTCTGATGAGCTTCTCGGTCCGGGACACATAGTTTGATATAGTGACCCATCGGTCCAATATCCAGGGACCCATCGATCCTACGAGTTGGTCACTGAGCCTAGCACTAGCTCAGCAAGCTTCCTGCTCATGCCACCCCGGGTCGATTGTCAGTGTGGCGGCTGACGAGCTTCCCGGTCTGGGACCCACTGGTCCAAAATCCACTAGGGGAGAGAGCAATCACATCCACACCCAGAACATACACTTATGCAATATCATAATGTGGAATAACATAACATTCACATATCCAGTAACAATGCTCTAAGACCCTTAGGTCCTTAATATCCCCTATGCATGTATATCATAAATATGCCATGGTCATACCTCGGCCCCTCCATGTCCACATGCCACACATCACATATCACATGTCTATATGCCATAATGTTACATGCTAATATAATCGTATGCTATAATATAAACATGCTATGAATACACATGTCAACATAACCATATACCACCATAAACACATGCCATAGGGGAAATAAATATATTTCATACCCGGATATTATCTTAGGCGCATGACATAGATATGTATCAATATAAAAACGACATGCGAACAATAGCAATATCAAGCATGAGGAATAATTACACTATGCATTAAAGCATAATTTAGTATATAACAATAGTTAGCTAAATAACCATGTGACCCGTAACCCAAACTCATAGGGCCGGCCTAACCTTACTCGGGCATTTTACAAAGGGGGGTTCGGCCCCTACACGCACCCTATGAAGTCACCTTAATGTAAAGCTCATTCTAGGAACCATATGTCTCTAAGTGTACCTAGGTTCCATAATTTCCCTAAGTGTAGGTCTGTACCCTTTACCATTCCTTAATCACACCTAGATACATTTCTAATGTGTAATCCTTACAACTCACCATGTCTCTATGTCATCTACATGATCCACTAAGGGCTTGCCTACCCATAGGATCCTAGGTGACTTCCTAAGAGGGACGACACACCCTGAAAAAATCCATCATCATCATAAATTCATACCCTTAACCTTCATGTCTTCTCTCCTACCAAGAACCCAAGAATGCCATCAAGATAACAATAAATTCTATCCAGAAGACAAAGAGGAAGGGGCGGCATATCAAAGTTTGGCCATGAACCATTCGGCCAAGGTCACAAATCCCGATCCATAATCCGTGACGACAACACGTAAATCCGTAATCCTATTGTCCGAATTCAACACGAGAAAAATCACATAAAATCTGACAAAATTCCTTTTCGTAAGGGTGGTGGCAAGGGGATGAGTATGGGAGAAAGAGGTCCAATTCCACTCACCTTTTGGAAGGAACGAAGAGGACGAAGAATCTTGTAACCTTTCCATGATCAATGCCGACGAACTCACGGAATCCGGCCTCCAATCACCTCTCTCTCTCTCTCTCTCTCTCTCTCTCCACCATATGGGTTCATTTAAAATCCCATTTGACCAATATGCCCCTATTTACGACTCAACTTATAAAATTCATATCAAATCCGTTTTAACTCCGAATCGAGTTCCGGTTGAACCATTGGACTTGACTCTAGATCCCCTATCATCATGGCATGCTAAATCATAGAAAAACCATAAATAAAAAATTTCCATGACAAATACTTACCCGAAATAAATCCCGGAATTTCCGCTAGTCCACGCTAACTTGAGCCTACAATCTCCCGCTGAAAGACAAAATATAATTATTAAAAATTTTTGGTCATAACAATCATCGTCTTCATTTACTAAACAAATACATTAGTACATTGTGAAACTAATACAATATATAATTAAAATTAAGGTATAATACTTACCATATGACGCTCGTGTACCATAAATAAGACACACCTGCCAGTGTGGCGCGCTCCCCCCCGGACATGTGGTTTCTAGCCACAGCTCGGGATACCTCATGCCAGTGGTCCAACGACCATCGCTCCAAGAGCTGGTCCTAGACATCCGGAGTAATCTACTCGGGGTCGTATCCTCGAGTCTCCGCAATGTTTCTGGTCCCAGCTCGAGCCATCGCGTGGGACCGGGCCTAGTTTAGCTAGGCGTTGTACTATTGCCGAGAAATTGCCTCCCACGCAGTCTCGATACATGGTCTCTGGTCCTTTGGCCATGTGTAGCAAGCTTGCAAAATAAAATAATAATGTCAGTACAAATATTTATAATCATCATGTATATGAAATTTTTTAATACGTATCTCAAACTCACGCCAAAGCATGTCGGCATGCTCACGGGGCACATGAGAGTATGAGACCACGTGGGCCATGCCCCGTGCATGTACCATCTGATCATCCCCGAAATAGTCCTGGGACCTCCTCCTGCTTGAACCTGCACAATAAAAATAAAGTACAATGTTATATTAGATATAATGAATTATATATAAATAATAAGTAATAATACATTACCTTTGTCCTCTAACACTAATAAGTCTCTGTGCCTTCGCGGCTAGCGGAGGCTGAATCCAATTCTGCCCGTGTGGATCGACGGTAGGAGGATCAATGGTAGAAGGATCAAAGGCTGGAGGAAGTGCGATTGGAGCAGAATCTCGAGTCTCGTCGATTGGAGGATCGACATCAAGTGGATGCGAGAGGAATTGGTCAACCTTCTCCCTGATTCATACTAAGTCGCGCAAACGCTTTTCATACGCCCTATTAGAGAAGCTCGTATATGTTCATTACAACATGTGACTTTGAATGCGGGCGTTACAAAATGAAGATAAATATATTCCACATGTAGATCCGTTCAATGTCGAGTTCGTCCAAGGCATTGCAGACCCGATAATTGATTGGTAGAGTGCAATGGAGACTGACCCGCCTCTTTTTGATGAGCCAAGCGAAACACCACGGCCTTCACCAATTATATATGATGTTGTTGAGTTTGAGAGCCAACCAGAAGACATAGACAACCAAGCTCTTGAGAGAGACATGATCGTTTCTCCCTTGGGCTCGGACCAAGTTCGACATGTAAGACAAATAATCCACGTCCGACTCTCCATCTTCACAATCAAAGGGATAGAAGAAGGCAACACCTTCACCTTCAAAGGCAAAAGGCAAAGGCAAAGGCAAGGGGAAACGACCAATTGATCCTTTGGACACGATTGCAGAAGCGGAAGAGGATGAAGAAGACCATCCCTCGGGTTATAGCAGTAGCAGCACAAAAGACGGAGGAGATGATGATGATGATGATGATGATGATGAATCGAGCGATTCATCTTTGCCTTCACCAATTATATTTGATGCAGCTGAGTCTGAGAGCCGACAACAAGACACGGACAACCAAGCTTTTGAGAGGGACATGAGCCTTGCTCCCTCTCAACGAACGCGACAAGCAAGACAATGATCCGAGTCTGACTCACCATCATCCCAATCAAAGGGAAAGAAGAAGGCAACACCTTCACCTTCAAAGGCAAAAGGCAAAGGCAAAGCCAAAGGAAAACAACCAATTGATCCTTTGGATGCAATTATAGAAGCAGAAGATGACGAAGAAGAAGAGCCCTCGGTTCATAGCAATAACAGCACAAACGACAGAGGAGATGATGATGATGATGATGATGGAGCTAGTGGAGAAGACACTATCATGCCATTAACACCGACACCTATGGATCTATGGACGAATGAGCAATACTTCGACCACTGCACCCAAGATCCAGATCACGGTGCTAGACAAGGAGGAACAACTAGGGTGTACGAGACGAGAGTCAAAGATCGACGTCAAGCAAAACCAGGAGGTGGACCGACAACTTTGCAAGATTACCATCACGATATGATGAGTAGCTTGCAAGAGGTTTCCGAATCAACCTACTTTATATCTAATACCTATTCAACTGACTATGCAGATACATGGACTAGTTCTTAGACTCCCACCAAAGAAACCCTCATGTCAATGTGGATTCTGGATACCAAAGCATTATGACATGGGATAATTTCCAGATATGGGCATTGGAGATCTATGGTATCGACCTTAGTCGTGTATGTTCCCAAAAGATGTCTTCTTTTTACGACGGACGTCATTCGTCCGCATTTTAAACATTGTATTCATATATTTGGCATTTAAGATCATAAATTTAAGCATTTCTTAGTCAATTTTGATGTATTGGAGTTATATTTAACAACAACAAAAATTTCACTCCATACCAATTTCGGTACCGGCCGGGGACCGGTACCGAAATTTTAAACCTTGAGTCGATCGCTACAATGATAAGGTTGAATCAATAAAAGTAAATGCAAAACAAATTTAAATCATAAGAAAATAGGTAAGAATGCGTAGACAATGAAGATAATATCCTCCACTTATGCCTGGTAAGCTTGAATTAATAGCCCTCTAGGGAGTATGCACTTCAAACTTGAGGGTTCAAGAAGCCAAAAATGAAAAGATTGCTCATGAAGGTCATAAAGTAGGGTTTAACACTTTTAAGCTCAAGAGATGCAAATGAAAACTCAAGAAGGCTTAGGGCATCAATGGAATATGGTGAAAGACCTCTTAAAGGTTTATATAGGTTAAGCAAGTGAAGGGCTTGAATTTGGTGGTTAGTCAACGGTTAGAAAACTAGATGTTACGACGTCGATAGAAAGTCGACCAAACCTTCAGTCGACTGAACATTTGATGATCGACCTTCTAACGAGGATCGACCAAACAACTATTGGAAATTTCCAGAGCAGTTCGGTTAAACCTCTGGTTGATTAAATTTCAGGCGAAGATCGGCCAAAACTCAGTAGTGGATTGATTTTTGGATTTCTCGAGTTTAAGATTTTAGGTATTGTTGATCTGAAGTGCAAACATCTTGAAGACTTGCCCAAACAAGTTACAATAATTCCATAAAAGGAAAATTAATGAATCTATACCAAACTATAGGCTAATTAACAAATCTATCACATCTTTTTATTTACATCTAATGTATCCCAAACTTTCAAATTCATATCAATTATAGTCCACCATAATATGTCTCTTAATATAACTATCAAGTCTTATTTGACAAGGGTGAATGCAATAATGGTTCAAGCAAATGTAGTTTGCAAAATCAAAATGATCAAAACAAAATGGTTCCTGTGTGAATTGATTGATGCAAATTTAAATGTTTTCAAGGTTGAATAAGATGAGAATGAAATATTGCACAAGAGGTTAGAACATATATGTTTCATTGAACATGGTGCAAGGGTTGCTAAGATTTAGAGACATTCGTGAACCATGTTGAATCTTTACATGGACACAAATAAGCTTGTTGCTAGTCGATGATTTCTCATGGATGCAGTGGATCTATTTCCTAAAAAATAATAATCTAAAGCTTTCCAAAAGGTTCAAGGTATTTCGGATAATGGCTGAAGCATGATTTAAAATACCAAACCGTACCACTGGTACGATTGATATTTATCGATTTTAAAAAAAATTGGTATACGAGATAGTCGATATTGGGTGATACCGGATATCTCGATTAATACTGCCCAATATGGGCGGTATTTATCAAATACCCCCCATATCGGGCGGTATTTAATGTCATATCGGGCGATACTGCCCGGTATGACGCAATAGCTCTTTTTAAGAGCCGCTGCTACAGTGTCCGACAGCGCCCCAAACAACTATATAATTATTTGGGGCCGGATTTAATGCTATTTGGGGTCTTTATAAAGATCCCAAACACCTTATTTTACCCCCTCACTCCCCTCTCATCTCCCAAACTCTCAAATCTCTCTCAATCTTTCTCATTCTCTCTCTCTCCAAACTCTATTTTCTCAATTTCTATGCCGAAACTCTGTCGAAATGGCGCCGAAATCTCAATCCGACCCCGCATGGCACCATAGTATTCGGTTGGAGAAGCCTAATCACTGGCAATGCATCCACTGTAATATGATTTATCGTGGTGGAGGTGTCACTCGATTGAAGGTACACTTGGCTGGAACATTCGGCGACGTCGTCAAATGCACTAAAGCACCGCCGGAAGTCCGAAAGATGTTCAAAGAGATGCTCACCAACAAGAAGGAGCAGCGTATTAAGAATGCAGCTGAACAAGCCGAGTTCCACTGACGAGCTACACAAGATCGACGGTGGCCATTACGAGGCTCGAGGTGGCGGTGATGAGGAGAATCTAAAATTTGAATCCGGCATCCAAGCTTCATTGGAGCACGTTGCATTCGAACGAGATCGAATGTACTATCCCGGATCTTTTTTTGAGTATGGCGGCGGTAGTGGCAGCGGTGGCACAAGTAGCGTCGGCTCGATTTCGACTACCGAATCAATGGACAGAAGTGGTTCAATTCCCTCTGCTCCTCATATTGGTCAGAGTTCTAGCATGAGGGTACCTCAAAGTAAAGGAGGTAGTAGAGGAGGCATTCGAGGATTCTTCACAAACCTCGGAGCAAATGGAAAACTAATATTGATGTTTCTAATCTTGATCTCAGGGCATTTCCTCCTCCATCAGCAAAGCAACCTGCATAGATGATGCTTAGGGCAAGACGAAGAAATGGGAGTTGGGGAGAGCATCTCCAAATGGCTCCACTTCAGTCGAATTCCTGCAAATGCAGCCAACAATCCATACTACCAAACCATGGTGTCTACCATCCAAAAGGTACACCCAAGTATTGCCCCTCCAACTCCCTATGAAATTTTAGGTCCTTACCTTGAAGCGGAGGTCAATGAAATAAAAACATGGATCGATGAAATCAAGTGACAATGGGGGGAGTACAGATGCAGTTTGATGTGCGATAGTTGGACCGGGCCAACCCGAATAAGCATCATCAACTTCTTCATTTATTGCAACATGAGGGTTGTTTATAACAAGTCGGTGAACTCGTCCGATGAAATCCATGACGCTTACTACATCTCGAAGCTGATGATGAAGGTGATCGAGGAGATTGGACCCCAGAACATTGTTCAAGTTGTAACCGACAACAGAGCCAATTTCAAAAGGGCAGGTGAGATAATTGAACAGGATTGTCCTCACATATGTTGGACTCCATGTGTAGCCCATTGTGTGGACCTAATGATGAAAGATATCGATGATATACTGATGGTGAAGTCGATGGTAAAGAAGATGCAACAAATTACGCGCTTCATCTACAACCACACATTGGTACATGCCCTAATGAATTTTTTTACAAAAGGTAATATATTAATTTTTAAATAATTTATAGTATTAATTAATTAATTAGTTTATCATAAATAATTACTAATGATAATTCCATATTTTAGGTGAAATTCTTCGATCGGGAGCGACTTGTTTTGCAGCCAACTTCATCGCATTAAGGTCGCTCCAACAAAAAAAGGCGGCCCTTAGAACCATGTTTACAAGTGAGGACTGGTCTTCATCAAGATATGCCAAAAAAACCGATGGAAAACAAACAGAGAAGAACGTCCTCAACATGCTCTTCTGGGATTGCATCACATAAATAATCATCGCCGTAGAACCTTTGTACAAGGTTCTAAGACAGGTGTGTTGGATGGACCTTGACACTAGAAGGGGGGGTTGAATAGTGTCAATCCCCTTTTTCAATTTCTTTTAACTTAATTTTGTCTTAGCTTAATGAAATTGTTCTTTAATGAATGATATGATCACAATTCAATCACAATATTGAAAGCAAGTAAAGAGCAATGCAAACAAATCAATTTATAGTGGTTCGTCCAACCGCCTACTCCACTACCTTGGCTCCTCACCAAGGATTTCTAAACACTACTTTATAGAATGTATGTTTCCACACCCTTCTCCCTCACTTGGAGAACACCTCAATTCTATTCACCTAGGCAAAACACACTTCTACAAAGTTTACCCTAACTGTTTCCTAGCACACCTAGCAAGCTATCTTAACAAGAAAACAAGATTCAATAAATTACAAACTTTGGGAAAGAGCTAATGAAGAATAAATTTGACCCAAGCTTCTTTCCACCGCCTTCTCGTCTTCAGCTTGCAACTGGAAGAAGACTTTAATGAACGCAGCAAGGTTGAAGAGAAGAAATCAGCACCTGATGAAGTCAAAATTGGGAGCAGAGAGGCGCGCGCAGTTGTAGCTCGTATGAAGGCTTTAAGGCTCACTTTTAATGCTCAATTAAGTTTTGAAAAAGTGTTTAATGAAGTTTGGTGAGGAGTATTTATAACCCCTCAGCCGAATGGCCGTTCAACGGATAAAAAATCGACCATTGAAGCCGTTCGGTCGCAAGGCCGGTCGATCAGTCGGTCGACCGACGGATCGACTGCCAGGTCCAACCGCTTGTAGCTGAGAGAGGTCGATCGACCGACGGGTCAACTGCCAACATTTCTTCTGACATTCGGTCGACCCATCGGTTGATCGAATGGCTGCAGCGAATCGCGATAGAGGCCATCTTTAGGTCAGTCGATCGCTACCTTTTTGCCAAAATTTTGCCTCTGTCGGTCGACCAACCGGTCGACCGACGCAGCCCAGCTATTTCCCTTCGCCACATTCGGTCGACCGAATGGCTTCTGCCAATTTCTAGCGATCTCCGATCGACTAGTTGGTTGACCGAATGGGCCGCATCGCCATTTTATTACCTTGATCGATCGATCGATCCCAGGTTGAGGATGATTAATTCCTTGTATTTTTACATGCCAATTCTAAGGGTTTGGTTACCAAGTATCAACTTGGATAACCTTACATTTTAGGCTTGGGATAAACTATTCTAGGGACATATTACATTAAATCTTCTTGACTTAATCCGGAGCCTTTCTTCAATGATTTTTTCTTCCGTTCTTTTGACGATCTTTTCCGTCGTCTCGTTTGAACGGATTAGGCATGCGTATCGCAACCTCAACTTGAACTCAAAACTACACACTTGGATTAAATACAAGTTTGTTATCATCAAAATAAAGATCGAGGCTTAAGAAAGACCCTTAAGCCAACAAGGTGGATATGGAAAAGACGCCTCAAATGAGTCATATCTACCACTACATCCACCAAGCACAGGAAGAAATCAAGAGGGTTATGATTTCTCCTGCTAAGTATGAGCCCTTCATTGAAATTATCTCCCAAAGTTGGGATAATCAAATGGGTCATGACATACACATCGTAGGTATTTTTTATTTAATATTCGGAAATTATTTAAAATTTAAAATTTAATTCATTATGCTTAATTACTTATTTATTTTTATAGGGTATTATTTAAATCCCGCATACCAATATAAATATGAACATGGAACGGTCGATAGTTTGTTATATCCCCTCCGCAAGGTCATACAGCGAATGTCGGCATCCCACCGAGAAGAGGCACAAGCTCTCAATGAATCAAAATGGTTCCAAAATGCAACTGACAATTTAAGAGATTCATTTGCAATCTCCATCCGAGATACTATGGATCCAAGTAGATAGAATTTTTTGCCCACTGCTTTTATTTAAGATAAAATCCCGTTACTAATATTAATTTTAAATTTGTTGCAATCGAATGGTGGTTGCAATTTGGAACTGAAGCTCCAACTCTTCAGAAGATTGCAGCACGCATCCTCTCGCAAACCACATTGTCAAGTGGATGCGAGAGGAATTGGTCGACCTTCGCCTTGATTCATATGAAGTCGTGCAACCGCATTTCATATGCCCGATTAGAGAAGCTCGTATATGTTCATTACAACATGCGACTTCGAATGCGGCCATTATAGAACGAAGATAAAGATATTCCATATGTAGATCCGTTCGATGCCGAGTTTGTCCAAGGCATTGTGGACCCAATAATTGATTGGTGGATTGCAATGGAGACTGACCCGCCTCTTCTTGATGAACCAAGCGAACCACCACGACCTTCACCAATTATATATGATGTTGTTGAGTTTGAGAGCCAACTAGAAGACACAGATAGCGAAGCTCTTGAGAGGGACATGACCCTTGCTCCCTTGGGCTCGGACCGAGTTCGACATGTAAGACAAACGATTCATGTCCGACTCTCCATCTTCACAATCAAAGGGAAAGAAGAAGGAAACACCTTCACATTCAAAGGCAAAAGGCAAAGGCAAAGGCAAGGGGAAATGACCAATTGATCCTTTGGACGCGATTGCAGAAGCGGAAGAGGATGAAGAAGACCATCCTTCGGTTCATAGCAGTAGCAGTACAAAAGACGGAGGAGATGATGATGATGATGATGGAGCTGGGGGAGAAGACACCGTCGTGCCATCAACACCAACACCTATCGATCTATGGACGAATGAGAAATACGTCGACCACACCACCCAAGATGAGGATCACGGTGCTAGACCCGGAGGAACAACTCGGGTGTACGAGAAGAGAGGCCAGCGTCGAGGAGGTGGATCGACAGCTTTGCAAGATTACCATCACGATATGATGAGTAGCTTGCAAGAGGTTTCTGAATCAACCTACTATGTATCCAATACCTAATGATATAGGGACTAGTTCTTGGACTACCAACAAAGAAACACTGATGGGTATGTGGTATAATGGATACCAAGGCATGATGGCATGGGGTCATTTCCAGATATGGACATTGGAGATTTACGATGTCGACCTTAGTCGTGTATGTCCCCAAGATATGTACAAGTACGACAGACGCCATTCGTCCGCATTTTAAACATTGTATTTATGTATTTGACATTTGAATCTTAAATTGAAGTATTTTTTGATCAATTATGTGTTAATGGAGTTATTTTAAGAACAAAAATAAAAAAAACAATTTTTTTTATCGGTATGCCTATTTCGTACCGGCCCGAACCGTGTGTCGGTACGGTACGGTACCGGTACATGTTAGTGAAATGACCTACACTAGAGGGGGGTGGGGGTGAATAGCGTGTTAACTAAATCTTTTCGCCTAATTCCGGTTTTAATCTTTTCTTAAACTACTTAGGCAATTCACAAATCGAGTAGCAAGCGGAAGCAAGATATAAATGATAAGCAATAAGATACGCAAAGTAAATAATGCTAACACAATGATTTATAATGGTTCGGCCCCAATGCCTACTCCACTAGCTAAGTATGTAAGACCCGGGATAATTTCCTAATATAAAAATCTATTTTTGGTGCAGCACGCCGGACCCGGGGATAGTCGAGTCGAGCTTTAGGATCGCCTCGAGTGAAAAGGTATGACTCGACTAATGATGCATGAAATTTTATTGGGTGATTGACTTTCCTTTTATGCAATCATACCTTAAATCAAGTTTAAATTGACTCATGTTGTGGGTTGAGTCGGAACCCAAGTTGAGTTCGGGTTTAGACAAGTTTTGAGTATGAGTCAGGTGAGTCAAGAGTCTATATGGAAGGCTAGATGAGGGATTAAAACCCCTCATCCTTGTGCCGTGCGACTCATCCTTGGAGTCGCACAAGGCAGCCTAGGGAGAGAGGGAGAAGAGCAAGGAGAAGGGGGACTTGGATCGATCCGAGATTTTGCGCCGTCACCGGAAGATTCAAAGTCATCGTCATCCGATATTTCATTCTCCATAATCAAGGTGAGTGATTAGAATTTGAAAGCTCAGGGGAGGCGGGTAGCCGAACCCCTAGATCTGATAGGATGAGTTTTCTCGCGATCTTTCCAACGGATCTTGGTTTCATCGATGTGTATTCACTGTTTTGTACGAGTTCTTGTCGGATCATCTTGTTTCTTCGCCGATTTCTTAAGTGCTAGGGCTGCCGAGTCATGGGAAAAGGGGAAAGGTCATGCCAAAATTTTCCCCAATTCCCTTGATAGGAAAAAAAGCCCTTGGACGATCTCATGTTCATGAATGATGTAGTCTTAATCGTCAATTTTACGTGTTATGAAGCATGTCTTCCCTAGAAACCTTTGATGTGGCTGAATGAACTCTACACCTCATGAAGAGGGTTCGGCCAAGGGTAAGGGAAGGGGTAAAATAGTCCACTTGATATTAAGTTATATTGGAATCGAAGAATTGGAGGCATAGTTAGAGTCCCCTTTCCCTTTTCTACCTTAAGGGCCATGGCCGAGCAAGGTTTTCCTTGCTCATGGCTTGGCCAAGACTAGGGAGGGGGAAAGAGGGTAGCTTTAGATGGAAACTTTCATGGTTATAAGGTTCAACAATAGAGGTATGATGATACTTAGGAAGAACACCAATCATAGTAAGTAAATTGATTGATTATGAGATAGTAGGAATGCTAGCTTTATGACCATCCTTAGCATTAGATCTTTAATGTTGCAATTGTTTACCATGCTTAGTATTTCCTACATTTTTGAATTCATTCCTACCTTGCCATGCTAGATAATTATTTCTTATGAAGCTTAATTCCTAAGGTAGTGTAAAGTTGTTATGCATGAATATTGTGGTTATATATAGTAGATGTTGTAACATTTGAATATTTTTCTTTAGATTATACATGCTGTCCAAAAATGTTCATGGGCGGAATTCCAAAGTCGATACAAGGAATTCCTCACCCAAGGTAGTGTGGAAGGTTAGATAACTTGTAAGGCATCACGAGACGTTCATCGTACTTATATGGAAACTTAGCTAGGAGATGATATCACTTCTAGGACTTCTTGTAAATATTTGGAAACCTAGAACTCTTAGGTGTACATATTTTGAAAGGGCGGCATAAATTGTTGACCCTGTAGCCCGGATTAGGGCCAGATACGGGCAATGACCCGAAGTGTATATATGGAAACCCTAGGACATTGATTGTGTGATGTGTTTGAGATGGTCCGCTGAGGAGCGTGGAGGTCGGGAATGACCAATGCTCAGCTCGGCCAGTGTTGAGTCTTGAGGTGCGCCAGTGGGACCGCTAGGCGCCATACCTCAGTTGGGTGGGACTAGCTATCCTTACCCCAAACGGTGTCCGAAGACTAGTGGACCATCCTAGTCGACGACCCGGGATTGTTTACTTACATCTTGAGATGATGTTGCTAATGGCCAGTATGATACTACCTGATATGGTAGCGACGGCTGTAGCCGAGATATTTATTCCATAAGTAGGCCCAAGGGCTGGATGCCGGAGGCTTGATAGGCCGAGATGGCAGGTTATCACATGTTCAGTTTGTACAGATTGACCCATTGAGGTCGGTAGTCGCATTAGAAGTAGTTTACCTCCTTGTTCATTCATTTTGTTGCCTTATATGATATGCATGCGTAACTGAGGCTTAGGTGGAGATTCGCTAGAGCCACTCACTGAGTCCCAAGTGGACTCACAGTTTATTCTTTATTTTTCCAGAGTATGAGCAGTGATTTTGGCATGTCGACATGGTGCAGCTGGTGGGCGGGAGGCGGTGCCATATCTCGTAGCGGCGTCCATGAGTCTTAGACCAGTGCCTAGTAGTTGCTTTTAGTTTCTGCACTGACAGTTGTACTTAAAAGAGTTGTAAAACTTGTTACTTGAAACGTTCAGTTATTTTGATATTGGTGTTCTTACTTATTTTGGAAAGCATAAAATTGTGACTTTGAAAACTTTTAATAAAGTGTGTTGAGATTTCTTTTATTGATACGATTTGGTTTTCCATATGTCAGTGTAGACAGTAGGGCTACAAGGCAGGATGTAGGCTCCTGGCCGGTCACACTACCCTCAGTTGGGGTGTGACAAAGCATCCCGCTTAGGATTTTCAAACTAGTTTAACTAGATTAATTAGTTTCCTTACAATGAGGATTTTACACCGGAAAGTCTCTGCTCTCAAATCAAAGGCACTTCCACACCTAGAAGTATCCCGCCTTCCTACCGAGAGCACTCTCCCACTTCAACCTAAGGACAACTCAACTAATCCTAGTAAATTACGTTTACACCGATAGATTTAAACCTCAAACACCAAGGCTACCACCCAACTTCAATCAAATCTAGCAACCTAGGTTTACACAAATGATATACAATGAAATAAACAATAAAATACACAAGTAATGGAGCAAATAAATAATATAACTTATACTTAGCTCCAAACACAAGTCTTAGTTCCTCTTGATGCCTCAATGATGAATCGTTCAAAGCTTGAAGGCAAGATCAAGGATGTATCATGGAAACTAGGGTTATCAAAGGGATGACTCAAGAAAAGCTTTGAGAATGATCAAAAATAGCTCAATGAAATCATGGATCATGGGAGGAAGGCTCTCATGGTCTTGTATTTATAGACCATGAAGAGTAGAGACAACTCCTCTCTTCTCAACGGGGAGATTTTTGCCCGTTACCGACCATCGGTCGCTTGCCGGTTGATCATCGGTCGACCGACTGAATGTATTTTGCCACTTTTGGGCACCATTCGGTCGATCGACCGGTCGACCGAAACTAGAAATATAGGTTTGGTTTGGCTGAGTTTTCTACTTGTTCGTTTGTTTCTGGTTCCGTATTCGCTATGTCCTCTTATATAATATTTCAAAACTTTAAGTCATAAATGTTATATAAGGATTACCCCCCATTTGGATTCAATAAAAATATCTAAAAAATCAAAATACTTAAGAATCAAAATCTAACTTTTGGTGTCTAGTACAAATTTCATAATCTCCCGGGTCAAATATGGGTATGCTAAAGGCTTCCAAAAATTCCTTAAAAATATCTCGTTATCTAGTATTTACCTAAGGAACAATTATCGGGACTTTTGGTGCCAAGAAAATGTCTAGATCATTCTAGACATCCTAAACCTAGACTCTATTTTCCCGAAGAATCCCGAGCGACGACGAGCATCCTTGCCGATTTCTCTGATTTTTTCGATCGGGGACGTCGTGCGCTAACCGATATGGAACCTGAAAACAAATCTTCATGAAATCATTAGTTCCATGTTTATTGTCATCAAAACTAAGGTTGAAAATCTTAGGCGAACATGCAATTAAGCATAAAGGATATCAAATATGGGATTTCTCCCCCTACCAACATGCATATCTATATAATAGAACTCCCCATATCTATATGCATGATTTTCCTATATTTTCTTCCATTTTACCTATATTTTTCTCCTCCTTTTGACATCAATAAAAAAAGACAAGAAAAGTCAACTATGGTCAAAGTTGGGACTTGAAAACTAGTTTTCATGAAAACGAAGTCAACTAGCTCAAGGGACGAAAACAACATATCGAATGAGAGATTAAGTAATACATGATATCATGAAACGATAGTCAAAATCCAAAACTAGGAATCATGTACTAACTCAAGTATCTATATTTCCAAGTGTCGGTCAAGGAGTCAAAAATCATTTTAGAAATGATTTTTCTCTCTAAAATATTAGAACGATACCAAAAGTGAATTAAAAAATATCATACTTGAAGTCTCATTCGAAGATTGGACCAAAAATCAAAGTATCAGAAAAATAAACATTTGGGAAGAACAATACTTTAAAGTTTTGAAATTCAATTTCAAAAACCCATATCAAATCATATTCTTATTGAAAAGTTTTGAAATTTTTACTGAAGAAACTAGATTTTTCAGAGAACATGCAGTTTCAAGAATCATCCAAAAATCAATTTTCTGCATTTTTCTAAAAATAACTGAAATCTAGTGGCATTTTCATAAATATTAGCTATTTTTCAAAAGTTTTTAGTTTACTTTCCACATATCAAGATATAATTATTTAAAGCATGTTTATCAAGTTTGATGTGAAAATAATGTCATTTTGTCAAAATTTTACCTTAGCATGATTTCATTCAAAAACAAGCATGATAACATGAAATGATTAAGTATCAAATTTTATCCTTTACTCATGGTTTTTCAAACATAGACACTTAGACACCTTAAATGAGTAAATCTAAACATGTTTGTGAAATATAGACTCAAAATGAGATTTCTAAGTCAAATTGTTGACTTAGGTCAAACTTTTTCAAGTTTGAGTCCCCTAAGGTGAGCTCGTTATCATTTTTCTCATTTACACATGATTTTTCAATTTTAGCCACATGGAAGTAAATCATGAGTAAGCTCAAACATGTTTATCAAGTTTCAACTTAAAATGAAGTCTCTAAGATTAAATTCTACCCAGAGCATATTTTATTCAAACAAGATTTCATGAAATTTCCTAGGTATCAAAATTTTATCTACTCATGAGATTTCAATCAATTATCATACAAGATCATTAATGAGCATAGAGAAATCATTTAATCAAGAAAATTGAGGTGTTATGCAAGAATTTTACCAAAATGAAACTCATACCTCATTTCTTGAGAAATTCCAAATTTTTTACTTTCTTTCTATTTTCCTTTAGCCTTGAAAATTTACCATTTTCTCAACTTGCAAGTAGGCTTCATTAGCATCATAATGAAATCATATACCAACTAGAAAGCTAGCATACTAAATAGCAAATGTTCAATGCAAAGTTTCATTTAAAAATCTCAACCTATGCTAGATACTAAAGATTCATTTTAAAAAAGTTAACATGATATCAAAATGAATCAAAGAGATCTTAAAATATGAAATATTTGAAAAATAAGATCCCTAAACATGTTTAACTAGTTTGGACTTTAAAAAAAGGTATCTAATAATAGATATTCACCTAGAGCAAGTTTCATTCAATGACATTTGTCTAAGTACTAAAGTTCTACCTACTCATGAGAAATCAAGGATTTAACATGTAATTACCATCTTGAGTAAAAGACACTGATAAAGCGTTAATATTGAGGTATTATACTAGGATTTTGTGAAAATCGAAATCATACCTCATACTAAAAAATTTAGCCAAACTAATTTTTTTCATTCTAATTAGCCTTCCATTTAACCTTAGATTTAACTTGCATGAGGAAATCATTGGTAACATAATGGCATAATTATTTCAAGCAAGTTAATCATTCTAGATAGCAAAGTAAGCATCAAAGTTTTCATTCAAAATCCAACTTTGCTAAATAGTTCAAAATCCGTTTAAATGAAATCAAGTCATATCAAAAATGAATTTTAAGAGATCACAAGTGTAATGAAGATGAAAACTTGATCTCCAACCCTTCATATTGGTTGAAAACCGAAAGGCCACAATTAGCCTACGCTTTAGAACCGCAAGGTCGCATGAACCTGTTATAGGCTATATAGGTCTCCGAAGAGACCAAAAATCAAAAATCAAAAAATATTTTCCAAAAGACTCTTAACAAGAGCGGGGAAAACAACTCAAATTAAATATGTATCACAACTCCAACTTAAATGTAACCAACCAAAGTAAGGAGATGTAACGAAGTATACCTAGATGCCAATATCCATATCTATGGAATCATGATGGTTTGAAGTTGCAACCAAATGGAGATTTTTCATTTGAATCCAAGGTCAACTTCAATGTTCCATTTCCCATTCATACTTGTGTGGTACCTCCCCCTACAAAAGAACAAGACACTTTTGATACCCAAATAGCTTTGGGTCATTGGGGGTGAGTTGGCCTAGGAATCCAAAGTGTCCTAGCAACACTTGGATTTCTTTTAAAAGCACAATCATGAATAGCATGACCATATAAACCACAACAAAAACAATTTTCATTAAATTTTTTTCTTTTCATTTTTGTCTTCAACATGTGGTTTAAATGTAGGATGCCTAACATAAGAATTAACATGAGCATGAGAATTCTTGTTAAAAACATCATTACTACTAAAATTCTTAAATGATGAACCATTTGACAAATAATTAACCTTCCTACTTAAGAACACAACCTCATTCTTTAAAGTATCAATAGATTGATACAAAGCATTCAATTGAGATTTTAGCATATAATTTTCATTCATAAATTTTGAATTATTTACTTTCGAATTTTCAATCTCAATTTTCGAAACACTTTTCAAATCATTATTTGTAGACTTCAATCTATTGTTCAAAACCTCATTTTCAAGTTTCAAGTCATTAACTTCAAGAGTTAATGTATCATGGCAAGGATCAATCATGCTAGTTTTCAATTTCTCATTTTCACTCTTCAACTCATGCAAATGATTAACAAGCTTCAAGTTTTCTTTCTTGAATTTTCTATTTTCCTTATTTGATTTCATGAGCATGGCATACATCTTCTTAGATTCTTCTAATATCTCATCATAAGACATACCTAAAGAATTAGACCTACTATCATCATTATCACTATCAAGATATTTATCATGACTAGAAGTAGAAGATTTTACCTCATTCCGAAGACCCGTGAGGCATATTTGAGATGTGACTTCATCATCATGAGAGGAAGATGCTCCACTAGATTCGGAGGTGGACTTGAAAACTTTCTTCTTCTTGGTCATTTTCTTCAAGTGGGGACAATTCCTCTTTTTATGTCCATTTTCTTGACAAAGGAAACAACTTAGTTTTCTTCTCCGATTTTTGGTGTTCCTTTGACTAGATGAGCTTTGGGCATAAAATTTTTTATTAGAACTAGAGGTATGACAATTGTCATCACCCCCTTCATTTAAAGTAATAAGCTCCTCGATTTTTGCATAATCATAAAGCATATTTAAACAAGCCCAAATATCGAATGCGGAAGTACAATGCATGACCTTTTCAAAGATATCATTTCCCAAAGAGCAAAATATGCAATTTGTAATTTTAGCATTTAACTCAAACATATTAATTTGTTCTTGGGTCCATGCAAACCTATTTTCTTACTTAGGTTCGATATATTGGGTTTTCAACATTTCAAAAACCCCTAAACCTTGGGTCTTCAAAAAGGTGTACATCCTAGATTTCCAAAGACTAAAGTTTATCCTATCAAACATCGGAGGGGTAGTAACTACCGACTCTAGCGCCATTCTCGGATTGAGGCAAGTTGTAGAAGAGATGGTGAAATCTCAATCTCGGACCAGCTCTGATACCAAATGTTGGTAAAATGGCCTACACTAGAGGGGGGGTGAATAGTGTGTTAACTACATCTTTTCATCTAATTCCGGTTTTAATCTTTTCTTAAACTATTTATGCAATTCACAAATCGAGTAGCAAGCGGAAGCAAGATATAAACGATAAGCAATAAGATACGCAAAGAAAACAATGCTAACACAATGATTTATAGTGGTTCAACCCTAATGCCTACTCCACTAGCTAAGCACCCCGCTTAGTATTTCCAAACTAGTTTTAGATTAATTAGTTTCCTTACAATGTGGATTTTACACCGGGAAGTCTCCGCTCTCAAACCAAAGGCACTTCCACACCCGGAAGTATCCCACCTTTCTACCGAGAGCACTCTCCCACCTCAACTTAAGGACAACTCAACTAATCCTAGTAAACTACGTTTACACCGGTGGATTTAAACCTCAAACACTAAGGCTACTAACCAACTTCAATCAAATCTAGCAACCTAGGTTTACACAAATGATATACAATGAAATAAACAATAAAATACACAAGTAATGGAGCAAATAAATAATACAACTTATACTTAGCTCCAAACACGAGTCCTAGTTCCTCTTGGTGCCTCAATGATGAATCGTTCAAAGCTTGAAGGCAAGATCAAGGATGTATCTTGGAAACTAGGGTTATCAAAGGGATGACTCAAGAAAAGCTTCGAGAATGATCAACAATAGCTCAATGGAATCATGAATCATGGGAGGAAGGCACTCATGGTCTTGTATTTATAGACTATGAAGAGTAGAGACAACTCCTCTCTTCTCAACGGGGAGATTTTTGCCCGTTACCGACCGTCGGTTGCTTGCCGGTTGATCTTCAGTCGACCGATTGAGCGACCGCCGAGCGACCGAATGTATTTTGTCACTTTTGGGCACCATTCGGTCGACTGACCGATCGACCAAAATTGGAAAAACTGGTTTGGCTGAGTTTTCTACTTGTTCGTTCGTTTTTGGTTCCGTCTTTGCTAAGTCCTCTTATATAACATTTATGAACTTTAAGTCATAAATGTTATATGAGGATTACCACCTGTTTGAATTCAATAAAAATATATAAAAATCAAAATCCTTAAGAATTAAAATCTAACTTTGGGGGTCTAGTACAAATTTTTAAAAACCGGAAATTTTATAATCTCCCGAGTTAAATATGGGTATGCTAAAGGCTTCCAAAAATTCCTTAAAAATATCTCGTTATCTTGTTTTTGCCTAAGTAACAATTACCGGGACTTTTGGTGCCAAGAAAATATCTAGGTCATATAGCCCTTCGAGGAGCTCCCTAGGCTTAGTGAATTTCAGGGCATTTTCTAATTTTTTGAGTTTTCGTGTTTAGGTGTTCGGGTTTAGTTTTTGGGTTTCTTTGCATCATCATGAGGATTTAAAATACATACTAGACATCCTAAACCTAGACTCTATATTCTCGAAGAATCCCGAGTGACGACGAGCATTCTTGCCAATTTTTTGGCACCAAAAGTGCTGATAGTTGTTCCTTAGGTAAAAATTAGATAACGAGATATTTTAAAGGATTTTTTGGAAGTCTTTAGCCTACCCATAGTTGACCTGGAAGATTATAAAATTTCAATTTTTCAAAAATTTGTACTAGACCCCAAAAGTTAGATTTTGATTCTTAAGGATTTTATTTTTTTAGATATTTTTATTGAATCCAAATGGGGGGCAATCCTTATATAACATTTATATTTTAAAGTTATTAACTTAAAGTTAAGAAATATTATATAAGTTGACTTAGTGAAGATGGAACCCAGAAATGAACAACCGAGCAAAAAAATAAACAAGCAAAAAATTTGCCCTGGCTAGGTTCGGTCGACCGACTGGTTGACCGGCAGAAGGTGAAGGTTTTTTGGTTGACCAACTGCTCGACCGAATGATGCCAGAAATTGGCAGAATGCCTTCGGTCGCTCTGCCCAGATTGGCAGAATGTCAGAAATTAATAAATGTTATATAAGAGGACTTAGTAAAGACCGAAACCATAAACGAACAAAAAAAATCAGCCCTGCCCAGATTCGGTCGACCGGCTAAAGAAGAAATTGGGCAGAAGGCATTTTGGTCGACCGACCGATTGATCGACCGATGCCCAGAATGGGCAGAATGCCTTCGGTCGCTTGGCGGTCGCTCGATCGATCGATTGACCGACGAATGACCGGACCTAAGATCAACGATCGATAACGGGCAAAAATCTGTTCGTTGAGAAGAGGGGAGCTCTCTCTTCTCTTCATGGCTTATAAATAGGAAACCATGAGAGCCGTCCTCCATGATGTTGATCACTTCTAACCTGCTTGAGCCATCTTTTGATCAATTATAAGCCCTCATTGAGCCAATCTTATGAAAACCCTAGCTTGAACCTTTCATCTCTTTGATTGAGCCTTTACTTCATTGCTTCACCATCAAAGGCATTAAGAGGAAGCTAGGAATCTTGTTGTGGAGCTAAGTATTTTATTGTTTGATTTATTGTTCCATTTAGTGTTGTATTTTCTTGTTATTTCATTGTATTTGAGTTTGTATAAACCTAGGTTGCTAAGTTTGATTGAGTTGGTGGTTGCCTTGGTGTTAAGGCTTAAATCCACCATTGTAAACTTAGTTTACTAGGATTAGTTGAGTTGTCCTTAGGTTTAGGTGGGAGAGTGCTCTCGGTAGGAAGGCAGGATACTTCAGCGTGTGGAAGTGCCTTCGGTTTGAGAGCGGAGACTTTCCGGTGTAAAGTCCTCATTGTAAGGAAACTAATTAATCTAGTTAAACTAGTTTGGAAATTCTAAGTGGGGTGCTTAGGTAGTGGAGTAGGCATTGGGGCCGAACCACTATAAATCATTGTGTTAGCATTGATATTTTGTTTCTGCTTATTGCTTTATCATTAATCGCTTCCGCATTTAGTCGTTCAATTGTGAATTGCCTAAGTAGTTTAAGAAAACGTTTAAAATAATATTTTGGCAAATAGATTTAGTTAACACACTATTCACCCCCCCTCTAGTGTGGCCATTTCACCAACAATCTGAAACAAACTAATAGTGAAGAGTCACCATTTGGGGTAAATAGGAGATTGGTTGACCTCTTAGTCTGCTAGAACATAGGCGATTATTAGAAGTGAAGTGTCATCTAGCAGATACAGTGAAGGTTTATCTACTCATGCTAGACCCCTGATGAGAATAACAAGGAGGATATTAGATATTTATGAAGCTTGCCAAGTCGAAATTGAACAGGCACTAGTTGTCTTTAAACTAGGAAATTATGAAGAAGAGATATTTATTTGTCAGTTAGAGGGTTGACACGGTATTCTCGTATGAGGAGAGGCCCGTGGAGGTTTTGGATAGGCAGGCAGGAGGTTGAGGTTCAAGGAGGTTCCTCTGGTAAGATTTGATGGGAGCACCACTCGGGTCAGGAGGCTACTTGGGAGGTGGGACGAGAGATGGAAGAGAAATATCATGAATTAATAACTTCTTTTCTAAACTCAAAATTCGAGGACGAATTTTGTTGAAGGGGGGAAGATTGTAATACCTGCAAAATAAAATAAATAAATAAATTAATTAACATATTTTGACTTCAGAACAAAAGGCAGGATGCGCATCGGAGCAGGCCGAGTAAATCGCCGGAGGGGCGATTAGTGATATGGCCCTTACGCGTGAGTAAAAAACTTATTTTATTTTAGTCAGGATGGAAGGTTGGGTTTGAGTCGAGTCCGTGGGTTCGAAAGTAACTTGATTCAGACGACTATATATTGAGTTCTGATTCACTTAAGTTAACAAGGGCAAAAAGGGTAATTTAGAAAAATAAATAAATAAAATATAAAAAAAATTGGGACCATACTGTTAGGGACTTTTTGATTTGCCTGAGCAATGACGAATCATGTCGGAGTGTTCCCTAAATGTTTGTAAATATATTTTCGCGTCCATGTAATTTTGCCTTTTATTATAGTTCGTACGTGTAAAATCCTCTGTGTAATCTCCGAGGGGTCCACGGTACGAGTTGGATGTATTTCGAGGTTATTCGATGCTTGGTGCATGCGTTACGACAAAGTGGAGCAGTTTTCTTACATTCGTCACGGCTGTGGCCATGGAAAATCACCATCTCGCTTGGCCACGATTTTGTCATGCTCCTCATGCTTTTGAGAACCTTGGGGATGGCACTTGGGGGTTAGGGGTCTCTTGTATAATGTATGAGAGTGTTGGCAAACAAAGCGGTTACCTTGGGCGGAGACAAATGAGTGGCCTATATGGGCATGCGACATGTCGATCTTCACCCAAGACAATTGGAGCTCGTCCTACACTCGGTTTTATGTTTTCTTGTGTCCATAGTCTTGTAATGTTGTTTTACTTTACGCATTCAATACCATTCGGCCAACATGCTCTTTTGGGGGTGCGGACATGGAGAGCGAGGTTTGCACGTGGACCAACATATGGCCTGTGATGTTAAGTCGGGAAGCCCAATTCGGGACGGATTCGATATGATAGGCTTATCCCTTGCACGGGATGCAAGGGTGCCGCACGAGTTCTTTCGCATAAAATAATTGACCCATGACAGTTGTTATCAAAGCAGATCATTGATCAATGCAAAGATCGTGACTTCTTCGCAGGGCGATGGGCCCCTAAGACGCAAAGTCATTTGCACGTAGAGTAGATGGCTCTTAAGTTGTGTGCGTAGAGCAGATCTCTCATAAGATGCACGGTGGTGCATAGAACAGACTCTCTCATAAGATGCAAAGTTCTGCACAGAGCAAATCTCTAGTAAGACGCACATGGTGCGTAAAACAGACGCTCTCATAAGACGCGAGGATGGTGCGCTGGCCGTTGTCCCCTAGGACGCAGCGCAGAGCTGATGGCTCGTGAGTCGCCAAGGATGGTGTGCAGGGTGATGTCCTCTAAGATACCACGCAGAGCCGATGGCTCATGAGTCGCCAAATTTGTGCACAGGGCTGATGACCCCTAAGACACAGCGTAGTGCATATTGCTCGTGAGACGCCAAGTTGGTGCGCATGGCTGATGTCCCCTAAGTCGCAAAGGTTGGTGCGCATGACAAGATGGCCTCTAAGACGCAAGATTTGTGCATAGAGCAGATGGCTATTAAGATGCAAGATTGGTACGTTCGAACTTAGCACGAGTGAATAACAGCTGTGGTGTGATAGCAATGCTCTTAGTGCGGAGAGTTCGCGGACGTTGTGATCCGATTGGAGAAAATCCCTCAAGTCATGATTTGAGGAGCAGCGTAAGACTTGAAGCTCATTGAGATGAGCTCGGAGGAGGGTGCCATGACCTCTACGGGGGCGAGTGTGCAAGCAGTGATCCGTAAGATCTGAAGCTCATTGAGATGGGCTGCGACGAGGGTGCCATGACTCCTGTGGGGGGCAAGTGAGCAAGCAGTGATCAGCTCAAAGCAGCAGTGGAGGTAATGCTCTAGTGTGGTCCGGCCATGGAACTACTCATCACTTAGGTGTTGCACAATGACACCCAGATGTTATCCGATACGAGCGTTGCTCGTTTGCTCTTCAAGTCTGGGACTTTTCATTGCCCAGCAAAAACGGGACTTGGTGAATTGAGTAACCATTTCTCGGGTTCCTTCACGTGAGTGTTGCCCAACGGCGCTCGTGTGCCGCACAAAGTTTGGGACCCTCATAGCCTAGCAATCGAGACTTGGTGAACCCAGTAGCTATTTCTCAATGTCCATTCAAGCGAGCGTTACTCAACGGCGCTGGTGCCCCTTCAAGCGAACGTTGCTCAACGGCCCTCGTTTGCTCCATAATTCTGGGACATTCATTACCCAGCAACGAGTTTGGGAATCTCAAAGCCCTTTCTCGCAACAACAAGAGATGATGAAACTCAATGATGTTCCAAGTAGTCATTTCCTGGTGGTAGACTTCACGGCGAAACTCGATATGTTGCAGCCCCACTACGACATGTCGTTACTCAGGCAGTGTTCCCTTCGACTACTTGTGAAGAATCCACTTCAGTAATTGCAGCCTATGCCAAAAAGGCGGTGCGGCTGAGGCAAGTTCGACGAGGACGTCGAAGCTTCAAGTGGGGGAGGATGTTAGGGACTTTTCGATTTGCCCGAGCAACAACGAATCATGGCAGAATATTCCCTACATGTTTGTAAATATATTTTCGCGTCCATGTAATTTTTCCTTTTATTATAGTTTGTACGTGTAAAATTCTTTGAGTGATCCCCGAGGGGCCCACGGTATGAGTTGGATGTATTTCGAGATCATTCGACGCTTGGTGCGTGCGTTACGGCTAAGCATAGCTGTTTTCCTGCATTCATCATAGTCGTGGCCATGTAAAATCACCATCTCACATGACCAAGATTTTGTCATGCTCCTCGTGCTTTTCGGAATCTTGGGGGTGACACTTGGGGGTTAGGGGTCTCTTGTATAATGTAGGAGTGCGTTGGCAAACAAAGCGGTTGCCTCGGGTGAAGACAAACGAGTGGCCCATATGGGCATGCGACATGTCGACCTTCGCCCAAGATAATTGTGGAGCTATTACACCCGATTTTATGTTTACTTACATCCATAGTCCTGTAATGTTGTTCTACTTTATGCCTTCAATACCATTCGGCCAACATGGTCTTTTAGAGCGCGAGGTTGGCACGTGGACCAACATATGCCCCGCGACTTCTTTCCATTAGTGTAAATTACATTTGCTAATGAATTTTTTCACTATTACTGTTATTGTATGTTAGTAGATGGCAATTTTCTTGTAGTGTCTTAGTGAGAGAAGATAATGTCCTATGTGTCCCTGCAAGTGTCGACTCAAGAATCTCTGGCCAGAGTAGATATGAATGTCGGAAAAGGGTTTCTAACATGTCATTATTGAGACAATGACTTGGCAGACAGAATACATATGAATCAGTATTAGGGTTTGACACTTTTGTTGGCTTTAGATTTTCAACCTTAGCCTTAATCTCGGTTTTGATGATAACAAATATGGAACTAATGATTTCATTGAGAATATCTTTCAGGTTCTATATCGACTAGCGTTCGATGTGCTCGATCGGATAAATCGGAGAAATCATAAAATCGGAAGGACATTGATCGTTGCGCTCAGGTTCATCGCGGAACTTCTCGAAGATCGACGAGTGCACCAAAGTCGCATCAGATGAGCTCAAAGATCACATGGAAAGCTCTCCGTCATGATGCTCATTGAAAGCCGAAACCCGAAAATGAAGCACGGAAGAAAAAGGCTGAAGAAAACAATCTCAGCCTAAATTCGGTCGACCGAGCGATTGACCGAATAGGGTAAGAAATGGGCAGTAGCCCTAGTGGTCGACCGATCGGACTGAGGCTAGCAGCAGACGCAGCTTGCGTCGGTCGAACGATCGGTCACCCGAAAGAGCAATCACAAGCTTCTTGCGTCTGTCGATCGACCGACCGAAGCCTAAAAATAGTAGTAGGCTTGGCGGTCGACCAGTCGGTCGACCGACCTGCGAATAGCCGAAGACGCAGATCGCGTCGATCGACCGACTGGTCGATCGAAGATCGCGGACCGCGTGATTTGCGTCTGGCGGTCGACCCGTCGGTCGACCGACCAGAGAGAAAATTATAGTGGGCAAATGACCGATCGACCGACAATTCGACCGGACCATTGATCGGGCATCTATAACGGTCGAAAATAATCCCGTTGATGCCCCGTTTCAGCTGGGGGTATAAATACACCTCATACACATCTTTTAATCTAACTCTCACACTCTTACAGAAATTATTGAGCCATCAAGAAGAGAGATTTGAGCCTTACAACAGAAAGATTGCTTGCGCTCTGCTCCTTCTGCGAACACCTTCTCAAGCGCCTGTTGCCTCAACTCGAAAACTGACTCGAGCTCATTCCCTCGGCGAGTTGGAGGTTCCAAGGCTATGAAAGGAGCTTGCAAACATTGGTTTTATTTTAAGCTCTTTTCAATTGTAATTTTATTAATATTTTAACTATTTGATTTGTGTGTGCAAAGACCTGGTGTTAGGTCTTGTTGGGTGAAGTGGTATCCTTGGTGAAAAGGAGTAAAGCCACTTGTGTAAACTTAGTGTTTACTAGGATTAGTTCTAGTTATCCCTTAGGTTGAGGTGGGAAGGAGCTCTCGGTAGGAAGGCAAGATACTTCCGAGTGTGGAAGTGCCTTCGGTTGGAGAGCGGAGTCTTTCCGGGAAAAAGTGCTCGTGTGTAAGGGAAACTAATTAATCTAGTAAAACTTAGTTTGGAAATCCTTAGCGGAGTGCTTAGGTAGTGGAGTAGGCATTGGGGCCGAACCACTATAAAATATCTGTGTTTGCATTAATTGATTATTCGTTCTTAATTGATTAATTATTTATCGCTTCCGCAATCAATCATCGAATTGCAAATTGCGTAATCGATCTAAGTAATCGTTTAAAATTGAAATTAGGCGAATAACATAGTAAACACACTATTCACCCACCCACCCTCTAGTGTCGCCATTTCACCCACATTTGGTATCAGAGCGGGTTCGTAGCTTGAGACTTCACCATCTCTTCTACCCCTTGTCTCGATCTCGAAATGGCTCTAGAGTCGGTAGCGTCCACACCTCCTAGGTTCGATGCCTCTAACTTTGGTCTATGGAAATCTAGGATGTACATATTTCTGAAGACTCAAGGTTTAGGTGTATTTAACATGATAAAGATGAAATATGTTGAACCTAAGGAAAATATGGATGCATGGACCCAAGAACAAATTAGCATATTTGAGTTAAATGCTAAGACAACAAATTGCATATATTGTTCTTGTGAAAATAATATCCTTGAAAAGATCATGCATTGTACTTCGGCAAATGATATTTGGGCTACTTTGAATATGCTATATGATTATGCTAAAACCGAGGAGTTAGAAACTTTTAATGAGAATAGTGATGATAATTGTTATCCTTCCAATGCTAACATGGTTTTTGAAGCCCAAAGTGTCTCTAGTTATAGGAGCACTAAAAGCCGAAAGAGAAGGGTGATCTGCCATGTGTGCCATGAGAAAGGGCATGTAAGGAAGAATTGCCCTACCATGAAGAACAAGGCAAAGAGGAGGTCAAATGCTTCCACATCATCATCATATTCGAATGAAGCATCCTCTTCCCATGGCTATGAAGCAAATTCAAAAGAATGCCTCATGAATGATGACAATGAGATACACTCCACCTCTTCTAGTCATGTTAATAACAATAATAGTATTAATTCATCTAGCTCTCATGATTTTGATGAATTGATGGATGAGTATAAAATTATGTATGCCTTGCTTGTTAAGAAAGATAAAGAAAATAAAAATTTGAAGAAAGAAAACTCAAATCTTAGCTCTCAATTACATGATGCAAAATTAGAAAATGAGAAGCTAAGAATTAGTGTCAACAATCCATGCCATGATACTTTAAGTATTGACACTAAGGATTTGAAAAATGAAAATGAAAAATTGAAGAATGATTTCAAAATTGAGAATGAGACTTTGAAAAATGAAAACTCAAAAATCAAAAAGGAGAATTATATGTTGAAATCACAAATGCATGCTTTATACAACTCAATGATTGATTTGAAAAATGAGGTTCTAAACCAAAACAAGAAAGTGAATGAAATGAAAAATACTTCCTCATTTAAGAATTTTAGTAAAAAGAATGTTCATGCTAATGTTAAATCTCATTTTAGACATTCTACCTTTAAACCTCATGTTCAAAATAAAAATGTTTCATCTAAGAATGCTCATGCTCATCTTAGTTCAAATGACAAGCATTCTACAAATAAATTTCATGTCCATAGTAAAAAAAAAAAGAAATTTAATGGACATTGCTTTTGTTGTGGTGTTTATGGGCATGCCATCTATGATTGTGCCTTTAAAATGAACCCAAGTGTTGTGAAAACACTTTGGGTACCTAAGCCCACTAACCCCCTAGGACCCAAAGGCATTTGGGTACCAAATGTTTCTTCTCTTGTAGGGGGAGCCACCACACAAGGGTAGAGAGAAGTGAAGAGTTGAAGTTGACCATGAAATTGAATGATGAATCCTCCCTTGGTTGCAACTTCAAGTCATCTTGATGCCTTAGTAAGGTTGGCATCAAAAAGTCTTTGGTATCATCTCCTATACCCTCTTGTTTACATTATAGTTGGAGTTTGATATATGTTTAATTTGAGTTGTTTTCCCCGCTCTTGCTAAAAGAGTCTTTTGAAAAATATTTTTGATTTTTGATTTCCCGGTCTCTTCGGAGACCCCAGTGGCCTGTAATGGGCCTAAGCGACCTTGTAGTTCTAAATCGTAGGCACATTGTGGTCTTTCGGTTTTCAACCAATAGGAAGGGTTGGAGATCAATTTTCATAATTATTATTTGTGATCTCTTAAAATTCGTTTTGATATTACTCGATTTCATTTTTGAAACGAATTTGAAACTATTTAACAAAGTTAGATTTTGAATGAAATATTTGATAGTTACTTTGCTATCTGGAAGGATTAACTTGCTTGAAATAATTAAGCCATTACATTACTAATGATTTCCTCATGCAAGTTAAATCTAAGGGTAAAAGGAAGGCTAATTAGGAAGAAAAATATTAGTTTGGCTAAATTTTCAAGTATAAGGTATAACTTCAATAAATCCAAAATCTTAGGGTTATATCTCAATGCTTAAGCTTAAAGTTTGTCTCTATACTCATGATTAGAATTGCATGTAAAATTTTTGAATTCTCATGAGTAGGTAGAATATTAGCACTTAGGCAAATTTCATCAAATGAAACTTGCTTTAGGTTGATACTAGAGACCTTATTTTAAAAGTTCAAACTAGTTTAACATGATTAGAGATCTTATTTCTCAAATGTTCACATCTTAGGATCTCTTAGATTCATTATGATATCATGATATCCATCTTAAAATGAATCTTAACTATCTAGCATAGGTTAAGGTTTTAAATGAAACTTTGTATTGAACCATTGCTAGTTAGTTTGTTAGCTTGCTAGTAGCCTTAATTTCATTGTTTACTAATGAAGTCTACTTGCAAGTTGTGTATGCTAATGAAAGGCAATGCTATCTAAAAGAAAATGAAAAGGAAATGAAAAAGTTGGGCAAATTTTTAAGAAAAATGTATGATTTTAATTTTTGGAAAAGTCTTAGTAAAATAATTAAATTTTCATGCTTAAATGATTTCTCTATGCTCATGATTGATGTTGCATGATAAACACTTGAAGTTTCATGAGTAGGCAAAATTATGATAACTTAGCTCATTTCATGATATCTTGATATTTATGAAATCGAACTAGGTTAAAATTCTTCTTTAGAGACTTCATGTTAAGTTAAATTTGAAATTAAATTAAATTTCTAAAAATAAGGTATGAATTTAACTTTACAAAAATCTTAGTATGATGATTGAATATTAATGCCTTAATGATGTCTCTATATACTCATGATTGATTTTGCATGATAAATGTTTGAATTTTCATGAGTAAGAAAATTTTGGATATATAACTTAGGCAATTTCATGATATTTTGATTGAATAAAACTTGCTCTAGGTTAAAACTCATATTAGAGACCTCATTTTGAGTAAACATCAAACAAACATGTTTAGACACACATGATATGTGATAACTAGATCATCTTAGGGGACTTAAGCTTGAAAATCTTGGCCCAAGTCAACAAACCACAATTGGTATCAATTGACTTGGTCATTTGATTTTGAGTCTAAAACTTCATAAACATGTTTAGGAATATGTATGACATGTTTCCATGCTCTTAGAGTGAAAATTCTTATGGATATGGACAAAGTGACAATTGAGGTTAATTCATGCAAACCTTTTTTGAACCATGTTGACCCAAGTCAACAAGTTGACTTAAAAGTCTCATTTTCAATCATATTTGTGGAACATGTTTAGATTTACTCATGTTAGGTATCCATAGGTTAAATTTAAAAAATCATGAGTAAATGTTAAGATTGAAACTTAGCAAGTTTCATAAAAAACTAGTTTAGTTTTAAATAAAACCATACTAGGTTGATATCTTGACTTAATGACTTAATTTTTATTTCAAACTTGACATATACTCTTTACATGACCATCATGTGGTGTCATGAAAGTTTGAATGAAAATTGAAGAAGTTTTAATAATAACTGAAAATTTCAAAAATACAATTTCAAACTACAATTGTTGTTAATTTCAATTATTTCTAGGACAATATAGAATTTTTTTTAGATGAGTCTTGAAACTACACATTCATTGAAAAATCTAGTTTCTTAAATAAAAATTTCAAAACATTTCATCAAGAATCTAATTTAGAATGAAATTTTGAAGTTGGTCTTTAAAAATGCAAAGTATCATTCTTTTTGAAACATCAATCTTTTAGATATTTTGAATTTTCTACAAAAACTTCAAATAAAACCTTGTGTACACCATTTGGATTCTATTTCTAATATCATTCACACAAATTTCCTGAGTAAAATCATTCCTAGAAATGATTTTGATATCTTGGATGATAGATAGAAAAATCCATTTGTTTCATTGGAATCAATATAGGATGAAAAATGGACTTTGATTTTTAAATTCATTTTGAGTTGAATTTTGATACATGCATTTCAAATTTTCATTCAACATTTGGTATCAAAATTTTTATTCAACAATTGGTATCAAAATTTTCATTCAATAATTGGTATCAAAAAAATTTCATCCAACAAATTAGTATTTCAAATCTTGAAGTATAGGTTGACCTAAGTCAACAAAGTGAATTAAAAATTTCACCTTAAGCCCAAACTTGATTCATGGACTTAGATTTCCTCATGTTTGATGTCTAGATGCATAAATATGCGAAAACATGAGTAGATAGAAAAACTTGAGACTTAGCATTTTCATAGTTTTCATGTTTATGTCAAATGAAAACATGCTAAGTTCATAATTGGATTAAATGACATTAGTGTCACTTCAAACTTGATATACATGTTTTAAATGCCTATATCTTTGTATGTTGAAAGTTTGAATGAAATCTAAAAATGTCAAGAAAAAGAAACAATATTCATTTTGATAACATACATGATTTATTTTTGAATTCAAATACTTGGTTTTTTGAACATATCATGTATGAACCTTGTTTCATATCATATATTTGTTTTTCCATCCCTTTGGTTTAGGTTTTCATGTTTTATGAAAAATACTCCTTAGAGTTTCAACCTCATGTATTAATTGTGTCTCATCCCTTTGAATAGATAGACCTTTCTTACCCTTTTTGATTGATGTCAAAAGGGGGAGAAAATATATGTCAAAAGGGGGAGAAATGCATAGTCAAAAGGAGGAGAAATGTATAGTTAAAATGGGGAGAAAAGTATAAGAAAGGGGAGGAAAATATATGATATCCATGCATATAGATAGGGGGAGTTTAATTATATACATATGCATGTTGATAGGGAGAGAAATCCCTTAGTTGATATCCTTAATGCTTTAATGAATATATATTTTCTTAAGGATGTTTGTCATCATCAAAAAGGGGGAGATTGTTGGCTTTAGGTTTTCAACCTTAGCCTTAATCTCGGTTTTGATGGTTTTGATGATAACAAACATGAAACTAATGATTTCATTGAGAATATCTTTCAGGTTCCATATCGACTAGCGTTCGATGTCCTCGATCGGATAAATTGGAGAAATTGCAAAATCGGAAGGACATTGATCGTCGCGCTCGAGTTCGTCGCGAAACTTCTCGAAGATCGACGGGTGCACCAAAGTCGCATCGGACGAGCTCAAAGATCACATCGAAAGCTCTCCGTTATGATACTCATTGAAAGCCGAAACCCGAAAATGAAGTGCGGAAGAAAAAGGCTGAAGAAAATAATCTCAGCCTAAATTCGGTTGACCGAATAGGGTAAAAAAAGGGCAGTAGCCCTAGCGGTCGACCGATCGATCGCTCGAAAGAGAAATTGCAAGCTTCTTGCGTCTGTCGGTTGACTGGCCCGATTGACCGACCGAAGCCCATAAAGGGCAAAAGGCTTGGCGATCGACTGACCTGCGAATAGCCGAAGACGCAGATTGCGTCGGTCGACCAACGGGTCAATCGAAGATCGCGGATCGTGCAATTTGCGTCTGGCGATCGACCCGTCGATCGACCGACCATAGAGAAAATTGCAGTGGTCGAATGACCGGTCGACCGATGATTCGACCGGACCATCGATCGAGCATCTGTAATGGTCGAAAATAATCCCATTGATGCCCCGTTTCAGCTGGGGGTATAAATACACCTCATACACATCTTTTAATCTAACTCTCACACTCTTACAAAAATTATTGAGCCATCAAGAAGAGAGATTTGAGCCTTCCAAAAGAAAGATTGCTTGCGCTCTGCTCCTTCTGCGAACACCTTCTCAAGCGCCTGCTGCCTCAACTCGGAAACTAAATTGTAATTTTATTTTAAGCTCGGCGAGTTGGAGGTGCCAAGGCTGTGAAAGGAGCTTGCAAACATTGGTTTTATTTTAAGCTCTTTTCAATTGTAATTTTATTGTTATTTTAACTATTTGATTTGTGCATGCAAAGACCTGGTGTTTGGTCTTGTTGTGTGAAGTGGTATCCTTGGTGAAAAGGAGTAAAGCCCCTTGTGTAAACTTAGTGTTTACTAGGATTAGTTCTAGTTGTCCCTTAGGTTGAGGTGGGAAAGAGCTCTCGGTAGGAAGGCGGGATACTTCCGAGTGTGGAAGTGCTTTCGGTTGGAGAGCGGAGTCTTTCCGGGGAAAAGTCCTCGTGTGGAAGGGAAACTAATTAATATAGTAAAACTTAGTTTGGAAATCCTAAGCGGGGTGCTTAGGTAGTGGAGCAGGCATTGGGGCCGAACCACTATAAAATCTCTGTGTTTGCATTGATTGATTGTTCATTCTTAATTGATTAATTATTTATCGCTTCCGCAATCAATCTTCAAATTGCAAATTGCCTAATCGATCTAAGTAATCATTTAAAATTGAAATTAGGCGAATAACATAGTAAACACACTATTCACCCCCCCTCTAGTGTCGCCATTTCGCCCACAACTTCTTCTGTATCCTAGCCGTATTCGGGATATTGTAACTGAGGGACTTAGTTGCATGGTAACTAATCACCAAAGGGCGTTCGATCCCTGTAGATTGAACCTCACACTATCCGGGTAGTCATGAGACGTTGCTAAACGTCTATCTTGACTTGTGAGTAGAGTCTCTCACGACCACACTAAAGGGGTTTAGGAAACCTCACCGTTGAGCCACTACGAGTCTGATTGATCGCTGCCCCCTTGTTGCGAGGAGCTTGGTGTGGACTAGCATTGGGGGACGTGCATGTGTGCGTCTTGATCTAGGGATAGGAGCAACAAGTTTAACCGTGGTATAAGGTATACCATCTCCACTACACTCGCACTTAGAATTCCTTGAATTTTGCTAAAGTAGATCACTATTTTGGGATGGTTTAAATTTTTTAAATTTCTAGTTCCACTGCGTTTTTTATTACCATCCCTTCAGTGGTGTCAGAGCCACCTTTAGCAAATTTTTGGAATTTTTATTTCACAATTTGGTCATGTTTACGAACCGTTTGCTCCCTAAACATCATGCTGCCCGGTTTTGGTTTTCGGCGGTCTTTGAGTCATTTTCTTGGCTCCTCGGTTCATGCGATGAATTGAGGTGGAAGTCTACTATCCATATTGATTTTGGGCAGAATTCTAACTCAAAAATCTCGTGGGTTCATGGTTGAACAATCCCGAGAATCGAAAAATTCAGCATGTGTTGTTTGAACCGTGGGTGGAAACGTGATCGAATTTGCGCGATTTTGGATTTTGTTTATTTATTTATTTTTTCATATATGATGTGATGCATGAAAGGATGGTTATGGACGAGCCCTATGTGCATGTGAATGTGTGTAATCGTGGTTGTGTTGATTGCTAATAATGGTTATAAAATTTCAGCACTATAATTTTTTCAAATAGGGCCTGCGTACCCCTGCCTTCCTCTTGAAAAATATGATTGTAATTCACCTCTCCCTCTCCTAGAACCTTTCCCCAAGGGTGTTGGTGAAATGGCCACACTAGAAGGGGTGGGGGGTGAATAGTGTGTTATCTAAATCTTTTTGCCTAATTTCGATTTTAATCTTTTCTTAAACTACTTAGGCAATTCACAATTCAACGACTAAATGCGGAAGCGAGTAATGAAGATAAACAATGCGATACACAAAGAGAACAATGCTAACACAATGATTTATAATGGTTCGGCCCCAATGGCTACTCGACTACCTAAGCACCCTGCTTAGGATTTCTAAACTAAACTTTACTAGATTAATTATTTCCCTTACAAAGAGGACTTTACACTGGAAAGTCTCCGCTCTCAAACCGAATGCATTTCCACACCCGGAAGTATCCCGCCTTCCTACCCAGAGCACTCTCCCACCTCAACCTAAGGGACAACTCAACTAATCCTAATAAACTAAGTTTATAATAGTGGATTTAAGCCTTAACACCAAGACAACCACCAACTCAATCAACTTAGCACTCTAGGTTTACACACACTCAAATACAATGAAAATAACCAAGAAGATACAATAACTATTGGAGCAATAAACAAATCAAACTATACTTAGCTCCAAAAGAAACTCCCTAGTCCTCTTGAGGCCTTGAGAAGATGAATCTATAAAGCTTGAAGGCTAAATCACCAAATGGAGATCAAAACTAGGGCTCTTTGCAAAGATGGGTCAAGAATTCTTGTAGAGAAGCAAGGAGTGGCTCTTTGAGGCTTAGAAGCATCATTGAAGGCTTGGAAGATAGTTTGGGGTGGGTATTTATAACCCCCCAAACAAAATGGCTCGTTAACAGGCTAATTTTTGCCCATTGGCAACGCTTGGTCACTTGTCGGTTGATCGTCAGTCGACCGACCGAGCGACCGAATGCTTTTTGCCCTGTTTTCGGCAATGTTTGGTCAACCGAAATGCCACCGGTCGACCAGTCAGTTGACCGAACATGGGCAGGGCAAATTTTTTGCTTATTTATTTTTCTGCTCGTTTGAGTTTCGTCTTTGCTAAGTCTACTTATATAACATTTATGTTTTAAAGTTATCAAAATCAAAATCCCCCATTTGTATAAGGATTACCCCCCATTTGGATTCAATAAAAATATCTAAAAAATCAAAATCCTTAAGAATCAAAATCTAACTTTTGGGGTCTAGTACAAATTTCTGAAAAAAAGAAATTTTCTAATCTTTCAGGTCAAATATGGGTAGGGTAAAGGCTTCAATAAGCCAAGGAGGTTAGAAGTGATCAACATAATGGAGGAAGGCTCTCATGGCTTCCTATATATAAGCCATGAAGAGAAGAGAGAGCTCCCTCTTCTCAACGGGCAGATTTTTGCCCGTTATCGACCGCCGGTCGTAGGTCCGATCGATCGTCGATCGATCGATTGAGCGATTGAAGGCTCTCTGCCCATTATAGGCATCGTTCGGTCAACCGACCGGTCGACCGAATAGATTTTTGCCCATTTTTTCCTTCGGCCGGTCGACCAGCCGTTGTAACGCAGCCGTTGCAGAAGATCGCTTACTTGATAACTTAACAACGGATTTGCAACAGCCGCTCAAGCCATTGTTATTGCTATTATCAGCAACGGTTCTGCAACCGGCTACACCCGTTGTTGATACATCATCAACAACGACTCAGCAATGAGGCGCGGCTGTTGCTATTGCTTTTATTAACAAAGGTTCTTCAACGGCGTGTGGACTATTGCGGATATTGCCATTAGCAATAATTTCCACGCCGTTGCAAAGCCTTTGTTGAAAGGCTATTGCTAAGCCATTGCTGTTGTTTTTCAGTAACGACTTTAAGTTTGTGGCCCAGGTGTTACGATGCACTTTCAGCAACGTCATTCACACGGACAACCGTGTGAAGGCCGTTGCTGATGATGTTAACCTGTAACTGAGAAATTTATTAGAAATTTCCATTGATACATTTATAACCTGATAAATAACTTACACATCCATACACACATCCATTCACATACACATACATTCACATACACATCAAAGATACACCCAGATATACATCGAAACAATTATACTTATAATTATAAATATCCACAGTATAAAATCAAAACTATCGTATCAACATAATACAAATCAATATCCAAACAAGTCAATCAAGTAACAAGTATCTCCAAGATCACTACGAATCATAAAACAAGATCGCTACGATGGTGGAGGAAGGTCGGGATCATACGGCGGGGTCTGGAGTGCTTGAGTGTACACCGGCGTGGGCTGAGTCAATGATGATGGATCTGAGTGTACACCGCTGGAGTGACCTATCATCTGTCTCAGCATGGCATGCATCTCAGCCATCATCTGACTCTGATGAGCCATCATCTCACTCTATCGTGTGACCGTCTCCTCTAGTGTCGATATCCTCCTGTTCTGATCATTAATCCTGGAGGTGGAGGGTCGCTCATCGACTGCCAGAGAGGTCGGTGCCCCAAGTGGCCCGAGCATGGCTCGCGCATGACCACTATCAGCAAATCCATAGACGCGACAGTGGTCCCGGCCACCTGCAGCTTTGACTCACGCTCCCGCGTCAAAGTCCTCGGGGGTGCCCTCGTGCTATCTTACCGTTTGAGTGTACGTCTCCTACACGAGTTTGGTTTTGGTTTCATATTTTTCTTAAATCTTAAATTATAAATAAATAATACATAATTGAAACAAATATACTCACCATGATGACTGCAACACGATTGTCGATGTACTCCGTCGCCCTATGTCCTCTACGGTGAGTCCACTCAAGCACCTCCACCAGGGAGGGTCGCTGGATAGTGTCGTCATCCAACACCGTCGTCTACATTTACAAAACAAATACATTAATTAGTACACAGAGTAACAAATAAAATATATAATTCAAAATAGAATATAATACTTACCATGCGTCTCGCGTGCACGACAAATGAAACAGAGCCGCCAGTGTGACACGCTCCTCCCCCCGACATGCGGTTTATAGCCGCAGTACTAGATACCTCCTGCCACCGCTCGATCGACCATATCGACACGGATTGTCCCCTCTGGAATAATCCAATCGGGGCCGTATCCCCGAGTCTCCGCTATGGTTGTGGCCCCAGCTCGGATTGTCCCCGATATTGTCCTGGGGACATCCTCCTACTCGAACCTGCACAACCAAAATAATGTACAATGTTATATTATGATATAATAAATTATATATAATTCATAATATATAATACATTACCGCTCGCTAATCACAGAAATAAGTCGGTGTTGTTCTACGACTGGCAGAGGATGAATCCTGTTCGGCCCGCGTTGCCATCTGCGTCTCAATGAACTAGCCTCAGTGGCAGGAGCAAGTGCGGCTGAATCTGGAGTCTGACTGATCGAAGACTCTGTAGCTCTCGTCTGATGATAACCTCCACCCACCGTAGCTATCCAATAAGAATTTAATTAGAATATATATATATTAGAGATAGATTTAATAGAAGATATACTTTACAATTATTCCTCACCATCTGAGTAATAGTCTTCAAATTCTTCTTCTTCATCTTCTTCAAATTCTACTTCTTCATCTCTACATTCCTCAACTTCTGTTTCGTCATCATCAACATATTCAACTTCTAATTGAACTAACGCTATGTTTATTTCGAGCAGGAGGATCATCTTCTTGATAGAAAATATCTGTCACATCAGGTATTAGCTCATTTTCTCCCGCTATCGGATCAATTCTTCCTCTACCTTTAGTCTTACAGACTACACGCCAATCTGCTCTATCTTTATTTCGAGCCGGATACTTCACGTAATATACTTGTTCGGCTTGTGATGCCAATATAAAAGGCTCATTTGCTGCCAATTTTAATTTGTAATTAACCTCGACAAGTTTGTATTTTGGATTAACTTTCATGCCCCTATCTGTTGTATCGAACCATGACATTTAAATAGGATAACTGAATAGTGCAATTCTATCACTTCTTCCAACAGTCCATAAAAATCCATATCACATTCAACATATGTTGTCCCTTTTACGTAGACCTCGGCATTCATCGTCTTCTTTGTAAATGCATATTCAACTGTGTGAAATTTATACCCATTAACAAAATATCCGCTATAACATGACACCAGTCGCGACAGTCCACTAACAAACTCAAATATTTTTTCATCTATTTTAGCTCTATGATCTTTGTTGTAAGCCCGAATCCAAGTAGGGAAATCACGATTACGTAATCTCTCCAATTCTTGATCGCTGTGAATAGAGTATTTTTGCACCATCTCAATGTCAAATATTTCAATGAATTATTCAATCTCTAGGCAATTGAGTAATACGTACAATTATGTCAAATGATACTCTTCGTTGCTTAAGTGTCGAGACGAATGAGAACCAAAAGCATGACCAGAGTGATAGAATATATTTAAACGTCTATCTGAATGTCGAACTCCCCCATCATCGTTATGTGGAAGACAATCAAATCTTGTCTGCATTGTCGATTCAAAGTAAAATGAGCAGAATGTTAAAATTTCTTGGATGATATACGATTCAGATATTGATCCTTCAATAGCTGCGGTGTTCTTTACTTTTTTCTTCAGACAATTCATGTATCTTTCAAATAAGTACATCCACCAGTATTGAACAGGGCCACCAACTCGTGCCTCGTATGCCAAGTGTAGAGGTAGATGCTCCATTGAGTCAAAAAAGGCAGGAGAAAAAAACTGCTCCAACTTGCATACAATTTCAACAATATTACTTTCAAGTGTTGACATATCTTCGACTCGAAGGACATTTGCACGAATGTTTCTAAAAAACATACTTAATTCTGTCAACGGACCCCAAATATTATCAGGTAGAAGATCTTGGAATGCGATCGGAAGCAATCTCTGCATGAATACATGACAATCATGGCTCTTCATCCCTGATATTTTGCAATCATCGACATTCACACATTGAGATAAGTTTGAGGCATATCCAACGGGTAATCTAAGTTCTTTGATCCATTGACAAACATCTTTCATATGTTGTTTATTTAACACTTACGGGGTCTTTGGCTTTAGATATCGTCTGTTGACCTCTTGTAACTCCAACTCCGGCATCTTACAAAGTATTTTCAAATCATGTCGGGCCTTGACATTATCTTTAGTTTTCCCGAGAACATCCATCAATGTGTTAAAAATATTATCAAACACATTTTTCTCAATGTGCATGACGTCTAAATTATGCCGAATTAGTAATGAACTCCAATATGACAATTCCCAAAAGATACTTTTTTTCTCCCAGTTATGTGTTTGACCAAAGCCCAACACTCTTTCATTCCAACCAAACACTATCTGTGGAAGTGCTGAAATACGTGCTAACATTTGTTCACTAGACAACATCAGTGGTGGCTCATCTCTTTCGACTCAGCCCTTACTAAATTTATTATGATTCCTTCGATACTGATGGTTAGCCAGTAGGAATCAACGATGACAATCAAAGAATGAGATTTTCCATCCGTTCTGAAGACTGAATGATTTAGAGTGTTCCATACAATACGGTCAAGAGAGTCGACCGTGAGTGCTCCAACCAGACAACATGCCGTAGGCTGGGAAATCATTGATTATCCACAAGACCGCGACCTTTAAATTGAAGTTTTGCTTCCGATGACAATCATAAGTGATAGCTCCCTCAGTCCACAATGTTTTCAATTCATCTATTAGGGGTTTGAGAAATACGTCAATTTCTTTTCGCGAACCCTTAGGACCCGGAATAATCATCAAAAGATTGTGTCATCCCCAAGGTTCCCAAAAGAACGAGGAGCATGACAAAATCGTGGCCATGTGAGATGGTGATTTTCCATGGCCACGGCCATGACGAATGCAGGAAAATTGCTCCGTTTAGTCGTAATGCACACACCAAGTATCAAATGACCTCGAAATGTATCCAACTCGTACTGTGTCCCCCCCCGGGGGATCGCACAAAGGATTTTACATGTACGAACTATAATAAAAGGCAAAATTACATGGACGCGAAAATATATTTACAAACACGTAGGGAACATTCCGCCATGATCCGTCATTGCTCGGGCAAATCGAAAAGTCCCTATCAGTACGGCTACTACAGCCGCACGGAACTTGAGAGAAAAAGGGCAAACGAGCTAGGGAGGAGGCGGAAGAGGTTCAACAGGATTCCACGAAAAGAATGGTGATCGAGCGCCCTGGGGAGAAAGAATCTCGTCTTCCTTCCGATCTTCTTTCACCGGTGAGTAATTTTGACCCCTTGTTCATAGGATCATCCCTTATCCTTGCCGCCCCGCCTTGATGAGGAACTGTTGCTGAATCTTTAATCTCATAAAATTTGTTTTAAGTTATGGAAGCATTGTGGTTGACTGGTGCATTTTGTTTAATGGAGTGCCAAATCTCAGTGTTGAACTGCAGATCGTGCAGTTGCTTGTCCGATAATGCACTGGAGTTGCTAAATAAAGTGACCCATTGCTTGCCCTATATAAGATTATTCATTAACTAAGGTAATAGGATCTAAGTCTTTGGGTAGTCTGGTAGCTTACGCACACGTCACAGAGAAATTGGAGTTTTTGGTTTTTCTTTCACCATGAATATCTTGAAACTGTCTTGGATACCTCATCTTGCAAGATCAAATTGAGGAGACTTTTGGAAGTCAGTGGTTTTAGGAAAAAAAAAGAAGTGGATTATTTGATGAAATTGATGCATGATTAAGGGTTATATACATTGATATTGGATGTATATATATATTTTGATTTTTATCATTGAAATTGTGCGACGAATGTTGCTAAGTTTTGAATGATGCTAAAAAATTTCAAGTTATCATGCTGAATTTTAAATGTGTAAGTGCTTAAAATTTCATGCTGAAATTAATATATAGATGCTGAAAAATTCATGCTGAAATTTACCTAGTATGTGAATGCAAAAAAATTTCTTTGTAATTGATGCAGAATTTTCCTTAGTATTCGATGCTGAAAAGTTTATATTAATGATGCTGGAATTACACATGATATTCTGAAATTTTATTATGTATGCTGAAATATGTTATGCATAGGTTGAGAATCAAATTATTGTTGGGTTGCGAGCCTGTGATAGAACATATCGATGTAACCTATCGATTTTCATGTAAACTATAGTTTGGAACCATAGGACATATTTTGGTAATTTGAACAGAGGTGTACGGATAGGAAATGACCACTTACAGTAGGATGGAACTAATTTTGTGTGTGAATAGTGAGCCGGGTTACGGACTCCGCACACTGTTCTCAAGTTGCTGTAAACAATTGGAGCTTTAGTCTAACATTAGTGGAAAAGTAAGCTATCGCGTGATGACATGAGGGTGTAGCCCTCGAGTAAATTTATGAGAAGTTAAATGGACATTTGGTGGGCTGAGTGGTGCGCCTCGCGCACGAGTTAGCAGTGGGCCGAGCGGTGCACTCCGCGCACGAGATGGTAACAGACAGTGCAGGCCGAGTGGTGCACTCTGCGCATGACGCGACATTAGGCCAGGCAGGCCGAGTAGTATGCATAGCGCACGTGATGACTATGGGCCGCATGTAGGATGAGTGGTACGCACAGTGTACCAGCGATCATGGATCGGAGGGCCTTCTTAGAATAGTGAACCCAAGCAAAGACACAGTTGGGTACTGGTTCTAGAAGGCCTTCCTAGACCAGTGAGCCCGAGGGGAGAGTCAGTTGGACACTGAGTCTAGAGGGCCTTCCTAGATCAGTGAACTGAGAAGGGTGTTTAATTGAGATTCAAAAATTAGAGGGCGCTTTTGGTAGAGTCGGATGAGCTACGGTGTGTTCTATACGGTGTGTTCTATTCACGAGACAATAGAGTATTGTATAGACAATAATCGGTGTGTTCTATTCACGAGATTGAGCTACGGAGATGGCCCGTATCAGCAGCAGTACTTATGATCACAGTTACAATTTTAATTAGACTTGTACTTAATGCAGTTGGTTTTTATAGTTATATTTTTGACAGTGATGGAGGCTCAGGGTGAGGCAGTGATGAGTGGGAGTGACAGTAATTCTGCAGGCCAGAGGGGCCGAGGTAGAGGCCACACTGGGGGTCGGGGCCGTGGACGCCTAGCCTAGGAGAGGGCAGAGTCGGACCCCCAGGTGGTGCAGTTAGAGGCCCAGGTGGCCGAGTTAACTGAGGAGCTTCGCAAGGAGCGAGAAATGAGGCCACAACAGCCTCAATCTGAGCCAGTTGTACCAACGGTTCCAGTGACTGAGGAGTTAGTGCCACTTGTCGTTGGGGCAGAGCATCATCATGAGATAGTGGGCCGTGAGATTCCTTATGAGAGGTTTGTCAGATTGAGGCCCCTAGAGTTCACCGGTACTGACCAGGCAACAGAGGTCACAGAGTTTCTTAGTGATTGCTATGCGCTATGCCAAGTGCTAGGGTGTTCATCCTAGGCGACAACACGCATGGTGGGTTTACAGATGAGGAGACTAGCCAAGAAGTGGCTCCAGACCTACGATGCCCGTAGGTGGACCTTACGCCACCCCCTACATGGGATGAGTTTAACGCCGTAGTAATAGAGCGGTACCTGCCCAAGAATGTCCGCGAGTGGCGGGCAAGAGAGTTTGAATAGTTGCGTCAGACGGGCGGGATGACAGTCCAGCAGTATGAGATGGAGTTTACTAGGCTGTCTCGCTACCAGCCTAATTTGGTAGCTACTGAGACGACTAGGGTCAAATGATTTATGGAGGGACTATGACCGTAGATTGGCCGCTTGATTCACTACACACATGGCACATTTTTTGTTGAGGCAGTTGATGAGGTGATGCATAAGGAAGCTCTAGTACCTGCAGAGCGACCTGAGGGGCACTCGAGGAAGAGGTCTATATCTGATGAACCAATGGGACAATAGGCCCATTCTGAGGGTGCCATTGCGAGGCCAGTTCCGCAAGTGAACAGAGGACAGAGCATGGTCAGAGGTCGCTCATGGCTGAGTTCTGTACAGAGGGCAGCGACCGAGTAGTTCTGAAGAGGTTCTCGCTCGGGTTTTCTCACTTACACCAGACAACGCTGAGACGTCGAACACCATGGTAGTAGATACAATTTCAGTTGGTTCTGCTAGTGCATATATTCTATTTGACCCAGGAGCCATTCATTCTTTTGTATTAGCTTCATTTGCGCTTTTATTACGAAGAGAGGAAAAATTACTTGAGACACCGCTTGTGGTGTCAACGCCTACGGGAGATATGGCTATATATGGCCGAATTGGCCTTTCATGACTGTGAGGTGTATGTTTGTGACTACCTTATGGTAGCTGATCTGATTCTACTCCCGTCGTTGGAGTTGGATGTTATTCTGGGTATGGATTGGCTGGCTGCCTATTATACGAAGGTAGATTGCAGGGCTAAGACAATTATATTTACTAAGCCAGAGTTACCGCAGCTCATCTTCCACGATGATAGAAAAGGGGACTCTTGTAGGGTGGTTTCGTCCCTAGAGTCTCGAAAATTACTCTATGGAGGCTATCAATCCTTCCTAGCTTTTGTGTATGTGGCTGATGAAATCGAAGGTGCGGCCATAAGGCTGAGAGAGACTCAGATGATCTGTGAGTTCCCTGACGTGTTCCCTGATGAACTTTCGGGGTTGCCACCAGACAGACAGATTGAGTTCTGCATTGAGTTACAGCGAGGGGTGAAATCGATATCCATTCCCCCATATCAGATGGTGCCAGCCGAGCTAAGGGAGCTCAAGGATCAGTTGCAAGAGCTCATGGACTTGGGTTTCATTCGCCCAAGTGTGTCTCTGTGCGGAGCTCTGGTGCTCTTTGTTAAGAAGAAGGACGGGTCCATGCGGATGTGCATTGACTATAGGCAACTAAACAAGGTTACCATCAAGAACCGATACCCGTTGCCGAGGATTGATGACCTGTTCGATCAGCTTTAGGGAGCATAATGGTTCTCCAAGATTGACTTGAGGTCCGGATACTACCAGTTGAAAATCTGGGGTCAGGATGTGCCTAAGACAACTTTTCGAATGAGATACAATCATTATAAGTTTTTAGTCATGTCTTTTGGGCTGATTAATGCACCCACTACTTTCATGGACCTGATGAACCGTGTGTTCAAAGAGTACTTGAAAAAGTTCGTGATTGTTTTTATTGATGATTTTCTGGTATACTCTAGGAGCAGAGAGGACCATAGTGAGCACATGAGGACAGTTCAAGCGACTCCCACGGAGAACCAGCTTTATGCTAAGTTCTCCAGTGCAAGTAATGGATGGAAAGTGTAGGATTCCTGGGGCATGTGGTGTCCCGAGAAGGGGTTAAGGTGGACCCCGCCAAGATTGAGGCCGTGCAGAATTAGGAGAGGCCGACTAGCGTATTTGAGATACGTAGCTTCTTGGGTCTGGCCAGGTATTACCGGAAGTTCATGGAGAACTTCTCACGGATTGCAGCCCCCCTAACCTGATTGACTCAAAAGAAGGTCAAGTTTGTCTGGGATGAAAGATGTGAGGAGAGTTTTCAAAAGCTCAAGGACTACTTGACGTCTGCACCTATACTTGCCTTATCATCGGGATCTGAGGGATTTGTCGTTTACTGCGATGCTTCTGTTGGCCTAAGGTTTTCAACCTTGGTCTTAATCTCAGTTTTGATGATAACAAACATGGAACTAATGATTTCATGGAGAGTTATTTTCAGGTTCCATATCGATTAGCGCACAACGTCCGCGATCGAAAAAATTGGAGAAATCGACAAGGACGCCCATCCGCGCTCGGGATTCTTCGGGAAGTTGAGTCTAGGTTTAGGGTGTATAGTTTATATTGTAAATCCTCATGATTATGCTAAGAAAGCCAAAAACTAATCCCAAACCCCAAAATATGAAAACCCAAAAACCGCCTTGAAACTCACTAAGCCTAGGGAGCTCCTTAGAGGGCTATATGATCTAGATAGTTTCTTGACATAAAAAATGGTGGTAATTGTTCCTTGGGTTAAAACTAGATAACGAGATATTTTTTAGGATTTTTTGGAAGCCTTTAGCCTACCCATTCTTGACTCGAAATATTAGAAAATTTCTATTTTCCGAAAATTTGTACTAGACCCCAAAAAACTAGATTTTGATTCTTAAGGATTTTGATTTTTTAGATATTTTTATTAAATCCAAATGGGGGTAATTCATATATAACATTTATGTTTTAAAGTTATTAACTTTAAAGCTAATAAATGTTATATAAGTAAGCTTAGCGAAGACGGAACCCAATCGAGCAAACAAAGAAAAAAAAACCAGTACAGTCTGCCTAGTTTCGGTCGATCGATCGATCGATCGAAGAAAGGGGAATAAATTCAATTGCAACTTCGTGACAAATGTGATCGGTATCAACTCCTAACTCTATTCTTGCCTACATTACTATTGGAGTTTGATGACTTGTGAATGTGCTTTATTTAGTAGCCACTTGATACTTGATTCACCATGTGTTTATCTTTGATTAATATCTTTGTGGTATCAAGTTTGAACTTCAACGTTTCATTTTATTTTCGGTCTCCTTGGAGGCCATTTTTGACCTATAATGGGTCTATGCAACCTTTGGTTTTAAAACCTTGGCTAATTGTGGCCATGTTGGTTTTCAACCTTATGAATGGTTTGAGATCTTGATTTTAAAATATTTTTACTTCTTGAGATCTCCTTGATTCATTTTGATTTCAATTTTGGTTGTGTTTTGAAAAATAAATCCCCACTAGTTAGCAAAACTTGACTTTTGAGAAATGAACTTGACTTTTCTTTGCTATCTAGTTTATCAACTTGCTAAGTAAGAAAATGTCTATTGAGCCTTTTATGTTTCAATTACTTGCAAGTTGAGCATTGATTAGGATGCAAATGTTATGAGGTACTTGAAAATTTTAGAGAACACATGTTAAATACTTGAAAATTTTATGAGGTAGTAGTTTAACCTTTGCACCATGTAGTATGATACCTCATAAAACATGTAGAAACTCTTGCAACTTGCTCATGATAAAGTACTTAATTGTGTCTATATGAAAAATTCATGAGCATTTAGGAAAGTGACTTGTAGACAATTTCTTGATATATTATGTTAATTCTTGATTGAAATTGTGTCAAGTCATTTGACGTAATCTTTGGGACTCTTTCTAGTAATTCAAAGTTTGTATTCATGATTAGAATGATCATATCTTAGTCACATACAAGTTTGATCAAAATTAGAAATTATTATGAAAAATGAGTATTTGTCGATAAAACGTGAAATTTGAAATTTCAGCGATTTATCAAAAAAATGCAAAAATTAATTTTTGAAAAATTCTTGTTTCTGCATTTTGCTTGAAAAATCTAGTTTTCGCTGAAAAAATTGCAAAATATTTCATTGAGAATTTGATTTTATATGATTTTGGATACATCTTTATCAAAAATCGAAAACTTAGTGGTTATCGAGTAAATGACTTTCGTATATCCCATAATTGATTGTGTATAACCCTATTGACAAATCTTGACGCTTGTGTTATCTTTGTGTTTAGTATTTCAAAGCATCCTAGATATGATAACATATATGCTTAAATCTTGTCATTGTATAATTTAAGGGGAGAAGTGCACAAATTGGTCCTATAAATTTTCAATTTTTTGGACTTCAATCCTATAAGTTTCATTTTGGTATTTTCGGTCTTATAAGTTTGCTCCGTAGCATAGCTTTGGTCCTATCCATGATGGTCCGTTAACTTTCTGTCAATGTGGACTAACACTGTTCATAGACGTTGACATATTTGGTCCTATAAATTTCATTTCAAAATTTTCAGTTCTATATGTTTGTCCTGTAGCACAGATTTGGTCCTATATGTTTGCCTCGTAGAACAAATTTGGTCCTATCCACGACGGTCCATTAACTCTCCGTCCACGAAAAAAATGATATTATGTCCATGTTGACGGAGTTAATAGACTGTCGTGGATAGGACCAAATCTATATGACGAACCGGCATATAGACAAGTTGGTATGTTAACTCCGTAACATAGATTTGCTCTGTAACATATATAAGTTTGCTTCGTAACATAGATTTGATCATATTCATGACGGTCTGTTTAACTCTATCAATATGGACATAACGTCATTTATTTTTTCGTGAAACGGACCATCACGGGTATGATCAAATTTGTGCTATGAGACAAATATATTTGATCAAATTTGTGCTACGGGGCAAATATATAGGTCTGAATCTGTGCTACGAGACAAACATATAGAAGTGAAAATTTCGAAATGAAACTTATAGGACCAAATCTGTAACGTGTATGAACGGCGTTAGTCTACATTGACGGATAGTTAACGGACCGTCACGGATATGACCGAATCTGTACTACGGAGCAAACTTATAGGACTAAAAATATCAAAATAAATTTTATAGGACTAAAGTCCAAAAAGCTAAAAACTTATAGGACCAAATCTGCACTTCTCTCATAATTTAAGGGAAGTTTATAAGTGCTTAACTTAGGCCCTTTTTGATTGATGTCAAAAGGGGGAGAAGAATCAAGACATAGACATACATATAGTTAGGGGGAGTTTATTCTAAATATGCATGTTGATATGGGGAATTTTATACATTCACTTGATAAAATACTATGCTTGTTGATTGTCACGCCCCAAATACAGGGTCACGTGACCGGCCAGGGTATACGTGCCTATACCCCCGCAGCGTAACTCATTCACATGCCAACATCATAAGAATAAACAATAGTGGAAAGAAATCAACAAGTTGTTATTTCATCTAGAATCAAAACAGAGTTCATCATAAACAAGTTTTAATAGACGAATAAAATGTGAAAATAATACATTAAGTCCAACAAACCAAATACAATAAAATCTGAATAAAATGACATAAATGCCCTCAAGGGCTACAACTCAAAAAGACCAATAAAAGTGCATGACACACTACCAAAGGACTCGACTACGACCCTAACTATGACTGCTATGAGATGATGCGGCTCCTCTGCCCTCCAGCTGCGCCAAGTGCTCTAGCCCACCTTATCGATCAGACTCTGCAAAACAAAACAATGACAACGGGTGAGTTCAAAGAATTCAGTGAGCGGTTCTACCAACTCTCACAAAAACAAACATCACAGATAAGATGCATAAGGTAAAACTCCTGACTCAAACAGAAAAATGTCACAAGGGAGTCACCAGCTATCAGGCCATCCGGCCACCACCTGCTCGAAGGCAGCCAACACCCAAACGGTGAAGAACAACAGGCCTAAGCTTACCATGCCCTAAGGCAACAACACATATTTGGATAATCGGCAAGGCCCTCCGAACTTATCCTAGTATAAAGAAACTCGGGAGCAATCAGGAAAGGCCCTCCGAACTTGCTCCACGAGATGCGTAAGAACAATCGGGATTCGCCCATCTGAACTTACCCTTTAAGATATAATAGGAGTAATCGGGTAGGGCCTCCGAGCTTACTCTTTAAAGATATCACAGGAATAATCGAGAAAGGCCCTCCGAACTTATTCCTGAAAACCACCTCGGGGATAATCGGGTAGGCCCTCCGAACTTATCCCACGAGGCCAACCAGAACAATCGAGAAAGGCCCTCCGAACTTGTTCTGTAGGTTGGGAATTAGCCATCCAACCTCCCGGGCCTAGCCCGCAATTCGGCTCCTCGACGAGCCCTTTCACCACTCATAAAGATATTGCACACCATGACCTAAGTCAAGTCTTTCTTACGGTGTCTCATGGGTGTTCTTATTGGAAAGTGTCTCAACACTCCAATATCCGATCCCAACTCCTAGACCCGTAATGTCATAAATCCGTGTGGTTTTATTTCAGGCATAAACTTCTCATGTTGGTTCATAACAAATTATGTTGACCCTTTTACCCAATTTTAATTATGCAATTAAAATTTAGTTCACTACAATTAGGGTTTTATTTTAGGGTTTTGTCTTAGCTTACTGTTCTGCCTGAATCCAATATATCTAATCCGAATATGATCTCAAGAGTGTGTCCTATGCTTCCAAACTATATTTTCTGATCGAAACGATAGGTTACATAACTATGTTAAGATAAATACACACATCACAGCAAGCAATTTAAAAATAACACAGATTCATCATTTCAGCATGCAATTTCAGCAACATCAAATTTCAGCATAGCATAAAAAAATAAACCCAAAATTTCCAGAAATTAAGCCCTTAATTATCATTTAAATAGAATATAAATCTTGAGATAGATTTCTCAATTCCCATGCTTAACAACAAGACTAACAAGCACTAACAACATCATGATCAAGAACCCCTCTTTCAAGAACCCTCATGGCATCAACATCAAGATTCAAGTTTTTTTCTTAAACCTGATTTTTCCTAAAATCGCATATTAAATACAAGGCATGCTTGAACATATAGGAACTCAATTTCATAAGCAATATAAAACACGGATCTCACAAACACCGAAAACTTTCACATAAGCATTTCACCGAACACCTTGAGGGCACCCTTGATTCACCCTTGGCCGAGCACCCCTAGGGTAAACCTAGGGCTGCCGAGCCACAAAGGGGGGGTCTTGGCCCTCCCCCCATGATTCGGCATAAGAAATCGGCACTCAAAATCCACGGTTCGTTGAGAAAACACAAGAATCAAGAATACGCCCAAAACGGCTCAAAACCAAGAAAGAACCCGGAAAAGGAGAGCTAAAACCACTCACCTAAATAGGAAGGATGAATAAAGGAGAAATCCCGGATGACGGCCCTCGAATCTGGCTTCAAAAGATGGTGGCTCGAGTCAAGGGAGAGGACAAGAGGGGCGGCAGCTCACTCCAAGCCACCGGCTTGGAGAGAGGGAGAGAGGAAGAGAGAGGGGCTGGCTTGGCCTAGCTCCTCTCGGCTCGGTTCCATAGGGGAGGAAGAAGGAGAAGGATCGAGATGGGAGGAGCTCGGCAGCTGGCTGGCTTGGGGGTGGCGGCTTGTGAGAGAGAGAGAGAGGAAAGGGGCAGCTGGCGGCTGCCCTCTCTCCTATTGCTTGGGTGGCTCCAAATAGGGAGCCACAAGCCAAGGGGAGGGGGTTTTATACTCCCTCCTCAACCCTAATTCCTCTAAACCCTTTATCCAACCCGCATCCGCCTCAAGTCGAACCCGAACCCGCTAACTTAAATTAACTTAATTAATCTTATTCTCCACATAACCATCCAATACATGCACACCGATCATGTATACACAACAAAAAATTTAAATGAATTAATCTACACAAGCAAAATCACATAACCCATATTCTTACTTACCCGAGTTCGCAAATATGCACCGGACCATGAGTCGACTCAGCTCGACCTAGAACTAGTCCGCTAGGCTGGCAAACACAAACCATAAGAGGAAAAAAAATATCTAGGATATTACATTGATACATTCCTTAATGCATTTATTGAGAAGTTTGTCATCATCAAAAAGGGGGAGATTGTTGGTCTAAGGTTTTCAACCTTGGTCACCATCTTGATTTTAATGATAACAAACTTATTCTAATGAGTTTATCAAGTGTTTGAATTCGGGTTGAGGTTGTGATACGCCCATGAACTTCGTTCGGAGAAATACCAAAAATCGGCAAAAATGGCTCTAACGATGATCGAGTAGAAAATCTAGAGTTACAAATAGATTTTATGTAATATGACTCTAGGAATTTATCCCAAGTCTAATTGTAATGTTATCCAAGTCAAAACTTGGTAACGAAACCTAGAAATGAAGCGCGCGAGAAGAAGACTCGAAAAAATAGCCTCAGCCCAGATTCGATCGATCGAATGAAGCCAAAGACTGGTAGTGACAATCGAATGATGCCCAAAAGTGGCAGAATGCTATGATCGCTTAGGCGGTCGATCGTTTGGTCAACCGACGATCGACCAGGCATCCCCAACGGGCAAAAAAATGTCCATTGGGTGATATAGCCGAGTGAGGGGTTATAAATACCCCTCACCAACCTTCTAAAAGTCTCTCCACTATTCATTGAAGATCTCTAAGAGTGTTTTTGAGCCTTCCTAAGTGAATTTCATTGCGCGAGCTTCGACGATCGTTCATCTACTCGAAGTATTCTTTTCGCCTCAACTCCGGTTTCATTTCGAGCTCTACATCTTGACGAGTTAGAGGCTTTGAGGGCTTTGCAAGAGAGCTCACTTGTGTGGTTTAATTCTTAGCTCCTTTGTTGTTATTTTCCTTGTTATTAAACTAGGTTTTCATTATTAGTTTGCTAGGTGTGCTAGGTTAAACACCTTAGGGTTACCTTTGTAGTCTTGTATTTTTCCTAGGTGAATAAGGTTGAGGCATTCTCAAAGGGTTGAGAAGTGAGTCCGCATTTGTATTCAAAGGAAAATATATTATCTATAAAGGAGTTGGTTAGAAATCCTTGGTGATGATCCAAGGTAGTGGAGTAGGCGGTGTTGGCAGAACCACTATATATTTCGTGTTTGCATTGTTATCTTAATTGCTCTATTTGGTTCTTGCTTGTGTTCGATATAATTGTAATTCCATCTAGTCGCACTAAGAATCAAAAAACTTAAATCAGATAGTTGAGTTGATAAAAACCGGAAAAGAATTGGATTAATCGTAAAAGTAGATACACACTATTCAACCCTCTTCTAGTGTGAGTATTTGCACAATACCATGGGCTTATCTCTTCACAATGAGAGTGCCTCTACCTCAAACCTAAGGAACACTAAAAGTTACACACAAGTTAAACCCAATGTGTATCACCCATACCATGTTACAAACGATTTTGAGTTGAAATGAAAATAAGAAAATAACAAGGAAAAAATGCAAGGAAAAAAGCTTAAGTAAATCACAAACACTTAGTGAAGCTTCTCCTTGATGTCACTGCAAGCCTTGGGATGATGTCCACACCAAGTTTGAGGGCTTGAGAGTGAAGGAAGACAATAAGAGATGAAAACTAGGATTTGTACTTTAGAATCACTCTTTAAGGCTCAAGAGAATATTAGATAGCTCAATGAAATAATTGGGAGACTTAGGAATGGAGTTTTTGGTGTATTTATAGAGTGGATATTGGAGTATGGAAGCAAAGAGCCCTTCAAACCTTATTTAATTTGAAAAAGAGCCATTTGAGGGCATTTTGAGAATTCTAGGTAGTTTTTTAAAAAATTGGTTGGGGGCATTCTAGGAATTCTGGGTAGTGTGGAGGTTTAGAGCCTTTCAAACCTTATTTTTTTTGGTTAATGGTTTGTAAAAAAAAATTTAAAATATTATCTTTAATTTATTTTTACATAAGGAACAATTATTGGTATTTTTTATGGTAAAAAATTATCTAAATTATGTAGCCCTCGCAAAAATTTAATAAGGGGGGCCCAAAATATGCTATAAGAAAATATTAAAAAAATATTCCAATACTTCATTTTGAAATTTTCAGTTAAAAGTATCAGATACAATCATTCTAAAATTTCTCTTCTTTTTTTCATATTTTGGAAGCGCTACATAATAGCCTCATTATCAATACTACCAAATATATCTCTTTCAATGTAAGTTACCAAATAATTATAGGTAAGTTACACTGACCTCCCCTGAGGTTTAGTGAAATTACACTGACCCTCCCTCTATTTGTCCAGGTTACAATCACCTCCCCTAAGTAATATTTGAGTAATTTTTTTAGGGGAGGTTTGTGTAATCTTATTTCGTAATAGGGGAGGTTTGTGTAATCTTTTACAAAACTCAGGGGGTTACAAGATAAAATTACAAATAGAGGAGATGTCAATGTAATTTTACTAAACCTCAGGGGAGGTCAGTGTAATTTACCCAATAATTATTTAATAACTCATCTCCCATTCGATTGCGCAGAGGACTTTTGATAAATTTTATTGCTGAAAATACTCTTTCCACTATGGCAGTAGCGACCGACAATATTAATGACAATTTAATTAGCAAATATACCAATGGAAAAATAACATTTTTTCTTGTAGCAACTATTTTCTGTACAAATCCTTCAATCCTCATCACGTTAGAGAATCTATTATCCATCCTCACATCAGAAATAAATGTATCAAGTTGACTATCAAGTTCAATTAAAGCAATTGGAGAAAATTCTGATGGATAGAACTTTGCAAGTCGGATCAATTTATTCTTATCAAATGCAGAAAATGAGTCTTTAGGATCAAGGCATGTCATGCATAAAAGCAACTCAGTATTCACTTCATCGAAACGATTATTGAGCTCTTGCAGTTGCAAGTCAAGCACCGAATAAAATAACTCAACCTGATAGTTATGAAGATTAGTTCTTTCTTTAATTTTACATCGTGATCTACCTCGAGCAGCATATGCATCCTCCATATTTGGCACAAAATGTAGAAACATCCATTACACAATTTCCCGACCATTATCTCTCATTGCTTGCAAACGCGTTTTCGAGGGATTTACAATGTATTGATCATTCATTTGTAAAACTTGAGAAAGCTGATGTGTGATTCCAAGAATTTATCTCACAAGAAGCAACATGAAGACAAAATCAAACTGAATAATAATATCAAGTAAATCAATTGCTTCAGCTGTTTGTGGATCATCACTACCATTTTCCTCAATATACTAAAGAACATTAATTACTGAAGAAAACAAATGCATCAAGTTAACAAAAGTACCATAGTGAGAACTCCAACGTGTATCTCCCGATCGCTTCAGTGACATTTCTTGATTTAAATCTCTCCCTGTTAGAATTTCACCGCTTGCAATACCTTCAATAACTTTCTCTAACTGTTTCTCTTGTAACATGTCTTTGCGATTACAAGAACTTCCAACAACATTGCATAAACGTGTCACAGGATTAAAAAATGAAGCTATAGTTGTATGCTTCTTAGCAACAACAACAAGTGTGAGCTGAAGTTGATGAGCAAAATAATGAACATAATATGCAGTAGAGTTCTCTTTTAGTATCAAACTTTGAGACCATTAAATTCACCCCGCATATTGCTAGCTTCATCATAACCTTGACCTTGCAAACTGGATATGCCCAAACCATAAGTAGAAAGCAAAGAATCGATACCTTCCTTAAGTGATGTTGAACTTGTATTGCGAACATGTATGAGACCAAGGAACCGCTCAATGATACATCCAAAGTTATTAACATAGCGTATAACAACTCCCATTTGCTCTTTTACAGAGACATCCTGACATTCATCAACTATAATTGAGAACCATTCATCACCAAGATCTCTAATGATAGCATTTGTTGTCTCAACAGCAGCTGCATTAATGATATCTCTTTGTATATGAGGAGCAATTAGTTTGAGATTATCAGGAGCATTATTCAATACAACCTTCTTAATTTCCTCATTTGATTATGCAAGAAGTTTTATAAGCTCGATGAAATTTCCTTAATTTAATGAACATATTGATTCATCATGTCCTCCAAAAGCCAATCCCTGCATCATAAGATAACGAAGGCAAATAGTTGATGTGTGCAACCTACGACGATACTCAACCTTTAATTGGTTCGATTGTTTTGAAAAAGAGAACTCAATATATTGAGCTTGATTCATCAAATTTTCACAAGCCATTCTACATTTGTTGTAGTCACTGTTATGGTCTTTAGCTATGCTATACTCCAACCAACACGAAAATTCATTAAACCAAGAAACAATAAATCTATGTTTTTGACCTTCATCTTCTCTTTGAGGAAACTTATGCTGACGTGGTTGACATGGACCCTTTAACAAGTAAGCTCCGTGAACTTGATCTATCACATTAGGTGAATAACTAATGATATTATGTTGCAATCTCGGATCAGAAGGAAGATTTTCTAGATCAACCCCCACAATTGATTTTGATTGTTTGGAAATAGGAGATGATTCGACAATTGACTCAGTTGTAGGATCAATATTCAATGATGATGGATGCGAAAAACAATGTTCTTTTGAGTCTTTTCTATTTTTTCTTTTTAAGTATTTTTTTATTTCTTATAAATTAGAAAAAAATAATTTGCATAAATTAAATACTGCATCATAAAGTTTAAACACCAATTAAAATCTCTTTTAATAGATTAAGCAGATGACAAGTGAAATTAACCCTAAAAAAGTACCTAATTATTTAAATAAGATTAAGAAGAGGACAAATGAAATTAACCATAATAAAAAGTACCGAATATTAATATAATTATGAAAGGAAATTAGAAAAGTACCTGTTTTGTTTGATTTGAGATTCTACAGCAACAAATAAATAATGGCTTGCTTTTGCTTGGTTGATTGTTTTGAGATACTGCAGGAAAAAATTAATAATGGCCGGCTGGGTGAGACAGAAAGAAATATAGAAGTTTTATTAGCTTTCTCTTTTTGATTTGAATTGAGATCAATACCTTTTAGCTTTCCCTTCTATTGATTTGAATCATTTGATGCTGCAGTAATAAAAAAATTTTAAAAAAAGGGAGAACCTTTGTTGATTTGAGATTCTACTGTAGCAATAATAAATAATGAAAAACCTCTATAAATTAGGATTCTGCTAGGGAAGTGGAGAAGTCGTGTCCGTGAGAGAAGGAGATGCAAACCTTAATTAAAAATAATTAAATTACTAAACTACCTTCATTGTTTAAAAAAAATCCAAGAGGGCCAGTGACCCCTCGCCCTATGTTGGTCCTAGGGGTGAGCATGGACAGGTTAACCGGTCCATTAGCAGAAAAAAAAACCAATCCATTAACTTCGGTTTTTCAAAATCATTAATCGTAAATCGGTCCATTAACTTCGGTTAACCGCTATTTCGATTTCGGTTTTTTCGATTCGGTTAACCAACAAATTTTTTTAACCTACAAACATAATAATATTATGCAAATCATGGAGAAAAATCTAAATAAATAGCAAATTCTCATTGAGAAAAAAGAAAAAAAAATGAAATCATTGAACCAAGATAATGTTCTACAAAAATTAATTTTTTTATTTTTTATTTTTAAAAATATTTTTTGATTTTTTTAAATATTTTAAATATTTTTTTTATTTTTTTAAATATTTTTAATATTTTTTTAAATATTTTTTAAAATATTTTTTAAAATTTTTAAAAAAATTTATAATTTTTTATAATTTTTTTATAATTTTTTGTAATTTTTTATAATTTTTTATAATTTATAAATTATTATATATATATATATATAATTAAAAATTAATAAATTATATCCAATCGGTTGGTTAATCGAAACCGTTGGACTTTTTACCTCTCGGACCGAAACCGAAACCGAAAACCGATTTTTCCAAAAAAAAAAAAAACCGAAACCGAAAAAACCGGTTCGGTTAACCGGAAAACCGATTCGGTTTCGGACCGATTTTCCGATTAACCGAAAAACCGGTTTTTTTTTCTCACCCCTAGTTGGTCCGCCTCTGAGCCCTCCAAGAAACTCTTATATTTAGATATTTTCAAAGTTATTTTTTGATTTTTCTAATTTTTTAGTTTTCGGGGTTCTAATTTTATTTTTTTGAATTGTGAACTCAATAAGGACATCAAACTAAGCCTTAGGAACATTTACAGTAAACGAAATTAAGTCCTAAACTAATTTTGACATGCTCAACTACGAAGTCTCCGATTTTTTATTTTTTGTGATTTTCCGAATTGGGGACGGCGCATGCAAACCAATATGAAATCTGAAAATATTTCTTGCTCAAATATTAGTTCCATGTTTGTTATCATCAAAATCGAGATTAAGATCAAGATTGAAAACCTTAGGCCAATAATCTCCCCTTTTTCAATGATGATAAACAACCTTAAGAAAATATTATATTTTCTATTAAGCATAATGAAAGTCAATTATGGGATTTTTCGCCCTATCAACATGCATATCTATGAAAATAAACTTTTCCTATCTATATGCATGATTTTTCTATATTTTCTTCCATTTAACCTATATATTTCTCTCCATTTTGACATCAATCAAAAAGTGCAAGAAAAGTCAATCAAATCAAAGTTGAGACTCTAAAATATTTTTCATGAAGCATGAAGATCTCAACTAAAGGAATGAAAATCAAAGATCTAATATGAGACTAAAACATACATGATAACAATAAATGATTAATAAAATCCAAGCTCGGGTATCATGTATAAATTCAAGTCTTAGTCAAAATATCATCTTAGCATGATTTCATTCAAAAACAAGCATTTAACATGAATCCAACTAAGCATCAACCTTTTCATTTACTCATGGTTTTTTAAGTTTAAACACATGAACACCTAACATGAGTAAATCTAAACATGTTTGTGAAAGATTGTTGGCGGCCCAGAATCGACAGAAAATGTATGCCGACAAGAAGGCCAGAGAATTGGAATTCACCAAGGGTAATTTAGTCTTCCTAAAGGTCTCCCCTATGAAACGGGTAGTCCGATTTCTGAAGAAGGGAAAGCTAAGCCCCAGGTTCATTGGGTCTTTCCCTATTCTCAAGCGGAGGGGCGAGGTGGCTTATGAGCTGGCTTTGCCTCCTAGCCTGAGCAGAGTACACCCGATCTTACATGTATCCAAGCTTCGGAGATATGTAAAACATGATTTGCATGTGATCGAACCTTCTTCTATTGAAGTAAATTCGGCCGTCTCATTCAAGGAAAGGCCGGTAGAGATCATTGGCCGCCAAGTCAGGAAGATTCCCTTGGTAAAAGTTAGGTAGGAGCACCACTCCGGGCAAGAGGCCACTTGGGAGGTAGAGCAAGACATGAGAGAGCGCTACCCTTCCTTATTTGAAGAGCCGGTAAGTTCTGGTAACCCAACTAAATTCGAGGACGAATTTCCCTTAAGGGGGGAAGGTTGTAAGACCCGAAAAAATTTCCTCATATAAAAATCTCTTTTTTTTTGTGCAGCGCACCGGATCGAAGGTTAGCCAGATCGAGCCGCATAAATTGCCTCTAGTAGAAGGTATAACCCGACCTATGGAAATATGAAGTTGATTAGTTCAATGGTTATTTCCTTTCGTGCTTATGATGTCTTATTAAAGTCGAGTTCGACTCATGAGTGCGGATAGGATCGGAGTCCGAACTGGACTCGGATCGAACCGAGAAGAAGTCAAGTCAAGTGAGGGGCAAATGGGTCATTGGATGAGGGGAATAAAACCCCTCACCCAAGCCACCCATGCGGCTCAAAGAGAGAGCCGCATGCAGCCCATCAAGAGGGAGAAAGGGAGAGAGGAGGAGGAGATCTTGTCGGCGCCGAGTTCACGATGACTCTCGAGGAGATCAGAATCTCATTTCATCAAGATTTCTTTGCGATCCAATTGAAGGTGAGTGGTTAGAGTAGATGTTAAGGGGAGGCGGGTGGCCGGCCCTATAGATTTTGAAATCGAGGTTTTCTCCGCGAGTTTTGCCGATCGGTTTGTTTCCCCGTGTTAGATTTTTAAATCGTTGTGCATAATGTGATTTCATGTTTGAATACATGTCGATTTCTCGCTTTAAGGGGCTGGTCGAGTGGAGGAAAAAGGGGGAAGGTCATGTCGAAATTTTCCCCAATTTCCTCGCTCGTCTTGCAACTCGTGTATCGACTTGTATTCGTTTTGTTTTCGGTTTTGGAATGATGCTCGAGTGGACGCCGCAGCCAAGTCCACCACCTGTAGAGGGTTCGGCCGAGCATGGTCATCATCTTGCTCGAGTTGGTCGAGCAGTAGAAGGGGAAAAAGTTGGGCTATTTATATTGGATTGTTGGATCTCTTATTTTATCGCATTAATTTGCACCTTCATGTTTAAATGTTAGATTAAATTTGAAGTTTATGTTTACTGTTCTACTGGTTAATATGTATAAATTCCAGCCCCTTCCCACATGGATGGTTCGGCCGAGCAAGGTTTACCTTGCTCGAGCTTCGGGTGATCAAGGGAAAGGGGGAGAAAACAAACGATTTTGTGTAGTTGTTCATATCCCTCTGCTTCATGTTTATTTATATTCATGTTAATGTTAATCCATATTCATGTTGTGATTTGTTGGGGTAGATCTATATTATCATTTTGGAAATGTTCTTGACAATGCTTATATGGTAAATGTAGTCAAGAAAGGTTTCATTTAATTGCTCATATCATGTTTAATTGTTGCTATGCTTAGTGTAGGTTCCATATTGGTTTAACCTCTACATTACTTACTTTTTATTTCGGGTTTGTTCATGATGTTACTATCCGTAATTAATTTGGTAAGTGATATGAAAATGGTAGATTGAGTGCCTACATAGTCGGCGAGTTCGCTCGTTCTAGGAAGAATGTGTTAGATAACATGTAGGACGTTGCAAGATGCATAGTATATATGGAAACCTAGCTAGGAAATGACACAACTTCTAGGACTTCTAGTATTCATTTTTGGCAACCTAGAACTATTAGGTGTACACATTTTTGGAAGGGCAGCACTAATTTGTTGACCCTGCAGACCGGATTAGGGCCGGATACGAGCAACCGCCCGAAGTGTATATAAGGAAACCCTAGGACAGTTAACTGTGTGATGTGCTTGACATGGTCCGCTGAGAAGCGTGGAGGTCGAAAATGACCAATGCTTAGCTCGGCCAGTGATTGGATCTTGAGATGCACTAGCAAGCCCGCTAGGTGTCAGACCCTAGTTGGGTGGGACTAGCTATCCCTACCCTAGATGGTGTCCAGAGACTAGTAGACCATCCTAGTCGATGGCTCGGGATTCCATGTTTATATCTTGATATGATGTGGCCGAACGGCCAGTGTGATTCTACCTTGTATGGTAGGACCAGTTGTAGCCGAAATTCTTACACCATAAGTAGGCCTTAAGGGCCGGATGCCAGGTGGCAAGGTTAGGCCGTTATAGCAAGTTTCTCCTGTATGGTTTATACATAATGACCCACGGAGTCGATAGTCATATCAAAAAGTAGCTTACCGGCCTCCCTGATTATATTCTATGCTATTTATATGTTATGCATGACTAACTGTAGATTATGTGGAGGTTCGAAAGAACCGCTCACTGAGTCCCAAGTGGACTCATGGTTTGTTTCCTTTGTTTTTGCAGAGAATGATCAGTGATCGAGGCTTGTCGTTATGGTGTGGTTGGAGGGCAAGTGGTGGTGCCATATCTCGTAGCAGTGTCCTTTGGTCATAGTCCAGTGTCCTGTAGTAGTTATTTTCCATTTCTACACTGACAGTTGTATTTTGAAAAGTTTGTAATAACTTTGATACTTGAGACGTTCTATCTGTGACGATGTTGGTTTTCTTCTTTGGGTTGAAAAACATATATTTGTGAATTTAGAAAACATTAAATAAAGATTGTGTTGTGGTTTCTTTTCTCGATATGTTCTATTTTATTGTCAATCAGTGTAGACAGTAGGCTACAGGGCAGGATGTAGGCCCTGGCCGATCACACTACCCTCAGTTGGGGCGTGACAATGTTGGTATCAGAGCACTAGGTTAGGTCTTGACTATGACTAAATGTTGGGTACCGTATGAAACATATGCTAGCTTGTCAACATACGGTATAGTTATGCTACGAGATCGGGCGACCACTACTGCACTCAGCACACCATGCGGTTAGTATTTATTTGATTCTGTTGTAAAAAAAAAAATATTTATATGATAGGAGAGTTGTTCTTTTCTTGTGATAGTGTGAGGGAGACTCATAATGCTGCACTGAGTGGCAGCGACAGTAATTCGGCAGAGCGTCGAGGTCGGGGTCCCGAGTTCGAATCCCAGCGGGTAATTACTTAGGGTAGGGGGGAGATTGTTGGCCGGGTTGGGTCAGCAATTGTCCCATAGCAGAGGCTGGGTTTGGCCAAGTCACATTCGAACATGGGGGGCGCTCGGGCTACTATACGGTATAAGATGAGGATAGCACCCATTCCCTTCACCAATTGGTTTGGGGAAAGTTAGTAGTGCCCAATTCTGAGAGCTAGTATGGAGTTCAACCGCCTTTCCAAATGTCATCCGACCCTAGTGGCATCTAAGACCGCCAGGGTCAACAGGTTCGTTGGAGGCTTGAGGCCTCAGATTGGCAGGCTCATCCACTATACCGAGGATTCCACTCTTGCCTAGGTAGTGGATGAATCCCTTCGGAAGGAAGCCTGGGTGCCGTCAAGAGGAACGACGGATCGGCCAAGAAGAAATTTCACCCGCAGGGATCTGGGAGTCGACCATGGAACTCGTAGGGGGCGGTGACCGCCGCAGACCACCAGCAGACCAGTGGTCAGAGTGGTAGCCGGGGCCGTGGGGGCCCAAGGGTCAGGAACAGTGAGGCCGACAGGGTCAGGAGCTGCTCCTCAGAAGGATGAGGTACCGCAGTGTGGCAGTTGCAGTCGGAGGCACTGGGGGGGCTGTCTTGGCCACGCATATGCTTGTTATAAATGCGGTCGGGTCGGGCACTTCAAGAAGGACTGTCCGGAGAGAATTGGCCAGAAGCCCAGGCAGCCAAAAGGATAGGCACCTGTCTATAGGGTTAGTGGCTCAGAGAGGGCAGATGCAGAATAGGGGGCAGCAAGCTAGCCAGTCAGAGAGACCGTCTGCCAGGGTGTTTACCATGAACCATGAGGGGGCAGAGGCATCTAGAGCAGTTGTAGTAGGTATTATCTGTAGGCGAAATGGCAACACTAGAGGGGGGATGAATAGTGTGTTTACTAAAAATTATCGCCTAACTCCAATTTTAAACGTTTGTTAAATTGTTTAGGCAATTTGCGATTGAATGATTATATGCAGAAGAAATAAATGATAAAGCAAATAAAACAAATAAATATAACAATGCAAACACAAGATTTATAGTGGTTCGGCCCCAATGCCTACTCCACAACCTAAGCACCCCGCTTAGGATTTCCAAACTAGGTTTACTAGATTAATTTCAGTTTCCCTCACACAGAGGACTTTGACTCGAAGGGTTGCACTCTCGACCTAAGGCACTTCCACACCCGGAAGTCTCCGCCTTCATACCGAGAGCACTCTTCCACCTCAACCCTAAGGGACAACTCACTTAATCCTAGTAAAACTAAGTTTACACAAGTGGTTTTACTCCTTCTACACCAAGAATACCACTTCCACACAACAAGACCTAACACAAGGTCTTCTACAGACTCAAATAAAATAAACAAGTTCAAATAAATAGTTAAGATTACAATGAAAAGAGCTCAGAATGAAAAGATGAACCACAGCTCTTTTCCAAGCCTTTGACGTCTTCAACTCGTCAAGGGGATGAGCTCGAATTAAATCCCGAGTTGAGGAAGAAAATTGGGCGCTTGCGAGAATGTTTGCGGAAGAATAGGGCACCGTTGATCGATCCTTTGAAGGCTCAAATCTTCCTTTAGAATGCTCAATAATATCTATAATTCACCAGGAAAAAGATTAGAGAGGATAGATGAAGTATATTTATGCCCTCTCGAAGAAACGATAGCTCAACGGATAGAAAACTATCCGTTGTAGCCGCTCGGTCGATTGGTCGGTCGACTGACTGATCGACCGCTCAAAGTGTCCAGACGCCTCTTCTCTCTGTGCGGTCGACCGACGGGTCGACCGTCCAGACCGCAGGTTTGCGTCTTCAGCGAACGCAGGTCGGTCGACCGACAGAGCTACTGCCCTTTTCGAGCTTCGGTCGATCGATCGCCCGGTCGATCGAAGTAGTGTCTGCTACTTTTTACCTTCGGTCGGTCGACCGACATAGCCTTTATGATGGCTACTGCCACTTTTTACCTACATTCGATTGACCGTCCGGTCGACCAAACCTAGGCTGAATTTGTTTTCTTCAGCCTTCTTCTTCCGCGCTTCGTTTTCGAGTTCCAGCTTTCAACGAGCATCAACTTGGAGAGCTTTTAATTTGATCTTTGGACTCGTCTAATGTGACTTTGGTGCCCACGTCGATTTTCGAGAAATTTTCGCGACGAACCCGAGCGCGACGATCAATGTCCTTCCGATTTTCCGATTTCTTCCGATTTTTTCGATCGAGGACATATAACGCTAATTGATGTGGAACCTGAAAGATTTCTCGACGAAATATTAGTTCCATGTTTGTTATTATCAAAATCGAGATTAAGAGATTAAGACCAAGGTTGAAAACCTAAAGCCAACAATCTCTCCATTTTTGATGATGACAAACATCCTTAAGAAAATATATTCATTATAGCATATAGGATATCAACTAAGAGGTTTCTTCCCCTATCAACATGCATATTTATGAAAATAAACTCCCCCTATCTATATGCATGGATCTCCTATTTTTTCCTCCCCTATTTATAATTTTCTCCCCAATTTTCCTATACATTTCGCCCCATTTTGACATCAATCAAAAAGGGCGAGAAAGGTCAATCTGCTCAAAGGGATGAAGAATAAATATTTTTTCATTAAGTTGAGACTCTAAAGAATATTTTTTTATGAAACTTGACAATCTCAACTAAAGGGATGGAAAACAAATATTTAATATGAAACTTAAATCATACATGATATGTTCAAAACTAAAATTTTTGAATTCAAAATTAAATCATGTATGTTCTCAAGTATGAATGTTTTCATGAATATGGTTCTCTTTCATGACATTTTTGATTTTATTCAAACTTTCAAACTATCAAGATCTAATCATTTAAAGCATGTTTGAGAAGTTTGAAATGAAAATAATATCATTTGGTAAAAAAATTTACCTTAGCACAATTTCATTCAAAAACAAGCATGATAACATGAAAATGACTAAGTATCAAATTTTGCTATCTACTCATGTTTTCTTTATCTCAGGCATCTAGACATCAAACATGAAAGAATGTAAGTCTATGAATCAAGTTTGGGCTTAAAATAAAATTTCTAAGTCACTTTGTTGACTTAGGTTAACCTATACTTCAAGATTTGAAAAAAAATCAAACTTTTAAATCTATACAAAATCATATTTTCGATGAAAAACTTTGGTACCAATTTTTGGATGAAAATTTTGATACCAAATATTAAATGGTCATTTGAAATGCATGAATAAAGTTTGAACTCAAAAGAATTTTCAAAGAGCATTTTTCATCCTATATTGATTTCAATGAAACAAATGGATATTTCTATCCAAGATATCAAAATCATTTTTAGGAATGATTTTACTCAAGAAATTATGTGAATGATATTAGAAATAGAATCCAAATGGTATACATGAGTTTTCATTTGAAGTTTTTGAAGAAAAATCAAAGTATAAAAAAGATTGATATTTCAAATAAGTGATACTTTGAGTTTTCGAAATCCAACTTCAAAAATTCACTTTAAATCCGATTCTTGATAAAACTTTTTGAAATTTTTACTGATAAAACTAGATTTTTCAGTGAATGTGTAGTTTCAAGAATCATCTGAAAATGATTTTTTATATTTCTCTAGAAATAACTGAAAATGATACCAATTGTTGGTTGAATTGGCAATTCCGTAAATTTTAGTTATTTCCAAAGAGTGCTCAGTTTTCATTCAAACTTTTATGATACCACATAATGGTCATGTAAAGAGTGTGTGTCAAGTTTGAAATGAAAATTTTATCCTTAAGTCAAGATATCAACTTAGCATGGTTTCATTCAAAACTAAACTAGTTATCATGAAACTTGTTAAATGTCAATCTTATTATTTACTCATGGTTTTTCAAACTTAGACCTATGGATACCTAACATGAGTAAATCTAAACATGTTTCTCAAATATGGATTGAAAATGGAACCTCTAAGTCAATTTTTGACTTGGGTCAACTTTGTTCAAAAGAGGTAAGCATGAATTGACCTCTATTGTCATTTTATTCATATACATATGAATTTTTCACTCTAAGTGCTTGAAAATATGTCATACCTATTCCTAAACATGTTTATGAAGTTTGGACTTAAAATCAAGTGTCCAAGTCAATTTGTTGACTTGGGTCAAACTTCTCAAGCTTAAGTCCTCTAATGTGATCTTGTTATCACATTGTTCATCTAGACATTAATTTTTAATTTTAAATACCTAGACTCATGTGATATGTGTATCTACACATGTTTGTTTAATTTTCAACTTAAAGTGAAGTCTCTAAAGAAAAATTTCAACCTAGTCCGATTTCATAAATATCATGATATCATGAAATGAGCTAAGTTATCAAAAAATTTCTTACTCATGAAAATTCAAATATTTATCATGCATAATCAATCATGAGCATAGAGAAATCATTTAAGCATAGGTATTCAAATAATTTTTGCAAAATTAAATCCATACCTTAGTCTTAGAGATTTTGCCCAACTTTTCATTTCATTTTTCATTTTCTTTTAGATAGCATAGTCTTTCATTAGCATTCACAACTTGCAAGTAGACTTCATTAGTAGCATAATGAAATAATATGCCTACTAGCAAGCTAACATACTAAATAGCAAAGGTTCAATACAAAGTTCCATTAAAAAAATTTAACCTATGCTAGATAGAAAAGATTCATTTCAATGAGGATATCATGATATCAAAATGAATCTAATGAGATCTTAGGATGTGAAACATTTGAGGAATAAGATCCCTAAACATGTTTAACTAGTTTGGACTTAAAGGAATGTCTCTAATAGTAAGTATCAACCTAGAGCAAGTTTCATTTAATGAAATTTGCCTAAGTGCTAAGATTCTACCTACTCATGAAAATTCAAGGGTTTACCATGCAATTCTAATCATGAGTATTGAGATATTATTTAAGCTTAAGCATTGGACTTAAAGGAATGTCTCTAATAGTAAGTATCAACCTAGAGCAAGTTTCATTTAATGAAATTTACCTAAGTGCTAAGATTCTACCTACTCATGAAAATTCAAGGGTTTACCATGAAATTCTAATCATGAGTATTGAGATATTATTTAAGCTTAAGCATTGAGGTATAACATTAAGATTTGAATTTATCAAAGTTATACCTTATTCATGATGATTTAGCCAAACTAATATTTTTTATTCTAATAAGTCTTCCATTTACATTAACTTGCAAGTATAATTTATTAATAAAAAATGAAACCAAATTTACATGCAAGCTATCAAACTAAATAGCGAAGTGAAAAACCAAGTATCATTTTCCAAATTCAACTTCACTAAATAGCATGGATTCATTTGCATATAAATCATTCATGATAACAAAATGAATCAAGAGATCTCAAAATATGAAATTTTAAAAAATAAGATCTCCAACCCTTCCTATTGGTCGAAAATCGAAAGCCACAATTAGCCTACGATTTAAAATAGCAAGGTCGCATGAGCCCATTACAGGCTACATAGGTCTTCGAGGAGATCGGAAATCAAAAAAATCTAAAATCATTTGATAAAACAATATCAAGAGCGGTAAGAGTCAACTCGAATTAAACAAGTATCATAAACTCCAACTTGAATGAATTCAAATAAAGTAAAGGAGATGATACCAAATTAACTAGATGTTGATACTTCATACCGAAGGCATCCATACGATGCGAAGTTCCAATTTAGATTTGGTGAAGCTTTAAGTCTTCATGCAACTCGCACCAACCATCATCAACTCATCCTTGTGTGGTTGCTCTCCCTACAAGAGAAGATGAGATTTTTGGTACCCAAATGGCTTTGGGTCCTTGGGGGTTAGAGGGTTTAGGAATCCAAAGTGTCCTAGCAACACTTGGATTTCTCTTTAATGCGCAATCATAAATAGCATGCCCATATCTACCACAACAAAAGCAATGTCCATGAAATTTTTTCTTTTCATTTTTAACATGGACATGAGATTTAATGTTAGAATGCTTAACATAGGAGGCATGATGAGCATGGGCATTCTTAGATGAAATATTTTTATTTTGAACATGAGGTTTAAATGTGGAATACCTAACATGAGAATGATTATGAACATTGGCATTCTTTACATAGGTATTTTTTATTCTAGTGTTCTTAGGACATGAAACATTTGTTAATTCATTTACTTTCTTATTCAAGAAAGTAATTTCACGTTTCAATTCATTCATGGATTTATGCAATGCATGTAATTGAGATTTTAACATGCAATTCTCATTTTCCAAATTGTTATTTTTAAGCTTCAAATCCTTAAGCTCAAGTTCTACATTATCATGACATGAATCAAATGACCTAGATCTCAATTTTTCATTTTCTAGTTTGGATTCATGCAAATGAGAATTGAGCATCACATTTTCCTTTTTCAACCTTTTATTTTCCTTATCTTTTCTAACAAGCAAGGCATATATTTTTTGACATTCATCAACTAGTTCTTCATATGGCATAATGAATGAACTAGATGAGCTGGTACTAACATTATTATTATTATGACTAGAAAGAAAAGAGTGTACCTCATGATTGGTACTTATGAGACAAACTTTTGAAGTAGCTTCATAGTCATTTCTAGAGGGTGCTTCAAATGAGTGAGAGGTGGAGGTGGAAGCACTTGACCTCTTCCTTGCTTTGTTCTTCATGTTTGGGCAAATTTTTTTCACATGCCCCTTTTCTTTGCGAGCATGACAAATTACTTTTCTTTTTCGGCTCTTGGTGCTACTTCTTTGACTAGAAGAGCTATGGGTATCCAAACCAAGATTAAGGGTAGGTGAATGACCATTGTCATCACTACCTTCATTAAATGTACCAATTTCTTCGGTTTGAGAATGATCGTATAAAACATTCAAACTAGCCCATAAATCATAAGCTGAAGAGCAATGCATGACTTTATCTAGGATGTCATTTGGTAATGTGCAAAGTATGTAATTCATGGCATCTCCATTATACTTAGATATTTTCTTATCCATTTCACTCCAAGCATGCATATTAACCTTAGGTTCAATGAATTCCAAATGTAACATATTAAAGACACCAAAACCTTTAGTCTTCAAATAAGTGTACATTCTATGTTTCCAAAGACCAAAGTTTGAGTCATCGAACCTAGGAGGTGTAGACGCTACACTCTCTAGAGTCATTTCTAGATCAAGATTAGATGTAGATGAGATGGTGAAATCTTAATCCACAAACTTTCTCTGATACCAAATGTAGGCGAAATGGCAACACTAGAAGGGGGTTGAATAGCGTGTTTACCAAAAATTATCGCCTAATTCCAATTTTAAACGTTTGTCAAATTGTTTAGGTAATTTGCGATTGAATGATTATATGCGGAAGCAATAAATGATAAAGCAATTAAAACAAATAAATATAACAATGCAAACACAAGATTTATAGTGGTTCGGCTCAATGCCTACTCCACTACCTAAGCACCCCGCTTAGGATTTCCAAACTAGGTTTACTAGATTAATTTCGGCTTCCCTTACACATAGGACTTTGACTCGAAGAGTCGCACTCTCGACCTAAGGCACTTCCACACCCGGAAGTCTCCGCCTTCTTGCCGAGAGCACTCTTCCACCTCAACCCTAAGGGACAACTCACTTAATCCTAGTAAAACTAAGTTTACACAAGTGGCTTTACTCCTTCTACACCAAGAATACCACTTCCACACAACAAGACCTAACACAAGGTCTTCTACAAACTCAAATCAAATAAACAAGTTCAAATAAACAGTTAAGATTACAATGAAAAGAGCTCAGAATGAAAAGATGAACCACAACTCTTTTTCAAGCCTTCGACGCCGTCAACTCGTCAAGGGGATGAGCTCGAATTAGATCCCGAGTTGAGGAAGAAAACTGGGCGCTTGCGAAAATATTCGTGGAAGAACATAGCGTCGTTGATCGATCCTTTGAAGGCTCAAATCTTCGTTTATAATGCTCAATAATATCTATAATTCACCAGGAAAAAGATTAGAGAGGATAGATGAAGTATATTTATGCCCTCTCGAAGAAACGATATCTCAACAGATAGAAAACTATTCGTTGTAGCCGCTCGGTCGATTGGTTGGTCGACCAACCGACCGACCGATCAAAGCGACTGACACCTCTTCTCTCTGTGCGGTCGACCGATGGGTCGACCACCTGGTCGATCGACGCAGGTTTGCATCTTCAGCGAACGCAGATTGGTCGACCGACAGAGCTACTACCCTTTTCGGGCTTCGATCGGTCAACCGCCCGGTCGACTGAAGTAGCTTATGCTGCTTTTTACCTTCAATCGGTCGACCGACCGATCGACCGATGTAGCCTTTACGATGGCTACTGTCACTTTTTACCTACATTCGGTCGACCGCCCGATCGACCGAACCTAGGCTGAATTTGTTTTCTTCGGCCTTCTTCTTTCGCGCTTCATTTCCGGGTTCTGACTTTCAACGAGCATCAACTTGGAGAGCTTTTCATTTGCTCTTTAGACTCGTCCAATGTGACTTTGGTGCCCACGTCGATCTTCGAGAAATTTCCGCAACGAACCTGAGCGTGACAATCAATGTCCTTTCGATTTTCTGATTTCTTCCGATTTTTTCAATCGAGGACATCGAACGCTAATTGATATGAAACCTAAAAAATTTCTTGATGAAATATTAGTTCCATATTTGTTATCATCAAAACCGAGATTAAGAGATTAAGACCAAGGTTGAAAACCTAAAGCCAACACTATCTTAGTATGATCATCTGTTGCTTATATTCTATTTGATCCGGGTGCCACACACTCGTTTGTATCTGTCAAATTTGCTGTTGGGTTACCAATGGCACTTTCATTGCTCGAGGGGCCATTTGTAGTATCAACGCCTATGGGCGATGCAATCGTAGCCAAATCAAATTTTTTAAGGCTGCGAAGTGCTCATCTGCGGCCATGTACTGAGTGCAGATTTGACACTCCTACCTACACTTAAACTCGATGTTATTCTTGGCATGGATTGGTTGGCAGAGCACTTTGCAATGTTGGATTGTAAAGCTAACATAGTTATGTTTAGTAAGCCTGGGCTGCCGCAGTCCACCTTCCAAGGGGAGGGAGGGAGCAAGCCGATAGGGATCATCTCAGCCCTAAAGGCTCGTAAACTACTTTAGGGCGGCTGCCAATCCTTCCTGGCGTTCGTATCTGTGGCTGAGGAGGAAAGGGGTGAGGCAAGAAATGTTAGTGGAACCCCGGTGGTCTGTGAATTCCCTGATGTGTTTCCCGAGGAATTGTCGGGATTGCCGCTAGAAGGGAAGTTGATTTTTGCATTGATATGCAGCCCGGGGTGAAACCGATTTCCCATTCCACCTTATAGGATGGCACCGGCCAAACTCAGGGAGTTAAAGGTGCAATTGCAAAAAATGCTAGACCTGGGTTTCATCCGGCCGAGCGTGTCACCCTGAGGTGCCCGGTACTCTTCGTGAAGAAGAAGAATGAGTCGATGCGCATGTGCATCGACTATAGGCAGCTGAACAAAGTGATGGTCAGGAATCGTTACCCACTGTAGAGGATAGACGATTTGTTTGACCAACTGCAGGGGGCACAATGGTTTTCAAAGATAGACCTAAGGTCTGGATACCATCAGCTGAGAATTCAGGACTGCGATGTGCCTAAGACGGCCTTTAGGACTCGCTATGGTCACTACGAGTTCCTAGTGATGTCCTTTGGCCTAACCAGTGCACCTGCTGCCTTCATCGACCTAATAAACAGGGTATTAAGGAGTACATGGACAGCTTTGTGATCGTCTTCATTGACAACGTCCTGGTCTACTCTAAGAGTGAGGAAGAGCACTCCAAGCACCTGAGGATGGTCCTGGAAACCCTCAGAGAGCACCAGTTGTTTGTTAAGTTTTCCAAGCGTGAATTCTAGTTGGAAAGTGTAGGGTTCCTAGGCCATGTGGTGTCCAAGGAAAGGATAAGGGTAGACCCTACAAAGGTGGAGGCAGTGCAAAACTGGAGGCGGCCAACCAGTGTGACTGAGGTCCACAGTTTTCTTGGTCTAGCCGGGTACTACCGAAAGTTCGTAGAGAGCTTCTCCAAGATTGTAGCCCCTTTGGCTCGGTTGACTTGAAAAAAGGTTAAATTTGCTTGGGACGCCAAGTGCGAGGCGAGCTTTCAGAAGCTCAAGGAGTGCTTGACGTCAGAACCCGTGTTGGTCGTACCTTTCGGCTCTGGAGGGTGTATAGTCTTCTGTGATGCCTCTCGGGTTGGCCTAGGCTATATTCTAATGCAGTTTGGTAGAGTCATAGCCTATGCGTCCCGACAGCTGAAACTTCATGAAAAGAACTACCCGACGCATGATCTAGAGCTAGCAGCAGTGGTCCTTGCTCTAAAGCTCTAGCGTCATTATTTGTATGGTGAGGCTTGCAAGATCTATACGGACCACAAGAGCCTCTAGTACTTGCTTACCCAAAAAGAGCTGAACCTCAGGCAGAGGAGGTGGTTGGAGCTCCTGAAGGATTATGACTGCACCATTATGTATCACTTGGGGAAAGCCTATGTAGTAGCAGATGCTTTAAGCAAAACATCCATGGGCAGTTTGGCTCATTTGGAAATCAGGATGAGGCCTCTAGCACGAGAATTGGCGTTGTGCCTAAATGGGGGTACAACTCTGATGATGTCAGCCTCAGGTACATTGGAGGCACACCTGGGGGTACAATCCACAATGGTGGATATATTGCATGCCGTGCAGGGAGAGGACACCTTCTGTGCATTGGTAAAGGATTTTGTGCAGAGAGGCGATGCAGAGAATATATTCAGGTTGGACTCAAAGGGTGTGCTGAGGTTTAAAGATCGAATTGTGATGCTGGATATGGCAGAGGTGCGCAGGCAAGTCCTGGAGCTTGGTCATCGTTCCACTTATATGATGCATCCGGGAACCACCAACATGGAACGAGATTTAAGGCAGCATTATTTGTGAAAAGGTATGAAAAGAGAGGTAGCAGAGTTTATCTCCAAATGTCTGGTCTGCCTGTAAAACCTCGAGGTGCCGAGTGGAAGTGGGAGAAAATCACCATTGACCTAGTGACTAGGTTGCCTAAGTCAAAAGGTGGCTTTGACTCCATTTGGGTGGTAGTGGACCGATTAACCAAGACCGCGCACTTCATCCCAGTGAAGACTACCTTCTCTGCGGAATAGTACGCCTGACTATTCTTGGACATGATTGTGGCATACCATGGTACCCCTATGATGATCATATCCGATCGAGGTACCCAGTTCATAGCCTAGTTTTGGCAGTCCTTCCAAGAAACCTTGGGTACCCAGATGCATTTCAGCACAGCTTTCCATCCGTAGACTGATGGTAAGTCAGAAAGGACCATCCAAACATTGGAGGATATGCTGAGGGCATGTGTTCTGGATATGACCGACGGCTGAGAGAAACACCTACCACTGATAGAGTTCGCCTACAACAATAGCTATCACAGTAGCATTGGCAGCTCCCTTCGAGGCCTTGTATGGGCGGCGGTGTAGGTCTCCGATGTGCTAGTTTGAGGCTGGGGAATCACTCGGGGTGGGTCCTGATCTGGTTGAGGAGGCAGTAGAGAAGGTGAAAGCCATAAAGGAAAGATTGCTGGCGGCCCAGAGTCGACAGAAAATGTATGCCGACAAGAAGGTCAGAGAATTGGAATTCACCGAGGGTGATTTAGTCTTTCTGAAGGTCTCCCCTATGAAAGGGGTGGTCCGATTTGGGAAGAAGGGAAAGCTGAGCCCCAGGTTCATTGGGCCTTTCCCTATTCTCAAGCGGATGGACGAGGTGGCTTATGAGCCGGCTTTGCCTCCTAGCCTGGTAGAGTACATTCGGTCTTCCATGTATTCATGCTTTGGAGATATGTAAAAGATGATTCGCATGTGATAGAACCTTCTTCTATTGAAGTAGATTCGGCCGTCTCATTCGAGGAAAGGTCGGTAGAGATCATTGACCGCCAAGTCAGGAAACTGAGGTCCAAGGAGATTCCCTTGGTAAAAGTTAGATGGGAGCACCACTCCGGGCAAGAGGCCACTTGGGAGGTAGAGCAAGACATGAGAGAGCGCTACCCTTCCTTATTTGAAGAGCCGGTAAGTTCTGGTAACCCAACTAAATTTGAGGACAAATTTCCCTTAAGGGGGGAAGGTTGTAAGACCCGAAAAAAATTCCTAATATAAAAATCTCTTCTTTTTTTTGTGCAGCGCACCGGATCGGAGGTTAGCCGGGTCGAGCCGCAGAAATCGCCTCTAGTAGAAGGTATAACCCGACCCATGGAAATATAAAGTTGAATTAGTTCAATGGTTATTTCCTTTCGTGCTTATGATGTCTTATTAAAGTCAAGTTCGACTCATGAGTGCGGATAGGATCGGAGTCCGAATCGGACTCGGATCGAATCGAGAAGAAGTCAAGTATCCGCTCTCCAACCGAAGGCACTTCCACACCCGTAAGTATCCCGCCTTCCTACCGAGAGCACTTTCCCACCTCTACCTAAGGGACAACTATAACTAATCCTAGTAATCTCTAAGCTTACATAAGTGGCTTTACTCCTACACCAAGGATACCACTTCACACAAGACCTAACACAAGGTCTTCACAAACCCAAATCAAATAAACAGTTAGAATAACAAGTAAAATACAATCAAAAGAGCTAAGTGATAAAACCAATGTTTGCAAGCTCCTTTTACAACCTTGGAACCTCCAACTCGCAAAGTCGTGGTGCTCGAATTAATTCCCGAGTTGAGGAATCAGTTGGCGCTTGAAGAATGATGTTCGCGGAAGAAGCAGAGCGCGCGCGATTGATCGTTTGGAAGGCTTTCAATCCCTCTTTAAATGCTCAATAATTTTTGTAACATGAAGGGAAGTAGGTCAAATTAATCATACCTGGGTGTATTTATAACCAGGTGAAGAAACGACGTTCAACTGATAGAAAACTATCCGTTACAGGCCGCCGGTCAAAGCACCGGTCGAAGCATCGATCGATCAACTGGTCGACCGCCAGATGCAAATCATGTGATCCGTGATCTTCGATCGACCCATCGGTCGACCAACGCGGTATTGCGTCGCGGTTCATATGCAGGTCGGTCGACCGATTGGTCGACCGCCATCCTCAGCTCGATTCTTTCATCATTCCGTCGACCCATCGGTCGACCGACGTGATCTTGCATCGCGGGAATCAACAGGGGTTCCATCGGTCGACCGAAGTAGCTCTGCTACTTTCTTTACCTTCGGTCGGTCGACCGACCGCTCGACCGAACCTAGGCTGAATGTTATTTCTTCAGCCTATTTCTTCCGCGCTTCATTTCCAGGTTCCGGCTTTCAATGAGCATCATCTTGGAGAAATTTTGACTTGATCTTTGGACTCGTCCAAGCGACTTTGGTGAACTCGTCGATCTTCGAGAAACTTCCGCGACGAACCCGAGCGCGACGATCAATGTCCTTCCGATTTTGCAATTTCTCCGATTTATCCATTCGAGGACAGCGAACTCTAGTCGATATGGAACCTGAAAGATATTCTTAATGAAATCATTAGTTCCATATTTGTTATCATCAAAACTATCAAGATCGAGATTAAGTCTAAGGTTGAAAACCTAAAGCCAACATAAAACCCCTCACCCAAGCCACCCGTGCGGCTCAAAGAGAGAGCCGCACGCAACCCATCAAGAAGGAGAAAGTGAGAGAGGAGGAGGAGATCTTGTCGGCGCCGAGTTCGCGATGACTCTCGAGGAGATCGAAATCTCATTTCATCAAGATTTCTTCGCGATCCAATTCAAGGTGAGTTGTTAGAGTAGAAGTTAAGGGAAGGTGGGTGGCCGGCCCCGTAGATTTTAAAATCGAGGTTTTCTCCGCAATTTTTACCGATCGGTTTGTTTCCCCATGTTAGATTTTTAAATCGTTGTACATACTGTGATTTCATGTTTGAAAATGTGTCGATTTCTCGCTTTAAGGGATTGGTCAAGTCGAGGAAAAAGGGGGAAGGTCATGTCGAAATTTTCCCCAATTTCCTCGCTCATCTCGCAACTCGCGTATCGACTTGTATTCGTTTTATTTTCGGTTTTGGATTGATGCTCGAGTGGACGCCGCAGCCAAGTCCACCACCTCTAGATGGTTCGGCCGAGCATGGTCATCATCTTGCTCGAGTTGGCCGAGCAGTAGAAGGGGGAAAAGTTGGGCTGTTTATATTGGATTGTTGGATCTCTTATTTTATCGCATTAACTCGCACCTTCATGTTTAAATGTTAGATTAAATTTGAAGTTTATGTTTACTGTTCTACTGATTAATATGCATAAATTCCAGCCCCTTCCCACAAGGATGGTTCGGCCGAGCAAGGTTTACCTTGCTCGAGCTTCAGCCGATCAAGGGAAAGGGGGAGGAAACAAATGATTTTGTGTAGTTGTTCATATCCCTCCACTTAATGTTTATTCATATTCATGTTAATGTTAATCCATATTCATGTTGTGATTTGTTGGGGTAGATCTATATTATCATTTTGGAAATATTCTTGATAATGCTTATATGGTATATGTAGTCAAGAAAGGTTTTATTTAATTGCTCATATCATGTTTAATTGTTGCTATGCTTAGTGTAGGTTTCATATTAGTTTAACCTCTACATTACTTACTTTTTATTTCGGGTTTCTTCATGATGTTACTATCCGTAATTAATTTGGTAAGTGATGTGGAAATGGTATGTCGAGTGCCTATATAGTCGGCGAGTTCGCTCGTTCTAGGAAGAATAGGTTAGATAACATGTAGGACGTTACAAGATGCATAGTATATATGGAAACCTAGCTAAGAAATGACACAACTTCTAGGACTTCTAGTATTCATTTTTGGAAACCTAGAACTATTAGGTGTACACGTTTTTGGAAGGGCAGCACTAATTTGTTGACCTTGCAGATCGGATTAGAGCCGGATACGGGCAACCGCCCGAAGTGTATATGAGGAAACCCTAGGACAGTTGACTGTGTGATGTGCTTGAGATGGTCCGTCGAGAAGCGTGGAGGTCGAAAATGACCAATGCTTAGCTCGACGAGTGATTGGGTCTTAAGATGTACCAGCGGGCCCGCTAGGTGTCAGAGCCTAGTTGGGTGGGACTAGCTATCCCTACCCCAGACGGTGTCCGGAGACTAGTAGACCATCCTAGTCGATGGCCCGAGATTCCATGTTTATATCTTGATATGATGTGGCCGAACGGCCAGTGTGATTCTACCTTGTATGGTAGGGCCGGTTGTAGCCGGGATTCTTACACCATAAGTAGGCCTTAAGGGCCGGGTGCCAGGTGGCAAGGTTAGGCCATTATGGCAAGTTTCTCCTATATGGTTTATACAGAATGACTCACGGGGTCGATAGTCACATCAAAAAGTAGCTTACCTCCCTGCATGACTAACTGCGGATTATATGGAGGTTCGAAAGAACCGCTAACTGAGTCCCAAGTGGACTCACGATTTGTTTCCTTTGTTTTTGCAGAGCATGATATGTGATCGAGACTTGTCGTCATGGTGCAGCTGGAGGGCAGGTGGTGGTGCCATATCTCGTAGCGATGTCCTTTGGTCATAGTCCAGTGTCTTGTAGTAGTTATTTTCCATTTCTACACTGACAGTTGTGTTTTGAAAAGTTTGTAATAACTTTGATACTTGAGACGTTCTATTTGTGACGATGTTGGGTTTCTTCTTTGGGTTGAAAAACATATATATGTGAATTTCGAAAACTTTAAATAAAGATTGTGTTGTGGTTTCCTTTCTCGATATGTTCTATTTTATTGTCAATCAGTGTAGACAGTAGGCTACAGGGGAGGATGTGGGCCCTGGCCGATCACACTACCCTCAGTTGGGGTGTGACATCTCCACATTCTTTTGGCTAACATGCTCATTTCATTGGAAACTCCCACATCTTCGGAGGAGGAGTAATCTTCACGGTGGGAAGTCTTCAATGCTATGTTCTTCCCTTTTGAATCTTCTTTTGCTTCTTCCTCCTTTGTGACTTCTCATGTGGATTTCATTGGTCATTAGGGACCCAAGTAGCTCCGTAAGCTTTAAGGTTGAAAGATCCTTTGCTTCTTGTATTGCAATCACTTTTGGTTCCCACATTAGTGGCAAAAACCGAAGTAGCTTCTTTACTCTTTCCTCTTTCTTGATTTCTTTGCCAAGACTAAATAGACCATTAGTGATATTTTGAAACTGATTGGGAATTTTGGGCAATTTTTTAAAAACTGGTTGAGGGCATTCTGGGAATTCTGGGTAGTTTGGAGGTTTAGAGCCTTTCAAGCCTTATTTTTTTGGTTAATAATTTCCAAAAATTCCTTTAAAATATGTCTTTAATTTGTTTTTATATAAGGAACAATTGTTGGTACTTTTGATGACAAGAAATTATCTAATTATGTAGCCCTCCAAGGAACCCCCTATACTTAGAAATTTTTAGGGCCGTTCTGAATTTTCTAATTTTTAAGTTTTCAGGGTTCGGGTTTCGTTTTTTTTAATTGTGAACTCAATGAGGACATCAAACTAAGGCTTAGAACATTTACAATAAAAGAAATTAAGTCCTAAACTAATTTTGACATGCTTGACTCCGAAGCCTCCGATTCTTGATTTTTTGTGATTTTTCCGATCGGGGACGTCGTATGCAAACCAATATGGAACCTGAAAATATTTCTTGCTCAAATATTAGTTTCATGTTTGTTATAATCAAAATCGAGATTAAGATCAAGGTTGAAAATCTTAAACCAATACTGTGTTTACCATCTCGTTTGCACTGTAGGACCCATGGTGGATCCGCTCTTTTTCTACACCTTATAAGCGAGCGTCCCCTTGAAGTGTGTCTTCATCCATGGCTGGTTCGCCCTCGCCGTGACCGTACTGTGGTTCATGATCGATGCCATGCATATATATGTGGAACATGTTCCTGCAAATTAAGATGACTTACTGCATCAAACAGTCGAAGGGAGAAGAGGACGGCGAGAAAGGTCGAGGAGCACATTTGATGCTGACGTATGTAAAATCCCAGAAGTTCTTCTTGGATCTCTTTGTATCCCCTTCATTTCTTTAACATCCACAACCATGAGCAATTCTATCGAGATTGGTGTTGTTGGGCTTGAGGACGAAACCCCCGTTGCTTCGTCTGCTCTGGTGTTTTGAGTCCAGAAATGGAGGAGGTTGTTTGTCGCGTGGCGTCGCAGAGCAAGCGGTGCCAAAGGATAGTGCGATGGAGCCAGCAGCAGCGATGACACAAAAGGCGGTGAAATAGGGGCAGTGCAAAGCGAGCGGGTACACCTAGAAGCTCGAGGCCGGATGAAAGTGCAGAAGCGAGAGGCGCGGATCAACAAGTTGGGCTCGCTGCCGAAGAACAGTGTGGTGGAGTCGGCGGCGACGATGACATGGAAGGCGATGAAGCAGTTGCACTTCAGGGAGTAGAAAAAAAGTGTTGAAAAAATTATTTTTTTAATCCACATATGCTTGCCTTAACAGGGCTAGTGACGAAAAATTAACGAGGGATAAAGTTGATATAAATTCAACAGTACATGATACAATTTGGTGAAATAAAAGTTTTGGAGAAATTTGAGAAAAAGTATAAAGTTCAGAATATATTTAGGTAATTATTCTTCAACAAAAAAATAAAATTAAATAATTTTTAAAAATAAAATAAATAGTTAGTTAGTAAAACAATTATATTTTATAATATATAATAATATTAAATTATTCTTATTTCTTTTAATTTTCAATAACTTATCATCATTGTATTTATAATTTTTTATGTTTTAGATTATTATTTTACTTATTAGAAAGTTATTGTATGAAATAATAATAACAACAGTAATAGTTTATCTTTATGCTTATATATAAAAGCATAATATTGAAAATCAAAAGAAATATTATTAAAATTCTCAACAACATCAGGCTTATGATAATTTAGCTATATATTTTAATGCAAAAAAAATGTGTTAAGTCTTGCATTCATGACTAGAGGATAATCAATAATTAGTGAAGCCTACTAATTCCCTTCTTTTTCCGTTCAACAACCGGAGATCCTGCGGTCGTGGACAGTCCAACGCGGCAATGGGCGCATCGCAGCCGTCAAAACTTTGAAAGTATCAAAGCATGGACATTGCAGAACTTCTCGATGAAATCTTGCCCTCATTCTGATCATGGCGAGGGTGTTTGCGAGAGGGGGAAGGGCTGCTTCCCGACTCGCCACCGTCGCCTTGCGGCCTAAGGCGGGAGCCCCGGGAGATGCTTACCTCTTCGATCGGGGTTACGTCACGGCCGATTCTGACGCCGCCAGAGATGGAGATATCTGTTCCCCTGCAGCCGTTCCGGCGAGTTCTCCCGCTTCTTCACCCCCAAAGCGCCTTTTCAGCGAACCGGAGGTAATTTCACAGAGTCTAACTATTTGGATGTTTTGTATTTTTTCTGAGTTCCTCTCAGTGTTCTTTTTCTCATCAAGAGCTATCACAAATGTACTTCCGCTAATTTTTTGGTTTCTATGGTAAAGTTTTCAATTAGGAATTTACTGCAGGAAGATACTTTTGAAAGATAATATTATAAATTATCTTAGAAGAGTGCGGTATGACCTTAAAGGTTTGTGCTTTAGGTGCTGGAGAAAACTCAACTGTTCACTCTTAAGGTGCATTCAGAGTTTTGTAGCTTTCAAGAGACCAGAAAGTGGCCTTGAAATGATTTAGACTTCACTCATAACCCCCTGTAAGCCCAGAAGTAAGAATCCAAAAGTTAAGAATTCATTATGGGCACAGTATACTCGAGGTCAGGTTTTGGCCAATATTCATGGATAAACATCAATTGATTGGCACAATTAGTAGACCCCGGAAAAGGAGGCATTTTGCAGAATGGCAATTACGAATCTTCTCCTACTTTTTTGTAAAACTGATGAAGAATATAACATAATGGTTATCATCAGAAAAAGCTGATTATGTCAATGATGATCAAATTAGCTAGGAACCATACGAGGTGTACAAAATAACAGGATCTAGAGTTCCAAGAAACAAGTTAAAAAGTGGTAACCTATTTTCTAAACTGGTGCGTAGTGATAGTATGCATAACATTAGTCTAGGCATCCTAATAATATTGAGAAAATGCAAAACATATATTATAAATAAGGAAACTAGGAGGTACCCTTAGATGCCTAATTGTGCTATATATCTTTTCACAGACTTGGAATGCTTGGAACTTGGAAGTTTATGTAGAATGGAAATACAAATCCATCCACCATCTTGTGCTTCATTTGTTGTTAAGTATACTGTTGCTACAGATGTTTAATGGATTAGAGATGGACTGTGCTTATTGAAACTAAATTCTCATTTCTGGGCACATATTTCCCCTCATATTTTGATGCATATGATGTCGGCTACATGATCCAATGTCATACAAATTATACAATTATCAAATTTGAAGTTTGTACTCTTATACTATTCAAGTAGTAATATTCTTGAACTTTTTTTGTATCCATCATCTGTTTTCCTTTCCTTGCAACATTGGGAATCCAAATGTGTCCTAATCTAATTCTTAATTCCTCAGCTCCTATTTATAATGTGTTCATGTTTTCTACCATCTTGGATTTCTAGAATATGATGTTTATACTTAATTTATGAACTATTGTCAAGACTATACTACTTTAGCATGGTGTATATATATATTCTTTTCCTAAGTGAACATATGGGGAGTATCCTAGTTTTCTTGGTCACTGCAACATGGTACTAGAATAAATTGCTTTTAGTGGTCACCAAAGTTGTCAGAATCTTGAGTTGGAAGGTATACTTGTTCGATTTTATGACTCAATATAGGCTTGGCTGGTACACTTGCTTGTTGGAATGTTCTTTGATTGGAATCGGTTGTCTTAGATGAGCCCACTCGTGGACTCAGACAATTTATTGTTTGGTTTTGATTCCGCCTTAATTTATTGACTGCTTGTTTATTTACTTGTGTATTTTAGTTTATATACTGTTATTTTTAGTTTACTTAGTATATTTTTCTTTGGTTTTGTAATTTTAATTATTTACAGTTAACATTTGATACTTTGTTGATTTATTTTAATGTTAGGTAAGTTTAGTTTATTTATTGTTAATGCTTCATTAACTGATATTGGGTTAAAATTGATGAATGTCTTGGTAATTTAGTATTAATTTTGTATATATAAACTTTATTTAATATTTTTTTTTAAAAATAAATAGTAGACTCTTATGTGTCTATGTTGCAAGTCCACGAGGGGTCTAGTGAGTCTAGGTAGGCTCTCTAAGTGTGTCAACCTTGGTGGTGAGTGAACTATCATGATTGGCATAAATGATAATGCAAATATCCAAGTCTCTTAGCCGCCAAACCAATCACCATCTACTGGAAAATATAGCTTGATTTCACCCCTAACCATTAAGTTTTTTTGGATGCAACTGGTCCACCGTCCACATACTGCTTGATATCAACCAACATTCTGTTGGACCGTTGGTCATGCAGAGTAAATAAAGGCTTTGCATGAGCACAATTTAGCTTCGTTTTCACTCGCTTTGTATATTGTCTACTCATGTAACACTTGGATAATATAGGGTCAACTCATCGTCTATCCAAAGTTTCCAAACCACACCAAATTGTGTTATAATTTGCTTCTGTGTATCCCAGGTGAGGTGACACGAGGCTCGATCGCCTCAATAATGGATGAGGCGCCGCCTCGGGCAGCGCTTTTCTTTGGGCGATGCACTATTCTTGGCGGCGCCTATTAATAACCCGCACTATTCCTTGCAGTGTTATTAATAACAATTAACACCGCATACGGTGTTATTAATGACTGCATTTAATATTATTAATAACACTGCATTGAATAACACACCGCATGTAGTATTATTAATAACACCGCATGCGGTATTATTAATAACACAGCATGCATATTGTTAATAACACCGCATGCAATATTGTTAATAACACAAGATGTATTATTAATAACACCACATGCAGTATTTGTCAATAACACCACATGCAGTATTGTCAATAACACCACATGCAGTATTGTCAATAACACCGCATGCAGTATTGTCAATAACACCGCATGCCGTATTGTCAATAACACCGCATGCCGTATTGTCAATAACACCGCATGTCGTATTATCAATAACACCGCATGCCGCATTATCAATAACACCGCATGCCGCATTATCAATAACACCGCATGCCGCATTATCAATAACACCGCATGTTGCATTATCAATAACACCGCATTTAATAACCAGTGTTATTAATGGCGGATGGCGGCTCATGGCGGAAAGCCAAAAATCCGCCATACAGATATGGCGGATGGCGTTGCGGCCAATGGCGGAAGCATGGCGGCCGTGCATATATATATACATATAACTACAACTAAGCAGCAAGCACTAATAAGAACATCAACATTTTCAGATTTTTTTTAAAAAAAAGTTGAATGAGAAGCTCTCATTCAAATGATCAAATGAAAACTGAAATGAAAGAAACAAAATAAAAAACATAAGTAGAAAAATGAAACTGAAATGATCAAATGATCAAATGAAAGAAAAAAAACAGGAGAAAAAAATATACCCACTGAAGTAAAAAAAGAATGAAGAAAACTGCAGAAGTAAAAAAACAGAAATGAATAAAATGAAAGAAAGAAACAAAAACAGAAGTATAGAACTAAAAAACAGAAGAGAAATAGGAAAAAACAAAAGTATGAAAGAAAGAAACAGAAAGAAAAAAAAATCAGACGTGAAAAAAAAGAATTGAACAGAAGTAAAAAAAACAGGAGCCGCAAATAAGAAAGAAAGAAAAAAAAACATAAGTAAAAAAGAAAAGTAGAAAACAGAATAGAAAGAGAAAAAAAAAGAAAACAAGAAAAAAAAAGAAAACATAAACAAGAAAAAAGAAAAGAAAACAGAAGTAAAATCGAAAGAAACCGGAAAAAAAAAACTGCACATATGTATGGGAGAGAAAAGAGAGAGGAAATAACCTAAAAAACAAGAAAAAATTAATGATATGAAGAAGAGAAGTGAATGGGAGAGAAATACCTTAAAAAACATTAAAAAATGTTATTTTGCCACCGGAACTCCTTGCCAGAGCTCATCGCCGGATTTCATCGCCGGAATGGAGCAGCCGCGGGTGGAAAGTTTTTAAGTGGGAGCAGCCTCCAGCCATATGAAGAAGTTTAGGGTTTTAATTTTAACCCTTCTAAAAAAATTACACAAACACCCTTACTTTAAAAAAAAAATTAAAAAAAAAGGTGAAGTAGCGCCATTTCCGCCATTGGCGCCATGGCGGATGGCGGGCGCCACACAGCGCCACACAGAAACCGCAACATTGCGGTTTCTGTGTGGCGGATTTAGAAAAATCCGCCACGCCATGGCGCCGCCATGGCCTCTATTTGACAACACTGTTAATAACACCACATGCAGTCATGCAGTCATGCAGTGTTACACTGCATTTAATAACACTGCATGATCCATGCAGTTTAACATTGCATGAATGGTGCATTTATACTTAAAACTTAAATATGATATATATATATATATATACTTTAATGCTATTACATAAACTGAATATGATATATAATTAAATATTACATAAACTGAATATAATAGGTTTATCGTTGAATAATATACATAATATTATATATACTTAATTATAAGTGCCTCGCTTCGCTCAGGGGAGTGCCTAGGCTAGTGCCTAGTGCCTCAGGGCAAATAAAGGACCTTGGTGTCTTGAGGCGCGCCTCGTGACAACACTGCTGTGTACTTTGCTATATTTCTCCTTAGTTCGATTTCTTTATGTTTGTTTTCGTGCTCGCACATGATCAGAATGTATTATTAGGTGGAGCTTACAGAAGAGTTTACTATTCAGTAAGAATTGATTTTTTTGTGATGGGTTATATACAATTAATCATTCATATGATTACATAAGTGTTCATCAAAATTCCCACCTTCCTGCAGTTATGCTAGCACAACACTTTATTTGGCATAATCTTTATTATGAGCATAGGCTTTCACAATCTGCTATCAAATATGGGTCACCCTATTTTCAAATCAGGAATTTAGATGTTGAAATTTGTCCCTAATCTTTATAAACTTGCTTGACTTTACCACAAATGCTGCTATGCATACGTATGAGCTTGAGCTTCTCCTACAATTCTTGCAGGTAATTGGACATTAGTCTATATATATATATATATATATATTTCTTTTTTCCTGATAAAGAATATCATGATGTTTGCATCATATTAAAAGTTCAGTTATTCACTTTAGGATGACCCATATTTGATAGCAGATTGTGAAAGACTGAAGTGAATGACTGAACTTTGAATACAGAATATCATCTGGATCATCTTCTTTTGAATACACTAGTAATAAAAACCAACACTTTTTGACAGGTCAGACTGAATGCTCTGTTCTGGTCTAAGCCATGCTCTTTGACTTTGCCTTTCAACTCTCCTCTGAGAGTAGAAGAACCTCAGTATGATGGTTTCAGGCATATAATGCTGAAGCAAATGTTGTTCTATAGTAAGCAAAGTGAATATATAAGAGGAGCAAATATAGTTTATCAACGCATCATTTCCCAGGTTGACAAGTCTGCAATTTATGATGGCGTGCCTTCTTCTTCATCATGAATTTCTCTGCATACTTATGTTGCTTCAACTAAACTAACATGGTCAAGTCAATATTCTAATATCAACTGAATGTCCTATGCACATTCCTTCCAGTTTCTCTTTATTCCTTTTGTTTAAACTAGAAGTTATACTTGAAACACCTCTACTAAAAGGAGAAGCATGATTTATTTTTTTTCTAAAATAATTTGTTGAGGAAAACAGTTCAGTCATTGCCTGAAGTGAATGACTGAACTTTAATATGATGCAAAACATCATGATATTTGTTGAGAAAAACAGTTTCAACTTTCCATGAGATAAATAGAAATGTAGTGTCATTGTCTGCTGAGCATCGTTGTTAACAACCTTGTCATGATGTTTGAAGACATACCATTTACATCTTTTGATATTTGGTGTTTATGTTTTACCCATGATTAGGATATCAGTTCATAACTTGCCAATTACTTCCTTCAGCTCTAATGAAGTTGGTTTCTAGTTAGAATCTTGGATTTGCATTTTTGTTTGGAAGTTAGTTGCCAATGCTGTGATGGTATATAACACCTTCTGATTGTTTCTCATGGATTTTCCATATAGTTATTTAGGTTTCATAACTTGGTTAAGTTATTTCTTGCAGACCAACATTTTGCAATCTACTGCTGTGTTAAAAATCTATTACTTATTCTTGACATTACAACTACATTTTTAGTAATCTAAACCTTGTGCAGTTCTTTTTTCTAAATGACTGACACTTTGTGATGGACTAATTGGATGTTGTTGTCTCTCAAATAATGTAGTATTTCATTTGGAGAAAACATTTAAAAGTACATTTTCATTGCTTGTACTTCACATGTGGCTCTTCTTACGCCGCTTGAAGGAAGAGGGAAAGGAAGGACTTGAATTTGGGCAATATTTATATGAGATTTACAATCATGATCTGGAATTGAGAGTATCAAAGGCTGGGGTTAGTTATCTCCTTACTGTATAAATCAGTTTTTATTAAATCTTTTTGACATGAATTTTGTTTCTCACTAAATTGTTACTGATGTTGTTTGCTTTAATCCAAGCTGACATTTCTATGTTTATCACTAGAAAATACTCCTTTTGGGAATGTCAAATAGCTATAATAAAGCTTAAAGAGTTTCGAACTGAATAATTCTGAATACAAAAAAATGTCTGTATTCATTTTGCAGGGTTTCTTTTTTAGCTTGACATATGTTACTATGGAACTATATGATCATGATACTAAATATCTCCAGAAACTTTCTGACCTTTTAATTTACAGTGGATTGTTGTCTTGCTACTAAATTGCAGGTCAAATTGTTATTAACCAGATGGATGAAGGATTTAGAGAAGATATTTTATGGGAATATCATTGCTTATGATGATGCCATGACTCCAGATGCTAATGTTGATGACCTTGCAAATGTGATTTGGAGGTACATAAATATATGACCGATATGTAAATGTTCATGTCATATTATCAATAGAAGAAAATGAGACTCAGGGAAACTCTTCTTTTATTACTATAATAGACTCTTTTCCATTTTTTATTTTTCCCCTCATTGCTGTTGCTCAGACAAATAAGAATGAAGGTGTTGATGATGGGGGTTCTAAGCCCTAAAATGGGACAGCAACATGCAGAGTTTTTTAGTTACATGGACTCATAGTTTAAAATCTCGCCCGGTACGGTACGGTAAGCCCGGTATTTACCGGTTTTTTAGGTTTCCGGTATACGATATATCCGGTATTTGAAAAAACAGGGTATATTGGGTAACCGGGCGGTATATGGCGGTATTTTGTCATATACCGCCCGGTATGGGCGGTATGAGGCCTTAGTACCGTTGGGCCAGCCAACGGTGCTCAAGGGCTGTTGGCCACTTGTTTTGGGTTCATACCGCCCGGTTTGAGCGGTATATATCAAATACCACCCGATATCGGGCGGTATTATATGTATACCGCTCGGTATGGAGATTTGGAGTTATTTCTAAAATAAAAAAATAAAAAAAACCGCCGGTAAGCAATTTTCGTACCGGACTGTACCGTGTGTCGGTATGGTACGGTACGGTACCAGTATCGAGATTTTAAACCATGCATGAACTACTTGATCCACTTAAGCCAGATTCTTGTACTCATCTTCCATTAATCATGTTTAGGTTATCCAAAGAATCTTCATATTTAGTTGAATTAACAGGTACCCCACCAGATGCCTTAAGTACAATTTATTTATGTGGACTTCATAAAAGGCAATGCGATAAAGCATCAATACTGAACAAATATAAAATAAATAAATAATATGAATGATAAAGAGCCTCGTGATAATAAAAACTGAGGAGATTAACTTGAGAAGGAATTTTGTTGGGAGCTCCATCGCAGAGTTGAAGCCTAACTATTAATGGAGAAGCTGTGGGAATGATGGAACCTGTGTTTGCATAATATTCTTCCCGAATCCGAATAATTCATTGAGTGGGATGGTGGAATGAACCAAGATAAAATATATTTATTTAAGAAGTTATGACCTAGGAATAAAACAACAAAGAGTCAATATTAGTCGTGAAACCTTTATGAGATTATATTACAATATTTTGGCATCATTTGATAAGGGTCAAAATAAGGATCAAAAAATAAAAAAGCATTATATAATACTTTATATCGGGGGAGATCTTAATGGATGTGTGGGTAGATTCAGCGATGGCTATGAGTGAGTGCATGGAGGATATGGATATGGTAGGAGGAATGAGGAAGGAAATGCTATCTTAGAATTTTCTTTGGCTCATGGTATTGGAACACTTGCTTAAGAAAAGGGAATCACACTTGATTACCTTTAAGAGTGGGGGTAACCATAGTCAAATAGAACTTGATAAAGATAGAATGGGGTATATTACGTATTCCAACTTCGATATTTGACTGAGAATATGAGGTAGCAGAAGAGGTAACAGAGGTTCAGCATAGTTAATTATTTAGTGTTTTGGAGTATGAATTGTGTGCATGAAGAAATTTGCTATAAACAAAGTCCAATATTATTGCCATTGTTTGAAGTACCATCCTATAGGATCCAGTATGGGGAATACTAGTAAGGACCAACAGTGGAAACCTTGTATTGGGCAGTAGTCTTAGAGTGCTGTGTTTGTTTTTTCATCAGTAAAAACAACATTAAACATCAATGATAAAATATTGCTTTTTTGGAGTTATTATTATTTTGGTTTTCTTTTGGTTCTGAAATTTGCAGTATGGTACAGTAGTACTGTACTAGTTCACCTGGATCTTGAGATCAGTGCTAAGACTGACATTTAAAACCTTGATTCATGTCAAATAATTTGACTAATAAAATGATTAAGTGAATTGAAAAATTATGAGATGAATTTATGGTTATTGTAAACTGCGGCCCAATAAGTTCTGGAGCGAAAATGAGAGAGCAATTGGAAACTAATGATAAATAAATCAACAATTTAGGTATCCTATGCTTATAACAACGCTATGTGCTTAAGAATGTGAAAACAAAGAAAAAAAATTGTTAGCAGATTTCCAATTTTTGTTCCACTTCGTCTTATGCTTATTTCCAATTTTTCTTTTACTTGTAATTTTGATGCGCATGTTATCTCTTTGACAAGTTTCAAATCCTGCCTAAAAATGATATTTTACTTTTTCAGGAATGTTTTTTCTGAAGATGGTTCTAAGATTCCAAATGATGCTCTTGCAAATGCTGCTGTCCAGGCATGTTTTCTATTTACTACTTTGATTTACTGTAGCATGAAATGTTGCTAGTTTTTCTATTATTTACTGTCTTTCCACTGATTGAGATAAATTTTGCTATATTTTTGTGATTATATAGGCCATGGCCAGATACACTTGCAGGGAATCTACTTGTCTTTTGTTGACAGGTAAATGTTACGCCATATTGTATAAATAGACTGGTATCTGTATCTTTACTTCTTGCCCTAATATTTGTTCACAATGTTAAGCAAATTCTGATATCTCTGCAAATGATTCAAATGGGACAGAGAAGGAAGCTTTATTCTCTGGCAACTTCATGTTTACCTCATTGGAGAACAAGTTTAACTCAAAGAAGATGGCCAATTAGTGCCGTCATTCCCTAGAAAGGTGAAAACTGCCATTTGGGGAATAAAGTAATTCATATTGCAATTAACATGAGAGAAATATGGCACTATATTGATCTTATCAAGATTGATTCCATTTTTTGGTGTAGTGATGGAGCATTCCAACTGAAAAATGAGCTAGAAATCTGTGTTGTTTAGTTTTGTTTGCAGATAATGGCAATTTTGATTTAATAGTACATTCCAATAGGAGATGACCATACTAATTCAAGCTTTAAACACCTCGGAAAGTTTTATAATCAGGGGGAATTCCTACTATATGTTGTATTGTAGTCAATATATGATCATTGAGTGATCAATTTCAGTGTCACATAATGTTTGTTTCTTTATAATTTTCATCAGATGGTGAGTATTTTGTTCTTGGCTTAAACTTTGTTAAAGTTTACACCCTTGAAGAATGTTTATATGTTCTTGTTCTCTACATGTACGTGTGGTTTTATATGCATATTTGAATGACATGCTTCCAAGGAGGAAAAGTAATTTTGGTGAATTCGATCTTAAATTCCATGCCACTACACTTCATCAACATCTTGGGTTGACAATTGAGTTATTGAGAAAAGTATAAATCTTTCGAGGACTGTTTCCGGAATACAAATGTACATAAAAACAAGAGAATTTTGGCAAAACTATAAACAACTTATGGTTTATTGATAAAATCATAAATACTTTATAGTATTTGCCAAAATCATAACTTTTTTATGATATGCTCAAATTGTCCCTCAATTTCATTCATTTAACTTAATTACAATTATATTAGCTTTTAGGAACTTTTCATCAAAGTTCCTAACAGTTTACATGTATATCTTACGACATAAAAAATTTAAATTTAACACGTTTGTGAAGTTAATAAACCTAACAACTTAAATTATACGTTGAATGTGTTAGGACAAGTCTTTAAGAGAGCTTTCTGTTAAGAGTCAATTGTTATGGGAACTGCTTTAAAATAGAGTGAGTAACAAATATAAAATAATCACAAAGAAACATACAAACACATAAGGATTTGTTTACGCAGTTCACTGCGGGGCCCTTATTGGACAGATGCTCAATTCACTATCAACAAAGTATAATACAAGTTTCAGGATTTTACAATCCGAAATTTAACTTTCGATACTAAAGTGAATTGAAAATAACAAATAAACTATTTGCATTACAAGTACTAACCAACTTGTCTCTCTATGGCAACTCAATCATATAGTTCTATTTTTCATACAGTCTATGTGTTGTAGTGAGTTCAACAACCCAACTCCACTTTGATTTGAAGATGATTGAAATAGATTGTTGCCATCGACACACACTCAATAGTTTCAACTCCTCGCAACTCTGTTTAAGCACATAGGAGACTTACCTATATATCTCTTCTCTTTCCTCATATATAGAGAAAGTCAACCAACTCGCATAAAAGCCTTTTATCAAAAGACCTTAACTATATCAGCTTCAAACTCAAAAGATATCCATAATATATCATAATGCTTCGGCCATAAAAACCTCAAGAAAAACCGCCCAACTCATCAATGAAAATTCACACCACTTCTTCCATAAATGATCAAGTGATTAAAGATGAATTTTAAAACAATAATAACTACTCAAGAAGCATCAATAATTTTAGCAAAGAGAAAGACATCATCGCAGCAACATTAATTTCAGCATAAACTCCGCAATATCCAGAACAGTTATAACTGACTGAGAACTTAACTGTTATTCTTTTGCCAAATATAGCCAACACAGCATAAGCCAAACACCAACAGGTCGTAATTATATTAGCAACTAGGGACTTTGGTGAAAAGTCTCTAACTGCCAATATAATTGTAATTAATATCATATTTTAGATTCTTAAGTTTGTTAAGGTCACAGCTATGTACAATTTAAAATTTCATATGAACTAAAATGTGTACAAAAGTAGTTAATGTAATAAAATGCATATAGTAATTAGGAATCTTTCACCAAAGTCCATAATTGTCAATATAATTATAAAGAATTTGAAAAACTTTGGGTATATCATTAAAAAATTATAGTTTTGACGCATACCATAAAGTATTTATGGTTTTGTCAATAAACCATACGTACCTCATTAGTTGGGACAAGATAACTAGTTAAGAAGGATCAAGATAAGTTGGGAATTAGAGATTTAAACATCATTAACTTCTCTTCATGCAAGAAGAATCACTTCCCAAGAAGGAAGATATTATATGTTCCAAATTCCTGCATTCAAAGTACCGTAACTATCACAGTCGGAGTTATGTTGGCAGTAACAAACTCTCTGGGTCCTTCAGAAGTATTCACGGTAAGAGATGGTGGGAAGGTTTAGAGTTAATTTGGGAGTTAAGTTAGCCATAACAAACTCTCTTGGTCCTTCAAAAGTATTCACGGTGAGAGATGGTAGGAAGGTTTAGGGTTTTGAATGATTTTTGGATTACTTTTGAATTGATCTTAGATTATGATCGAAAAGTGGTCTACACTCAACCCTTCTCTCATCAATCAATCAAAGAAGTGTGTTTGAGATGCAAAATTGCTTATAATTACGTCAAGGACAAATCAATATGCATTGACTTTTCAATCACCAATTGGAGGAAAATTTTGAGTTTACCAATTATCCGAATAATACACAATTTCACTTGGAAACTCATTTGGAACAATAGGCTTCCTACCTCCAGCTACTTATCAAAAATCATCTCAGTTCAAGTTAAATTCCTGCTATACTTGTGAAGATTATGAAGATAATACGACACTCATACTCTTTTCGACAATACATACGACAATAGGTTTAAAGCTGAAAATCTTATTGGATGGAAATTCAAATACAAAAACTATTGGTATGATGATAGTTGGTTGAAGGTGATGAATTTGAGCTCTGGTTGATATTAATTCAAGATTTATGAGGTAGAACAAAGGTTCGGATCCTCAGGTTGATCATAGTGATTAATTCTAATAACTTCAGCTCTTTTAGCTTCAATTTGTTCTACAATGCAGCTTGGATGTTTGCTAATAGCTATGCTGGAACTGGTTTTTTGTATGATGACAACGATGGTGTTTTAGTGGAAAAAGAGAACAGTTTCAAAGGAGTTTCTTTCCCTCTATATGCTAAATTATGGGCCATTTGTCGTGGTATTTGTAAATCGTAGAAAGGTATATTAAAAGCATAATGTCTTCTCAGATTGTCTAAAAGCAATTAGCATTCTTAAGAAACAATATGATCCTCCCTGGAAATTGGAAGGTCTTGTCAAAGATACATTGAAAGCTGCTGAGGTGAGGTTTTTGTTACTTGCAACCGAAATTGCATTTTCATCAGTGATTAAGCTCCACCATCACCATGGGTGCTGCTGCTTCTTCTCAAACTGCTGAAGTAAATGCCGGAGTTTGTTTTTGCATGGAATGATACTTTGAATGACTGTAATGCATTTTTGTTGAAGTGAGTACTGTGGATATATTGGCTGGTGAAATTGTAACTTCAAACTCTTCTATTTTTTCGGTTATATATTAATAATAGTGCTCAAGGTGAAATTTTGGCTCAATTTTATACGGTGGAGGGTGCATGTCGAAGTGGACGTCTGCCTCTCTTGACCATTGCGATTGAGTTGAAGTGGAACCCATAAATGAAGATGGAGGGAGAGGCTATTTACATTAGTTTGGTTCTTCTTGGAAAGAAATAATTTAACATGCCACCATTTAGCTATATAAAGGCATTTCAGGATGTTTCGTAGGGGTGTTCACGGGTCGGATCGGGTTTAGGGGAAAAATCGACCCGACCCGACCAAATGTAATCGGGTCGGGTCGGGTTGAATATTTTTCATCTCTCAAACCCGACCCGACCCGACCTAGGTCGGGTCGGGTAGTCGGGTTTACCCGTTTAGGTAAAAAATAATTTTTTAATAATAATTTTTATTTTTTTAAAAAAAATAATAAAAAATAAATATTTTTAAATATAAATATTTTAAAAATAATTAAAAATTATAAAAAAATCGGATAATCGGGTCGGGTCTCGGGTCATCGAGTTTTAAAGATTGAAACCCGAACCCGACCCGATTATAATCGGGTTTCAAAAATTTGAACCCGACCCGACCCGATTACCCGACCCGACCCGATTGGTTCGGGTCGGGTCGGGTTCTCGGGTTCATTGGATCGAGTTTGACCCATGAACAGCCCTAATGTTTCGTCTCCACCAGTTCAAAAAAATTAATGAATCTAATGAACAGCTGCTACATAGCTTCTTAACAATATTGATCGTTGTAATATTTATCTTTGCAGTATATTACAGAACATTAGAAGGCGAGCTAGGCATTATTGATTACAGCAGCGACAATAAGTGTAATTTCAAAAGAAATCACGTTCAATTAAATCTGAATTAAAAAATACATGAAAACTGATAGCAGATTTAAAAAAGTTTTTTTCTTCTGCCTCACTTTTTACACTGTATGTTTATGATTTATTTACACTGGCAAAAGGGACACGCATTATATATACAGTTTCAGCAATCTCCTAGTAATAGTAATATTATGTGCAGAAGTGGCTAGGTAATAGAAAGATCAAGTGGTCGCAGATTTTGACTTATTATGGCAATCAGCTTTCAAAAACCTGATATATTCCTTTTGTAACATCTGTCCACCACTCACCGGGTCAAAAGTACACCTGTAGAAGCTGGAGGAGAAGAAATGAAGTAGGGCAAAAGATAATTAGGGCAGACAAGAAAAATATCCAGGCAATCAGATTAAAGTTGAAAAAGAACATGGCCTAATCAACTGTGTAACTGCAGTTATGGCAGAGGCATTCATGTCAACTGCATCATACATTCTCAACTTCTTTGCAATAGATAGTGACGAGGTCTGAAATTTATATGAAAGCTAATGAATCATGCACACTTGTCTAGCTTATTATTATCTCCAAGATTTTACTTCTCTTCCTGAAAGTAAGAAGAAGCTGAAGACTAGAATAGTGAACAATCAAATGCCACAACTCAATTGTAAAGTAGTGAGTCTTCTAGCTGATTTGCAAAGCAGGTCTACTGATCTGATTTAATTTCTAGACTTAAATGTTCTGTGTTGCATTAATTCAGGTTTGTTTTAGTTCCTTTATTTTTTTGGCTCAATGTGGTCCGATACTTTTATTTTATTAATGGAAACGATATAAATCTTACATTTGAAGAATCCAAATACAGATAGAGATCTACTTTCCATATTTGTTCTTAGTTAAACACATATCTAGCTTCATTTGACAGTCTCAACAAGACTACAAAATGAACCAATCTTCTTGGCCTTACAATGCCTCCTGTCATTTTAGTTCTAATTCTGCAAACTGGGCTACTTTATGTTTCTCAAGTCTACATTTTTCTTTATCCTAATATGTTATTATGCAGCATTTACCACAAAAGTCTAATCTAAAAAAAGAAATTTTAACTGAACTTAACTAACAACTGATTGGCAATAAGTAATTACTTATCAAATGATGAGGATTTAAACTATCCAAAATATTTGTTTTGATAAAAAAAATTGTACTTGGTAATAGTAAATTAGCACCTGCCGTCCATGCTAACAATCATAACAGTGTTTTGACCTCCAAATGCAGCAGTATACCGTGTGACTTCTGGCAAATGAAACTGTGCAAATGACCATTCAGAACTGAAATATTTTGGAAGAACACCTGCATTTTTCACGTGAGAAAACTGTCATGTTTTACCTGCTTGATGCTTTTGTTGGTATTCTGAGAAACAGAAAGCATACATCCATGAAGGAACTGCAAGTTTTATAGAATCACAAGAGATATCTGACTTTTTGTCCTTTTGATGTTCTAAATTACTTGCTTAAATCCTTGGGCAAAATATTATAGTTGAAAACATTTTCTTGTTCATTATGAATCAAAATTCAAAAGTATAAATAGATGCATGGATTTAGCTACCATTTTGACATACTGCTAGAAATCCAAAAACACTAGTACAAAGGGAGATGTATCACTCAGAACGGATAAGAAAGATTTATTTTTTAAAAATATAATGGCTTTGCTCAGATGAATGCAGTACTGGTATCAATCCTTGGATCAGAAAATATGGATCAATAAGATATGAACTGACCAGTATTATATGCATGGATAGTACACGAGCACAAATCACTAGCGAACAAAAATTTGTTATGTATTTTGACAAGAAAATGTCAGGCATGGATCTGGTAAGTCAACCTGTACTATTCCAGTCAACAACAATTAAAAAAAAATCTAGATCTGAAGTTATCTTTCAATCACAACAATCCAAATTCTCTGTCATGGTTATTTTAAACGCAAGTCAATTGCATTCTAAAGTTTCATTCCCAGCCAAAATAGCATGAGTGAAGAGAATAAATGAAGCCCTTAAGGTATGAGCCAATTACCTCTCATAAAATATAATGATGAGTTGGTGTTGGATCCGACAGTGGCCGGAGATACAAGGGCATTGACAGAAGGAGAAGAGTTTTGATGTACTATTCGTGGACTTTGAGTAGATACAGTCTGAGTTGATGCATCGTCTCTAGCTACTCTAACTCGAAGACTGAACAAATGGACAGTTCCCTTATCACTGGAGACTACTAGCCACTGTACATTTGGAGAGAGAGCAATGCTATATATCTCAGCTCTATCCAGCCCTCTGCGTACCTACAATTTTGGATCAGAAATGCACAAATAAATTGAGATGGAAATAGGAGATACGCAAAATGAACAAATTTAGCCATGTAAATGTGAAGAGTAGAATTATATTTAATTCTAACCATGATGAGATGGAGAAACTATAATTCACGTAAAAATTCCTTGTTGAGAACATTTTGCCTTTCCATATTCCAAAGCAAGTCCAAGTGCTTCTTGTTTGACATGTACCGCATCTGATTCAGGTCAAAATGGCTAAGCACAACCTATAAAGTTTTGGAGCTACCTTCAACCTAAATGAATCAAGGGATAAAGCTACAAGCAAGGATTTGGGTACTTGTCTTGTCCATACTAAACATTAAGCGGGCTGCACATGTGTCTCCAGGGAGTGAACCAGAATGTCAGAAATGGCAACATGGTGTAAGTGAGGGAAAAAGGAGGGAAGAGAAAAGAGAATAATAAAAAGAAAAAATTAGTATAAATCTATGAATACCTATCCATTTATTTTTTGTCGTTTCTCTTTGTCATGCCTTGCCAAGTCAGAGAGGTCAACATTATTTCAAACAAGAACCAAACCCCTAATGTAACTTCAAATGCAATAAAGTTAAGACCCATGAATCAATTAGTAGTGAATTGGACCCATTCATGCACATTATACCATGATCCGCATATGAGGGCCAGTAAGCTGGCACATAATACTTGATACACTGGTACATTATGAAATTTACATTGTCTGGCATTAAGTTCACACCAAACATGCATCATAAAATTTCAACTTATTTCCTTTTTCAGTGATCATAGATGCATAACCTGTTTTCTGAAACCAGAGCCAAAAAGTGTTATTGGGTTGCCTGGATTATACATAGTGGGAATCATGACATACAATTTTCATAATTCTGAAATTTCTTCACAGTTTGGCAATCCATCATGGCATCATGCCATACAAGCAGACAGTAGAAAGTATTGTAATTAAAGTTTGAGGATGTAGTGTGCTCTTTTCGCCACAGCACAACTACAACTTAATAATCAATTTCATGCAGCTTTTATTATTGTTTGGTGGTTGAATCTATTCTGTTAGTTTGGGAACACTGGAAAGAGATTAGACGGGGAAGTTATGGTCATGCGTTTCAGACAGGATTTTGTCCAGTTTTCCTGCCTGATTCATCAGAGGGAAGTTATCTTCTAAGCTCTTTCCTAATAGTTGTCATAGCTCCAATAATGATCACATATATTTTCAGCTTAATCTGCTTATCATGTTAGTCAAAAATCATATGATCTTCACTGATATTCTTTGATATCAAAGACCTACATCATATTGTCTTATAAAATCAGGCATATTGTTATCCAATCTGGGTAAGCCTTTAAGTGAAACACAGTGATACTGAAACCTAAGTCAAAAAAGGATGTAATTGCAATACAGACGACACTGTGGGAGATGCTCACAGAATGCAGTTGCAAACATGGGCAAGCTATGAAAAGATTTAAAGAGAGGTTTTCAGGATCAATGTTGCTTGTTCTTGTGTTCATAATATTCCTATAAACACTGGTGTGGTCATGCTGCAGAGATAATAGCAATGATGTGTTAACTATACAAAACTTACAAGTATGATTTTTGACTAACACTGGTGTGGGAGAAAAAGGGGCGAGCCACAACTTGGAAATAGTTTATCCTATTTATCAATAGGACCTGAAACAAAAGTGCGCATAGTCTATTTTTGTTCATAGCCCTCTAAGAAGCATGACCTCATAGATAATCTAGAAAAATACACCAACTAATATGTCATGAACAAAAGATAACGTTCCCCTTGTATACTTGCGGATATGTTAGGAAAAACATATGTTATTCAACGAAAACCACTACCACAAGAAAAATTTATGCTAACTTTAATGAAGATTTACCTCTTGTAATCTAGTACCATCCATCGTGTTAAATATTCTGATGAGTGTACCCTTTGAGCTTGCAGTTGCAAGAAGCAGCCCATCCAAGGTCAAGGTCATACAAGATATTTGAGAATCATGAGCCCTAAAATTTTTTTTTATCTTCAAACCATAATGTTCAACCCTTATCTCTCCCCGATGTAGACCTGGGCATGCCAACACAGAAATAGTAGAATGATGTGATAAGCAGCAAAGTCCCTTGGGATTAGATAGAGTCTCTATTAGATGAACAAGCTTCAGGTCTGTGAAGTCATACACATAGATTTTGTGCTCAAGAACTATGACAACACGATCTTGTCTCAATTTCACAGCTCTGACATTAGATCGAAATGCAAATTCACCAATGCAGCGGCTTTGATGGTCATCCCAAATAATTACTTTGTTAGGTGGGTATTGAAAATTGGCATCACCACCAACAAGAGCCAGGATATTTGAACGAAAAAGCATTTCAACTATGCCAAAGCCCCCATTTTTCAACTCTCTCCTAAAGGTTTCCTTGAAAGTATCACATTTATATATATGGAAGCCATTGGTTGTTCCAACAGCAAAGCATCCATAGTTTTGATTCCAAGATATTGACAACATCTCAGTTTCGTCACTGTCATCAATGTTTGGTTGTGGTTGAATATAAGGAGTCGTGAATGGCCACGGGTGTGGTGGCCCCAAAGAGGCAATCCTCATCTGAGCATGAATGCCTGGAGAAGTTGATATTGTTGAGCTCATCATGAATTAAGAACAGTCACCAATGACAAAAGAACTCAAAGCTCATTGAAAAGTTGGCTGTTCAAACTGCAATCTGAAGACTGCAAGCATATAGCAATGAAATCAAAATGTTAAAGCAGCTTGATAGAGAAGAATAAACTTTCCTTAATCAACATCAATATAAAGAAACATATGCTGACATTTATGAAGTCCAAATTTAAGCTTATTAGATCTTTTGCGAGGAAGAATGTTGCATAATAATTAAGAACTTTATTTCCAGACACAAATCTATAGTGTGACCACAGGATACATCTAAGTATCCACAGTGAACAGAATATTTACAATTAAGGATTATCTAATAAAGTGACCAGTATAATCAAGGCAATTTATTCTGTCTCGCAAGATGTATCTTGCATGTCCTTCACTACCAAGGCTTCAGTAACACTTAGTGCAATTGAATAGAAAACATCTTGGGTCCAGGCCACTCAGCGGTAATAGTTAATAAGATTCCAGGCTGTCAGTTCCAAGAAGGGCATGGCTTAAAGCAAGCTATCCGATGTTCTCTTACCTCTTTATGTTGGTGGCTAACCTTCCAAATGGATTTCTTGAAAAGACCAAAGTAGCTGGCCTAATCTCCAGCGTGGCAGCAGTTGACATCATTAAGAAAGGAGTACAACACTACAACTTCTACAATATGCCGATGAAAATATGATTTTCTGTGGCAACTCAATTGAGGTAGTTACCAATCTTAAAACTATCTTCATCATTTTTATATAGTCATGGGCCAAAAGATAAATCTTAACAAAAGCCCAATTAACTACTTGGGCACAGATGAATCTAGAGCGGATTTGATAATAGATTGTTTTGGATGTAAAAGGGAAATCTTCAAATAAAATACTTTGGACTACCCCCTTTCCACTAAGAAAATCAGGAAGTCTGATTAGCAATTGTCGATAGGCATTTGCTCCTTGGAAGTCCAAATGCCTCTCTCTACTGTTGGCAAACTCACACTTATAAACAATGTCCTCTTGGCACTTCCATCCTACTATAGGCGTTTGGTATGAGGCAATCCATCCAGATTGTTGGCAATCTTGTCTTTAAATTACCTGGACCCCACACATTACTTTGTTTGGTGTCTCACTTGTGCAGGTAATGTGGATTGCCATCAAAGTGGTAATCCAGATTGCTCAATGGAGAGGTGTCTATGTGGATTATCTCTGAAGTGGTAATCTTGAATTAATTTTTAGGACAAAATTATCCTCCTTAAACTCTAGCTTTTTTACAAGTTCTTTGCTCCTCCCACAACTTCTCCCATGACATAACATTATAATAATATTATAATATAATATTACAATATTATATTACATTATTTTAATATTATATATAATATAATATAATATAATAATATAATATTATATTAGATATATTATATTATATATAATATATATAATATAATATATATATAATATTATATATAATATATATATAATATAATATATATATAATATAATATATAATATATATAATATAATATATATTATATTATATGATTAATTAGAATATTATAATATATTTGTGAAAAGGGTATTTTCGGAAAGTATATCTCATTACTTGGTAATGTATTTGTTATACCAAACATGTCTATATGAATTCTAGCAATCTTATCATAACATTACTTGTGCATACCAAATACTATATTCTACATTACCGACAATCTTTTTAATGGTAATCTATCTAAAAGGTAATCTAGATTGCTTGGTAATCTGAAAAGTAATGCACCAAACGCCACCTAAGCGTATTCTCATGATTCCAAAATGGGTTATAAAGATATTGATGCTTAAAGAAGAACTTTTCTTTGGACCAATAAAGACAAGGTTAGTGGTTTTGATTGTAAAGATAAATGGTATAATATTTTTATATTCAAAATGCAAGGGCGAGCTTAGTATTTTACATATTAGCTTGCAGAACCCACCATTACTAGGAAAATGGTGATGGAAGTTAGCATAAATCTTGTAGGAACATTGGGTTAAATTATTGAAATATGTTTTGAGATAAATGATTTCTCTGAGGTCAGTATCACTAATTGATGCCTCCATATTTGGAAGGATCTTTGGAAAATCAAGGACTCCTTTTGACCTTTCCTCAGCTTCACCAGTGAAAATAGTAATAATAATAATAATAATATTGACTTTTATAGAGACAAATGGTATCACAAACAATCTATATACTATAGAGGACATATACCAAAATGTATTCGCCACTAGGAAAAAGCCATGGCACACAGTCAATGAAATGATTGACCCTCTTGACTTTGGAAACTAACTGAGTCAAGTAAACTATGCACCAAACATCTAATTAATAAAGTAGTGGCTCGTCCCTTTTTTCCCCTCAAAACAAAGTGTATCTTTCATGATCAAGTAAATGGAAGGTATAGGATGTCGGCAAAGAACATAAGAAATTGGCAAAGCAAGCAACAGCAGATATAGCACGTGATTTCGGTACTCAAATTGTTCATCTAATCACATTTGTAACAGCATGTGATTTTGGTTAAAACTATAGGAGCTATATCACCCATGTTTCAAAGGAACATATTGATCACAATATCAAATACTGAAAGCAAAATAGGCATTTGAAGAAAAACCTAAAAATCAATGAAGTCTATGTTATTTATGGGTTGCCATTAAACAACGAATCAATAAAGTTATAAACTGGATGAAGCTCATACTCAGAACCAAAATCCGTGTCTAAAAATCAAACAAAATCTAATTTCCAAAGAACATGGTAAAGTTTAGGACTTCATAAGTTTATAAATCAGTACTTCACTTGTATAGCTAAACATATCAGGCGGCTAGTAGGTCAATTAAAGGCAGTTTCTTACGCAATGCTTAAGGTAAAAACTATTAACTCCAAAGCTAGTCGATTTAAGATTTACCCGAAACCTAGTGGTATTTACATGCATCCCACAGCTTTTCGAACTAGAAATCAGACATCACACCAAAAGAAAGTCTATGAACCAAAAAGATCTACCTTTAACACTAGGAAACTGTAAAAGCTTCTAAAGCAAACGAACTTTGTCCCCCCCCCCCAAAACTAGCAAAACTTCGTAAACGAACAAAAAAAGTCACAAGCAAACAAACAAATTGATTAGTCGGAAGAAAGATCGAAAAAAGAAAGATGAAAAAAATCTTGCAGATCCAATCACGAAAGGCGAAATAAACAAGGGTTGTACCAAGAGCACTTACTGAACGCAGCGCAGTCTGGGCAGCCCGATTCCGCCAAATCGGAAGCAGGTAAGGACGGTCAAGGGAGAGAAGAGGAGGGCGACGGCTGAGTCGTCCAGCATCGAAGTAGCTTTTATTGCGGAGAAGGGAATGAGGAGTACCTGTTCAAAGAACAAGGAATTGGGCGACTCCCGAGGTTATTCCTCCACGACGGACGGATCCTATCAAAGCTTCATAGCAAAATGGTTGTTTACAAGAGTATATTGCGACATTCATTGCTCTGAACTTCACATCTTGTCCGTCTTTCGCATATTGTGCCGTTCCATAAATGGACAGTAAGATTTGGGGATGGGATAATGGATGGGTATAGAGAAGACGAGAACGATCGCTCTCAAGTATTATATTGTACAGGATCCAATCTCCGTATGTCACCAGGTTGCAGGATAGATCGGACGGCAGTGATTAAACAACTGGTGGGATGAGGACGCGTTGCAGAAAGAAATATCTGCGAAAATGATGGCGGAAATTTCCTTCCTCATTGAACAATAGAACGTGTCTCCCCGTTGTTTTATCTCGAGGCCGGGTCCAAGTGCACTCGAGTGTTCATTTGGTCGAATCCAAATGTCCCGAATCGAATTTGATTGAACCTTCCATTTCTACAGGGAAAATTATATATATATTTTTTCTATAATTTGATTAAATTTTAATTTTAATCTCTATAATTTTTAATTTTTAATTTTAGTCCACGTACTTTATTTTCGTTTAGAATTTAATTTCTATCATCGCATGAGATCTAAACGGAGTTGATGTGTATAACAAGTGTTGATTGAATATTACTGACGTGTAGTTTACAGAAACCAACTCCTAAAAAAAATATAATATAAAGACTTAAATTAAAATTTTATAAACTATAGAGGTTAAAATTAAAATTTGAATAAACTATAATGATCAAAAGTATGATTTTTTTTAAAAGTATATAAAAATCAACGTTATATCTTTTAATTTATTTATAAATAATTATAAGATTTAATATTTTATTTAAAATATTATTTTAAAATTGAGTAAACCATATTATTTTTCCTTAAAATAATTATTGATTTATTAAATTCTATCATAATTAAAAAATAATAATTAATATAATATTTTGATTAGTTTTTTATGCATAAGCTAGTTCAATGAGACATTAAAATTTAAATTCAAATTCCAAGCCTAAAACTACATGAATATTGAATCATTAAGATCGATGAGAAAAAATTTAGTCACTACAAGGATTAGTCAATATCATAGATTAAACCAAAGAATTAGTCAATATTCTGAATGAACCGGGCCAATCCAATTTAGAATTTTAGGTGTAGGGAGCCCCTGGACCGATCCCAAGAGTAGCATCATATATTTGTAGTTCAAAATTTTAGGTGTTGCTCAATTATAAAGTAATCTTTTAATAAAATATTAAATCTTTTAAATAAAATATTAAATTTTATAATTATTTATAAATAAATTAAAAGATATTCGGTTATTTTTTTTTATTTTTAGGGAAAATAATATTTTTGATCTCATAGTTTACTCGAATTTTGATTTTCGTCTTCATAGTTTATACAATATTAGTTTTAGTCCTCATACCATATTTTTTTTAGTAGTTGGTCCCTATAGACTCCACGTCAGCAATGTCCAAACAGCACATGTTATCCACATTAGCTTCGTTTAGGCCTGGACCAAATCCTAAACAGAAATAAACTGTGGAGACTAAAATTAAAAATTTAAAACTATAATGACTAAAACCAAAATTTGAGCAAACTATGTGGATCATGTTGGCTTTAGGTTTTCAACCTTAGCATTAATTTGAGTTTTAATGGTTTTGATGATAACAAACATGAGACTAATGATTTCATTGAGAATATGTTTCAGGTTCCATATCAATTAGCATTCGATGTCCTCGATCGAAAAAATCAGAGAAATCAAAAATCGGAAGGACATTGATCGTCGTGCTCGGGTTCGTCGCGAAAGTTTATCGAAGATCGAGGAGTGCACCAAAGTTTCTTGGATGAGTCCAAAGATCAAGTCAAAAGCTCTCCAAGATGATGCTCATTGAAAGCTGGAACCTGGAAACCAAGCGGGGAAGAAATAGGCTGAAAATGCAATTTTAGCCTATGTTCGGTCGACCAGGCGGTCGACCGAATAGGGTAAGAAAAGAAGGTCTAGCCATTTCGGTCGATCGAACACTGTCGAAAAATGGTAGTGGGCACTTCAGTCGACCAGTCGGTCGACTGACAGTGGCTGGTTTTGGGCAGTAGGCTTGGCGGTCGATCGACCTGCTGAAAGCTGAAGACACGATATTCCGTCGGTCGACCGACGAGTCGACCAAAGATCGGGGATGAATAGTGGCGTCTGGGCGATCGACCCACCGGTCGACCGACCACAGACAGAAGAGAAGCGGTCGAAAGACCGGTCGACCGACTATTCGACCGGTGGCCTGTAACGGAGTTTTCTATCCGTTGAACAGTTGTTTCTTCACGAGGGTATAAATACACCCTCATATACTTTATTTAATCTTCTACTCCTACTCTAACAGAATTTATTGAGCATTTAAAAGGAGATTAAAGCCTTCCAAAGATTGATTGCGGCGCTCTGCTCTCTCTTCGTCAAGATCTTCTTCAAGCGTCTGCTTCCCCGCCTCCCTCAACTTTGCTGCAACGAGTTTATCTGACGAGTTGAAGGATTGAAGTCTTGCAAAAGAGCACGATTCTTTGGTTTAATTCTTAAGCTCTTCTGATTGTAATTTAATCTGTTATTTGAACGTTTTGTTTTATTTGTGCGTGTGAAGACCAAGTGTTTGGTCTTGTTGTGTGAAGTGGTTTTCTTGTTGTGAAGGAGTAAAGCCACTTGTGTAAACTTAGCGTTTACTAGGATTAGTTTAATTATCCCTTAGGGTTGAGGTGGAAGAGGACTCTCGATAAGAAGACGGAGACTTCCGGGTGTGAAAGTACCTTAGGTCGAGAGTGCGTCTCTTCGGTGAAAAGTCCTCTGTGTAAGGAAAACCTAATTAATCTAGTAAAACTTAGTTTAGAAATCCTAAGCGGGGTGCTTAGGTAGTGGAGTAGGCATTGGGGCCGAACCACTATAAAATTCTTGTGTTTGCATTGTTTTATTTGATTGTGCCTAATTGTTTTTATCTAGCTTCCGCATTTAATCACATAATTGTAACTCGCCTAAACATTCTAATAAAATGATTAAAATCGGATTCTGGCTAATTGTTATAGTAAACACACTATTCACCCCCCCTATAGTGTTGCCATTTCGCCAACAATTGGTATTATAGCGGATCGTAGATTGTGATTTAATCATCCCTTCTACAATTCGTCTCGATCTTGAAATGACTCTAGAGTCGGTAGCGTCTACACCCCCTAGGTTCGATGACTCAAACTTTGGTCTTTGGAAATATTGGATGTACACCTATTTAAAGATGAAAGGGTTTGGAGTCTTTAACATGTTACATTGGAAATTCGTTGAACCTAAGGATGATGCCATGAATTATATTCTTTGCGCATTACCAAATGACATCCTAGATAAAGTTATGCATTGCTCCTCGGCTTATGACTTATGGATCACTTTAAATGTTTTATATGATTATGCCAAAACCGAAGAGATTGGCACTTTTAATAAAGGTGGTGATGACAATGGTCACTTACCTACTACTAATCTTGATTTTGATGCTCATAGCTCTTCTAGTCAAAGAAGTAGCTCCAAGAGCCGAAAAAGGAAGATAGTGTGTCATGCATGCAAAGAAAAATGGCATGTGAAGAAGAATTGCCCTACCATGAAGAACAAAGCAAGTAAGAGGTCAAGTGCTTCCACCTCCACATCTTACTCAAGTGAAGCATCCTCTTTTCATGACCATGAAGCCAATTCTAAAGTTTGCCTCATGGATGCTAATGATGAGGTACACTCTTCCCCTTCTAGTCATGCTAATAATAATGCTAGCTCTACTAGTTCTCTTGACATATTATATAATGAGTTAGTAGATGAATACAAGAAAATGTATGCATTGCTTGCTAAAAAGGATAATGAGAATAAAAGATTGAAAGAAGATAATATAAGGCTTAACTCTCACGTGGATGAATTAAAACTAGAAAATGAGAAAATAAAATCTTGTTCTTTTGATTTTTCCCATGATAGGCTAAAACATGAGCTTAAGGTCATAAAGCTTACGAATGAAAGTTTGAAACTTGAGAATTCAAAAATTATAAGTCAAAACAATAATTTGAAATCTCAATCTAAAGACTTATATCAATCTCTTGATTTATTAAAAAAGGAGGTTGTGTCATTAAATAAGAAAGTAAATGAATTGAAAAATGTTTCATTTCCTAAGAACACTAGAATAAAAAATGCATATGTAAAGAATGCCAATGTTCATAATCATTCTCATATTAGGCATTCCACATTTAAACCTCATGTTCAAAATAAAAATGTTTCATCTAAGAATGCCCATGCTCATCATGCCTCTCATGCCATGCATTTTACCATTAGACCTCATAATTATAAGAAGATGAATGAGGTTTCTAAGAATGCTCATACTCATCATGTTTCACATGATAAGCATTCTAAAAATAAATCTCATGTCCATGTTAAAAATGAAAAGAAAAAGTTTCATGGATATTATTTTTGTTGTGGTGTTTATGGCCACGCAATCCATGATTGTGCATTTAAGAAGAATCCAAGTGTTGCTAAGACACTTTGGATACCTAGGCCAATTAACCCCCAAGGACCCAAAGCCATTTGGGTACCAAAAATTTTATGTTCTATTGTAGGGGGAACTACCACACATGGTTGAATAAATGAAGAGTTGAAGTTGACCATGGACTTAAGTGAAGTCTCATCCTTTGGCTACAACTTCAAACCATCATGATGCTATATATATAGAAAGTGGCATCTAGGTACATTTTGGTATCATCTCCTTACTTTACTTTGTTTTATTTTAGTTGGAGATAATGATACGTGCTTTAATTTCAGTTGTTTTCCCCGCTATTGTAAAAGAGTCATTTCAAAAATAATTTTTGATTTTTTGATATTCGGTCTCCTCGGAGAACTAAGTTGCCTGTAATGGGCCTAAGCGACCATGCGGTTCTAAATCATAGGCTTTTTTTGGCTTTCGGTTTTCAACCAATAGGAAGGGTTGGAGATCTAATGTTTCAAAATTTTATATTTTGAGATCTCTTGATTCATTTTGTTATCATGAATAATTTTTTTGAAAATGAATCCATGCTATTTAGTGAAGTTGAAGTTGATAAATGGTACTTGGTTTTTCTCTTCACTATTTTGTTTAATAGCTTGCATGTAGAATTGGTTTTATTGTCTACTTAAGAAGTACACTTGCAAGTTATAAGTTTTTAGGAAAGCTATTTAGGAAGAAAAATATTAGTTTGGCTAAATCATCATGAATAGGGTATAACCTTGATAATTTCAAAATCTAAGTGTTATACCTCATTGGTTAAGATAAAATCATATCTCTATACTCATGACTAGAATTGCATGTAAAATTCTTGAATTCTCATGAGTAGGTAAAATATTAGCACTTAGGCAAATTTCATCAAATGAAACTTGCTCTAGGTTGATACTTGTTATTAGAGATATTTCTTTAAGTCCAAACTAGTTAAACATAAGTAGAGATCTTATTCCTCAAATGTTTCACATCTTAAGATCTCTTAGATTCATTTAGATATCATGAAAACTCATTTAAAATGAATCTTTACTATCTAGTATAGGTTAAGATTTTAAAATGAAACTTTGCATTAAACCTTGCTATGTAGTATGTTAGCTTGCTAGTAGTCATATTATTTTATTATGATACTAATGAAGTCTACTTGCAAGTTAAAAATTTAAAAGGCTATGCTATCTAAAAGAAAATGAAAAAGGAAATGAAAAGTTGGGCAAATTTTCAAGAAATAAGGTATGAATTTAATTTTGCAAAAATCTTTGTAAAATAATATAATACTCATGCTTAAATGATTTCTCTATGCTCATGATTGATTATGCATGATAAATATTTGAATCTTCATGAGTAGGAAAAATCTTGATTGAATGAAACTTGAACTAGGTTAAAATTCTTCTTTAGAGACTTCAGGTTAAGTTAAACTTGAAATGAAATTAAATTTCTAAAAATAAGGTATGAATTTAACTTTACAAAAATCTTAGTATGATGATTGAATATTAATGCCTTAATGATGTCTCTATATACTCATGATTGATTTTGTATGATAAATGTTTGAATTTTCATGAGTAAGAAAAATTTGGATAACTTAGGCAATTTCATAATATCTTGATTAAATGAAACTTGCTCTAGGTTAAAACTCATATTAGAGACCTCATTTTGAGTAAACATTAAACAAACATGTTTAGACACACATGATATGACTCTAGGTGTTCAATTTTGAAAATTCATGTGTAGATGAAAATATGATAACTAGATCACATTAGTGGACTTAAGCTTAAAAGGGTTGACACAAGTCAACAAATTGACTTGGACACTTGATTTTAAGTCCAAACTTAATAAACTTGTTTAGAAATAAGTATGACATGTTTCCATGCTCTTAGAGTGAACAATTCATATGGATATAGATAAAATGACAATAGAGGTCAATTCATGCTTACCTCTTTTGAACCATGTTTACCCAAGTCAACAAGTTGACTTAAAGGTCTCATCTTCAATCCATATTTGTGGAACATGTTTAGATTTACTCATGTTAGGTATCCATAGGTTTAAATTTGAAAAATCATGAATAAATGTTAAGATTGAAACTTAGCAAGTTTCATAAAAACTAGTTTAGTTTTGAATGAAACCATGCTAGGTTGATATCTTGACTTAAGGACATAATTTTTATTTCAAACTTGACATATACTCTTTACATGACCACATTATGGTGTCATGAAAGTTTGAATGAAAATTGAACAAGTTTTAAAGAATAATTGAAAATTACAAGGATTGTCATTTGTTCAACAATTGGTATCACCAATTTCAGTTATTTCTAGAAAAATATAGAAAAATCATTTTTAGATGATTTTTGAAACTACACATTCACTGAAAAATTTAGTTTTATCTAGTAAAAAAATTCATCAAGAATCGAATTTAAAGTGAATTTTTGAAGTTGAATTTCAAAACACAAAGTATTATCAAAGTATCCTTATATGAAATATCAATCTTTCCGATACTTTGAATTTTCTTCAAAAACTTCAAATAAAAGTATGTGTATACCGCTTTGATTATGTTTCTAATATCATTCACACCATTGATTGAGTAAAATCATTTCTAGGAATGATTTTGAATTCTTGAATGATAGCTAGAAATATCTAGTGTTTTCATTAAAAACAATGTAGGATGAAAAATGAACTTAGAAAATTCATTTTGAGTTCAAACTTGATACATTCATTTTAAATGACCATTCAATATTTGGTATCAAAATTTTCATCCAAAAATTGGTTTAAAAAATATTTGTCAAAAACATGATTTTTTGTAAACTTAAAAGGTTGATTTTTGAAATCTTGAAGATAGGTTGACCTAAGTCAACAAAATAACTTAAAAGTCTCATCTTAAACCCAAACTAACTTCATAGACTTATATTATCTCATGTTTGATGTCTAGATGCCTAAATATAAGAAAACATAAGTAGATAGCAAAACTTGAGACTTAGCACCTTCATGTTTTCATGCTTATTTCAAATGAAAATATGCTAAGTTCATATTTAGATCAAATGACATTAGTTTCACTTCAAACTTAATACATGAGTTAAATGACTATATCTTGATAGTTTGAAAGTTTGAATGAATTTGAAAATGTCATGAAAAAGAAACAATATTCATACTTGAGATCATACATGACTTAATTTTGAATTCCAATTGAGTTTTGAACATATCATGTATGAATTAAGTTTTATGTTAAATACTTATTTTCCATCCCTTTGATTGAGATTTTCATGTTTCATAAAAAATCTTTAGAGTCTCAACTTCATGAAAAATTACGTGTGTTTCATCCCTTTAGACCTTTCTTGCCCTTTTTGATTGATGTCAAAAGGGGGAGAGAAGTATAAAAAAAAAGGAGAGAAGTATGAGAAAAAAGGGGAGAAGTGTATAAGAAAAAGGGGGAGAAAAGTATAGGTAAATAGGGAGGAAAATATAGGAAATCCATCCATATAGATAGGGGGAGTTTTTCTCATAGATATGCATGTTGATAGGGGGAGAAATCCCATAGTTGATATCCTATATGCTTTAATGATATATTTTCTTATGGATGTTTGTCATCATCAAAAAGGGGAAGATTGTTGGCTTTAGGTTTTCAACCTTAGCCTTAATCTCGGTTTTGATGGTTTTGATGATAATAAACATGGGACTAATGATTTCATTAAGAATATGTTTCAGGTTCCATATCAATTAGCGTTTGATGTCCTCGATCGGAAAAATCAGAGAAATAAAAAATCGGAAGGACATTGATCGTCGCGCTCGAGTTCGTCGCGGAAGTTTATCGAAGATCGACGAGTGCACCAAAGTCACTTGGATGAGTCCAAAGATCAAGTCAAAAGCTCTCCAAGATGATGCTCGTTGAAAGCCGAAACCCAGAAACCGGAAACCAAGCGCGGAAGAAATAGGCTAAAAATGCAATTTTAGCCTATGTTCGGTCGACCAGGAGGTCGATCGAATAGGGTAAGAAAAGAAGGTCCAGCCATTTTGGTCGACCGGTCGGTCGACCGGTCGGTCGACCGAACACTGCCGAAAAATGGCAGTGGGCACTTCGATCGACTGACAGTGGCTGGTTTTGGGCAATAGGCTTGGCGGTCGATCGGTCGGTCGACCGACCTACTGAAAGCTGAAGACGCGAGATCTCGTTGGTCGACCGAAGGTCGGGGATGAATAGTCGCATCTAGGCGGTCGACCGACCATAGACAAAAGAGAAGCGATCGAAAGATCGGTCGACCAGTCGGTCGACCGACTATTCGACCGGCGGCCTGTAACAGATAGTTTTCTATCTGTTGAACAGTTGTTTCTTCATGAGGGTATAAATACACCCTCATATACTTCATTTAATCTTCTTCTCCTACTCTAACAGAATTTATTGAGCATTTAAAAGGAGATTAAAGCCTTCCAAAGATTGATTGCGGTGCTCTGCTCTCTTCGTCAAGATCTTCTTCAAGCGTCTGCTTCCCTACCTCTCTCAACTCTGCTGCAACGAGTTTATCTAACGAGTTGAAGGATTGCAAAAGAGCACGATTCTTTGGTTTAATTCTTAAGCTTTTTTTATTGTAATTTTATCTATTATTTGAACGTTTTGTTTTATTTGTGCGTGTGAAGACCAAGTGTTTGGTCCTATTGTGTGAAGTGGTTTCCTTGTTGTGAAGGAGTAAAGTCACTTGTGTAAACTTAGCGTTTACTAGGATTAGTTTAGTTGTCCCTTAGGGTTGAGGTGGAAGAGGACTCTCGATAAGAAGACGAAGACTTTCGGGTGTGGAAGTACCTTAGGTCGAGAGTGCGTCTTTTCGGTGAAAAATCCTCCGTGTAAGGGAAACCTAATTAATCTAGTAAAACTTAATTTGAAAATCCTAAGCGGGGTGCTTAAGTAGTGGAGTAGGCATTGGGGCCGAACCACTATAAAATTCTTCTGTTTGCATTGTTTTATTTGATTGTGCCTAATTGTTTTTATCTAGCTTCCGCATTTAATCACATAATTGTAACTCGCCTAAACATTCTGAGAAAGCGATTAAAATCGGATTCAGGCTAATTGTTATAGTAAATATACTATTGACCCCCTCTAGTGTCGCCATTTCGCCAACAGTATGATTTTCCTTAAAAAATATAAATCAAGTAGAATAATTAGCAAGAACTTTCCTAAACCAAAATAATTTTGTTGGAATTTCCCCAAATTAAAATACGGATGCTCTCATATCGAGAATCAAGTTTGATTATACTCATTCTACTCCTTTGCAAAAGTCTTTAATCAAAAATTCAAAAATCAAAAATTTTAAAAAGTATATCAAAAAATCAATAAAATATAAAATATATTTTTCATAAAAATATCAATAAATTACTAAAAAGAAAAAAAATATTTTTCAGAAAAATAGGGGGTTAAATAAATTTTTGGACCAAAAATCTAGAATATATTAAAGATTTTAGTCCTAAGTATATACAAAATTAAATTTAAATTAAAAATAATAAAATATTTTGATCCAAAATACTTTTTAGATCCTATCACCCATTTTATATCACAAAAATATTTTATCAATTACTTTAATTTTTCTAAAATTATTTTAGGCGTTGGGCAAAAGTTTATAACATGTTAAAGATTTTGAATAAAGCATATAAAACTAAATTTATATTAAAAATAGGAAATTATTTTGGTCCAAAATATTTTTTAGACACTTTTATATATATATATATATATTTCATACTATATTTTTTTATGATTACTAAGATTTGTTTAGATCATAACGCCTCATTTTATATCATAAAAAATAGTTGTTGAATTAAATTTATTTTTTTCAAATTTATGAAATTATTTTAGACTTTGGGCAAAAGTGTTTATGAAATATATTTTTTAAGGTATAAAACATATGCTAGGCTCTAAAAGTAGTGTTAGGAGATAAAAAGTGGTTTTAGGATCTAAAAAGTGGTGTTATGATTTAAAATAATTTTAATTCAAGAAATATTTTTTTATGATATAAAAAGTGATGTTAGGATCTAAACAAATATTTTGAATTAAAAACTTTTGCCCAAAGTATGTAATAGCTTCATAAGTCTAAGAAAATAATTTTAATTCATATTTTTTTTATGGTATAAAATATATGCTAGTGTCTACAAATATATTTTGGACCAAAATAATTCACTATTTTTAATAGAAATTTAGTTTAATATGTTTTATTCAAAAGTGGAGAAAATATCCTATGTCCTCCAACAAGTGTCGTCTCGGAAAATCTCTAGCCAGAGTGGATACAAACGTTGGAAAGGGTTATCTTACTTTTCATCATTAAGACGACGACTTGAGAGAGTGGATTACATATAAATCATTATTAGAGTTTGACACGTCTTTCGTACCCTAGCCTCATTCGGGATATTGTGTAACCGAATGATTTGATTACACGGGAACTAATCATTGAAGAATGTTTGATCCCTAATGATTGAACCTCATACTATCAGGGTAGTCATGATAAGTTGCTAGACATCAATATTGACTTGTGAGTTAAGTTACGATGATGAGATGATCGTGCGATCGCATTAAGAATCATATAGAAGGCGTTCTATCAAAGTAAGAATGCTCGCTTGTGCACGACTTACCGCCGGCTTAGTATGGGGCCCAATGGGTCACACGTAAATAATCTATCCTCGTAACGAGTTTTATGAGATAAAACTCAAACGTGATAATTGATGTCTGCTAGCACGGACATGCCGCGATACAATCACTATAATAATAATTATCAACAATCATATAAAAACTAAACAAACCAAACTATACACAAATCAAAACTATTGTATTAACACGATACAAATCAAAACTATCATAAGTGAAGTATAGAGTCAACATAAGTATCAAAATACAAGTGTCAAGTCATAAACAATATCCAAATGTTAAGTGATCACACATGCAAGTCAAATAAATAAAGTCTCACTGCAGTAGAGTCTTGTAGGGATCGTGCGGTGGCGTCTGCAGTGCTTGAGTGTAGATTGGCATTGACTGGGTCGAGGATGATAGATCAGATGTCGGTGGGATGCCAACGCCAGAGTGAGCGGTGATATGCCTCAGCATGGCATGCATCTCCTCCATCATCTGACTCTGACGCGCGACTTGCTCTTCCAATGCTGCTATTCGGCCCTGATCCTAAGATCGGGATGTGGATGACCACTCACCAACAAGCAGAGGGGTCGGTGCCCCAAGTGGCCCAAGCACGGCTCGTGCATGGCCACTATCTAGAAGTCGTACGTAAGTTGTTGCTAATTTTTGTGCTATGAGCGCGCCATCAACTCATGAGCGACGGATGTAGAAGTCGTATGTAAGTCACTGCTAATGTATTATTAAGTCACCAATGGCCCACGTGGTGCTCCTAAAGTCATTGCTGATAAGTTATCTCATTTGCGCGCCGCGTGCGCGCCATCGACTTATAAGCAACGGCCCAAGCGACCATAAGCATGATGTTGTAGATGTTGGTATATTTGCAATGGCCCGAGCGACCGTAAGTATGCCATTGCAGATGGTGGTATATCTGTAATGGCCCGAGCCACTGTAAGAAAGTCATGGGTCGTTTCGACGGCTCAGGCGGTCATGGGTGATGGCCGTCGGTGAAAGTAACATTTATAGTAGTGTATGTCTTCATTACCATGTCTAGAGATGGTTTCTTGTGAGTTGGAGGTGGACGTGGAAGCACTCCTCTTTTCTTTGACTTTTTCTTCAATTAGGGGCAATTCCTTTTGGTTAGAGGTGGCAAAATTAACGGGCCGAGTTGGCCCACTAACTGCGTGGGCCGAAAATTCGCGGCCTAACACACCCCGCAGAATTTTGCGAGCCGCTCGGCATTGCCTACGAGCCCGTAAAGTGCAGATTGCCTATGTTTATCACCTCCTACACCATCAACATTAGTGATGAAATTGATAAATTCTTTTAATATTTAGCGGGCCATACGGGCCAAACATCAACATCAAAATTTTGATGGCATTGATATCTTGAAAAATTAACAATAAAATTACTGCAACACCAATATTTTTAATATTTAGTGGGCCTAATGAGCCGGGCTGGCCCGGTAAGGCCCGACCCACTTCAGCTTGCAATGATATCATGTCGGGCCGGCCCGATAAGCTTATCGAGCTGAATTTCCTGGCCCAACCACATAATTATCATGTCGTGCCCATTTCTACCGCCCTTATTTTGGTTATAACTTGGAAAAAAAGATTGAGTTGTAAATATTAATATTAGAGGAGCCTTTTTGTAAAAGTGCCTAATCAGGTTTATTAAGTCCCAATCCTCCCTAATCCCTCTTATATCTACTATTGTTGCAGCAGTCGATGGGTTGGAAATGAGAGATCGGAGCGCGCGGTGAAGACTCCGATGAAGAACTAGAGATTTTGAGGTGTATTGAGGTAGGAGTCTTATATCTTCTCTCAATTGATTCGTCATGGTTTTATTGTGTCTTCATCCATCGACAATAGAGAGGAGTAGGTGGAGGATAGGCGGCGGAGCCTGTTGGAGTGTGGTGTTGGCTTGGCAACCGGTGTTGCTGTCTGTGTCGTCGAGCCGCGTGGCCTGGGCAGCCGATGAGCCACGGCAGCCTTTGCTACTGCTTGCGGCAAGCAGCAACCGTGGCACGCCATATGCTGTGCTGCAGCCATCCCCGGCATTCGGTCGATGCCTCGCCGGCGTCGGGGGCCGTGGGAGAGTCCGACGAGATCGGCGGGGTGATCGTTGGCGGTCAGGAGGGCCGGCCGGCGTGGACCCGAGAGGAGCAGGGGGTGGGCAAGGGGGTATCTCACAGAGACAAGCGAGGATGATTTTATTATATTTTATAAATTAGATGATTAAAAAGGATAGTTGTATCACATGAAATGGGTTTGATTTATAGATTATTGTAGTATTTTTGGAGTTGATCATAGAGTTGTCGGGTTGAGTTTGGGTAAATACCAAAATTATAGGTTTTCGTGCTTTGAACGGGATGGTGGTGTCAGATTTCACATCCAATGTCGTTTGATAGGTCTTTTGTATGTTTCAGTATTATTTGAAAATTAAAAGTTATTAATTCAATTTGATACATAGTTAAATGATGTAGAATAGTTGTATTCAATATTATGTGGTGATTTAGAGTATAGATGGTTGTGTGGGATTTGAGTTGATTCATGTTGTAGCCTATGAATGTTGAATGTGTAAAATGACAATTTTACCCTTTGCTTCTATTTGCTTGGTTTTGCTTATAAAAGTCGTTGAACTCATGTTGCATATTGTTGTTGGCTCATGGACATGTTGATACCATGGTATGTTGCATGAATTGCATTATAGAGATTATGATGATTAGGAAGCATGTATAGTTGTTACTAAATTTCATGATGCTAGAACCAGGTTCTTGAATGGTTGCATTGTTGTTGTAAGTTTTGCTCGGTACTATTATTGTTGGTGTCATATAAATTGTTGTTAGCATGTTGTAGAATTTGTCATGTGTATATTGGTGAGATAAGTTGAGATGTTGCATATCTGTTGATTTATTATTGGGCGAAAGTCTTAGACACTTATATTATTGGCTCGAGGTGTATGGGCGGTGACACCGGTGATCGCATTATTTATCACACGAGGTGCATGTGTGCAGCGTCAAGGTGTTAGACGTCGACGGGCTATTCTTTGGATAGTCGCACCTCGTTCTTGAGCAGACTTAAGGTGTCACTCTCGAGGTGCGAGAGTGCGGGGGAAACCCACTTGTCCACTAAGCTCTTGATTGGTATGAGTTGCATTAAATGATAGGTGAATATGTGTGTTTGTTGTTGACATGATGCATTTTATTGGAGAGTCGTATATTGTTGCATTTGGCGATATCATCGTATCATGTTTATTTATCTTCGTTGTTGACATATTGATACTCCTACTCAGTTGTCCGCTGACATTGTTTGTTTTTGTCTCAGATTCCGAATTTGTTGGCAGTGTGGTTGGGTAGCTAAAGTCTTGGAGGAAGAGACGCATCTGCTGCTTATTTCTCCCTATTTATCTTAGTTGATTGTTGAGCAGTATGTTGATATTAGTTGTTACCTTGTAGTCTTCAAATTGAACTTTAATTTGTTGACTCCATTACAATTGCTTTTAATATTCGTTCGTGTATGGTTGTTTGGTTGTTGGTTGCGTTCCTCCGATATAATGTCCCTTCTATAGGGGTAAACCTAGGTGGGGCATAATAATTTGGTATTAGAGCTTAAGATCCTCCTCCTCCTTAGGACTTAAGGATAGGTGTTTGGCGGGTAATAAGGTATAGGATGTGAGGGTTAATATTCTAGTTGCCTAAATAGGAATATAGATATAATAAGATTTTGTTTTCCTCTTTTCTGAAGTTAAGGAGGCTAGAGGTGATACGAGCAGGAGGTCCGCCAGCAAAGGAGGACGACGAGGCCGAGGTCGAGCAAGCAAACGAGCTATGATTACTCAACGAGCCAACCTAGTTCAAGCTAGAGATGGGACGAGTTTAGCGGATGATGTTCCGTTGGCCCACTTTCAGCGAAGGGCACCATGCTCTAGTCGTAGGGCCAGTCAGAGCAGTACTCGAGGAGGCCGAGAGAGGAGACTGACTGATCGAATGGAGACACGGCCTGAGTATGACCTGGCACTTGGTGATGATGCGAGTTTTCTACTGAGGAGCCTTCAGAGGATACGTCGGTGCAATCGCAGCCCATAGCATAGTATGTCCCTGAGAAGATCGAGTCTCGTGAGAGGCAGAAGATTGGCTGACTGGACCAGTTCAAATGCCTTGGGGGGAGGGGCAAATTTGATGGGTTTGCTGGGAGCACCGACCCTACGGCGGCAAGGGAGTGGATCTGTGAAGTGGAGCGGGTTTTTACAGTGATGGATTGTCCTTAGGAGGAGCGGGTCGGTCTTGCAACCTATTGTCTCACCGGGGAGGTTCTCGATTGGTGGGAGGTGCAACAGAACTTGTTCCGAGGGGAGCTTATCGCTTGGGATAGCTTTCGGGAGGCATTCTTTCAGAAGTACTACCCTGGCACTTATCATCGGCAAAAGATGCAAGAGTTCCTTCAACTGCGCCAGGGCACGATGCGAGTGGTGAAGTATGCCGCTGAATTCGACAAGCTTGCGAAGTTCGTCCCAAATATGATTTCCTCTGATAGCAGGCGAGCAGAGTTTTTCTATAGTGGACTAAGTAACTCCATTAAGGCAATGGTGTTAGATGAGGAGATATTGGAGTATAATCGGGTGCTGAGGCAAGCGCTTCGGGTGGAAGCGACTCGTGCGTGATGAGATGTATGAGGATCGTCAGTAGGCGATGGCTAGTCGAGCAGTCCAAACTCAAGAGTAGTTAATTGGAGGTTACGATGAGCAGCTAGAGCATGTAGAGCAGTTTTTACGCACTGTATGATGTAGATGACAACAAGGCAAACATGCAGACTACTCAGCCTCAACAGAAGAGAGCAAGGACAATGTTGACTCAGTCACAGGGATCTTCTATTCAGGGGGACAAGTCAAGCAGAGACCATGTTCATTGCTTTAAGTGTGGGGGTGCATTTCATTTGGCCAGGGATTGCCCGCATGATGAGAGTGTTCGCTACAAGTGCAAGTAGTCGGGACAACTTAGGAGCGAGTGCACAACTATAATCTAGCCAGGAGGCTAGAGTTCCCAGTAGCAGCGTCAGAGGGGCTCGCACCAAAGTGCACCACAATTATCTAGAGTGTTTGCACTCACCCAGCAGCAAACTCAAGGGGATGTTCGTGCTAACCAACAGGATTTTTTCGAGACAGGTACTCGAATTTAGGGGACTAAATTCCTGTAGGTGGGGAGAATGTTATAACCTAGAAAAAAGGACTGAGTTATAAATATTATTATTAGAGGGGCCTTTTTGCAGAAGTTCCTAATCAAGTTTATTAAGCCCTAATCCTCCCTAATCCATCTTATACCTACTGTTGTTGCAACAACTGGACGGGTTGGAGACGAGAGATCGGAGCGTGCGGTGAAGACTCCGATGAAGAACCAAAAATTTTGGAGGAGTATTGAGGTAAGAGTCTTTTATCTTCTCTCCATTGATTCGTCGTGGTTTTACCGTGTCTTTGTTTATCGACAACAGAGAGGATTAGGTGGAGGGCAAGTGGCAGAGCTTGTCAGGGTTTGGTGTTCGCTTGGCAGCCGGTGTTGCTGCCTATGTCATTGGGCCGCGTTGCCTAGGCGGCCGATGAGCCACGACAACCTTTGCTATTGCCTGCGGCAAGCAGCAACCGTAGCACGCCATAGGCGGTGACGCAGCCGTCATCAGCATTCGACCGATGCCTCGTTGGCGTCGAGGGCTACGGGACTGTTTAGCGAGACCAGCAAGGTGATCACCAGCGGCCAGGAGGGCCGGTCAGCATGGACCCGAGAGGAGCAGGAGGCGAGTGTGGGGGTATCTCACGGAGACGAGTGAGGATTATTTTATTATATTTTATAAATTAGATAATTAAAAAGGAGAGTTGTATCGCGTGAAATGGATTTGATTTGTAGATTATTGTAGTATTTTTGGAGTTGATTGTAGAGTCACCGGATCGAGTTGGGGTAAATACTAAAGTTGTAGGTTTTCGCATTCTAAACGCAGTGGTGGTGTCAGATTTTAGATCCAATATCGTTTGATAGGTCTTTTGTATGTTTCAGTATTATTTAGAAATTAAAAGCAATTAATTCAGTTTGATATATAGTTAAATGATATATAATAGTTATATTCAATATTTGGTGGTGATTTAGAGTATAGATATAGATAGTTGTGTTGGTTGTGAGTTAATTCTTGTTGTAGCCAATGAATGCTAAATGGGTAAAATGATGATTTTATCCCTTGCTTCTATTTGCATAGTTTTGCTTCTAAAAGTCATTGAGCTCTTATTGCATATTGTTGTTGGCTCATGGACATGTTGATACCATGGTATATTGCATGAATTGCATTTTAGAGATTATGATGATTAGGAAGCATGTATAGTTGTTAGTGAATTTCATTATGCTAGAATCAGATTCTTGGTTGGTTGCATTGTTGTTGTAATTGTTGCTTGGTATTATTATTGTTGGCATCATATAAATTGTTGTTAGTGTGTTGTAGAATTTGTCATGTGTATGTTGGTGAGATAAGTTGACATGTTGCATATCTGTTTAATTATTATCGGGCAAAATCCCTAGACACTTATATTATTGTCCCAAGGTGTATGGGCAGTAACACCGGTGATCACATTATTTATCACATGAGGTGTGTGTGTGTGCGGCATCACGCTGACGAGCTATCCTTTGGATAGTCGCACCTCTTGCTTGAGCGGGTTTGAGGTGCCACTCTCGATGTGCGAGAGTGCGGAGGAAATCCACTTATCGACTACGCCCTTGATTGGTATGAGTTGCATTAGATGATAGGTGAACATGTGTCTTTATTGTTGATATGTTGCATTTTATTGGAGAGTCGGGGCGTAACACTTTTAATGTGTCCATTTTCTTGCCACAAGTGACATATAACCTTCCTTTTTCTACTCTTAGTGGAGAAACTTCGAGAAGGAATACTACCAACATAAGAAACATGATTAGTTGGGCTTAAATGACCATTGTCATCACCACCCTCGCTAAGAGTAATCAATTCCTCTATTTTGGCATAGTTATAAAGCATATTCAAAGTGTTCCAAATATCATATGCAGAAGTACAATTCATCACTTTTTCAAATAAACTATATGACAATGAACAAAACAAACAATTCATAGATTTGACATTGGCATGAAATATTATTTTTAGGTGCAATTGCTTATATCCTCTAAGGGTTCAATCTATTTTTGTTTTAACATGCCTCCATACATCCAACCCTTGGGTTTTCAAGAAGGCATACATTCTATATTTCTATAACCCAAAATCTAAACCATCCAACATGCCTCCATTTTGATGTATATCTAGGTGTATCTGTGATGTATATGTGAATGGATGTGTGTATGGGTGTGTGAGTTATGTATCAAGTTATATAAATGTATCAATAGAGTTTTTTAATTTTTAAAATTTTCAGTTATAGATTAACAACATCAGCGATGGCTTACCCACGGTCGCCCGTTTGAATGCCATCATTGAAAGTGTATCATAATTCCTGGGCCGCATCCTTGAACGTTGCTGATGACCTATAGCAAAGGCTCAGCAACGGCGTTACCTCGGTCGAGGGGCTGATGTTGATAACCATATCAGAAACAGCGCTAGGCCATTGCTAAGCTGTGGCTGATAACAATATCAACAACGGTGGATGGGGTCGTTGCTGATATATTAATAGCAACGACCACGTCCATTGTTGCTAAGTTATCAACGACGCTGTTATCTACCATGGCTTATTTGCAATGGGCCAAGTCGTCGCTCGTCATTGGTGATAGTCATCACCGACGACTTACAAACGGATCGGGCCGTCAGTGATGTTAAGTATTCTAGTAGTGATATCATAAATTTACCTCATGGGAGGATGAGGTATACTCTTATGCTTCTAGTCATGGTAGTTATGATTCAAGTGATTGTGAACCTATGTCATATGAAGAATTATTAGAAGAATTACAAAAGTGTTTAAGATTGCTTGAAAAGTCCATTAAAAGAAACAGTAAACTTAAAAAGGAAAAAACTAGTACACTTGAGCATGTTCACCAATTAGAAGTAGAAAATGATAAATTGAAAAATGACTTAAAATGCTTGAATGATGATAATCAAGGTGATTTGAAAATCAGTTATGAGAAATTGAAAAAGGAAAAAGGATATTCGAATAATGAAAATTTAGTTTTGAAAAATGAGAATGAAAACTTAAGTTATGAAATTAGGATTTTGAATGATTGTAGCCTTAAAAATGAAATCTCTATTTTAAATATTAAAGTGAATGCCTTGAAAAATATTCCTAAGAAGAACGCTCATTTCTCACATACCACTCATTCTAGGCATTTTAAACATCAAAGGCATCGTGCATACCTCTAAGAAGTTTAATGGTCATTGTTTTGTTGTAGTGCTTATGGTCAGATGGTTGTTGATTGCGCTTTTAAAAAGAATCCTAATGTTAGCAAGGTTGTTTGGATTCCTAAAATGACTAACCCCCAAGTACTCAAAGGTAAATGTGTACCAAAAATTTCATGCTCAAGTGTAGGGGGAGCTACCACACTTGGCTGAAGAGATGATGTTTGCTTGAAGTTGCTCATGAGAATGGAGAACGAAAATATTTGTTGTGTGCAACTTCACATCAAGTGTAAGAGATTTACTAATTTTGGTATAAATTCCTAACATAACCTTTATTTCTATATCATTATTGGAGTTCGATGATACTTGAGAAAATTATTGATTTTTCATTTGATACATTCTAGTACTTACTTGATACTTAGTTTTCATGATTCATGGTTTACATTTTTTATCATTCGTATCAAGTTTTCGACCTACGCGATACTTATTTTTCATTTGTTTTTGGTCTCTATGGAGACCTACGTGACCTATAACAGGTCTTTGCGACCTTGCGGTTTTAAACTCTAGGCTAATCATTGGCCGTTTGATTTTTAACCAATAGGAAGGGTTAGAGGTTTTGTTTTCGAAGATTTTAATTTCAAAGATCTCTTTTCATTTTGGTATCATTGTGAAATTTGTTTTAAAAATGATTTTTTTACTATTTAGCAAAGTTGAAATTTGAAAATGACACTTATAACTTATTTTTAGTAATACCCGTGAAATTTAATCAGTATTTTTGTGTGTACTAGTTTCAGCGGAATGATCGTGGTGCACAACGATGCATGCAGAGTTGATCACGGTAGGGCATGACTTGAGGTGAGATCCTTGCTCAATTGAAATATCTTAAATTGTGAGTTAATTTATGTGTTAGGTCTGAGTTGGGTTCGAGCCGAGTCTGAGGACGTGATCGGGGCTTGAACCAAACTTGTATTGATCATGTTGGGTCAACTTAAGTGCATGGGGGCATATCGATAATATGTCTAAAAAAATAATATAATTAGCCACCTGGGACCATACTGTTAAGGACCTTCGGGGTTGTCAAGTCCTATATGTGTCATGACGGTCCCTAACGTGCATTGTAAATATTGCATCATGAGCATCTATGTAAATATCCATTGTAAAACGCATCGCACACCGGCCACTGCTCTTGCTTACGCCTAGACAAACGGCCTCGTTTGCCTAGGCTTTGCATGGACGGTGGGGGTGTGCGAACATAGGAATTTTGTCACGCTCCTCGTGCTTTTGGAAACCTTGGGGGTGGCACTTGGGGGTTAGGCTCCACAAGTATAGTACCCAGGTATAGCCTGGGCACACTCTAGTCTTTCATTCTAGCTTTCATTCAATCATTTTCCAGTATTTTCATGCAATCGGCCATTTGGCCCAACAATATTTTTGCGTCCAAGCACTCAGAGGTTCCAACCCATGCAAAGTGGGAGCCCGTGACTTTTCGACATTGGCCAAGCAGATTGGCTTAAGGCTGATTCCTCGCACGGGAAGCAAGGGAGCCGCACAGACATTTTTCGCCCAAACAGTTAGTCCGTGACAGTTGGTATCAGAGCGAGCCAAGCTCGCAAAGCTTTGGTGCAAGCAATCGACGCAAATCATCAACAGACTCGTGCCTTCGTCGTTGGAGACAAACGACGTTGGGGTACTCAGCAATCTCGCAGGAGAGATTTTCGTGACCAATCATGGGTCGCAAGGCAATCGGTGAAACAAGTGGCGTCGTCGATGCGATGACGACCGTTTTGGAGGGAGCATTGGTGGAAGAACCAACGTAAACACGACCAGTTGGGCAAACCATAACGACTGTCCAACGACTTGGAGAATTGGAGAGAATTTGTGATGCTCACGCGGCCGGCATGGCCCTAGTCGGCAAGATAGTCGACGCGCAAGAAATATTGGAGTTAAGACTAGAGGGACTCCATGATGACACTCAAGATGTAGTCAAACATCTATAAGATGAGATTGCGGAGCTAAAGGCTACAATCAAATTTCTTATCTGAGAGATACACTCGGGTGGTGGTAGTTCATGGCAGAACGAAGTGCCACAACACCATCTCAGAGCACCCGAACCAAAGCCTTACAATGGGGCCCGGCATGCCAAAGCGGTGGAAAACTTCCTCTTCGACTTGGAGCAGTACTTCAAGGTCATGAGGACAATTGATGATGATATGAAAGTATCTGTTGCAACCATGTATCTATCTGAAGATGCAAAACTTTGGTGGCGGACCAAGTATGATAAAATTCAGAAGGGGCAAGCCAAGATTGACACTTGGGATGAACTCAAGTGCGAATTGAAAGCACAATTCTTCCCCGAGAATATGGAGTTTATCGCCCGACGGAAGTTACGTCAACTCCGTCAAGACAATTCGATTCGGGAGAATGTGAAGAAGTTCTTGACTATCATGTTGGACATTTTGGACATGGCCGAGACTAATCAACTGTTTACCTTCCTGGAAGGACTGTAGCCATGGGCACAGCAAAAACTCTCCAGGAGGAACATTCAAAATTTGTTAGAAGCAAAGATCGCAACAGAATGACTCTCCGGCTATAGCCCAGAGGAGAATACAGCTAAGGTGGCACCTTACAAGCCGAGATTTTGGGGACCCAACAACTCCAATGGCTACAGTTCAGAGGTGAATACGACTAAAGAGACACCATCCAAACCAAGGTATTGGGGGCCCGACAACTCTCAAGGCAAAGGATTCGTAGGCGATAGAAGGTGGAGGAATCATACCCACAGACTATACATCCCGAGAGAACAACCTCAAAGGGGGTCCCCTCCTAGAGGGCACCATTCGATAGTTTCGCCTACTTGTGCATTATGTAAAGGGTCTCACTCAGCCCAAGGATGTCCAGAACAACAAGCCTTGAGCGCCCTGATAGTAGAAACTGTGGTGGAGACAATGTCCAACGTCTCAGAGAAGGAAGACAAGGGCAAAGGAAAGCAGTTGCCTCAATAGCCATAGCGGGGGGTCATCGAGTAACCACTCCAGGGAAGACGAGTACAGTGGGATAACCAACATGGGAGCAGTATGAAAACCCAATGCTCTCAAGACTCAAGTGGGGGAGTGAAAACCCACGACAAAGCATCCAGAAGCGACGAATGAGCTGATGTTCATCGACATCAAGCTGAATGGCAGAACCACCCGAGTGACGGTAGACTCGGGAGCTACTCATAATTTTATTGCCATCGAGGAGGCAAAGCGAATTGGACTCCAACTAGGAAAAAGTTCGAGTCATGTTAAAGCAGTGAATTCCGAAACACGGAAGATCGACGACATTGCAATAGATGTTACGTTGAAAGTTGGAGGATGGAAATGTCATATCAACCTGATGGTCGTGCCCCTCGATGACTATCAAGTCATTCTAGGGATAGAGTTCCTCAAATCGGCAAAGGTGGTACCCATGCCCTTCCTCGACACAATATGCTTGATGGGGGAGGATAACCCTAGTATCCTTCCAACAGTGCATTCAGTACCAAGAAGCCAGAACAAACTCCTTTCTGCCATACAAGTGAAGGAAGGAGTCCAACAAGTGTGTGCAGAGCAGATGACTCATAAGACGCAAGGCTTGTGCGCATGACAGATGGTCTCTAAGTCACAATATTTGTGCGCATAGCGGATGGATCATAAGACGTGTGCACATGGCAGATGGCCTCTAAGTCACAATATTTCTGTGTAGAGTAGATGACTCGTAAGGCACCCACACAGGGCAGATGGCTCGTAAGATGCAGTGCATAGCGCGAACCCACAGCAAGGACCGGGGGATTTCCTCTTGCTGTTGATTCCGACTTGATAGTGCCAATTGATGTAGAGAAGTTTGACACAGATATTCTACATGCGAAGGGTTTAATGTCCACAAAAGGAATTGACAGTGAATCCCATCAGCAGAATAGAAGAAAGGCTGGTGCAAGTTAGCATAAAAACGAGCTCTATCTCATCAGCAGAGTCGATTTAATACTATTCATCCATAGTCAATTCACCCGTAAAAGCAAGCCCCATATCGACCTTCTTATAGAAGGGCCCCACCAGAGTTGGCGGACTTCGTAGTTGGAGGCATTTGCAAGCAGGAAGGACATCCCACCACTTACGAGAGTCGAATGCTGAACGACATGGAGCGACGGTACCCAGTCCGCAAGATGAAAAAATGGAAGATGAGGAATCAAGAGCTCTCCAGCTCCTTCAAGAAATGAGATGACGAGGGCGTCGACTTCGTAAGTGGTTGGGGGAGAATGTTAGGGACCTTCGGGGTTGTCAAGTCATGTATGTGTCATAACGGTCCCTAACGTGCATTGTAAATATTGCATCATGAGCATCCATGTAAATATGCATTGTAAAATGTGTCCACACACCGCCCACCGCTCTTGCTCACGCCTAGGCAAACGACCTCGTTGGCCTAGGTGTGGCATGTACGGTGGGGGTGTGCGAACATAGGAATTTTATCATGCTCATCGTGCTTTTGGGAACCTTGGGGGTTAGGCTCCACAAGTATAGTACCCAGGTATAACCTAGGCACACTCTAGTCTTTCATTCAAGTATTTTCCAACATTTTCATGCAATCGGCCATTTGGCCCAATAACGTTTTTGCATCCAAGCACTTAGAGGTTCCGACCCACGCGAAGTGGGAGCCCGAGACTTTTTGACATTGGCCAAGTAGATTGGCTTAAGGCTGATTCCTCGCACAGGAAGCGAGGGAGCTGCACGGACATTTTTTGCCCAAACAATTAGTCCGTGACAGTATGGTTCCAAGGAGGAGCCGCATGCACCCCAAGGAGGCGAGTGGAGAGGGAGGGATCGGTGGGGGAATCGGCCGAGAATCGGAGGCTTCGTTGGATCGGATTTGAGGCTTCAACGTCATCTTCCTTTTCCCTAACCTAGTTCTAGGTGAGTGGTTTCCCTTCCAAATCCCTAACTGTAGGATTTAGGGCCGCCGATCCTTGTAGGAAGGATCAGATGGTAAATTTTTCCGTGATTTGGTTTCATGTATGCGTTCTTCTCCGCGATCAAAATTTTGATGTTGATGATTGGTATTTCCTTGGGGTTGAGAGTGGGCAGCAGCCCTAAGGGCATGCCCTTAAACCCTAGGGTTGGCCAGCCATGGTATTGGAGGCAAGGAAGTTTGTAGGTAATTGATTTGTAATGTTTTAGTAATTAAATTCCAAATTTTGCTTACTTAAAGGCATGCTAAAATCCAAGTAGAAATCTAAAGCTTGTGGCCGAAGGGTGGGCTAAATGACCCTTAATCGGTAGGGTACCTTTGTGTGACATCATGTAGGGATTTTTTTTCTAGATTGAAACCCCTTATAATATGCTGGAAAAAAATGCTAGGTATGCTGAAATCTATTTATAAGCAATGCTGAAATTTCTTGCAAGGTATGCTGAATTACATTTTCAAACATGCTGAAAATTTATGCATGTATGCTAAAAATCCGTGAGATTGTATACAAAAATTTACCTACTCGGTATGATGAGAGTTATAGGTATTAGTATGCTGAAATGATAAGGTTTTCATGCTGAAATTTTATAGTTATGTGTGCTAAAAATTTCAATTTGTGTGGGCTAAAATTTCGCCTCATAGTGCGTTGAGACTATACATCAGTTTATATTCATAAAACTATCACAATACTTAGATTGTTTTACACCTAAGAAGAGTGTTAGTGAAATGACCTACACTACAGAGGGGTTGAATAGTGTGTTTACTAAACTTTAGCCTAATTTTGATTTTAAACGTTTCTTTAATTACTTAGGCAAATTACCAATTGAGTAGCAAGCGGAAGCAAAGTAAATACAATATTTAAGTAAACACAAGTAGAAGCAATTCAAACACAATTATTTATAATGGTTTGGCCCTAATGCCTACTCCACTACCTGAGCACGCCACTTAGGATTTCCAAACTAGCTTTACTAGATTAATTAGTTTCCTTACAATGAAAACGTTTTCACCGGAGAATCTCCGCTCTCAAACTGAAGACACTTCCACACCCGAAAGTATCTCGCCTTCCTACTGAGAGCACTCTCCCACCTCAACTCTAAGGACAACGCAATTAATCCTAGCAAACTATGTTTACACCGATGAATTTAAGTCTTAACACCAAGGCAACCACCAACCATTCAAGGCCTAACAACCTAGGTCTTTACAAACTCAAATACAATAGAAATAACAACAAAATACAATACTAAATGAAGCAATAAATCAAACAATAAAGTACTTAGCTCCACAAATATTGATGTCCCAGCCTTCTTTTGACCTCCTTGATCACTCCTACACTCCATTGAGCCGTCCTTGATCATTCTCAAGCTTTCATTGAGCCATTACTTGGAGAAACCCTAGTTTTATCTCTCAACTCCTTGATATTGCCTTCAAACTTTGATTGATTCATCATTGAGGCATCAAGAGAATCTAGGAGTTGTGTTTGGAGCTAAGTATTTGTTGTATTGTTTATTTGCCCCATTATTTGTGTATTTTCTTATTATTTACATCATATTTGAGTTTGTGAAGACCTGGGCTGTTAGGGCTTGAAATTGGATAGTACCCTTGGTGTTTGAGGTTTAAATCCATCGGTGTAAACGTAGTTTGTTAGGATTAGTACATGTTGTCCTTAGGTTTGAGGTGGGAGAGTGCTCTCGGTAGGAAGGCGGAGACTTCTGAGTGTGGAAGTGCCTTTGGTGTGAAAGCGGAGACTCTCCGGTTAAAACGTCCTCGTTGTAAAAGAAAAAATCTAGTAAAACTAGTTTGAAAATTCTAAGTGGGGTGCTTAGGTAGTGGAGTAGGCATTGGGGCCGAACCACTATAAATCACAGTGTTTGCATTGTTTATATTTGTGCTTGCCTAATTGCTTATCATTTGCTTCCGTACGTAATTAACTCATATTGTGTTTTGCCTAAGTAATTAAGAATTGTTTAAAACTAAAATTAGGTGAAAATATTAGATAACACGATATTCACCCCCCTCCAGTGTAGGCCATTTCATCAACAAAAGTCGGGACCTAAAAACTAGTTTTCTTGAAAACATGTAGATCCCAACTCAAGGGAAGAAAAGATACATACAAGTGAGACTAATCAATACATGGTATCATAGAATGATAAACATAATCTAAAACTAGAAATCATGTACTAATTCAAGTATCGATATTACACGTATCGGTCAAAATATCAAAAATTATTTTAGAAATGATTTTTCTCAAATAATAATGAGAACGATACCAAAAATAGAATTATGATATCATACTTGAAGTCTCATTTGAAAATTGGACAAAAAATTAAAATATCGGAGAATTGAACATTTGGAAAGAACTGTTAGCCTAAGGGTTTGCCCTAGGCTTCGATCTCTATTTTGATGATAACAAATATGTATTTAATATATGTGTGAAGTTTTGAGTTCGGATTGAGATTACGATATGCGCGCGAACTTCTCCCGACGAAACACAAAAATCGTCAAAAAGACTCGAATGTAGGTTAAGTAGAGTTCATAGATCATCAAGTAAATTATATGTAATATATCCCTAGGATCTCATCCCAAGCCCATTTGTAAAGTTATCCAAGTCAAAACTTGGTAACGAAACCCATGAAAAAATGTGTAACAAAACAAATGTAAAAAATAGCCTCAGCCTAGGTTCGGTCGATCGGTCGGTCGACTGAACGAGGCAAAATATTGGCAGTAGCCACTTTGATCGACCGGTCGATTGACCAAACGAAGCCAAAAATTGGCAGTGGCCAATTCGATCGACCGGACAATAGTAGAATTTGGCAGTAGCCAATTCAGTCGACCATTCGGTCGATCGAATATGGCTGAGAAAGGGCAGAAGCCCAGCGGTCGCTGGGCGGTCAATCGGTCGGTCGATCGACGATCGACCAACAAGCGATCGGTTGGTGTCCAACGGGCAGAAAAATGCTAGTTGGAGAGCTGTGTTGAGTGAGGGATTATAAATACCGCTCACCAACTTCTCTTACTTCTCTTTAATGATCATTAATGCACTCCAAAGAGAGATTTAAGCCCTCAAAGATTGATTTGTGCTCGCTTGCTTCATCGATAGCTTCATCCTCTTCAAGCGATCTTCTCATCTCAACTCCGGCAATGATTCGAGCTCACAATCTTGAAGAGTTGGAGACTTGGAAGGCTTTGGAAGGAGCTTACACTCTTGGTTTCATTTTTAGCTCCTTCTTATCATTCTTCATTGTTCATAAATTGTAATCGTTACTATTAGCTTTCTAGGTGTGGTCTAATCACTTAGGTGTTGTTTGGTTAGCGAAAACTATTTTCTGGTTTGGTTTCGAAAACTTGATTCGGTTTCTAGTTTTTAGTTTTCTGAAAACACGTTTGGTTAATGAAGACAACATCAGCTTTAGTTAGTTGAAACCAGTGAATATTTATTTGGTTATAAAAAATAATATTAATTTTCCTTGAACATTTTTAGTAGTATTTAAATGTTTAGTTAATTTACAAAATTAAATGTTTGCTAATATAGTTATAAAATATTTGTATGATTCAATTAATTAGGTTATTGGTAATTTAAATTTTTTTTGTTCAATTAGATATAAAAATTAATTAATAGTTATTATAAAATTTCAAAAAAAAAGTCCAATAGTCTAAAATTAGTTTTGATTAAATTATAAATAGATCAACTTTAAGAAAATTGAGTTATTTAAAATTTGGGTTTGAGTCAATTAGATATAAATTGGTTTAATTAATTTATAAATTTAAGATAATAGTTTGAGTTGAAAATGATGATTTTTATTTTTATTTTTAAAAATTAGATAAAACTTTGATTTGTTTTTATATTAATTAATTTTATAAAAAATATATTTATAATTATAAAGTTGCCACTACATTTTGATAACGAAATCGATAGTCTCGTAACCACAGAAAATAACATTATGGTGTTTCATTTTTATTAAGAAATATGGTTTCGTTTTCATTCTGGTTTCGATTCAGTTTCATGAAAACGCTGAACCAAACACGTTTTCGTAAGCAGTTTTGGTTTCAATGAAACTGAAACCATAAAAATAGACTTGGTTTCACTAACCAAATAGGCCCTTAGGGTTTCCTTCTTAGAATTGTGTTTTGCCTAGGTTAATAGGTTCGAGGGATTCTCAAAGGCTTGAAAATCGAGTCCTCGGTTGTATTCAAAGGGAAACACAAAGTCTATAAAGGATTTGGTTAGAAATCTTTGGTGTGGAGCCATGGTAGTGGAGTAGGTGGTTGGCCTAACCACTATAACTATTTGTCTTTGCATTATTTGTTTCATTGTGTTTATTGCCTAATTATTACTTGTCGAGCATCTTAACTTAATTGCTTGATCAATTTGGTCGCGTTAAAAATCAAACTCGAAAGAAATCAAGTAGAAGGTAAAAGTCACCCATACTATTCACCCCCCCTTCTAGTGTGGGTATTCACTCAATAATTGGTATCAGAGCAATGTCGTAGGATTAGATTTAACCATCTACCCTATAATTTAGAATGTCTAGTGAAATCCAACTACCTCAAGGGTCCTCTACTCATACTCCACCATTGTTCGATGGAAATAACTATGCCTATTGGAAGATAAGCATGGATGGCTTCCTTCAATCACTAGGCATGGATGTATGAATAATGATTCAAGTAGAGTATAAGCAACCAACTAAGGATATGGATGAGTGAGATCAAGAAGAAATTAGACTCTTTAATGCAAATGCAAAGGCCGTCAATGCACTATATTGTGGCCTATCAATTAATGAGTTTAATAGGATTTTCACTTGTAAGTCTGCATATGAACTTTGGAAAGTCTTAGAGACTACACATGAACCCTTCACAAGTTAAAGAATCTAAGATAAACCTACTCATGCATGATTATGAAATGTTTAAAATGTTATCGCATGAATATATTGATGCCATGTATGCTCGTTTTCACAATATTACAAATGGATTAGCTAACCTTGGTAGATACATAAGGGAAGAGGAGAAGGTAAGGAAGTTCCTTCGTTCACTTCCAAAAGCTTGGGAGCCCAAGGTCATCGCAATCATGGAAGCAAAGGACATGAGCACCTTAAAGATAACCGAGCTCATTGGGTCTCTCATGACACATGAGACCCATATGAAGCAATACAAGGAGGAAGATGCCCCCAAAGCAAGACCATTGCCTTAAAAGCATCACACCGGGGTGAAGAACCCTCATCATCCGAGGAAGAGACGGATGATTTTGAAGAGATGGCAATGTTGGCAAGGAGGTTCATGAGTTATATGAGAGGAGGCATGAGAAAGGGAAAAGGAGGCTACACATGCTTCAATTGCAACAAAATCGGACATCTAAGGAAGGATTGCCCACTTCTCAAGATGGCTTCTACCTCCAACCCTCACAAGAAAGACAAATACAACAACAAGAAGAAGGCGATGATGGCTTCTTGGGATGAAAGCGAGTCTTCATCAAGTGAAGAAGACTCCAAAAGTGAAAAGGCAAAACTTTACCTCATTGCAAATGATAACGAGGTAAGATTTACTTTTGGTGAGCTTTCATTTATATAAGGATTACCCCCAGTGGAAGGCTTGCTAAGGCTTCTATTTATATAAGGATTACCTACCCCCCATTTGGATTCAATAAAAGTATCTAAAATATCAAAATCCTTAAGAATCAAAATCTAGTTTTTGGGGTCTAGTACAAATTTCTGGAAAACAAAATTTTTCCAATCTCCTGAGTCAAATATGGGTTGGCTAAAGACTTCCAATTTTTTTTTAAAAAATATCTCGTTATCTAGTTTCTACCCAAGGAACAATTACCGCCATTTTTTGTGTCAAAAAACTGTCTAGGTCATATAGCCCTCCAAGGAGCTCCCTAGGTTTAGTGAATTTCAGGGCGGTGTCCGGGTTTTCATGTTTTGGGATTCGGGGATGATTTTTGGGTTCTTATGCATCATCATGAGGATTTACAACATAAACTAGACACCCTAAACCTAGACTCTATATTCCCGACGAATCCAAGCACGTCGACCAACGTCCTTCCGATTTTTTGATTTCTCCGATATTTCTGATCGAGGACGTCATGATCTAACCGATATGGAACCTGAAAAAAAATCTTCATGAAATCATTAGTTCCATGTTTTTTATCATCAAAACCGAGATTAAGACCAAGGTTGAAAATCTTAAGCCAACATCTATATGTATCATAAAACACATGTGACTTTACTTTTTCTCCCCCTTTTGACATCAATCAAAAAGGGCAAGAACTAAGGTATTATTAATGAGTTCCACCAATAAAACCAAGAAAACCAAGAAAACCATAAAACCGAGTATCATCTACCAATATAGTCATTCTTATCAATGTGAGCCTATAGAAGGCAAACATCGATGTATGACCCGGAAAAATTTCCTTATATAAAAATCTATTTTGGTGCAGCATGCCGGATCCGGGGGTAGTCGAGTCGATCCTTAGGATCGTCTCGAGTGAAAAGGTATGACTCGATTAATGATTCATGGAATCTATTTGGGTGATTAACTTTCCTTTTATGAAATCATACCTTAAATTAAGTTAACTCGAGTCATATTATGGTTTGAGTAGGAACCCAAGTTGAGTTCGGGTTTAGTCGAGGTTTGAGTGCGAGTTAAGTGAGTCAAGAGGCTTCATTTGGAAAGCTAGATGAGGGATTAAAACTCTCATCTTGCAGCCGTGCGGCTCATCCATTGAGCCGCACAAGGCTGCCTAAGGGGAGAGAGGAAGAGGAGCAAGGAGAAGCTTAGGGCTTCGATCGATCCGGGATTCACGTTGTCGCTGAAAAAATTTCAAGTCGTCGTCACCCGATCCTTGTTTCTCCACAACTTAGGTGAGTGGTTAAGTTTTGAAGCTTGGGGGAGGCGGGTGGCCGAACCCACGATGAGATAGGTTGAGTTCTCACGATCTTTCCGACAAATCTTGATTTCTATGTTTTGCGTTCAATGTTTTATGAAATTTCTTGTCGGAACTCGTTGTTTCTTCGTCAATTTGCAAGTTTTTAGGGTTGCCAAGTCATGGGGAGAGGGGAAAGGTCATGCCAAAAATTTTCCCCAATTCCCTTGACGGTAAGGAAGCCCTTAGATGACCTTAGATCAATGTTCGATGTAGTTCTACTTGTATATTTTTCGTATATTGAAGCATGTCTTCCCTAGGAGTCCCTTGAATGGTCGAATGAACCTTACCACTCATGAAGAGGGTTCGGCCAAGGGTGAGGGAAGGGTAAATTAGTTCATTGGCATTTAAGTTACATTCGGAATTGAAGAGGTAGAGGTATAGCTAGAGTCTTCTCCCTCCTTTCCTACCATTAGGACCATGGCCGAGCAAGGTCTTCCTTGCTCATGGTTCTAGGGAGGGGAGAAGAGATTAGCTATAGATGGAAATTACATGACTATAATGATCATACATAGAGATATGACAATAATTAGGAAGAACTCCAAACATCGCAAGTAGCTTGATTGATTTGAAAGTTTAGGAATGCTAGTCTTGTAACCATCCTTAGCATTAGATCTTTAAACTTGAATGTTGAAATTGTTGCTATGTTTTGTATTTCCTACATGTCATTTGAATTCATTACCACCTTGCCATGCTAGATAGTTGTTTCTTATTGTGCTAAAATTTCTAAGGTAGTGTAAAGTTGCTATATATATACATTGTGGTTATATATGATGAATGATGCAATATTTGAATATTCTCCTTTGGATTATATATGCTGCCCTAAATGTTTTTGGATGGAATTCCAAGGTTGACACTCGAAATTCCCCACCCGAGGTAGTATAGAAGGTTGGGTAACATGTACGGCATCACTAAACGTTCATAGCACTTATATGGAAACTTAGTTAGGAGACGATAACACTTCTATGACCTTTGGTATACTTTTGGAAACTTAGAACTTGTAGTTGTTCATAACTTGAAAGGGCGGCATAAATTGTTGACCCTACAGCTAGATTTAGGCCAGATACGGGCAAAGGTCCGAAGTGTATATATGGAAACCCTAGGATATTGCTTGTGTGATGTGTTTGAGATGGTCCGCCGAGGAGCGAGGAGGTCGGAAATAACCAATGCTCCGCTCAGCCAGTATTGGGTCTAGAGGTGCACCAGCGGGCCCACTAGGTGCCAGACCCCAGTTGGGTGGGACTAGCTATCCTTACCCCAGACGGTGTCCGAAGACTAGTGGACCATCCCAGTCGACGGTTCGGGATTGTTTGTTTACATCTTGAGATGTTGTGGCCTAGGGCAAGTGTGATACTACCGGATATGGTAGGGACGGCTGTAGCCAGGATATGATTCTATTAGTCGGCCCAAGGGCCGGATGCCAAAGGCTAGATAAGCCGAGATGGTAGGTTATCATGTTCGGTTGATGAGGATGAACCCATTGGGGGTCGGTAATCGCATTAGAAATAAATTTTACCTCCTAGTACATTTCCTTTATTGCCCTGTATGATATATATATATGTGACTGAGGCTTTTGTGGAGGTTCATTTGAGCCACTCATTGAGTCCCAAGTGGACTCACAGTTTATTCTTATTTTTGCAGAGCATGAGCAGTGACTTTGGCATGTCGACATGGTGCAGCTGGTGGGCGGGAGGTGGTGCCATATCTCGTAGCGGCGTCCATGAGTCTTAGACCAGTGTCTAGTAGTTGTTTTTTGTTTCTGCACTGACAGTTGTATTTACAAGAGTTGTAAAACTTGTTACTTGAAACGTTCAGTTATTTTGATGTTGGTGTTCTTACTTGTTTAGGAAAACATAAAAATTGTGACTTTGAAAACTTTATATAAAGTATGTTGAGTTTTCTTTCATTCGCTATGTCTTGGTTTTTTAATATCAGTGTAGATAGTAGACTACAGGATGTACGCCCTGACCGGTCACACTACCCTTAGTTGGGGTGTGACAATCGATAAGTCGCAATGCCCCATTACAAGGCAATACATAAGTGTGATGATACTTCATTAAACACAATTTTACAAAAGACATGTAAATTTTGAATTTTCAAACACTTGGAAAAGCACAATTCCCTAATTGCATTCTTTAGTTTGTAAAGCTTTCTTCACTTAAGGGTTTTGTGAATATATTCGCAAGTTGCTTGTCGGTGGATACAAATTCCACAAATATATTTCCCGTAGCTACATTATCCCTAAGAAAGTGCCGCCTTAGATCAATGTGCTTGGTCCTAGAGTGTAAAATTAGATTTTTTGTTAAATTGATTGCACTAGTGTTATCACAATGTATAGGTATATATGAATACTTAAGTCCATAATCTAAAAGGGTTTGTTTCATCCAAAGGACTTGTGCACAACAACTAGCCGCAATGATGTATTCCGCTTCGGTAGTTGAAAGTGCAACCGATTTTTGTTTCTTTGAAAACCAAGAAACAAGACTCATTCCTAGGAATTGACAACACCCACTAGGGCTTTTTCTATCTACTTTACACCCGGCAAAATCGGCATCCGAAAAACCAATTCAATCGAAAGATGCATTACATGGATACCATAATCCTAAGTCAACAGTGTCTTTCAAATATCTCAATATGTGTTTGACCGCACTTAATGAGACATTTTAGGACAAGATTGAAATCTAGCACATGCACAAACACTAAACATGATATCGAGTCTACTTGCGGTTAAATAGAGAAGGCTACCAATCATACCTCGATATCGTTTTCATCTACTTTTACACCATCTTCATCTTTATCAAGCTTGATGGATGTGCTCATTGGTGTAGAATCTATCTTGGCTTCATTCATTCCAAACCTTTTGATGAGCATCTTTGTGTACTTAGATTGATTTATGAAGATCCATTTGTTGGTTTGCTTGATTTGGAGACCAAGCATGAAGGAAAGTTCTCCCATCATGCTCATCTCAAACTCTTCTTGCATGCACTTTGCAAACCACTCACAAAGCAATTCATTAGTAGCACCAAATATTATATCATCAACATAAATTTGCACGAGTAAGATATTATTTTCATTAATTTTTATAAAAAGAGAAACATCGGCTTTACCAATGCTAAAGCCTTGATCAATCAAAAATATGGAAAGCCTTTCATACCAAGCCCTGGGGGCTTGTTTAAAGCCCTGGGAGCATTGGTTATTTCCGACCTCCTCGCTCCTTGGCGGACCATCTCAAACACATCACACAAGCAATATCCTAGGGTTTCCATATATACACTTCCCGGGCCTTTGCCCGTATCTGGCCTAAATCTGGCTGTAGGGTCAACAATTTATGCCACCCTTTCAAGTTATGAACAACTACAAGTTCTAAGTTTCCAAAAGTATACCAAAGGTCATAGAAGTGTTATCGTCTCCTAACTAAGTTTCCATATAAGTGCTATGAACGTTTAGTGATGCCGTACATGTTACCCAACCTTCTATACTACCTCGGGTGGGGAATTTCGAGTGTCAACCTTGGAATTCCATCCAAAAACATTTAGGGCAGCATGTATAATCCAAAGGAGAATATTCAAATATTGCATCATTCATCATATATAACCACAATGTATATATATAGCAACTTTACACTACCTTAGAAATTTTAGCACAATAAGAAACAACTATCTAGCATGGCAAGGTGGTAATGAATTCAAATGACATGTAGGAAATACAAAACATAGCAACAATTTCAACATTCAAGTTTAAAGATCTAATGCTAAGGATGGTTACAAGACTAGCATTCCTAAACTTTCAAATCAATCAAGCTACTTGCGATGTTTGGAGTTCTTCCTAATTATTGTCATATCTCTATGTATGATCATTATAGTCATGTAATTTCCATCTATAGCTAATCTCTTCTCCCCTCCCTAGAACCATGAGCAAGGAAGACCTTGCTCGGCCATGGTCCTAATGGTAGGAAAGGAGGGAGAAGACTCTAGCTATACCTCTACCTCTTCAATTCCGAATGTAACTTAAATGCCAATGAACTAATTTACCCTTCCCTCACCCTTGGCCGAACCCTCTTCATGAGTGGTAAGGTTCATTCGACCATTCAAGGGACTCCTAGGGAAGACATGCTTCAATATACGAAAAATATACAAGTAGAACTACATCGAACATTGATCTAAGGTCATCTAAGGGCTTCCTTGCCGTCAAGGGAATTGGGGAAAATTTTTGGCATGACCTTTCCCCTTTCCCCATGACTTCGCAACCCTAAAAACTTGCAAATTGACGAAGAAACAATGAGTTCCGACAAGAAATTTCATAAAACATTGAACGCACAACATAGAAATCAAGATTTGTCGGAAAGATCGTGAGAACTCAACCTATCTCATCTTGGGTTCGGCCACCCGCCTCCCCCAAGCTTCAAAAATTAACCACTCACCTAAGTTGTGGAGAAACAAGGATTGGGTGACGACGACTTGAAATTTTTCCGGCGACAACGTGAATCCCGGATCGATCGAAGCCCCAAGCTTCTCCTTGCTCCTCTTCCTCTCTCCCCTTAGGCAGCCTTGTGCGGCTCAATGGATGAGCCGCACGGCTGGAAGATGAGAGTTTTAATCCCTCATCTAGCTTTCCAAATGAAGCCTCTTGACTCACTTAACTCGCACTCAAACCTCGACTAAACCCGAACTCAACTTGGGTTCCTACTCAAACCATAATATGACTCGAGTTAACTTAATTTAAGGTATGATTTCATAAAAGGAAAGTTAATCACCCAAATAGATTCCATGAATCATTAATCGAGTCATACCTTTTCACTCGAGACGATCCTAAGGATCGACTCGACTACCCCCGGATCCGGCATGCTGCACCAAAATAGATTTTTATATAAGGAAATTTTTCCGGGTCATACATCGATGTTTGCCTTCTATAGGCTCACATTGATAAGAATGACTATAGTGGTAGATGATACTCGGTTTTATGGTTTTCTTGGTTTTATTGGTGGAACTCATTAATAATACCTTAGTTCTTGCCCTTTTTGATTGATGTCAAAAGGGGGAGAAAAAGTAAAGTCACATGTGTTTTATGATACATATAGATGTTGGCTTAAGATTTTCAACCTTGGTCTTAATCTCGGTTTTGATGATAAAAAACATAGAACTAATGATTTCATGAAGATTTTTTTTAGGTTCCATATCGGTTAGATCACGACGTCCTCGATCAGAAATATCAGAGAAATCAAAAAATCGGAAGGACGTTGGTCGACGTGCTCGGATTCGTCGGAAATATAGTGTCTAGGTTTAGGGTGTCTAGTTTATGTTGTAAATCCTCATGATGATGCATAAGAATCCAAAAACCATCCCCGAATCCCAAAACATGAAAACCCGGACACCGCCCTGAAATTCACTAAACCTAGGGAGCTCCTTGGAGGGCTATATGACCTAGACACTTTTTTGACACAAAAAATGGCGGTAATTGTTCCTTGGGTAGAAACTAGATAACGAGATATTTTTTTTAAAAAAATTGGAAGTCTTTAGCCTACCCATATTTGACTCAGGAGATTGGAAAAATTTTGTTTTCCAGAAATTTTTACTAGACCCCAAAAACTAGATTTTGATTCTTAAGGATTTTGATATTTTAGATATTTTTATTGAATTCAAATGGGGGGTAATCCTTATATTTTAGACCCCGCTGGGCCACCTGTTTCATCCCATCTCTTCAAGGCGTATAAATAGAAGCCTTAGCAAGCCTTCCACCTTTGATCTAAGCTTCCATTGAGCCATTCTTGATCATTCTCAAAGCATTTCTTCAGTCATCCCTTTGATAACCCTAGTTTCCATGATACATCCTTGATCTTGCCTTCAAGCTTTGAACGATTCATCATTGAGGCATCAAGAGGAATCAAGACTCGTGTTTGGAGCTAAGTATTTGTTGTATTATTTATTTGCTCCATTATTTGTGTATTTTTTATGATTTATTTCATTGTATTTGAGCTTGTGAAGATCTAGGTTGTTAGGTCTTGAAATTGGGTGGTAACCTTGGTGTTTAAGGTTTAAATCCACCAGTGTAAACATAGTTTGCTAGGATTAGTTCTTGTTGTCCTCAGGATTGAGGTGGGAGTGTGCTCTTAGTAGGAAGGCGGAGATTTCTAGTGTGGAAGTACCTTCAGTGTGAGAGCGGAGACTCTCCGGTGAAGACGTCCTCGTCGTAAAGGAAACAAGATAATCTAGTAAAGCTAGTTTGGAAATCCTAAGCGGGGTGGTTAGGTAGTGGAGTAGGCATTAGGGCCAAACTTCTATAAATAATTATGTTTAAATTGATTCTACTTGTGTTTATTTCATTATCGTATTACTTTGCTTCCGCTTGCTACTCAACTTGAAATTTTCCTAAGTAACCAAAGAAATGATTAAAACCGAATTTAGGCAAAAAGATTAGTAAACACACTATTCGTCGATCGAACGAAGCCAAAAACTGGCAGTGGCCAATTCGGTCGACCAGACGGTCGACCGAACAATAGCAAAAATTGGCAGTAGCCAATTCGGTCGATCGAATATGGCTGAGAAAGGGCAGAAGCCTAGCGATCGCTGGGCGATCGATCGGTTGGTTGACCAACAAGTTACCGGTTGGCATCCAACGGGTAGAAAAATGCTAGTTGGAGAGCTGTGTCAAGTGACGGGTTATAAATACCCCTCACCAACCTCTCTTGCTTCTCTTTAATGATCATTAGTGTACTCCAAAGAGAGATTTAAGCCCTCAAAGATTGATTTGTGCTTGCTTGCTTCATCGATAGCTTCATCCTCTTCAAGCGATCTTCTCGTCTCAACTCCGGCAACGATTCAAGCTCACCATCTTGAAGAGTTGGAGACTTGGAAGGCTTTGGAAGGAGCTTACGCTCTTGGTTTCATTTTTAGCTCCTTCTTGTCATTCTTCATTGTTCTTAAATTATAATCGTTACTATTAGCTTGCTAGCTGTGTTAGTGTAAGTACTTAGGGTTTCCTTCATATAATTGTATTTTGCCTAGGTGAATAGATTTGAGGAGTTCTCAAAGGCTTGAAAACTGAGTCCTCGGTTGTATTCAAAGGGAAACACAAAGTCTATAAAGGATTTGGTTAGAAATCCTTGGTGTGGAGCCAAGGTAGTGGAGTAGGTGGTTGGCTGAACTACTATAAGTATTTGTGTTTGCATTGTTTGTTTCATTGTGCTTATTGCCTAATTATTACTTGTCGAGCATCTTAACTTAATTATGTGATCAATTTGGTCGCATTAAAAATCAAACTCAAAAGAAATCAAGTAGAAGGTAAAAGTCACCCAACACTATTCAACCTCCCTTCTAGTGTGGGTATTCACTCAACAAGAACGATATTTGAAAGTTTGGAAGTCCAATTTCAAAAACCCATATTAAATCATATTCTTGCTAAAATTTGTTAAAAATTTTATACAAGAAGCTAGAATTTTCAGTGTACATGCAGTTTTAAGATTCATCCAAAAATCAATTTTCTGCAGTTTCTAAAAATAATTAAAATCTAGTGGCATTTTCGTAAATATTAGCTATTTTTCAAAAGTTTTCAATTTTCATTCAAACTTTTTAGATACCATGATATGATCATGTAAAGCATGAGTAAATATAAACATGTTTGTGAAGTTTGGGCTCAAAATGAAATTTCTAAGACAATTTATTGCCTTTGGTCAAACTTTTTCAATTTTGAGTCTCCTAAGGTGAGCTAGTTATCATTTTATCCATTTACACATGATTTTTAAATTTTAAACACATGGAATCAAATCTAGAGTAAACTCAAACCTGTTCATCAAGTTTTATCTCAAAATGAAGTCTCTAAGATGAATTTCTACCTAGAGCATATTTTATTCTATCAAGATATCGTAAAATTGCCTAAGTTATCAAAAAAATTCTTACTTATGAAATTCTATACATTTATGATGTATAATTACTCATGAGTATAGAGAAATCATTTTATCAAGAATATTGAGGTGTTAAAACATGAATTTGCCAAAATGAAAATCGTACCTCATTTCTTGAGAATTTTCATATACTTTTCAATTTTCACCGAAATAGCCTTCCATTCTTAATAACTTGTAAGTAATCATCATTAGTGGAATAATGAAAACATAGCTACATACAAGCTATCAAACTAAATAGCACACATGAGGATCAAATATCATTTTCAAAGATAGTTTGCTAAGTAGTATAGAGATTCATTTAAAAAAAAGTCAAAGTGATACCGAAATGAATCAAAGAGATCTCAAAATGTGAAATTTTAAAAAATATGATCTACAACCCTTCCTCTTGGTTGAAAACATGAAAGCCATAATGAGCCTACGGTTTAGAATTGCAAGGTCGTATGAGCCATGGTTTAAAATACTGGTACCGGTACCGATCTCGGTCAGTGACCGATATCGATATGTACTGGTACCGTACCGTACCGACACACGGTGCGGGCCGGTACGAAAAAGGCATATCGGCCAAAAATTTGTTTTTTGTTTTTAATGTTAAAAATAACTCCAATAACACATAATTGATCAAGACATACTTAAATTTAATATTCAAATGTTAAATACATGAATACAATGTTTAAAATGCAGACGAATGATGTCCGTCGTACTCATACATATCTTGGGGACATACACGACTAATGTTGACACCGTAAGTCTCCAATGCCCATTTTTGGAAATGATCCCATGCCATCATGCCTTGGTATCCATTATACCACATACCCATCAGTGTTTCTTTATTGTCAGTCCAAGAACTAGTCCGTGTATCATCAGTTGAGTAGGTACTGGATACAGAGTAGGTTGATTCAGAAACCTCTTGCAAGCGACTCATCATATCGTGATGGTAATCTTGCAAAGCTGTCGGTCCACCTCCTCGACGCCGATCTCTCTTCTCGTACACCTTAGTTGTTCCTCTGGTTCTAGCACCGTGATCCTAATCTTGGGTGCAGTGGTCGAGGTATTGCTCATTCATTCACAGATCGCCAGGTGTCGGTGATGATGGCACGACTGTGTCTTCTCCGCTAGCTCCATTATCATCATCATCTCCTCCGTCTTCTGTGCTGCTACTGCTATGAACCGAGGGCTCATCTTCTTCGTCCTCTTTCGCGTCTACAATCATGTCCAAATGATCAATTGGTCGTTTCCCTTTGCCTTTTGCCTTTGAAGGTGAAGGTGCTGCCTTCTTCTTTCCCTTTGATTGTGAAGATGGAGAGTCGGACGTGGATCATCGTCTTACTTGTCGAACTCGTTGAGAGTCCAAGGGAGCAAGGGTCATGTCCCTCTCAAGAGCTTGGTTGTCCGTGTCTTCTGGTTGGCTCTCAAACTCAACAGCATCAGATATAATTGGTGAAGGCCGAGGTGGTTTGCCTGGTTCATCAAGAAGAGGCGGGTCAGTCTCCATTGCACTCCACCAATCAAATATTGGGTCCGCATTGCCTTGGACGAATTCGACATCGAACGGATCTACATATGGAATATCTTTATCTTCATTCTGCATCGCCCGCAATCGAAGTCGCATGTTGTAATGAACATATACGAGCTTCTTTAATCGGGCATACGAAAGGCGGTTGCGCGGCTTCGTATGAATCAAGGCGAAGGTCGACCAATTCCTCTTGTACAATGGTTCTACGGCGATGATTACCATCAACTTGATGATATTAGTGATGTACAAGGTTCTACGACAGGTGTGCCTTCTTTACCATCAACTTTACCATCGGTATATCACTAATATCTTTTATAATTAGGTCTACACAATAGGCTGCACATGGAGTCCAACATATGTGAGGATAATCCTGTTCAATTATCTCACCTGCCCTTTTGAAATTGGCTCCGTTGTCGGTTATAACTTGAACAACGTTCTGGGGTCCAATCTCCTCGATCACCTCCGTCATCAGCTTTGAGATGTAGTAAGCATCATGGATTTCATCGAACGAGTTCACTGACTTGTATAAACAACCCTCATGTTGCAATAGATGACGAAGTTGATGATGCTCATTCGAGTTGGCTCGGTCTAGCTATAGCACATCATACTGCATTAGTACTCCTCCCATTATCGCTTGATTCCGTCGATCCATATTTTTATTTCATCGACCTCCGCTTCAAGGTAAGGACCTAAAATTCCCTAAGGAGTTGGAGGGGCAATACGTGGGCCTACCTTTTGGATGGTAGACACCATGGTTCGGTAGTATGGGTTGTTGGCTGCATTTGCGGAAATTCGACTGAAGTGGAACCATTTGGAGATGGCTCTCCCCAAGTCCCACTTCTTCATCTTTCCCCAAGCATCGTCTATGTGCGGTTGCTTTATTGATGGAGGAGGAAATGCCCTGGGATCAAGATCAGAAACATCAACATTAGTTTTCCTACCACTTGCTCCGAGGTTTGTGAAGAATCCACAAATGCCTCCTTTACTTTGAGGTACCCTCATGCTAGAACTCCGGCCAATTTGAGGACCAAAGGGAATTGAACCACTTCGGTTCATTGATATGACAGTTGAAGTCGAGCCGACGCTGCTTGTGCCAATGCTGCCACTACCGCCGCCATACTCAAAATGAGATTCGGGATAGTAGATTCGATCTCGTTCGAATGCAGAGTGCTCCAATGAAGCTCGGATGCCGGCTTCATGTTCTGGATCCTCATCGTCACCATCACCCCGAGCCGCGTAAAGGCCACCCCGAGCCTCATAATGGCTACCAC